>CM057452.1:480005000-481406875 GCA_016271365.2 Neoceratodus forsteri | reverse complement strand
GGTAAGTATGGGGTGGGTGGGTGTGGGGAGGCAGGGTCGCAGAAGGTGGGCAATGTGGGGGATGGGGGTCAAGACAGTCAGTGAGGGACCATTTCTTCTTTCTAGGTTTTTTTCCCTTTTAGGAAGATGACGCCGGACATTTGCCATGCTGGGGTGGGCTCCCAGTGTGGCAGCTGGAAGTTTTTTGGGGGGGCAAGCAGAGCTGACAGGGGATTGGGCACCCCCATCGGCCATAGAGAGGTTTGCCACGCTGGGGTGGGCTCCGGGCGTGGCACCTGGAAATGTGTTGGGGGGCAGCAGATGGATATTTGCCATGCTGGGGTGGGCTTCCAGCATGGCACCTGGAAGGCTGTTTTGGGGGGCAGTGTAGCCGATGGGGGATTGGGCACCCCCATCAGCCTTACAGATTGTTGCCATGCTGGGGTGGGCTCCCAACCAGGCAGCTAAAGCTCTGTTGCTGGGGAGGCCTGGCGCGGCTGAGGGGATTAGGCACCCTGTCAGCCATGCTGTGTGTGGGGAAGCACATGAGCACGCTGGGGTGGGCTCCCAGCATGCTATTAGTTGGGGGGGGAGCTGTCTATGACAGCTGTTTCACTGCAGTGCCGATGTGTAGGCACTTTGCATACTGCTGACATCAGTATGAAAATTGCCTACACACTGCAGTTCTTTCTTTCAACTGTATGCCGCTGCATTTGCAAATGCTGACAAAGCAGCTCTTACATTTATTGGTGTGGTGGGGCTGTGCCTGCAAAAGGCAGCAGGGCATTGGGAGTAGGGAGGCACACCTTTGAATTCTCGTATGGTAGCACTATGTTTCTTGCACATGCATGCAAGCAAACATAAAAAGGAAGGTGGGGCTATGCAGATGGGGACCAGGAAAAGGCAGACATCCTGAACAAATACTTTTATTCAGTGTTAACAGAGGAAGGAAGGATAAGGGGAGGGGCCACAACAAAAGGAACAGGAGCATTGGAGGGAGGTGTAGACTAGTCCATTTTTTGAGAAGAGAGTCCTGAAGAGATTCACTAATCTAAAAGTGGACAAAGGAACTGGTCCAGACAGGGTGCCTCCAAGGGTAATAAGGGAGTTCAGGGAGGTACTAGCTACACGTCTGACAGTCCTATATAACAATTCATTGAAAACAGGAGTGGTTCTGGAGGACTGGAGGATGACAGATGTAGTGTCATTTCACAAAAGTGATAGCAAGGAGGAGGCTGGCAATTATAGATCAGTGTGCTTGACCTCATTAGGTTCAGAAGGGAAATGAGGAGATACTTTTTTACAGAGAGGGTGGTGGCAGGGTGGAACGCTTTACCAGCAGAGGTAGTAGCCTGTAAAGCAGTGAGTTGCTTCAAAAGGGGCTGGGACAGGGCAAGAGGGAGAATAAAGGGAGGGGGGGTGAGGAGGGAGGGGCAGCTAGAGAATAGGGTGGCTAGGTGCAAAATCAAGCAGACTCGATAGACCAAATGGCCTTTTTATGCTGGCAAATTTCATATATTTGTATTAGTGGGCAAGTTAATGTAATCACTGCTGAAGTTTCCCCCAAAGTGGTGGGCTTACCTTAAGTTATCTCCCTGGGCACTGCATTTGCCCTCTGCCTGGCCATGTTCCATCCTGTGCTCTGCCTCTTGAACTTGGCTAGTATCCAGTGGTGTAAATGTAAATCCAGTGTAAAGTATTACTGTATCCTTGGTTCTTGTGCAAACATGTGAATGAAAGACTGTTACATGCTGAAGGTCAAACCCTCGAGGACTTCAGAAGAGTATTGGGGACCTCTGGAGGTACCCCTTCTTTGGGGCCTGAACCAGCCCCTGTACCAGCACCTGCTCCTGTGCCTGCACCAGCACCTGCTCCTGTGCCTGCACCAGTACCAGCCCCTGCTGCAGTACCTGCAACTGTGCCTATACCTATGCCTGTACCCCCAATTAGCCTTGATTCTTACCATAGATTACAAGTATTTTCTGGCACCCTCCCCACACCTAATGGGGAAGATGACCTGGAAATATGGATGAACTACACCATACCCCTTGTACAAGAGTGGAAGTGTACAGAGACGGAGAAAATAAAAAGAATCATGAAAAGCCTAAGGGACCCTGCACTTGAAGCTATTCTTTTTCTAAGGTCCACTAACCCGGATGCTTCTGTTCAAGAATATTTGTCTGCTCTAGAAGGTGTGTTTGGTAGTACTTAATCTGGGGAGGATCTGATGTGGAAATTCAAGTCCACCAAACAGTGGAAGGGTGAACCCTTGTCTGCATACGTTACCCGACTAGAAAGAGCCTTACAGAGAGCTCACAGAAAAGGGGGGGTATTGGCCAGTGATCTAATTCAAATAAGATTGGACCACATCTTAAAGTCTGCTAGATTTTCCAATGTGTTAACTAAAGTTTCATGATAGAAGGAACAACTCTCCTGCTTATTGCTGGCTTATAAAAGAGATTTGAGAAGCTAAGAATGAGGAGGAACTTTGGGATCCTTATGTGCTGCATGAGTAACACAGACAAGCAAGAAATTGAGTGAGAAAGAGATTGTTAATTACTGTCAGTAGTTGAAAGATTTACTAAAAGAGTTAAGAGAACTAAAGGCTAGTGCCCAAGATGCTTTGGAGATGGTAAAACACCAGGTGTCAAAAGCAGGTTCTGCTGAAGCACCCAGTGAAGCCTACCTGTCTGTGAGGGGCACCAAAAATCAAGTCCCTAGTGGGGAACATAACAATGACATATTAAGTCAAAAAAAAGAGAGTTGAGATCCCTTGTAAGTGACCTTGCAGTCCTCTAATCATTTTCATCTTGGAGAAGTTCTGGTGGATATGAACACACTTCTAGACCACCAGAGGGCTTTAAGCCCTACCAGCACAACAGTGCTAAACCTGCTGAAGAGACTGTTCACTCACGAAATCCTAGACCTGGTGTTTTCTGCTACCATTGTGAGGAAGATAGCCATGCCAACAAGATGTGACAATCTCCTGAAAATTTAAGAAAAGTGACCATTAAATTGCTCGACCAAGTTAGGCAAAACAAATCTTCTGGCAAGCCTCCCTACAAGACTTCTGTTGAAAAGTCATCTGTTAAAACCTCTCCAAATGTCTCTCTGGATTAGACAGAGTTGGTAGGCCCATCTATGGAAACTACTGTGCATATAGAAGGGATCTCTGCCTGTGCAAGGCTAGACAGTGGTTTGCAGGTAACCATAATTTTCGAAGACTGATATGATCAGCACTTATCTATCCATTGCAACCTCTTGATGGCCTACATGTGGGGGGACTGAGTGACAAATCTTACCCATATCTTGGTTACCTCAAAGTATGCCTTTCTTTTCTGTTCTCCATTGCTGGTGTTGAAGATCCTATAGAGACTCTGGTTTTGGTCTGTCCTCCCTCTGGAATTTATGATGGCATACCCATGTTGATTGGCACTGATGCCCACATGTTTGGTCACCTAGCCCAGTCGTGCCAAGAGATGTAGCATAAAAAGAGTGGTAGAGCATTGCAGATTCTTGCCATAGTAAAATAAAGATTATGAACTGCAAATGCAATCCAAGGAGGAAGAGAAGGATGAGCCTGTGGGAGTGATATGGAGAAAAGACCCTTCTGCTATTGTACTTCCTCCGAACGCTGAATGTAGTATTAGTAGAGATGTTCGGCTGAGAAAAGATTTGACTAACCAAACACTCACACTGGATGCTCCTGACAAAGGTAAACTGCCTGAAGGGTTACTAGTCAAACCTAGCATACTCCCTGTAAGTGCCCATGCTTATGCCCGGTGCGTGGTCATCCAAGTACAGAATGTCACAGTTAGAGACATAGAAGTTCATAGAGGATGCACCCAGGCCAAAGTCTACTGTGCTGACACTGCCATGCTGCCTTCAGGGAAGAAGAAGAAGAAAAAAGGAGAATATGGTGAAGTGTCTGCAGATATGTTTGATTTTGGAGATTCACCCATTCTGGATGGTTGGAGAGCCCAAATCAGCAGAAAGCTGGCTCAAAGAACTAAAGTATTTTCCCTTAAAGAGTGGGATGTGCTACCGATGCCGAGCCTCACATCCGCCTGCAAGACAAATTCTCTTTCTGTGAGAGATCTTGAAGACTAGCACCTGCTGACATAGACAATGTGAGGCATCACCTCTAAGAGATGCTTGCTGCAGCAATAATACAAGAGTCTCCAAGTCCTTATGTGTCTGATCGTAGTAAGGAAAAAAATGGAATAGTAAGGATGTGTGCAGACTGCAGAACACTAAATAAAAGAACCATTCCAGACTAGTACACTATGCTACACATACGGGATGAATTGGACTGTTTGAATGGGAGCAAGTGGTTTTGTGTCCTAGATTTAGATAGTAGGTAATATTGAATCCCAATGGCCCCTGAAGATAGGGAGAAAACTGCTTTTACTTGCTCCTTGGGCTTTTATGAATTCCTTAGGATGCCACAAGGAATCTCAGGTGCTCCTACAACATTTCAAAGAATCATGGAACTAGCAGTGGGAGATATGAATTTCCCTGAATGCCTTGTATACCTTGATGACATCATAGTTTTCAGCAAGACACTGGAGGAGCATGAAACTCATCTATTCAAGGTACTCGACTGAATGGAAGTATTCAGCCTTAAGCTGTCAATAGACAAATGTCAATTTTCCAGAGTTCAGTAAAGTATGTGGTCACATTGTGTCTTCACAAGGCATCCAATGGACCCTAGCAAAGTAGTAGCCTTAATTGACTGGCCAAGCCCAACAATCTAAAAGATCTGCAGATTTCTGGGATTTTGCAGATACTACCACAGATTTGTTAAGAACTATACTAAGTAGTGTGCCCTCTTCCAAACCTGACTCAAGGGTATCCATCCACTCATAAGAAATTTAAGAAAAGTACTATCAAAGAGACTGGCAAAACCTACTTTAAGCATCACAAGCCTCTTGGTCATAGATGGACTGCTGAATGTGATACTTCCTTTGAAGAAATTATCTACTGGCTGACCCACGACCCTGGTTTTGCGTATGCTGATACTTCCAAACCACATGTGCTTCAAACAGATGCCAGCCTAAGTGGCCTGGGGGCTGTACTTTATTAAGAGTACCCTGAGGTGATGCACCCAGTTGCTTTTACTAGCAGATGTTTGTAAGTTTCAGAGAATAACTACCCAGTACTCAAACTGGAATTTCTAGCACTCAAGTGGGCCATAGTAGAGCAATTCCATGAATTCCTGTATGGAGCCAAGATCCTGGTAAAAACTGACAGCAACCCGTTAACATATGTCCACACTTCAGCCAAGTTAGATGCCACAGGACACAGATGGTGTTCAGCTCTATCTACCTACGACTATGCCATAGAATATTGCCCAGGTTTGAACCATATTGACGCAGATGCTCTCTCTCGGAGACCTGCTTCAGATCCAAAATGGGTGCCCATTCCTAAGCAATCAGTAAAATCTTTGTGCCAAACATTTGAAGAGGATGAGCCTTCAGCTGTGGAGAATAATGACCGCCTGGTGGATTTTCTTGAGCCACCTGATACCTGTGTACCTATGGCCTACTGTAACCTAGTTGCTCCAGATCTAAGTTCTTTGCCTCAGTTGACTAAAGCTTACATGCAAAGAGAACAAAGTTGTGATCAATGCTAAAAAGAATCAATACTGCTTTGAAGAAGGGAGATGATGTCTCTAAACAGCGGTTCACTGACTCTACTACTGCCTTACTATTACAAGAGTGGCCTAGACTCAAGAAACATGAACAATTGCTGTATCGAGAGTTAACTAATAACCAGGGGGAGCTTATCAAGGGACAACTAGTGCTGCAATCTAAGTTCAAGACTGTTGTACTAAAAGCCTTACACAATGATATGGGACATTTGGGGAGTGAGAGAACTTTGGACTTGGCCCAGTCATATTTCTATTGGCCTAGAATGGGCATAGACATTGAGCAATATTGTAAAGCTTGCAGCCAATGCATACAAAGGAAGGCCCAGCCACAAGAGCAGCTCCCTTGGTCAACATAGTAACCAGCGCTCCAATGGAACTTGTTTGCATAGACTTTCTTAGCCTGGAGCTGGATTCAAAAAACATTTCAAATGTCTTGGTGGTCACTGATCATTTTACAAGATATGCTCAGGCTTACCCTATCAAGGACCAAAGGGCATCCACAGCTGCAAAAGTACTGGTGGAGAAATTCTTTGTGCATTATGGTGTGCCCAAACGTATTCACTGACCAGGGCCATAATTTCAAAAGCAGACTAATTAAAGAACTGGTATTTCTTTTTGGCATCAGAAAATCCAGTACTACCCCATACCATCTGCAGGGTGATCCCCAACTGGAGATATTCAATTGCACGTTGTTTGACATGCTGGGCACACCTGCTTCAAGAGACAAACGCAAGTGGAGTCAACAGATTAGTGCTTTGGTTCACGCCTGTAATTGTAAGAAAAATGACACCACTGGTTTCTCTTCATATAGTCTCATGTTTGGAAGAGCAGCTTGTCTCCCTGTAGATGTATGTTTTGGTGTTTCTCCAGATAGTACCAGGTCTGAAAGCTATCTACAATATGTCAACAAGCTAAAAGAACAGTTAAAGCATGCTTACCAGCTAGCAAACACAATGACTGCAAAATGAAATCAAGCAAATAATGCTAGACATGACAAGCGAGTTAAAGCCCAAGAGCTCAAACCAGGCAGCCATGTGTTAATGCGTAATCTTGGACTTCAAGGCAAGCATAAAACAGCTGATCATTGGAGCCATACTCCTTATGTTGTAATTGCCAAACTGGACAAGCTACCAATATATAAAGTGCGACCAGAAGGAGACATTCATGTTACAAAAACAATTCACAGGAATCACTTTTTGCCTATCGGTCAAATTGAGCTAAATGAAGTCCAAAAATGTGATACTCCTAGGCACCCTGTGACCAGGTCTGTTACCAGGAACAAGCAGCAAAGTCATCAAGCTTTGGCTACCCAGCCTCCTGCTTTTGTCAATACTGCCACTAACTCTGATGACACTAATTCTGAAAGTGAGGATGGGGAGTTCTGTACTATTTATGATCCAACTCCTGAACTTGAAAGACTGTTTCAAGAATTCCCTTCAACTTCTCATTGTAATGCCCCTGAAAATCCAGTGGTTTCTAACGACTCTAATCTATCTGTTGTGCCTGAACCACCAAATAGTGATGCAAATAGCATACATGCTGAAATAAGTGACTCTCTTTGTCCAGTGGATATAAGTGATCCAATTGTCAAACCAAGTGATCACCCCAGTGAATCAGAAAGTGCAGCTGGGCTAGATGGTTTGAAAAATCTGTTTAATTCAAGTGAAAGTGTTACTATCCCTGAAACCAACAGATGTGTAATGGATTATTCAGAATTTGTTGATATACCCCTTGTGAACAAGGATGAGCCTAAACAGCCTGAAAGCGACAGTAACGACCAAGAGAGTGCAGTGGTACCCATTTCTACAGAAGCTGTTTCATTGCTGGACAATGAACCAGGACTGATCACCCTGAAAGCTGAAGAAGAGGTGAATGCGCCAGTGCCAGACTTGCCATACTGCCCAAAGAACTGTAAAACCTGTATTAAGACTCACATATGACACTCCTGGAAATCCTGTTAATCTTCCCATGAATGTTGTGCACAAAGAAGCATATGTCACATCAAATTATTTGCCAAGAACTGTGTTCACTCACTGCCTCCACTGTTCACTCACTGCCTCCACTCCCAAAAGCAAAACCTCCACCCAGTATAAAAAGGGCTATTCAGATAGAGAAAAGGGGATCATATGAAAGATGCTTGTCAAATATGTTAAATGGTTTAACAGCTGTAATTTTGAAATGGTGATCTAATAATGTGACTGAAAATGCATAATAGGTGACAGCTAAGTTTAAAGTGTCATGACAATGTCTTTAAGTTACTGCAGAACATTCCAAGGCCTACAGTGAAATCTAATGCTATAGCATGCTATATTGTAGACAGTTATTTTCTGTCTGCACAGATCTTATATACAGTAATGTGTTGTCCAGACTTGCACATGATAAAATGTTAATGTGGTAATTGCCAGTTCTAGTATGGACTTGGCATGGATACCAAGCTTTCCTAGGCAGGGGAGAGTGTAACCCCCCAAAGTGGTGGGCTTGCCTTAAGTTGTCTCCCTGGGCACTGCATTTGCCTCTGCCTGGTCATGTTCTAGCCTGTGCTCTGCCTCTTGAACCTGGCTAGTATCCAGTGATGTAAATGTAAAGCCAGTGCAAAGTATTGCTGTACCCTTGGTTCCTGCGTGAACATGCGAATGAATGCCATTATGCTATGGCTTTAAGAAGCTTACCCCTGTATATGGAGTGTAGCCTGTACTGAGTCCAAGTGAAATGAAGCTAGCAACTGACCGAGCAACACTCCTACAAATTCCACTCTGCAGTCACTTAGAGGTGCAGAGAGAGCCCTTTCAGATGCTGTAAATATTTATTCCTAAAACTAAGCTCTTGTTTAGAAAATGAACTTTAAAATTCATAGTGTTTACTTTCTGCACAGCAGCAGCCATGTTTGACACTTTGAGCTCTTTAACCAATGGGAACTCAAAGGGTCCTTGCAGGGTCCTTCTACTATGGCTGCTGGGAAAAGCTGCGAACTGTGTGCTTGGTGCCCATTTCAGCCAATCGGAATGCTAGGATTGTGATGGACAATTCCAGCATCCAGCTAGATTACAGGAATCTGTTTTCTTCAGTTAAGGAGGGACAGCTGAACTGGACAGTTGCTAGAGGGCTTCTAAAAGGGAAGGAGGCTCCATGTTTGGCTCTGAAGAGAAAGTGGAGAGGCCTGCTTGCCTCCCCACCACCTAACAGCCTTAAATGGGTTGTTTTGAATGGCTAAAGCTGCAAATTGAATTCTTCATGCTCCCAAGCTAAAAGGGAGTGTGGTTCTGCCCGGAAACTATGATTTCCATCTGGACTACATCAGAGACTGTTCTGTGAAAGAAAAAACTGAATTGCCGAGCTGAACTGCTGCAAGTAAGAATTTTGCCTCAGAGACTGCTGTTTAAAGTTAGTGCCTGTGGCTACAGAATTTGTCTCCTGCCTAACAGCCAAAGGGGGAAACTGGAAGATATCGTGCCAGCTTACTGTCAGAGACTACCACCTGCAAAGTGGGTAAACTGTGTGACCTATTTGACACTGCATCAGAGACTGAGTTATTTATGCAGAGCCCATATCCTAAGAGGCTCAAGAGACTGTTGCTGCACTGTGAATTCGAATTGTCACTGCCTGAAGACCAGATAGGGGAGTCAGGTACCACTGCAATGTTCAGCATGGGTTGTGGCCACCCTTGGGAGGGAAGCTGAGACATGGGAGTGAGTCATGTTAGCCCTGATCCCTGTATACTGATCCAGTTCCAGAAGGACAGAAGATTTGTGACCTGCAGCTGAGAGTCAGTGCTTTGAATCCTGCTTCAGGACAAATTAGCCTGACATAATTGCCAGTCTAAGAAGCCACGGTACCATGAGTAAATTCAGGGCCTGTCCCTGAAACCAAGTTAAAGTTGTTTTGCCAAGCTTGTTTGTTCTTCAGTTGCCAGCTTGCTGTTTAACTGTTGTGCAGGCCATCTGGCCCGGGAATTACAAATACCTGTTGTTTAAAAGTTTCTGCTTCTGATTCCACTAGAAATGTTAAACGAATTACCGGTAAATCAAAATTTTTTTTGTTTAATGGCCCCAACATCAGTCAACCAGCTGCAACACCGGTCCACCAGCTGCAAAGCACCAGGCCTGCAACTGCTAAATTCTTGGTACCCAGTGATTTTAACTGGACTGTCCAGGGGAATGAATGTTTTGCTTTAATGATTTTACAAACTAAAATAGTGCCTTTAAATCTGCTTTTGATTTAAATCCCCTTCCCTTTTGTTTAAATCCACAAATAAATTAGATTTGTTGTTTGAATGTTAATACTGTCCATGAGCATATTGGGCCCTATGCACGATCGGGCAGGAATTACATGGCAGAGGTGCGTATCCCGCTCACATAGCTCCGCACCTGCAGACAGGTGCATGCCACCGGTATTCACCAATTGCCACTACCTGTCTGCAGCACTGCCCTCCTCAGTGCACAGTACTTCACAGGGTGGCCAGCAGTGGGGTTGCAGACCCAGTTGGGCATCCAATGGGATGGCCAGCATGGTCTAGGAGTAGATCTCCAGCACAGTGATGCATGGGTCCAGGTGCAGGAATAGTCAATGCAGGTACCCAGACCCATGCAGCCACATTGGCCACAGTCCCCCCTGCCCGAGCCCCACTGCCCCTACTGGGACACCGCCACCCAACACACACTGCATCCCCACCCCAGATGTCAGGGGGCAACCCTGCCACAACACAGTGCAACCTCAGCCCCAGAGCAGTACAGGACCCCCCCAACCATCACGTCTTTGTCCCTGACTGTGGTGTGACCCCCAAACCACAGCAGTGTGGCCACACCAGGTGCTGCCCTGTACAGCACACCCTGCTCACCCACTCCCCTTTCTGGAACCAGAATGCCCTGCCCCCACAGTGGTGAACAAAGGAGCCCCCACCATGGCACTGACACCACCATTCCCCATACCATCCTGTTGGTGCTGCAGCTAGGAATGGCCAGCAGCACAGTGCTCCACACACCTCCTCTACTGCTGGCCATCCAAATGATGCTGGGAGGGTGCCCCTATAAATAGGCAGTGCACTCCCAGTATCAGTTGGACAGCCGGTGGCTGAAGAGGTGTGTGGAGGGCTGTGCCACTGGCTGTTCCTAGCCGTAGCACTGACAGGATGGTAGGGAGGTTGCTGGGCAGTGTTGTTGGTGCCATGGGGGGGTCATCACTGGACACCAATGGGGGAGGGGTTCCAGGGCAAGGATTGCACTGACCAGGATACCTGTGTGTGTTGGGGGCAACCAACACAGGGTTGGGGGTCCTGTGGGTAGGGGGTGGGTGGCATGCTGTGGCCACTGGAACCCGGAGAGCACATGTGTTGGGGTAGGGCCTGCTACTGCCCCACAGTGATCAGGGCTGCCATGTTGGGGGGGATATGATGCTGCCCTACGGGGATGGGGCACAACTGTGATGGAGTGTGGGGGGGTGACCACCGCACACAGAGGGGGACTGGAAATCCCTGTGTATGTGTGGCGGGATAGCTGCACTTCTGTTCTGGACTGGTGATCCAGTCCTGTGGGGGCCAACCTGTTTTGCAGGGACCAGACCAGGTGTCCAGGTGTGTGTGTGTGTGTGTGTGTGTATGTCTGTGTGTGTGTGTGTGGGGGGGATCACTACAGCTGCTGGAGCCCTGTGGTTGCCCGTGTGTGCAGCAAAGGGTGTGTAGGACACTTACAGCAGGGTTCCCCCAGCATAACCTGCACCCTTCTCCGCACATCCGCGGACAGCACTACATGCCTTTGTGCACGGTAGCTAGTGCTGCCACGTCCTCCCACCTGACCCTGGCACATTTCTGTCTGCACAGCTGGGGGATCAGGTGCATTGGGCTGCATGCCCCAGGTTGTGCATCTCATGTGGGGGGGCGCAATGGGTGCATAGCCACTCTGCCCATTTGTGCATAGGGACCATTATAACCAAGTGCCAGTTTACTGTGAGAAGTTAAAAGGTGTATTGTTATTGTTGAAAATCATTCCTTACAGGTGCACAGGGTGCATTCCAAAAGTCCAGACCCTGTTGGTAAGTGTGGTTACTGTGAGCATATTATTAGCGCTCACCAATAATTGTATCATTGAATGCAAAGTAAAGTGTTTTATGCTAATCCACATGCGGCACCACTGGCTAGGTTGTACTAGCTTGTCATCAAACCTTCTTAAACATTACTCTGGGTGGAGGCACCATGAAAATAGTTCTAGTGTTGGTATTGAGCCCCTTTTAACATCCAAACCAGAACTCATGCCCCTCAACCTGTATTGTGGGCTGCAGGTAGGGGTAGTAGCCCATTGGTACATGGTGCCTGGGTTACAGAAAGGATTAAGGAATATCTTGAATCCTGTGTGTTACAAGACCCAAGACAACATGGATTCATGGGTGGGGGGGGGTTCATGTCAAAGAAATCTGATAGATTTCTTTGACTGGGTGACTAAGGAGTTAGATCAAGGTAGAGAAGTGGGCATGGCCTACATAGATTTCAGCAAGGCTTTCAACACTGTTCTACATAAAAGGCTAGTAAACAAGCTGGGTAGCTTAGGAGTGGGTCCAAAGGTGGTAAACTGGGTAAGAAATTGGTTAGGGGACAGGCAGCATAAGATGGTAATAAACAGTTTTCACTCTGAGGAAGGGAGGGAGGGGGACCAGCAGGGTGCCTCAGGGATCAGTGCTGGGACTGGTCCTTTTTAATGCCTTTAGAAGTGACATTGCAGAGGAGCTGGAAGGACATCTGCCTCTTGGTGGATGACACCAAAATCTGTAATAGGGTGGACACTTGGGGGGGGGGGATTGAAAAGGATAAGCAAGAGCTAAACACTCAAAGTTTTGTGCATGTGCTTTGTCAAGACAGTTTTCTTGTTATGTTTTGTTTTAACTATAATGGTGCAAGGCTTACATCAAAAGCCGTATGAGAAGAGACTGAAGGACCTCAATACGTACACCCTGGAAGACAGTAGGGAGAGGGGGGATATGACAGAGATCTTTAGTAGTGCCCTTTAAATACCTCACAGGGGTAAATAAGGTACAGGAGGGAATTATTTGCAGAAAAAAGGTGCTCAAGGACAAAGGGGCATGATAAGAAGCTGGAGGGGGTAGATTCAAGAGAGAGATGTGAAGAGAAACTTCTTCACTGAAAGAGTGGTGGATTCCTGAAACAGTCTTCTAGCTGAGGAGGTGGGAACAAAAACAGTGGTGGGGTTTAAGCATGCATGGGATAGGCATAAGGGAATCTTAGAGAAAGGGGAAGGGTGGGTGGATGAATGGGCCAATGATCAAGTAGGATCTACAGTGATACTGTAGTCAGGGAAAATGGGTACACTAGGTGGGCCAAATGGTCCATATCTGCTGGCAAATTCTGTGTTTCTCTGTTTCGATTTAGCTTTGTCCCCAGGTATTTCAAACTAATCTATTCCCAGAGAGACAACAATTTCCACCTGTACCCCCACCACCAGATAATTTTATGGAACAGGTTATTCTTGGTCATGGAGGATTATCATTTTGATACTTCCAAACAACAGTTTGTTTTACATTCAGTACAGTACAATACATCTGAAAAGACAATATACAGTAATTTATGCAATATCTATAGTCACATTTGAAGTGTCTACCTATACTGAGTTCTATACCAAGTTGGCAAGACAGAAGAAGGTGACAGCCGATTGGGCCTGTCTCCTGCCACAGAGGGGTCATTATTCCCTTTAATACAAGTAGTAATTGTCTAGTCTTTTCTTGAGTGTATCTAAGAAATCTGAGGAGACCACTTCTATTGGAAGCAAGTTCCAGTTTTTTAACTGATCGGTATGTGAAAAAAAAATTCTCCTTGTATTCCTTTTTGTGTGTGTAAGTAATAATACCCGACAGGGTGGGCGTTATTGGGATATAATGGACTGCTCAGGGGCATAATGAGGCCCGATGCCACAGGCGGAGGGCCTTATAGCCTCAGGAAGGTGCATTATATCCCATAACACCCACCCTGGAGGGTATTATTATTACTCTTAGAAAATGGGATATAGGTGTAATTCAAACAATATGTCTATATAAAAAACGATAAACATATATAAGAAATAAATACAAAATAAAAAAAAGGTAAACTTTACTGTAAAATAATCTGTGTTGATGGAATTACCACAGGAGGGCACTGCCGTGTTTGTGTGTGGCATGAGTTTGTTCACTTGAGCTTTTTCTTTGCGCACTGTCTCACGGACAACGAGAGCTGCTTCTTCAGCTTGTTGTTTCACTTTGTCTCTTGTTCGTCGCTCAGTGGCACACAGAAACACATAGAGAGGAGAGATGTTTATTTCGATGCTTGGGTCATTCATTATATTGGGAGAATGTTACATGGTTATTTATATTTGAAGAGAGGTACGTGTTTTTCTTGTACTCTTGGAGTCACGTGAGTCTGCAGGTTAGTGTAATAATCGGCAATTGAGCTCTGTAAAGAAACTTAAATTAGTTAAAAAAAATGACTGTTGTTGCAGGCTTTTTATTTCACTGTCCTGTGACAGTGTTGACAGAAGTCAGTCTCGCTAAGTGAGCAGGGTGAAAATGGCAGCTGTCCGGTTTTGAAATTTGGGGTGCCTAAGGATAGTCTTAGTAATAGGGGCCAGGGCACCCCGAATTGGAACTTGTTTTTCACCGGGCATTGTCAAGAAATAACAGCCCAGGTGCCAGGCTGTTTTAGTCAATCAGGAGGTGAGTTTTTGTTTGCCCATTTTCTAAAGTATTATAATTTGTTGGTTATAGCATCTTAGGTTGTTCTTGATTTTATGCAATATCAGGCCAAGACTTCCCATTAGTTCTTTGTCCCTCACATTTGTAGCATATTGTCACACTGATGTCTCATCTCAAGAGTGTATAGACCTAGCACCTGTAACCTATCCTTATATGTCCTATTCCTCAACATTGCCATCAGCTTGGTTGCCCTATGTTGCACCCTCTCCAAGTTACCAGTATCTCTTTTCAAGTAAGGGCTCCAACCTAAAGAACTATAATCGAGGTGGGGCCTTATATAAGCAGTGTATAAAGTTTGAATGCAATTTTGATCTCTTGAGATTGTTGATACATTGTAGGATTGTATTGGATTTACCAATGACTTTATTGCAATGATCACTGAAACTGAGGTTTTTAGTTATCAGGACTCCCAAGTCGTTCTTGGATTCCACTTGCTTAAGGGTGTTGCCCATTAATCTATAGGTGTTATCTGTATTGTCTCTACCCAGATGTAGAACAGCACATTTGCCGGGTTTGAAGGTCATGAAATTCTCATGTGCCCATTGTTCTATTGTTTTTAGATCACTTTTTAGACTGGCTACCGCTTCGTTAGTTTTTATCACTGCCCCTAATTTTGAATTGCTGACAGATTTGGCTGTCCAATTCATAGTTCCTTTTTCCAAGTCAGAAATAAACAGATTGAACAAGACAAGCCCCTGCACTTAGCCCTGAGGTACCCCACTTGTCATCTCTCCCAGTTCCAACCAATTGCCTCTAATTTTTCTCGTTTCAACTGCCAATGTGTTAAATGTTAAATTCTCAGATTTATTCCATTATAACTTAGGAATGTTTTCACAGACAAATAATATTCAAAGTTCAGCTGTTTCATCTTCTGATCATCCCCCATTTTACTTTTGACTTGGTTTCAAGAACAGAAGTTCTCATATTGCTAGGTGCTCTTCCTGATAAGTTCGGAGATTGTTGGGGTGGGCTGGGTGGTTGTTTTGTCAAACTTACATCTCCTTTTGTGGCTGGCCCTCTCTCCACCATCTTTACTTTGTGTTTGACTACTGATATTTTTCCATCTGACTGGAAATGCACAAAGGTCACCCAATTCCCAAGAGGTCCAGTGTTATTTTGGCTTAGGATTATAGACCAATTTCTATTTCAAATCCAAAATTCTTGAAAAAAATTGTTGCCATTCAGGTTACACACTATTTAGAGACATATGATTTAATGTATCCTCAGCAGCATGGATTTACGAAGAAGTCATGGAACGGGGTACAGCCCTGGTCAGGTTCAGAAATTCTGTCCTGGTTGGTTTTGATAAAGGTGTTATGACTGGAGTGGTTTTCATGAACCTGACCAGGGCATTTGACCTTATAAATCACTCTTTACTTAGTGTGAAAGTTGGAGAGTTGGATTTTTCTTCAGGTGTGGTGAATTAGTTTGATAACTATCTGATGCAAAGTTCTCAGGTTGTTTGCGTTAATTCTGTTCAGTCTGATGCCTGTGACTCAAAGTGTGGAGTCCCACAGGGGTCCATACGTGGACCTCTGTTATTTTTGCTTTTTATTCATCAGCTTCCTTCTTTGTGTAATTTTTGTGAAACACTTTTGTATGCGGACAATCTGATTGTCTTTTCTCAAGCGAAAACCATTGGTCAACTGACCACTTGGTTTGAAGCTAAGTTTCAAAAGATCTGCTCCTGGTTTTTGATGAACTCTGTGGTTCTGAATGTAAAAAAAAAAATAAATCGATGTTGTTTGGTTCACCTTTTATGAAGAAAAATCTTAGTTTATGGGTTCATGACTAAAATGGAACAATAATCGAGCAGGTATCAGAATTTAAATATTTAGGTTATTTTGGATGAAAAATTGTCATTTTCTTCTCAAGTTACTACAGTTAGTTGAACTATTAATTGTAAAATTGGGGCCAGATATTCAAAACTTTGTACTGGGCGCAAACCATTTGTGCAGGTTTAGTGCAGAATTAGCACTGGTCCGCTATATTCAAAAGGCCAAATAGCAAGCGCAAACTGCAGTAGCAATGGACAAAATCATAATGTATGCCGGGGCAAACTGAGGGGGGCATGTACATGAAAACAGGTGTAATGCTATATTCAGTGACTAGCACTGCGCACTGTTTTTGTGCGACTTAGCGCGACACCTTGCACACTACAAATTACCACCCAGGAAAAGGTAGTCTTAACCCTGAGCAATCCAGCTTTCTGTGTGTAACCCCCTTGTTACCCGAGGTTACTAGAATCCCAGTAAGACCTAGTGGTAGGCAGGGAAGGCAGCTTGTGAAACTCCAGTTAAATGGGTTTCACACTGTCTCACTCTGTTCTCAGTCACAGCTGAGACAGAGAGATGACATCACCATAGAACTGTCGCAGCTGCATAAGCCACATTGGAATCTGCAGCACAGGGAGTGAGATAGAACTTTGGGAGTTTTCAAAGTCAGTTTTCTGTTTTGTTTTGAAGAAGAAGGGGAGTCTCCTGTTTATTGTCAAGCAGGAAGGGAGTTTTTCTGTTTACCTCCTTGGGAGAAGGTCAGTGTCCAGTTTTAAGTGGCGGAGACCGCTGTCCAGGTCTCATTGCCCCCCTTCCTCCGGGGGGGGAGTAAAGTATCCCTCTGTGGATTCCAGGGGCAATCCCCTAATTTCTACTACAAGAAGAAAGCTGCCTTTTTTTCTACAGTTTCTGTTTTGGTCTGATAACAGTGAAAGAAGTTGTACTTCACCTGTGGGGCACCTGCAACGAAAGGGTGAGTGTTTTGCTCTAATTTGAGAGGGCAAACAATATGTTTCTTCAGTTTGGAAAATGTGAAGAAAGATGGGATGTGAACTACTATTTGGGAGGCCTATTGTACTAGGACAAACAAATGGAGTAGGTTCAAAATTTAAAGTCTTTATGGATTCAAGTAATGTTGTAGAGGGGGTGCTACAGGTCATCCACCGTTTAATCTACATTTCGAAGTTTTGGTTTCTGTTTGTCCAGAGAAATGACTGGGTATGGGCTGTGGGAGCTGGAGGTGGGAACACCCCCCATCTTTAGTAACCAGGTCCACCTCTACGGATTTCTACTGTGATTGCTACTTGCCTCATGCGCCTGCCAGTGATGAGGTGAGGTACCCAGGCGTGGGTGCCAAGTGGAAAATTCTCAGAAGTCGCAGACTCTAAGTGGTGTGGGGAGCCACAGCTTGGGAAAATAATTCTCCTTGTTTGATGGGAGTCAGAAGGAAATAAGAAAACAAATCTCTCTAGGAGTCGCAGACTCTAAGTGGTGTGCGGAGCCACAACTTGGGAAAATAATTCTCCTTGTTTGATGGGAGCCACAACAAGTAAATTGGGTTCATTCTTTAAATGAACCATCAGTCAAGTGGCCAGCAGGGGAGCCAGGCCTGTCGGGCTGTGTATCCAAAGCACATGCAAGTCCAGGCTGTGTGCCTGGTGGGTCCAGAGCCTGAAATTAGTAGAAATGGGTTCATTCTTTAAGTGGACCGCCTTGTAGTCTCTAATCTGCATTATCAGTAAACGTAGCCCCTTGGGGGTCCATCTATGCTTTGTTATGTTCAGCTAGTTATGAATAAAAGCCACACTGAAAAATCCCAATCCTGGTTCTGGACATTACAGTTATTGCTTCCTGTAGTCGGATTTACTTGGGTGCCCCTGTGCAGAGTAGCCAAACCTGGGTCCCCTTGTGCCAGGTAACCTCATCCTCCCCGAACGCAGGTCCCCACCAGCTATTGCTGCCAATGCCAACAGCATGGCACCTGTCATTTTAGTAAAAAGGCAGGGGTGAGGAGTTACAAAAATGGAGGCACCACTTTGGATTTGTTCGGGAAGGAAGGTGCTTGGGCAAGTGGGCTAGCGTTTTGGCTATCTGGCAGTGGGTAGCCCAAAAAGCCAAAGCAATTTCCCTAGTTTGTTGCTGTGTGCTGTGAATCTTGTGCTGCTGTTTAAAAAATGTCAACTGTTTACCAAGGAGCTGTAAAGCCAAAGAGTGTGCCCTTGTCCTGCATCAAAATTGTTTACAGCGTTTTTGTCAGCTTTTAAAAAGTGAATTCTGTGAGGAAAAGTGTGGAAAACTAGGGGTAGCAACAGAGAAATTATGCCCTGGATGTTTGAAATGCTTTTAAAGTGAATTCTGTGAAGGAAAGGTGGAAAACTAGGGTAGCAACAGAGAAATTATGCCCTGGACGTTGAAATGCTTTCTGTGTAAAGAGAGACTGCAGAGTTAATGGCAATGTTACATGGTTGAAATGGGCTCCCTGCAGTGGAGTCAGTTGAAAAAAAAAAGGTGCATTTTACAGTTTGAATTTGACTGCTCAACGATCGCCATGAGGAGAGGAGCCCTAGTGAGGAAGAAGAGGCTCATTTGCATGGCGTCGTGTGGTTGGTCAGTTTGCTATTAGTCCCGCCCCTCAGCCAGCTCTTCTGTGACTGCCTCAACATTCGAGAGGGAGACAGAGTGTAGTGCGTGTACTGGCAGTGGAGGAGCGTCGCGAAGTATTCAAAGCGCTGTAAACATTCAAAAAGTGACTTTTAAGTTTGAAATCGGGCACAACTCGCAAAGCGATCGTGGAAATAGTGAGTTTGGTGTTGAAAACGACGATCGCTGAGACTGCTCGCCCATTTGTATACAGAGGCCTTCAAGAACTGGCTGCAGGCCGTTTTACCCCATCGCAGCAAATTGTTACTGATAACAGTATGTAAACAATTCAAAAACTGCTCAAACAGTGATTTTCAGTAATGCCATATAAAATGTGTGTGCAGCAGTACAGTCGCTTTGCAAGTAACGACTGCGTGAAGTCCTGCCAGCAAGTGCAAGTCTGTAAAGCCATTGAATGTGTGCATGGTAGTAAAAATAGCCTCAGTTTAAAGTCTGCAGCCAGAGAGAGACTGTGGGTTGTAGCAAAATGCAACACTAGTAGAAGCAGGCAATCCTGTGCTGAAACCTGAAGTTTTAAGGGACTGTAAATAAAATGAATGTTACCAGCATGTGAAGGTAGGGGTCCATCTATGCTTTGTTATGTTCAGCTAGTTATGAATAAAAGCCACACTGAAAAATCCCAGTCCTGGTTCTGGACATTACAGTTATTGCTTCCTGTAGTCGGATTTACTTGGGTGCCCCTGTGCAGAGTAGCCAAACCTAGGTCCCCTTGTGCCAGGTAACCTCATCCTCCCCGAACCCAGGTCCCCACCAGGTATTGCTGCCAATGCCAACAGCATGCCACCTGTCATTTTAGTAAAAAGGCAGGGGTGATGGGTTTCATGTGACATTGTGGCTTTGTGCTGTGTTTGCACGGTATTTGCGTGGCTTTGCGCGACCCTAGCAAATAAGTATGACACATAGAAAAAGCCATACATAGAGGAAAGATGCTGCTCACTGATGGCATCACAATGATGCCATCATCTGCCACCAGTCCGAGCCATGCCAGGCAGTAAGTGGTGACCCGGCCCCCAGATGGACACCATGGCAGTGTGGCCATATAGCACAGACCTGCAGACCACCCTTCTGTGGACACCAATAGATGCCAGCACACACATGCAGTGCTGTGGGCATGGAGGGTGTTGAGGGGAGAGTATACGGGTGGGCAGGCTGCGTCACAGGCCGGGTGTGGCCACAAGGCTGGGACACTTCATGCAGTGCACATGGGCCAGTATTGGGAATACCCCAACACCAGTGTGCCTGTCTGATCATACATGCCCCCCCCAGCCACATACCGCACAGCTGTACAAACACCACAGCACACACAGCCGGCCATGTATGTGTCACTGTGAGCATCCCATGCCAGAGGTACAGCATCTGTGGGTCACACAACAGCGTAACAGTAATGTCCACTGTCAGTAAACACCTGCAAGTTGGGCCTGTCACTGTGTATAGTGCAGTGGTCATCACTGCCCTACACACCATAGGCATTGCTGTGTCCCTCACACTACTAGCCCACTTGCTACTGTAGTGTCTGCTGAGCACTGTAGCATGACCTACAGAGTGACAGTTGCATGCAGCACCACCACAACCTGTGCCTATGCTGTGTTGTCTCCTGGTGCACATTATGCTGTGCTGTATTGTATACATGTAGCCTGCTGCTACTATCATGCACTGCCAGACTGACATACAGGTTGAGCTGCGGGCAGATCTGACCAGCCCCTCTACTTCCAGACTGACCTACAGGTGGAGCTGTGGGACCCTGCAGTAATGCTGGGCAAACTGCATGCAAATCAGGGCATAATGAGATGTTAATCTGGATGTTTGCCCAGAGACTACCTAAGTAGGCTCATTTGCATGTCACTTTTGAATATGGCAAAGTCTAGCACGGGGCAAACGGCTTAGTTTCGTGCTAAACCTGTGCAAACGTGTTAGTGCTGTGCAAACGGTTCAGGGAATATTATACAGTTTTGCAAACTGTACTTTCACATGTGCTGCTGTCTGCAGCTGTTTTGGGTCCACGAATTTGCTGGCACACACATTGGCCACATAGTTCACCTCTACCTACCTTCACGTCTCTGTGCACTGTGTTGCTGTTGTGGTTTGCACTTCCTGGTTGCTATATTCACAGCTGTCTTATTCCAGGGCTGTTTGCCCTACACTTCCAGCCCAGTTTGGCCAGCTTCATTTTCATGCTATATTCAGAAGCTGTTTGCCCTGGACTATTCCTTTTGAATATAGCAGGTTTTTGTGTCCATGCTAAGTTTGCCCACTGGGCAGGGCTACTTCTGCCCTGGGGCAAAGTTTTGAATATCTGGCCCATGTCTCTTAAGACAATGTCTAATATATTATTGTTTCTTGTAGGTTTCCTGACTACCTGACGGAGGCCATTTTTGATCATGGTGTTTATAAATAGTTGTTCCATTTGACTGGAGGTTGATAGCATGCTCCAGTTAATGCCTGGCATGTTCAGATCTCCCATTAGAATTATATCACTTCTCTGGGCCATACTGGAAATATTATTTAATAATTCATGGTATTCTTGTCCCTTGCTATCTGGTGGTCTATAGCAGATACTGACCCTCATTTTCTTATTTTCTTTCCTAAAGATCTTAATCTATAGAATTTCCAGTGGACCTTCTTTTTGATCATTATATATCACCCTACTGTGTAAGAATTCCTCTATAATGTAAACTGCCACACACCCACCTCTTCTGTCAGTTATATCCCTATAGAGCAGTCTGTATCCTTTAATATCCCTATTCCATATGCTGTTGTTATTCCACCAAGTTTCAGTGATAGCTGCAAAATTTATATTCTTTGAGCAGTATTTCAAGCTCTGTTCTTTTATTATATTTAGACTTCTTGCATTAGTCATGAGGAAACTTAACCTAAGCTTCTTCATTACTTTCCCTCTTGGTGTTTTATCCTGCTCTGTATTTATGTTTGTTTTGTCAGTGGTTTGAAAAGCATTTTTTGATAATGGGGTCGATGTAACTCCTTGCCCCTTGCTTATTTGTCTAAAGTCTGGCAGACATTATTTGAAATTTTCTTTCTCAACATTGCACTTCCCTTCCTGTTAAGGTGTAGACCATCATGGCTATATAGACTGTAGTTCTCATTAAATACTTCCCAGTGTGTTACACATTTTATATTGCATTGTAGGGAGCATTCATTCATTTTTATCACCTTTTTGTTTTTATAGTATCCCCCTCTAGGGATTGGAAGGATTTTGGAGAAGCAGATCTCACTTTCCCACTTGTTTAACTGTTCTTTAAGTAGAATTAAGTTTTTCTTGATGTCATTAGTACTGAAGGTGTTGACGTCATTAGTACTGAAGGTGTTGACATCATTAGTGCCAACATGCATTACTATTGGTGGTTTCTAATCTGCATTCTTTAGTATAGTGTCTACTTATTCTGCTATGTTTGCAGTCTTTGCCCCCCTGTAACTGCAGCAGTTTCTGTTTTGTTTATCGGGGTTGCAGACTTGTCTGTCACAGCATTTGAGGATGGAATCCCTGATAACAAATGTTTGGAGCTGTATATCGCTTACTCTAGGGCACCAACAGGTACTTCTATTGGGGGAGAGGTCAAATTCTCCAATGGATTTGTGGCCATTGGGTCACTATTTTTCTCCAATTGTGGTGGAGAGGTGGATTCCATTTGATCCTCTATGTCCAAAATTAAATATTTATTTGAGGGAGGTATTTCTGTGCTAGATGTTGGTATGAATATTTGGTTACCTCATTTTTTCTGGGGTTTTCTTGATCCACTGTCCAATCCCTTTCTGGAGAATTAGTATTATCATTACATTTCCTTTTGTTCATCCTGTATTGTTAATGGCGTGACTATTGTCTTCCCTATCACGTCACACACAGACGCTGAGCGGACCTCAGCAAGCTCCCTCCTGGAGCCGGGAACACAGAGAGCACCTAAGAGGTAAAGGATACCTCCTCCCTCAAGCTACATCTTTGTGAGGGGTGTTAGCCCGTCGACGCTATGCGCGACTGCTCCCCCACCCAGGCTCGTCCCTTGATTTATAGGCCCCTTCCTATGACATCACTTCCTGTCTGCTGTATTTTTTTAAGTCCCCACTTTTCCATTTGCAGGTTATACCTGCTAGCCACTAGAGAGACCCTCTGACTATTCACCTCTGTTTCTCTACCTGAATTTCTTCCTCCTCCTCCTACTTCCTGGAACCCCTCTACCTACATATACTACTTCTCTCCCTTACTCTCATTCTGCTTCTGCCCACTCCTCACTCTCACACCCAGCCTCCTAGCTAGCCCTACCACTGGACCCTCACCCAGCCTGCCACTAACCCTCAGTGACATCTAGGAGTCACTATTTCCACCCTGGATTTGGCCCCAAACCCAGCCTTCCCTGAATCCCCCCAGAACCTGGCTCCCCATTCTCACCCAGGTCCTAGTTCACCTGCCCTATCAGAGTCTCAAACCTCATACCCTGTCCACCAGAGTCCGTGACACTACCACTACTCCAAAGTGATATCCACTCTTTCTGAGGAGCAGCCAAGATACTTGAACCTTTCTGCCCTGCTGCTACTTTAGGCATTATATTTGTACACCTCCTCCTCAAATGTCTCCCCCTCATTTACATGCTAGTATCCACATCCCATCAGCCAAACATCACCCCTGGCCCACTTGAACCAGCACCGCAACTCTCCTTTACTTAGTCCGATCCCACCCTACACTGACCATGTACCCTGGCCCATGGCAGCCACCCCCTAGCTGCTCCCCCCACTGCCTACCCTGGCTCCCCATGGTTGCAACTCATCCTTGTCCTCCCAAACCTTTGAACCCTGCCCATTCCTTGTTCCTCTATGGCCTCCTCCCCATCCCAGTGTACCCCCCAGAAGTCGACATACTGCCACCCCCTGGTCAGAGCCTTGATCTTCCTACTACTCCTATCTGGTAATATACATCCTAACCCAGGCCCTGCCCCCTCCAGACCACCAGCTAGGTCCACTGGTCTCTGCATAGCCTCCTTGAATGTATGCAGCCTACTGAAAAAATTTGATGCCCTCCAGTGCTGGGTCATGTTACATCAACCAGACATCATAGCCCTAGTAGAAACCTGGCTATCCAAATCCACCCCTGACTCCTTTGTCTCCCTCCCAGGCTATACCCTATACTGGGAGGACCGAGTAGGCAAACGCGTGGGTGGCTGTGCAATCTATACCAGGGACACAATCATCGGACAAGCGCTCCCTGCCCCCGTTGTTGTGAATGGGGCCCAGGCCCTTACCCTTAAACTCACTCCTGACCCCTCCAGGGGCCCTCTCTATCTCACCACTGCCTACATTCCCCCAAAGAACCAGAACCCAGTGCTGATATCTATAACATAATATCTTGCCACACTCCACCACAAGGCTGAACAAATCCTAGTGGGGGACCTTAACGTGAACTGGCTCAGCCCCTCCTCTTCCACTATCTGAGATTCTTTTGCTGCCCAAGACTTGACACAACTCATCCACCAGCCCACTAGAGTTAACCCAAAGAGAGGAACCAGTACCCTTCTGGACATCATTATCACCAACCGCCCCCCAAAAATCCATAACATTCAGGTTCTCCCAGACTCCCTAAGTGACCACTCCCCTATCCTATTCCTTTGGGTGGCCCCCACTCCCAAACCCATAGCCCAAACCACACTCTGCAGGTGCCTCTGCCCTGGGGGGCTGATTAAACTCAAACATTTTCTCGCCCTGATTAATTGGTCCCCCATTCATCATGCACCCAACATTGATACTGCCCTCGTCTTTTTCTCCCAAACCTTTAACAAGGCCTGTGATCTCTTTGCACCCCTCACCAAAATTCAATCCAAAAAACATAATGCACCCTGGGTTACTCCTGCCCTACTACAAATGCTCAAAAATAGGGATAACCTCTGGCACCTTGCCACTGAAATGGGCCAAATGGCTGATAGACAGGCCTACAATGCTGCTCAGAACAGGTGCTCATGGGCCGTCCGTAAAGCCAAGGCTGACCATTACCAGGCCACTCTCACCTCCTCCTGGGGGTGTGCCCAGACCTTCTGGGACAATATTAAACAGCTAAATGGGAAATCATGCTCCCCTTCCCCATCCCAGCTCACTATTGATGGATTTACCTCCACTGACCCTGCCTGCATTGCTAAATGCCTTAACACCTCCTTTACTGACCTTAACTCTGTCCTCCCCAGTAATTTTTTTGACCCACCCCCCAGCCTACCTCCCCCTGTCCTCCTGTGCCCCAGCTTCCACCTACACAAGGTGTCTGCCCAGGAAGCCAGACCTCTCCTATTTAAAGTGTTAAATAGCAATAGTCCCAGCAGTGACTCCCTGGACCCCAGTATTCTCTGGCTGGTGCTGGATGGAGTCCTTACCCCACTCACCAGCCTACTTAACCAATCCCTCTGCCTGGGGCAATTCCCCACTGCATGGAAAACTGCCATAGTCACGCCCATTCATAAAGTGGGTGACAGGTCCTCCGCCGGCAATTACAGACCAATCTCCATTCTCCCCCCCTCCAAAGCCCTAGAAAAAGTGGTGGCCATTCAAATCATTGAATATCTGACTAAGCATAAACTCTTATGCCCAGCGCAGCATGGCTTCCATGCTGGTCACAGTACCGGCACTGCACTAGTTGAGTTCTCCAATTTCCTATATTCCTCCCTGGATGCCAGCTACCTAGCTGGTGCAGTGTTCGTTGACCTCTCAAAGGCCTTCAACACTGTCTCCCACCCTCTTCTGCTGGATGCCCTCTGCTACACTGGTTTCTCTGCTGGCCCCCTCGCATGGTGTTCGAGCTATCTATCCACTCATTGCCAGTGTGTCAAAATCAATGGGACACTCTCTGAAACTTGTCTCATCTGCTCGGGGGTAGCCCAGGGCTCCATCCTGGGCCCCCTACTCTTTACACTCTATCTAAACACCCTGCCCAGTGCATGCTGTGGAAAATTCTTATGTATGCAGATGATGCTGTCATTTTTGCCACCTACCGCAATCCCATCTCCCTCCAGGACTCTCTACAACACTCCTACAATGATGCTGAGGCCTGGTTTAAGGAGCACAGCCTCATCATTAATCTAAAAAAAAAAGACAATGCTCTTTGCCCACCCCAAAACAAAGCCTGCAACTACCCACTACCCATTATCCTCCCTAGTACCAAACAACTGCTTGAACAAGTCTGCTCCTACAAATACCTTGGGGTTACCTTTGATTCAGCCCTCACCTTCCACATCCACATTAATGCCCTTGCATCTGCCACTAACACATGGCTTGGCATCCTCTACCACTATAAGAATTGCCTCCCCCCGTTGCTCTCCGACTTGTTGTTACGTCATCAGTTCTGTCCCTTGTTGACTATGGCCTGCTAGTTAATGGTGCTGCTGACACTACTGCCCTCAACAAAATCGCCTCACCCTAAACAAGGCTTGCAGGCTGATTACTGGTGCCCCCAGGCTCACACATACATGTCAACTCTATGACGAGGTAAAACTCCTTAATCTAGATGAATGGCTATGCTACCAAACCTGCCTCCTCACAAAAAAACTCTACTTGGGCTCTCATCTCCTGGGGTGACAGCCTCCATCCACCATACCCCACCAACTATCGCAAACTGAACCTCCAACAAGACCACTCTACTGGTCCCCAGATCCTGGACCACCCATGGTCAGAGGTCCTTCTGCTACAGAGCCCCATCCTGGTTTAACTCTCTCCCTGCTCCCATCTCCAATGCCCCCACAATCTCCAACTTCAAAACCGCCCTTCGGAGCCAACTTTTTAACCCTTGCAGCTGCTCCTGTCTCTAACTGGTGCCTCGCCACTATCTCTCTACACTTGACAATGCCCACTGGGTGGCAATCCACCTCACCCCCCCACTTCTCCCCCTGTGCATCCTGCCTCTGTTGAAACCAGCATGTGCTCATCTGTATCACTGAAAATGCTACCAAATTGTACAATGTATGAAATTCTGTGTAACTCTAAGTCAGTGACCTGTATTCTGTAACCTAAATGCTCTGCCTGTCCTCAATGTGATGAGGTACCTTTGGAAATTAGCCTCTGGCTCAAAGGTCGTAAACTGATTTTACAAAATAAATAAATAAATGTTGTTTTTTCTCTTTTAGCTTTCATTCCATTATGTTTTGAGATGTTTCTGTTTTGTCCAATCTGGACCCTAAATTCAGCAGTTCTTTTAAGAGTTGCCTGTTTGATATGCCTTTGTCACTGGTGCACTCCCCTTTAATGACTTCATTTTTAATCACTTTATACATCATACACTTGATACATTTGAAGCCAACGTCCCCATCCAGAGTTATTATAGCATCTCCAATATTTATTTTGTTGAAGGCACTTTCCCTTAGAATTTTTTTATAGCTTTATGACCACCTCTGTAAGCTTCAGTTGATGATAGCTTTTATTAAAGGCAACTATATTTATTGATTTATTTATAATTCAGAAAACACCTTTGAGCACAAGTGCTCTTTTGCAAAGGTTCCACGTCTGACAAGTACACTGAATGAAAAATACAACATATAATCACCAGCTCAAGTAGAGCCTGGTCAGGCACAAGCAATGGTAAATTATCATTCAGGGAAATATACACACTCTAGTATAGCAGTCCCAAGGGGACAACGTTTGCAAGTGTCAGTAATGTGTAAGTACAAGATAAAGCATGATATACTGGTCAGGAATCAATTAAAAACAGCAACAGGCTGATTTCAAAGTGAGTTCTTCTTTTAGAAATGTTTTAAATTGTGGCATTTTAGAAAGTCCCACTAGGGATTCATGGAGTTTATTATGCCATTGGCAAGCATGGACTGAAAGAGTGCCTACCCAGGCTTGTTTTTCGGAAGGAAATTTCAATAGCTTGTCTAGACATACTTCTGGTGGAATATTGGTTTGTAACCAGGCAGAAGAGATCTTTGATCATAATGGAAGTGAGGCCCAACAAAGCCTTTTTTAGCCATCAGACTGGTCTGGTATTTTAGCCTGTCTTGAAGTGGTAACCATTTGTTGAGAGCATACAATGTGCAACTATATGTGAGCCTGTCCACCCTGCTGACAAAATTATAGACTTTGTTGAATACCTTCCTTACTCTGGAGTGGATAGCTTTACAAGCAGTCCCATATACTGGGAGTCCACAGTTGATGAGAGGTAGGATCATACTGGAGACTACCAGATGCCTAGCTTCCTGTGAGAAGTTAAGGTGGTGCCTCTAGAGTGCTCCTAACTTTCTATTGTCTAAATTTGTGATGCTGTCCATATGAATAGAGAATGAAAGGGTGTCATCCAGGGTGACACCCCAGGTACTTGAAGGATTCCACCTGGTCAAGGGTAGTTCCGTGAGCATTATGAATAGTACGGGGAAGGGTCTTTTTCTTCAGATGTGGACCAGCAAACAACATGGTCTTTGTCTTCTTATAGTTCAGGACCAGTTTATTTACTCCAAACCAATCCTCCAGAGCCTGGAAGCTCACTTTCTAGATCTCTGGAGAGTTCCTTGTGATGTGGACTGCTGTTGAAGACCACCGCATCATCAGCATACAAGAGCACCTTCAAGAGGGGGCAGGCTTCAGGAAGTCTGTCAATAAACAGGCTAAAGAGGAGAGGGCCAAGTACTGACCCTTGAGGGACACCAACTGAGACTCTATTAGCGCTCAAGAGAACTCTATCAATCTTAACCCTTTGTGTGTGACCTGTGAGGTAGCAGTGGGACTAGGCTGATGTTTCAGAGGAGAGGCCCAGGGAGGAGAGCTTGTCAAGCAGCAGTGAGTGGTCCATGAGATCGAATGCTTTGGTGAGATCTATGTAGGTGGCTCCAACCAGATGACCTTTGTTGAGGGTCTCATGCAGGTGCTTTGTGTATTCTGTTAGTGTGGTTCCAGTGCTGTGTAGCTTCCTGAAATCATGCTGCTGTTTGCACATTGGTTCATACTTATTTAGGTAGAAGACGAGTTGATCTGGGGCTGTTCTTTCCAGAGCCTTGGACAGAGAAGAGAGGATTGAGATAGACCAATAGTTGACTACATTTGTGCAGTCCCCACTTTTTTGTACAGGGTTGCTATTGCTGCTTTCCAGAAGCCTGGGAATTGGGAGTATTGCAGCGAGAGGTTGAATATTTTTGTCAGTGGAAATGCAAGTTCTTAAAGCACCAGGGCCAGCAAGTTCATATTCATTGAATCACTCCCCACCCTCATTTCTCCCAGTACCCTTTTTACATATTTGAGTTTCGTTGATGGTGACATATTTGAAGTAGAATTTGAGGAAGTCCTTTTTTTACCTTTTTTTTTGTTTTTATTTGGCAATGCAATAACAGTGTCACCGTACTGCCAGGCCTAGGGTTGTAGTAGTCAAAAACAGATACAGATAAAGCAACAACTTGCAGTACTTGGTGCTCTGTTCCCTTCATTCCCACTGGACATGCCTGACATGTGCCAGTGCTCGTGTCTCAGCATACATCTCCAAGCACAGCTACGCATGCTCGCCCCACTTGAGCTCGCCCCACTTGCAGAGGGTGAGATTTAAATAGTCTGGTGACCCAGAAGTCACCCCGGGTCACGTGATGTCTGGATCCAGTTACAAAGCTAAAATAAGTAATAATAAAAGATATAAAAAGTATGCCTTCATGCAGTAGCTAATCCTTGCAGCATTTGGTCTAGTCTTCCTAATAAATACTGAAGGGTCTTAAAGTTATAGTTCTCAGAGGCTGACCCAAGAACTACACATTCCCTCCCTCTTCCTTCCTTCCTCCTTTCTGAGATGGGTGTTTGCAACTATGGCAACTAGCCTGCTGCTAGTTCACCGCTCCAGCACAGCAGAATAATAAAATAAGTGCTGTAGGTTTATCGCACAGCTTTTGGTGGTCACACAGAGCAGCACACAGGGCAGCACTCAATCGGTTATCATCAAAATGCCCTCTAGCGGGGATTTAAATTGTCCTGCGATCTGGAAGTCACCTCAAGTCATATGACATCTGGCACCAGTTGTGAATCTCAAATAAGTAATAACAAAATATATGAAAAGTATGCCCTGCTGCAGAAGCTAATCCTTGCAGCATTTGGTCTAGTCTTCCTAATAAATACTGAAATATCTTGAAGTTGTAGGTCTCAGGGGCTGACCCAAGAACTACACATTCCCTTCCTCTTCCTTCCTCCTTCCTGAGATAGGTGTTTGTAATTATGGCAACTAGCCTGTTGTTAGAGCACTGCTCCAGCACAGCAGGACAATAAAAAAATTGCTGTAGGTCTGTCACACCACTTTTGGGGGACACACAGAGCAGCACACAATCAAAGTTATGTTTTAAAAACCTATAGTACCTCTATATGCTAGGATCACAACATGTGTAAGAGTTGGCATGAGCCAACAAGACAGGTCTTGTGATAGCAATGTGCATACATTGCATGGGGAGGGGGCAATGTTCTTATCATTATAATGACTAATTGAGTAGATCACTGTAATAATCATTGTGACTGCAATATAGCACCAATTGCATATTCCAGACACTCCTTAGAAATCAGTTTTGCCATGTATACAATAAGACATGAGAGGGTGTGTGTTGTTAAGTGATAACAGCACACACAGCGACACAGGTACATTGTGAGGCATGAAGCATTTACACCAAGTGCCTTCAGCACATGGAAGCATGCTTATCACATATTATACAATGGGATTAAGAAATCCAGTAATCTGTTTGGTTGGCTGGGGTTTTTACCTGTGAGTAAATCCCAGCAAAACCCATGAGTAAGGTTCCAGCTCTCCTAGCTGACTGTTGCACAAAACAAAGAAATCAGAATGCTGTTTTCTCTTTTTTAACCTCTGTTTAACCACTGCATTGCTATTTGAAATCTTGATGTCAAACCTCCCAACTGTCATGTAAAACCTCACCAGAACAACTTCTTCTACCTCTTAAATTTTACAGTTGCTGAAACCGCTTGCTCTTCCTGCCTCACTTCCACTGTACATGATTACTCCCACTTGAAAAAATCAAAAACATGTTGTCTGAGGCAAACGCTGATCGCACATGCATGCTTCTTTCCGGCATCAGGCACCATAGGTTCACTGAACAGACCCTTACTTCCTCCCAACCTTGAAAACAATAATGACTCCAGAATCACATGCAGAATGATGCTGGCAGACCCTCAACACTCGCACCACACTGTCTCATAACCATAGTTAAACAGCTACTTTTAACTTGTATGCTCTCTCTTACAAAAAAAAACCAGACTCTCACTTTAAAAAAAAACACAGCATTGCAGCATATTACTGCCTCTGTGTGTGGGGGGTGCTGGATTAGGAACGGGGCAGCACATATAATATATACATATTCTACCTAGTGTACCTTACCCTGGGGCTTAACTGGATGTCCTGAGGGAGCCCGTCCCTGCTCCTACTCCTCCCTTTGCCTGTCCGCCCCCAGTTCCAGACCTTGTGAGCCTTAAGGTCTCCATCCAGCCTCCAAAATCTTAGATCCCAGAAGGAGCCAGGGGAGTTGCAATCGTGGGATCACCTCCGCTTCTAGTCCTTTTTAATGTCTTTTTAAGTGACATTGCGGAGGGACTGGAAGGAAAACTATGCCTCTTTGCAGATGACACAAAGATTTGCAACAGGGTTGATACACAAGAAGGGGTCTGAAAGGATTAGAAGGGACTTGGCCAGGTTGGAGGAATGGTCAAAAGTATGGCAGCTTGCATTCAATGCAAAAAAAGTGCAAAGTAATGCATGTGGAAAACAAAAGCCCAGGGGAAAAGGCCCTCCTTAGTTGAAGGAAATGCCAGAAGTCCTTGGTGGGGGGGGTCCCATATCTGTCACCTAGGCCCTTAAAGGAGTCTAGGGTAGAGGTACCTGGGATATCGAGATTACAGCGGTATTTTAGCCCTGCAGCATCCCATGGTTGCCAATGAATAGATTTTCTGTCCACTGTAATATCTGTGTTACCCCACAGTGGAATAAGGCATGGAGGGCAGGGTTGGATTGCAATTTCTTATGGAGCCTACTCCAGTACACCAGAGAAGGACCTATAGAGGGATGTGTGTGGATCCCCCCGGGTGGTGGTTGTACAACAGCAAGGAGAGGTTTGCCACCTTACTATATACCTTCTCCATACCTAGCCATTGGGGGGCACTTTGACCTGGCTCGACGAACCACTTTAGTGTTTAGGTGGCCAGAAATGCCCATTTATACCCCTGAAACCAGGGAAGGCACCACAACCCCAATAATGACCAGTGAGACCTCAGTTTATTTCTACTGTACCTCGGTTTCTTGCCTTCCCAGAGAAATGATCCTAGCATGGAGTCAAGCTTCTTGTACCAAAGGGGAGGGAGTTTTAAAGGAATGTGCAATGATAGATATATGATCTTGGGGGCTGTGATCATTGCTATTTTGCCTGCCATAGCGAGGTGGAGAGCTTTCCATCTGTCCAGCTCAGGTCGAATGCTGGTTAGCAGGGGTTTCAGATTTATTTCCCACCACTTAGTTAGATCAGTATTAATAGATATTCCCGGGTAGGTAATGCAGCCTGAGGACGAGCGAAGGCTGTGTGCGGGTGGCCATGTTAGGGGTATCTTTACCATTCAGAGGGAGGACTTCTGTTTTTGCTTGATTCAGTTTTAAGCCCAAGAAGATGGCAAACTCCAAAAGGGTGGTTCAGTAAAGGGGGATAGCATTATTGATGTCAACTAGTGTAATCAGGAGGTCATCGGCGTACAGAAGAGTGGTGTATTCCTCCTTTCCAATAGTCACCCCCTGAATTTGAGGATTCTGTCTACTAGCCATGGCTTGGGGCTCCACTGCCAGGACAAAGAGAAGTGGTGACAGTGAGCAGCCCTAACACTTGCCCCTGCCTAAGGGAAAGGGGGAGAACAGCTTAGAATTCATGAGGACCCTAGATGAGGGGGAGGAGTAGATCACCCTAATCCAGGATTTAAAACCTTTGACAAACCCCATTATGGCCAGGACTTGTACAAAGTCCCACTCAAGCCAGTCAAAGGCCTTCTCAAAGTCAATTGCTATAGCTGTGGCTGGAGTGGAAGGGTTTTGGCTGTATGCATCAAATTCACCAGTGACTTAATATGGTCCTCACTATAGCGGCCTTTAACAAAGTCCATCTGTGAAGGGTGTATGAGAGTGGGCAGGAGGGGTTAAGCCTGTTGGCTATTAGTTTAGCCAGCACCTTGCTGTCAGCATTCAGTAGTACGATATGGGCCTATAGTTGGCCACTTTCTGGGGGTCCTTTCCCTTTTTCTGGAGGACTATTATTATTGTCTCATGAAAAGTGTGTGTGTGGGGGGTAGGGTACCCTCTTCCAGGGCTTCAGTGTAAACCTGTAGGTGGATTGGGGTGATTATAGGCTCCAGCATTTTCCAAATTTCCAGTGGGAACCCATCCCCACCTGGAGCTTTACCCTTCTGTAGGGACCTCAAAGTGGAGGCCACCTCCGCTGTGGTCAGGGGGGCTTCCAGGACCTGTTCCTGTTGGACTGATAGTGTAGGGAGGTGGAAGGCCATAAGAAAATGGAGAACCCTTTAGGGTCAGGGTTCCTGGATGAGGTGTAGAGCATAGCATAAAAGTCGGCCATCACCTTATCAATATCCTCTGTCTGGGGACACACTACCTCTTGTTTGTCTGTCAGTGCAGCAATGTGCCTTTTGGCTAGTTTTTTTTTTCAACCGATATGCAAGGACCTTCCCTCACTTCTCCCCCACCAGTACTTATGCTTCAGGAGGATAACTGAGACCTCGGCCTTTCTGGAGAGCAACTTGTTCACTTCCATCCTCGGGGCGACCACCCGACGGCCATTCTGGGAGTGGATTGAGGAGTTTTGGAAAGATTTGAAATGAGCCTCTGCCTCCTTTAACTGCTTCCTCAGTTCCCGGGGGTGGAGTTCCCTCTTCTTCCTCCTTTTATGAGCTTAGCCCATTTTCGCCCCCCCCCCGGAGGGTGGCCTTAAATGCCTCTCTGCTGTTACCGGTGGAGGTGTCGGAGATTGGATTATTTTGGAAGTACAAGGTAGCCTCCTGCTTGAGCCATGGGGTAAATTTGGGGTCTCATAGGAGTAAGGGATCTAGCCTCCAGGATGGGGAGGTGGAGGGAAGGGGGCCTCTTGTGTTGGTCAATTGCACCAGTGCATGGTCGGAAATGACTACTGGCAGGATAGTGGTTTCCACGGTACTTTGGGTGATGCTTGGGGACGTAAGCCAGAAATCTATCCAGCTGTGGGAGCTGTGGACAGGGGAGTGGAAGGAGTAGTCAAGCTCCTTAGGGTGGAAAATTCTCCAAATATCTGAGAGGCGCATATCCTGTTGCATTTGTGCAAGGGCCTGGATTCCCCCCTGGTGTGAGGCTCTGTGTTGGAGGGGCATCTATCTGAAAACGAGTCAAGGGTTAAATTAAAATCTCTATCTATTAGCATTGGGACATTCTCCGCCGACATCGCCCCCATCGCCTGGGCTAGGCCATGGTAAAAGGATGGCATATCTTCATTTGGACCATAGTCATTGCCTAAGAGCAGAGGTCCTTCTGGAGTGTCCATCAAGGCTATAACCCACCTCCCACCAGGGTCTTTAGACCTCTTCATAATTGACCAATGTAGGTTCTTGTGTATTAATATTGTCACTCCCCTCTTTTTGGTGGACACTGAAGCATGTATAACCTGACCTACCCAATCCCATTTTAGTCTGTCACGATCCCCTTCCTAGTTTAGTCTCCTGCAGGAAGGCCACTTCTGCCCTCAGCCTCTTGAGATGTGAAAGCACCTGCTTCCTCTTGTTGGGGGTATTGAGCCCCCTTGCATTCCATGTAACACAGGTTATGTCACTCATTGAGGTATGAAAGTGGGTATTGGCTGTGGCAATAATGTAAAGAGAATTGCAAGACTGAATATAGAGGAGTGACCCCCAGCAGGGGCAACACAAACCTTATCTGAGTGAGGCATATATCGGGGGACAGTAGATGGCATTCCCCATCCTAGTCCAGCTGGTGTATAGCCATTACGAGCAGTTATTTTTGTGTGTGACAAAATCAACATAAACATATTAAACTCAAAACTATATACAATATTATAACCATTTACTACAGTTGGGGGGTATAGAGGCATCCCTGTGGCCACCTTCATTTGCTGCAGGCCCACCTCTAATCCCTGGGTGCAAACATATGCTGCTGCTGACCCCTGGCGCTCACTGTCTCCAAGCCTGGGGTGGGGAAAGCCCCAGATATGCTGCAATGTTGACTCTTTATACCTTGGTAAGAAAACCATCTTACCCTACAGCCTAGAGGGAAGGCTACCAGTGTCGGAGGAGAGAAGTTGGGGGGGGGCTGAGCATGGGGGGAGAATCGTCCATCCCCTACCTGAAACTAAAAAGGGGGATAAGAGCCTAGCTAGCACATGGAGGGGGGGAACCCACTATGGTCACGCCCAGAACTAGCAAAGAACCCCTTACAATGATACCATGAGCAGTAGGGTGGGAATTGGAGAGCGGGGAAAGGTTGTCAAACCCTGGATGCCTGTATGAGGAGAACGGCCATGGGGACACTGGAGGAGCAAAGCCCCGGCGGGGTGTGTCTTCTAACTTTTTTCTGTGTTTGTTTAAGAGAACTCCAAAATAGCCTGAAGTTGGTGATCTTGAGTAAAAGCATTTAAGCTCTGTCTGAAGGATCTCCAGAATGCCACTCCAAAGAGTCACCCCCTCTCCTGACCTGGGTCCTCTTCTCCTGGCCCGAGGGGCCACATCATGTCCTGAAATTAGAGGGGAGGAGGGTTGGCGTTAAGCAGGATTACAGTTTGGAAGTGCAACATCCTTCTCCCCATCGCCCCGCATGAGTTAGTTTTAGCCCCTGAAGGATCTGTCCTGGTATGGGAGCAAGGCTTGTAGCTGGATCTTAATGCCACCAAGACTGATGAGGTACCAGGTGTGTGTGTGGTGGGAGGAATGCTTCATCCCAAAATCGAGAGTCCAGACTTAGACCTGATAGTGGCAGTTCATACAGCTGTACAGCCCCAATTTGTGTTCAGCCCCCCAGAACCCCCTGCTCCCCACCCGGTCTCCACCGGAAGTGGAATCAGAGCTAGTAGCACAAAAAAAAGGATGGAAAGGGAAACTGGTTACTGATCTGACCTCGTCAGTCTGATTTGGGGGTGCTGAGGTCAGGACTGCTGGCATTGGGGTGGATTCCATGGAACGAAGTTGGTCGCGCGCCCTCCAGGAAGTTGATGCTGGTGTTGTAGGCCTTTGGATCAGCTACATCTGCAGGTAAAGGTGTAGGCTGGCTCACCAGGGTTAGAGGGTTTTCCTTAGGAGCCTTGGCGGTCTTCAGATGCTGCTTCAGGGTCCACAGTCTCAGGACTTCATATCTATTTTCAGTACAGAATTCCTGAAGAGGCCCAAGCTCCATGGTGTCCATCTGGTGCAATTCCAAGGTCTCGTTGAGCATTCTGTCTGATGGATGCTCCCTCTTGCCATGTTATCTGGAGGTGTTCCTTTTTCGGTTACCTTTAGGTGGGATTTCCCAAGGAGAGTCAAGGGTCTCCAACCAGTCCTCCCTCCTCACTTGTGGAATGGGCAAGCATCTATCCAGCCCCTCAATGGCTTCTCTGGGAGCTATATCCTGGTATGCAGGGGGGCTGATGACTTTGGGCCAGTTACACCTAAGAAAATTAATCAAAACTTCAGGGGAGTCAAAAGTTAGAAGAACCCCATTGTGCTCCACCCTCATGGCTGCCATGTAGCGTAGGGAAAAAGGCAGCCCAATTCTGTGCATGACTTACCTGGCATGGGTATAGGCCCTCCTTCTGTCCAAGAGGTCCTAGGAGAAATCCTGAAAGATGCTGATCATGTGTGAGCACCACACAACTTGTTTTTGCTCCCGTGTTTTGGCCATAATCAATTTTTTTACCATGTAGTCCATGAAGCAGGCAATTATAGGACGAGGTTTGTCCTGAGCTTTGGGCATGGGAACCAGAAACGGTGGGCTCTCTCCACCTGGGTCAGTCATGCTGGATCCAACTTGAACAGCTCAACTATGACATTTTGCAGAAAGCACTCAGTGTCCCTCCTTTCAGCTCATTCTGGGAAGCCCAGAAACCTAAGACTGTTACAACAGCCTCGGATTCTTGAGGTAGTCAATTTTGCTGTGCATAAGCCAGATTTTTATTTATTTTGTATTTATTTAGTAATCAGAATTACAACCTTTGAGCTAAAAGCTCATTTACAAAGGATCATCGTCACAAGGGTAGGGGAGGGTACATAAGTTTGGAGTCACTAGCAGCTTAATAGGCATTGTCAAGAACATCTAATAGTAGGAAAAATGTGAACAGAAGAAATCAGTAAACATTGGCAATAGCATAAAAATGTAGGATAACATAGGCAAATAACAACACATAACCAAAACAAGGGTACATAGTCAATGGGGTTGGGTTCACACGCCATGCCATACAATTAAGTGCTTAAGTCAGAGTTAGGTGCTAGTTTGAGAAAAATCAGAGGTGGAAGCTAGGTAGGGTCTTGTATTGGGGGGAAACAGAAGATGGAGCTGTTCATCAAAACTGATACCTAAAGGTTACTAAGCTATAGCCAGTGGAGTCAGCCTAGGCATAGTAGTCAGAATGGGTAGAGGGAACCAATCAGGATTAGGTAGGAGAAGAGGAATCAGAGGAGGTGGATGATGGTAGGCTCAAAGGTGGGTGGTGTAAGGAGGTCAGCGGGTGAAGGTTTGTCAGGGGAGAGTGTGCGAGGAGAAAGTTGAGCAGGCAGGTGGGCAGACATTGGCAGGTGGTGAGCAGGGAGTTTTGCATCAAATTGTAGAAGTGAAAGAAGAAAATTGGCAAGCCTAGGGTTCTGGTACCTGCTAGGCTAAGAGTGGCTGTGGCAGCGTATAGGAGAGGAGATAGTCTTTAGGAGCATGGCTTTGGTGAACAGAGGTGTGCTGGCTCAAGGGTTAAGAGTGGCAATAATGACGTACAGTAGGGTGGATAGACTTCCTTAGCTTGGACTTGAAAGGCCCAAGTTGGGTAAGGCTTATGGTGGTGATGGGAGCTCATTAATCCAAGCAGGGGGCCCCTGACTGCAAAGGCTCATCTCCCCAAGGCAGTCCTTCTGAATGGAACAGCTAATGCATGTTTGGTAACATTTCTTGTGGCATGTTCAGTTGGAGCAGAACGGAATAAGGCTTGCATAGAGGGAGGTGCAAGTCTGAGTAGGGCCTTCTGTCCCAATATGCAGGCATGGAGCTTAATGTGTTCCATAGGTGGGAGCCATTCAGTCTGTATGTACAGTTCACATTTGTGCAATACGAGATCTGTCTCTAACGCAAACTTACAGGCTTTATTTAAGGAGGCATGCACTTTGAGCAGGCTAGTTTCAGTGGTGGCCCCATAGACTACATTCCCATAGTCCAGGATTGGAAGGATTGTACCTCTGAATGCCTGTGTCCTGGCCCCAGGAGTAAGACAGAACGGTGCCTATACAGACCCTCGAATAGGGCCTCATCTATTGTGAGACCAAGATACCGGAAGGAAGTTACCTGCTCCAGGGTGGTGTGAGAGCTGCAGGTAACTGAGAGAGGTGCGGTGGGCCTCTTCTTTCATCATCTGACAAAGAGCATTGCTTTGTTTTTTTACTATTGAGCACCAGCATGCTGTCCTCAAACCATTCCTGTAGTAGGTTAAAGTTGTTCTGCAACTCCTTAGTCAGTGCTTCCTGGCAAGAGTTTTGTGAGAATAACACTGTGTCGTCTACATATAGCAGGATCTCAGATGTGGGGCAGGCATCAGGGAGGTGAGTCACAAAGATGCTGAAGAGGAGAGTGCCCAGTATAGACCCCTGGGGTACACCTACTGACACCTCACAGGTGTTGGGGGTAGCACCGTTAATTCCGAATTCGGACTTTTTGAGATTGCCCAGATAAATAGCTGGAGAACCATTAGACTGAGTCAGAGGACAGCCCTAGGCCTCTTAACCTGTGAAGCAGCAGCTGGTGGTCCATGAAGTCAAAGGCTTTGGTTAGGTCTATAAAGATTGCCCCAACCAACTAACCCCGGTCGAGTGCCTCACGTACGTATCCAGCAAAATTAATAAGGGCAGTATTAGTACTGTGCAGTCTGCCAAAGCTGTGCTGTTGGTGGGAGAGGAGGTCATATTTGTGCAGATGGTCCATGAGTTAGTCCGCTATGATTCTCTCCAGAGCTTTTGAGAGTGGCGAGAGAATTAAGATGGGCCTATAATTCGAGACTAGTGACTGGTCACCCCCTTTGTGCACAGGTGTGACCAGGGAGGTTTTCCATGGGGAGGGAAAGGTAGCCAGTCAGAATGACAGGTTGAATAGCTTGTTGATGGGTCCGATGACCATGGGAAGAGCTATAGGGAGCAGTTTCATTTCTATACCATCACCACCCATCCTAGTTTTGTCAAGGACTCTGATACTGGATGGTCTGTGCTGGTCCCTGAGGACTGATGAAATATCCTGTACATTAAGCTCTGTTGTCTGCATTCTCCTCTCCGTATGAAAATTTTTGCTTCCATGGATTGGAGAACCTGGGTGTTTCAGTTGGTTGCTAGTGTTACCTGGGACATTTGCTCCAGCAGATGCTGAACACACCTTCAATGGATGAGTGATCCCAGCTCACAGGCTGCTGATGCTGCCCCATGCTGCCGGTGGTATTGCCCTTCAAAAACCTGACTAAAGTCAGAGTGGAATACCATCGTGAGTACTGGCGTTTGGAAAAGTAAGTCAATATATTGGCTCCCTACTTCGTGCTGCCCCTCGATAGCTATGTTTTAACAGATTCAACCACGGATATCTGCAGTATGCTGTCATCGAGGCACAGGTCAGGAGCATAGGGAAAACCAGGAGCAGTTGTAAAATTCACCAAAAATATTTATTTACAGTAGCAGTAACAAAAAAAATAAACTTGTTCGGTGCAACTATTTACAAAGGAGAAATAAAATAAAATCTTCCTTCAGTCTCTGTGTGTCCCCTTTTCTTCTTCAGCAGTTGCAGCTTAGCTCCTTTATAAGTCATTTTAACTCCCATTCTAAGCAAACATCCTGTTTCTTGCAAAGTGTTCTGTTCTCGTAAGTATCAGGCAGGATGAACACAGTAGAACATAATGTGCTTGCCAAGGTCCAATTTCCACAGCTTTTGCAAAAAGGCCTAAAATTTGAACTTGGGTAACTTCTAGTTTACAATAGCTGTCTGCAGTCATCTCAAAATATAATTAGATACATTTCCACAGTAACATTATATATTTTCTAAACAAAAGGGATCTCAACATCAGTTTCATTTCCATACAGTGATTTGCACATTTTTTTTTACATTAGCAGCTATGCAAGGGAGAAAAACGGACAGCAAGAGAAAACTGAGAGACAGTGAGAGGCAAAGAACTGTGAGCCTGTCAGGTTAATCAAGTCTGAAGTGTCAGAGGAAAATTTGGTTGCTCAACCAAACAGAGAACAGACAGAAAAGAAAGGAATAGATCCTTGCATTTACACACTTTTTCCATAACAAATGGGACAGGGTCCTATTCTACCCTGTCACATATGCAAAAGGATTTTCCCTCTTGGCTGAGGAGCTTGTAGGTCATGCTGCCATCTTGTTAGGTGTCCCTAGTGGCAGTCTCCTTAAAACTGTTTTTAAAAACGTTTTAGAGATAGCATGGTTTCACTGACGTGACTGGATGGGAGTTTAGGTCTAAATGTCACCTATGGCGGGGTAAGAAGCACAGAATGCCCTTAAGAGCTGAGAAGGATGGTGGTGGTGGGGGGGTGGTGGTCACCAAAAACACACCAGCAACTAAAACTGTGGATAGAATTTATTTTTTTTTTTTTGCTTTGTTGATGTGCACAAAGAGGAAATCATAAGAGGAGAATAGGTTCTATAATTCTTTTCTGGGAGGGCTTTTCCTGAGATTCAGTGTAGGGGAATAAAATCCTCCCACAATCCAGATAAAAGCCAGCCTCTCCCAGCAACCCATGCTCAGAGTGTTTCAAGCACCTGAGCTGCTGTATAGTCCATCTGGCTGTGTTCGCCTCCCTTGGTTTGCTCTGATTTTTCTGTTTTGTTTGTTTTTCCGCTTTTCCTCTGCCTCTAGTTTCTGCTGCTACTACGACTTCTCCTCAGCGGTCTTCCCATCTCCCTTTTCTTTCCCTGCTGCCTTCTGCTCCCTTCTCCCGTTGTGCTCTGTTCCTCTTCTGTCCTTCTCTGTCATCAACCACCCCGTCCTTCCTTCCTCTGTTCTTGCTTGCGTTGTTCCTCATTGGGTCCGCTTGGTTTCCATTTGTGCTGACTTTCATCATTTTGTGGGGTTTCTTTTCTATTTGCTCTCTTCTGGAGCTGTTTTGCTCCACTCCCAGAGCCCTCCATGATTCTGAGTTGTTATGCGTGCTTCATCACCAACATAGAAACATAGACTATGACAGCAGATAAGGACCGCTTAGCCCATCTAGTTTGCCCATTTCCCTACCCATTGGATAAACTGCAGATCCTAGTTAACCAACAACCTACTTTCTCCTTCACCACCCAGCTTAAAGCTCCACACCGAAAACTGTTCCGCTTAATATCTTTTCAGTGAATCCCTTGCATTACACACACTCAGTGCTGCATATACCCGGTGTTATCGTTGCCCATGAGTTCTGAATGCTGGCCAAATTAGAGATCTTCTGCAGTCACTCTTCCTACTACCACCCTTCAACAGCAGCAACTACTCCCACACCAAGTAAAGGACATGCCCTCTGCTTTAACTTAAGTTATATTCTTTAGATCAGTCCCCTGTGGCAGTGCTTATCACTCTGGAGCCCCTAACTTGTTGATTTCAAGCCAGCTGCAACTTTTAAACAATATCCCTGGCTTCCTACTCAGCTGCAATTCACTGGGTTGAGTCATGTGCGCCAACCCCATCTCCAGCCCTGGACTTCCTGTTTCACCTCCTGGTTCCACAAGGTCACAGCTCCCTGTACAGTAAACCAAACAAGTTACTTTTATTTTATTTTCTTTAGATGTGTCCCCTGTGGTGGTGCTTACCACTCAGGAGCCCCTAGCATACTGATTTCAAGCCAGCCCTGACTTTTAAACAATATCCCCAGCTTCCTGTTCAGCTGCGATTGTTTAAATTTAAATGCAAGCTGCAGAATTTGTTGCAAAAAGGAGTGAAAAAAATTGCTATTAAATGCAAGGGGGTTGAGAGGCAATGCAACTGTGCTAAGATTGCCTGGTAACTTTTCAGTCAGGACAGAGTCCAGGCAATCACATCAGGCTCCAAACTGTTTGGTGCCTAAAAATTTAAAAAGATGCTTTTACCCTGCCCTTACCCATTTATCTCCATTCTGGCCCTCATCTTTTTGTCCTGATAGCCATTTTGTCCGTGTCCCTAATGCCCTCCCTTCCCTTTGACCCCTTCCTCCTGCTTCACCATTCCCTTCACTTTCCCCTCCCACCACTGTTATTCTTATCCAGTGAGGCCCCAAGCTTGGGTCCAATACATTCGATTCTACTCCCATGAGCTACGCTCCACCTACTAATGAAGAATATTTTCAATCCATTACTCACTCATTGCTTAAGTCATCTTCCTCTCTCATTTCCTACTTGATTTTGTGTTTCGGTCGTGGGATGGGTGTAGGGCAAGAACAGAATAACAAAAGCTGACGGGCATAAAATGATCATACTTCTGATAACAGTTTACACACCCCTTTTCCTGTAACTTGTACTTATAAAGATGTACAAAAATAAAACATTTTGGATATTTCTTCTCTCCAAGTATGCTTTTACAGATCCCATATTTTGTTTGTCCTGCAAAATGACTTGTCAGTATGCCCAGTCTGAGTGTTCCAGTTGTCTGTTCTCTTGAGTTTTAAGTATTATGCAGTAAACCTAAAGGGCCTGGCAAGTACAGGCTTTTTTTGGCCATACCAAGCTATACTCTGTTCAGGAGGAACAGGTTAGGAAAGAAAGGAGGGTGTGTGGTGCTTTATGTGAGGGAAGGCATAAAAGTGATGGAGATACAGGGACCCCAGAGATGGAGAAGGAGCCTCTATTCACACTGGCATGATCTCCAGATCTCCAGCACAGGAGGAGGAGGAGTTAGATAAGACACTGGTGGAAATCACTGACTAGATGGTAGGCAGAGGAGGTGCTGCTGGTGGAGGACCTCATTCTACCAGATGTAGATTGGAGTCTCCCAGCTGCAACTTCAGCTAGAAGCAGGGACGTCCTGGACTCCCTGCAGGGGATGTTCCTCAGGTAACTAGCCAGTGAACCCACCCATGATGGGGCAATACTGGATCTGGTACTCACTAACAGAGCAGAGTTGCAGACGTCAAAGTGGGAGGCCACCTGGGGAACAGCGATCACTGTACAGTGTGGTTCAGCATAAGGAAAGCTGCGGAACTGAATCACACAAGGGTGAGGGTCCTAGAGTTCAGGAGGGCAGATTATAAAAAGGTGGGTGAATGCCTCAGGAATGAACTAGTGAGGAGGGTGACCTGACTGGGGTGGAGAAGCAGTAGGCGAAGCTAAAAAAGACCATCATGAAAGCAACAAACCACTGCATCTAGCAAGTGAACAAAAGCAAGAGGAAAAAGTGACCGCCGTGGTTCTCAAAAGAGGTGGTGGAAAAGGTAAGGCTAAAAGGGTATTTTTCAGAAGGTATAAGGAGACACAGAGGTGAGAGGATATGGTGGTAAGTCAGGGGAAACAGAGGGAAGCAGTGACAGTAGTAATGAGCATGAAAGCAAAACCTGAACAGAGAATCACCCAGGTGGTGATGAAGTGGGATAAGACATTTTTTAGGTATGTAAGTGAGAGGAAAAAGACTTGGGGGATCATAAGGTTACAAAAGGAAGGAGGGGAGGTGCACTGGGGGAGCAGAAAAAGGTAGACATCCTGAACAAATATTTCTCTTAAGTGCTTACAGAGTAAGGAGAAGGGGAGGAGTCACAAAAAAAACTAACAAAAGCACTGGAGTGAGGGAGGTGGACACTAATCCATTTTCAGAGGAGAGAGTCCTAAATGGACTCACTAATCTAAAAGTGGAAAAAGCAGTGGGGCAGACGGGATGTATCCAAGGGTATTGAGGGAGCTCAGAGAGGTACTAGCTACTCCTCTGAGAGTCCTATTTAAAAAATCATTGGAAATGGGAGTGGTTCTGGAGGACTGGAGAAGGGCATATATGGTCTCACTTCACAAAAGTGGTACCAGGGAGGAGACTGTTAATTATAGGCCAGTCAGCCAGATCTCAGTGGTGGGACTGTTAATGGAATCACTGCTGAAGGAAAGAATTGTGGAATATATTGAATCCATTTTTTACAAGACCCAAGACAGCATAGATTCACGGGATGGGGAGGGGGGAGGGGTTCATGTCAAACAAATCTGATATATTTCTTTTACTGGGTGACCAAGGAACTAGATCAGGATAGACAAGTGGACATAGCCTACCTAGATTTCAGTAAGGCTTTCAACACTGTTTCACATAGGAGACTAGCAAGCAAGCTGGGTAGCTTAGTAGTGGGTCCAAAGATAGCAAACTGAGTGAGAAATTGGTTAGGGGATAGGTGGTAGCAAACACAGTTCATTCTGAGGAAGGGAGGGTGACCAGTTGGGTGCCTCAAGGATCAGTACTTGGACCGGTCCTCTTCAATGTCTTTATGAGTGACATTGCAGAGGAGCTGGATGGGAAGGTCTGCCTATTTGTGAATGGTGCTAAAATCTGCAATAGGGTAGACATTCCAGGGGTTGGTGGAAGTAATGAGTAGAGATCTGAGAAAACTTGAGGAGTGGTTAGGGGCATGACAGTGGGTTTCAATATGAAAAAGTGCAAAGTAATGCACTTGGGGCACAGAAACCCAGTAACAGAGTACGAAATGGGAGGAGTTCTACTGAGGACCACCAAGCTGTAAAGAGACCAGGGGGTAATCATATTGGATGACTGAAAGGTGGCCTAGCAGTGTGACAAGGCAGTTGGGAGGGTTAGTTCTTATGCTGGGGTACACAGGGAGGGTTATCACCAGCAGAAAGAGAGTGGTGGTATTGCCTCTTTATAGAATGCTGGTATGACCCCACCTAGAGTACTGTGTTCAGTTCCGGAGGCCACATCTCTGAAAGGACATAGAGTGGAGGCTGTCCAGAGGAGGGTAATTAAAATTGCGCAAGGTCAACATCAGAAGCCCTATGAAGAGAGAATTAAGGGTCTAATCAGGGACAGAGTACAGCAGTGGGAAAGGGTGGGTGAGGAGGACAACAAAGGGTAGCCAAGGGGATGGGGGAAGGGCAGCTGCATGCTAAGGGGCTAGTTGCACAATCGAGCAGACTTTGATAGACCAGTAGGTCTGTTCTCCTGGCAATTTCACATGTCCATATGTTAATCATGTACACCCTGAAAGGGGGGGGTATGATACAGACCTTTAAATACCTCATGGGGGTAAATAAGGTACAGAAGGGAAGTATTTTACAGATAAAAAGGTGCTCAAGGACAAAGGGGCATGATAAGAAGCTGGAGGGAAGTAGATTCAGGAGAGATGTGAGAAAGTATTATGCTTATTACTTCTGCAGTTGGCTACTCTGTATATACTGAATGCTGCGGTCTACTCTGTATATATGAATGTATTGCTGCCTCTTTCATCCGTATATATTTTTTTTACTTCTGCCGATGACTACTCTGTATATACAAATGCTGTTCTCTACTCTGTATAATGTATGCATTGCAATATGTATTTTCCACTGTATACCTCCCTCTCTCACCTCACCCCCAGGGCGCATCTGGAATCGAGTGGTACACTGCTCAGTATACCTTCCTGGTAAAACTCTTAAATAAATAAATAAATAAAGTACTTCTTCACCAGAAGGGTGGTGGATTCCTGGAACAGTCTTCCAGCTGAGGTGGTGGGGATGAAAACAGTTGTGGGGTTCAAGAATGCATGGGATAGGCATAAGGGAATATTAGAGAAAGGGAATGGAAGGGTGGATGGGGGAATGGGCCAATAATCAAATAGGATCTACAGTGATACTGTGGGCAGGGGAAAATGGGCAGACTAGGTAGGCCAGGCAGTCTGTATCTACCAGAAAATTCTATGTTTCTCTGTTTCTATATAGCTTTTTCCCCAACTATTTCAAACTAATCAAGTCACAGAGAGACAAATTTCCACCTCTACCCCCCAACAAATAATTTTATAGATGATGTTATTCTTGGTCACAGAGGATTATCATTTTGATACTTCCAAACAATTTATTTTACATTCAGTACAGTACAATACATCTGAAAAGACAGTATACGGTAATTTATGCAATATCTGTAGTGACGTTAGAAGTGGCTAGCTATAGTACCTCCATATGTCAGGGCCACAAAATGTGTAAGAGTTGGCTTGAGCCAACAAGGCTGGTGTTCTGATGGCAGTGTGCATATATTGCATGGGGAGCGGGCAATGTTCTCATCAATATAATGACTATTGGGTAGATCACTGTAATAGTCATTGTGATTGCAATGTAGCACCCATGTTTATTCTAAACACTCATTATTTTTTTATCATATTTTTATTATTTTTCATTGATTTATGGTCTTCCATTCTTTAAAGACACAACATGTAAACTTCAAAAACATACAGTCCAGTGAAGCCTTATGGTACATTAACAATCTTTTCAATCACATATGAACACCAAGGTGTTACAGCTATCTAAGTTCAATACTAAAAGGTATCTAGATTCTCTAAACAGTGTTCTTCTATCCATGTGTATAACTGGTGAATACCATTTAGGTCAGAAAATCACCCTTTCCTAATACTACAAATTCCTATATCTCAAATACAGCAGCCTCTCTTCTGCATACCCCTAGGGGCAGAAGCAGACCACTAAAGTATAAAGTAACAGGGAGAGAAAAGTAAGAAATGGGGGAAGAGGGAAGAGAGTTGAGCATCAGTATAGCGGAAGCCACGGGGTCACAACTATATATATGCTAGGCTGGACCCTTAATCGATCGTTCTATAGTGGCCGAGGGAAGCGAGCTTTTTAATATTACAGTTTAGGTAGGGGGGTTCCTAGGTCAGGGGGGCACAGCCCGGCATAGTGCTAAATTAAGACAGGCTTCCCATTTGCTGAAATAAGAGGGAAGTTCTCCTCTATTAGCATAAGTGAGTCTCTCGAAGATAGCCAGCCTGGCTACAGCCGAATGCCACAGAGAGATAGAGGGTGGCAAAGACTGTCTCCAGTGCATCAAGAGAAGCCTTATGGCCTTTAGTAGGACCACTAGTATCCAGTTTTGATGCTGTAGTTTCAGATGTGCCAGAGGCACCCGGTCCCCCAAAAGCAGCATAGGGTTAGAGAGGTCAATGGGCTGCCCCAGTACTCCAGAGCAGTCCATGGCTATAGTGGACCAGAAGGGAACTAGGGTTGGGCAGTGCCACAGATGTTGGAGAGTGTTGGCCAGACTATGCTCGCATCTCCAGCATTGTGCATGAGAGAGTATCCCCATTTATGGAGGATAGCCAGAGTGCGGTACCAACAAAGGAGGATTTTGAGTTGAATCAATTGGCTTTTAGAGTCTTTGTACATGGAATGTGCTAAATGCAGAGAGCAGGACCAAGTGTCTGGCGCAATTTAAAGCCCCAGGTCTTTGCTCCACATCTCTCTGCAGGTAGTTGTGTGATCTGGTTGGGCCTCACGCATAATGGTGTAAAATCCGCTGGCCAGACCTCGAAATGAGGATTTAAGGTGTAGGAAGGACAACCAGCTCCACCTGGACTCTGTCATGTTGATCCAGTCCAAGGACTGCTCCGCATTACGAAGCTGCAGGAGTTTCCAAAAGTCTTGAGATTGCAGTGAGTAGTGGACTTTGAGTTGCTTGAAGGACATAAGTGTGGTGGTACTTGGTAAATAGAGGTCTTGGGCATATTTTATCCCTTTCTTCTCCCATGAGGGTCAGTGGAAGGGTTTGTCATCCACCCTTAGGAGTTAATTGTTCCATACTTCCAGGCATCTAAAATGGAGAAATGCACTCTGGTTCTTAGTCTTGGTCACCTTCATGATGCAGAACCATGTTTTCCTGGTCTCAGCTATGACCGGTGAGAGCTGGAACCAGGGGATGGTAGCATTAGTTAAGAGCAGGCTGAGAGGGGTGTGTCACAGCAGCTGAGCTGCTATAAAGGACTAGTAGTAGTCTTGGAACCATGGAAGGCCCAAGCCCCCTCAAGACCAAAGGGGCCCATAACTTAAGAGTGCCCCACCATGTTTTTTTCCCTTCTCACAGAAAAGATGAAACTAACCTATCCAATGGATGAAAGACTTTGTCCGATAGGGCTATCGGCAAGTTATTCAGTAAGTATGATACCCTAGGCAATAGTAACGTTCGAATCGCAGCGACTTTTCCTAAAAGGGAGAGGTTGAGTCATTTCCAGCAAGCTATTTCAAGCATCAGCTGATTTAGCAGAGGTGTGAAGTTCCTGGATTCAATCTGCCCCCAGTGAAAAGGTATGTGAATACCCAGATAAGACAGATTACTAGGAGCCCAGGAAAGTCCCAGTCCCTGTAAGCAGTCTTTGGTGCATGCTGCATTCAGTGGAGTGACGCAGGTTTTCTTTTGATTAACCTGTAGGCCAGATATATGGGCAAAGGACTGTAGGGTATAAAGCACCGGATGGGGGGATTCCCGCGGGTGGGTAAGTGTAAGAAGTAAGTTGTCAGCATATGAACACGTGAGGTAAGAGTAGTCCCTTACCTGGATACCTTCAATCGCCTGATTGGCCTGAAGGACATGAGTAAGGGGGTCCAATGCAATCAAGAATAGTAGTGGGGACAGGGGGCACCCTTGTCGAGTGCCAAGCTGCATACAGAATGATGAGGAAATGTCTTTATTAGTGAGAATTTTAGCCATGGGTTCGTTATACAGGACGTGAATCCACTGTCGGAAGTAGGGACCAAAACCATAAAGTTTGAGAACTTCATGTAAATAATGCCATTCTACTGAGTCGAATGCTTTCGCAAAATCGACAGCAATAGCCACCATAGGTTTAGGGGAGTGGGTGGCCCACCACTTAAGGTTCAGTACGAGATGGATATTGTTCACTGCCGCCCTACCCTTTGTAAACCCAGCCTGAGATGGGTGGACTAGAGAGGGTATAGCCTCTAGCATTCGATTAGCTAGAATTTTAGCCACAATCTTGGTGTCCACAGAAATTAATGATATGGGACGAAAGTTTGCACAATTCAACGGGTCATCAGATTTCTTGGGAATAAGGGTAATTAGTGCCTCTCGCATCATCGGTGGAAGGGTACCAGTTTCGTGAGCCTCTTGCAAGGCTGCAAGCAGTGGGGCGCTAACCTCTGAGCTGATTAAGTGATAAAGTTAGGTGGTCATACCATCAGGCCCTGGGGACTTGCCCTTGGCTAGTTGGGAGAGTGCCAAGCTCAGTTCTGGCTCAGTAAAGGGCTTGTCCAGTGAATCCTGCATTGCTTCTGAGAGTTGAGGGATGCACACCGCAGAGCAGAAATTCGTTAAAAGACCACCTATTTGATTCTGCATCTGGGACATATGTGACTGGTACAGCTGCTGGTAGAATTCCCTCATACAGTCATTTATTTGTTTGGGATCAGTAACCACCTGCTCCTTAGCATTTCGAAGGGCATGGATACATAAGACGGCTTGTTGCTTTTTCAACTGATAGGTCAGCAGCTTCCCGCCTTTGTCCCCACTCTCCCAGTAAGCGTGCTTAGCCCTAGCCATAAGCCACTCCGCCTGCTGGTGAAGCATTGTGTTGATGCGGTATTTTAAACCGACTATCTCCCGAAGCTTCTCCCCATCTGGACTACTGGCTGTGGATGCCTTGAAACTGGCCTTATTGGTTGCCAATTCAGCTTGCAGCCTAGCAAGCTCCGCCCTTCTCTCCCTATTCCTGCGGGCCACGAAGGAAATGATACGCCCTCTGAAAACTGCTTTGAATACATCCCAAACCATGGCTTCGGAGGTGTTGTCTGGCTTATTGTTGGCAAAATAATCCTGAGACACATCCTTGACCATACTTTGAAAAGAGGGATCTTTAATCAGTAAGGGATTACATCGTCATCTGGTGCCTGTACCTTCTTGTCCAGCAGGTGTATATGTGCAGGATACTAGGGCATGATCTGAGATCTGGATATTATGTATTTTAGAGGACACTATGCCCTGAGCTGCGACCACATGGGCAAGCCAGAAGTCTATGTGACTATGGGTTGTGTGGGCAGCCTAGAAGAAAGAGTAATCTCTCCCTGTGGGGTGGTCCCTCCACTAGATATCCACCATTCCCCATTCCCTCATCATTTCCTGCAGTATGCCCACTGCCTTGGGGTGTGTTTGAGGGGTAGGTGTGAACTTGTCCAAAAATATATCAGGGGTGATATGAAAGTCTCGCCCTATCATAATGGGAATGTTATGATGGCCAACCTCAAGAGATTCTATGGCTTGGTTCAGATCAAGAAATAGTTTGGGAGAGTCCATATTTGGGCCATAAACATTGGCCAGAATTGCATGGCCCCCCCTTATATGAGAATCTAACTGCCAACCAGCGGCCTTGGGTGTCGGTGACAGCTTTGTCTACCGTCCAGGGGCAGGTTTTCCTAACAAGAATGGTGACCCCTTTTGCTTTGTTCGGTGCACAGCTGGTGGCTACTGTCCCTACCCATGATTTTTCGAGCCATGTTACAGTTCTTGCAGTAAGATGCGTCTCTTGGAGCACTATATCTGCCTGCAAAGGGTGTAAGTGTTTAAGAACCATTGCCCTTTTTGGTGGGATGATTCAGCCCCTTCACATTCCAAGATATACTGTAAGTGCGATGCTCATACTGAGATACAACTCCGCTATACTAGAGATTTTAAAAGGATAGTTACTCACCCTCGAGTCACAGGAGGGATAGGATGGTATTAGCAAACAGGATACCTGAAGTAGGTTTGATCAATGGGAGGAGACAAGATGAGTATGCTAGAGGACAGCACAGTGAATCTGACCTATTGCTAAAGAAAGAGAAGAACACAAGCACAGGTTACTGTAGGAAATTCAGAACAATCAGGACTTAAACAAGTAACAATTATGCCCACTTATATGTGGGTGGAACAAAATGATTATTAACTCGTTAACAGCAATCGTTAACAGGAACCCTATGAAAACGTGCAAGCAATAAGCTAGCGAGATTTGGTGTACACACAATGGTGCTAGTCCCTCATCACAAACGAGGAGGAGCACCCTGCCATGCTAGTCAAATATCCAAGCAAGGGAAGAGGAGTCGAGCCAAATGACATCTTTGGGCTCTCTCCCCAGCCTTGCCAGTCGTATGCCATTTATACCACCTCAAATTAACAATGAGGTGGGGCATCCAGCTGAATGAATAATTAGAAGAAAAAAAAAAGGAGGGGGAGGCTACAGTCGTACATGATCTGGTTTTGACCCAGGAAGTTTACGATGAGCGCAAGAGGTGGCATAAATGCCCCCTTTTGGTACCTGAACTGATGGGGAGGGGGGAAGTATAACCCAGCAAGTGCCCTCCCTTCATCTGTGGATGCTTAATTGTACTAGAGACATAATAATAGCACTAATGGAATTACTGAACATCAGGGCCTAAGAGGAAAAAAAAAACAACCCCCCTTTACTCTGCCCTAACCCCAGCCAGTGCAGCAAGTGCACCTATGGGATATAATGGGAAGAGGGGTGGCAGAGAAAAAGCACCAGTAAAGAGAACACTTATGGTAATCAGTCCGGTGGAGTTCCAACTTTATTCACGGCAGCTGTACCATCCAGATCTGTCGCCAAGGCTTCTGCAAAAGTCATTAGTCCCAGTTTCACTGGGAGTGCAGTAGAGGTGAGGTGCTTGTCCAGTTCTGGAGAGGAATCTGCCCAGGAATCCAGAGCAACTTCTATTAATGCCTCGTCCAGTATTTCTGCAGAGTCCAGCTGTGAAGGGGAGTCTCATCTTTGGTTTGTTTAGCTGGGGGTGCTGCATCAGGTCCACTGATAGCAGTGTCCAAATCGCTGTAGGATTGGTGTCTTATCCTGGGTGGATGGGTTGCCCATTGCAGTCTGGGTGGGGAAGCAGTATGAAAACCCCAGCGGTATGTTTCAGAGTCGTCATTATTTTGTGTCAAAGCTCATGGAGGGCCAGATTGCCTGGGGGATCTACTTGATGGAGGGACAGTCTGACTGAAAAGTTGGTCCCTCAGTGAGCTGTTCCCATACACTGGATTCCCTCTGTTCAGTTCTCTTTGCCCTGGGTGCCAAAGCTTTCTGAGAGATGAAGTCTTCAGGGACAAGCGTGGCCAATGCTTAGATATCCACATCTCCACTTCCTGGGGCGTCTCCGCCACTATTTCTTTCCCTTCCTTGGATACAAATAGGTAGGCTAGTTGGTGAAAGCCATATTTGAAGTTATGCTGAGCCAAGAGTTTTTTGATTGGAATGAAGGCCTTTCGATGAGCTGCCACCTCAGCCGAAAAATCCCTGAAGACTGAGACCGTAACACCTCACCAAGTCACTTCTCCCAGGTCTCTGGCTGCCCTTAACACTCTCTCCTTTGTAGAATATTTAAGGAGATAAGCAATTATCGGTTATGGCAATGAGTTCACCGGCCGAGGACCTCCATGAATCCGGTGAGCCCTTTCAACATCGATCGGGCCATGCCATCTTTCTCCCAGCATTTTGGGAATTTCCTCATTCAGGAAGGACTCAGTGTTATAGCCTTCTAATCCTTCTGGTATACCAATAATTCTAATATTATTTTATCTTCCACGGTTTTCTTGGTCCTCGGCCCTGCACCAGAGAGTAGCTAGTCTGTTCTCATGCTCCTGGAGCCGTTGCAGAATTTTGGCTTGATTTACTTGCAGCCCCTCAGTTTTCTGCTCCACATCATTCATTTTATTGTTAAGGACATGTACCTCAGCGACAGTGCCTGTTAGTGTGAATGAGATAGAGTCTACCCTGGATAGTAATGTTTCAAGCAGGGTCGTTATATGGAGGAGTGAGCTGCTGACTTCAGATGGATGAGCAGAGGGCTCCAAGGCCGGTGCCATCGGGTCTCCTGATTGCTTTGTGGAGGAGGCCATATGTAGGTGGGATCCAGTCGGGGCTTATGCTTTCGATGTGGCCCAAGGTAGAATGGCATTACGTGGACCGGATGGTGTACAGATCCTGAACTGTGATCGCTTCCAGAAGCACTGCCAAACTCACTCTGTCGTCCAGTTCGTTGGGGAGGTTGTAGGCCTATTCCGATCCTGATCAAGTCGCGTAAGGGACTGGCTCTGCCAGACTATGGGTCACAGCTTCTATTGCAAAGATTTCTCACCAATCAGACCGGGGTTGTAGGGACATTGTGGGGCTTTTTGGGGAAGATTTGTTTCTGGATGCACGCATTCTTGCCCGGATTCGCTCAGCTGGGGAACGAGCTGCAAGCTAAAGCGGCCATCTTCCTCGGCGTCCAAGCATCTCCTCCCCCCAGACACTCATTAGAAATCAATCTTACCATGTACGCAATAAGACATGAGAGGGTGTGTGTTGTTATGCGATAACAGCACACACAGGTATGTTGTGAGGTATGAGGCATTTACACCAAGTGCCTTCAGCACTGGAAGTGTGGTTATCACACAATAACCCACACCTTGGAGCAGTGGTGGATTCAGAAATTTACAGAAGGGGGGGTTGGGTGTTAGTGGTGGGTAAAGTGGTCATAATTCGATCTGTGAAGTGATTCACAGAGTAGTGCAGAATCCACAAAGTAATCCGCAACGTGAAGAGGAGTACTTCGCGTCATAATGAGGAATGCGAAGTCCATTGAAAACATTGACTTTGCATTACGCTGCCTTCCCCCAACCACTTCTACACCAATTTTAAGGTGAAGTACATTGAAATCAATGTATTTTACATCACTTTGCCTTGTTACTGAGCTCCAAGGCAAATTTTGCAGTGGTTCATCGGATTGCAGGTCACACGGGCTCTACATTGTTCTGCTCAGCCTCAGTTCTGGGTAGTGTGTGTAGGTAGCTATAGGAGACAGTTTGTTCTCAGAGATCTCTGTGATTCAAACTCCTAAAGCTGTTAAAAAAGCCTTTTTGGGTCTTTTTTTGTTGCTCAAAATTAAGGCCCTGTTCACACTAGGGACCATTTATAAAGCGTTACTAAAAATGTTTTATAAATTGGTCCATAGCATGGTTGTCGGAGCATTCACACTCAATTCAGACAACCGTGCCAAGTGGAAGGGGTTTCCAGGCATGACTGCAGCACCAACTCAAAGCATTATGGGTTCCAGTTGGTGCCACAGTACATGACGGGATACCTGTGAACGCACACCAAAACCGATCGGGACAAAAATATATGGGCAGAATCAGGGATTATTCCACTGCAGAGCGGTGCCTGTAATGTATAATTTTTTTTATTCTGTGGCTGACAAAATGGATTTCCTTGCCGGAGGGGTTGCCATAACTCGTGTTACAGCATGGTTTACGTACACACGGCTGTTAACACGAATTAAGGCAACTGTGTTTAGCTGAAACCATGCTAAAGACCACCTTTTAGCAGTGTTTTAGCACAGTTTTAGAACACGATTGTAACACGGTTTTAACCGTGTTACAGTGTGAATGCAAACCATGTTCCGGGACCTTAAAACGGTTTAAGGCAGTTAAATCATTTTAAGCTTCCTAGTGTGAACAAGGCCTTAGTGCATCGATTGTAGGAAACCCTCCTGTACTCATATCATTGAGTGTTTATTGTTTGTGTGTGGATTTTGAATGTTAATTTAGAACATTCAGTCTGTGTACTGACAGGCACTTGAAGTGTGCTTTGAGGGAGGGACATATCTGTGGTGTAGGTAGATTAACTGGGAGAAAAAGGCAGTTTTTCTGTTTTGGTTATATTTTTCTTGTATGACTGTGTTAATGTACACACAGTAATATTTTCAATTCTTGACATTATTTTGCTGATTGTTGTGGTGCAGCAGTGCATAATTTCAGTTTGTTTAAAATACATGGTTATATTACTGAAGTTTTCAATTTGATATGCATTACTTGTAGTGTGTGTATAAGTGTGTGTGCGACAGAGTAATTGCAGCAGTGTAAACCTGCTATCCACTGCACCTGCGTGAATTTGTACTGCTTTGTGGTATCTTGGTTTTGGACTGTTACTGCATGCCCCCCTTCCCCCATCCGGCAAAAGATATTCTTTTCCAGATTGGATTGTGACTTGTGAGCACTGGTTAGTTAAGGTGTTGTTGTGACATTGCATCTACATCTCTTCTTGAAGCACAGTTGGGTTTTTTGGCTTCACATCCACTGGCCCAGACTGAAAGTTCCAAAATCTAAATTTGTTTAGAATTTTCTTGGTGATCTCCCAAAATGCCCACAAAGAGATGTGCAAGCAAAGCTTTTTCTGGCCATGGCACTGCTGCCAGTGGTAAGATTGCCTGTAGGCATGGTAGTACGAAGAAGCGCATTGCTGATGTGAGGAAAGGGATTTCTCTATCAATGTTTTTTACAGCGCAATCTGTAGCTTCACTCATAGTTGGAGGAGATGATGTTGTCCCAGCTGGTGGGTGTTAGTGCAGTTGCTGGTGGTATTAATATTACTGCCTCAAGTTCCACTTCTGACCAGTTGACCATGTCCAAAAATAGAGCTGAGTCTAAAGCAGACAGTGACAGTGTAGATGATGTCATCTTCTGTCTCCCTTAGGGACTCCTGGATCGTCGGCCATAGGATGAGCGACCACTGGGCGAGCGCTTCTCTAGCCGCGCCTGAGACTGATACACCCCGGACTCTTCCTGCCAGAAAGGTACGGCGAAGCCAAGAGCCTATCGGAGGCGAGCGCCATTCCTTGGAGTTCTCGGTCATTTGCCCTTCTACCTCTTACTTTGAAACGAACTTTTGCAAAAAAGGAGCTGTTCTCTTGCTTTTTGGGAAAACTTTAATTTTGTAAACGTGTCAGACTGAATGTAGGAAGCATAATTGTGTGTAATCTACTGTTAGAAGTGTTAGAGGAGGGTACAACTTAAAGCCATCACAGCCCTTCTTTTGAAAACGAGCAGATTCCAGCTAGACATAGGGGTGCCCAGGAAATCGCTCCTATTGTCCTGCAAATTTAGCTCTGCAACACCTCTGGTCTGCCCGCCCTCAGCCGACTGGGACTAGTACTAATAGTCTCTCCTTCTGTCTCCCTTATTGACTCCTGGATCGTCGGCCGTAGGACGAGCGGCCACCGGGTGGACGGCGCTTCTCTAGCACACCGCCTGGACCACCACCCCGGACTCTTCCTGCCAGAAAGGTATGGCAAAGCCGCAAATTTTTGCCCACCCGCCCATCCCCTTTCCAAGCGTTATCTTTATAGCCCACTAGCCCCGCCCACAGTTTTCCATTGGCCCGGCCCATGCTGAACAGGCATTGTTACCAGCCTTTAGTGAAAGCAATACTTCTCTTGCATTCTAGATGCGCTCCTTCATTCTCCTTATTCACCTCCTCTCAGTAAGATCCAGCATTAATTAAACGTGGCATTGAGAAGTGTCTCTGCTAGGACTATACTCAACTGCTTTCATTGAATATTGACTACCAAGATCCTGCTGTAGTAGCATCTGTTGCAACTAACTTGGGGATTCAAAAGACCCTGGTCAGCAGTTCCCGTGGTGGTACACCTTACTTTGTGTAAAAACAAACATGGGAGGTCTTGACCGACTTTGCCTATTAGCCAACATTTTTCTGCTATGCAATATGGGTGGACCCCCTGACAGCTATGATTTCATTATAGAGACATGTCCTGTGCCACCAGTCTCCCACATAATAAAAATATCTATTTAGTATGCTGCCCTTGTCTGCCCCTAATTCACTCGAAGTATGTTGAATCTACCAATAGTGGCACAGCAATCTACACTGCTATGCATGTCCCCAAACTGCAGGCACCTAAACAATGCACAGGCTGCTACTACCCTGCTTGGATCCTAAGCTACGATCTATAGGGCAACACAAGAGGACGACTATCCCTGGATCCATGCGCCTAGCTTGTAACAAACGCAGAAAGACTCGTGCTTTTAAAAATCTCCTTCCCAATCTGAGAAGAATTCTCCTCCTTTTACTACTGTGCTCAGGAGACATCGAACTTAATCCTGGTCCCCCAAGGTTGCTCTCATCACCATCCGAAATTACTAATCTGAAAGGAATCAGTTTCCTACATGCCAATGTCTGTAGCCTTCTAAAGAAGTTGGAGTCTGTCCAGGCCTGGATTATCCACACCGCTCCAGATATTCTTGTGATTTCGGAATCCTGGCTTCGAGCATCCGCACCGGACATCGAGGTCAATATCCCCAATTACCTACTTTTCAGAGCAGACAGAAGGACTGGGGTGGGGGGGAGTAGCCATTTATGTTAAAAACAAATTCACAGTATCTGTATTAGATGCTACTTCCATTGCTGGAGGATTCGAATGCCTGTCCCTCAAAGTTGAACCATCTCACTCTGTGGCTTTCCACGTAATAGGCTGCTATAGACCACCTGCAGCAGGACCACAGCTCCTGACTCATCTGACAGCACTAATGGACACAACACCTATGGAGACAATCTTACTAGGTGACCTAAACTATGACTGGCTAACTAGCGGATCACTACCCCTAAAACAATTCTGTGATTCACATGGGTTCACCCAACTTATATCTGAACCAACTCGCATCAACAATAAGAATCCAATGAGAAGCACCCCTCCTGGATGTGCTCCTTGTCAACGAACCCCACTACTTTTCACACGCCGGTATCCTCCCAGCTGATGTTAGTGACCATTGCCTCATAGCTGGCATCAGAACCATCCCCAAACCGCTATCCACATCAAAGTTCTCTACCAAAAGATCCAGGTGGAACTTTGACCCTCTGGCCTATTTCAATGATTTAAAAAAACTCTATGCACTGGCAGAGTTTCTACCTAGCTAAATCAGTAAAGTGATGCCTATGATGTTTTGCATGAAATCATAGCCAGTGCCCTAAACACCCATGCTCCTTTGATCAAAGCTCGAATAAAAACCAGGACCTGCTGTTGGTTTTCACCAGACCTGAAGAAAGCCTTACTCAAAAGAGACCAACTGTGGAAAAAGGGCCGGAAGTCACATGCCGATGCAGACTGGTGTCTTTTTAGGTCAGCTAGAAATGCCTGTACAAAAATGATCAGGGAGGCTAAGGCCACTTTTTATCAAAATGAATTGTTCTCTGCATCCAATAACCCTACCAAGTTCTGGTCCACTATAAAGGAATTGTCTGGCTACTCACCGGGTAGTGTGCTCCCATCCAAAATTACCATCGACAATGTCTCTGTCACTGATAAATCTGAGCTTCTCCAAGCCTTCAATAACCACTTTGCCACCGCAGGCTTGGCATTCGATAATGCACCAGTAAGTAGTCTTCGGCCACTGCTCAAAGCCCAGCCACCCGAAACAAATAACAAAAGTATGACCTTCTCCTTTCCTCAATCACCATAAAAGAAGTTGAAGACCTTCTGCTACAGCTAGACATTAGAAAAAGCGCAGGAGCCAACTCATTCGACCCATACTTTCTGAAAATAGCATACCACATACTAGCAGCACCTATAACACACTTATTCAACCTGTCTCTAACCCAAGGCTCTCTCCCCACGGAATGGAAAACTGCTCATGTTATTCCTCTATTTAAAGCAGGGGACCCACGCGACCTGAACAATTATAGGCCAATCTCTCTACTACCTATACTTTTGAAAATGCTGGAAAAAATTGTGGATACACAGTTGAGATCTTTCCTAGACAGCTCTGCATTGCTTAACCCTATGCAGTCTGGATTTAGAACTAAGCACAGCACTATTACGGCACTGGCCAAAGTCACTAATGACTGGCAACGGGACCTGGACAACAAAAAATTTGTTTGTGCGGTATTTTTAGATCTTAGCAAGGCTTTCAATACCATCGACCATTGTCTACTTCTCTCCACTCTAAATACCATAGGCATGGACTCAATCTCACTGGATTGGTTCCAGAACTACCTCACTGATAGGCAGCAACAAATCAAGGCCAAAGGAGAGCTTTCTCCACTCAAACCAATAAAAAGAGGAGTCCCACAGGGATCCATATTGGGCCCCCTACTGTTCACCATCTATATTAACAACTTGGACTTAGGAATCAAGGAAGCCAGTATCCACTTGTTTGCCGATGATACAGTGCTCTACCTAAGTCGTGACTCCCCTGGAGCCGTATGCTCTGAATTACAAGCCGAATTCAATAAGCTGCAAAACCAGCTCATCAACAAAAAGCTATTGCTAAATGCAAAAAACACCAAGGCCATGCTGTTTGCACCATCCAGCTCTGGGGCCAACACTGCGGCCGCTGGTACAGTTCCTCCTGTAACCACCCTACTAGGCGAAAATCTTGAGTTCGTGCCGAAATTCAAATACCTGGGTATATGGCTGGATAACAAACTCTCCTGTAAGGAGCACACAGAAGAACTGTTGAAAAAGCTTAGGCAGAGGCTTGGCCTCTTTTACAGAATTAAACATCTCCTGACTGAGGCCACAAAAAGACAGCTTGTTCATTCTACATTCCTCTCATTAATTGATTACGCTGACATTATCTATGGCCAATGCTCTGTCTCACACCTTGCAAAACTGGATGTACTGTACCACAGAACCTTAAGATTCATAACTGGCCTTCCATCCTCCACACACCACTGCTCGTTTTACGCTGCAGTAGGGTGGCCTTCTCTGCAATACAGACGGCATAGAAATGCAGCTATCTGGACACTTCGAGCACTCACCAATAAACTCCCTGATTACATTGTTGCCTGCCTCCCCCTAAGTCCACCAAGTAGCTATGTCATAAGAAGCCACTCGCTAATTTCCCTAAAAATTCCCAGGATCAGTAATCACTTTGGTAGGGCAGCCATAAGCCACGCTCTGCCCTCAGTTTGGAAAAGGATTCAAAGCTCACTGAAACTTAGCTCTCCTGTCAGTATTGCGGTGTTTAGGACTCTCTATGACAAAATATTTGCCGAAATCTGTAAATGTTTCCATAGTTCCTAGTGGTCCTGTTAATGGTTCCCTTTCTAGCCTTACCATATGCAGCCACGAACATAACCCCTCTCTTCCCTACCTAACTTGTTCAATAGTCAGCTGCCATGTTGGCCCTCGGAACCCTTGGCACTTTTTTTCTCTACCTACTCCCTCATGCCACTCTAATAGTTGTTACAGTTTTCATCATGGGCCCTATTGAAGCCTTGGTCACCCTCCAAGCAAAAAATTAGTTTCTGAGGGCTGAAATGATCATAATTTGTACCTTTCTATAGAGGCCTGGATAAATGTGTTACTTTAACTTCTATGTATATGAAGGTTGAATATGCCACAATAATGTTATGTGTTGCATGTATGCTCCCACATGTGTACTTGGAATGTATATATTGTACCTACCTATTATTTGTAAGTCTGTTTCTTACCTTATCACATTTTGTATACTGCACCGCTAATCTATGTATGTATAACTGTCCTTGACAACAGCAGGTCCACCTTGTAAATGAGCTTGCTCAACGGTGATCGCCTGGATAAATAAAGATTTGATTGATTGATTGATTGATTGATGTCATACTCCCCAGTAACATCCCCCATGGTAACTGAACATGATTTTGATCATCATGGAGATGATAACTCACAAAGTCACATTTCTTCCACCATGGTTCAGGTCATGTATTTGCCAAAAGTATCGGGTGGGGTTGGTGGTGGTGATAATGATGATGATGTTGCTGTGGTTGCTACATGCAGTTCACATGCCAGCATCCAAGCAGAAAATGTGGATGATGTTGATGAATAGGATGATAATGTCAGTGACCCCCGTTGGGAACCGGAGAAAACAAAAGTCAAGGTGGCTGTGTCTGGGTCTGTTTGCATTTAATCCCCCTCTTGGAAAAAGTTGTGATTTAGCAGTTTCAGTTAATGATGATGATGACCCAGTAATAATAATAGGTAGCCATGGTGGTCAGTGGCAGTCCGAGTGTGTCCTGCCTGAAAAATCATGTAGCCCCCCCCCACTTCTGGGCTTAAAAGAAACAGAGTCCAATAAGCAGCATCAGGGACATGTTAAAGTAAGGGATCGCAATCCCTTGTTTGGGATTTTTTTGCGCAAGATGCAAATGTGAGTCAGTTGCAATCTGTCAGCTTTGCCATGCACATGTGAGTCGATGTAAAAAGGGGTGCCATCTGGGCACAGGAGGACAGCAACACATCTTAAGAACAGGCACATGGCACTATGGACCTGGCACAAGATGGCAGCTAATACCAGAGTGGGGCGTTCACCCTCATCATCAACCGTAATGAGCATGTTATCCCCTTCCATGACTGTAAGATCAAGTAAGAATGTGTGCAGTAGTGATGAAATAACAGCAGAGGATTACTACAGGCATGATGATGTGGAGGATTATGATTTTGAAATCTTGTCCAGTGGTAGTGAGAGTAGCACTTTTGATGGTGGTGGAGAATGCAGTACGTCTAGTGCAACTGGTACATCAACCTGTGCAACTGTCTTCATCATATGTCCTCACCCCACCCCCGGCCATTTGCAGAGCAGAGCCATTTGTCACACTCCATGCAAAACATTTAAGTCAGACCACGTTGCAGAGTGCGTTTGCCCATAAGCTGAAGTAGCCACCCAATCATACAGTATCACGTGAACTTAATGCTGTTGTAGCTGAAATGCTGGCAATTGATCTGTTGCCCTTCTCCTTTGTGGAGAATTCCGGGTTCCTGCAGTTTGCAGCATGTGCCTGACCAAAATGAAAAGTCCCATTCAGGACATACTTTTCCACTCGTGCGGTCCCCGAGTTGTACTGTACTGTGTCCGACTATGTAAGACATGCCCTTCGACATTCCTCCTCTCCATTCATCCATTTAAATATGGATATGTGGACAAGTGGCAAAACAGCAGGGAGGCATATTTGTGTGTAATCCCCCTACAAATGGGGGTTTCCAAAAGTCTTCCTTGGACTTGCCTAAATGCTCACTGCCAGGCTGGTGTTCTGTGTCCTAGCGATTTAAAAGGGTTTGCATGTGAGTGCCCTGTTAGCCTCCGTGCCTGTCTCTTTAAGAGCAGCCTAGTTTGTGGTGTAAAATTAATCAGGGTAGGGGAAGAGTAGTTTCAGGCTGACGTCCTGCATGGGCTGCAGTGTTATTGCTCCATTCTGCCATCACTATTTGCGCAGAGGGAGCCCTGCTAGGAACTGTGACAGTTTACCATTTATCTATTTTAATAATAATAATTTTGTAGTTTGTCTAACCTGCCTTCCTTTGCAGCATGGACATTTCTGTACTGCACCACCATCTTGTTCTGGACTAGAAGTTTGGACCAATCAATACCTTTGGGGACCCTAAAAAATTGTAGTTTTTACACTTTGGCACCTAAATGGGCCTGGAGGAGAAGCCCTTGCTTTGACAGACAGATGGATCAACCAGTTGAACCGTTTGGATCAGGGGGATATCCCCAAGCTGCCTGCAGCAGAGAGGCAGAAATGAGTTGGAGCTGGAAGAGTGAGCAGCTCCAGTAGCTGCCTATCCAAAAACAGCCCCCCACAGCACCGTCTGAGGCTGGAAGTTGTCACCCGGTGGAACTCCACTTTTTACATGGCAGAGAGGTTGCATGAACAATACAAAGCCATCTCAGAATATCTTGTTATGCACACTAGCCGTGACACTTCCAGGGCCTCCATGTCTCTGATGACTGAACAGTGGCACCTCATGGACTCTGTAATAACAATTTTGAGGCCTTTTGAACACACCACACAGGCAGTGAGTGGCGAGTCTGCCTCCATTAGCCAATCAATTTCATTGCTGTGGGTGTTGAGGCAGACATTGGTGAATGTACAGCATAGCCTTGATTTTGCCAGAGACTGTGCTAGCAGTGTGTTGCTGAAACACATGCTCACAGTATTCGACCAGAATTGGCACATCTTGAGCATTCAGCATAGTGACAACTTTGCAATAGCAACAATGCTGGACTCACGATACAAATGTGGAATTGCCTCACTACTGGAGGGTAGGCCTGAACAGGTACAAAATGTCAGTGGGCAACTGGTGCACTTGGTTCATGGGGCACAGATGTCACGTGCCAAGGTCAGCAAACCTCAGCAGCATAATCAGGCTGAAGGTCAGTTTGGCATAGTAGTAAGTATATCCTGTAAGGGGACTGCAGTTCCAGGTGGTCTGTCATCCAAATCGGTTGGCATTAAGCCACTTTGGGATGCTTTGTCCCAAGTGGGAATTTGTGTCATAAATGATTCTGGAGAACAGGATGATGAATCAACCATCAGACTCAGTGTAGCACAGCGAATGGCTGACTCATATTTGGCTGAAAACAGGCATCTGTCAATAACTGATGATCCTCTTTTATACTGGAGTGGAAAGGTCAGTGAATGGCCAGAGTTGACCACAGTGGCACTGAAGTACCTGACATGCCTACCCTCCAGTGTAAGTGTTGAGAGGGTATTCAGCTCAGTGGGTGCAATAGTTCAGGATCATCATACAAACCTCTCTCCTGCAAATGTCAGTTTGCTGACATTCATAAAAATGAATGAGGGGCACATACCAGCTCAGACTGCAACCTCAGTATTCGTACCCCGGCATAGTCATGGTTTTGCCGATGTTGTAGAAATGGACCATCCTGGTGGCATTGGCAGCATGAAATGGTCTACCACTGAGGTAGATGATGACACAATGGAGAAAGAATTTCCCAGTGGGCAGAATTCAGACATTGATGACTGCGAGGGCAGCTTTCTGTATGAGGATGATGATGAGGTTGTTGTTGGTAGGTTTTAAGTTAAGTGGTTAAAAGGCTGTCACATTTTTTTGTATGGTACATGTTTTATTTTTCATAAAGTTAAATCAGTGTCCCACTCAGAGTGACTCAAATTCCATATGTTAAGTCAGATTTGTAACACAGTGCACAATATGGCATGCCCGCCACCGAACTGTGTGCATCTGACATTGATAGTGACTGTGTTGCAGCAGGCTGCAGCTGTTCTCAATCCCCACTGCCACCAGATGCAGGAAGATGTGAGAGTGTGTGTCATCATGTATCCCCTGGACCACCAGCACAAAACCACTGTTAGCCACTGCCACCAGATGCAGGAAAATGTGAGAAGGAGTGTCATCGTGTGCCCCCCCCGGACCACTACCATAAACCACTGTAAGTCACTGCCACCAGATACAGGAAAACATGAGAGGGAATGTCATCATGTACCTATGACCACCACCCACCACCACCATTCTGCCGATGTTTTTCATTACATGTCCTGGCCATGCAGAGGCCGAGGTAGTCAGAGAGGAGACCACATTCATCAGCCACAGGCACAAGGCTTCTTACTATTAATACTTTAAAGTGAGTATGTGTACTAATGTTTTTCATGCTATTCAACTTCCTTTAGCTGTGTTATGTTTCCTGTTGCTTTTATGAGATGCAGTGGTCAGACACATGCGGTCAACTTATTTTGGTTTTTACAAGTTAACAAATGACTCTCCTTCACTGAAGGACTGTATGGTACAGTATTACAGTCTAAAGTAACTTACATGATATCCATTCCCATATTGTAAATACATCAGTTTTATTTCATCTGTTCTTTTTTTGTTGTTCATGTTTTCAACAGAGTGCAAATCTGACTGATGATTCATGTAAAGTAGGCGACATGTACGTCACATAATGTTTGTCATACACTTCACCCACTGTGTTGCTACTGCAGCCATGCCAGTGCTGAAAAAAGTTTGACCCAGGTAATGACTTGACAAGATGTGGTTTTAAAATGTAACTTGAGTTAAGACACAGGGACACTGATAAAGCGTATTGGTTACAGCCTGGTACTAAATATGTGATGTGATGATTTGGCTTCATGTGGTTTCAGTGGAACAGCTTGTTATCTGTTAATCAACATATATGACAGGGTGGAATAGTCACACTTTAAACATAAAGGTAATATTATTGTACACACAAAGGGCATCCTTCCTGTTGAGGTGACTGAAGTACACTTTGACAACCAAGAGTTCTCAGTGTCATCATTTGGGACGGTAAACTCAATGGTCAGATTATTCTTCCTTCACACTGTTTGGCAAGACACTGTGCATTATCACAGCACAGTCAGGTCAATCAACAGCAGCATTACATGTAATTCCAACAGCAGTAGCATTTGTTATGCTCCCATTTCACTTCGTCAGGACTGGGGAATTTTCTGGAGACAAGACAGTAGCATTTTGGGCATACACAATAATTCTGGTGACTGTGTATGAGCACATATAATGTCATACTGTCTATTTCCAAAAATAAATATTTTTGGAGCCTCAGTAATGTTTACTTTCTTTCGTGGTATTCTGAAGTGTTTGTCAAAAAGCAGGACTGAGCAGTGCAATTATATTGTGCTAAACTGCATGTGTGCAGACATTGTCCAGCTTCTTGCAAACATTTATATGCTGACTTGTTGCAGTATTTATGGTATAAAGAATAAAGATAAGCATATATAATGTATATTTTATTTGTACCATCAGCAGCAGCAGCAGCGGACAAAATCATATAATGTGTTTTCAGAGGTCTTGGGCCAGTGTGCACCTCAGTCATAGTGCAAACCGTACCCAACAGACATGAAATATTGCTGAGGCACCCAAAATATTTTATGGTGTATGGACATTATAAAGCAGCAGTTGGAGCATGGACACAATCTGCAATTGATGGCCCTCTATCCACTCCAACTGCTACTCGACAGCACTGACCTGCTCATTCGTCACATCCACAGCACTCCAGAAAACTTCGATGTCTGCCTGGCTTACAGGCAGTTCTCTGGGGTCCACAGGTGCTGCAGCTGGTGGTGGTGGTGGGGCTGGTGCTGATGGAGCAGCAGGTGCTGATGTGGCCCTCCCCCTCTTAGGGCCACACACAGCCACACCATCCACCACAGAAGGGCCAGCAGGTGCAGGCCTGACCCGTTCTGTGGCAGCCTGCCACTCCACCTGGTGGTGGTTGATCATGTGGGTGCACTGGCCGCCAGTCCCCAGGTGAGTCCCCCGGGGCCCACGGTGCACCTCCACATTACAAATGCATCACTTGACCAGGCTGCTGTCCTTCCCAACACAATCAAAAACTCCCAAACCAGGAAGGTGCGGGAAGGACCAAGCACAGACCGGGGGGGAAGATGCACTAGCAGCCTGATCACAGTGCTGAGGCTCCACATGTGGGGCTGGGAGTGAAGGCACATCCTGCTCAGGATGAGCTGGAGCTGGTGCTAGTGGTGGTGGTACCACTGCCTAAGGACATGGTGGTCCTGCTTCCGGGGGGGGGGGCACGCAACATTTTTGTCTGGTCCAACAGGAGCCAGGCATGCTCCCCCCACACATGTGCACTCTTCCATTGCCACAATGTGGTCCCAGAACTGCCCACGACACTCCCTGACCCTGTTCCATCTCTGCTTGAAGCACTCAACTCAGTCGACTGCTCTCCCTTTGTCCGAACAACGACACAAAACAATCACACACAAGACACACACAACACAGGCAAACACACAGTTAGACACAGATAAACATCAACTTATAAAAGTAAGAAAAAAAGAAATTCGTAGGAACAAATTAAGTAAAAAAAGAGTCTACACAAACCACAAACAACTATAGCTTTTAAAAAAGCTGTTGGATCGCTCTCTCTCTCTCTCTCTCTCTCTAATTCTCTTAACTGCTCTCACAATCTCACTGTCTCCTCTCTCTCTCCCTCTGCACAGGAGAAAGTGAAAGTATCTCTGTATATGAGTCACTTCCTTCCTGCCTGTCTAAAGCATGTGATTTACAGTACTGTAAGCCATGTGATGTGTGGGGGGCTGCCAATATTGTTGTCACTTTGCCTTACTTCGCGTTAAGGCAGAATGACAATGCAAAGTACCCACTTCATGGGCACTTCAGTGGCAGAATTTAAATTCGCTGCATCTCTAGGGGACATACTTGGCCTGGAAAAACAAACCTCTCTAGTGGGCTCTGGGGACATGCCCCTTTCTAGGAAATTATGAAAATGTAACATATGAAATGATGCATTTTGGAGCATTTTAGGCCCAATTTCAGGTGCAAGGTTCCCTTTTCATCACAGAGCAGCTACAAACAGTAAAGGCTGACTCCCAGGGATATATCCGTTCTCAGGGAAAGGTCTGGTTGCTGTGCTAAAATAACCAGGAATGTCGCTCTGCTTCCCTCATATCCCTGCTGAGGCTCTGCGCATGTGCACCAAGTAAATGTGGGTGCGCATGTGCAGAACCACAGCTCCAATATTTCAAATGTTGATTTTAATGGCTGTAGTGCTCATTTCCAATAAAGGATTGCTTTGTTAATTTCAGCATTCATCACTGTATCGGAAAACCTATTTTTCCTACTGTGCTCACAGTATGCAAATTAGACCCTGCACAAGTCTTCAGGCTGCTTGGGGTCATCGGCTAGAGATGCATCCACAGATTATGAGCATGCAGAGACAGTTTCAGACATGTGAACAGGGGGCAAAAGAATCCTCAATATGGTGTAAGGTAAACTTGTGATTTTACAGGGTAACAATAAACAGTAGGCTGGAGGGAGGGAGGGTAATTTAAACTAGACTGCTGGCATGACTTTACTGATATAATACATTTACTAAGGCAGTGAATACAGTACAAGGCTATACTGTCAGTCCCTCCACAGTTCCGCTTGCACACCAAATGACATTATCACATTAGACGTCCTTTAGGTAGTGCAGAAGGAAATACAAAGTAAAGGCAGAATGTAAGCTGCAGTGTGTATCAGGGCAATAAACATAATTTTCTGGGTATTGCTACAACAGAGAATAAAAATCACCATGGAGGACGTTTCAATTGCCTGTCAGTGAACCAAAAAAAGCAGTAAATGGAAATGTATGTATACATTTTGCATATGACCTTTAAAAATCCAGCTATTTTAAATGTTATATACTCCATCAGGAGCAGCAGCCCTGGTCCCACCCAGCAGGCTTTTTTAAGATTGATTAGCTCCTGATGTCTCTGTTCCAGTCAATGTGGCTTCATGTGTCAGCTGTAGGGAGAGAGTACTGTAAATAATAAATGCACTTCAGTTTCAGTCTTAAGCCTTTCAGTATGCATAACGTGATTTGAGCAAGTAAGAGAGAGAGAGAGAGAGAGGGAGAGAGGGAGAGTGTGTGTGTGAGAGTGTGTGTGTGTGTTTGTGTGTGTGTGCGGGATATGAGGAATCCTTGGTGTGTGTGTGTGGGGTGCAATATGAGAAACCATTTGGAAGTCCGTGGATTGCAATATTAGGAACCCTTTGGGTGTGTGGTGTGCAATATGTAGAACCCTTTGAGGGCACGTGGAGTGTGATATGAGGAACCCTTTGGGTGTGTGGGGTGCAGTATGAGAAATCCTTTTGGGGGGTGTGGGATGCAATATGAGGAACTCTGAGGGCATGTGGGATGTGAAATGAGGAACCCTTTAAGTGTGTGGGGTGCAGTATGAGAAATCCTTTGGGGGGGTGGTTGCTATATGAGGAACCTCTGCAGGCATGTGAGGTGTAACAATTGGGGATGTGTGGGGTAAGAGGATTTCCCTTTGTGTGTGTTGTGTTGGGTGTGATAGGCGGATCTCCTTGGGTGTGTGTTGTGACCCCTTATTATCCAGCAGTAAAGTAGGTTTTTGCAGGCTTTAAGTTTATGACTAAACAATCAATATTATTAATTTTCAAGCAAACTGATTATGCAAACTCTGCAAAAAAAAAATACGTATGGGCTTGCCTTGCTCCATCTCTGTCATGTTTTCTAAAATTCAAATGCCATTGCTTTATATCCTTTGCAACATTAGGTCAACACTGCTACCTCCTCCTAATCCAAAATGCACCTTTATATTTGACAGGTATGCTAGTCTTTTTATTAATTGTAACTGAAACTAATTTTCTTGGGGTGGGGGACTTTTTAGTTCAACTGCTGCTTTAAAGTCCCTCTATAGCTCAAGGTAAATAGCCTGTCTCTTCTCACAGAATACTTGCTGGCAACCATTAATGTACATCATTAAGTGGTTTGGGGGCCCAAGGTATAGGAAACGTGCACATTCCTGCATGGTTGTGTGGCTCTTCCTGGTTGTGGCTCCTCTGGTCCCCTTCCAATGGCAGTCCCGGGGCCGGAGCAAGTAAACAAGGTGAACAGCAGGGTCCAGGAGCAGATCAGGCTCTCAGGTTAATGAGCAAGGAGGTTGAGCACAGGTGGGATTCAAACTTGGAACTCCAGGCTCACAGTTTAGCATTCTAGTGTATAGGTGACACCTCTATAAAAAAATCGAATACTAGAATAAAATATTTGTGTTTTTTACTGTATTTATTTTATAATTTGGGGCTGGGAAAGGCACATTTAGCTGAAGTTTGTTTATGGGGGCATCTCAGAAGCACAGGGAGGTTAAGTGACTTGCTCAGGGTCACACAGTATGCAAATGACAGTTAAGAGTTTCAAACACTGTTCTACTGGTTCTCCAGCATTGCCAAGAAAGTTGAATCAACAAGCTGTAAACCTGGAGACCCAGCAGACCAAGCATTGAAAACAACCTTCACTTGAATACTGTGTGACCCTGTGTAAATCACTTAACCTCCCTGCACACCTGTGATTAACCCATAAGCGAGTTTCAGCTCAGTGTGGAGTTCCTGGCCAAAAATAATAGTCGCTAGTTCTTTGTTGTTCTTTAATATAAAGTCTTTCAGTTGATTGATTGTGTGTGTGAGTGTGTGTTTGTGTGTGTGCATGCATGCATGTGTGTTAGGGGCTTTAAGTATCTCCATTCTCCACAAAACAGTAAGAGAGTTACAGAATACAATGTGGCAATTTGCATCAACTAGTTTGACAATTGTGAACAAATATGTCCTTTTCTGCAGGACCCTTTTTGAATTTTCCCATTAACAGGTTTAAAACATGTGAAAAATATCTCCTTTTCTGGCTCTTTCTTGAATTTCTTCATGTAAGCCCCCAATTCAGGCTTACCTGGTGGGGCTATGGTCCTCAGTCCCTCTGCTGGGCGTCCTCTGAGCAGCTGATGGTGGGGCTCGAGTCTGGATGCCCTTTCATGCCCAAGGCTGCTTCAGCACCCAATTTGGGACCTCAGCCTGATATGTGGATGGGGTTGTGGAATGCTGGTGTTCCCATGCCTCCAAGAGTTGTGGGGAGATCGGAGCAGCCCTGATAAGCTGACACCGTGGGGCCGCTCAAAAAAACCTACAAATATGGCAGCGGTGCCCCCAGAGTGCAGTCACAGCAGCCTGAAAAGGGGGTTTAAAGGATCCATGGCTCCATTATGATTTTGGCCATGCAGCCAATGAGAAAATATGCTAGAGTTAGAGTTCGTGCCAGCGCTCAGTGTCAGATGTGCACTCTCGGCCACCTTATGCTTCCGGTGGAACGGGTACTTTCGGGCAGACCGACAGAAAGTTGAATATCATGAAAACTGGTAAGAATTCTGCAGTAAAGCATATCTAGGGATATTCTGTGCAATGTATGTGATCAGTGTGTGTATAGAGGCACACTGATGTAATTGGGCAATAAAACGAGGGGCAAAGCTGAGTGTGCCCTTTAAGAAAAATTTGCTATGCACAGCAGCCTTCTAATTGCAAACAAATAGCACCTTTCAGCGTTTTATGGGTTTTTGATTTTTTTTCTTGTTTTTCTGTGTGGTTACTAGGGACTAAAACCTTTATCTCAAGTCTGTTACCCCACCCTCAAAACATCATGCTGGTAAAAAAAGCAACTACTAGTCGGCAGGAAAGCTCCGACTGACTGGACCAGTCTCCTGGATCTCTTTCTTTCTCTCCTCACTCTGTCCTCAGTGGCCCGGCAACTCCAGAACACTGATGGCTGGCTTGCTTCCGAGTCCTGATCAGGTCTTTTGGCCCTTGTCCCTCTAAGTGACCATGAGGAGCTGGGAGGGACAAAGAAATAGGACATTTTTTTGTGCAGACCGTCAATGGTGTGCTTTGAAGTACATGGGCCAAGTACTTCAAAAGTTCACACACAAGCAGAGGTGTAGTTCTGGGGGACAGGGGGGGTCAGAGACCCCTAACTTCATTTTGGGAGGGGGCCTCACTCCCTTACTTCTGATAACACCTGTACTGCTTAGTGGCTGGCAATCAAAACACTGTTCTACTGTTTTTCTTCCCAGCTGTTTCCTAAATCTGCAGTCCAGCACCGCCACAGCGTTTGCAACTACCCATTAATCTTAATAGCTGCCTTTGAAGTCTAAAATATATCAAACTAACCATTCTGATAATTGGAAAGGCTTTTGTCTGGAGTTCGGTGGCCAAACAGCTAGCCACTCCACTTCCTGAGCTATATAAGCAGTTCCTCTCAGCCTCATTGTGAAGCATTTTTTTTTTGCAGCCGGAGGCTCTGTTCTCTGAGCTGGCTGGGACCTAACCCCCCCCCCCACCTGCTGTTTCTGTGTGTCTCTGCTGGACTTCAGTGTTTGTTTTCCGGCTTCTGGTTTGTATCTTTCCTCCGGCTGTGTGCTTCTTTGTGTCTTGCGTGTCTTGTTTTTGCGCCTTGTTCCCTGTTTTCTGTGTTGCTGTGTTTTGGCTTTGTCTTTTGGGGCTTTGTTTCCTACGTTCCTAGCATACTGTTACTCCAGAGCTCATACTACTGCTTGCTTTCAGTTACTCACAACTATCAAACTACTGCAATGCAACTGCAATCATTATTTGTGTGTTTCAGCTCAATCATAGCTGCTCCATGTTGCATACTCAGGCTTACGCTGAACCTAGTTATGCAGCTCAGTCATTCTCTCTCATTCTACTTGCCCCATTATAGCAGCCTCATTGCACTGCCTGGCTACACCCACTTCCAGAGTATTGTGTCTCCTTATTTATGTTTATTGCAGTTACAACTTGGTGTACTCCATACAGATGTTGCTTTTATGTTTATTCACCCTGTTCTACTCTGAGGTCAGCCAAAAAAGCTCCTGCTGAGGCTGTTAACCTAGCTTTAATATCTGCATGTGGTTCTCAGCCCTTCCATCACTTTTTTGTTTGTCCTATGGTGGGGACTGGGAAGTGTTTGGGGAGTCGTGGCCCCATGTGGCTAATTATTTTGTTTTACATCCTGCCTTCGCCGCTAAAAATACTCAGAGTATTTTTCACCTTGATTTGGCTTTTAAATGTCTGGCTGGCTTGCCCCACTATTCAGTGCTGTTTCATTGCCACTATGTTATGCAGGCTGCTACTATGTTATGCATACCATGCAGGTCCACTTATTACTACTCCGTTTACTGACCTATGTGCAGGTCCATGCTTGCTTACATAGTTGTTGCTCATTGCTTACGCACATCATAGCTTCATGCCTACTGCCATCCCCTCGGCTTCAGCCTCTGGGATTTTGCTGCACTCAGTTCTGCATTCGACCTTGCAAGGTCTAAGCACTCAATGCTCATTACGATCTCGGCATGCCATGCTCATTCAGCTCACCAGCTTTTCAGCTCTCAATCAATTTCTGGAGCATGCCAGCCATTCTATTCTGGTGCAGGGTTCCTGCAGCCGATGGTCTCACTCTGCATTTAGTCCACATCTTGAGCATGTCCAACTTGGGGAGGGATCCTTCTCACCTGGCCCATAGCTGGGAATGTCCTTGCCTGGGCTTGTCTTTAGCTGCCTGCTACATGACTGCAGCTCCTGGTGTAGAATTTAAGACTAGTGGTGAAGAGTGGAAAAAGTTGCCTCCTTTGGCACTAGTGTTCCACTATAATGGTTAGCCATTGACTTTAGTGGTTTCCTTAGCAAGGCACCTTCACCACATTCTCCCTATGACTGCCTCTGGTTCACCTGGTTTGAGTTTAGAGCGGGTAGGCCAGGTAAGTGCCTCAGCAGTCATTGCTCTCCTCCTGCACCTTGGTTGCACATATTGTTGAGGAGTTTTCTCACAACCTTCCACGGCATTCTCGCTAGAGGGTTAAGTGAGAGCCTTCCTCCAAATTGGAATATTTTCCACCTCCCTTTAATTGGGTTTTCTAAATTGTAGCTGCTGAGCTGTCACTAAATAGACTATCCTAAGCCTGGAGGGAAGGCGACCTAGGCCTTGGATTCCCAGAGATTTCCTCCTCATAGGGTTTTTTTTTCCTCTCCCCCGTTGCCTCAGGTCATAACTGTTAGTTAGTATAGTAGTGTTCCCTAGTTTCTTCAGGTAGGTTCCGCTGTTGGATGGAGGTGAAGGATGTCCTGCCATTCCCTCTCTCCTTAGAGGATCCCCTAATTTCAATGCAAACCTGGGCATTTCAATAAGTTATCAAACTGAGCATCCCGTTACGTTATCAAACTGTCTATGCTGCTCTACTACTACGTCACAGTTACTGGTACTACATCAGTTACTGCTTGCTCATATGCTTCGTGTTGCCTCCTTCTTTGGGATATGATTGTACTACATTTCTTTTGGGGATTCCTAAGGTACCTTTAGCCATGGGAATCATCCCGTGGCACCTCTAGGGGTTCCTTGCCTTTTGTACCCCTACAGGGTGATAATTCCTCTGGAACAGAAAGTGTGAATGGCTAGAACCAAACTAACACAGTTGCACAAGCATAACACTATACTGGCTGCACAGGACAGTGAACAAGATTTAAGGCATGGCTATGTAGGCATAAGCTGTAACCAGAGAACAGACACACACACATTCTCTCTTTCTCTCTCTCCCCCTCTTAATTAGATGTAACTCACAAATTCTAAGAAAACAGACTGCATCTGACAGCAGAAGTCTAAAATAAAATGGAGTGAAGGGGAGAGTGTGTGTTTGTGGTCAGCACAGCAGTATGTCTGTGTGCATGAAGCTGAGAAGAAAATAGAAGTTGGAGCTCAGACTAAGGAAATGGGTCATAAAACCAAGGTCCAAATTCACACCACAAATAGATTTGGAAACATGTCATGAGGGAATGATAACACTTGAAAAGCTCAGAATAGAATTAGTGACACCCTTCACATATGGACTAGACATCTAATGTAAATATTTGATAAGGCATAGGCTGAAACCAGAAAGTAGTCCAGTCCTAGGGAACTTGGTGATATGTCACTTTCAGGCATGGACCCCTGCTCCTTCCCAATCTGGTGATGAGCTTTGAGGGGAGGGGGAGGGAGAGGGAGAGGGAGAGGGGAGGAAGAGGGAGAGGGAGGGAGAGAGAGAGAGAGAGATGAATGTGAATCATGGGGCCCCCTTTACATATGTAAAAGTTCAAAAGTTAACAGCAAACTGGCGACCTGCTGGAGGTGATTTTTGAATCTTTAAAAATATTGATTTGGGTACCAGTTTTTAAAGATTAGGGGCCAAGCTAAGTATGAAGCTGAGAAGAAAACAGCAGTTGGAGTTCACAGGAAATGGGTCATAAAACCAAGGTCCATATTCATACAACAAATACCACCAGCCACTAAGCAGTACAGGTGTTATCAGAAATAAGGGAGTGAGGCCCCCTCTCAAAATGAAATCAGGGGTCTCCGACCCCTCCCAACCCCCCCAGAACTACACCTCTGTTTGTTTGTGAACTTTTTTTTTGCTGCCATGCATCCCCTAGCCCTGCGAACGGGCTCACCAGGCTCCAGCAACCTGCCTCCTCATACTCTGGGCTTGCCTCCCCTGAGTGGGGCTGCCAGTGGCAGACTTAGGTGGCCAGAGGAGATGGCGCTGGAGCTGGCTCATTAGCAGAGGCTGGCATTTTTTTTTTTGGTGCTGTGATTCCCTCATGGCGGGGACGTGCAATGATGGTCCATGTCTGCCCCGCCCCCATACGTGCTGGCTCCTATTGATGTGGTACCCCTGGCCTCCACTAGGGGTCCACATTGCATCAGACACTCAACCCCACCTCCCCCCAGAGTAGGAGAGCAGTCCAGCAGAGACTCCATCATACTCCCCCCAGCCAGCCCTCCGACTCCCCGATCTGTTCCCGAACCCAGGTCATCAGCATCGCAGATGGCCGCCATGCCTCTGCACCAACGGGCTGGCCACTTGTGTGTGAACTTTTAGTTCACCCACCAGGCTGAACTACAAAACAGTGACTAGCACACTTCTGGACTGGGTGCTCACCAAGTGACCTGAGCACATCAAACATGCCAAAGTACTCTCAAACTCTTTAAGTGACCATTCCCCAGTCCTGTGCACCTGGACTAACAAATTCTCCAAACCTCCTCCAAAGAGAATAAACAGCCATGTACTGGCTCCTGGTAGCCTTAGGTCCCTCAAGACTCTTCTCAAGGCTCATGACTGAAAACCAATCAACACAGCCTCGAATGTTGATGCTGCACTCAAGTACTTCATCACCAGTTTCAACTCTGCCTGTGATGCCCATGCCCCTTTCAAGAAGTGTAACATCAAGGGTGTCCAAAACCGATGGTTCACCCCGGTCCTTCTTAAACAAATGAAACATCAGGACCACCTCTGGTATCAAGCCAAATCATCATGCTCCCAGGCCACCACACAGGCATACAAAATAGCAAGAAATGCCTACACTAGAGCCATTTGCCTTGAGAAAGCTATAAGAGAGCCCTGTCCAGCATATGGAAAGATGGGAGAAAATTCTGGAGCAACCTCTCGGAAGTCACTGGGAAAGACCCAAAAGGGGTACCCATTATGCTTAACATTGACAGCATCTCCACCCTGGACCATGCAACCATGGCCAGCCTTGGGCAACAGTGGAAGTTTGCATTGTGGATTGCATCTTGTTCTATCGTCATGCTGGATGGCCACGCTAGGCTGACCGTCTGTAGCTCTCACTTATATAGCTTTAATTTTTTAATTTGTTAGAGCATGTTTTCGGTAATTTATCTTTTACTTGTTTTAGCTTATTTGTTTATCCCTTATTCATTTTAGTATTGAACAAGGGTACCCAAATCTAAATGCCTGTAGTGCCAGTACAAGTTCTGGGAGGAAAGAGGAGCTGTACTCAGTTTGGGATTTACAGACTGTATTCGACTGAATTCACCTTGTACTTCGTTACTCTAGATTTTGAGGTCATCGGGGTAGAGGTCCCTGGCCGCCTGTGAGAGAGGCATCCTCCTGCCTGACTCACCGCCTGGATCGGGAGACCTGTGTGGAGCCAAGGAGGATCTATGTCACATGCTGAAGTCAGCCTTAGAACGCCTAAATGATAATATCGAGTTTGGTGTTCTCTGATTTTCAAACTGCCTGCCCTGGTGCTATGCACTGGAGTTACTAAGGAGAAGGAATGGTTCAGCCAGCCTAGCTGACCTGGAGGTGGGTTCGGGGGGGGGTAACTGTTCTTCCCCGGGAGGGTTGGGAGTGTGAACCGGAGGGCCAGTGCGCAGGGATTATCCAGGGCCACGGGGGCTACGTGGCTGATGCTGGATTTGGATTTGCCCCAGCGACCCAAGTGGGGTTATGCAGTTGCTTTTACTGTGACCTGTCCTGGGTTGGCTGGGACCTGGTATCATCTGAACTGGGAGGATTTTTTCTATTGTTTTCCTGCTTCAGAGTCACTAAGGAGGAGGAGTGGTTTTAGCCAGCCTAGCTGACCTGGCAGTGGGGTGAGGGGATGGGGGCTAGCCTTTCTTCCCCAGGAGGGTTGGGAGTGTTGATTGGAGGGCCAGTGCTCATGGAACATCCAGGGCTGTGGACGCTACCTGGCTGCTGCTGGATTTTCCTCAACGACCCAAGTAGGGTTGAGTGGATGCTTTCCCAGCGACCTGTCCTGGGTTGGCTGAGTTTTTGGCACCATCTGAACTGGGAGGATTCTCTTTCCCTATTGTTATCCTCACTTTGCTAAGTGACCAGGGAAGTGCTGCTGACTATTTTGAATTACATATTCATCTATGTTTGCTGAAACTAGCTATTTTGATTCTTTCTGGTGACTTTTAAACTGTTCGAGGAGGCAGTGAGAGGGCCTCTTCTTTGGAGAATTCCATTTCATCCTAAGTTCGGGACTTGGCCTTGAGATGGTATTTCCCATTGGTCTACCTTTTAACAAACAGAAGGTGGTGAGAGCCCTCCTCTTCATTTGCAACTTTCTTCAAAGATTTGTGCTGTTGGACCATTTGTTCTTGGGAACTGTTAGAACTGGTATTTCAGGAAAGTCGCTCCTTAACATCGTTGAGCTATATATTTTGTTCTGTTTAATTTTAGATTTTGCACCTGTGAAGGGGCAGTACATATTTAATTGTAGAATTCGATTTCCTCTCTTGGACTATAGAATTTTCTGGATTCATTAGGGTGGGTGGTCTGTGGGATTAGGATTTTGAAGGTGATGTATTGGTGATATGTGTGATTGATGTGTATGGTTGTGGTGTGTATGAAGGATAAGTGAGTTTTGTGTGGTTTCTTGTTATTTTATAGCTCTGGTTGAGGCTGGTGCTGTTGGGTGGGATAGTCCTGGTTAAAATGTGTTGAGGTGCTGGCCCTGCTAGACTAACCTATTCTGCTTCTTGGCTGCTCAGCCTCCATCCTATATCCGACCTCCCTGTTCCCCTGTCTGCAACCAGACGCTGTTGAGAGGTCAGAATAACCAGGTGGTGGCTGAGTCATTGTTAGCTGAGAGCAATGGAGAATGAGGTGGTGATGGGCATTGAGGCTGTAAGGTGCAGGAGATGCCCTGGGTTTAAACAAGGCTGAGGGAAATGCCTGACATGTTTGGCTCCTGTACCCAGGGTTCCCACTGGACCAAGTGGGCAGGGAGCTATAGGACCAGTCGCCTCCCCTAATCCTCTTTGGGCAGTGCTCTGCAATGCCCGATTTATTAGAAACAAGACTGCTATTTTTGTGGACTTGATTTCCTGTGTGATTCTGGCTTGCATTATGGAAACTTTATTGGGTGATGATGCTGGCCCAGTTTTATAGCCGCCATCCCCACCGGGTAGTCCGTGGTGCACTGCCCAAGGAAGGATCACAGGGGTGGGGGTGTGGCCATTGTTTTTAGAGCCAACCTGGGCTTTACAGTGCATTCAATTGGTAACACCAGGTCTTTTGAGTGTGTTGCCGTTTGTGGGGGTCTGGGGCTGCAGGATTCTCCTCATTTATCATCTGCCTGTGCTTGGGGGAGAATTCTTGCAGGAGGTAGCGGACTTCATTGTTGACCAGGTGTTGGAGTCCCCCAGGTGTTTAATCCGGGGAGACTTCAATGCCTGGGTCAATGACAAATCCTTATGTTTTAGGTATGACCTCCAGTTAAAGTCTTCTCTGTGCCTGACACAGGCAGTTGCCTCTGTGACCCACCAGCACAGTCACACACTCGATCTGGTGTTCCAGCTGGGTCTTGGGGTTGATAACCTCAGGACTGATTCTGTCTTTTGGTCCGATCACTGCACTATGGAGTCCACATTTGGGGCCCCTCCGATAGTTCTGTCTCTGTGGAGATGGTTAGCTATTGCCCTTTAAGAGGGTTAGACCCAGAAGGACTTTTAGTGGTAGCTGACCTATCTAGGGCTGAAGTGGCCTGTGCGATTGGAACCAGAGAGGCAGTGGCCACCTATAATAAGGTGGTGTCTAAAGCACAGGATGCCATAGCACCAGTTCGTATATGACCCAGATCTTCTCACTTGAGATCCCCGTGGTTTGACAGGGATCTCAAGGTGATAAGATCAAGTGTCAGAAGTTGGAGCATTGCTGATGGAAGTCCCAGCCAGATGCTGACAAACTAGTCCTGCACACCCACTATCGTGAGTACCAGGAAGCAATCTCCCATAAGAAGGCAGAGTACCTGTCCAGGGAGATTGTGGCAGGGAGGAACTGACCTGCTCAGCTTTTTTGGACTGTGGACAGGCTTCTCCATCCAGCCTTTCTTCAGCTGAAAAAAGCCTTTTCATCAATCTTGTGTGAGGAGTTTGCTCTGTTCTTCTCTGACAGGGTGTCAGCTATTCGGTCGGGGATTCTGTCAGGGAGGTTTTTGCCTTGCCATTGCTGGCCTGCTGGGAGCAGAGGAACTCTGCTTGCCTGGAAAGAGTTTGGCCAGTGGAGGTGTCTGAAGTGATGTGGGTGATGTTAGAGCTAAAGCATTCATCTTGTGAACTGGACCCAGCCCCGACACGTTTCTTGATGGGACATGCTGAGGCTGTTGGCCCAGTGTTCTCTGGGATTTATTTATTTGTCTGCTTTTGTTAACCAGGTAAGCACACTAGACAGCCAAGTACCTATTTTCAGGTGCGACCCAGGAGGATTACAATGGTACATAGATGAAGGTCAGACAAAAACAGATTGCCAGGTGTTCGATGGTAGAGGGGGTGTTCCCAGCTCCACTGAAGAAGGCGCTGGTGAGACCCCTTCTAAAGAAACCTTCCCTCAACCATGACATCCTATCAAATTATCATCCTATTTCCAACCTGTCTTTTTTGAACAAGATTGTTGAGAAACTGGTAGCACAGCAGCACGAGTATCAGCTTGTGTCCTTCAACATCTGATGAGCCATTTCAGTCAGGTTTTCGGGCTAGAGATAGTACAGAAATCACATTGGTCAGGGTGCATAATGACTTACTCAGAGCTAGAGACAGAGGAGACAGGTCAGTTCTTGTGCTCCTTGATCTCTCTTCAGCTTTCGACACCATAGGCCACATTATGCTTCTCAATCGGCTCTGTGAATTATGTGGACTCGCCGGTGTTGTCATCAAATGGTTTGAGTCCTATCTCACAGACAGGGTGCAGCAGGTAGTGATGGGGAATTTCTCCTCCTCTCCAATGCCTCTGTCTTGTGGAGTTCCACAAGGCTTGATCTTGTCGCTGATGCTGCTCGTGGTGTACATGCTGCCCCTGGGTGAGATCATTCAACAGTACAGTGTGGAGTTTCACAGCTATGCAGATGACACCCAGCTGTATTTGTCATTTGCCCCCAGGACATCTGGTGCAGTTGATGTGCTTAACACCTGTCTGGCTAAAATCAATGACTGGATGGCTTCCAGCTAGCTGTGACTCAACCCGGACAAGACAGAGGTGCTGGTGGTTGAGCCGGGTCGAGGGCCTGATGGGTTGCTACCTACAGCAGATACTGGTCTTTGCTTAGGATCTGCTTCGTAGGTGGCTTCTCCATAGGTGTAAAATCTAGGTGTGATCCTGGACAGCAGATTGACCTTTGAAGATCAGGTGTCGTCTGTTGTGAAGAGTGTTTTTCACCACTTACGGAACATCGCCAGGATCAAGTCTGTCATGCCGCCTGAAAATCTGCCAACCCAGTGCATGCCTTTGTGACCTCCAGACTCGACTACTGCAATGCTCTTTACTTTGGGGTCATGGGAGGGACCCTTCGCAGGTTGCAGCTGGTGCAGAACACGGTGGCCCTGTTACTGGCGGGACTATCTCAGTCATGCCATGTGATTCCTGTCCTGCGTGTCCTGCATTGGCTGCCATTTAGGTGGAGGGTCCTTTTCAACGTGGGCTTGCTCACCTATAAGGCCCTATATGGGCTGGGGCCTGGCTACCTGTCTGAGCTCCTGTTGCCTGCGACCTCTGCCCATGACCTCTGCTCTGTTTCAAGGGGCCTCCTAGATGTGCCCAGAGTTCAGCTCAAGACATCTAACGATCAAGCATTTAGTGTCTCTGGGCTGACCCTGTGGAACACGCTTCAAGCTGCAGTTCGGGAGGCCCCCTCGATTGGTGTCTGCAAGCAGAGGCTTAAGACCCACCTCTTTTGCCAGGCTTTTGGGGACTAAGCTATCTCCACACTACCTTTTCTCAGCTATATTACATTTATATTTATATTTTAAGCATGTTGTTTTAAAGATTTCTTTATTGCTCTTGCACAAACGCTGTTTCTGAATTTTGTATTCTGTTTTTATTGTGTGCGGTGCCCAGATCCTCAGGGATTGGGCGCCTTGGAAATAAAATTGCCTTGTCTTGCCTTGCCAATACCTTTAACTTGACCTTCACAGACCTTAGTCACGTGCTACCCCAAAAGTTCTTTGCTCCAACCCCTGTCACAATTTTCCTGGACAAAACAGGTAGGTCGCAGAGGCATCCACAGTTTTATTTCAAAGCAATCCCTGAGAATCCAGCAAAAAACACCTACTTGAAGTTCTTGGTAGGTACAGACTGAGTGCTGACACACTTCATTTGAAACGTCTCACCCTTATCATTGATGAAGTCCTGACTCCTGTCACCAAAATCCTTAACCGCTACCTTAGGTACTCCCAGTTCTCTCTAAAATGGAAAGCTGCTGTGGTTACTCCAATTCACAAAAGCAGTGATAAGGCCTTACCCAACAATTACAGGCCAATCTCCAATCTTCCTCTCCCTCCCAAAGCCTTGGAAAGGATAGTTGCGGAGCAGCTTGGTGAGTACCTTGAAAAATGTAACCTATAATGTCCCCAACAGCATGGTTTTCGTAAAGGGCACAGCATGACAACTGCCTTCTTGAATTTACATCTTATATCCACAATTCCCCTGACCTTGGTCAAGTGGTCAGCACCACTTTAATTGACCTGAAAAAGGCATTTGACAAGGTAAACCACACCCTGCTGATTGAACAATTATCTCTTCGCTGTCTCTCTTCAGATACCACCCACTGGTTCCAAAGCTATCTCAGTGACCGCTCCCAACAGGTCAGGATCAGTGAGTCTGTCTTTACCTCTTTCCCGGTCCTATCTGGAGTATCTCAAGGATCAATTTTGGGCCTTTTACTTTTCAGCATATTTTTTAACACTCTCCCTGCCTCCTGACTTGATGGAATACTACTGTATGCGGATGACGCAGTGATCTACACCTGCCACCTGGACCCATCCTCTCTACAAACTCAGCTACTGAATAGTTTTGCAGAAGCTGAAACCTGGTTTAAATGGCATAAGCTCATCCTTAATTACAAAAAGACCAACTCAATGTTGTTTCATGGGACCCACAGCAAGCACAAAGGACAAGAACTAACAATAAAAAACAGCTCAGTCACTACTCTGGAGCCAGTACATCGATTTAAATACCTTGGTGTGACCCTTGACTGCACTCTTGCTTACACCAACCATATTGATCACATTGCCAAAACCATAGATACCTGCCTAGGGCTATCATATAAACATAAGCACTGCTTTACAGATGAAGCCCTAAATCTTGTTATTCAGAGCTCAGTGATCTCAGTCATTGACTATGGGCTTGCCGTCTATGGATCAGCTACTGACACCACCCTCTGCGCATTACTGTAGCCCTAAACAAGGCGTGTCGTCTCCTCACTGCCTCCGCCCACCTCACCCACACTTGCAATATTTACAAACAGGCAGAATGGCTCCAGCTAACAGGCAGGCATAAGTACCAGACCTGCATCTTAGCAAAGAAGACTGCTATGGGTCTCTTGCCTGTGGGGGTTCTGTCCCTGTATATTTATTTTATTTATTTAATTTTGTTGACCCGGTAGGCCCACTGAGACTAGAAGTCCCTTTTTCAGGGGTGATGGGGGGTGGATACAGATGGCTACCAACTGAAATTGAACTAGATTAAGCTGTTGGTGATATTTATTGACCCCCTACGGTATCTTCCATCTAACCAGAAGATCTGAGTGTCAAACGTTTACCGTTCCCCGGTCCCGGACCATGCAAAGCCAATGCTCCTACACTGTCAGAGCCTATTGCTGGTTCAACTCTCTCCCATCAGAAATTTCCAACATTGTCTCGCTAGGAACTTTTAAGTGCTACCTTTGCCAGCATCTGGTAGCCAGTGCCTCCTGTGATTGCTTCTTCTAGACGGTTTCACTTTTGCCCACCTCACCCTTCTCTAAGACCCCCCACCCCCTTCCCTTGAAGTTTCACTTACTGCTATTCTTTTCCCTCCTAGTTCTACTATCTACCCCCTCTAATCCTTCCACGCCTACCAAAGCCTTTGACCTCAGCACCTCTGCCCTCCTTCAGTTATGTTCCATTTCCCCAATCTCTTCCCACTCGCATCCTCCCCCTCCCCCTCTTCCTCATCCACTTCACCCATGCGCTCCTCTCCTCCCATGCCCTACTCACTTTACCTTCCCCCCTTCTTCTTACCTTCCTCCTATTACTCCTACTCTCACCCCTTCTTAAAGCTGCCAACTTTCTGATGCCTAAAACTGGGACGGTCCATCCTGACCATGACCCCCCCACCGTGTAACTACCACGGGCACCGCCGCAGACTACGCTGTACACAGTCAACTACATTTTACTGCTTGCTCTGGCCATGCTGCCCCACAGTAGCACCAGTAGCAATAGATTAAAACAATACATCATTCTGCTGCAGCAAGTTCCAAATCATGATGTACAGAAAGTTCACTAGAAGCAAATCTGTGTTAAATTGTGATCAGACATTCGAGCTGCATATATTACTCCTCCTGACAGTCCCATCCACCCCCTTTGACACTCACCTCATTTGTTGAGCAAACTTCACTTCAGTGACTCCCACCACCACATCAAATTGTTTTCACACACTTCCCTATAGCTGATCAGGTTCGGGTACCTTAGTTCACTGCTGCCGGTCTCTTCCCTGTCTGGAGTTCTTCTTAGCTGCTGTCAGACAGACATCCATGTGCACTTGTTTGCACTACTACCCAGTCTAATATAACAGGAAGGAACATGCTTTACTGTGCTCCCACTGACATGCTTGTGGTGCAACACAGGTGCAGGGGTTGAAGTTGCAAACTGCTGTCCAGCCTGAGCAGCGCCACAGTGGTGCTGAAATAACTGTCACTCAAGGATTAGCAGTCAGCAAAAATAAAAGGGACAAAACTGGGACAAGTAAGCAAAAACTAGGACAAAAGTGACATTTTGCAAAACTTGTGGGGACACTGGGAAAGGCTGCCTAAAATAGGGACTGTCCTTGGAAAACAGGGACTTTTGGTAGCTTACCCCTTCTCCTCTCCCATACTACCTCCTTTATTATTCTTTTCCACTCTTGACAATGCTTCCTGAGCTGCTTTCCCCTTCCTGCCTCTCTCCCTCATATCTCTGCACTTACTACCACAACATTTCTCCTCTAGGCATACATTGTACAATGCCTGTTGTTAATGTGTTGCAGACTGATATATGTACATTTATTTCTGACAATGTCTTTTGACCGCTTCTGATTGTATGCACTACTGATGTCTGTAACTGTGGACGAGCCAGCATCTCTTCTGTCATTTCTTGTTGTGTTTCCTAATGAGGAACCTTTGTAAATTAACCTTGGCTAAAAGGTGTTATCCAATATCCTAATAAAATAAATAAAGTTGACCAGCAGCTCACCGACTGGTTTGTCCCACTCTGGTGCCAGACTAAGGGTACTGTTTCCTATGGCGATGGATGGGAGGGGGGGATTGGAGCAAACGACCTGCTGGTCTGTCTTTGGGAGTGCCCAGTCTCTTTAAGATTGCTTAAAAAGTGATATGTTGTCCAAATATTGTTTGAAACATGTGTTTTTAATAATTTGAAGTGCAACACTTTGTTTTCAAATGTTTTTGTTTGCATTGTATTTATCATCTGTGTCTCAGTTTGTATGTGTATAACCCCTAGGGGGAGCTACTCCAAGGGATACTACCCCTATCTGCATGACCAGGTGCAGGTTGAGGGGCCTGGGTACTGAAAATGGGTGCCTTCACCTGGGGGACAAGGTTAGTGGTAGCGTAGCTGACCTGGGTACAGCCCTTCAGGACACTGTTACTCCCCTCTTTTCCCTCTAGTGGCCTAAATGGTTAACAGAATACACAATTGCAATTGACACCTGATAATGGTTTTAACCCCACACTTGTTTCACTTACCACCAGGGCTAGTTCAGCTGGCTCAGCCCTGAAGACCCCCTGTAAAATAAGATTTAGCACAACAACCAACAATATTTCAATGCTGTTTCTACAGAGGCACACCACAACCAGTTTCAATGCAAAAAAACCAAATAGAACTGATTTATTTAAGGGGCAGTAACAAGGAAGGGGCAAAATCTAGTGGTTGATTCAAGATCTGAAAGGTTCAGGTTATAAGGCATGCACTTAAAGGTCCCTGTAGCACAGTCACACACACACACACTCTGGGTACCCAGTTGGAACTACAGGCTAGCCAGAAGCATTGCCCAGGGTAGGCCGCATTGCAGCTGGTTGGGGCCCTGTGATGGAAAGAAAAACATGCATGCACCTTAACCCACAATTTGTAATCCGGAGCCGGATGGCTCAGTCCATAATGATTACCAACAACAATTAAATTAGTCGACACACTTTGATTTGAGCTTTGTTGCAGGGAGCTACCCTTGTGTTTACTCGCACTACCCAGTACAGAATGCAGAATGGATGAAATGGAGACCTCAGGGTAAAGTGCTGGATTGCCAGGAGAAGCAGGGCTTACACAAAGCACTGTGGTGTCGATCCTTTGGTTGGTGTTGAGCAGGGAGCCGAATCCCCAGGCGGGTCTCTCGTCACTTGGTTCTCGGTGGCGTGAGTGGCTGTCTGGGCCAAGGTGGTAAGGCCCAAAGTGAGTGAATAGTTTGGAGATAGTCCAGTAAGTGCTCGATGCAGCTTCCAGCAAGCGCGACACATTCAAACAGTGGGAAACCAAATCGCGACCTACTGTCAGCAATCAGCACACTTACAGTAACAGCAAGGCAATACCACAGTTCGGATGAGTGTCTGGTTGCAATATACAGGATCTTCTGCACAAACCATATGCTCTGTGGCAGTCTCAAGTCCTGACAGGCTGATCGCACTGAGACAAATCTTCGGTCCACTTCAGGAGAAAATTAAATTAGTCACAATTCAGGATCTGATCGCAAAAGCTGCAATTTCGGATGAAGTCTGATCTCAGGCTCATGGTCTCTTCACTTAGGTCAGGAAGATGGTAGTAGGCAGGCCAAAAACAGCTTTCCCGCCAATTTTCCCTGCACACCAGACAGAAGCAGCTGCTTGAATCTCTCGAGCTGTTCACTCTTTCAACTCTAACTCCACACTGACACACTGCTGCAGGCAGCTTGGGACTTTCTCAGAGATCCAAAAGGTTCGATTCGTTGATTCATCTGTCTGTCTGTCACAGCTAGAGCTCCCCTTCCTGGTCCATTTAGGCACCAAAAGGGCAAAAACTACAATTCCTACAGAAATTCACTCCCACAAGACCCCTGGGGACAAACTCCATTTTAGGGTTCCCAAAGGTACTGATTGGTCCAAACTAGCAGTCCAGAACCAAGATGGTGGTGATTAATAGAAATGTCCATGCTGCAAAGGAAGGCAGGTAAGACAAACTATAATATTATTATTATTGCAGATAATCAGTAAACAGTCACGGATTCTTGTAGGGCTCCCTCTACGCAGTTAGCGATGGCAGAATGGAGTAATAATACAGCAGCTCGGGTGGGACTCGAGCCTGAAACTACTCAGTCTCTACCCAAATTAATTATACAGTACGAGATAGGCAGCTCTTAAAGAGGCAGGCACGGAGGAGAACAGGGCACTCACATGCAACCACTTTCAAACCCATAGGAACAAAGAACATCAACCTGGCAGTGGGCATTTAGGCAAGCACAAGGAAGACTTTTGGGAACCCCCATTTGTAGGGGGGTTACACCCTTTCCCACCTGAAAAGAAATTGGCATCCGTGTCAAGTTCTTACGTTGATAACATGGAAGAAGACAATATACTATATGAGATATACGTAACCTTACTACACAAGACAAGATAATGACTGATGCATCAGTAAAACGTAAACTTATCACATTACTTACTTAATCAATATTCTCTACACATATACTATATTCATAATGACAACAGCTTTGCATTTTTCATACATTCAATACTGATTCCACTATGATCTACACAATAACATTACTATACTTATTCATGTAATAGTTTCTTGCACTTTAAACAATGCAGATGGGGTCCCATTCCTATCAGCTAACTTGGGGCTAGATGGGGCAGGGGCATCATGTTCTGAGGAAAGAATGATTGACTTAGAAGTGGCAGACAGGCTCAGTTTGGTCAGTGAGCTCTTGGAAATGTAAACACTCTTATGAACAACATTGAGAGGCAAATCCACAGGCCTCCCTGGGGAGTCATAGCTAAGGCTCATCACTGGTTTGACAGCTCGTCCAGATTTTCTGGGAGGAACAGACACAGGCTCGGTGCAGTCAATGCTGGCATTGGTTTCTTCCCCACTAGTGAGGGATGCCTCTGCACTGGTTGAAATGTCCAGATTGGGAGCACTTTCTGCTTCTTGTGCTGTAGATACTGTTTCCACAGTACTTTGTTCATTATTATCTTCTGAAGAGGGCTCAGGTTGCTCATCCTGAAGGGACTCTGGGACCATTGAACTCTGTGGCACTGGGGGTTGCTGTCAACACTTTCATATTGTTCTTCAAGGGCTGGTATGTCACCAGAGATATTTACCATATCAAATTCCTCCCCGGGTAATTCAAACAGTTCTACTAGACACAAAGAATCTGCTACCTCAGACGTAATACTTTGCACCTCACTTTCAGGAGGCATTGGCTCTAAGGAGGAAGCTGGGGGGTTATGCAGTCTTGAAGGCCCAGCTTCATCCCCACAATTACACATAGGGTTACATCGAAACAATTGACTCAGTTCATAGGAAGGGTAATAAGAATTGTTACACTCACTATCATCAGAGGTAGACTGACAGTCACTACCATTTTGGGCCTGCCGGGAGGAAGGCCTTAGGTCTGGAACAACTGGAACAGGTTGACTCTGTCTCTTTTTAGCAGCAGCACAAGTCACTGGCCCAGGAGGGGCAATATCTGATCATTCAGCGTCAATGATCACTTGGCCAATGGGCAGTAGGTGGTTTCTGTGCATGGCCTTGACAGCTTTAAAGTCATTCTCAGGGTGCACTTTATACACAGGCAAATCATCTAAGTTGCTGACTATTACATGTGGAAGATGGTGCCACCTGTCAGTGATTTTATGCTTGCCATGCAATCCCAAGTTGCGTAATAGCACTCGATCCCCAGGCAACAACTCCTGAGCCTTTACCCATCGATCATATCTCTCTTTGTTAGCAAGGTTTCGTTTGTCAGCCATTGTTTGAGCCAGTTGGTATGCATGGTTCAATTGAGCTTTCAGCTCTGCACATATTGTAAATAGTCCTCAGCTCTCACCCCATCCGGGGAAACTCCAAAGTTGACCTCTACGGGCAACCGGGCTTCCCTCCCGAACATGAGGCAATAGGGAGCGAACACAGCAGCATCACTTTTGGTGCAATTGTAAGCATATACCAAGGTGCTAATCTGCTGGCTCCATTTAGGCTTGTCTTTAGGATGAAGAGTGCCCAACATGTCCAGGAGAGTTCTGTTAAAGTGTTCAGGCTGGGGGTCCCCTTGGGGGTGGTAAGGAGTGGTTCTAGACTTTCGCACCCCCTACAGGGAGAGCATCTCCTTAATCAATCTGCTTTCAACGTCCTGTCCTTGATCAGAATGGATATGTTGGGGTGCACCATAATGGACAAAGAACTTTTCTACTAGCACCTTAGCCCCCGTAGAGGCCTTCTGATCCTTGGTCAGGAAAGCTTGTGCATTTCAGGTAAAGTGATCGGTTACTACCAGTACATTGCCAATGTACTTTTGATCAGGCTCCAGACACAGAAATTCTATGCAAACCATCTCCATGGGGGCACTGGTTGAAATGTTAACAAGAGGAGCGGTTTTCTGGGGCAAAGTTTTTCTCTGAAGGCACCGACTACAAGTTTTGGCATGGTGTTCAATATCAGCCCTGATTTTGGGCCTGTAGAATCGAGACCTCACCAAATCAAGGGTCTGGTCAATACCGAGATGTCCCATGTGATTGTGTAGGGACCTCAGTACTAGCTGCTTGAAAGCCATGGGGAGTACCAATTGCTGCTTGTCCAACTGACCATGCCGATCTACTGTCTCTCAATAGAGTAACTGATTTCACAACTTTAGTTTGGGGCCTTCTTGAATAATAAGGTAGTTCTTAAGTAGGTAGAACATAGTTTAGACACATCTTTCCCCGCACGAAGGGTGTCAAGCATGGGCTAGATCCTGGGGTCCTGGGTTTGAGCCCACTGAATACTGTCACTATCAATCTGGGACAAGGCACTGAGGTCCAATGCAGAAAAATGACAATAGGCTGCAGGTATGCAAGCATCGGGGGGCCCAAACAGTCCTCCAGACAGTCCACTGTATCTGCGGATGGCTGCTTGTCTTTGTCAAATTTTTGGCACAATGCTTTAATAGAGTGTTCTGACAGCCTCACCCAGTTGTCTTGGGGGCTTGGCCACCATGAAAGAGCATCAGCATCGATATGGTTCAGTCTAGGTTGGTATTCAACCACATAATCGTAAGTCAACAGGGCAGAAAGCTACTGGTGCCCAGTGGTGTCCAGCTTTGCTGAGGTCTGTACATACGTTAAGGGGTTGTTATCAGTTTTTACCAATATTTTGGCCCCATAGAGGTACTCGTGAAATTGATCAACTATAGCCTACTTTGGAGCAAGAAACTCTAACTTTAACAGGATAATTTTGCTCAGATGGTGTCAAGCTTCAACCGGCAAAGGCCACAGGCCTCAGGCCATCTTCATAGTCGTGATACAACACGGCCATGAGTCCCTTCAGGCTGGCATCTGTATGCAGGACATAGGGTGTGGTAGGGTCAGCATAGGCATGTACAGGGGCATGAGTAACCTGATAGAGGATCTCAAAGAATGCTGCCTCACACTCAGGGGTCCAACAGGCTCCAAATGGTTCACCTGTTCGGAAATACACATTTTCTTCTTCCTTGAGGGATCCCTTCTTGTACCTGCAGTTGGTAGGAGGATAGCCTTGACTGAGATTGAGGAGTGGCTGTATTACCTTTGAATAGTCCTTAATGAACCAGCGATAATAGCCGCAGAACCCCAAGAAATGCTGCAGTTCTTTTAAGTTAGTTGGCTGGGGCCAAGTGGTCAGGGACTCTACTTTACTGGAGTCTGTCTGTATCCCCTTGGCTGACACTATATGTCCCACATATTTTACAGATGTTTGAAAAAATTGACACTTGTCTATAGATAGTTTGAAGCTGAATTCTTTCAGGCGGTCAAGGACTTTGAATATTCTGATCTCATGTTCGTCTAGGGTGCATCTGAAAATGATGACGTCATCCAAGTATACTAGACATTCCAGTAGATTTATGTCTCCTACTGCACGTTTCATCAATCTCTGGAAAGTAGCAGGGGTACCCAAAATCCCCTAAGGCATCCTCAGAAATTCGTAGAACCCCAAGGGACAGATGAAGGCTGTTTTTTCACGGTCCTCCAGGGCCATCGGGATTTGATAATACCTGCTTCGTAGATCAAGTACTGAAAAACAGTGACTCCCATTCAGGCAGTCCAGGGCGTCCTGTATGTGGGGCATGGTATATTAATCTGGTACAGTCCGTCAGTTTAGAGTCCGATAATCTACACACATCCTCACGGATCCATTCTTCATGCACACGACTACGATGGGAGATGCATAGGGGCTTCTTAACGCTTGAATAATGCCAGCAGCTAGCATCTCCCATAGGTGCCTCCAAATATCGTCGATGTCAGCTGGGGCAAGGTGGCAGGACTGCTCCTTGAAAGGCCTGTCATCATGAAGTCTGATAGTATGCTCAGCAGTGCATGGATGCACCCCACATCCCATTCCTTCAGGGAAAATACTTGGTCCCTCTGAGCAAGCTTCCTACTGACTCAGGCCTTCCCTACAGCAGACAGTGGGGCCTACCACCTCGGACCAATCAGGTGAAGGGGACTTAGTCATCTATTTTATTGCAGTCTTTGAAAAGTAAGTCTTTCTCACAGGCCCAGTCTGAGGCCTTATATTTCTTCACCAAACTAAAGTAGCCTTATAGTAACCTTTCTCAGATTCTCAGGCAAGCTGCATCTGGGCCAGGTATGCCTGTCTTTTTTTTTTTTTTAAGTTTAGTTGTTTAACCAGGAATAGCACACTAAGCTGAAAGCTTTTTTACAGGAGCAACCTGGGAGCACAGGAAGTTAAGTGACTTGCTCAGGGTCACACAGTATGTAAGTGGAAGCTGTGGGATTCAAACCCAGGTCTGGTCTGCTGGATGTCACCAGATTTGCAGCTCAGAGCCTAAGACCACTGCGCTATACTGCCTCCTATACTGTCTTCCCCACAGTGGTAGCAAAAGATGGGTTCTTTAGAGTCTCTAGGGGAAAGGGAACCACTCCCCTGTTTAGGTGTGGTAGGCAAGTCCCAGGGTCCCTCTCTGATCCAGGGTTCACGTTCCCTGCTTTCTGAGCCTCTCCAGGAGTCAGCTACTTGAGTGGCCCTAATGAGGTCTCCTACCAGGGCTCCCAACTCTTGTACTTCTTCCATCAAATTACTCTCCATCCAGGTTTCAGAGGAAATGACATGTGACTCCACCTCTCCAGGTGGGATCTCACTCTTTTGTTCGAGAGGCACTTGACAAGAGTTTACATCTTTTGCTGCCTCAGTGGCTTGTCGGTTGGTTCTCATCTCTTTCAGTTCTTTAATCAGTTCCATTATCTGTTGTAGTTCAGACTCACCACTTCAAACAAGGGTCTGACTGATATGGGTAACCCCAGCATAGGGCTCCCACACCTCTTCATCGTTTTTCACTTTGCGAATCTCTTTCATAAGGTAGCAATATTCAAGAGGATTTGTCCTCCTATCTTGCAACTTCAGTTTCAACATCATCACACTAGAGTACCTGGCAGATTTCAAAACATGCTCTAATCAAACTCGATTCAATTCACTGACAGGCACTCCCCTTTTCTATGGGCCCTCTGCAAAGCCCACTCAGTTCTGGTAACAAACATGGATAGCTTCTTGTTCTTCCATTGTTTAGCAGAGTTTAACTTCCACATCAGATCTTCCCCTGACTCACTGCTACCTAAGACCCCCTCCAGGGCAGAGAGGTACTCAGCAGCAGTGGCTCTGGACTGGTGGAATGAAGAAAGCGGATGGCCTCCAATGCAGGGCCCCTCAAGCTCTCCATGAGCATCTTTCCTTTCTTTCCCTCAGAGCACTGTCACTCCTGGACCAGTGGGGTGGCATAGTCCATCCATGTTTCTAGGTCATCCTCCACCACGGGTACCAGGATTGGGCCTGAGAAGAGTCTTAGTCTGCAGTGAGAGTCCAGGTGTACTGAGGGTATCACAATAGGGGAGGTCACCACAAGGGAAGCTCTAGGGGTGGCAGGAAATGCTATGGAGCCTGCAAGAGAGTGGTGTCTTCAGCAAGATCTAACATCTTCACTAACTCTTTGGTGGATCACCCCTCGGTGGTTAGCAGTCTAAGCAATTTGTCTTTAAACCCCTCTATATTTGAGGATCCCCTGGGAGCAGCCGTGTTACTATGTAAATGAATGACCTGCCACCCTTTCTGGGACCCTTCAGACAAAATAACAGGGGGCACTCTCTCAGGATCCTTGGGTTTTAATGCAAAAAAGTACAAAAGAATTCACTTTGGCCGTAGAAACCCAGAAACGGAATAGCGACAAAGACCAAGCAGGAAAGAGTCCTAGGGGTAATCATATCAGAGGACCAGGCAGTCAGGTAATATGACAAGGCAGTCAGAATGGCTAGTGGGATGATGGGATTTATAGGAAGGGGTATCATCAGCAGGAAGAGAGAGGTGGTGCTGCCGCTATATAGATTGCTAATAAAACCCCACCTTGAGTACTGTGTCCAGTTTTGGAGACCACATCTCAGGAAGGACATGGACAGAGCGGAGGCAATCTAGAAGAGGGATACCAAAATGGTACAGGGTTTGCATCACAAGCCCTATGAGGAGAGGCTAAAAGAGCTAAATATGTACACCCATGAGGAGAGGAGGGAGAAGAGAGATATGATGGAGACCCTTAAATACCTCACGGGAGTTAGAGTTGAAAGAGTGAACAGCTTAAGAGATTCGGGCAGCTACTCCTGTGTGGTGCGCAGGGGAAATTGGTGGGAATGCTGTGTTTGGCCTGCCTGCTACCATCTTCCTAAATGAAGAGACCTTGAGCCTGAGATCGAACTTTGTCCAAAATTGCAGCTTTTGCGATCAGATTGGGAAAGCTTGCTGGAAGTTGCATCCAGCACTTACTGGACTGACTCAAAACTGTTCACCCAGTCTGGGCCTTGCCGCCTTTGCCCAGACATTCACTAATGCCGCAGAGATCCTACCAGCAAGAGATCAGCCTGGGGATTCAGCTCCCTGCTCAACACCAATGAACAGGATCGACACCACGGTGCTTCATGTGGGCCCTGCTTCTCCTGGCAATCTAGCACTTCACCCTGAGGTCTCCATTTCATCCATCCAGCATCCTGTACTGGGTAGCATGAGTAAACACAATGGTAGCTCCCTGCAACAAAGCTCAAATCAAAGTGTGTCAACTGATTTAATTGTTGTTGCTAATCATTTTGGACTGAGCCATCCAGCTCTGGATTACAAATTGTGGGTTAAGGTGCATGCATGTTTTTCTTTCAATCACAGGGCCCAAACCAGCTGCAATGCTGGCCTACCTCAGACAGCACCCCAAGCTGGGTCTCTGCACACAGCACCTCCAGGCTGTCATCATGCAGGAACCCATCCAGGGGGTCGTCCGACCCCATGTCAAGCATGGCTACATGCCCAACAATGCCAAGACATGGCCTGTCCCTGCTCTGGATGCCGGTCTATGTAGAGAGTCTGGCATCCGTGTCTGCGGCCACTGCCTGGTCCTCTGCACAGAGGTGTGCTGGTGCTGTAAAACAAGAACAGAGGGTTAGTGGAGCAGCAAACCTTATGCCCCCCCGCCCCCAATGCCGCTGTTGCCACATGCCACCCTGCAGCAATGTGTGTCCGCATCCACACATGCATGTGGCAGTGGGCATGGCCTCAGACACACCTGCACTTCATGCCCACACCAGGCATGTCTTGCAGCTTGACATACTCACCATGCAGTGATGGGCTGCCACCCAACTGGAATCCACCACCAGGCACACCCTCCACCGCCGTGTGGCTGATGGTGGATGCCACAAGCTCCTCTGTGGCCATCAGCAGTGGCATGGTTGCCGTACCACCACTGGTCTCCCTGTGGGATGTCTATATGGCCGCAACCCTATCCTTGATCATCCCCCTGTCTGTGCCGACCTTCTTCTTGCACTCCTGTGGTGTGCAATGGTGGCAGCCGTGGATGTTGACATATCAGACGTATCTGGTTAGTGTGGTGCACAGTGCCTCCATTGGTGGCTGTGCTCCATCCCGTGATGCCCATTGTTCCCTCCTGCTCTGTGCCAGTGTGTGCACTGGTGTGCCCTGCTGGCTGGTTGGGTCCTGTACCATTGGCACTGTGCTTCCTTTGCTGTGTCCCTGGGCCTCTTGCATTTGCACTGCCCCCTGTACTTGTGCGCAGGTTTGCTCTGCGCTTCCATGGTTGCACCAGTGCATCTCTGCTTGCACCATGGCACTTCTTTGCCATATTCAGCCAGCTCGTGCTACCGCATTTGTGGTGGTGCATCTTCTGAATATGGCACCCACTTTGCCATGGCGCATCTGACTTGCACTGTGCCAGACTTGCACTGGTCTTTGATGCATTTCTGAATATCTTGGCCTTAATGTGCTGTATGCACATTATCTGAAAAAATCTGAAAAATGCTCCCTAACAGCAAGTTTTGCATGTTTGCAGGCTGTATACAGACACACCAAACTTAGTAGGTGTGGTTCCTTCGGGGAGTGAGTAGCATGATGTGAGTTAACTTTATGCTGTTACCAAACCTCCTCCTCCTACAAAATGGGTGGAGTGTAGCCTAATACAGCCCATATTCCTGAAATTAAGTGATTCTGTTTTTATGCATCAAGATATGAAAGGAATGTTATGCCTTACTTTGATTATTTGTACAACTGAATAAGGATTGATATGAAGTATTTAGAAATGCCTGAATCTAAGGATAAAAGAATTATATATGAAATAATTATTGGAAGGGGTTTCAGCTTGTGGGAGGGGTCTGAGACCTATAATAGACTCAAGCTGAAACATTATGGTAGATAGTCATTGGGAGAGGACCTGAGAGGTTCTCCCATTGAGATCTCTGATAGAGGTAAGGCACAGACAAATGTTAGCTGATAGCTTTGATTGTTTCAAGCTAAGCTGTGCTTTTTGCCTTTTCCTTTCTGTTAGTTTCTATGCAAGTTATTTGTTTGACTTCATTTCATTTTGAATTTGTTTTTCTAAATTAAAATCATGCCTTCTAGGTGTGTTGTACCTGTTATACCCCCCTCCTGTGTAGTCTATTTATCCCACCCATGACAAACTGGTACCAGGAGTGGGGTGAACTGGAGGTCCAAGTCACTTGGAGGACTCCAGAATGAATACTGCAGTTTTAGTATTACAAGTAGACCGGTAGGTACATGGCTCATAAGCTGGAAGAGCCTGCATTGCCCTCAGGAGTAGTCACCAGGAGTCAAACGATTCTGACAGGGGAACCCTTGTAGTCAGGGCTCCCTCTTGTGACTAGACCAAAGGTTAAGACTGGTCCCGCTACTAGTGATACTGTGGATATCACAAGTCACCTAGGAGCTGTGAATATGGATGAGCCAGAGGAACGACCTGAGGATGTGTCACTTGAGGATTTAAGGGACTTACTGAGATGGTTGACACTGAGGCAAGTAGAACAAGATAAACAGAGAGAATGGGAATATCGAGAAAGGAAACAAGAGCAGAGAAGACAAGATCAACGGTGGACGGATGCTTTGCAGATGTTTCAGACCTTAGGGGCAGGTCAGGGGGCTCAGACCAATCCCAGAGACACCAAATTAACAAAAATGACAGTAACTGATGATGAAGAATCATATCTAACAACTTTTGAGCACGTGGCCCAGGCATGTAACTGGCCCCATGCCCAATGGGTGGTCTGCCTTCCCCCTACCTCACTGGAAAGGCTCAGTTAGCCTACACTAATATGGACAGTGCTTTTGCTAATGACTATGTAGCAGTAAAAAAAGAAATCCTGAAATGGTTTGACATAAACACAGAAAGCATATGCCTAATGTACCACCAAGGGAAACATACACTAGACTGCAGGACTTGTGATTCAACCAGAGGGGAAAATGATAAAAGCTGTCATGGATTTATTTGTTCTTGAACAATTCATTCAAATCATGCCACCTGAAGTTAAGCTCTGGATTTGAGAGCATAATCCAGATACCCCCGATCGTGCTACCACCTTGGCTGAGGACTTTCTTTCAGCAAGTCAACCCTTAAGGAAAGGATATAGAAGGACTGATGGAGCTCCAAATAATGCCACTACCAGTACAACATCTCCGGTAAGGCCTTCTATTCTAACTTCTTCTGCTACTGGGAATAAAAAGGAAAGTGTAACGGGTACCCCATGACACACAGATCCAACCATAGAGTGTCACTATTGCCATGACCTGGGACATATCACTAGATTCTGTCCTAAGAAAAAAAAAAGAGCCTGCATACTTTGCCTCAATGAACCTGAGTAATTTTGTGATATCTATACAGATCAATGGGCAGACTATTGAAAGGCAAGTAGACTCCGATAGTAGACAGAGCTTGATACAAGCTGACCTAATGAACCTAGAAAATCCAGCTTCAGCAATGGAAGGAATTATTTGTATCCATGGAGATATACATCAATACCCTACAACTTCTGTGACTTTAACTATTAAAGGACAAGTAGATGTCATTACTGTGGGGGTGGTACCAACTCTACCTGTCCCATTTATTTTGGGACAGGATTATTTTAATTTTAACAGATTGGTTTTATCCTGTCATAAGCAAAATGCTAATAGTCATTTGTTTGCAGTTACTACCAGGGCCCAAACAGTTAAAAAGAAAGATACAGATAGTGAATGTTTGTTACTATTTCCTTTCAGGATGATGTCTTCGGAGAGATTGGAAAACCTAAAAAGACTAGGGCAGAAAAAAGGAGAGCTTAAGCTAGACAGAAACAGGGTGTTGTTGTATCTACTAATAGAATACCTTCCCTACAAATGTATGATATTGCTCAGGAACAGCAAATGGATATAGCTCTCAAACCATTATTTTACAGGTGGAAAAAGAAGGTCCTTCAGGTGCCCCTGTGATTGAGAAAAGGAATAAAATCCTATATAGAATATATACTCATCCCACTACTCATGAGCAGGTTGAACAATTGCTAGTGCCTACTAAATATAGGCAGTATTTATTATTTCTTGTACATGACATACCCAGTGCTAGTCATGCTGGAAGGGAAAGGACTTTCTTTGGCTAGGCTTCTGCAAAGGTTTTTTTGGCCAGGTATCCATACTGCCATTGCAGAATACTGCCAAAGCTGTCCAGAATGTTAGCAAGTTAGTCAGATTACCCGCAAAGATCAGGTGCCCCTAAAACCCTTGCCTTTGGTTTCTCAGCCTTTTGAAAGGATTGCCATGGATATTGTTGGCCCATTAATAAAATGTTCAAAAGGCAATAGATTCGTTTTAGTCCTGTGCAATTACGCTACAAAATATCCCGAGGTTTTTCCTCTCAGAAGTGTCACAACCCCTAAAATAGCAGAAAGATTATGGAATATTGTAGCAGGATGGGGATCTCAAAGGAAATTCTGATGGATCGAGGTGCAAATTTCAGTGCAGCCCTGCTGAAGGAGCTGTACAGAATGCTAGGGGCCACCGCTATCAGAATATCTCCCTACCACCCACAAACTGATGGTCTTGTGGAAAGGTTTATTCAAATGTTAAAGTGCATGTTGTGTAAGTTTGTGGGTGATGAAGGTAAAAACTGGGATCATTAGTTACGCTTGTTCCTTTTTGCCTATCGTGAGGTGCCTCAAGCATCCACAGGGCTTTCACCATTTCATTTACTGTATGGGTGAAACCCCCATGGGCCACCTCAATGTGGTTAAAGAAGCTTAGAAGAGTAAACTACAAGTAAAGTTTAGGGAGGCAGTATAGTGCAGTGGTTTAAGGCTCTGAGCTGCAAATCTGGTGATATCCAACAGATCAGACCTGGGTTTGAATCTCACAGTTTCCACTTGCATACTTTGTGACCTTGAACAAGTCACTTAACTTCCCTGTGCTCCCAGGTTGCTCCTGTAAAAAAGCTTTCAGCTTAGTGTGCTACTTCTGGTTAACTAAATAAAAAAAGCATATGAATGTCTTAGAATGCTTGACAGACTTCCATAAGAAGCTTCTTTTGTATAGCAAGCAGGCCCATCAAAACAGTGCTGTAACTCAAGGTAAACAAAAGACCCTTCATGATTTCAAAACACATGAAAAAACATTTCAACAGGGGGACAAAGTATTATTGTTACTTCCTTCCACAGAGAACAAATTATTAATGAAGTGGCAGGGTCCGTACACCATCTTAGAAAGAACAAGGCCTGTCACATATAAAATCGAGACTCCCGGAAGAAGGGCAACTACTACAATTTATCATGCCAACTTGTTAAAGAAGTGGCATGATCATAGGGAACAGAAATCCTGTTGTTATGTTTATTCTGAGACCACTGAAACAGATGTTGGTATAGCTTATAAGAGATTAGAGGGTGAGGAAACTATTAACATGTATTTTTCAATCCATCCTTGACTGAAGGCCAAACAAAAGAACTGATGCAGTTGTTGCAGAGGTTTGAATCTACATTTACCAATGTGCCAGGACAGGTTGATAATGTAGCTCATGCGATCAAAACCACTGCAGACCCCATAAGACAGAAAGCATACAGGTTGCCAGAAATGCTCCGCAATGATGTTAAATTAGAAATAGACAAACTACTAAGCCTAAGCATCATAGAACCATCCGTTAGTCCCTGGTCTTCCCCATGGTAATTGTACCTAATAAAGAAGGTGGAATATGCCTCTGTCTTGATTTCAGAAAAGTGAATATGGTTTCACAGTTTGACGGATAGCCCATACCCCGGGTGGATGACATCATTGATCATTTAGGCCAGGCCCAATACATCTCCACCTTAGATCTTACAAAGGGGTATTGGCAGATCCATTTAGACCCATATTCCAAAGAAAAAACTGCCTTCAGTACCCCCTATGGACTTTTTCAGTTTGTGTATATGCCTTTTGGTTTAGACAGAGTCCCAGCGACCTTCCAAAGGTATATGGCAAACTGTTAACACCATGCGTACAGTATTGTTCTGCATATCTGGATGATGTGGTCATTTATAGTAAAGATAGACTTCCCACCATGAACAGTTAGCCAGTGTAATTCACACTATTCAATCAGCTGGACTCACCATAAACCCTTCTAAGTGTCGCTTAGCTATGAAGGAAACAAGGCACTTGGGTTTTATATTAGGGAACGGGGTAACTTGTCCTGAAATCGAGAAAGTGGCAGCGGTAGCAAACTGTCCTATACCAGAAACCAAAAAGGAAGTTATATCTTTCCTGGGACTTGCTAAATATTATAGGCGGTTTATTCCTGATGTTGCCACACTTGCTACACCACTCACTGATCTAACAAAAAGGAGTGTACCTAATAAGGTTCCCTAGTCTCCCATTTGTGATGAAGCTTTCTGATCCATCAAAGCTGCTTTATGTGCCTCACCAGTATTACGATTCCCTGATTTCTCACAACCTTTTGAGGTACATACTGATGCCTCAGAGACTGGGCTAGGGGCAGTATTATGTCAAAATACTAATAGAGAAGAGCATCCTATCCCATATATTAACCAGAAATTCTTTCCTAGAGAACACAAATATCCAGCCATTGAAAAAGAGTGTTTGGCAATGAAATGGGCCTTGAAATGTTATCTTTGGGGCAATACATTTACTCTTATTACTGACCGTAACCCCTTATACTGGTTGAATCAAATGCAGGATAAGAATGCTCACATCCTAAGATGGTATTTGGCAATTCAACCCTACAGATTTGAAATCAAATATAGATCTGGTACTAGTCTTAAAAACACTGATTTTCTTTCTAGGTATGGTGCTGAATTGTACTGTTAACTTAACCCCAGGGCAAAAAGTAAAGATACAGTTGTCATCATTTGGTGTACAATCTATATATAATTACTGGGTAGCACTTTTTCCCACAGGAAAATCCAGTTGTAATTTGCCATTATAACCAGCTGGTTGTAATGGGAAATTATTACTGGGATTCCCTTGGATCGTGCATGTGCCAGTCATGCCAGCTTCCTTCAGCGTACGAGGGTTGTAATATCGCCCCTTTGCAGTTGCCACTGAATTTTTTTTTAATAAAAAAAAGTCTCTTCCTGTAGTCACTGGCAGGGAAAACCAAACACAAACTATTTAAACATATGTCTCGTTTTGGTTTCCCTGCCAGCACGGAAGAGCCACCAGATATGCTCACCTCTTCCTACAGGAAGCACTCCACAACTCTGCAACTGCCGTTCGACGGTAAGTTTTAAAAAAGAAAAGAAAAATACCATACTTGCGCCACATAAGTAGATACCTGGCAAATAAGTGGCTCACTGTAAGTTCATAGACCATGGACCAGGACAGCACAGAATCCTGACTAGTCCGTGGCTGTCTGAATGCCAATCTATTTCCTGATTTTTTGCAATTGCTCAGGTGAAAAAGCGCACTCCAGCAATTATAAAAAAAATAAAATATGGGGTGGTGTGTAAAACTCGATTTTCCACACACCCTTATTGTGGGATGCATGTCATAAACCCCAAGGGCTTTGCCCTCTGGATTTATGTAGCATCCCACAACTAAGGTGTGTAAAATCTCTACACACACCATCCCATATATTATTCTCTATATAATGTTTTTTTTTTTTTTAGGGCACCCTGGGGTGGGGCTTCTGTGAGGGTGGGTGGAAGCCCCATCCCATTCCTTAGGGTACAAACCTTCTTTTTTTTTTCTTCCATCTCTCTCTATTTTCATTTTAAGACTGCTGCGCAGCAGCATTTTTGTGTTTTCTATTTTTCTGTCTAGTTCACATTATGACTTGTTGGCCACTCATTATAATGGGGACTCTTTAGATGTCTCTATTTTTCTGCTCTTTTTACCTCCAGTAAGCTTGGTATGCTTAAGATATGGGTAATACTGGCAGAGGGGTTCTTCTGAATACCACCCCCCATCTGTTAGACGCACGTCTGTCTGGGTTATTGCAAACCTGATGCCTCACTTTCACTGGGTTTTTGAAGTAAAACAGACAATGGTTTAAAATCCCCACTTAAATGTTAGAATTTGGTCTTAAATGGTCTTAAGAAGCTGATTATGTATCCGCTTCTTGTTTAAGATAAGCATGTAAACAAACTATGGGACCGAATCCCTGTATGTATAGGTTTAGCGCTTTTTCATTCTTGTAATTCTCAAGCGCCGTGTCACTTGCTGAAACCTGGCTTTGAACAGTGACACAGTGCATTTAGAATGCACTGCAATGCTTCTGTGCAATTGCTCTCCTGACACTTAATGTGCACATTATCTGAAAAGATTTAGAAGCAGATGCCTTATTTCTCTGGAAAATGCTCCCAAACAGCAAGCTTTGCATGTTTGCAGACTGTACACAGATACACCAAGCGTAGTAGGTGTGGTTCCTTTAGGGAGTGAGTAGCATGATGTGAGCTAGCTTTATGCTGTTAGCAAACCTCCTCCTCCTACAAAATGGGTGGAGTTTAGCCTAATGCAGCCCATATTCCTGAAATTAAGGCATACTGTTTTTATGCATCAAGATACAAAAGGAATGCTATGCCTTTCTTTGATTATTTGTACAACTGAATAAAGAGTGCTATGAAGTATTTAGAAATGCCTGAATCATAGGATAAAAGAAATGTATATGAGATAATTATTGGGAGGGATTTCAGCTTGTGGGAGGGGTCTGAGATCTATAATAGACTCAAGCTGAAACATTATGGCAGATAGTCATTGGGAGAGGACCTGAGAGGTTCTCCCATTGAGATCTCTGATAGAGGTCAGGTACAAACAAATGTTAGCTGATAGCTCTGATTATTTCAAGCTAAGCTGTGCTTTTTGCCTTATTCTTTCTGTTATGTTTCTATGAAAGTTATTTGTTTGACTTCATTTCATTTAGAATTTACTTTTTTTCATAAAAATCACGCCTTCTAGGTGTGTTGCCCCTGTCATACCCTCTCCTGTGTAGTCTATTTATCCCACCCATGACACCCTCTATGCCCTATCTCCTACGCAATTTCTTACTCAGGTCACCACATTATTACCCACCCCCAAGCTACCCAACTTGCTTACCAATCTCCTATGTGGAACGGTGTCAAAAGCCTTGCTGAAATCTGCGTAGGTCACACCTACAACTCCTCCTTGATCCAACTCCTTTGTCACTCAGTCCAAAAAATCTATCAGATTTGTTTGGCATGACCTTTGCCCTGTGAAACCATGCTGCTCTGAGTTCTGTAATCTACTGGATACAAGATATTCCATAATCCTTTCCTTTAATAGTGTTTCCAACACCAATGTCAGGCTAACAGGCCTGTAATTTCCCACCTCTCCCTTGCTACCACTTTTATGAAGTGGAACCGCATCTGACCTTCTCTAGTCCTCTGAGACCACACCAGTCTCCAGTGATCTGTTATATACATCCATCAAAGGTGCAGCTAGTACCTCTCTAAGCTCCCTTAGCACCTTTGGGTGTACGCAAGTGAGTGCATTCCAGACTCTCCACACAAAACTGACTAGTGTCCATTTCCCTCACATCAAAGCTCCTGGTGCCTTTTTGTGGTCCCCTTCCCATCCCCTTCTACTGTGAACACCGCAGAAATATTTATTCAAGATGTTTGTTTTTCCTTAGTCCCCCTCTGAACAGTCCCCCATTCCTTCTTTCAGTGTACTGTACAATTACTTTGTTTTCCTTTTTTCACTAGCATACCTAAAAAGTGTCTTGTCCCCTTTTGATACTCCCTGAGCTATTCTTTCTTCAGTTTGCAACTTTGTACTCCTTACTGCTTTGCCTTCCTCTCTCTATTTTCCCTGATAAACTTCCCTATCTTCCTCTCTCTGGGCCTCCTTATACCAGAATGCCACTCTTTCAGCCTCTACCTTTTGCTACTACCTCTTTCAAGAACCATAGTGGTCTCCTCTTTCTTTTACTTTTGCTTATTTGCTTGACACAAAGTTTTGTTGCATTCACTGTGCCCTCTTTTAGTTTGTCCCACTTTTCTTCCACCCCCCCTCAAGTCATCTCCCCATGCCAGGTGATTCCTAACACATTCTCCCATCTTAGTAAAATCAGCCCTTCTGAAATCCAGGACCCTCTCCATTGTGTGGTTGGATTCTGCAGCTATTCTTATGTTGAACCTCACTGTACGATAATCACTGGTCTCCAGATGGTTTCCCACCTTGACCTCTGCAACACTATCCCTGTTAGTGAGAACCAGGCCCAGTATTGCCCCATCATGAGTGGGTTCACTTACTGGTTGCCTGAGGAATGCCCCCTGCAGGGAGCCCAGGATGTCCCTACTTCTAGCTGAAGCTGCAGCAGGGAGGCTCCAGTCTACATCCGGCAGATTGAAGTCACCTACCAGCAACACCTCACACAGTTTCTGTCATTTTGCCAACTGCTTTAAGCATTACCTTAGCTAAGATCCCCCACCCCATGTTGTAGGCCTGTAAATCACACTTCTCCAAAAAACAGCTCCATTTCCTGACATGAGGGTGACCTACAGCACCTCTGCCCCCCCCCAAATTCCCTGTATTTCTGTTGCATTTGTGCTTTCCTTCGCATAACTCCCCCTCCTTTCCTTCCTACCCCGTCCTTTCTGAATATCATGCAGCCTGGTATGATCGTGTCCCAGTCATGGTTGTCAGTGCATCACGACTTGGTAGTGGCCACAATATCCAGGTCAGCCTCTGCCATTATGGCCATCGTGATGGTCCATTTCCAAACCCAGGTCACCAGCATGGGTGGAGGCAAGGTGTCCAGAACTTCAGCCTGTCATGCCAGCAGGCTGGCTAGGTTTTAGAATTTGTGTTACAAAAAACACCTCCAGAAATCAATTTAAACTTAATTTACTAGTCCAAGGCATTGTGCAAATTGCTCTGGGTTTGTGCAGATACCCTCATATCTATCTGTCCATGTTGGCTAGTGAAGAGTAACACATTAAATTTACTGATCCTCCCTCTGTAACTGGCCATGCTGATAAACAGAGGGCTGCAGCCTCTAGTCCTGCTGACACCTTATCTCTCACCAGTACCAATTACATCACAGCATGGGGAAGCCTGCCCTCTACCTGCCACACTGTACCTGCTCAGAAATTTTTAGAATATAGTACTGTGAGTCCTTCCTCCAGCACCAATTTCTTCACCTTTGTGAAGCCTGTAGTATGCCTGCCTGCTCTCTATCTAGAGTTTTTCAGATCACAGTGCAGTCAGTCTCTCACCTCTTACTAGCACCAGTTTTCTAAGTGTGTGGAAGCCATCAGTGTACCTTTTTACTCAGGACCTGGTATATCTATGTGCCTCTGTGATGCCTCCAATTACCACTCAAGCCTAGCAATTTATTTATTTGAGATTTTGGAATTTACAACCTTTGAGCCAGAGACTTATTTCCAAAGGCTCCACGTCATAGGAAAATAAATATGAGGCATACAGTAGAAGCAGCGGTGTAGTACAATACATACAAGTGAGATACAGTGCATAGGGCATCATACATGTGCAAGGTTTACAATAACATTTGTTGTATTACAGTGAGCAAAATATTTAACCTATGCACTAGATACTCGATACAGCGATGAAACTAAGCTAGTGATATACCAGAAATGCAGGCCTGATAATGCATGATGTGCAGTGTGGAGTAAGACTTTGTCAAATATCATGGGACTCAGAGGGGAGGGAGCTTTGTGCAAATTGTCCCTTGAGCCAAAAAAAAGGCCAAAAAACAGCAGGGGGGTGACCTACTATGGACCTCCTGTGAGTATTAACCACCCTGCAGCATCTGCAGATGTATTCCCCTGCCCTTAATAGCACGGTGTACTTTACACAGCCTTGGCAGCGTGCAAGATGTGCTTCCCTCCCAGTGACCTAGATGCTAGCCTGTCCACCTTGTCACTGAGCACCCCCCCCACACAAAATTGTCATCCTGTATCTAGCCTGAGAAGAAGCAGAGGACTTCAGCCTCCAGTTGTGCCTATCCTCTACCTTTCAGCACCAGCTCTGCATCTATTAGAGTACGGGGAATCCTGCACTGTACTTGGTCCATGGCATAATAGGGTTTCAGTTTCCAGTGCTGTCATACTTTCAGCTATCATCATTGTTTTCATTAACAGAATCCAGAACATTCTATTCAAGTTATAATTTTACAAATAACTAGGTTTTAAGACAATTTTGTTTGCCAGTAAAATGAAATTGAGTTAATTAGTAGTAACATGAATGTTATATTAGACAGAACCTGTCACTCTTTTGGATGCTGTTTTCTGATCCTGTGGAACATTTGTGTTCTTCTTTATAGTAAACATGATTGTATGAGGCAGAAACCCTAAAATGTCCTGCCCTTCATTCTTCATTAGCACGGGGGAAGGGGGCTTGGGGGGTTGGGGACAACACTGCATCTAGATACTTGAACTAAAACAATAAACTAGGCTTGGACATGTGCACTGTGCTAGTTCTTCTGCTGCTTCATATTGTGTCAATGAACATCTGTAGCCTCCTGAAAAAAATTGACACATTCCAATGCTGGGTCACAGTTCATAAACCCAACATTATTGCTCTAGTGGAGACCTGGCTGTCAGTTTCTACCCCTGACTCCCTAGTCTCACTACCTGGTTACTCCCTTTATAGGGAGGACCGTATTGGCAGACGGGGTTGGAGCTGTGCTATCTACATCAAAGATTCTCTCATAGGGTTAGCCCTCCCAACCCCTGTCCTTGGGTTCAGTACTCAGGCCCTTACCCTAAAACTGACCCCTGATCCTTCTAGGGGCCCCCTCTATCTAACTGCCACCTACATACCACCAAAAAACCAGGCGTTGGCCCTGGTCCCGCTAATTGATTACCTTACCTCTCTATCCCATTCCTCTGATCAAATCCTTGTGGGTGATCTAAATATTAACTGGCTAAGCCCCTCCTCCTCTGATACCCGTGACTCCTTTGCATCAATTGACTTAACTCAACTCATTGCCCAACCGACAAGCATGAATCCTAGAATGGGCTCATGCACTCTTCTTGATGTGGTCCTTAGCAATCATCCTAATCTAATTGGGAATATCCAAGTCCTCCCTGACGGACTCAGTGATCACTCCCCTATACTTTTCCGGTGGTCTACCTCCTTACCTAAACCCATTGCTCAGTCCACCCTAAGACGGCGGCTAAGACCAGGTACTGAAAGGCCTTAAGCAACTCCTGGCCCAAGTTGACTGGTCCCCCATTCAGTATGCCTCCGATATTGATGCAGCACTAACCTTCTTCACCCAAACGTTTAACAAAGCCTGTGACATCTTTGCACCCCTCGCTGTTCGCCGTTCCAAAGCACGGCATACCCCTGGGTTACGCCTCCCCTGGTTCAACTTCTTATGCACAGGGATAATCTTTGGCACCTTGCCACTGAAACTGGCCACCCCACTGACAGGCAGGCGTATGCAGCTGCCCGAAATAAATGCACCTGGGCCATCCGCAAGGCCAAGGCTGATCACTATAAAGCCCCACTCATCTCATCCTGGGGGAATGCAAGAACCTTCTGGGACAATATAAAACAACTGAATGGGGGCTCTCGTCCTCCACCGCCCTCCCAACTCAACATTGATGGCACCATCTCTACTGACCTAGCCCATATTGCCACCTACCTCAATAAATCCTTCACTGACCTTAGCCCTATCCTGCCGAGTAACTTTTCGATCTCCCCCTCCCTACCTGACCCTATCCTCACATGCCCTTGGCTCCACTTTTACCGGGTTAGTGCCCATGAAGTCAGGCCATTCCTTATCAAGGCCTTAAAAAGCAATACCACTGGGAGCGACTCCCTGGACCCCTGTCTCCTTTGTCAGGTTCTGGACCAGGTAATCGCCCCTATCACCAGCGTCTTCAATAAATCTCTCTGCTTGGGGCAGTTTCCCTCCATCTGGAAAATTGTCACTGTCACCCCCATTCACAAGGGTGGTGATAGGACCCTACCTGGTAATTATCGACCGATCTCCATCCTCTCCCCTCTCTCAAAAGCCTTAGAAAAAATAGTGTCTACCCAAATCTCTGAGTACCTAACTAAATATAGCATCCTCTGCCCAGAACAGCATGGGTTCCGTGCTGGTCACAGTACTAATACCGCCCTCCTTGAGTTTTCCAACTTTTTCACTCCTCTCTGGACTCTGGCTCTCTAGCTGGTGCAGTTTTCGTTGATTTATCCAAAGCCTTCGATACTGTTGCCCATCCCCTCCTGCTGGCCGCCCTCAGCCACATTGGCTTTGCTGCTGGGCCTGTCTCCTGGTGCTCCAGCTACCTGTCTGCACGCTCCCAGTGTGTTAAACTCAATGGGACACTCTCCAGCTCCTGCCCTATCCTCTCTGGTGTACCCCAGGGCTCCATTCTTGGGCCCCTGCTCTTTTCCCTATATCTCAGTTCCTTGCCTGCTGCTTGTAAGGGTAAACTCTTACTTTATGCAGACGATGCCGTTATATTTGCCTCTGACTGTAACCCTATCTCGCTCTAGGACTCCTTGCAATCTTCTTATAATACCGCCAAAGTCTGGTTTAAAGAGCACCGACTTATAATAAATCTTAAAAAAACCAAAACCATGCTCTTTGCCCACCCCCAAAACAAAGCTAGTAAATTCCCTCTTCAGATCCTCGCCAGTTCCAAGGTACCACTCGAGCAAGTCTACCTGTACAAGTACCTTGGGATATCCTTCGACCCCGCCCTTACATTCCATGCCCACATTTCAGCCCTAGCCTCAGCCTCCAATATGCGGCTGGGTATGCTCTACCGCCACAAAAACTGTCTCGCCCTGACGCCCTTAGACTCGCGGTCACATCCTCCATACTATCCTTAGTAGACTATGGTTTGCCAGTTTATGGGGCTGCTGATCACACTTCCCTAAACAAAATCCACCTCACCTTAAATAAAGCTTGTAGGTTAATCACTGGGATTCCCAGACTAACCCATACTTGCCATCTATATGCCCAAGCTAATCTACTCAACCTAGATGAACGTCTCAGGTACCAAATCGGCCTCCTTACTAAAAAAACTCTCCTTGGTATGTCCCCACCTGGGTTGACTGCCTCTATCCACCTAGCAAACCCACCATTACTTACTCGATCCTCCAGTATAGCCACACTGTCAGTATCGAGGGCAAGAACCTCACGCGGTCAAAGGGCCTTCAGTTACAGAGCCCTATCTTGGTTTAACTCCCTCCCTACCAGTATCTCTAATGCTCCTACAATCTCCAGCTTTAAAACCTCACTCCGTAATCACCTACTCACCTCCTGCCGCTGTGTTTGTATCTAGTCTGTTTCTGCTCAACTGGTCTGACAAAACTCCCTGAGTGGCTTCTCCCTACCTTTTCCTAGTGCTATCTATGGTCTTCCTCCTCTCTATATGTATCTATAATGTGTTTTAATGTATAGCTGTATAAACTTATTGCTGAACCGACTTGGGCTTGTGCGACCGTGTATCTGCAAACTGTAACCACCTTATGTTCTTATGTCTCGTCCTATTTTGTAAATGACCATATTGTATAAGCATATCTGTACTGTTTGTCCTCTCTGTGACGAGGTACCTTTGTAAACGAGCCTCTGACTCAAAGGTTTTAAACTGATGTTTCAATAAATAAATAAATTATCCAGACATGGAAACCAATAAATGAAATCAAACAGCAACTCCTGACTGCTAGCTCCCTTGGGCACCAGTTGAAACTCCAACCCTTCTCCAACTGTTCCTGATATCTCCATGGCTGAGTCTCAGCCATCCTGGTAAGCAGCCAGCTAGGACCCCGCTCTGTTTGAGTTAACTTCTGCACCATTACAATTTTCTCCTTCCATCACATGATTGGGCAATAACTCACCCTTCAGGTCTATTGCCTGTTGTCAATATTGTTCTTATTCACCACGTACTGCTGCCACTTCTAAATATGCACTTGCTAGATGTTCTAATTAAATCAGCAATGCAACGAAAAAGATTATTCCAAAAAGCTAATTTTTGTGCTATGGCTATGGAAAAAATTGGCAGAACTGTTGATTTGGGTTTCTCTGGATGCTTTCTATGCTGTGTGCTGTACATTTGCATTTTTGTCTGGATTCTTAGCCTTCCCAGGTCCTCAATATTATTTCTATGCAAAAATTAGGCAGCCATCTTTCTTTCTTGAGAATTAATTATTTTAAAACTTTCATACAATTCTTAAATGCTAACAGAATTTGAACATTTTACCACCAGAATAAACTGGAAAACGTGTTGCATTGATTAGGAAGAAAAAAGGTGGAGTCAAAACTTAAGTCCATTTTCATTGTACTGCTATGTTAAGCTGCTGTACTGCACTTTATTCTCTGCACACACAACTTTTTGTATCTATCCTAATTTTTTACTAATTTTTACTGAATGTTATCAAATATTTTACTACTACGTACTGTGCTGCTGTTCTACTATGTACTGTGCTGCTAATCTCCCACTGTTCCCCATCCCTGGGTCACACCTGAAAATGAGCCTTGGCTCAGTGTGCCTCTGCTAGTTACTACTTTTCAAATAAATAAATAAATAACTCAATAAATTCATACATAGATATATACATATATAAATAATTTTGGGCTATACAATTGTCCAATTTCCAATGCTTTTTCTATGAACAATGGTCAGAGGGTTGTCAAGCAGAAAACGTACTATGCAGAATGTTCACTCCAACCCTGATTGGCTGAGTGAAAGGGTGAACATGTGTACTGCACAGTAATTTTTCTAGGATACTGTGGTGCTGCAGATTGAGATCTCTGACCTCTCACTGGCTGGAAGATAGATCAGGGGTTGACAAGATGGAGGCTCACATGCAGAAAGGAGTATCCCTTACAGAAATAATTATATGAAATGTTTTCATGCTACACACATAAAACTACCCATGTGCTATGCATGCTGCAAGCATGATTTAAATGTTAAATTGGAACTGATAGCCTGCATATGGCATGCGTGCTACAAGCAAGTGTGGCAAGTATGCTTCTTATTTTAAATTGAAACAGACTGCATGCATGTGGCATGTGTGCAAAAAGCAAGTGGTCACTGATAACTGCACACATAAAAGTTAAGTGACTTGCTCAGGATCACACAGTATGCAAGTGGGGGTTGATGAGATTCTAACCCAGGTCTGTAGGTCTCCTGGTTTGCAGTTCAGTGCTTTTAATCACTAAGCTATACTGCCTGTATATATAAGGCTGGCTTGTACTTCAATACAGATCTGCATACATCTGTATGCATGCGGCATACTTACAGCCACTGATATACTTTTTAGTTTTCTTGCCCCCCCATCTCAGCTGCACAGCTGAACTGTAGCACACATACCAATGGAAACACATGTGGTTCTTCCCACCCCCAATACACACACCTACCTACAAAACTACTTAAAAGGTACCTAAACAAGCAGTTTTTTCAAACTGCAAACTCCAAAATCTGGCTTCATTGTGAGGTAAAGTAAAGGCTGCTGTTTACATTTATGCTAAAACTGTATTTATGCAAATAACATAAATGCAGTTTCATAGCTTTTGGAAAATGTAAACATCAGCCTCTCCCTTTCAAAAAAAACAGCTTTGGTTTCTCCCTAAGATGTCTGCCAAGTGTGTTAAGTGATGAGTCATGATGACATCATCAGAGCCAGAGACAGAGATCTACATATATTTCTATAGTGCTAACTAGTTCTTCTTTCCCTCTTTATTTTGAACTGTTGTACCAGAATGATCAACATAATGTATTACCTCATGGATTATTTTGATCAGTACACATGTTAGGCTATGATTTTGTTCATTTTGTTTACTTTAACCTGTGTAAAATGTTTTTCAATCCTTTTTCTTTGGCAAACTGCATTACAGTACAACTCTTCAAATACCGGATTATCTAGTGGTTATATGATGCACTGAAGTTTGTTTTTTTGTTAACCAGGAGAGACACAATAAGCCGAAAGCTTGATAACAGGTGTGGCCTGGGATCACAAGGAAGTTTAGTGACTTGCTTAGGGTCACACAGCAAAGTAGCAGTATTGTTCAGTTTCAAAGCGCATGATCTCTTGTTAATCCACAAATAAGGCTTTCTTTTTCCATGTGAACACACTGCACCTAGCATGCCTTCTATTGAACACCCCACCATCAATACTATGTCCTTATTACTGCCTGGGGCCACATATGAGCTTGCAGTCTTATGAAGAGAATTATCACACCTCAGATTGTAATCTTGTAACTTAGAGAGTTGTGCACACCTATACTGATATGCACCATCAGCTGGCACTGTTAAAACATGCCTCCCAAATCACTCTCCAGTCCACATTTTCAATGTTTGACTTCTGCTCCCACAGAAAACACTGAGTGGATCACCACCCTTCTGCACAGTGAAGGTAGTATGTACAGTTCCCTGTTGTGTTTTTTTTCCCACCTCATTAACCAACAACTAGGTCTTCCTGGAGGGCCAAGCAATATGCATCATGACCACTAGAAAAACTGCTGTTCATGTCTTCATAAGGGCTGCACTTACAATGGATAACAATACTATCAGCAGAAGAGGCATACTAATACCTTGAGTGAATTCACCTGACTTCCAGTGTCAGTCTGCTCCTTTACCTGTGATCTACAGAACCCCACAGGACAGTTCCCAGCACTACTTCTCCAGTACTTTTCTGTGCTCTACTCCACAATGAGAGTTGGCTGGCTACCACCCTTCCAAATCTTGAATGAGTTATACACCCCACCACTCAACTCCAATACAAGTGGATTGGAGCTGAGCGGTGCAGCGCCACACTTAGCCTGGAAATGGAAGCATGCAGTGTGTGCCATTTTGAGGAACCCTGGAGTTTTAAAAATTAAAAAAGTAAGTTCAAACACTGGAAAAATGCGTTTTATTTGCAAAACCCCTAATCCCCCCCCCCCCCGATTTCAGGGTTGGGGAACCTGCAAATAGGACAGCTTGATGTCAATGGGTCAGAGTGCTGGGGCATACCTCCTTGAAATGAATGGAGTTATTTTTTTATTACTATTTTATATATTATGTTGATGAGTTGAAGAATAATGAAGGCCACTGTTCTACAAACAAGGCCCTTGTTAGTCAAGCGGTGGTCTTCATAATCTTCAAGTCTCCATCAATAATGTATAAAATAGTAATAAAAAAAACCCTCATTCATTTCAATGGGGCATGTCCTTGCAGTGTCCCTTGCCCTATTGTCATAAATCATATGCCTGAGCGTGGAGATGAGGCGGTCAGCTTCATGGTGGTGGTGGGGGGCCATAAGCCTGACTACAGTGGGACTCCAATAGTCTGTGCATGCCATACTGCTCAACTGTTCCTGAATGCAAGGGACAGCCCTAATTTTACCCCTGAAAACTGTTCTGCTCCTCATCCATCCCTCATGGAAAACATGCTGCTCACACAGAGGATGTCCTTTAAATTTAGACTTTATGGCAGTGGTGCCATTTCAGATTTCAGAAGGAGGGAACCAACAACCAGTGGAGGCCAGGTGCTAGTTAGCTCCTAGGTGGCAAGCTCTGGAATGCCTGGAACATCTCTAAAAAATAAAACGTATTTGCTGTGACTGAAAAGTGATATGCAAATCAGGAAAAATTCAAATGCACAGTATAAGATTCATCTGTCTATATCCCAGAGCAGTGCATCAGATTTGGGCTTAAACCCACCCAATTACTAACCAATTGTTTTCCTGGCTAAAGTTCTGACATCCCCCCCTCAAAAAAAGTCCCGATTTCTCTTCCCACTCCATTCCATTCAATACCCATCCCATATGGGTCATGAAGGCACCCAAAGGTGCAGAAATGTGAATAAACACATCAATATTTCAGTCCTTCCTCCTTCCCCAATCCCCCTGTAAAAAGATTATTTACTTTTACTTACTCGGCCATCTGGCCAGAACCTGTAGCCTAGCCCAGTGTGCCACCACCCAGTTTTCAGTCCGCCCCTACTCCATCCTTCTGCCAAGCTGGATGCTAGAATCGACCATCCCAGGTCCCCAGTGTGGTCTGCGACCAAACCACCTTACCAACTGAACCCACCCAACCTGTGTTGCTTGCTTCTTGCTTGGCTGCTGCTGTAGCTGCTGGCACACTGCACTGATCAAGGCCTATGAAGGCCACCAACACTGCTGTCACTACTGCTGTGAGGGGACTGTGCTGTTTTTTTTTTTGCAAGGCGAGCCTAGTAGAGTAAATAGGTAGCCTAGTCTTGAGTTAGCTTCTAGCTTACCCCAGCCCCTTCATCCACCAAGGGAGATGGAGACTCACTAAGAGTAGACCAACAAAAATATGGCACCACAAAACTGCTGTTGAGAGTTCAGTGCTCGTCGACTCTCCCAAGCTATAGTGTGCAGCCTGTCTACTCTGTGGTGGGAAAGACAGTGTCCCACTCACATGACTCATGTGCTGTTGTTTGAATGGAGCTTCTCCATGTCACATGTGATGGCACCACCGCTAATAGGTGGAGGGAGTGGGACAACACAATACAGACACAGTCAAGTCAATAGTGCACCTGCAGTGTGAGTGCAACACAGGCCAGGGGGACACTTATTGTGCAAATGATTAAATCCAAATTTAATGCCATTATTGCCACATCATAAGAAGAACCTATGCACAAATATGGGGGGGGGGCACAATTGCCCCCCTCTGCCCTACCTAAATTGCATCCCTGCTTTATGCTAGAAATTATTTCTCAGGGGCTAACATCAGTACAATTAAATACAATGGTTTCCACTGTGTTCTGAGGTACTGTATCTCCATGGTTCAGGACGTGTCCTGATCATCGTGAGGGTTAGTGTCCCTCATTTTGAGTGTCCGTGTCCCTCATTTCAGTGACAAAATGTGAGATGTGGTGCATGCTTCCAAGGCCCTGCTCAGCATGAAGAGTGCTGAGCATGGCCATAGTGTGCATGCTCCATACAGAATGTCAAAGGGAAAATAAGTGAGCCAAAACAGTCATGGAGAAACACTTTTGTAGCACTAAATATGCATAGGGGGATTTGCATGGCCCAAAACAAAAAGGTCAGGCTTCACAACACAGAGGCCCCTCTTTGCACATCTGGAATGGGGATGTTGACTGACTATACCAGGGCATTTAATGTAGTAAGCAAACAATACTTTACAAATTAATGGCAATTTAATAACAAAATTCAAAAGCCATTAAACAACTTGCAAAAGGATCAGAATGAATGAGTCAATGAAAAAGCTATTTTAATGGCTCTAATTGCTAGCAGTAGTATGAGAAATAGAAACTGATATGTTTTTTTAGATCAAATTTGCACCAGCTTAGTTGCTGCACACATGGCAAGTGTGCAACATGGGAATCTGATGTGATTTTTAGAAGATGTTCACACCAGCTTACCTGCTGCACACGTCAGGCTTGTAACATGTGAACCTGATGTGCTTTTTAGACCTGGTTCACATAGGTTCACTTTTCGTATGCAATCCGCATGAAAACATTGTACTATTAAGCATGTGGCATGCATTCTGCATGTTCGCAGCGCACTTATATTTCTGTAAGGTATTGCTTCAGACATTTATTTTTCTGGGCACCTGCTCTTGTTTTAAATATGTTGACCACAGATTTTTGTTAGGGCTGATATGCCCTGTTATCTGTTTAGACTAGGTTAAATGCATGAAGGATATCCCACCCCTCGTGAGTGCCGATATGCACTCCATCTGTAGAATGATGGGTAATCCACTGTAAGTGTGGCCAGAACCACTGTAAACACAGGTGTATGGAGAGTGGAAATAAAAAGCCTTCCCTTCCCTTCCCTTCCCTTGCCTTCCCTTCCCCTCACCTCCTAGTGCCTCTCCAGACCCCTTGAAGCAAGCTGGAGTTCCTAGGACAGGAAAGCATTTAGAGGGAATGCCTCTAGGAGCTGAGATCAGCAGCTAGCAAAGCAGACTGAACAGCACCAAGAATAATAGCCTTTCAGACTGCAACACCCCATCAAGCAGGCAGCACTTGGGGGTTGGAGTAAATGTAGAATGTTACAGCAGAATGTGACAGCAGGCAGGATCTAGCTCAGTGGAGTCCAAGGTAATCCTCGCCATTTGGGAGGGGAAGTGGATACCGTCTCCTCGCCTAAACACTTGACATCTGCATCAAGTCACCTAAAATCTAAGGGTAACAGTAGCAGTAACCAACATATTAATTTAGCATACACAATCTACCTAGACATTTCCTGACTAAAGTATCCAACTACTTGGCCCGAGCAATATCCCATTCCTTTGTGACCAGGGATCTACATTGTATACTACAAGTATATAAAGCTTTTATGATACCACATCTGGATTATGGAGCTCCATTTTGGTGCACCTACCTCAAAAAGGGCATAAACTTACTAGAGAAACCACAGAGAAGGCTAACCAAGAGTTTGCAAGGTCTTGGTAACATAGAATATAAAGATAGGCTACAAAGATTGGGCCTGTTTAGCCTAACGGAGAAGATTTAGGGGCAATCTTTTGCTTTTATATAGTATGCTGGGAAATTATGACATCGTGACTGAATTTGGTTTGCAATACAACTATAGAATGGCACATTTAAGATCATGTAACAGACAACTTATGGTCCAGAGAGCTAATACAAACAAATGTATGCACTTCTTTACAATCACAGCTGCATGTAGCTGGAACAATTTAACTAGTGATATTGTAAATAAAAGCACAATATATGGTTTTAAGAGAGAGCTAGACAAATACATTATAAATTGAAAGGTAGGATAATTATCCACTTAACAGTGGGAGACAATGCAGATGGGCCTTTGGCCTCCTTTTGTCTAACAATACCAAGATACATCCTATTCTAAACAAATGCAACTAGCCAACAAAAGCATTTGATGGTGTTTAGATGTCAACAATGACTTTTACTTTCCCATTTTTCTCTTTTACTGCATCTCCCACTCTGGGTGAAATGGATTTGGCATTACCAAAGGCAATTCTGGGCAATGATCCAGGGGGTGACATTTATTCCTCTGCATAATACATGCATTGGCAGATTGGTAGAGGCACCTGGAGAGCCATAGGTGATTTTCAGTAAGAGTTTGGTGGCTAGATGAACAGCAGATGGATACCGTCTTCTCCCAGCTAACTGTCCTTCACCTCATTTTCGCCCATCTCCAGAAACTGGAGACATAGAAACATAGAATTTGATGGCAGATAAGGACTGCTTGGCCAACCCAGTCTGCCCATTTCCCTACCTGATGGATAAGCTGCAGATCCTAGTTAACCAGCAGCCTACTTCTTCCTACCCCCACCCCCTAGAATTGCCTTATGACTGTCCCATGCATGCTTGAATTCCACCACTGTTTTTGACTCCACAACCTCCTCTGGAAGGCCATTCCATACATCTACAACCCTCTCTGTGAAAAAATACTTCCTTAAATTACCTCTGAGCCGCCCCCCTTCTATCTTCAAATTGTGCCCCCTTGTTCTTGCACACCTCTTTTTTTGAAAGATGCTACCCTCTTGGACTTTGTTGATTCCCTTGAGGTACTTGAAAGTTTCTATCATGTCCGCCCTCTCCCTCCTTTCTCGAGCTATACATATTAAGCTCCTTAAGTCTCTCTTATGTCTTCCGTGTCAGACCCTGTACCATTTTAGTTGCCCTCTTCTGGACAGCTTCCATCCTGTCTATGTCTTTGCTGAGATTGGGTCTCCAGAACTGCACCAGTACTCCAGATGGGGTCTCACCACCTGTCTGTACAGAGGGATGACAACTTCTTGTTTTCTACTGGTGATGCCTCTCCCTATGCATCCCAGTATCCCCCCAGCCCTCCTTGCTGCCCTCTCACATTGCTTGCCCACCTTTAGGTCATCTGATATGACTACCCCCAGGTCCCTTTCCATTTTTGTTGTTGTTAGTATCTCACCCCCCATTGTGTACTCTTCCCCTGGTTTTTTTCCCAGGTGCATTACCTTGCACTTCTTAGCATTGAATCTAAGCTGCCATACATTTGACCATTCCTCTAACCTTGCCAAGTCCCTTCTCATCCTTTCCACCCCACCTTGTGCATCAACTGTGTTGCAGATCTTTGTGTCATCTGCAAAGACATACTTTCCTTCCAGTCCCTCTGCAATGTAAACATAAAGACATTGAAGAGGACCGAGTCTAATACTGAACCCTACGGTACCCCACTACTAACCCCACTTTTTTCAGTGGACTCCATTTACTATTACTCTCTGTGTCCTATTCTCCAGCCAATTCCTTACCCAGGTTGTCATCTTGGGACCCACTCCCAGGCTGGCTAACTTGTATATTAATCTTTTGTGTGGGACTGTGTCAAATGCCTTGCTAAAGTCTAGGTAGGCCATGTCCACAGCCCCTCCCTGATCAACTACTTTGGTCACCCAGTCAAAGAAATCTATCAGATTTGTCTGGCATGACCTTCCCACTGTGAATCCATGCTGCCTTGAGCCCTGTGCCCCTCTGGCCTCTAGATACTCAACAATTCTTTACTTCAGAAGTGATTCCATCATTTTCCCTACCACTGAGGTTAAACTAACAGGTCTGTAGTTTCCTGTTTCTGCCTTGCTCCCACTTTTGTGAAGGGGAATCACATCTGCCCTCCTCCAGTCCTCGGGTACCACCCCATCCTCCCATGATTTGTTAAAGAGGGTAGTCAGTGGTGTCACTAGTTCTACCTTAGTTCTTTTAGAATTCTGGGATGAATCCCATCAGGCCCCATTGCTTTGTCCACCTTCAGTTTTAAGAGTTCTTTCAGAACCCTTCCTTCTGTAAATGGGCTGGTATCAACTTCTGTATCCAGAGTGTTTCTACTGTTTGTTTTAGGTACCTCCCCCTCTTCCTTTGTAAATACTGAGCAAAAATATTTGTTTAGTATCTCTGCCTTTTCACAGTCACCCTCTGCCCACCCTCCCTCCCTTTATTAAGCCTCAATATACCTTCCTTGGTCTTCCTTTGCTCCCTGATGTACCTATAAAAGGTTTAATCCCCCTTCTTAACTGAGTTGGCTATCTTTTCCTCGGTTTGGGCCTTTGCTGTTCTGACTGCCTTCCCAGCTTCCTTTTGCTTTAACTGATACAGTTCTCTGTCCTGTTCCTTCTGTGATTCCTTGTACTTCCTGAATGCTTTCTTTTTCTCTTGAACCTTCACTGCCACTTCCTTTGAGAACCATAGTGGTTTCTTACCTCGTTTCGTTTTGTTTATTTGCTTTACACAAAGGCTTGTTACCTCTGTGATGGCAGTTTTTATTATTCCCCATTGTTCTTCCACCCCTCCTTCCTGCCCATTTGCTAGTGCATTCCTTAGGCACTCACCCATTTTGGCAAAGTCAGCCCTCCTAAAATCCAGTACCTTTGTCTTTGTATGGCTTGACTCTATTGCTATGTTTATTGTGAACCATACTGTTCGATGGTCGCTAGTTCCCAGATGGCTACCCACCTCTACATCTGTGATCATCTCTTCATCTCCATTTGAGAGAACCAGGTCTAAGATTACTCCCTCTCGAGTGGGCTCCAATACTAGTTGTCTAAGGCATGCCCCCTGTAGGGCATCTAGAATAACCTCACTCTTAGAAGTGGCTGCTGCAACTGCATTCCAGTTAACATCTGGCATATTCAGATCACCCATCAGCAATATCTCCCCTTTTTCTGCCATTCTAAGTATACTTTCTATCATTTCCTTGTCCATTTCATCCCCCTGAGAAGGAGGTCTGTATACAACCCCTGTGCAGATTGTGGTGCCATTGCCGGTCTCCAAATTTACCCACAGTGCTTCTTCTCCTCCCTGTTTACCCTTTTGTTCTGTTGTTTTGATCCCTTCCCTTATGTAAAGAGCTCCTCCTCCTCCTCCTCTTTTACCCTCCCCGTCCCTCCTGTAGATAGTGTATCCTGATATGTTTACATCCCAGTCATGGTTTTGTGTGTACCATGTTTCTGTGACTGCCATGATATCCAGATGTTCCTCCTCCATCAAGGCCACTAATTCAGGAAGCTTGTTACTCAGACTATGAGCATTGGTACTCATTGCTCTCCATTTTTGATGGCTTTACCTTCTGTTGCAGCATCCCCACTGACCTTTCTACTTCGGTCTTTTTCTCATTTAGTACACTGTTTTTAGGGAGGCTGGGATTTTCCTTCTGCTTATCAGTGCCTCCCCATTGGCTAGTTTAAAAGCTTGCCAATGAAGCATTTAAACCGATTGCTCAAAAGACTTGTTCCCTTCCTGGACAGATGCAGACCATCCTGCCAGTATAGGCTGGTGTCCTTCCAGGTGGAACCCCAGTCCCCAATGAAGCCAAACCCCTGTGCTCCACACCATTTTTTCAACCTTTCATTAAACTGCATGGTGCAGCACTAGCCTCACTCATGCCATTGACAGGCAGCACCTCTGAGAAGGATACTGTGTGTGCTACTTGTCTTAGGCCCCCCCAATTCTACAAAGTCCTTCTGCACTGCTCTAATCTCATGATGAGCCAAGTCATTTGTCCCTAGGTGGACAATGACATCCAGCTCAGACTTCCGTGCAAGCTGTTCTCGTGATCCTGAGGATGCGCTTCCTGTCCCTCAAGCCATGGCACCAGGCAGGCACCTACTGTCTTTTCCCTACTCCCCCAGTTCTATCCCCTAATAATTGAGTCCCCACCAGGGCTGCTTCCTTTCCTTGTGGTGTCCTCTGTCTCCTTCCTGTGGGCTTCCCTTGTGACAGCTGTCCTCAGCCTCCTTAGTCTCCTCTGCGGGTGCATCCATAGGGGAGCTATGCTCCCCCAGAATGGTGTATGGATTGTGGAGTGGAACAACTGACTGGGTATGCCTCTGTTCCACCTTCCTCACCCTTCCTGAGCCCACTGTGGTCCAACTGCTGTGCTTTCTTCGCAACCTCTGAGGTAGTGGTGGTGGCTGTGGTGCTCCCTGGATGGGGGAGGTTCCCTTCCTACCATCCAGTGTGGCCTGGGGGAAGGTTCCCTTACTACTGTCCAGCATGGCCTGAAGACGGGCAACTTCCTTCCTCAGGGCAGAGAGTTGTCTGCAAATAGGCAGCATCTCAGCCTCAGAAAGACTCCCAGAAGACTGCTGCCCCCCAGCCATTACATTGTACTACTCCCCACATGTTTATCTACTTTTTTCTTTTTGTGTGTGTGTGATTGGTTTGTTATGTAGATATATATATATTATACAATGTGTGTGCTTATATTGTCAGGGCAGTGTGCTAGAGAGGATATGACAGTGATGCACCTTGCACTCTTGGAAATGATGTCAGAACCCCAGGTATAAAGGAACTATTTCCAGGGGTGGGTGTGGTGGGAAGGGGGTGGGCCTAAACTGTGCCCTCACAAAACAATCAGCTAAAAGCTCTGACCCAGTGCTGCGATGAGTGCCTTCCTGTCAGCAAGATGCCTTACACAACAATTTGACAGAGAAAATACCCTGCTAATCAAACAGAGAAAAATCCAGACATCCAAGTCAGACACAGGTAAACCTCCCCAACCCCAAAACAGCCTGGTGGTTTGTGCTCTGAAAGCAGTCAGCCCCAAAATAAGTCAGCTGTGCTTTACGCTCTTCCTGCACTGAAAATCTTAAGAATTAAGCCAATTGATTGACTAGTGACACCTGTGATGTAAGCAGGTCTTTCAATGTAGGCAGTCTGCTATGTCTGATTCCAATACACAAAATCTTTCAGCGAAACCAGGGAAAAAAACTTAACTTCTCAGCCAGCAGGACACTTTTAAAATGTTGCAAAAATATCCTTCCAAATCCTAGGTCTCAACCCCAACAATCAAACAAATTCAGTTGTATCTCACTCCCTCTGGTTATAAAATTACTACACTTTTAATGGAATCCTGCAATTCTCCGCTTACTGCCAATAAGGAAAAAAAAAATGAAACTTTGTAGAAAGCATAGCTCCCCTGCTTTACAATATTATGCCTTACCAAGTTTCCAGCTCCTAAAGGGAGTTATAGTTTGTTCTTTGCAGTGTAGCAAGGTTCTCAGCTTCAGACAAATCAAAGTCAGACATCACCTATGAAGCAGGAAATCAAATTGCTATCAAATCCATGAACAAGCACAAAGCTCCTGGTGGGACAGCCTGCTGGTTGATATATACCAGCAACTGTCAGATCAGGTTTCTCATCCCCTCCGCAATATATTTCATGAAGCTCAGGCTGGAGGCTCACTCCCACCAATGCTTAATGAAGTGATTATCACAGTTCTGCTTAAGGAACGGAAGGACCTGCTCAACACTACCAGTTACAGACCCATCTTCCTATAAACAGAGATGCAAAAATATTAGTTCAGGCTTTGGCTGCTTGGCTTGAGTACATTCTGCTGGATGACGTTCTTGCCTTTCATGTGGGTTTGTGAAGAGTAGGCTGAGCACTGAGCATCTCCGGTCCCTCATCAACCTTTTCCAAGTAGAGCAGACTAGACCCACTCCTGCTACAGCTATTGGCATTGATTTTGAAAAGGCATTCAATTCAGTAGAGTGGGACTGTTGCTAGTACCGAAGAGAATGGGTTTCAGGCCTCAGTTTCTGGCAAAAGCCTTATATGCTTGCCCTATAGCTGAAGTTTTAACCAATGGCATGATGCCTCCCCTTTCCCCTGTACAAAGACACCCAGCAGGGTTGCCCCATTACCTCTACTATTTGTATTAGCGATAGAATCTCTAACGGTCACCATCAGATCTCACCCTCTCATGTCAGGGATGAGTGGAGCCACTGATTATTGAACTAAACTATGTGCAATGACCCTCTGGTTTTGTGGTCAGGTGGCCATTGCTGGACACTCTTGAGCAATTTTAATTGATCTTGGGCCTGATGGTCTAACCGTCAGAAAAAGAGGTCTTGCTCCTATCTAGTTGTTGCCTGCAGGGGCCTTTTTCTCAGCAGGGGCTTTATTGGTACCCCTAGGCCATTCTGTACTTGGGTATTCAGCTGACTCCAGACTTCTCTCAGCTGGGTAGACTTAACATGGCCCCTTTTTATTAATAGATATACAAGGAGATTGCAACCGGTGGACCCAATTGAATCATTCCCTGTTTGTGAAGATCTCATTAATAAAGATGATAGTTACCCTAGGATGCTTCACTGGATCTCCCACCTCCCCATTGCTCTTGCTTCCTCTTAATATTCCAAAATAGATGCCTTAACTCGAAAATTACTGTGGGACGGAAAGGCTTTCAGGTTTAGCTGGGCCATAATCCAGACAGACAGCTACAGGATCTAGAGTGGGAGGGGTGCTGATTATGTGCTAAAGCAGCCTGTTATGATCCTCAGTTTATTAATTCAAAATAAAGCATGACATTCATAGTTCCAGACCCTGGACAAACCCCAGAGAATGAGCATTCACCCCGATGACAGATACTGGCATTGCCACCATCCAGGTGGGAATATGTACCACATTCTCTGGAGCTGCACAGCGCAGCAACCCTTCTGGCAACTGGTCATAAAGGACTGTGGATTAGTCCTGGGTTCAATGCTACCTTTAACTCCAGAGACCCTGCTACTAGGTGTCCCACAGAGGGCTGGTTGCCGGGAGACCCATGTCTGACCTGACTCATATCAGTGAGTATTCAGACCAAAAGATTAGTGCTTAAAAAGTGGTGTACCACAGACATTCCTTTAGTATGAGAATGGAGAAAAGCAGTGGCCTCTCTAGTATCTCTGTCAAGAATGGCTCATCTGGCCCTGGGTTCCCTGTCCCACTTTTATCACAGCTGGGAGCTGTAAAGGAGTTTGACTCTGTAAATTTGACACTAGCTCTACATTTCAGGAAAGAGGACAATGGCTCAAACTTCCATGATTTATAAGGAGTTAAGTTCCTATATGGTCCTCTAAGAATTGTTATTACTAGGATTGGTCCTTCTGTGCTGACCATGGCAACATGCCTAGGTGTTGTATTCCATATTAACTATAGTACTGTCTCCTTCATTAGTAGATTGTGAAGTCACAAAATAATACACTGCCACATAGTGAGTGTTTTGCTGTATTGCAAAAAATGTAGTGTTCTTGTCTTCTCTGCTTGTCCAAACAAAATTATTAACTGAAAAAAGAAAGGGCTTGGTGGCTCTGTCAGAGCAATGGAGTGACACAGTCACTTCTTCTTTGGAACCTTGGTTGATCCTTTCTGTTTCATTGTGCAATGATGATGCAATGTGTCCTTGGTCAAAGGGGTCGCCAAAACTTCATCTGGTTCCAGGGATTCTCCATCTTCCTCCTCCACATGTAAATTTTCAGATACGGTCCCTGCATCCAAGGGTACAAATGGTGCTGCATTGGAGTCAGTACAAGTTCACATAGGCATTAGCTCTGCAAGAGGTACAGTAGCAGCCACAGACACTGCCAGCTATTTCCCAAAATTTCTGTGATATTTCCCTATATATCTAATGCTTTCTCCATTTCTACAGTTGGGGCAGCAGAGAGAAACTCTTTAGAAATTTCGCGAAATATCTGGAAATAGCTGGAAATAGCTGGCAATGTCTGTGGCTACTACTGTACATCATTTGTTTTTTCATTTGAATCCAGCAGTGGTTGGGCGATGTCTAAACTGGTCCTCAAGTGCCTGTTCTTCTTTGCCTTCCATCTGTATGTAGCAGTTCTAACTTTTAGCAGCTGAGATGACTCAGATGCCTCTGAGATTTTGTATTCCTCCTAATGGGCATCCCAGTTCTGGCAAGTTGTTCAAGGTTATATTAAGCTGAACACAGATTACTCTGACAAGTCCTTTTCCATTTTTGATTAGCAAAGTTAAAAACTCTCCGTGCCCTTCTCTGTATTGCTTGCATTCTTTGCTGCCATGATAACGCTCTTGCCATCAGCACTTAGACTCATACAGTTGCAGATGATGCAGTCACTGGAATGGAGCTCTCAATGTCACTGGTTCTGTGGCATTCTCTCCTTGAGTCCCATACACAGGTCCTCTAATCCATAACTCCTCAGTTGAACTGAACACTGTGATCCATAGTTTCTCACTTGAATTGCTCACTGACCTTTGTCTTACTCTTTGGGGACTGGTACATTTTCTGTACATATCCATCTTCTCCACACTGGTAACAGAAGATCCCCTTCAGATGTTTCTTCCGATGATGTAATGGATCATCGAGGGGCACTCGACCTATGCATCTCTTGGGAGGGTCCCCACATGGCAAATGACTAGACCACCATACCCTCACCTGGTAGGTTCCTTCACAGTCAGACAAAATGATTTTCCATCATGAAACATCTGGTCCTTGCACATTTGGAAGGATGATAGAGCATGGTATGGTACTCATCCAGGTCACCCCACCACAGGGGATATTTGCTAGGGAGGACCTTTGCATAGACTCACTGACTGTGAGTGGCAACTGTGTTCTCTAAACTCTTTTGCTAGCTCCCTTAGCACATTGATCTGGGCCTGCAATTCTTTAGCTTCAGCCACACCAACTGGCATTGATGGCAAAACCCATCTTCCCTGGAGGTGTCTGCGTCCATAGGTAGGACTTTGTTTCTTCCAAACCATACACCTCCAGCTCTAGTGGTCTATGGCTTGTTAAATATTCCAGGCACTCTCTTAGGCCAAGCTAAGCCAATATTTTCACAGAATACTCAACTCCTCAAAGTATCTCTTCCCCTCAGAATCTAATAATGTCTATGTAGGCCAGTATTCCCTCTACCCACACATGCCATACACAGAACTCAAGTTTCTTAATAAACTCTGAGTGCTTCTCTCCCTTCCACTCTTCCATCTCTAGCAGGGATTCTCACATGCCTTCATGCTGTGCCTCTAAGTCCACAGATAGGGCATCTTGTCCTGCCCATGAAAGAATTCAACATCAGCTGGTATCTTCTTGGCTTCCTATTTCTTAGCACATACTGTTGCTAGCTATACCACTGCCAGTCAGATGTACAGAGATACGATGTTATATTCTATTATATTTTGCATATGTTTAAACTGCCACAAGGAAAATAGATGACAGGGTCACATAATGAGAGAGACTGGATTTTTAAAATGTTTGACCTTCCTCTGACCTGAGGGGGAAGCTTTCTGGGCAGGAAGCCACATTACTTCAAGGGCTGCTCAACAATGATATGCCAAAATCCATTTGCCTGTAATAAACCCTGGACTTCAAAGTAGAAACTTTTGGTTCCAGGAAACTGTTATAGTATATTACATCTTATGAGGTGAAAGGACAGGAATATCCTTTCTGGCAAACAAGTGTGAATTCTCTTACAGGTGTCAGTTCTATTACCAGAAAGACAGTGAGACTTCAAAGGCAGACAGAAAACTGGGTTGTGGGGAAAGCACAAGTGTGACCTCTACTGGCTTAAAAGAGAAGGATACCCTTGGGATCAGACAGAGTTTTTTTCAAGTTGTATCACAGGTATTTAAGACCCTCACATAGCATTTTGAGGACACTTTGCTTTTGGACACTCTCCTGACCACAAGAGAACAGCTGCCAGCAGACACTGAAGGCCAGTGGCTGCAAGAGAAGGAAAGGTTTTGTCAGCCTTTGTTTATTCTTCTGAACTTTCAATTCATTGCGAACATTAAGGTAGCACTGTAGATAACAGTTAAAGTGCATTTTTTATGTATATTTTCCACTTTTATTTGTGTTATTCTGTGACCAAGCTGATAAAAACCTTTTAGTTGTAAATGTATGATAATTATTTAGTAAAGATATTTGTTTTAAGAAATCTGCCTAAGTGAGATTTCTATATTGTGTGTGATTGTGGGAGGTTCAGTAATAATCTGTGACTAAGTTGTTATTCTAAGGGGTGCCATCATAAGCTACCAAATCAAATATGGGTCTGAAAAGGGAAAGTCTGGGTAAAGATAGGGGGATACCAAAGTCTCAAGGAAGGGTCTGTGGGGATTTGAACCAGGTTATTGCACGTCTTGTGGGAGAAGGCAGAATCAGGGTTACAACTCTACCCTGAAGAGGTTGTAATGCCTGGATCTTCCCCCTTTGTGTAACAACCAAGAAGAGTTCATATTTAGCTTCAAGACTCGAGACTAGTATTGTATCCTGATCCAGAGTAAAGAGGAGACCCTGGGACTTTGTGGTGACTGTTCAGTTGTGAACTCAGTGAGTACTACAGAAGGACAGAAAGAGGGTATCCCCTGTTTCCTCTTCCCTGTCACAGATTGCACTTAGGGGTGGGCACTGTGAGCTCAGTGGACCTGATCCTCGGGAGTGGGTTTGTGAAAAATACCACCTAGTAGTTTGCCAAAACTTTAACCCAATTAAAAAAAAATTTGGAGGGGTTATCAAATTGTTCTTGATTGTACTGTAGTCCATCTGGGGTTTGACTGCTGTTTGTTCTTGATTGCAGTGTAGTCCATGTGGGGTTTTACTGGTGATTGTTCTTGATTGCAGTGTAGTCCACATGCGGTCCGACTGGTGAACAGGAGATCCAGGCGGTGTCTCCAAAGTTGTAGCCATGTCGTGAGTTGGATGTTGCAGTTACTACCTCTGCCTTGTGGGCTCAAAAAAGTTTGAGGGGCCCGGTTTCTTAATTTCCTGATTAAGGGATTCATATCCAGTTATTTTTAGTTTGCATGGTGTCCGCACCCAGAGAACAATTTTAAGTGAGTCTGGTGTCAGAGTGATGCAACTCTCTAGGATGCAGTGCCTCCCACCTCCTCCTCACAGTTTCCCCTCTCACATTAAAAGTAACAATGCGATCATAAATTCAACAAAAAATTCAAATAGTGACTTACTACTAGCAATATGCTCATAAGGTAAAATTCAAAATAACACTAACATATTTATTGGGGGATATTCACAAGGGGTAGGGGACTTCAGATTGAGTCTCTTTTTGAAGAAACTTGTGAACCTTAAAGTATCAGGGCAGACATCAGGAGTCTGACTAGGCTCCACCTATAAACACTTTAAAGCAGTAGTAACGCTTAAGTAACAGTGTTTGCTCCAACCAGACAATGCAAAATACAGTAACTGTATCTCCTTGACATACCAGCCAACCTGTACTGGAGGCACTACCCACTTCCCACTGGTACCAGTTTAAACTATTTTTAAACATTTTGGGAGCTCTCTTTCCTTCACTGGGTACCCAGTCATAGGAATGGTGCAAGCCAGTTGAAGTTACAGCTGCTTAGTCAGCGGTGGTGCACTTTAAAACAGATTAAACACTTTCACTCAAAAGATCCAATGGCCATACAATTGCTTAAATGGGAAATCACCAAGGGAGGTATATGTAGATCCTATTCCTGGCCCATTGACTAAATCTGTAGATTTGGTGGCAAACTTTGTATAAATCCAGTCGCAGGGCAAGCCCTGAGAGTACTCACAGTTCTGTTGTTACCTGTTTTTCTGACTACTCATGTTCCTCTTACTCCACTCAGCAGGTGCAGGTTTCTCTCGAGCAGTTGATCAGGTTGGCCAATTGCTCTGGATGATCTGAATACTGATGCTGGTCACAGATGCCTCTCGGGTGGTTGCAGGCTTTTTGTGCCTCAGCAGTCATCAGAACCTCTTGTTCCTCAAAGCCTTCTTTGGGTGGACAGACCAACCATGGGACAAGGGGCCACATGTCAAACACACATGTCTAAGCCTCCAGACCCTTGTGTGAGACACTAGCCAATGTCTAGCAGTAGTACTGACTGGCCATGTCTCTAAAATGTCTGCAGTCTCAAAGCAGTCTCAGGTGATCAGCAATGCACACAGCTGATTGCCACACTGCAGGCTGGCAGCTAGAGGCTAGCACTAGTGCTGGATAACATGCTTTTACCTTCATTTCTCTGAAGGCAGTGCACAGTCTCTCACCACACAGCAGGTTAGCAGGTATGGTACAAATGCTGAGCAGCCACTTAATTACTTACATAGAAACATAGACTTTGATGGCAGATAAGGACCACTTGGCCCACCCAATCTGCCCACTTCCCTACCTACTGGATAAGCTGCAGATTCTAGTTAACCAACAGCCTACTTCCTGCCACCCACCACTACAATTGCGTTGTGTTTGTCCCATGCATGTTTGAATTCCCCCACTGTTTTAGCCCCAACAACCTCCTCAGGAAGGCAGTTCCACGCATCCACCACTGTCTCCATGAAAAAAGATTTCCTCACATTACCCTGAGCTGTCTCCCTCTATCTTTAAATTGTGTCCCCTTGTTCTTACACATCTTTTTCTGAAAGATGCTACCCTCCTGGACTTTGTTGATTCCCTTGAGGTACTTGAACGTTTCTATCCTGTCCCCCCGTCCCTCCTTTCATCAAGGGTATACATATTAAGCTCTCTCAGTCTCTCTTCATATGATTTCTGATGCAGACCCTGCACCATTTTAGTTGCCCTCCTCTGGACTGCTTCCATCCTGTCTATGTCCTTACGTAGATGAGGTCTCCAAAACTGCACACAGTACTCCAGATGGGGTCTCACCAACTGTCTGTACAGTCTCTCAGGCTTCTCTCTGTCATTCTGACAATGACAGCAAACAAATTGCACTTCTCTGGCTATTTCTTTGTGGCTGTGGAAACCTTTTACTGTTGAAGCCCAGGCAGGTCTTCTCAGCCCCGTCTCTCCTCTCTGTGAGAGACAAAGCTGTGGACAAACTGGCTCTGGAACTGTCCTCAGCACTTTACTGGGGAAGGGTAGTGTCTGACTTGTCCAAAGGACTGTCAATCAATACAACTAGTATGCAGAATGTTCACTCCATGCTCCATTAGTTGAGTGAAAGGACACTAAGCATACTGCACAGTCATTGTCCCAGGATATTCTGCTGCTGCAGATCAAGATCCCTTACATCTCAGTGGCTGGTAGAAAGGTCAGGGGTTGACCAGATGGCAACCCATATGCAGAAAGGAGCACTGATCCAAACAAAGTTATTTTTCGGGACTCCTGTCTTTGTTTTAAATAAACTGACTAGGGATGGGTGGACCCAAAAAGGTCCTGACCCTTATTATCAGGATCAGGATCCAGGCCAAAGTCCTAGTAAGTTCTGATTAATTCTGATTTAAGTCAGAACCTTTAGAAATTAATATTAATACTTGAAAACAGTCACTACATGACCCCCAAAAAAGAAAATAAAGTATTTTGAAAACATGAGTGTGTTGGTCTGTGATTCCAACTCTGTTCTGCCCATTTGCTTTGCTCACACTCCCATTTTTCTCTACTGAACAGGCTTCCCTTGTACTGGGTGCTCTTGGATTGACTGAGTGATCAAGAGACAGATGCCATCCCCATCACAAAAATGTATATTCCCTTGTGATCTGCTGATACTAATTCAACACTTCTCCTTCAATAACTATAACTCAGAATACAAGTTCCCAGTCCCTCCCATTTGGTAGTGCTGACACTAACCATACCCTTAAATGTAAACCCCTGCCCCCCTTATGCAGAAACACCCAATACTGCCGCAGTATAAAAACATCCCCAACCACATCTGTAGACATCCACTCCAACCCAGTATATTGTACATATTTCTAGCCCCACCTATAGAAAGGCACCATGCCACAGTATATAAATCCTGCCCTCTCTCTCAGTCTATGCTGACAGGCCCCAGGTGTTACTTGTAGCTAGGTAGATAACAATTTTATACAGGCAACATGTTGCCCCCCCCATTAGTTGTACTGTACCTCAGAGAATGCATAATACAGCAAAAAATATTATAGCAGTATGCAGTTCATTCATTTAAACAGTGCACAACAATTCATCTGTTTAGAAACTGATGATCATGAAGGAACACTTTATGGTTCATTTTGAGGTTTGACCCAGGGGAACAGGCACAAGGGAGAAAATGCATGGTGAAACAAAGTGATAACATAACAAAAGGCAAAAGTCTGCGATCTAGTGTGGGTACAGTCAGTGCAAAATCATATTATAACATTTGTTGGGATGGGGATCAGACAGTGGGAGTCATCACAGTAAATGCCAGGGCCCAGTGCACCCCTATAAATCAACTTTGCTGTTTTAAAGCCTATGTCTACAGCACTTTGTGTGGGTAGCAGAGCACCAGCACCTTATCAATAGTAGGGCAGAAGTGGGGCAGTCCAATTCTAAGGGGCAAAATCCTTCCCTGCTCCCTCCTAATGTGGGACTGATGCATCTAGATAGGTTTCCACCAAGCCATACAACATTCGTCACCCTCTCCCCATTTCATCACAGCATGTGCACAAACTTACATATTTGTGACAAACCTGATACGATGATTTGTCACTGCCATCTGTCCTCAAACACAAATAAATCCACACTTGCAAGAGATTTAGAGAGGGTGCAGCCTATTAACATTGAACCAAGGTATTTTGCACAAAAGCTGCACTCTTCTGGCTCAGTTTATAGCACAATAAATTAAATAACTTACTAGAGAGAGAAGTGAATTCAAGCCATTCAGTAGTTTATTAGTCTTCTCACTTGCTTTGTCTCCACCTGTTTCCCACTCGCTTGCTTAAAGCAGCAATGTGTTCATTCCTGTACTCCCAAGTCCATCTGCCTGCTCACTCACCTGTAAGTTTAGCTGCCTGCTCACTTGCCCAATGTTCATATGTTTTGCCCACTCTTCCATATAGCCTTCCTCTTGCCCATTCACCCACCAGCACACGCACTGTCACAGCTGTAATGTTTCCACATAAGCAAAGACTTCCTGTCTGTTTTAATAATAATAATAAACAATTTTATTTTTACTGCACCTTTCTAAAATCAAGGCACGTTGACAATAAAATACATGAGAAATAAAACAGGATGCAATAAAACATAAATACAGGAATTTCATAAAATACAGCAAAATACAGTCAAGTAGGGTAAGCCTGATGCCACAAGTATGTCTTTAGGGCATGCTTAAATCCCTCCATGGTCGTGCACTCCCGAAGCTGAGTGGGTCAAGAATTCCAAAGGGCTGGGGCTGTGTACATAAATGCATGGGCCCCAGAGGATTTTAAAGAAACCCTTGGAATCTCTAGCATCCCCTCGTCAGCCGAGCGGAGCGATTGCATGGGGCAGTAAGGCACCAGAAGCTCTTTCCGGTAGGCTGGGCCAAGTCTGTGTAGGGCTCTATAAGTCAGAAGTCCAATTTTAAAGGTGATCCACCGCTGTACTGGCAGCCAGTGCAGTTCATGCAGCACTGGAGAGATATGACAGGTCCGAGGAGTCCCTGTCAATAACTGGGCTGCAGCGTTCTGCACTAGCTGCAGGCAGCAGATATCAACCCCAGGCAGCCTTAGATAAAGGGAATAGCAGTAATCAAGGCACGAGGTCACAAAGGCATGGACCAATGTAGGCATATCATCAGATGGAACTAGGTGCATAATCCTGGAGATGTTCCTCAGGTGGTAGAAAGAGAATTTGACGACTGCCGGCATCTGTGACTGCAGTGTCAGCCCATCGTTAAAAATCACCCCCAGATTTCTCACCCACTCAGAGTCAGGGAGCTGTGAACCATCAAGAAAAAGTCCAGCAAGTAAACCAGCCCCCATCCCCTTTATCTGGTGAACTGGGTCCACGACCATCACCTCAGTCTTCTCCGAGTTCAACCTCAGCCAGCTCGAATTCATCCAGTCCTGGATTTCAGTGAGGCAGTTGTTAAATATCAAGAGAGCTCTACCCTGGTCAGGTGCAAAAGAGAGGTAAAGCTGGGTATCATCAGCATAGCAGTAAAACCTCAGCCCATACCATCTTACAATGTCTCTGAGGGGCAGCATGTACACTGCGAACAACATGGGGGACAACACTGAACACTGAGGTATCCTACATGACAGAGAGACTGGGTTAGAGGAATAAATCCCCGATACCACCCTCTGTGTTCTGCCAGTGAGAAAATATCTAAACCATCTGAGGACTGTACTAGACAGGCCACAGATGAACCTCAAGCATTCGAGAAGAACCCCATGGTCCACAGTGTCAAACAATGAAGAGAGATCAAGAAGAATCAAGATGGAGCGGGTCTTCTGATCTCTCACCATCAAGAGATCATTAAGCACCCAAATCAGCGTAGTCCTGGTACTATGCCTCTTTCAAAAACCAGATTGAAGTGGTTCATAAATGTTATGGATGGTCAAATGGCTCTACAGTTGTAGGGTCACTACTTTCTCAATCACCTTCCACACAAAGGGAAGGTTTGAGATTGGTCTGCAGTTGGCAGGGCAGTCTGGGTCCAGAGAACCTTTCTTCAGGAGGGGCATTACCACCACCTCCTTCAGGAGCTATGAAACTCACCTGTCTCTAAGGAGCACCAGACTATCTGTGCTAGGACCAGGCTGATGGAATCACAACAACCCTTTATCAGGGAAGTTGGGCCCGGATCCAAACTACAGCATGTAGGGTGCATACCCTGAACAATCTGCATTACATCAATGAACCCTGGCCGGTCAAAGGAGAATTGAGGGACAGTGACCAATCACTGATCCACGGCATCTCCCATAGGGTGTGCTGGTTGGAGCAACATCCTAATGCCAGCCACCTTAGCTGCAAAGAAACAAGCAAGCTCTTCACACTCCACTTGTGAAAAGGCTCTTCAAACCTGCAGGCAGGCAGGCTGGGTTGCACAGCCTGTCCACAGTTCGAAAGAGCTGAGCCAGTTGATTCTGAGTGGCCTCAATCTCCCCGGACAGAAACTCTGCCTTCTTACAGGTGAAGGTGGAATGATAGACTTGATAATTAATGTTCCATCCATCTAAAGTGGTCGGCAACAAGGGTGGATCTCCGCCAGCAATGCTTGAATCTTTGTCCTTGTCGCCACATCTCCCTCAAGGTCCCATCAAACCATGGGGACTGAGGGCGAAGGGGACAAGGACAAATATGGACCAGAGCAATGGTATCCAGAGCCAAGGTAATGGCCTTATTATAGGCAAGAACCAAGACCTCTGTATCACTGCTAATTGTAGAAAGTTCCAATAGGTCAAGTACAGCTGTCAGGCCTTCTGAGCTTACATCTCACAAAAGGCGGTACCTGACTATCTCCAAAGGGGTAGGCCTACGAAGAGGGGTGCGTAAAACCCCATGGTGTAGTGATTGGACCATCCGACAGGTTCCACCCCCAAATCAAAGGCTTTGATCCCCAGAAAGAAGACTAAGTTAAGGGAGTGACCACCCCATGAGTGACAGAAGTAACAACTTCTGTAAGGCCCAAAGATATCATCAGTTGGAGGAAGTGTTGTCCAAATTGCGAGAGTTTGTCATCGACCCAGGCATTGAAGTTGCCCAGGAACATCAGCCAGGGCAACTCAAATGCCATGTCAATCATGAAGTCTGCTACTTCCTGTAGGAAATGCTTTTCATCACCTGGTGGACGGTAGATGAGTGTGATCCTACAACCTACACCTGCCACAACAGTGCACTCAAATGATTCAGCTTCCTCAATAGGTACACTTGTGAGGCCCAGTTCTATCTTGAAACAGACCGCAACCCCCCTCCCCCCCCCACGGTCCAATCTTAGGCAGTGCACCACCAAGTACCCAGCTGGAGTGGTAGCCTCTAATATGGGGCCTGCATTCTCATCCAGCCAGGTCTCGGTGACGCATACCAGATCCACCAACCCAACAAAATCTGCAATAACTGCAGTCTTATTTTTGATGGATCTGGCCTTGCACAACACCACTCTAGTTGGACAGACCTCCAGGGCTGCCCGAGCTACCTGCCCACAAATACTGGTGGTGCCAATGGAAATGGAGACTAGGCATGGTGGGCTATGCTCCAGATTCCATTTCACCCCAGGGTGTCTTCTGAGCCTTACTACCCCAATGTGATGGCTCTGCTCATTTGACCTCTGCTATTCACACCCCCAACCACCCTTTACCCCTATGAGAAATATCCAGTGCTCTACAGTGCTGGTAAGCTGAAAACCACAATGGGGGTGGGGGGAAAAAGGGCGGTGGGCACGGAGGGCAGAGGAAGAATAGCTCACAACCATGAGGGCAGGTCTCCTATACATACTAATGAAAACAAAACACGCCAAACCAGATAAACAACCAAGAAACCCCAATTAATAAAAAAATCTAAACTCAAAAAGAAAAAAGTAAAATAAAATAATAACAACCCCCAGCCAATCACACCGTAAAAACTTAAAATCAGTTAATAAATAAAACTTAAAATGCACCCTAATAATACTAAAATCAGATCAAAAACATATACAAAAACAAAAAAAAGCAGCCCAATCCAAGGTCCGGAGAAACAGTTTAGAAGGTGCATAGCCCATCACAGAATTATCCATGAGTTCTTAATACTGCAGCCCAAACTAGAAACCATGAATGTATAATGGAAAACATAAGAAAAAGTCATATCTTTGCCCCCCCGCCCGAGGTCCTCTCATGACCAGGAGGTCAGATGATGTATTGGGACTCTCACTCCCCACAGGATGAATATAAGTATGTCCAATGCCCTTCCTACCTCACAAACTCTCTCACTGCGGGGGGGGGGGGAGAGTTAGTGAGTGAACTAGGCACTCTCACTGCCACTAAGAAACAATAAATAAACAGTCTGACCATATTTTCCAGGCAATAAGATTTTCTTTTGTATCCCTATAATACAAGGGGCAGGGTCCCAAAAATCCCAACCCGGGGCCAAAATTGTAGGGCCACAACACCACTAAAAATCTCGATAGGGCCAACCTGCCGGCAGGCCCCAAGAGAAATCAATGGGACCCCTGGCTTGCCCTGCTAGCTACCCGGCAGGGTCAAAAACCACAGTCCCCTGTGAAATCATGGACCCCACAACCAAGCACTCCTGAAGGGTCAGGACCACTGCACCCCGCACCAGGATACCGTGCACTTCAGATGTTTCGGCTCATCTCTCAGGCCAAGGGTTGTACAAATCCACTGCTGGTCGCCTTGCCACAGATCTCCCTCCTTCCTGCAGCAGAATCCAAGCCTCAAGGTCTCCCAAAAATGGCTCCAAAAGGCTCCAAAATCCAGCCAGGAGCACCTCTAAACATCCCAAATAGAGGAACCAAATCTTCCAAACACCCTGACGCTGGACAGTTAATCCAAAGGAGTCCTGGATGCCAGGAAGATTAATTCAAAGGAGAGGGTATCAACAAACAATCCAACAAAAGGAGTGTCCAACAGACCCGAGTAAGCAGCGAGCTGCTGCCACTATCTCGCATTGTAGAAAAAGCGCCAGTGCATTTGGATGGCATGCTGTTGATGGGACAAAGCATTTTTTTTAATTCTTTTTTTTATTTTCCTTTAGTTAGGATGGTTTCTTGGCAGATGAGAAAGATGTTTTTTTGTTCTGTTGATTTATTTATTTTTCAAATTGCTCCATAGTGAACCAAGTCCAACAGCAGACCCAGATACAGGACTCCAGCAAAAGTACTGATCTATCCAAGTCGGCTGGACTTCTTCAGATTCGGGAGAGTTCTGATTTTGGGTGGACCAGTCTGCCCATGCCTTAAACTGACCCCAATATTTTGCTATGGCTGATATGCCCTGCTATCCAGCCAGGCTATGACAAATGCAGGAGGAATGCCCTGCCTGTCGTGAGCGACAATATGCACTCCATCTGCTGAGTCTTGGGTGGTCCACTGTAAGTTCAGCTGGAGCCACTGTAAACACAGATGCACTGAACACAGAAACAAAACATTTTCCCTACCCTTCGCAGCACCACTCTGGATCCCCTGAAACAAGTTAGAATCATTGGGGTCAGACAGTGTCTGGAGGGAATACCACATGGACAGAATGCCCTTAGTGGCCACAATCAGTAGCTAGCAAAGCGAGAGTGATAGCACAAAGAACAATAGTCTCTGAGGCAGCAATACCTCTCCTCCAGTCCTCCCCTAAGCAGGAAGCAGTTGGGGGCCGGAGCAAAAGCAGAATTGGCCAACAGGATGCGTTGGCAGGTGAGACCTAGTTCAGTGGAGCCCCAAGGTAAGTCCCACCATAGGGTTGGGGGGGGGTGTTACATGAATATTTTTACATACTATGAGTGGAGAAACAGTTAATCTGCATAGGAGGGCCTTTGCACCCGACTGCACACCATGCTTGTAGTCTCCCGGGATCTGACAGAGAAAACTCCTGACAGCAAAGAAAAAGAGGAGGATCATAAAACCATCCTATCTGAAATTAAAAAAAAGTGTTTTTTAGACCTGCTGAACAAGTTTGAAACCATACAACAAAACTACTGTATAATAAACTAAAAACGATACAGGAAATGTCCAAGGAACACATAAGCATAAATGAAGACAGCCTAACACTCCTGGAACTGATTGTCACCAAAAAGGAATTCATGATTAAATTTCTCCAGCTAAAAGCTGACACAGTGGAAAACCACTCATGAAGACAAAATTTAAAACTAGTGGGGCTTACAGAAAGCAGCAACAGTCAAGACTCAGACACCTTCTTCTATGACCTCTTTTTCAACTTCATAAAAAAGTAGAAATATGGTATTTATCAGCAGAAAAGGACCACAGGGCTCACTCAGTCTGCTCAGATGTTCCATGACTAATCTGTCCCCGGAGACCTTAAGTGGTTGCTGACCCTAACTGGACTCTTGCCCCTCCTTGCTTTTAAAGTCCCCGCTGTTTTCAGCTTCACCACTTCTACTGCAGCCTGTTCCAGTCATCTTCTGCCAAAGAAACAGCCTTTTCCCCACTTTATGGTCAGTGTTCCTTTACCCAAAGCTACACATCTGTAGGCAGGATGTTGATGAATTGCTCCATTGCAAAAGTGTCAGTGATCTGTGGGACTGTTTTGCTGTCTGGTTGGAGCCATTTTATCAGGATTTCTCCGAGTTGGGTGAAGACTTCTCGAGTATTGTTGACTGAGTTGTACTTCAGAGATTGAAATCTCTGCCTGTAGGTCTCTCCCGCGATGTCATATCTTTTCAGGATTTCACTTTTCACCAGGTCATAGTTTTCTGACTGTGCAGTGTCCATATTGCTATAGGCAAGTTGGGATTTCCTTGTCATGTAGGGAACTAGTCTGATTGTCCATTGCTGCTTTGGCCATTGCCAAGCTGTGGTAACTCTTTCAAAAGTCAGGTATGCCTCACTATCATCCGAGGGACACAACTTTGTAAGTTTAATGGCTTTTAAGTTGCTTGTGTTTTGTTGCTCATCTGGATCTGTGCCAGATCCTCTGCTTTTCATAGCTTGCAAGGCATCCAGTCATCGCTGCTTCTGTCACTGCATCTCTTCTTTTCTCTGTGCTTCTAAACGTTGAATTTCTTGTTCTCTCTGCTGCATCTCCTCTCTTCTCTGTTTCTCCATATCTTTTAGTTGTATAGCCTACCATTTGAAAAAGACAGTCAAGCTTTCTGGTTCTGTTACTGCCTGTTCTTTTCCCATAACTTGTGCTGGCTGTACAATATCAGCTTGGACTTCTATCTCTGCTAGTTCAGCTGCCATTCTCCTAGTAACTACTCCTGGACTTCCTGCTGCAGAATCCATACCTTTCTCAATGCTTCACTGGTATTAGGTCCAGTACCCACACACAAAACTTCTGGCTTAGAGTATGCACAGTGTAATCCCATTTAGGCTGACACCATCTGTCATTGAGGCACAGGTTAGAAAGCATAGGAAAAACCAGGAGAAGTTGTAGAATTCACAAAAGTGTTTATTAGTACTAGCAGTAACACAAAAAAATAAAATTGTTCAGTATAACTATTTACAATGGCAGAATAAACAGAAAAGATACGTCTGAGTTTTCTTTCAATCTCTGTTTCTCCCAAAACATTGCAGCCCTAAGTCTTTGCAAACCCTTTCCTTAACAAGCATCCTGCTTTTTCTAAAATGTTCTTGTATGTTTCAGGCAGGTGAGGCAAGAACACAATGTCCCAGAACTGAGGCCCCTTCTCCACAGCTTCTGAAAAAGGGCTTAAAAACTGCTCTCGAGTTAACCTTTTGAGTTCTCCATAGCTTTTTGCAATAATCTCAAACTATAATTATATACATTTTAAGAGTAACACTATATAATTTCTAAACAAAGGGATCCCAATATCAGTTACATTTCCACATAATGATTTGCATATATTTTTATACCAGCAGATATGCAAGGGAGGAAAAGATAAACAGCAAGGGAAGACAGACAGTGAGAGGCAAAGAACTGTGAGACTGTCGGGGTGATCAAATCTTAGGTCTCAAAGGAAACTTTGGTTGCTCAACCAGACAGAGAAGAGACAGAAAAGAAAAGAACAAAACAGATCCCTGCATTCAAACTCTCCATAACAACTGGGACAGGGTCCTAGTCAACCTTGTCACATGGGGGTAAGTGTGAGGCAGGAGGGGGAAGCTGCAATGTAAGGGTGCTAGCTGCACATTCAAGTAGACTTAATAGACTATGAGGTCTGTTTCTGCTGGCAGAGTCATATGTTCATACTTCTTGCTGCCTATAGCCTTTCAATCCATTGGATTCAAGACACTCTACCAGCTTTCCTTAAGCAGGGTTTCAATTAATTTTCACACCACTGAAAAGAGGCTGACTGGCTTATAGTTGCTAGTCTCCTCTCTGCTGTCATTGTTATGTAAAGGGACAATGTTTGCTCTTCTCCAGCCATCCAGAACCATGCCTACCTCCAGTAAACTGCTAAATAAGGTTATCAGTGGGGAAGTTAACACCTCCCTCATTCCTTTAGTACACTTTAGTGTATCTCATCCAGTCCCATAGCTTTGTCTACTTTCAGAACTTCAAGTCCCTTCAGGACCCTTTCCTCTGAAACTGGACTTTTGTCTACCTTGTCCCCCATCCCTGCTACCCCCTCAGAATCTAATGCCCCCTCTTTCCACTCTGAAGACTGAGCAGAAGTAACTGTTCAGGATGGCAAATTTTTTATTGTCCTCTTCTGCTTAATTTCCCCATGCTGTACTCCTTATCCTCACTGTCCTTCCCTTGCTTTCCTCTTCTTACTTATGTATGTAACCCCCATCTTGGGGGCTTACCTGAATGCCCCCTTCTCCCATTTACCTGGGGTTTTGGTCCACCCTCATTCTTTTTTCCTCCAGGTCCTGGATTCTCCCCTTGTAATCCTCGGTCTTCCACATTTTTTGCTAAGGGGAGCAGGGCCGAGGGAGCTGGAGTGTGGAGCTGTGACCTGTTTTTGCACTCCGATGCTGGGTGATGCTCTGCACATGCATGAATTTTGAAATTCATTTGGCTATTTTGGCGGCCATTCAGGTTGCCTCTCCAGTGGTCCTGGATTGAGAAAAAGAGGGACCAGGACCATTAGCTGAACCAGAGAGGCAGAAGGGGACAAAGGAAAGTAGTTTTGGTGAGTGCCAATCGCGTTCGAGGTACTAAGAGCCACATCATGAATATTAATAATGGGGCTCATGAATAAAGATGAGGAAAGCCTGTCTAGTGCTGGGGAAAACATTTTAGCACTAGTGACACACAGGGAAAATATATAAACTGTTGAAGAGTGCCCTTGTGTGTTAGGGTAGAGGGGCCACTAAAAAGCTGGAGATAAATGTTTAAAATAAATGTGTTTCTGTGGGCTCTCCCTGATGGAGAATGGAGCTGCGAGGATTGGAAAGGACCTGCCTGTGGGCTGTCCCCAATTTGTCCCCCAAGGCAGGGAGTGACTTCCCCCATCAGAAAAGCAAAAGGAGGAGCAGGAAAGAGTAAATTTGTCCAAGAGGCAGCACTGCTTAGAAGGAGAAAGAGAAGAGCTGCAGATTACTGGAATCTGAATTGTTCTGAAGATGCACCATAGCATTGAGATGGAAGAGAAGGTTGTGTCCTGAGCCTGTAAAAAGGACAAAGGTTATATCTTGATCCTGGAAAAAGACAAAGGTTGTGTCCTGAGCCTAGTAAAAGGACAAAGGTTACACCTCAGCCTGGGAAAAGACAGATATTCTCACCTGCACCTCTTCGGTGAGACAGGAATATGGAAGGAAACTGGATACTGGATTTCTGAGAAATTGAAGAGAGAGCCTCTTCAGATCAGAGAATTGCTATGCACCTGCATGGTGAGAAAAGAGACTTTCAGACTGAGTACTGAGACAGAGTTATAGAATTGTGTTGTTCAGCCAGAGCAAGAATGCAGCTGTGTTAAAGTTGAGAGACTGTGAGAGAAGAAGGATGGATGGGTGCCTATCGGGTCATCTGCTCCTGTGATACAGCAAGAAACAGACTGTTGTGGCAACCCTGGGTTTTCAGACTCTCCAGCCCCCAGAGTCTTGGAGACAGGGAAAGACAGAGATTGCTTTGGATGCACAGCATAGCTGGAACTGAGAGGAAAAAGGAAAACGATGACTTAAGAAGTTTCCATCTTAAGTCCAGGGCCAAGTGGGGGACTCACTAACCCCCATCAAGTGGGGTCTTCTGCTGCAGGAGATCATGGGTCTTGTACCGGAGTGCTAGGGTGCTCTGATCTGAGGGAGCTGGGCCATGGAGTTACTCCCAGGTCTGGGTCTCTTGTCATCAGTGGGCCTTGTGCACGTGTCCTGCATCAGGCCTGTAATAGGCTGAAGAGGACAATCTGTAAGATCTTGAAGGAAGCCAAAAATACAAGCTGCAGCCTCTGTGCCCCTTCTAGTCATGATCAAGTATCGTGCCCAGTTCTGCTCCTTCTGAGTCATCTCCCCCAGGACTTCAACCAACTGAACCACCCAAGGACTGATCCAGCAGAACTGTGAGTAAAAGCAGGAATTGCTGTGTAAAAACCTGAGGACTGTATATAGTTTCAAGCAGGCCCACCCGGGCTGGAAAGTCAAGGCTTAGATTAATCTAGAGAAAGAGATGTAAAAAGTTATTTAAGTCAGCAAAGTACGTCAATGCCAGCCAACCAGCTGCACCTCAGGCCTGCAACTTTCCATCTGGGTACCCAAGGACAAATTTTGGGTATAGGTCTAGACTGGGACTGGTGGGTCTGGGTTCGGGTACACCTAACATACATAGAAACATAGAATTTGACGGCAGATAAGGACTGCTTGGCCCACCCAGTCTGCCCATTTCCCTACCTACTGGATAAGCTGCAGATCCTAGTTAAGCAGCAGCCTACTTCTTCTTACCCCCACTCCCCAGAATTGCCTTATGACTGTCCCATGCATGCTTGAATTCCACCACTGATTCCTCCGGAAGGCCGTTCCTGCATCAGTTAGCTAGTTAGTTAGATCTGGTGGCTGCAATGATTGAAATATGTGTTTTGAATCCAAAAGGGAAAATGATTACGGGAAATTGCTGAATCTTTAAACTGTTTTACATAACCTCTATTTTCACATTCTCTGTCCTAACCATCCCCACGTAAATACACAGTGATTTTACTGTTTTGCAGAAGAACTGACTCCAGAGCTTAATTGTAGTAAGCAAGTTATTGCTTAAAATGTGTAATGCCAAGTGTCGGAAATGAAAGTGGGGGAGGTATGAATCCTGGTAAGTCCATGTCTAGGGTAACTGTTTTGGGGAGGTGGGTTGGTACGACATCCCAGGGGGTTGTACTGACAGAGACCTGACCCACTAAATATGTACTCTAGGTAGAGGCACCACCATTTTAATTGCACCTTTGGGAGATGACTCCCAGTCATTGGAAAGGCTTTGCCTGGAGTTCAATGGCCAAGCAGCCAGCCACTCCCACTTTCTGAGCTATATAAGTAGTTCCTCTCAGCCTCATTATGAAGCACTCTTTCTTTGCAGCCGTAGGCTCTGTTGGTTTGTCCTCTGAGCTAGTTGAGGCCTACCCCCACCACCTGCTGCTCCTGCTTGTCTGCTGGATTTCTGTGTTTATTTCCTGCTTCTGGTTTGTATTTTGCCTTCGGCTGTGTGTGCTTCTTTCTGTCTTGTTCCCTGTTTTCTTTGTTTGTGTGTCTTTGGTTTGTCTTTTTGGGGGACTTTTGTTTCTAATCCCCTAGCATATCGCTCCAGAAGCTCCTACTATTTGCTCTGTTACTCACAGCTATCAATCTACTGCAAAGCAACTGCAATCATTGTGTGTTTCAACTCAACCATAGCTGCTCCATGTTGCATACTCAATTATTTTCACCTGACTCAGGCTTACACTGAACCTAGCTTTGCAGCTCAATCATGCTGTCTCATTCTACTTACCTCATTTCAGCAGCATGATTGCACCACCTGGCTACAACTGCTGTCAGAGCACTGTCTCCTTATTTATGTTATTGCAGTTACAACTCAGTGTACGCCATACAGATGTTGCTTTTATGTTATTCACCCTGTTCTACTCTGAGGTCAGCTAAAAGCTCCTGCTGAGGCTGTTAAACTAGCTTTAATATCTGCATGTGGTTCTCGGCCTTTCCATCACTTTCTCTTTTGCCCTATGGCAGGGATTGGGAAGTGTCTGAGGAGTTGTGGCCCCATGTGGCTAATTATTTCTGTTCTAAATCCTGCCTTTGCTGCCAAAAATCCTCACAGTATTTGTCACCTTGATTTGGCTTTTAAATGTCTGGCTGGCTTACCCCACTTTTCAGTGCTGTTTCATTGCTACTACATTATGCAGAGCTACATGTGGGTCCACTTATTACTACTGTGTTTACTGACCTACGTACAGGTCCATGCTTGCTTACACAATTGATTGCTCAAGCCTCCTGCATCCTCTTGACTTCAGCCTCTGGAATGTCTGCTGCACTCAATCTGCTTTCAACCTTGACAGGTCTCAGCACTCACTGCTCATTATGATCAGCACACCAGTGCTCAATCAGCTTGCCATCTTCTCAGCTCAGTCTAATTCTGGGGCATGCCAGCCATTCTATTCTTGGCACAGGGCTCTTGCAGCCAGTGGTCTCACTCTGCATTTAGTCTGCATCTTGAGTATGTCCAACATGGGGCGTGATTCTTCTCACTCGATGAAACTGGGAATGTCCATGCCCCGGGCTTGGCTTTAGCTGCCTGCCACATGACAGCAGCTCCTGGTGTAGAATTTAATACTAGTCATGAAGGGTGGATACTTAGATCTCCTTTGTCTCTAGTGTTCCACTATAACGGTTGTCCATTGGCTTTAGTGGTTTCCCTAGCAAGGCACTTTCACTGCATTCTCTCTACGACTGCATCTGGTTCACCTGGTTTGAGTTTGGATGGGTAGGCCAGGTGAGTGCCTCAGCAGTCTTTGCTGTCCTCCTTCTCCTTGGTTGCACATATTGTTGCAGTTTTCTTGCAACCTTCTACGGCATTCCCGTTAGAGGGTTTGAGTGAGAGCCTTCCTCCAAACTGAAATATTTTCCACCTCCCTTTAATTGGGTTTTCCAAATTGCAGCTGCAGAGCTGTCACTGAATAAACTATCCCAAGCCTGGAGGGAAGGCAACCTAGGCCTTGGATCCGCAGAGATTTCCTCCTCATAGGGTTTTTTTCTGTCCTCTGTTGCCTTGGGTCATAACTGTTAGCATAGTAGTGTCCCCTAGTTTCTTTAGGTAGGTTCTGCTGTTGGATGGAGGTGGAGGATGTCCTGCCGTTCCCGCTCTCCTCAGAGGATTCCCTCATTGTCAATGCAATTCATCAGTATCATGCTACGCAAACCTGGGCATTCCATTATATTATCAAACTGAGCATCTCATTATGTTATCAAACTGTCTATGCTTCTCTACTACTACGTTACAGTTACTGCTCTTATGTCACAGTTACTGCTTGCTCATATGCTTGTGTCACCTCCTTCTTTGGGATATGATTGTACTACATTTCTTTTGGAGATTCCTAAGGTACCTTTTGCCACAGAACGCCCCTCTGTCACCTCTAGGTGGAACCTCTCCCGAGGGTACCTCATCTTTTGTACCACTACAGGGTGGTAATTCCTCTGGAATAGAGAGTGTGAACAGCCAAAACCAAACTAATGCAGTTTGCACAACCATAACACTATACTGGCTGCACAGGACATTGAATAGCAAGTATGGGAACCCGGGCCCCTCAAACTTGTGATGGTTGGCAAGGCAAGTGTAGTGTCCCTCTCTAAAATGGTACCAGAGAGGGGCTACATGTATCTGAAGAAAGTCTCATCCCCTTGAGGCGCCGCTTTGATTATCCTTTCCTCTGTCTGCACCTTTGCTTTCCTCACTGCCTCAGCTGCTTCTCTCTGCTTTACTTGGTATTTCTCCCTCTCATCCTTCCTCTATGCTTCCTTATTCCATCTGAATGCCACCTTTTTATGCCCTCTTTATTGTTCCCCACAGTGCCTCTACTTCTCCCTGGCAATCCCCCCATGAGGTAGTTTCTGAGGCAGCCTCCCATTTCTTTAAATCTGCCCTCCTAAAGTCTAGGGCCCTCATCCTCATGTGGTTTACCTCTACTCCTCTCTTGATCTATTTTGGCTACCGACTGACTAGCTATAGGTACATTCCCAGGAGTGCACCCTGGATTACCCTCCCAGGATAGCACTGTTGGGGAGGGCTCCTATCCTCCCTGATGAAGGACAGAGGCTAATCCATGGGTCAAGTACCTTGGAATCTGGTGTAGGGTTTCAGCAGTGCAGCCGTCCTCCTGATCATCCTGGTAATTTTTGCAGGCTGTATTTCCTGGGGGAGGGGGTTGGTGGCATGAAATGATGTGGTACATCATGGTTGAACACCTGACACCACCCCAAACATGCAAGCTCTGACCTCTAGTCTCCACTAGGGGTCACTGAGCACCGGGTGTTTCCTCACCCTCACGCCCAGAAGAGGAGACCCATCCATAGGAAGCTCAATCCCCCACCCCAGATGGCCCTCTGACTCCCAGGCTCACTTCCATACCAGGATCATTGGCATAACAAGCAGTAGCACTACCGCTGTGCCAGTGGGCCAGTCTCAGTTCCTGTCTTTATGGTAAATAACACTGTACAGTGAGAACTGGTACCTAGGGGACTTCCCACTGTGATTTCTGCAATGCTGTCCTTGTTGCCATGCACAATGTCTAGCACTGCCCTGTCCCTAGTGTTTTTTTAAATTTTCTGCCTAAGAAAAAATCCTTGCAGGGAGTCAAAGATGACTCTGCTCTTTGCTTAAGCTGCCATTGGAAGGCTCCACTCCAAATCTACTAGATTGAAGTACCTAACTAGCAGCTCCTCCCCCGTGCCTGCCATTCTGATGATAGTTTCCCCAAGTGCATTATCTAACTCCTCCTGTGCTGGAGGTTGGTATATTACCCCAGTATGGATCGCAGCCTCAGAGTCCATCTCCAGGATGACCCACAGCACCTCCAACCCTTTCTTTTCCTCCAGAAAATCCTATACCTCCTTGGTCTTGGTGCCCTCCCTCATATATAGTGCAACTTCTCCTCCCTTCACTATCTCTCTTGAACAGGGAGTAGCCAGATATAGCCATGTCCAAGTCACAGTGCTCAGTGCACCATGACTGTTATGGCCTCCAAATCCAGGCTAGCCTCTGCCATGATGTCCTCTTGGTATGGAATTTTATTTCCCAGACTCCTTGCATTGGTGCACATGGCTATCCATACTTTACTCACTCCCTGCCTGTTTTCCTGCATCCCCATTTCTTGCCTGTGCTGTCCCCAGAAGCTCCACCTTACTTACCTCCCTCTTCTCTTTTTACCTGCTCTGTTCCCTGTCTCCTTTATTTCTGCTTGTCTCATTTATACCCCCATTTCTTCTGCCTTGTCCCCACCTTTCTCTTTTTGCACCCCTGCCCTAGGGGAGTTTAGTCCCCTTGGGCCCCCCAGTGCTTCATCATCGGAGAGGTGCACTTGTTGTCTCCTGTCTCCCCTACAGAGGTCTATATCCTCCCAGCTTGACCCCGAGTCCCCCTATAGCTAAAGCCCTTTTCCATGCAACATGCCATCAATCAGTTGTTAAATGCCCTGGTGCAGAGTACCTTTGTCTGTCCCTGACCATAAACAGATAACACCTTGACATCCTGTGTGCTCCCTGCATGAGACCCCTCTCTGCAGTTCCCTGAAATTATCTTTAACTATCCCTACCATGTTCCTTGCCAGGTCATTTGTCCCCAGGTGGGCAATGTCATCTAGCTCCCTGCCATCTCCTGCTGCCCTAGTGATCCAATGAATACAGTCTCCATCCCTGTAGGCCTAAGCACCTCTAAGACACTTCACCTCCCTCTCCCTTTCTCCCCCACTTCAAAGTCTATCCCCCTAACAATAGAGACCCCCCACCAGCAGCTGCTTCCTCCTTGGCTTGGAGCCTCTTCCACTCTTCCTGGGGTCTCCCCTTCTGAAGACCCTTCTTCCTCCCTTCCCACAGTTACAAGCACTTCCTCTTGGCTGCCCTGTCCTACCAGTATAGTGAAGGAATTCTGCAGTAGTACAGGCTGATAAGTGTGCATCCTTTTCACTATCCCCACCATCCCAGAGCCGACCAAACTCTGACTAGGCATCTCTGGTGGAAGTGGTGGCAGACTTGATGACCTCTGGGTGGGTAGAAGGTCCTCTGCACCATTGCCAGTTCAGCCCAGAGGCCAGCAACCTCTTCCCTCAACCCAGAGAGATCAATACAAATGGGGCAGTACCTCAGTTTCCAGAAGGTGTCCCATAGGACTGCAGCTCCACAGCCATTGTTCTGCATGACGCCCATGATCTTTCCTTCCTTCACTTTGTGTCTGTTGAAACTTCTCTGTACTCTACTGCCTCCTTTCTGTTCCTGTTGTATTCTTAACTCTCCTTTACATACTTAAGATTGGGTGTCTTTTATTTTCCCTTTTCTAACCCACCTCCTTGTACCTAACTTGCCTTGGTATCTACTACTATTTATCCACTTTCCTGAACTTTATTTGTTACCCTACCCTTTCACTTACGTGGAAATTATTTTTCTTTCCTGTCCTAGATAGGGTGCCTCTTATTTTCCCTTTTCTAACCCTCCATCCCCTACCTTATCTTGAAGGATGGCAGTACTACAGCCTGCAGGATAAAGCTAGACTGGGCTCACAGAGTACTGATGCCAAAGCTGCCACCAGAGGCTTGCCCCAGGCACAGACTGATTCAATTTCACAATTATAGTGACAAATTGTAGTTTTCTGTAAAGCTAGGATAGAATGGGGTATATGATACAAAGGGCAGAAATACAAATTTACCCTGAAATCAGTGCTGATTGACAAGCCTGAAAGAAAGAATTTCATCCAGTTAAAGAAATCCTCCAAAAGACAAAAATACCCTTTGCACTTCTAATGCCTGCAAAACCTATACTTTTTAGAGATAGCAAACCGTGTTTCTTCAATGACCGGGAACAAGCTAAACATACAAACATACAAAAGTTGCCAGCAGAAAAAAGGCCATCCTGGTCTATCTAGGCTGCTCGAGATTGCAGCTAGCTCCCTATTCAGCAGCTGCTCCACCTCCCTCCCTTTCCCTCCCTTTACCCTCCCCTTTGTCCTGTCCCACCTCTTTTTGAAGCAGTCCACTGTGTTACATGCCACCACCTCAGTCTGTAGTGTGTTCTACTTTGCCACCACTCTCTCCATAAAGAAATGCCTCCTCATCTCCCTTCTGAATTTACCCCCCTCCAATCTCATGTCATGGCCCCTAGTGTCTCTCCCCACCTTTCTCCTGAATAGACCCTCTGTGTCTGTTCTGATTATCCCCTTCATGTATTCGAAGGTCTCAATCATGTCACCCCTGTCCCTCCTCTCCTCTAGTGTGTACACGTTTAATTCTCTTAGTCTGGCCTCATATGGCAATTCCCCCAGGCCCGGAATCATCTTCGTTGCCCTATGCAGCACCACCTCCAGCAGCCTAATAAAGTATTCCAGGTAGGGTCTAACCAAAGATCAGTATAACGGTAGAATAACCTCACTTCTTCTTGAGGTAATGCCCCTTGCAATGCACCCCAGCATTTTGTTGGCCATTGCTGCTGCCTTTCTGCATTGCGTGGAATTATTCATTGCTCTCATGATAAGCACCCCTAGATCCTTCTCCTCTTCTGTTACCATCAGCCACACAACCCCCAGATGGTAGCTTCGCCTCATATTTTTTGTTCCAAAGTGCAGTACCTTGCATTTTTTTGCATTGGACTCCAGCTGCCAACTGTCAGACCATGCCTCTAGCCTTGCCAAATCCTCCTGTAGCCCCCATCACTCAACCTGGTAGTCTACCAAAACTCCCATCTTGGTGTCATCCACAAATGGGCTGATTTTGCTGCTGGTGCCCTCCGAGATGTCTGCAATAATATGCCAAACAGCACTGGGTCCAACACCGACACCTGTGGAACACCGCTTGTCACAGGTTTAGGGGATGAGTATTCCCCACCTATCACCACCCTCTGCTGCCTATCTTTTATCCAGTTCTCCACCCAACCCACCAATTTTGCTCCTGCCCCAGTGCCCTGTAGCTTGCTTCCAAGTCTCCCATGTGGTACTGAATCAAAGGCCTTACTGAAGTCTAGGTACAGGACATCCACCGCATGGTTCCTGTCAATTTGCCTAGTCACCCAGTCACAGTATTCCACCAGGTTGGTCTGGCATGACCTGCCCATGACGAATCCATGCTGCCTCCCGTACTGCATCCCGTTAACCTCCAGTAGTGCCACTAGCCTCTGTTTTAGGATGGTCTCCATTAACTTACTCACAATGGATGTTAGACTTACTGGCCTATAGTTCCCCAGTTCATCCTTGGGTCCGCTCTTGTGGAGGGAAACCAAGTGAACCAGTCTCCAGTTATGGGGTATGCATCCTGTGTTTAGAGATGAATTAAATAATTCTGCCAAGGGTCCTGCCAGGACCTCTGCCAGATCCTTCAGCATTCTTGGATGTACTCCATCCAGTCCTGGTGCCTTGTCCACCCTCAATTCACTTAATTCATTGATTCCACAGGAGCTCTCTGAAGTTGCACCGCTTGTCTCCTGTATACTGTTAACGGTAAATCCTGGGCCTTTCTAAGCAAAATCAAGCTATAGTCAGCATGCCACAAACAAATCCTAATAGCTCAAGAACTATAAGTGCTAGACACAAAGTATGAGTGGCACAGTTATTCAGCACAAAGTTACCTTTCTAATGGTGGTATGCAAATAATAATATGTAATTTTGTTATTTTCTATGCTGGTTGAAACAGAAAAAAAAAATTGTTTTCACTAAAACAGGCAACATAAGCCATACACACCATACCATAAACAAATGCGAATACCTCCTAAAGTATTCATGATATACACAAAATATCAGTGGCAAAGTTGTTCAGCATAAGATTACCTTTCCAACGGTGCTATGCAGTCAAATATATATTATATTCTGTTATACTATATATTAAAATATATAAGTGACTTCTCCAGACGTTGCAAGGGCACACAGTGAGTCAGTAGCCAACTTCTGCAGGTGTCCTCAGGACACACCAGTGTATTATACTGATGGCTACAGGCATCAGCTAGGAGACAATGAGTTAACCCCTCCAGCACCCTCTCCACTCTGATTTCTCCATCCGTCATCCCTCCCATTTGTTTCTATCCTCCCTCCTACTATGGATAGCACCCCCTCTTCTTTTGCAAAGACTGAACAGAAGTAGTCATTGAGCACTTCTGCCTTTTCACCCCCTCTTCCACCTATCCCCCTCCTTCTTAATTCTTACAATTTAGTCCTTACAGATTATTTTCTCCCTGATGTACCAAAAGAAGTATTTTCCCCTTAATTTATGTCCTGTGCCAGCCTGAGTTCTCTTGCCACCTTGGCTGCCCTTACCACCCTGGTCACTTCTTTTGCTTCTTGCAGATATTTCTCCCTAGCCTCCTCCCTACCTGATTTTCTGTATCCCCGGTAGGCTGCCATTTTCCTCCTCACCTTGTCTAACACCCCTTTGCTTATCCAGCTGGGTTTCTTTCCCCTATCCTTCTTAGTCTGGGCCCTAAAGCAAGTTTCTGTTAGCCTCACTATCCTGCCTGATCAGTTCCCACCTTTATTGTGTGTCCACACTCAGCTGAATTTTGCACAGGAACCCCTGTTCCACTTCCTTCATCATCTTAAAGTTGGCATTCCTGAAATCCAGCACCCTTGTGCCAGATGCCCCCCTCTCTTTAGTCATCTGTAACTGGAACCATAAAGTCTGCTGGTCACTCCCCCCCCTAGTGGTTCCTCCACCCTCACATCCCTCACCCACTACCAGTTTTTAAGTATGAGATCAAGGGTGTTCCTTTCCCTAGTTGGTTCCTTGACCAACTGTACTAGAAAACTTTCCTGGAAGGCATCCAATATTATCTGTTCCCTTCTATTTTTTGTGGTGGATTTGTCCCACTCCACACCCGGCAGATTGAAGTCTCCTACTATCACCATCTCCCCTTCCTGCAGTTCCTCCTGATCTGTTCTGCTAGTACCCTATCCATCCCTTCAGATTGAGATGGTGGCCTGTACACCACCCCCAATGTTAGTAATCTATTTTTGGGATCCTGTAGTTGCACCCACAGTGCTTTTGTATCATAGTATCATAGTAAAAGCCAGCAGAATAGGCCCCATGGTCTATTGTGTCTGCTCGGAAGCCAGCCCCCTACTGGCAGCTTGCTCCTCCACCCCCCAGTCCCAGAGGTGGTCTTTCCTGACTTTAGTATCCATCTGTAACTGTTCCAACCCTTCTTGAATCTTTCCACTGTGTTCTCTTCCACCAGACTCCTGGGCAGTGCATTACATGGTTCCACCACCCTCTCAATGAAGAAGTGGCTCCTGCACTCCCCATGTATTCCCTCCTTCCAGCTTCCACTCGTGCCCTCTGGTAGTTCCCCTCTTCTTAAGCCTAAATACTTCCTTGGCTCCATCCTTAATTATCCCCATTACATACCTGAAAATTTCTATCATGTCCCTCTGTCCCTCCTCTCTTCCAATGCATACAGCTTGAGTTCTTCCAATCTCTCCTCATAGGGCCTACCCTCCATGCCATGAATCATCCTGGTCACCCTCCTCTGGACCCTCTCCAGCAGTGCTATGTCTTTCTTAAGGTAGGGTCTCTGTAACTGCATGCAGTACTCAAGATGCGGCCTAATCAGGGCATTCTACAGAGGGAGGATCACCTCCCTCCTCCTGGAGGTAACCCCACCCCAGTTATGCAGCCCAGTATCCTGTTTGCTTTTGCTGCAGCTGTTTGACAATTCTCAGTGTTGTTCATTTTGCTGTCCACCACTACCCCTAGGTCCCTCTTGCCTGATGTGACTTGCGGTGTGACCCCCTCCAGGGTATATGCATGGCCTGGGGTTCTGACCCCCAGATGCAGCACCCTACAATTCCCTGCATTGAACTTCAATCCCCACTTCCTTGACCACCCCAGGGTATCCAGATCCCCCTGGGAGGCCTGTCTTCTGTCCTCCCCATCCACCAGAGCTCCCAGTTTTGAGTCATCTGCAAAGAGACTCAGCCTACCCCTAACACCTCTTCTTATGTCTGAGACATGGGAATTAAACAGGAGTGGCCCCAGGACCAATCCCTGGGGGAACCCGCTGATGACCCTTCAGGGGGAGGAGACTATCCCTCCAACCACACTCCCTGTATTCACTCCGTAAGCCAATTTTCCACCCACCTGAACAACTGTCCCCTCACCCCATTCCCCCAGCTTTGTTAGCAGGCCATTATGGATGCGGATCAGGCATGACTGAAATCCAGATGAGAGTCACTGGCCTTTGTCAGTCCAGGGCACCCATCACCCAGTCATAAAACTACACCAGGTTGGTCTGGCACGACCTCCCCAGAACAAAACCATACTGCTTGTCATCCAGGTGCCCTAACCTTTCCAGCTGCCCTCCCAGCCTCTCCTTGATAATGCCCTCCATAACCTTGCCTACCACAGACATTAGGCTAACAAGCCTATATTTCCCCATCTTGTGTCTGGACCCCCCTTTGTGGATAGGCGCCACATCAGCCACCTTCCAATCTTGAGGCACCCACCCTATCATCAGAGAGATGTTGAAGAGTGAGGCTAGTGGACTTGCCAACACATCTGCCAGTTTCTTCAGTACCCTTGGATGCAGCCCATCTGGCTCCAGTGCCTTCTCAGTCTTTAGTGACTGGAGGGCCTCTCTCACTCTATCCACTGTGATTTCACCCTCCCATCCTACCTCCTCATAGATACATAGATACATAGATACATAGACAGTGTCGGCAGATAAGGGCCTATGGCCCACCCAGTCTGCCCATTTAAGTCTGTAAGTTCAGTTTATGTTTTCCAAGAAGTCTGTTGCCCCTTACCCCTGACCTCCAGAATTCCTTTATGTCTATCCCATGCATTCTTAAATCCCGTGATTGTTTCAGCCCCCACCACTTCCTCTGGCAGGGTGTTCCACTTGTCCACCATCCGTTCTGTGAAGAAATTCTTCCTCACGTTTCCTCTGAATCGTCCTCCCTCCAACTTCATCCCATGCCCTCTAGTCCTGGAACATCTTTTTCGCTTAAAAATAGTGCATTCCTGCACCCTGTTCCTCCCTGTAAGATACTTGTATGTCTCTATCATATCCCCTCTCTGCCTCCTCTTCTCCAGGGAGTACATGTTCAGTGCCTTCAACCTGTCCTCATAGGACTTGTGATGCAATCCATGCACCATCTTTGTTGCCCTCCTCTGAATCTTCTCTACCCTGTCTATGTCCTTACGTGAGGTAGATGTCCAGAACTGCACAGTGTACTCCAGGTGCGGCCTCACTAGTGTCTTGTATGGTGGAATTATGACCTCCCTTTGCTACTGGTGATGCCCCTGCCATGCCATCCCAGCATCCTATTTGCTTACCTGCTGCCTTGTCACACTGTTTCCCTGCCTTGAGGTCATCAGAGATTATAACCCCAAGATCCCTTTCCTGCTTGGTGCATGCTATATCCTCACCCCCAACTGATATATTGTGCCAGGTTTTTGTGCCCCATATGCATTATCTTGCACTTCCTTGCATTGAATTTCAACTGCCAAACCCTGACCATTCTTCAAGTTTCTGCAGGTCCCTTCTCATTCTGTCTACACCCTCTGGTGTGTCTACTCTGTTACAGAGCTTTGTGTCATCAGCAACAGTGAAATTCTGCCTTCTAGGTCCCTAAGATGTCACTGATGAAGATATTGAATAGTACCGGTCCCAGCACTGATCCCTGTGGTACCTCACTGGTCACCTTCCTCTGTGGAGTGACAGCCATTTACCACCACCCTCTGTGTCCTGCTGCCCAGCCAGTTACCTACCCACCGCACTACTGTCCTGCCCACACCCATATTCCCCAGTTTGTGCAATAGTCTTCTATGTGGCACAGTGTCAAAGGCCTTGCTGAAGTCCAGATAGGCCATGTCCACTGTCCTCCCCTGATCTACCTCTCTAGTCACTCAGTCAAAAAATTCAATGAGGTTGGTCTGACATGACCTTCCCCTGGTGAAACCGTGCTGCCTTGGGTCCTGTAGTCCATTGACAACCAGATGTTCCACCAATCTCTCCTTCGGCAGTGCTTCCATGATTTTCCCCACTACCGAGGTGAGGCTGACTGGTCTGTAGTTCCCCGCTTCCTCTTTGTTCCCACTTTTGTATAAAGGACTACATCTGATATCCTCCAGTCTTGGGTACCTCCCTGTTTCTAGTGATGCTAAACAGGATAGCAAGAGGTTCAGCCATCACCTCTTAGTTCTTTAAGGACCCTGGGGTGCACCCATCTGGCCCCATTGCTTTATCAACTCTTATTACTTCCAGTTCCTTCAGGACCCTTTCTCGTGTAAAGGGACTTGTGTCCATTTCTGCACCATTCTCACCCCTTGTACTCCATTCAGACCCATTACCCTCCTCTTCCTCAGTAAAGACTGAGCAGAAATACCTGTTCAATATGTCAGCTTTACTGTTGTCATCCTCCACACAGCCACCATCCCCCTTCAGTCTCACTATCCCTCCCTTTGCCTTTCTTTTTTCACTTATGTACCTGTTAAAGGTTTTGTCCCCTCTACCCACTGATTTTGCAATGTGTTCTTCTGTCTGGCTTTGGCTTCCCTTACTGACCTCCCTGCCTCCTTTGCTTCTCTGGTACTTCTCCCTATCCCCTTCTGCCTGTGTCTTTGTATTTCCTGAATGCAATCTTTTGGCTTTCACTTTCTTTGCTACCCTTTGAAAACCATAATGGTCTCCTCTTCCTTTTCCTCTTGCTAACCTGCTTAATCACATAATTCTGTTGCTCTTGTAATCCCCATTTTAAATACTTCCCACTGTTTCTCAACCCCTGATTCCTGCCCCATTCCCTTAATGCCTCTTTCAAGTATCTCTCCATTTCCCAAAGTTTGCCCCCCTAAAATCCAAGATCAGTGTTTTGTGTGGTTTGGTTCTGCTCTTTCTGTGATTTCAAACCACAGTGACTGGTGGTCACTGTTCATGGTGCTCCCCACTCTTACCATCACACTGTCCCTGTTTGTGAGCACAAGGTCCAGTATTGCCTTCGCCGAGTTGGTTCCATGACCAGTTGCTTGAGAAGGCACCTGAAGGATTCCAGGATAAATCTGCTCTAGTTGATGCTGCTGCTGGGATGCTCCAGTCCACGTCTGGAATATTGAAGTCTCCAACCAGTACTACCTCACCTTGTCTGCCATCCTCTGGATGGCTAGCATCAACTCCCTATCTGTTTCTTCCTCCTGGGCTGGTGGTCTATAGACCACACCTGTGGGATGGCTGTCCCCATTTTCCTTTCCAGCTTAACCCACAGTATCTCTCCCATTTGTTCCTCCTGGATCTCTGTGGCCCTTATGTCATTTTCACATAGAGTGCCATCCTCCTCCTTCCTGCCTGCTCTGTCTCTTCTGAATATGTTGTAGCCAGGTATGGCCAACTCCTAGTCATGGTTATCATTATACAGGTTTCAGTGATGGCCACAATGTCCAGGTCTGACTGCACCATGACAGCCTCCAGATCTTCCATCTTGTTGCTAAGGCTCCTGGCATTTGCACACATGGCTTTCCATGATTTGACCTCCCTAGACTGTTTCACTGTTCTACTCCAGCCCCTTCCTTGGTTGTTCTTTATCCCTGGTTCACCTTGCTGTCTGCTCTTCTGCTGAATTTTGCCCCTATTCTGCCTATCCACCTATGCACCCGCCCCTTCTCCTCTAGATTTGACCCATCCCCTGCCATAGCCTCCTCCAGTCCTTCAGTTTCTAACTGACCTCCTGGTTCAGTGGGCTCCCTTTCCCTCCCATCGGGATGGAAGGATCCCCCAACTCCCCCAGTAAAGACCAAGGCAAAGTACTCCTTTAGTATCTCTGCTTGTTCCCCAGCTTCCTGCGTCCATCCCTCCCCAGTCCTAATCCTGCTGATATGTGCCCTTGCTTTTCTTTTCTCCCCTATGTATCTATAGAACCCCTTTCCCTCCCCTGCGGATATCCCTGGCCAGGTTTAGATCCTTCTTCATCTTGGCCCTCCCTTACCACCCTGGTGGCCCTCCTAGCCAGTAACTCATACTCTCCCTTACCCCCTTGAGCATTTTAAGCATGTGTAGCTAGCCTTTTTATCCCTCACCACCTCCTGCACCTTCCGGGTCCACCAACATGGCTTTCTGGCCCTACATTGCTTGTGCTTTATCTTTACGCAGGCCCTTGTAACCTCCTACACTCCCTTCTTACTGGTCTCCCACAAGCTACCAGCATCCATGTCTGGCCTTATCTCATCCAAGTACACTCTAAGAATCCTTCCCATGCCCTCAAAGTCCACCCCCCTGAAATCTATTACTACTGTGTTAGTGCTAATTTCCTCTCCCACTAGGAACTGAAGAAACCAGACCATGGCATGGTCACTGCCTGCCAGCGGGCTGTTCACCTCCAGGCCCCTGATCTAGTCATTATCTGCTAGGACAATATCCAGTATCCAGTCCTCCCTAGTAGGCTCCCCCACATGCTGGGCTAGGAAGGCATCCTGAAACACATCCATCAACCTCTGCTCCCTGGCCACCGAGGATGTCATAGTACCCCTGTTTGCCACTGGCATGTTCAGGTCACCCATGACCACCACCCTGCCCTTTCCGAGGCCACAGTGACCCCTGATTTTCTCAGCCAGATCATCCCCCAGTTCCACCTCCATTGTGGGGGTCTGTATACCACCCTTATTTTTAATCCCCCCCATTTGTAGGGTTACCCAAATTGCCTCCACATCTCCCCTGCTTCCTCAATTCCACAATCTACTATGCCATTTTTGACTATCAATGCCACCTCCCCTTCCCACTCCCCTATCCTTCCTAAACATTGTGTAGCCCTCTAAATTTATGTCCCAAACATGTCTCTGGGTGTCCCATGTCTCAGTAATTGCTACCACATCTGCTGCTCCCTCAATTAGCATTGCCTGGAGCTCTGACATTTTATTGCCCATGCTCCTGGCATTGATCAGGACCATCATTCACCCTACCCCCAACCCCCTTCCCAGTCTTCTCAGCCCAGCACAGAGCCTTGTCTCTCTTCCCCACTCAGTTCCCCCTGTTTTTTTGGCGTGGTCCGCAGCCCTCTTTGCATGACCTAGTCCGAGGTTCCTCACTGGGGCTATCAGTCTTTCTAACCCTCCTCCCTTTACAAGTTTAAACTCCACCTATCACCTATGAATCCAAAAAGTTTCAGTTTAAGGAACACCCTTCCCTCTAGGTTGAGGTGTAGCCTATCCCTGGCATATAGACCCTTATCTTCCCAAGTATCTCCTCAGTCCCCCATCAACCCATACCCTCCTGACTTACACCACTCCCTGAGCCACTGGTTCACCCCTCTAAATTTTTGCTTATTTTCCCCGCTCACCCTTGGTACCGGCAGTATATCGGAGAAGGAGACTGAGCATCCTACAGAGTGGCAAACCCTGGCCAATTCCCTGACTCTTGCCTGTATCTCCAGTTCACTGTTCCCTTTTAAATCATTTTTTCCCAGGTGAACTAGAAAGTCTGGGGATTCCCCTCATTCCCATGCCACCGAGTATAGCTGGAATTTGGCCTTGTGTATGGATAGGCCTGGGATACATTTACCCTTGACTGGGCTGCATTTTCCCTCCCCAACCCTCTCCCACTAGATATTCCTAATCATGGACTCACCAAGCAGGAGCACCTTCACCTCTCCCCCTAAGGTAGTAGCCCATTTGTGCCCTTCCATGATCCTTCTTCTGTCTACATCATCCAGCTTGCTCCTTGCCCCCTCCCCCACAGTATGGGTGTCTCTAATTTGTGCGTGCCCTTCTAGGCTCATTCATCTGTCTATATCCCCCTGCTTGCTCCTCTCACCCCCTGCAACCTGGGTGTCACAAGTCTGTGTGTGCCCTTCCAGACTTCTTCTCCTGACAACGGCCCCCTGCTTGCTCCTCGCCCCTCCCACAGCCTGGGTGTTGCTGATTTGTTTGTGTGCTTCCAGGCTCCCTCTTCTGTTTCCCTCTCCCAGCTTCCTCCTCGCACCTCTCACAGCCTGAATATCTCTAGTCGACCCCCTTAACTCTTCCCTTAACTCTTCCCTGGTTGAACTGTTGCCACTGACTCCTCCACCCAGGCCTCCTTTTACTGCTTCCCTTCTCACCCCCTTCAGGTTCTGCACTAATGGACCCTTGTGACCTAGTGCTCCCTGCACCCTACTCCTCTGATATTTCCAGTCTCAGAGCTATTCCTACCCAGAGTGCTCCCCTCCTCAGACCCCTCCTTTTCTGATTTTCCCATCCTTGATACTGCCCTATCCTGGGTCCTTGACTCATCCACCCTGACTCTGCTCTGTGCATCCCCCTCTGCCTTACCTCCATCAGACCTGGGCTCCTGCCCCCTTCCCTGCCCATCTGGTGCCCTGGTCTCACATTTCCCCATGCCCTCCCCTCCTTTGGTGCAGGTCTCTTCGTCTGTCCCCTGCCCCCCTCTGAATCCTGATCAATCCCTCCCCATTGGCCTACTTCCCCTGCCCACCAGCCTCTTCCACCTCATCATCTGGAAACAGCAGGGTGAAGCGATTTGTAAGTGTGATGCCTGCCCCAAGTTTTCCCACTCCTGTCTCCCGCCCATGTCTTGGCTCTCTCTGGACAGCCCCGCCCTTTGGAATGAAGTCTGTATGCTGGCATTTTCATGTATCTCCCCCCTGGAGTGACCATGTGGCCCTAGTCCTCTCACTCCTGCCCCATACCCTGGGGTATGTCATTTTGTCCTCGCTCATCATCATATGGTTCCTGCCTCCCCTCCCCTTCCCTCTCCCTCCCTTCCTCCAACTGCAACCTGATCCCCTCGACCTCCTGCCTGAGACCTGCCAACTGGTAACACACTGGGCATCCCCCAAACCTCCATGCCCAATTCAATATTATGGCCTCCCCGAACCCTGCACACCCAATCATCCTCCCAAAGATACCTACTCTTGCATCATTCGATCCCATCCTCACTGTTGGGTGTAAGCAATATGGGCCCCCACCGGCAATAAAAGTGCCCGCCAATCAATATACAATCGATCTACCTCCTTCCCAGCAGTAGCCAGCATATACCCAAGCAATCAAGGCAAACAGTACCCAAATTGCAGTAGCCAGCACTACCCAAGCGTCATCCTAGTAGGATTAAAGGCAAAGAAAAGCCACCACGCAAATACAAAAACAATCCCACCAAGACCTCTAGTGATCATTTCAGGACTCCTAGTGAGTACACTTAACAATCCATCACACAACATGCAATGGAGTCCATCCCAAACTGAAAGTTCTCCAAGGGTCAATGACTCAGGCTATTAGTCCAGCCCAGCCCAGCCCAGACTCCTCCTCCTCCTCTGACTATTTAATAGAGGTTGGGGCCAGGGAGGATGAGGGGGGACACAATTACAGCACCTCCGTGCACAGTTAAAGGTGTCTGGACTTTCCCCTTTATAGCCCAGCTGTGAGTTTGAAACAAGCGCTCTGCCTCCTGATTGGGCCACCTTCCTGTAGGAGCTGTTTCCTCCCAGCAGCCCTGATGCTCCTTCCCTGGCCCACTGCCATTGCAGCCGCCAGGTCTAGCTATACTCTGATTGCCCTCCATCACCTCTGCTGATGCAGCCTGGTGCCCGCCTCCTGATGCGCTTTACACTGCTCCACCGCTGAGGTCCCAGTGCTCCCTCTATGCCACCAGTACGGCCAGCAATCCTGCCTCCTCTTCTGCCCCCGAAGTGGCCCCTGGTTCAAAATTACAACTCGTCCCTTACACATTTTAATCCCTCCTTTACATACAGTGCCACCCCCTCTCCATTTACCTTTTCCCTATCCTTCTGGTGTAATCCATACCCCAAAACTGTCATGTCCCAGTCGTGGATTTGGGAGGGCCATGTCTCCATTATAGTCATCAAATCCACTACCCCCTCCTCCAGGACAGCCTGTAGTTCTGCCCCTTTATTCCACAGACTCCTAGCATTTAGTGTTACCTCCCTCCAACCCTTGTCTCTACCCCCCATCTCTCTCCCCTTTTGTCTACTCCCTTAGTAGTTGCTTTCCTCTTTACTGTGCTATCATGGGGGATAAGCACATTTAGTTTTACATCACTAGGCCTCTGAACTCATTCATCCTGCTACCCCCCCTCCTGGTTTAAATGCTCCCCAATGTGCTTCCCTATCCTTGCCTTCAGTAATTTTTTTCCCTCCTGATTTAAGTGCAGTCTATCTTTTGCATACAGACTGCTGTTCTCCCAGGTCTCCCCCACCCTCCTTTCAGCCCATACCCTTTTTCCCCGACACCAGGTCTCCAGCCATTCATTAAACTCTTGAATTCTCCCTTTTCTTGCAATACTTGCCCTGGAAATGGGAAGTACCTCAGAGAAGGTGACAGATCTGCCTGCTCCTTCACACAGAGGTCCCAGTTCCTCAAACCTCCTCTTTACTTCCGCTACTGTCCCATCATCCAGGTCATTTATCCCCAGGTGTATTATTAGGTGAGTCCTTTCACTTTTCCTGCTTGCATACCTTAGCATGGATTGCCCAAACCCTTTCCGTCTTCATTCCTGGCTTGGCTTCCACCCATATTCTACTGTGCCTCTCCCCTTTGCTGCCCCACCTGACCCCTCTTAGTATCGAGTCCCCCAACACCAAAACAACTCCCTTCCTCCCCTCCCCATCTCCCCCCTTCTTCTCTCCTTCTTCCTCTTGCACAATGTTCCCTCCTATTGTCACTGTTTCTCCCTCCTTGTTCTCCACTGTCCTCAGCCCTTCTTGCCCCAGTTTACCCATTTCTCTATCACCCTCCTCAGCAATTTTGGTCTTCATACCCATGGACCATGCCTCCTCTTCCTCTTTCTCCTCTGTTGACCCTCCATTAGAGGTCGACCCCCATCTGAGCTTACTGTGTTACAATCTCTCTGTACTCCTTCTCTAATTCTCCTTGCACATTTTTTTCCTGTACTTGTGTCACCCTCCCTGCCCCTTGTCCTGATAACCTTCCATCTCTCTTATCTCCCTCTTCTTTTTCTTTTCCTGGATGTCTTTTGTGCTTTCCACTTTTCTTTCTCCTCCCGACCTAATATGCCCCATAATCACCTTTGACATATCCCCCATTAACCTTAGTAATTCTTTCTCTAGCCTCCCCAGCCTTATACAGGTTAGGCACCCCCTGCCCTCCACAGGGTATCCATGAATACTGCCCCTCCACAGTTATTACATTCCACGATCCTTGCTACCCTGTGATTTCTGTTTCCCTCTTCCCTGATTCATTTGCCCCCCTTCCCTCCACTGACCCTCATTCTGGCCTGCCCCACTACCTTGTCCCCTTCCCAGACTTCCCCAGTCTGTCATCCTGGTCCCATTATCCCTTTCTTTTCTTTATTCCCTCTGCTCCATTCTCACTTTCGTGGTTCCTCTTCTTTCTATCTTGCCCTGGTCTGTTGGCAGCACTATAGCACTATTTCCCTTATTTTCCAGTCCCTCTACCCTGTGGTGTGTGACCATAGAAGTAATTTTGGTGTAAAGGTTGGGGGGGGGGGCAACCTCACTCTCAACCATTCTTGGATCACAAGGGCTGTTCTAACCACCAGAAAGCAAATTATCTATGTAAAAATACCATTATTTCTAACAACATACCTTTGAAAGCTAATACATGTGGGCTCAGGCAATCAGGGTGGGGCAGAGCCTGTCATAGGGGTGCAGAATCTACAATTATTGTGTTTAAAGCAGCATTAAAATTAATTACAATGAACCTGCTCACCTGCTCCAGCCTCCTCCTTAATATTATTCTGGTTTAAAAGTAGCAGAAATTACATGGTGTGGCTGGCTGCAGGAGAAGTGCTAACATACACCAGAAGGGCAAAGCTGCATTCTGCCCAGAAATGCCCTCCCCCCATTCCCTCTGCCATTGGGTCCAAATTCATTCACCTACTCTATAACAATATCTAAAGGATAGGAGCATGAACTGTTCAGGATTTGACGTTGATTATGTTTTGACCTATAAGGTTCTCATTAGACCCAAATTCTTTACACCAATGGGTCCAATTCAAGCCATGTTTTAAACTCCCTAGCGCTGGCACTGGCTGGCTGCTCCTTTTTACTGTGTTTAAAGCAGCAGTTACTACTACTTTAAACATATTAAGGAAGGAGGAACAGCAACAGTATACTAGGTAGTTTTTTTTTTGTAAAACAGCAAAAAAATGAAATACTCCCTACCTTTCAAGCCCTCCTACTGTCCACACCAGGGACAACACACACTGTTCATCCACCCACCTACAACTGGGTTTGATTTTTTTTTTTAATTACTTTAACTTTGGTAACACAGGAAACACTTGCTGAGGAGTTGCATGTTAGGCTAACCATATAACCACCCTCCCCACCCCCAGTCAGCAGCCACTACCAGAGCAGACATAGTTGGGTGACACGTAGGAAAGATAGTACACAGCATTTTAAATTGGACACTATAGACATGCCCAACATACCATGCAGACCACCAGTAAATATAAACATCAGCTACCCTTGACTTTCTTGCAGACTAGAGCTATGTTAGCTAAGGTTGAAAGGTTTGAACTGGTTGTGCAGTGCTGGTCACTGGTACAGCCACGCCAGGCACTACAGTAACAAGGAAGAGTGAATGCATCACAGACTGCAACGGGCTTCCTGGGTACTCCCTGACTGGCACCAAATCAATAAATGGCTAATAGCTTGTGGCACTGCCAGTTAACAGAACGCACTGTGCAAACTGGAATTCTCTCCCACCACCTCCTCTATTGTGGTGTGCATATCCCCTCAGCATGATGATGTGCTCCCCATATACACCTAGCAAAGCAGACCCATTCACTCACCCCAACCCCCACCACCACTATCCTACTACCTCCCTCCTAGTTAAGTTGCAGGAACTTGCAGCCTTGAGCCTCCAGCAGTCCACTCCAAGTAAGTTAACTTCCAAGTGAATAGCACAGCAGCATAGCATGATCCCCTGACACTCTTTCATCTGTCTTTTGGATGAGACGTTAAATGGAGGTCCCATCTACCTGGATTGGTGGTAGTTCAGGTGGATGTTAAAGATCCCATGGCACTTATTGAAAAAGAGTAGGGGAATTTCCCCCGGGGTCCTGGCCAAATTTCGCTCATTCACTAAAAAAAAATACCACCAACAGCTTAATCTGGTTCAAGGTCAGTTGGCATTCATCTGTATCCCCCTTCCTCAGGTCATGCCTGAAAATAGGCAGGATTTGTCTAGTGCACTTACCTGGTCAACAAAAACTAAAACAAAACAAAAAAAAAAAACAGCCCACACTCAGGTGCCTTGTGCCTGTTAGCTTCATCCGATTCTTGAACTCCTCTGTCTCCAACTGACTCAAGCTTCTCAGCAGCGGTGGTAGCATTCATTTTTAAGTAAGAAAGACACAGGACAGGAGGAGGAAGGGAAATGAAGCACAAGCATGGTAGTTCTCTTCCAACACCAGCAGTCTCCCACCCACTTGTCCTGGCTCCTCGTTATTCACACATGCTAATGCTACTTCCAGGTGCAGTCCATCATGTTCTCCCTCCCTACTGCATTTGCTCCTGCTCCTGCTCCTATCAGTTCTGTTCAGACCACCTTGTGTGGCAATGCCCCCCCCCGCCCTGTCTAGACTAGGCTGTGCTGCACTATCTTGCGTCTCTCTTTCTCTCTCTCTCTGTCTCCCAATGATGCTTTGCCTGCTGCTCCTGCTGTACATTGCAGATGGTGCCTGCTTTTCTGCTCTGACCCACCAGTGAGATCCTCCCCCCCACACACACGGGCTTCTGAGTCCCTCCTAGTCCACTAGTAGGCAGCTGCAGCAAAAATAAGGAGCTAAATGTTAGGAGTGACAAAAGTGGTGATCTGAATTTGGGGGGGGGATTTGTGCCCCCTTTCCCCCATGACAGAGAGCTCCTGCCACTCTTGAGGACCATCCTTTTCTTAAATCTGTTGCAACAAGTTCTTCTATTTCTTAGTCTGTTCTATCTTTTACAATTTCTAGTCCATAAGGTTGGCCATCTATGGGCACGCCCTCCCCTTTTTTGGCTATGCTATAGTGTCCTCTTTAATTTTCCATTTCCCTCTCAGGCCTTCATACAGGGAGGTTATTGTTGTGACCTTCAAGCTTATGTAAAACAGGTTGTGTTTATTGTTGTTGGATTTAGTATGTAATAGCACTATGTCATAATATACCTTATGTTTGTGAAACCTATAAATGTTGATAATACCATGTCACTATGTGTTTTTGAAAATGGTAAAAAGTACTAGGTCACTATTATAGAAATTAAAGTTAGTTGTGCAATTTAAAATGCATGTAAATTGCTGTAAACTGAACAAGTCTGAAATGTCACGGTGATTTGCATATATCCCATGATGCTTTGCAGTATGAGAGTATGTATGATGTTGTATTTCTTTGAAACTTGGTTTATTGCCAATACCCTTTGGGGTAACCACTTTTTTCAGTGTTTTTTTTTTCCTTTTTGAGCCCCCACTACCCAAACAAACGGGGCCCACATAGGGATGAAGGGTTTTCACTGAAAAGTGGTTAAATCAGAGATCAGTGTCAGCCTGTGCTGGCTAAGTGCAGAGAAAGGACATTCATAGTCTGTTGCTGCAAACTGATGTATTGAAGAAGGAACACGCTATTGCTGAAGCTTATTTTCTGTATTCTGAATAAACATCATACAGAGATTGTGTGTTGAACCTGAAGTTTGGTGTCTGGTCCATCTATTATCCCACAGCCTCTCCACACTCCCTATAATTATGCTGCTGTGTGTGGCTATGCTGTGTATAGAAATAAGATGGCTAACAGTGTGTGTATGCAGTCAGCAGGCACTGTATGATGTCACAAGCTACCAGTATAAAGGAAGTGATGTGCTAGGGGTGGGTGAGTGAGTTTGGCCCCTCCTGAGCACTAGAGACAATCAGCTACCCCAGTAAATCCTCACTAAGACACTCAGTTGCACCAGCAAAATCCCTTGAACAGGTACCTTTCCAGCAAATGCAGCAATTATGGACCTCTGAATGTTCATCTAACTGACTGGTAGATTTGGACATAAACCACAAACCTGCACTCATTCCACCTGATCATCCCCCCTTACTTAAGCAATAAGGTACTCCAAGGTGTGTGTTATCATGTAATAACGTCACTCCTGAGGTGGGTTGAAGCACAAGATGAAGCCGAGTGCTTCCACCACCCCAGGAGTGACGTTATTACACGGTAACACATACCTTGGAGTGCCTTAATGCAATTATACAATGGCTTGATGTTATACAAAGCAAAAATAAAAATTAAAATATTTTTAGTAGATTTTCAGTGAGATAGTATATCTTTGTTTCTGAGAAAAATGCATATCATCCAAAAAATCAACACAGTAATGTTATTGTTTAATATCATCACTGTCTCAGGCACACACTGACCAATCAGAGTCCAGGAAATGTTCTTGCCATTGTGTAATAAGCCTTGACTCATGGTTATTAATGAATGACTCTCTGTTTGTCTCTCAGTGTCTACCCCTTTGTGGCAAAATATTCCCTTGTTCTGCTGATCATGCCTTGTGAATTTGCTACAAAAATATATAGCAATATCAGTGTAATGCCCCAAATAGTGGATGCTTAACAGGCTCCTTGCTGCCTCAGAATTGCTTTCTGCAGCGTGTTGGGGGACTGGAGGAGCTCTTCTCAACCACCAAGTTGCTTTCTCCTTGGTGATCATCATACAGCTCTCCCTGCATACGCATGAGCAGTCACCTGCTTGAACATTCAAGCTGCCAGCTCATACATTGTCCATAGCACTAAGCATGACCAATGGAAAGACAAACATTTCACTGCTGCAATCTGAGGTGATGAACAAACTACTAGGAGGGTGAGGAAAAGGAACAAACCTGAGTTTGGCACCTTTGTGCCCTTCAGAACAACACAGCTGCCACCCACATGAACAGAGACTTTGCTCTGCCTAGGGTGACATAGAATGACGCTCCCGATGGGCTGATGAAAGCGTGACTGACACAAGCTACCAACCAGTTAATGAGTCACAGGTGTGCTTAATGAACTGGGTGTGGGGATTAGCATGGTAAAAGCAGGGCAGTAGCCCACAAAAGACTTCTAAAAGTTAAAGCAATGTTTCCTCATTAAGGAAGCCACCATCTTGCCGACCCTCGACCTGGCAGCAGTCAATTAGAGGCCAGGGATCTCAGCACCTGACTCTCAAAGCATTCTAAGAGAATAACTGTGCTGCATGCTTGGTACCCTTTCTACCAGCCAATAGGGCATAAAGTGAAGACTCTGCATCTTAATTATAGAATTACTAAATCAAGATGTCCCGCGGTGGTCGCGAGGGCTCCAAAGAGCTGCCTCCCCCATTAACTTTCACCTCTAGCAGCAAGCTAAATCAAGACATCCTGCCATGGTCGCGAGGGCTCCAAGGAGCTGCCCTCCTCCAGAAACTTTCATCTCTAGCAGCAAGCTAAATCAAGATGTTCCACGGTGGTCGCGAGGGCTCCAAGGAGCTGCCATCCCCTAGAAACTTTCTCCTCTAGCAGCAAGCTAAATCAAGATGTTCCACGGTGGTCGTGAGGGCTCCAAAGAACTGCCCTCCCCCAGAAACTTTCACCTCTAGCAGCAAGGTACGTCAGGGATCGGCTTACTGGGACAGCATGGACGGAAACAAACAGCTGATTTTAGGTGCCAAACCTGATTTCAAATTTTATTTTCATTATGGACTCCTACCTTTAATATTATTTGTCGCCTTCGGTCTACTGATAGTTTTTTACCCACATCACTTTTGTTCACAGCTACTGTTTTTTGGCTATTTATGTTGATTTGCATTAAGAGAGACTGCATGATCTTGCTACTACTACTATTTCTATTGCGAAATTTGGCATTTTAACATTAATTAAGCCTGCCCAAAGAGGGATTATAGCTTAAACTGTGTTTAAAAGTGCACTATGCAAGATAGACACCTTGTATTTGTTGAAGTCCTGCAAACTGCTGCGGTATACTTTCAGCTTGGATTTAAAGATTTGTACTCTGCAGATAGATTTAGCCCCTTGCCATGTAGATAAACCCCCACCCCTTTTGTTTGCTTAGCACCTGTCCCCTCCTCCTTACCTGCTATTTAACTGCATTTCTGTTGTTCTTTCTCAGCTAAATCAAGGCGTCCTGCGGTGGTCGAAGGGCTCCAAGGAGCTGCCTTCCCAGAACTTTCACACCTAGCAGCAAGGTACGCTTGAGGATCGGCTTACTGGGATGGCGTGGAAGCCCTGCTGACACTTTGCGTTGGCTATCCACCTCCCCACCCACAACCCTTGGCAAACCTTTGCTTATATAGCTTCAGTGGGTTCCAGATCAGGGTGGTTTGCCACCCACAACCCTTGGCAAACACTTATATAGCTAGCAGGGTTCAGGATTGCGGTTGGAAAACAACCTATCAGTCTATTTTCCAATTAGCAAGCTATATCTTTCCTCCACTAGAGGGAGACAACATGCAATTTCATATTAGCTGTGCACTCCCCAAACTTTCACCATGCTACTTCTTCACGTCTCTCTACTTGCCTCTCTCTTACACTTTGCCTCACTACCCCCCTCCTTTTATCCATGAATGGAGTCAGACAATTTCATGCCCCTAGTTGAGGCTGTGGTTACTGCAGCACTAGCTACCTTATACACTAAAATATACCCCCTGTCTCAACCTTGTAACTTGCTGCCTAGCCACGCTACACTACCACCCTCCTTTCATCTAGGTCTCCTAGCCCGGTACTCTAGCAGCAGTTGCCTAACTCCTGCAGCGTCCCAGCCTTTTCCCGCATATCGCAGACCCCAGAGAACCATCCCTTTCACCAACCTCTTCATAATCTTGCTTCTTGTACTTGCCGAGGATATTGAACTGAACCCTGGGCCTACAAATACCCCACTAGTACTCCCCCAAGGGCTCAAGCTAATGCACCTAAATATCTGCAGCCTCTTGCACAAAATAACTTCCCTCCAGCAAATGGTACTTTCCCTGAAGCCTGACATTATGATCATTTCTGACACCTGGCTTAAGCTCCACAACAAAGACCCCAAATTCTCCATCCCACAGTACTCCATTATCCGCCTAGACTACCCTGGCAGAAAAAAGGGTGAGGGTAGAGCAATGTATATCTTGACCTCCATGTAGTACACACAAGTCATTATACCTTCAACTGTGCAGTCAATCGAGGCCTTGCTGATCAAGCTCTCCCTCCCCAATACAACACCCATCTTCATCGCTGGTTCATATTGCCCCCCTGACACCTCCCTGGCTACTATCATGGACTTCTTGGGCACCCTGAAATCCCTCGCCATTGGGGATGAGATTCATATACTGAGGAATTTCAACATAAACTGGCTTGCCAGTGGCAATTCAAAGTTTTGAAATCAAGTAGCCAAACTAAATTTGCCTAGCTGCTCTCTGAACCCACAAGGCTAAACCATAAATCACTGAATCACTCCCTCCTCGACTGGTCCCTGACCTCACACCAGCACCACGATTATAGCCTCGGGCATCCTGCCCGACTATCTCAGTGATCACCATATGATCTACTCTGTCTGTAAAACTGTCAGCCTAAAGCCCTCCATACTATTCTTATTCCTTATCTACATACAAATCCCTGATCTAGCTTCCCTGCTAACAGACCTAACATCAATTGACTGGTCCTTTATTCCAAAGACCACCACTATTGATGCAGCTTAGCACTATTTCAAGGTCAGATTCCTAGCTGCATGGGATCGCCATGCTCCGCTCAGATGTGTGCATGGGTGAGGGGTGCTCACTGCCCTGGATCACCCCTGACATCCTGACTCTTACCAAAGCTATAGACCAGTGATGAAAATGTCAAGGCGCTCCGGCTCCCCGATCACCAAATTATTTACAGCACCCTACGTAACATCTGTACCTCACAAATCAGACTAGCCAAATCAAATTACTTCAAAGCCTTCTTCCAGGCTAACATAAACTGCCCAACAAAATTCTGTAAGGTTGTAAAATCCTTTTTTCCCCTCCCTCCCAACCTGGCTTTAAATATAGGTCAGACTGTCATAAATGACCTGGATGCAGTTGCCGCTGAATTCAATGCCACATTCATAAGCTGTACCTCTACACTGCTCTCCAATCTCCCCCAGCCCAACCTCTCCTCCGGACCTCTCTACTCAATCACCTCCTCCCACTACCCCCTTCTGTTTTCAGCAGGTCACATCTCCTGAAGTCTATCATGCCTTGCTCTCCCTAAACCCCCACAAAGGTAAATGCCCCTCTGGTCTGGACTCTAGGATGCTACACCTGGCTGCCCCAGCTATCGCCACCCCAGTGGCTGACCTTCTAAACCTCTCTTTTGCCTTAGGATCCATCCGCAAGGACTGGAAGCATGCAACAGTCATCCCACTCCACAAAGGTAGTGATACCTCTGTCCCTGACAACTACCGGCCTGTCTCCCTCCTACCTATTATGGCCAAGCTACAAGAATACATAGTCCTCTCTCAACTCTCCATCTTTCTTTTCTCCTTTTCCTTCTTCTCACCCTACCAGTCTAGATTCAGGAAATCACACTCTACTGCCACCTCGCTCCTCAGGCTGACTGATAACATCCTCGAAGGTATGGACAAAGGCCTTATCACCGCAGCCATTTTTGTCAATCTAGCAAAGGCTTTTGACACGGTCTCCCATGTACTCCTACTTAAAAATCTCTCCCGGACTGGGCTCTCTACACTGTTCACAAGCTGGTTCCGCTCCTACCTGGTCGACCGTTCCCAGGCAGTAAAAATAGGAAGCACCAGCTGACTTCCCCTCCCTGTTACCTCTGGGATCCCTGAAAGCTCAGTCCTGGGACCGCTATGATTCTCAATGTTTCTGAATGATCTGCCCTCTGCCTGCCCTCACTCATCCATCCAAATGCATGCAGACGACACAGTTTTATACATGTCTGGCCCACCAACAGTTGATGTTGAGTCCAGGATACAGCAGGATTTTAATGATGTTCAGCTCTGGTTCTGTGCAAACCAGCTTTTTCTCAATGCCAAGAAGTCCGTCTCCCTGACCTTTGACACAAGACAGAGACTCTCTAGGCTCCCAGGTACCCCCTCCTTCTCCTCCCTGGATAGGATTACTCTGGAGACCTGCTCCTCCTTCCGATACCTCGGGGTATGGCTCAACCAGCATCTTGACTTTTCCGTTCATGTTGATACCATACACAAAAAAGCTGCATCCAGAATTGGATGCCCTCTATTGGATTTGTGGCTGCCTACCACCGCCAGCTCGCTGTGCACTGTTACAGAAAATTATATTCCCTATTTTTGACTATGGCGACATAGTCTACAGTGCTACTCCAAAGTCCATATTAGCCAGACTGGACCCTCTCTTCCACTCTTTCTGTCACTTCGCAATGGATTGCCCGCCCTCCACTCACCACTGCATGCTCTACAGGTCCCTCTCCTTTACCGCACTCCACGACCGCCACATGTCCCACTGTGCCAAACTCACTGCCAAATTCTGGTCCCTGGCCTTGCCCATCTGTCTCTCTGATGTGTTGGCTATCCAATCCCTTAGAAACTATGACACATGCACCTTGGTAGTCCCACGGGTAACCACATCTAGCGGCCAAGCATCCTTCAGATACCAGATGCCCAAACTGTGGAACTCCTTCCCGTCTGCCATCAGACATTTGTCCCAGACTAAGCACTTCAGCTCTCTAGTCAACTCCCATTTAATGTCATCTTGTGCCTGTGGGAAATTATGTGTCAATTAATCATATAGCGGCAGACTGTCAGTTTAGGGCTTTCAGTCTCCTATGGTCACACTACCTGGTGCTTTTTCTTGTATCTCTGTATTATTTCTATTACTAAGCATGTCTTACATTTGCCACCACTCTTGTTCTTGCTCTAAATTGGTGTAAAACTTCTCTGTTTATGTGCAGTCTGTTTGCTAGCTTCCTGTTAATGTACATACTGTATTACCCCTTGTTTATTGCAAATTATTGGATGTTTACTGACTTGTGTATTGTACTGTTTCCCTCTGCCCCTTCCCCCAGGACACACCTGGAATCAAGCACTACTGCTCAGTGTGTCTTCCTGATAAAACTTTTAAATAAATAAATTAAATAAATATTAATTGACAGACAGTTGTGCCAATCTAAAGCTGTCTTTGTCCAGGGGGAAATGCTGAGGGAAGTTTCAGATGTGGGGAGTTGGCAGTGAGCTCTCACAGAGTGAGCAGGGCTACTGTTGGTGGTAAGAACCATCCAGGGAAGCCTGTCTGGGCTTCAGCAGCAATTTGATCAGGGAGTGACTTCAAAGGTTTCTACAACCTGTGTGCTACAGCGAGTGAACTGTGCATCTAACAAAAGTGTCAGGATGACATTTTCCTGTAAGAAAGACTGTGACCTGCCCTGACAGAAATGGAGGTAAACACATGCCACAGCTGCCAGCCTGTAGGTATCTGAAACTGCCTGAGTACATCGGTGTGAGGAAAACCTGCATCAAGCCTGCAGACAGTCTGGGAGATGGCTGGGTAGTGCTACTGTCAGGTAGTAGCTTATGCTCAGCACAAGGGTTCTGAAGCCTAGAAATGGGTGGGAGGCATGTGGACCCTGCTCTCAAATGGTTTGTTCTGCAGAAGAGGAGGAAGAAGAAGAAAGAGCCAGACAGGTCCAGATGACTGCAGATGCAGAGAGCCTGATCCACATCCAGAGGCACCTGAAACCCGCATCTTTGAGCTGCCCCCGCCACACTGCATAACTGAACCATCAGCCTGAGAAAACCTGCACCTGCAGAGGAGGAGAAGGCACCACTGTTGTCAAGAAAGCTGATACACCAGAACTGTGAGTTCCCTGAGGACTTGTCCTACAATTGGAGGCAGTATAGCGCAGTGGTCTAAGGCTCTGAGCTGCAAATCTGGTGACACCCAGCAGACCAGACCTGGGTTTGAATCTCACAGCTTCCACTTGCCTACTGTGTGACCCTGAACAAGTCTCTTAACCTCCTTGTGCTTCCAGGTCACTCCTGTAAAAAAGCTTTCAGCTTAGTGTGCTATACCTGGTTAAACAACTAAATGAAAAAAAAAAAAAAAATTGGAAATGTGTATAATGTTTGCCACCAAATCTACAGATCTGGCCAGTAGGCCAGGAGTTACAAATACCTCATTTGGAGGTTTTGCCATTTAAGCAGTTTCATGGCCTGTGGGGTTTGGGTTTAACACACTGTCAGCCAACCAGCTGCAGTGTCACTGAGCCTGTAGTGTTCCTATGGCTGGTTGCCCAGTGAAGCACCAGGAGCTCACTTTAAGGTTTAAGCGTTAAAACTGGTACCTGTGGGAAGTGGGTAGTGTCCCCAGTACAGGTGATCGGCAATACAAAAGGTTTTACAGTATTTATCTGCCACTGCCTTGTCTTGCCTGGTGGGCGGTGGCACTGTTATTGCTGTTTTAAAACGTTTTACTGGCTGAGCCTAGTCAGACACATGATGCATGCCCTTTTGATTGCGGCATTGGTAGCCATGATTTGTGATTTAAGCAACAAAACCCTGTGCTATAATGACATACTGAAGGAAAGCAACTTTATATTTATCCTGCAGTGTGATTTAGCATTGTTAATTCTGCCTACTCATGGGTGAACAAATAAATATTATGCTGTATCATGGAAGATTTGTATGTAACCATGCTATAATGTAAACAGTTGCTGCCTTATTTTAAAACAGGGAAACCTGAAATTGTTTAGCTCCAGGAGATGCATCTTAAACCAGCAGTATTTACTAGTTAGCAAAATAAATTCATCGCAGTTTTTTTTGGTAAAAATGTATTTCTGATATCCCTAGGCCCATGCTCAGTTCATTTTAACTTTTCTCAGCTATTGTTAAACAGTGTTTACAGCTGATTTTGTAATCAATGGCTTGCATCATTAAAGATGGTTGCCACTCGCAATTTTTACAAATCTCTTCATTTGAGGTTATCTGTTGAATGTACATGTTAGAGTCATAATGTAGACACATTAGGATGGCGTGGTCACATGTTTCTGATGGTAAACAGCACAACAATGTGCCAAGATATTTAATTTTGTCATGGCACAGGACTTAGATCTTTTAAAAACTTCAAAATCCCATATCTTGGTTCAGGAATAAAAGAAAACAAAAAGGAAATTGGGCATCTTGATATTTTTTGCCAAAAGAAGCATAATTACCAAAAAAAGCTATATAGACACTAACAAATACTGCTGCTTTAATGAAACAGAGCACAACAAGCTCAAAAGGCATCACGTTGGACAGATAGTAGCAGCCCCATATATAAATCATTGTGAGGAGTGGCCATACTTATCTGCAAGCCTCAACAAATTAAAAATAAATTATGGGCCAAATAGGACAGCACAGGTAAGTGAGTGGGTCCTAATTAAAGGACAATTTATTTGTTTATTTTAGTTTTTATTATCCAGGTAGTGTGTGCTTGACAAACATTTTCCTATTTTCAGGCATGACGTGTGACAGTACAAAACCAATAAACAGTACAGAACATGACAACAAGTAGACACCTGAGACTACTATACAAACATACTAACATATGAAAATGCCAGCAGAAACAGGCCTCACAGTCTGTTGAACCTGCTTGATTGCGCAGCTAGCACCTTATAATGCTGCTGCTACTCCTTTCCATCCCATCCTATTACCCCTTACCCTATCCCAACCCCTCTTGAAGCTGTCTACCATCTTGCAGGCCACTACCTCATGCAGCAAGAAGTTCCACTTGTCCCTCACTCTTTCCGTGAAAAAATGTCTCCTCATCTCTCTCCTGAATCTACCCTGCCTCCAATCTCAGTTGGTGTCCTCTCATGTCCTTCTCCTTTCTCCTCTGGAAAATCCTTTCTGTATTAGTCTTGTTTATTCCCTTCAGGTACTTGAAGGTCTCAGTCATATATCCCTTGTCCTGCCTCTCTTTCAGAGAGTACATATTCAACTCCCCCAGCCTTTCCTCATATGGCTTGTACTCCAATCCCTTGATCATCTTTGTAACTCTATGCTGTACCCCCTTCCAACAATCTGATGTCCTTCTTCAGGAATGGGCACCAGTATTGCATGCAGTACTCCAGGTGGGGCCTAACCAGTGACCTATACAGGGGCAGGATAACCTCCCTACTTCTGGAGGAGATCCCTCTAGCTATACACCCCAGCATTTTGTTGGTTTTGCCACACCCTTCTGCATTGAACAGAGTTGTTTATGCTCCCTGTTATGATCAACTCTAGGTCCTTCTCTTCTGTACAGTAACCCAACTGCACCCATTTAAGTGATAATCCTTCCCTGTTTCCAGGCTCTGAAGTGCAGAACCTTGCACTTCTTGATGTTGAACCCCAGCTGCCATTTATCTGCCCATTTCTGCAGCTTATTCAGGTCATCCTGCAACCCCTCCCCCCATGCCATCTACCACAGCTCCCATCTTGGTATTGTCTGCAAACAGACTGATTTTGTTCCGGATCCCATTTGAGATATCTGCAACAAAAATCCCGAACAGTACTGGTCTCAGCATGGATCCCTATGGTACCCCGCTCATCACTGCTCTCGGTGATGAGAGTCCCCCAACCACCACCACCCTCTGCTGTCTCCCCCTCAGCCAGTTCCTGATCCAGGTCACCATTTCTGGTCCTGCCCCCACATACTCTCACTTTCCCCCAATCTCCCATGTGACACTGAATCAAAGTCCTTACTGAAGTCCAAGTACAAGACATCCACATCATGGCCCTTGTCCAGTTCCCGTGTTACCCTGTCATAGAACTCTACCAGGTTTGTCTGATACGATGGCTGGTTGTCCTGGATACCATTTGCCTCCAAGAAGTTCACAAGCCTCTCCTTTAGGATGATCTCCATGAGTTTACCCACGATCGAGGTGAGACTCACTGGCCTGTAGTTCCCCGATTCATCCTTTGGCCCACTTTTATGGCTGGGCACCACATGGGAAGTCTTCCAGTCCTGTGGTACACATTCTGTGTCCATGGAGATATTGAACAGGTCTGCCAGCGGCCCCACAAGGACCTCTGCCAGCTCCAACTATACTCTAGGGTGAATGCCATCCATCCCGGGTTTGTCCACTCTTAATGCCCTCAACCCCTCCAGCACCCTGCCCTTTGTAATCCCTATATCTGTTGTCCTCTGCCCCCTTTACCCACCCTCCCACTTGCCTGAGGTATTTGCCCCCCATTCTCCTGCATGAACACAGAGCAGAATTACTCACTTAGTGCCTCTGCCTACTCCACCCTCTTCTCCACCCACCTCCCATCATTCTTGATCCTCACAAGCTGGTCTTTCCTTCTCCTTTTTTTGCCTATGTAACTGAAGAAGTATTTTTCTCCTCTTCTGATCCCTGCACCATTCTTAGCTCTCTAGATGCTTTGGCCCTTCACCAGTATAGTGACCTCCCTAGACTTTTCCCTGTATCATATTTTCTTCTCCCTCCCCATTTTCCTATACTGAAATGCCACCTCTTGGCTCACCCCTTACCTGACCTCTGGTGGCAGCCAACTGGGTTTCTTTGCCCTGCCCTTCTTGTTTTTTTTCCTAGTACAGGTCTCTGTTGCCTCCACTAGCCCTCCCTTTATTATATTCCATTTCTGATCTGCATCCATGTATAGTTGGATGTCTGCCAGGTGCTTGCTCAGAATTTCCCCATCATCCTAAAGTACATCACCCTTGTACCCGTGCCCCTGTGTCCCTCCCCATGTTTTGCATGAATCACACCAAGTAGTGGTCACTTCCAGCAAGCGTTCGTCAACTTCTAGGTTCTTTACAGCTTCTCCATTATCCAGTACAAGGTTCAAAGTCCTTTTCCAGCCATGTCGGCTCCTGTACCAGCTGTGTCAAGAAGCTGTCCTGAAAAGCTTCCAACAGGACCCCACTTGCACTCATGGTGGCAGGTGTGCTTCAATCCACCCCCGTAGGTTGAACTCCCACCACCACCACCGTGCTTCCTTCCTGCTTACCCTTTGAATTTGATCGCCAGTTCCCAGTCCAGGTCACAACCCATGACCCCTATCTTCAGTGTCTTATTCCTTGCATCCTGGAACTGCATCCACAGAGCTTTTGTCCTCCCCTCCTCCCCTTCCTCCCTTATGCACTTAATTCCCTCCCTTATTCCCCTTGGTCCTATCCTTTCTGAATAGCCTGTACCCTGGGATCATCATATCCCAGTCCTGGTATTGGGTGGCTGATGTTTCCATGATGGCCACCATGTCCACCAGTTCCACTGCCAAGAGAGCCTGTAACTCCACAGTTCTGTACCTTAGGCTGTACCTTATCACAAAAGGTAAAACTCAGTGGTATAAATCAAGCATACATTCAGCCTAACAGCTATTCAAAGTAATTAGTGCGAGGATGTAGGTATACATAGGCACAGTTATCAGAGTTAAAGGGCTAGGAGCAAGTACATACAGTTGTAAGTAGCGGTACTGATTCCAGAAAGTGCAGGTAGCAGAACAGAGTCTGCTATTAGCTGGAATGGTGTTCCAAAGTTTAGGGACAGAGACTGAGAAGACTAACTCCTCTAGTTTGGTTCTAGTGTAGTGCCCCAGGGAAATTGGGGGCACCACAGAAAATAGGGGATCCTCAGAGATATGAGAGGTCAGACAGTTATGGGGACCCTGGCAGCTTAATGGGAAACCCTTGAAAACTTTGATGACCCTCTGAAACACAGAACAGGCCAACTCCAGCAGACAGTCAAGCAGTTCTAAATTCAGGGTTTTAAAACAAAAACATTTTTTTTCTTTCTTCTCCCTTCCTTGGTTCTCCCTTTCCCCCTGCTCAAGACTGACACCTAGCCAGCCAAAGCCAAACCAGTTGGGCCACATTCCTGTCCCACGGTGGAGAAGGAAGCCAGGCTGAGCCCTCTCAGCCAATCCCTGTGGCCAGGGTAGATTCAAATTTGGAGACTTTTTTTTAAGCCACTGACCCAGCCTCAGGAAGCTAGCCTCTAGAGGAAGGAGCCAATCCCCTGGCAGGTAGCCAGGACCGCCCCAGCCTAGAAGAGGCTCTGCACAGGTTGGAGAGAGAGGAAAAGATTTTGACCAGGGAGTGTAAAGCACAGTAAGGTAATGGATGTCAGCTTCCCTGTTAGGAGGTTGAAGTGAATCTCCTGGGACCCTTCAGTGTGACTCCCTCCAGAAGATCCCCAGTAGCAGCCTTGGTTGTTTTTTGTGGAAATATGCCATCTAGTCGGGGCCCCCAGTGCGTTGAGTCTGTTTATTTGGCTGGGAAACAGAGAGTCTGTTTATTTGGCTGGGAAACAGACCCAGTGACCCTCTCATGCAGCAGTCTCCAGGAGAAGAGGCCTTATCACTCCTTTGTGGTTGTACATTCCCAGAGTACAGAAATCCTTGTTGAACTCCAGGGCTCCTGCACACAACTCATACCTCATCTAGAATTCCTCTGGTGCCTCTTTTTGACCCAGGAGGGGCCCTGGGAAGCTCAGTATCACCTGCACCCACTTCCAATGACCTCCACCAACTCCAAGTGTTTGCCACGATGCCACAGGTTCGAGTTGCCGGTCATAAGAGGTAGCCAGCTGGTAGCTAGAGCCCACCAAAGTGAGTCAGGTTAGGGGCCACCCCAGCTCTAGCTTGAGGGACTTAAGTCGTCTGCCAAACTCGGAGTCACATTGCCCATTCTCCAGCCTAGACATTGTCCCAAGGTGGCAATAGTACTAGTGACCTATACCAAGGTCTTGCCGAGAATTGCCAGACTCTGTGCCTCATTCCCTGAGGTGGCATAAGTACCGGTGGCCCATGCAAGAGGCCACACCAAGGGTCACCACACTCTTGATTGTACTGCCCATAGGTGGCTCATGTTCCAGTGATGCATCAAGAGGTCACACCAAAGATTGTTGGATTCTGAAGCTGCAGGGGTGATGTGGTAAGGGTTCCGGGGACCTGCCCAGAGGTTATCCAGTGGATCATCGCACCCAGCATCCTTTTCTCGACTGGAGATCACCTGCCCAAGGTCACCGCAGCCATTAACCCCAGATTAGTGGTGGGCGTAGTGGGCTAAATTCGCTCCATGGAGTGATACATGGAGTAACGCGGAATTGTGAAGTGCTCCACAACGTGAAGCGGAGTACTTTGTGTTATAATGGAGAATGTGAAGTCCATTGAAAACAATGACTTTGTGTTACTCCCTTCCCCAAACCACTTCTCCACCAATTATAATGGTAACACAGAAATCAATGTACTTTGCATTTCGCCTTGTAATTGAGTTCCAAAGTGAATTTGCAGTGCTTCATGGGATTGTAGGTCACATGGGCTCTAGATTGTTCTGCACAGCCTCAGTTCTGTGTAGTGTGTGTGTGTGTGTATTGGAAGATGGAGACAGTTTCTCTCAGAGCTCTGCCATTCAAATACTCTAAAAGCTGTTAAAAGTCTTTTGAGCCATTTTCTTTGCTCAAAATTTAGTACATCGATTGTAGGAAACCTCCTATGCTCATATCATCAGTGTTTATTGTTTGTGTGTGGATTTTAATGTTAATTTAGAACAGTCAGTCTGTGTACTGTGAAGTGTGCTTGGGAGAGGGCGATCTGTGGTGTAGGTAGATTAACTGGGAGAAAAAGGCAGTCTTTCTGATTTGGTTCTACTCTTCTTGTATAACTGTGTTAATGTACACAGTAATATTTTCAGTAATTCTTGACATTTTTTGCTGATTGTTGTGGTGCAGCAGTGTATAATTTCAGTTTGTTTAAAATATTTGTTTGTATTACTAAAGGTTTTCAATTTGCTATGCATTACTTGTAGTGTGTGTGTGTGTATGTGTGTGTGAAATGCATGCATGCCATTAAATCAGATACCATTTATTGTGCCACAGGGTAATTGCAGCAGTGTGAACCTGCTATCCACTGCACCTGCATGAATTTTTTTGCACTGCTTGTGGAATATTTACTGGTAGTAGTGGACTGTTACTGCCATGCACTACACTACCCCCCTCCCCAAATGGCAAAAGGTATTCTTTTCCAAATTTGGATTTCTGATGGTGAGCACTGGTTAGCTGTTGTTGTTGTTGTGCCTTTGTGTCTGCATCTCTTTAGTGCACTGCGCAATCTTAATCTGTCTGTACATATGCATCTCTTTAGGGCCCAATCTCCATCTGTTACTTAAGTCACAGTAGTTTCTTTGGCTTCCCTTCAGAATACTGGTGTGGTGCACACAATTCACAATCACGTCATGATTCACAAAATTAATGTTTTGTAGTATCTCTCCAGGCTTCACCACTGTACCCATTGATATGAGTTTTCAAGCTGGTGAGTTTTGTGAACAGCCAGGTTATTAGGGAAGTACAGCCATAGGCATTCACGTTCCCAAAACGCTCGTCAGCTCCAAGTCTGAGAAAAATAAATTCATATTTCACAGTCATGAATGCAGTCATGATTCCCGATCACATCACGAATTACAAAATTAATTTTTTTACTAGTTACTTACATCATGTACGCCAGTTTTGTAGTATCTCTCCGGACTTCACCACTGTACTCATTGACATGAGTTTCCAAATTGGGGAGTTTTGTAATACAGGTCATTGTCATCGGGGAATTACAGCTGTAGGCATTCATGTTCCAGTACAGTATATGAGTTACAGTACTGTAGGCCATGTGGATGTGTGGGGTCTGGCTGCCAATGTTGTTGTCACCCTCCTTTCTTCAGGTTAAGGCAGAATAACAACAAGAAGTCACAATCACAATAACAAGGTGAAGTGGAATTTCATGCTACGCAGAGTGACAACGCAAAGTGCCCATCTCGGCATTTCACTGGTGGAATTTTAATTCACTGCATCTCTAAGATGGGAGACTTTACATGTCTTGTTACATTCCAATTTCACTTCTTCAGCAGTGGGAATTTTCTGGACACAAGACAGTAGCATTTTGGGAAATGAACATTAATTCTGTGATTTTGGCTGACAACTGCCCTGATGACTGAGTGTGCCATTAATTCTAGGAGACTTTGCATTTCTTGCTACTTTCTCATTTCATTTAGTCAGCACTGGGAATTTTCTGGAGACAAGACGACAGTAGCATTTTGGGGATGCACATTAATTCTAGTGACTGTGTGTGTGGGGGCTGCCAATGTTGTAGTCACTCTACTTACTTCGCCTTAAGGCAGAATGACAACGCAAAGTAATAATAACAAGGCGAAGTGGGCATTTCATGCTGGCCACTCCACGAAGCAGAGTGACAACGTGAAGTACCCACTTCATGTTCACTTCACCGGCTAAATTTAAATTCACTGCATCTTTACCCCAGATAAGGATTCTCTTCCCCTACAACCCGGCATCAACACCCATCCTCAACCAGATGTTTCCCTTTCAATGTTGCCTCAGTGACACCAGGAGTCACTTTCTTCCCAGGGCCAGGAGGCCTACAGTGTTTTACTTGGTTTCTGGTTCACTGGGGAATGCCCCGATTTATGGCCTGTATAGGATGTGCTTTCTTAGGTTCAGCCTCAGCAGTCGGCTGACCAAAATGCCAGTAACCCAAGCTTGGTGCATCGGATTGCTACATTCTTAGGACTCGAATAATCTGGACTTTTGTAGGACATTAGTGCACCCAGGTTGTGGTCCCAGTAATCTTATTCACTCTCTCTTATGTGTGATAGTGTTAGTGAATGCTAAGTCTTTTCTGTGTGCTCCAACTGTTGCTAATAAACCTTTCATCTTGGCTCTAGAGTATGTCTCCAGCATCTCCTTCCAGATTTATCTGGCATCACCCTAAACTATAGGGGTACGCACCACCACAGCTCGTCCACGACAAAAACTTGACGTAGTCAACAGGATAAAAGTCAACAAGGAGCCCAAAGCTTGGGCAACTCCAACCCAAGATGCCTTCAGATACTGATGGAGCCACAGCATCATCCTCATCTTTAGTTCAACTACCCCAATAATGATGCCTTATTACTTTGGGGCACCATGGCTGCCAAGGTACACAGGAGACCTAAGTTCAGTCAACTGCAGCCTTGTCGACTTCCGGATGAAGCTGCAGGCTATGTTCCATCTCTACCAAGTGCCAGAGCAACAGAGAGGGAAATTCCTGATTGGGCAGCTGGGAGGCGCTGCCAAACGGGAGGTTGAAGGCTGGTCGGATGGAGAAAAGAACACTGCTGAATGGATCCTGACATGGCTAAGTGATATCTTTGACAAGCAGAGTGTCTTGGACCTTAAAATTAAGTTCTTCTCTTCCACACAGGGCCCCTGGGAGACACTGTGGGACTTTGCTTTGAGCCTGCAAGAGGCACGTCGGGCCCTGCCAAAATGAGACCCGAGTGAGGACCATGACCCAGACCAAGTATTGATAGAGCGGTTCATCGAGGAGGCCTTGGGAGAACCTCTATGTCAGAAGTTGTGGTTGTTGCACTGTCAAAACCCAGATACAAAATTTATGGACTTCAAAGAGGAAGCCATAGAGGTCTTAGGCTCTGGACAACTGAGAAGGAGATGGTGGCCTTCCAGCAGATGGCTGGTGTCACCAGAGCCATGGTCACTGGAGGTCCAGTGTCTAAACCCTGCTCCTCTTGCAGTGCCTTCACCAGATGGAGAGCAGAGAAGGACTCCAGCCAGAAAGAAAACTATCAACTGGATTTTCTGAAATGTGACTCATGCTCAAGACAAGGAGGATTCCCACCAGCAGTGCAAGAGCAGCTGACATGGTTGGCACATGCCATACTGGATTTGCCAAAGAAGCTGGCATCACTTAGGGCAGAGATGAAGCAAGATGCCCAGATTCAGGGTGTGCAGCGTCCATGCAGATTCAGGAGGAAAAGGAACTGAGGTTGAAGACACCTGGATCAACGAGAGGAGCAAAACAGACCCACTTGCCAAAGTGAAGGAACCACTGAGCCCATTCCACAGCCATGTCAGAGGAGTGATGCTGGGAGCAGTGAGGTCAAAAGAGCTCTATGCCAGTTGTATGGAGACCAAGATGGAAACTGAGAAAATTAATCTATGCAGCCAAGCTGTCAGAACATCATTAGAAGTCCACCAAGAGTTTGGGATGCTAGAACTGAGCATCATGCACATACACCCAAAGCAGTGGGTCATGATGTGTGCCAGCAGATTCTAGAGCAGAATGGCCAAAGGGAGACCCAGTATCAGGAGCTTACACAGCGAGTGGCAGAGTATGCAAAGCAGAAGGCTGAACTGCAAAAAGAATGTCACAACCTCAGAAAAAGTCTACAGCAGCAAGTTCAGAAGATTAAGGAACAATCTGAGCAAGCACGCCGCCATGAAGAGTCAGAAGCATGGTATGCGAGGAGTATCCATGAATACCAGATTATGGCCAGAGACCTGAATCGTAGGCCGATCATAGAGACACAGGCCAAAGGACAGCAACAATGGGAACATGAAGCACAGTTAGCAAATTATAGGTCCAAGTTGACCACGTTGGAACAGGAGAAGGAGAGGCTCCACAGACAGTTAGTGGAGTTGCAGACACCCTCACAGAGGGAGGAGAGCATCCAGTTGAATGATCTATGTATCCAGGAACTGAAAAAATCCATGGGGACCAACTGCCCAGAAGTAAGTGATGAGCGAACCAGTCAGTGTTTGCATCCAGAGATACCTGAATTCCACCAGGCACCCAAGAAGAAACCAGGGAGAAAATCAGATCCAGTCAGGGCCACAGCGACTGGTATCAGTTGGCTGAATACGCAAGCATCGCCGTCCATTCAGGTGACTGCCAAGGCAGTTGAAGCACATCACCAGAAGGAGAACAGGCCCTCTCCTCAAGCAGAGCCCAAGTCACCAGTCATTCTAAAGGTGTGTGCAACCCTAGAAGATGGGAGGGTGTCAGATGATGCCTGCAATCGGGAAAAGCCATTACTCATAGTAGAGCAAGTGATGGTGAAGTCAAGGAGAGGTGGGACATCATCTTTTGAATGGGAGCCCAACCCATTTGTCATCTCAGAAATCCCATGCCCTGGATATCAAATCTACCAAGTCCAGACATTGGATGGAACACAGACTCAGAAGGTGGTACACCGCAATCAGTTGAAGTCCTGCATGGTTAATGTTGAGTGGGTCGGACAGATAAATAAGGAGAGGCAGGAGCTACCCCCAACCAAGGGAACACTCCCAGGATCATTCCCCACTTAGGTACTAATCCCATGGCTGTATGCAATGGTGCCACACCCTCCAGTAGCCAATGCTGTAGATCCTCCTCAATGTAGATCCCAGAGGTCAAACTTTGGAGTACCCTGTCAGAGCTATGTGACTGAAGCTGTACAAAGGGTGTCCCCATATGAGTAGAAACATGAAAGAAGAGCCAAGACCATTGCCCAGTTGTAAATATGGTTTATTGAAATGTTCTGAGATGTAAATCAGATCCTTAAAGATGCAAGGAGTCATAAATGTTTTCACACACTGACAAAACCGCTACCCTAATGTTTAGAGTGTTAAGAAAATGTAGAATTAAGAATTTAAAGCTTATAATCTGTAGGCTGTTAAGAATATCTTGTTACCATAGTAAGAGCAAGGAATATGTCATTGCTTATGGATGGATTTGTCAAAGAGTTCAAGATTAAGAAGGTAAAAATTTTGAAAATAGATGAGGACATGTATTGTTAGGTGGCCTGAATCTGTAGTGCCCCAGGAAATTGGGGTACCCAGAGAAAATAGGGATCTCAGAGATATGAGGGGTCAGAATTCCTACGGTGCTCTTCTTCAACCCAGGGAGGGTCCCCGGAAGCCCAGTATTACCTGCACCAGCTCCAAGTGTTTGCCACGATGCCCCAGGTTCGAATTGCTGGTCATAAGTGGTAGCCAGCTGGTAGCTAGGGCTCACCAAAGTGAGTCAGGTTAGTTGCCACCCCGGCTCTAGCTTGAGGGACTTAAGTCATCCACTGAACTCGGAGTCACATTGCCCATTCTTCTGCATAGACATTGTCCCAAGGTGGCAATAGTACCGGTGGCCTATACCAAGGTCTTGCCGAGGATTGCCAGGCTCTGTGCCTCATTTCCTGAGATGGCATAAATACCAGTGGCCCACACAAAAGGCCACATCAAGGGTCACCACAATCTTGATTGTACTGCCCCTAGGTGGCTCGTGTTCCAGTAATGCATCAAGAGGTCACACCGAAGATTGTCGGATTCTGAAGCTGCAGAGGTGATGTGGTAAGGGTTCCGGGGACCTGCCTAGAGGTCATCCAGTGGATCATTGCACTCAGCATCCTTTTCTCGACTGGAGATCACCTGCCCGAGGTCACTGCAGCTGGCAACCCCAGATAAGGGTTCTCTTCCCCTACAATCTGGTGTCAACACCCATCCTCGACCAGACACTTCTTTCTACGTTGCCTCAGTGACGCCTAGGAATCACCTTTCTTCCCAGGGCCAGGAGGCCTACCAGTGTTTTACTTGGTTTCTGGTTCACTGGGGACACCCCATTTTATGACCTGTATAGGAAGCACTTCCTTAGGTTCACCCTCAGCAGTTGGCTGACCAAAATACTGGTACTAGAGTACGCCTCCAGCCTCTTCTTCCAGATTTATCTGGCATCACCCTAAATTATAGGGGTACAAACCACCACAGCTCATCCACCATGCTAGTCCTAGGTATGACTAAGAGGTTGAGGTCAAAAGATCTGAGTGGGTAGGTATTTCTGCACGGCAAGAGAAAGGAGGCAAGTGATTGTAGTGCTTCGCTCTGAATTACGTTATGTGTGATGCCTCCCAGGAGAGATCATGCAGAGCTGAAGGGGCGAGCAAAACCAAGCTTTGAATGCAAGGTGCAATGATGGGCTAGTCAATTACTACTAAGGGCAAAATAGCAGGCATTGTTATAAGCCACATCCCATTTGTGTGACATAGAGTTGGAGGCTACAGAAAAAAACAGGCAAACCATAAGGGTTTGGAGCAAAATACCACAGGCAATGGCAATTCAATCTCTGGGAGAGATATTATGGCTAGCTCTGTAGGCAAGCCTGAGTCTGACTCTGAATGCCTTACAGGTAGACATCATGTGGAGTGAAAATTAAGATTACATGGCCATGAGCAATACTATAAACATACAGTCGTGTCCTGAACTATGAGGATACTAGAGTCCTTCCAGACCATTTGTTAAAGGTTTCCTAACTGCATGGTCAAATAATCTGGGAGGTGAGTTCATAGAAACACGGAATCAAAGAAAAGGCTCTTCCAGTTCATCGAGAATACTGATATGGAGGGGTTTGTCCTTGAGGCCAAATCACTTCCCTTGCTTATCTCCTTGATCTTGCCTTTGCATTTGTTCCACCCCATTGAAGCTTGCCATGGACTTTGCATTTTCCACTTCTTCTGGCAATCTGCTCCATCCCTTCACCACCCTCTGTGTGAAGTAATACTTCATGATGGCCTCGCCTGATTCTATACACCATCAACTTGCTTCCATTTTCTGGGGCTAACATGATTTAACTGGACCTAAACAATTTGCTGAAGTCCAATTTATTAATACCCTTCATGTACTGGAAGGTTTCAGTCATGTTCTTCTCTCCTTCTGGTTTACAGTGACTAAATGTCCAGGTTCTCCTGCCTCTTCTCATATGTGTTTTCTTCTTGATCATGTAATAACTGAGTATCTTTATTTTTTCTTTTAGTTGTTTTGGTTGTTTATTGTGCATTCTTTTACTACCTCTGTATGTATGTTGACCCTCATCCTTTGACGTGGAACCTTTGTAAACGAGCAGTTTCTGCTCAAAGGTATTTGTAATCCAAGAATTTAATAAATAAATAAAATAAATAAATGTATCATTCTCATGGCTCTCCTTTACACTGCCTCCAGCATATTTATATCCTTTTTTATGTTGGCTCGTTCTTGCGCGCCAGCCAACATATTGCATTAGTAGCAGATTTGGAGGCGCGGTCACTGTGGGCAAATGCAGGGCACACATCAGTAGGTGCATCCCTCATTCCCAAATAAGTCAGCATGCAGGTGCCACACCAGCAATACATAATGTGGTGAGCACATCTGACAAAAGGTCCACTGCAATGAGAGCCAAGCTCGTCATGCAGCGGCACCAAAACACACCCTTCCCACAAGCCTTTCCTCTGGTGAAGCCTTTCAATAAACATGGCTGCACTGACTGCCACCGTGTGGAGAGCCGACTTCAAGAGTGCCCAATTCCCCTGTCATCATGCCCCAACCCACTTCATTTTCTGACAGGAGAGCCCTCCTATTTGACATATTGCACTCCCCATTTAAAGTGTGTACCGAGGGAGTGCCCAATCCCTTCAGCATCATGTCCTCCCTTCCTAGTTTAATTTGCCAATGGGGAAGCCCACTCCCTGTCAGCAAATGCCCCCCATTTGTTGAGTGCCGACAGGGTGCCCAATCCTCCATCGGCTACAGAACCCCCAAAACACTCAGGTGTGCTGGGAGCCCACCCCAGCGTGAATGCCCTGTAAAAATAATTTTTTTTACAACCTACAAACCAGAAAACTGTCCCTCATCGGAGCCTGGGGTCTCTACCTCCAACTTCAGCCCTCCCTCTGCACACCCCTGCCTCCCTACACACACACCCCCCCCCACCCCATACTTATCTCCGAGCATGGCACAATGATCTTCGTGGACCAGGAACACATCTGCACTCTTCAAAGCTGACCACGAACTGAAGAAATGCCAGTAAGCTGTATAATGGCATAAATAGGGTTTTTCAACTTTGTTGCATATCTTGAGCATATTTTGGCACAAAATTTCAACATGGGGTTATTGGGACCCTTCCTCATGAATTCAGTCACTGTAATGGCATTATTCAGTCCGAAAGGTAATTTTGTGGTCACTGTGTGAATCACTGTTCAGGACTGAGTAACAAAACAATAGTGCCACTGTTCATGGGGAGGGCTCTCAAAAGACTATGTTAGCAAATTTGGTAAAAAATAAAAAATGGCTGTTTTACCGAGTGTGGGTTGCGCAGTTTCCACGCACGCTTGTAACCTCATGAATTTGTAATATTTTCAGTCCAGATTTTTAAAATTGCCATTTTTTCCCTCCTCCTTATGAACAGTACAGCTGTCATTTTACATATCCTGGTCAAAATGTGTTTTCACGCATCTGGCGCAGAATAGAGCAGTCACTGTGCGAAATCCGTTTTCGGGACAGTTTGAGAAAATGGCGGTGACACTGTTCATGAGCAGAGGTCCTAAAATGCTGATGTTGAAAATTTGGTGATGAAAGTCCATAAAATGGCTGTGTTACAAGTGTGCATTGCACAGTTTCCACGCACCCTTGTAACTTCACAAATTTGCAATATTTTCATGCCAGATTTTCAACACTGGCATTTTTTCACACCTCCTTATGAACAGTACAGCTATCATTTTTCACAGCCTGCCCAAAATGTGTTTTAGCACCTGTAGCACACAATGACGTGGTCGCTGTGGGAAATCAACTTTTGGGACAGATTACCAAAATCACAACACTACTGTTCATGAGGGGAGGTCCCAAAATACCTATGTTGAAAATGTGGTCACAAAAATCCCCAAAATAATTGAGTTACGGACGTGTGTTGCGCAGTTTCTATGCATGCTCATGACTTCACCAATTTTTCATATTTTCACTCCAGATTTTCAATGTTGCCATATTTTTACACCTCCTCATGAACAATACAGTTGTCATTTTTCACGTCCTGCCCAAAATGTGTTTTCATCCCTGTGTCACCAAATGGCATAGCCGCTGTGCAAAACCACCTTTCAGCTAACAAACTGACTGTGCTGCTCTTCATGAGGTGGGATCACAAAAAGCCTATGTTGAAAATTTGAGGAAAATATCAACAAACGCCTATGACGTTAAGGTTTCCAACTGTAACACCCCACCCTGTAGAGACGGACAGGCATCAGGGATGTGACTTGGGATCACTGGCTGTTAATGGTCACGCCATTCCATCCCCACCCCCACCCTGCAGCCAGTGACAGGCATTGAGGTGTGCCTTGAAGTGTTCGAATTCCTAAAGTTCACCTTTCTCCTTTACTGCACCTGTCTCAGTGTATTTCCTTATGGAATGGGGTAAGTATAAGGCCCAAAGACCCCAAAGCACAACACGACACTTGTCAGTGTCTATTGGAAGTAGGGGTGAGGAGTAAAAATGGCATGAGCGTTACAGCTGACGACCCAAGGCACACCCCAACGCCTGTCAGTCTCTGCAGGGTGGGGTTGGGGTTGGTCTCAGTTCAATACTTCACTGCCATTCCTATTATGCATCTCTAACTCCTGCACTACCAATGCCAATGCCAATGCCAGCGAGAGACAACATTCGGCATTGACAAAAGCTTGTTACTCTTTACCTTAATTTTAGATCACCTGATGGATGGATCATCCATAAACATACACCACCACAACAAGGGAGAAACTATTATAAAGCAAGGTGCCACAGCAATTAGCCTTCCAGAAATATGGAGGGTCTTAAATGCAAAAAAAAGATGATTAATACTATTCAAATGTCCATCAATTGCACAAATAGGCATGGTGTTCACCAACAATGGCTTTGCCAACTAAATAGCATCTGCCATGTAGTTAACCATAATAATTTCGGACACCACACCTTTGAAAATGCAGTGAAGCACAATGATCTATAGTAAAAACTGATCCATAAATCCCACAATATTAAATAACATGAAATTTGTAAAACAAGTTAAAACAGAAACTTAAGAATATTTGTCAATCAATAAAGGGTGGTCACCTCAAATGGCATAATCCGCACTCCTGAAAGCATACATAAAAGGAGAATTATAGCATACACAGCAAAACTCAACAAAGAAAGAATGGTCAAACTTGCAAATGTGGAACTAAAAATTAATGAACTGAATCCTAATCATAAAGCATGTTTGCAAATGGGACACTGGGAGCTAACCAAGTCACAACAGAGTACAACTAATTAAATTCTCAAGAAATGGAAGCTTTCACCTACCAAAAGGCAAGGTACTATGAACAAAGTAATAGATGTGGATATCTTCTGACTCTCGAATGAAAAACAGAAGAAGCACAAAATCACTTATTTGAAATTGGTGCTATGTCATAACAGTGATTGTGGAATAGTGATAGCCATTTGGGCGAGTGTACATCGCTGAAAATTAATTACGGCGATGTACACGCGCTACATGCACTAAAAAACTGGTGACTGTTTTTCTATGTTATGTATGGGGGGTCTGCCTCCTGCACCCCCCATTTAAGGATTCTCAACTCCAGGTGGGGTTCATCTTGGGGAAGGGGTATAAAACTAAACCCTGACTCAATGCAAAAACAATTGTATCCAGAATTGAATTTGGCACTCTCTCAACCCCAGCCCAGCACCTGCCCACCATGCCACATGGCCAGCTTGGCAGCCGACCACTGTACTACACCTCACATACCCTCCCTTCCCTTCTGCCTGTCACATGACGTGGTCCCTCCCCTCTGCGTGCATGCATATAAAGTGCCATCCCATCACAATACTCACCTACAACCCCATCCTGTCACTACTCTGCCAGGGAGCCCTGTACACAGATAATGTGATTGAGTTGACCTTTTTGAAAGCGCTCAATTGCGGTTGCTTTGTACAGGGTATACCATTGAAATCTAATATAGAAACATAGAATTTGACAGCAGATAAGGACCACTTGGCCCATCTAGTCTGCCCATTTCCCTACCTAATGGATAAGCTGCAGATCTTAGTTAACCTATAGCCTACTTCCTCCTACCCCCACTTTAGAAGGCAGTATAGCACAATGGTTTAAGGCTCCTGAGCTGTAAACCTGGAGACCTGGGCTGGAATCTCACAGCCCACTTGCATACTGTGTGACCCTGGGCAAGTCACTTAACTTCCTTGTGCTCCCAGGTCGCACCTGTAAACAAGCTTCAGGTTAATGTTTCACTAGAAATACCACCAACAGCTTAATCTGGTTCAGTTTCAGTTACTTAGCATCTGTATCCCCCCTCCCCCCGGTTGCCCCTGAAAAGGGGACTTCTAGGCCTAGTGGGCTTACTGGGTTAACAAAATTAAATAAATAAATAAATAGTGTCTGTCTATCTCTCTCTCCTGGTTTAAAAAAACAACAACTTAGAATTGCCTTATGTCTGTCCCATGCATTCTTGAATTCCCCCACTGTTTTTGACTCCACTACCTCCTCAGGAAGGCTGTTCCATGTATCCACAACCCTCTCCATGAAAAAATAGTTCCTCACATTACTTCTGAGCCATCCCCCTTCTATCTTCAAATTGTGCCCCTTGTTCTTGCATATCTCTTTTTCTGAAAGATGCTACTCTCCTGGACTCTGTTGATTCCTTTGATGTACTTGAAAGTTTCTATCATGTCCCCCCTCTTCCTCCTCTCCTAGAGGATTTATATACTAAGCTCCTTTAATCTCTCTTCGTATGTCTTCTGGTGCAGACCCTGCACCATTTTAGTTGCCCTCCTCTGACAGCTTCCTTTCTGTCTATGTCCTTGTGGAGATGAGGTCTCCAGAACTGGATGCAGTACTTCAGATGGGGTCTAACCAACCTCTATACAGAGGGATAACAACTCATGTTTTCTACTGATGATGCCCTCCCAATGCATCCCAGTATCCCTCCAGCCTTCTTACTGACTTCTCACATTGCTTGCCCACCTTAAGGTCATCTGATATGACTACCCCAGGTCCCTTTCCATTTTTGCTGTTGTTAGTATCTCACCTCCCATTGTGTACTCTTCCCATGGGTTTGAGTTTCCAGGTGCATTACTTTGCACTTCTTTGCATTGAATCTAGCTACCATACATTTGATAATTCCTCCAACCTTACAAGTCCCTTTGCATCCTTTCCACCCCACCTTCTGTATCAACCCTGTTGCAGATCTTTGTGTCGCCTGCAAAGAGACATACTTTTTCCTTCCAGTCCATCTGCAATGTCACTTATAAAGACATTAAAGAGGACTGGTCCCAGTACTGAACCCTGTGGTACCCCACTAATAACCCCACTTTCTTCAGAGTGAACTCCATTTACTATTACCCTCTGCATCCTGTTATTCAGCCAATATTTTATCCAGGCTACTACTTTGGGACTCACTCCATGGCTGGCTAACTTGTGTATTAATCTTTTATGTGGGACTGTGTCAAATGCCTTGCTAAAGTCTAGGTAGGCCATGTCCACAGCCCCTCCCTGGTCTACTACATTGGTCACTCAGTCAAAGAAATCTATGCACTGACAAGGCCTCTGGCTGCCTTCATCCCACCCCTCACTCCCTCCACTATGACAATGTCAATGACTGCTGCCTCCTTTTCTGCATCTAGCTCACACACTCTCCCCGACCCACTTACTCCCATTACTCCTTTCTAACTCATATCTGCCTTTCTCTCCTACTATTTATTTGCCAACTATGCTCAAGTTTGCCGGCATTGATTGCTTGCTGTGTACTCAAGCCTATTGTATTGTAACTACAAATGCCACTTTTTTACTGTCTTGCTTGTATAACCTTTGTAAGTATTGTATACCCTCCCACTGATGTGGAACCTTTGTAAACGAGCTTCTAGCTCAAATGTGTTTAATCCTAGTTTTCAATAAATAAATAAATATTAGATTTGTCTGACATTACCTTCCTGCTATGAATCAATGCTGCCTTGGGTCCTGTGCCCCACTGGCCTCTAGAAAATCAACAATTCTTTCCTTTAGAAGTGATTCCATCATTTTCCCTACTACTGAGGTCAAATTAACAGGTCTATAGTTTTCTGCCTGTCTTGCTCCCACATTTGTGAAAGGGAATCATGTCTGCCCTCCTCCAGTCCTCCGGTACCATACCATCCTCCCATGATTTGTTAAAAAGGGTAGTCAGTGGTGTCACTAGTTCTGCCCTTAGTTCTTATATAATTCTTGGGTGAATCATGTCAGGCCCCATTGCTTTGTCCACCTTCGGGTTTAAGAGTTCTTTCAGAACCCTTTCTTCTGTGAATGAAGTGGTATAGACCCCCCCATCTGGACAACTTCTATTCTTTGATTTAGGTACTCTCCCCTTCTCTTCTTTTGTGAATACTGAGCAGAAATATTCATTCAGTATCCCTGCTTTTTCACTGTCCCCCTCTGCCTACCCTCCCTTCCCTTTATTAAGCCTCACTATCCCTTCCTTGATCTTTCTTTTCTCCCTAATGTACCTATAAAAGGTTTTATCCCCCTTCTTAACTGAGTTGGCTATTTTTTCCTCAGTTTGGGCTTTTGCTATTCTGACTACCTTCCCTGCTTCCTTCTGCTTTAACTGGTACAGTTCTCTGTTCTGCTCCTTCTGTGTTTCCTTATACTTCCTGAATGCTACCTTTTTCTCCTTAGCCTTCCCCGCCACCTCTTTTGAGAACCATAGTGTTTTTTTCCTCCATTTTGCTTTGTTGATTTGCTTCACACAAAGGCTTGTTGCCTCTGTGATGGTTGTTTTGATTTTTCTCCATTGTTCCTCCACCCCTCCTTCTTGCCCATTTGCTAGTGCTTTTCTGAGGCACTCTCCCATTTTCCCAAAGTCAGCCCTCCTGAAGTCCAACATTCTTGCTTTTGTATGGCTCAACTTGATGGCTGTGTTTATCGTGAACTACACTGTTTGGTGGTCACTTGTTCCCAGATGGCTACCTACTTCTATATCCAATATTCTTTCTCCGTCCCCATTTGACGGTACCAGGTCTAAGATTGCTCCCTCCCGTATGGGTCCACCACTAGCTGTCTGAGGCATGCCCCCTGTAGGGCATCAAGAATAACCCTGCTTTTGGATGTGGCTACAGCAAGGGTGCTCCAGCTAACATCTGGCAGATTCAGGTCCCCCATCAATAATATATCCACTTTTCTGCTATTTTAAGGATGCCTTCTATCATTTCCTTGTCCATTGCCTCACCCTGAGATGGTAGTCTGTATACAACCCCTGTGTGAATTGCAGTGCCATAACCTGTCTCCAGAGTAACCCACAGATTCTCCTCTACTCCCTGTTTATCCTTTAGTTCCATCGCTTTGATCCCTTCCCTTACATAAAGCACTATTCCTCCTCCTCCTCTCGGACCCACCCCATCTCTCTTGTAGATTGTGTACCCTGTGATGTTGATATCCCAGTCATGGTTCTCAGTGTACTATGTTTCTGTGACTGCCACAATATCCAGCTGTCCCTCTTCCATCAAGGCCACTAGTTCAGGGAGCTTGTCACACAGACTACGGCATTGGTACTCATCACTCATCATTTTTTGAAAGCCTTACCCCTTGTAGCCCCATCCATGTCCTTACTGCCTTTTTCTGCATTTACCCCTGTCCTGCTTCCCACTGACTTCTCTAACTTGTTGTTTACCTCTCTAACTACTGTGTTTTGTGGGGGGGAGGCTTGGTTTTCCCTGCTTCTTTTCAGTACCTCCCCCTTGGCAAGTTTAAATGCTTGCCAATGATGCATTTAAACCTATCACCTAGGATTCTGGTTCCACTCCTGGACAGATGCAGACCATCACACTAGTATAGGCCTGTATTCCTCCAGGTGGAACCTCATGCCAGTTTACCTTTTGATTGCACACAAAATTTCCAGTGGTCAAAACAGGCTTTAAGTATCTTCGAGTAAATATAACCCCAAAAGAAAAGACCTATATGAGGCAAATTACCTGCCTGAACTAAATATAGTACAAGCAGAACTTAAATGATTGAGAACACTCATGATAATAGGTAGAGGTAACAGCCTCTGTCTTAAAAAGTCCTTAAGATTCCTGCTCCCAAAAGTTTTACATAGTACCAAATCAATATTCAATGCATGGGTCTCGCATATTAAAGCAATCTTTTTTTTTTTTTCTCAATTCCCTTTGTGCTCCACCATGCCCAGGCATCCTTCCGGGGTGTTTGCTTGACTACTGCCTCTACTCCCAGTCTGAACCCTGCGTACCCCTGGAGGGACTCCTCTGACCACCCAGGCAGACCTAGCCCTCAGATCACCCCCCTTGGGCAGACCTGTCCTCCTGCGACAGCCTTTCTAGGATTAGAGAGGTCTTATCTGGGTGGCAGGTCAACCATGGAGTCCTCCGTGCATCAGGCCAATGGTGGGATGTGGGCAGTGTCCCTGGAACCCCCATCATCTCCGTGGCCATGGCAGGGATTTTCTAGTTAGGTCCCCAGATGCAGGCCAGGCAATGCTGCCCTGCCCATGACATGGATGCTCCCATCCATGTCCGGAAGGCAGCCACCTGACGTCTCCCCTACATGCAGCCCCAAGATGTTGCAGTGCCTCTAGTCTCCACAGGGGGCTGCTGCATTGCCAGGCTGACCCTAGAACCCTCACTGAGAGAGGAAAGCAGTCCTCTGGATGCTCAATACTTTCTCTCCCCTGCCAACCCCCGAGGGCCCGGACTCATCCCAGAATCCAGGAACAATTGTGGCACGGTGGTGTGGCGTCTGTGCCACAACCCTCAGTGCCACCGAGCTGGCCCATATCAGAGCAATCTTGATAAACATAGAAACATAGAACATAGAAAAATAGACTTTGACAGCAGATAAGGATTGCTTGGCCCATCTAGTCTGCCCATTTCCCTACCTGAGGTGGTGACGCTGATTCTAGTTAACCAACAGCCTATTTCTTCCACCCCCACAGAATTACTATGTCTGTCCCATGCATTCTTGAATCCTCCCATAGTTTTAGACCCCACAGCCTCCTCAGGAAGGCTGTTCCATGCATCCACTACCTCTCTGTGAAATAATACTTCCTCACATTGCCCCTGAACTGCCCTTGTTCTTGCAAGTCTCTTTTTCTGAAAGATGCTACCCTCTTGGACTTTGTTGATTCCACTGAGGTACTTAAAAGTTTCTATCATGTCCCCTCCCTTCTTTCCTCAAGGTATAAGTATATAAGCTCCTTTAGTCTCTCCTCATATGGCTTCTCTGCAGAGCCTGCACCATTTAGTTGCCTCCTCTGGACTACCTCTATCCTGTCTATGTCCTTGCGGAGATGGGGTCTCCAGAACTGGACACATTACTCCAGATGGGGTCTCACCAACTGTCTGTACAGAGGGATAACAACTTTCTGTTTTCTGATGCTGATGCCTCTCCCTATGCATTCCAGTATACCCCCAGCCCTCCCTACTGCCTTCTCACATTGCTTGCTAACCTCAAGGTCATCTGATATGATTACCCCTAGGTTCCTTTCCTTTTTTGTTGTTGTTACTACCTCCCCACCCATTGTGTATTCTTCCCCTCGGTTCTTGTTTCCCAGGTGCATTATTTTGCACTTCTTTGCACTGAATCCTAGCTGCCATACTTCTGACCATTCCTCCAACCTTGTCAAGTCCCTTTTCATCCTTTCCACGCCTCCTTGTGTATCAACTCTGTTGCAGATCTTTTGTCTCTGCAAAAGGCATACTTTTCCTTCCAGTCCTTCTGCAATGTCACTGATGAAGACATTAAAAGGACTGGACCAATACTGAACTCCGTGGACCCACTAGTAACCCCTCTTTCTTCAGTGTGGACTTGCTACAATTATCTTCTGTGTCCTGTTGTGCAGCCAATGTTTTACCCAGGCTACCACCCTAGGACCCACTCCCAGGCTGGTTAATTTGACTATTAATCTTTTGTGTGGGACTGTGTCAAATGCCTTGCTAAAGTCTAGGTAGGCCATGTCCACAGCCCCTTCCTGGTCTACTACTTTGGTCACCCAGTCAAAGAAATCTATTAGATTTGTCTGACATTACCTTCCCGCTGTGAACCCATGCTGCCTTGGGTCCTGTGCTCCACTGGCCTCTAGGTACTCAACTATTCTTTCCTTCAGAAGTGACTCCATCACTTTCCCTACCACAGAGGTCAGACTGACAGGTCTGTAGTTTCCTGCCTCTGTCCTGGTCCTTCTTTTGTGAAGGGGAATCACATCTGCCTTCCTCCAGTCCTCGGGTACCACACCATCCTCCCATGATTTATTAAAAAGAGTAGCCAGTGCTTTCACTAGTTCCTCCCTTAATTCTTTTAGAATTCTGGGGTAAATTCCATCAGGACCCATTGCTTTGTCCACCATCAGTTTTAGGAGTTCGTGCAGAACCCTTTCTTCAGTGAAAGAACTGGGATCGACCCTCCTATCAAGAGTGCTTCTGTTAATTGGATTAGGCACTTCCCCCCCTCTTTTGTGAATACTGAGCAGAAATATTCATTCAGTATCCCTGCTTTTTCATTGTCCCCCTCTGCCCACCCACCGTTCATTCTATTCAGCCTCACTATCCCTCCCTTTGTCTTTCTACGCTCGCTAATGTACCTATAAAAGTTTTTATCCTCCTTCTTGACTGAGTTGGCTATCTTTTCCTCGGTTTGGGCCTTTGCCATTCTGACTTCCTCCTGCTTCCTTCTGCCTTAACTGGTACAGCTCTCTGTCCTGCTCCTTCTGTGTTCCTTATACTTCCAAAATGCTATCTTTTCTTCCTGACTTTCACAACCACCTCTTTTGAGAACCATAGTGGCTTTTTCTTTCATTTTGATTTGTTTATTTGCTTCACACAAGGCTTGTTGCCTCTGTGATGGCAGTTTGATGATTCCCCATTGCTGCTCACACCTCCTTCTAGCCTGTTTGCTAGTGCTTTTCTGAGGCACTCTCCCATCTTGCCAAAGTCAGCCCTCCTAAAGTCCAGTACCTCACTTTTGTATGGCTTGACTCTGAGCTGAGTTTAACGTGAACCACACTGTTTGATGGTCACTTGTCCCCAGATGACAACCCACTTCTAGATCTGAGATCCTCTCACTGCCCCATTTGAGAGTATGAGGTCTAAGATTGCTCCCTCATGAGTGGGTTCCGAAACTAGCTGTCTAATGCCTGCCACCTGTAGGGCATCAAGAATGGCCCTGCTCTTGGATGTGACTGTAGCAAATGTGCTCCAGTTAACATCTGGCATATTCAGGTCTCCCATCAACAGTATCTCCCCTTTCTCTGCCATTCTAAGAATGCCTTCTATCATATCCTTGCCCATTCCCTTCCCCTGACATGGGGGTCTGTACACAACCCCTGTGTGGATTGTGTGCCTTTCCAGTCTCCAAGGTGACCCACAGTGCCTCCTCTCCTCCCTGTTTACTCTTTGTTCAGTTGCTTTTATCCCTTCCTTTAATAGAGAGCTACCCTCCCCTCTTCTCCCCGCTTGTCTCTCCTGTAGGTTATGTACCCTGTTATGTTAACATCCCAGTCATGGTTCTCTGTGCACCATGTTTCTGTGACTGCTATGATATCCAGGCATCCCTCTTCCATCAAGGCCACCAGCTCAGGGAGCTTGTTGCCCAGACTACGGGCATTGGTACTCATTACCCTCCATTTCCTGATGGCCTTACTCCCTTTTGCCCCATCCCTGTCCTTCTTGCCTTTGTCAATTTCTCCATAAAAGTAGAATACCTACCTCAACCACATTCATGGTGGTCTGGGAATTCCACAGTTAGAAGCTTACTACTGGTAAGTGGAATTGACAACACTGCATTGCTGGTTCTACCCTGCTAGAACAGATATGGGTCAATGATAGAAAAGGGTTGGAGAGGCAGATGATCCCTTACAGTCCTATTATATGGGTCTATTAGTAACAACTGTAACATTTCAGAGGGTAACCCAGTAATGAAGCATATATTGAGGCTTTGACATAGATTACACTAAACAAATAAGGCCACTAATGGTATTTGCAGTCCATCTCCATCGTGGAATAAGGTCATAAACCCAAATTTTCTCACCGATGTAGGCTTCAAATTATGGAATGCTCATAGCACTCACCTTATGGGCCATCTATGGGAAGATACCACGTTTCTGACATTTCAACAGCTGAGAGTGAAATATACCATCCCAGAAAACCAATGTTTTAAATGTATTCAATCAAGGCAGCTGTTGTGCTCTGCTATTGGGAAAGATCTGAAGCTTAATCTGCATTCAATGATAGAATGAATTGTAGGTAGCACTAAAATAAGCACAGGATTGATGTATTCAATATATAAACAATTTGTTTTTCTTTTGGCTATAGCCAGACCAAATATTAAAGTAAAATGGCAAAATAGGCTGGACCTGGAAATAACAGATGAGAGGATGGTATAAGGATCTCAATGTAAAATCAACTGAGAGTCATCCAATTAATGTCTATACACATGCATATTTTATCCTTGGAAAATTGAAAGGCTTCTCCAGTAACTATGATGGCAAATGCCCTAGGCGGGAGAGAAGAAAATACCTGATGGCTCTACATGCTCTTGTTTGCCCCATACTGACTCAGTACTGGGCTGATATTATAGGCACACTTGAAAAATACTAGCAGTCTCCATGGAACTTTCTCTCTTGAGCTACACTATTACAGGTGATTTGAAAACTTTGACAAACTTCAAATGAGCTGATCAGAATTTATACATATAGCCCTGGCCTGCTCCAAACTATTAATTCTCAGAGTATAGAAAAGGCAAGGTTCCTGCCACATACTCTGAATGACTGAATGCCATGAATAAAATGCCACCCATGAAAAAATTACATATGAAACCAAACGTCATATTAGAGGATATATAAAAATATATAGTAGTTCAACTTCATGACCCATGAAGAAAATATTACATAATCCTACGGTCCCCAGGAAATAGATGAGTAAGAAAGAGTCTCATAGAAATTACAAACTCAGCTGACACACAAATAGTCCTAAATAAGCCTCACAAGGTACATACTTGAGTGTGAGAGGTTTATTTTAGTGAATTATGTAAAACATAAGATTTTATGGGTAACTTTTATTTTAGGTTACCACAGGTTGATAACCCCAATTGTTTTTCTTTGTTGTGTCACAAACTCAAGCATACTAATGTACTCTACCATACTGATGTACCATACAAATGCTCTCCTACATACTGCATAAGTAATTACCTATTCATGGTGAAATTAAAACCACATTTATAAACACTAGTTGTAATGTAACATATGCTTTGTACTGCTTAAAATATAATAAAGATTTCTTTTGAAAGAGTCAGTTTTCATATTGTCTTTGCTGTGGCATGTCATGCATTTGTAGGAGTGACTTCATACTTTGGGTCACATGTTTGACCCCATCCATCCTGATTTCAAAGATGTGATTCTCATTGACAAGCATCTATGTTTTTGTCCATCTCCTGCACAAATTTTAATTATTTTTGTTCAGCATTGCATGGATCATTGTAGGGTCACCTCTCCCAACAGGGCCTTATGGGATCTACAGGAGTTTAGTTTAGTTTATTGTTCTAGGAATTACTACCTTTGAGCCAGAGGCTCTTTTACAAGGTTCCACATCAATTAGGTACAGTACAAAGGTTACATAGATAACACAACAATTTGTGTTGTGTCAAGAGCAAGAAAACATATACAAATAGATATCAAATCACTTGTGCAAAAGGACATGAGATATCAATAATCACATTATTATTACAAGAAAGAGGTCATGCCAGATTAGGAGAAACAAATAGGGAAAAGTACAGAACAGAGAGTTAAGTGAAATGTGTGGGGAGCAGACAATAGCAGGAGAAAAGTTTCCCAAACATGTCTTTGTCAAATAACGGAACAGGGTGGGTAGTGAGAAAATAGGAGGTTTAATCAGGGCAGTCACAGGAGCTGGAGGTGGCAAGGTGAGAGAAAAGCCTTGATTTGAAAATACCTAGAGAGGTGGAGGCAGTAATATGAGTGCTGAGGGCATTTAGCCAGCTGGGGGCTCGATAGGCAAATGATCTTTGTCCCTGGGAAGTCCGGCATCGGGGGACTTGGAGAGGCTGGTGTTCTGATCTTCTGGCAAAACAGGTGCTAGCACTCGGGCATAACAGGTCTTGGATACAGGGTGGAGTGAGGCCCAGAGTGGATTTTTTCACCATCAGGCAGGTAAGGTACTTTATCTGGTTTGAGAGTTGCAACCAACCTGAGTCAGCATAGAGTTCACATGTGTGGGTACGTCGATGTGCACCAGTGAGTAGCCGACAGGCCTTATTTTAGGATGTTGTAATGCTACTAAGTGCTGTAGTAGTGGCAGATCCGTGATATAACTAAGCCATAGTCAATGACTGAGATGATAGAAGATTGGATGGCAATCCTCAGTGCAGAATGGGTAAGAAGCTGTCGGTTCCGATACAGAATCCCAATTCACTGATTAATAGTTTTTGCTGTACTATCAATGTGAGTTGCAAAGGTTAGGCCTTGATCAAAGTTGATTCCAAGATATTTGAAAATTGGCACTTGTTCAAGAGTATTTCCCAGGTATGTATTAATGGTGAGTGGAACTTGCCGTTTCTTGTTTTGTGGGTTAGAGAAGAGCATGGATTTAGTTTTTTTGTGGTTTAGAACCAGCTTATGTTCAAGGAACCACATCTCAACTTTGGAAAAGCATGCTGAAGGTTGAGGCGTAGAGGTTCGGATCTTTATGGAGTGGCAAGAATCATGGCATCATCGGCATAGAGGATTAATTGTTCAGGGCAGGATTTGGGGAGGAGTTTAGGAAAAGGCTGAAAGGAGGGGACCAGGATGGATCCCTGGGAACTCCTGAGTGAACCGGTTTTGAGTCTGAGAGAACTCCAGCTACTTTTACAGATTGAGAGCGCTGAGCAAGGTAATTTTTACCCAGTCACCAGGACCCTGCAAGAGCCCTAGGGATAGAAGTTGTTTGATAAGTAGGCAATGGTGAACTGTATCAAATGCCTTGGTTAGTCAATGTAGACTGCTCCAGTTAGGTTTCCTTTGTCCATGGCATTGTGGATTGCTCCTGAGAATTCAAGTAGGCAGTCGATGTGCTGTGCCCTTTCCTAAATCCATGCTGCTGAGTGCATAGGATGTGTGCTTTTCCAGGTAGTCTGAAAGTTGGTCCGCCACCAAGCGCTCAAGGGCCTTAGAGAGAGGTGGTAGTATTGATATCGGGCGATAGTTACCAGGCAGTGACTTATCACCACTTTTGTGCACTGGAGTGACAACTGCAACCTTCCATTTCCTAGGGAATTGGCTGTAGCAGAGGGAGAGAAATTTTTGTGAGGGGAGCAGTACTTCCTCCAGAGTGAGGGACAGAAGTTTAAGGTCAATAGTGTCGCTGCTTGCTCGGGACTTAGAAATGGCCTTCTTTACATATTTATAGACTTCATGTGCCTTTACTAGTTTGAAATGGAAGGGTGGTTTAGGTTGAGAGGCAGTAGTAGAAGGAAATTGGAGGGTCAGCATCAGTAAAGAAATCAGATGAGAGGACACCACTAAGGTCCATGAAGGTATCATTTAGGGTGTTTGCAATGATCTTTGGATCTAATGTAGTGTTCCATCACATTCATTATTGTAGGAGAGGATTTGGACTGCTGACCCATGATATTCTCTATGTTGTCCCAGAAGGATTTCCTTCACCCAAGGAGTTGGAGAGGGCATTCTTGAAGTAGGAGCTCTTCATCAAGCAGATCTGTTTAGTACAGTGGTTGCAGCCTGTTTATACTTTTGAATGTCCAACAGAGTGCCAGTAGCTCCTGCAGTGGCCCAGAGGTGATCCCTACTTTTGAGTTGTGCCAATAGCTTTGCTGTGAGCCAGGATTTGTGAGTGCTTTGATTTTGCGCTTTTTACTGGTGCATAGGTGTCACAGGCAGTGTTGAAAGTAGTAATAAAGTAATCAAGGGCTAGGTCAACATCTTGAGTTTTGTAAATCAGAGGACCAGTCTATCTGTCTAAGACAATTCTTGAGATGAGTAAGAGTTGCCATAAAGGTAGGACTCGGCTATAGATGGTTTTGGAGGCGGCTTGCATGAAACTATTTGTCCAGCTACATATTATTGGAGAGTGATCACTGACTGAGTCAGGAGAAATTCGACATTGGTTATAGGGTAGGGTGGCTGATAAGGATCCAGTCAATGAGGGTGCTGGTCCCTGATTTGTAGTTTTTCCTGGTAGGGAGTTTACCACTTGTGTTAAATTTGCTGCTAGGATGGCATCTTTGTTTGACCCTGCATCAGGAGCAAGCCAATTTATATTAAAGTCCCCAAGGAGAAGGAGTTCGATGTCAGAAGGTTGTGTACTTACGAACTTGAGGACAGCCTGTAGGCCAGAATCAGGATCTTTTGGTGGGATATAGACAGCAGTAATCGTGAGGACTTTGTTTTGGGCACCAAGTAGTATCTTGATAGGGAGGAGTTGCACTGAGGTTTCTGTGGTGGGATAAGAACCAGGGAGACAGGTGAGGTAGTCCTTTATGTAGATTGCACATCCACCTCCCCTTTTTGAGGTCCTATCCAGCCTGAATATCTTGTAGCCTTGTATAGAGATGGTATGATCCGGAGTATTAGGTGTCAGCCAAGTTTCGATGATGGCAAGGACATCCAGGTTGTGTTGGCTGGCAAAGATTTGAAGGGAGGCCAGTTTTGGGAGGAGACTGCAGATGTTTAAGATAGTAATTTTGAGCCCCCCCTCCATTTTGGCAGGCTTTGTTGTACTGTAGGAGACAGGCCAGGATTTGAGTGGACACTTCCTAATATCAAGAGTAGGAGTTTAAGAGACAGTTGCTGTACTTTGTAGTCAATTGAATTACACTTCTGAGGCTTATGCGGCTTGGACCAGTGCAGGCGCCTAGGACCCAGAGCAAGAGATTGTTAGTAATAGAGGATGATATGCCCATTTATCCTTGTTGTAGCTTGTCAGTTGCACCCAGTCGCTTGCAGATAGGTACCTGGTGGTTAAGTCAAAAGCCAAAAGAATGATCAACAGCTGAGGTCCAGAGTCACTGAAATGTTAAAATTCCTGAAGGTTCCCAATAATTTTTAGAGCCTTCTTCAATTAGCCCCTAATATTGTTAGAGGTCTTTACCACTGGTACAATCATGGTATCTCAGACCCAAGTTTTCTCGAGGCAACAATTTCTCTAATCCTGAAACCTGGCAAGGACTCATCAAATCCGATAGTTATTGCCCGATATCTTTGTTAAATACAGATGTTAAAATCTTAGCGAAGATCCTAGCAGGCAGATTGTCAAAAGTAATGGATAAATTGATCTGCAGAGAGCAGGTAGGCTTTATGAAAGGGAGGTTCCTCAAGACCATTTTAGAAAACTATTACATCTCATGGCAAGAGGCTAGGAGTTTGATATTCCTCATGTGCTCCTTTCACTTGATGCCGAAAAGGCCTTTGATAGAGTTTCCTGGAACTACTTATTTTCTACTATGTCAGCTTTTGGCTTGCCGGATGCCTTTATAAAATGGGTTAAAATCCATACTCCTCACCCTCTGCCAGAGTGAAATGTAATGGGGTAGTGTCACAGGTTATTAGATTAGAAAGAGGTACCAGGCAGGGATGTCCATTATCCCCATTATTATTTAATCTATATATTGAGCCTGCTCCTGCATAGGTTAATGGGGAATCCTCGTATTGAAGGGATTAAAGTAGGAACAATGCCTATATCTGCTCAGCTTATGCAGATGATGTATTATTACATGTTGTACATCCAAAACTTCGTTTAGCGATATTTGAGGAAATTGACTATTTTCAAGGATTTCAGGCTACAAACTAAATTGCTCTAAGACCAAAATTTTCCCTTTAAATAATAGAGTGATAAAGGTGGATTTACAATCATTGGGATTGGGTTGGGAAACTAAATTGTTGCCATAGTTGGGCATTAACATCAGTATAAACCTTTCATCGATAGTTAAAGAGAATCTGGGTACCCTTATCCAGTCTATATCGGATGATTTAAATAGGTGGCAGTCAGCCTCTTTGACATTGTGGGGTAAGATAAACCTCTTAAAAATGAATGTATTACCCAGACTTCTGTATCCTTTGGGGATGCTCGGGGTCTATCTCCCAAAAAAGTGGTTTATCAGACTACAAAAAATGTTTAATATCTTTTTATGGCAAGGTAAGCGAACCCACAGGTCTTATAGTTACCTGACAGCTTAAAAAACAGAGAAGGATTGGCTGCTCCTCTATATTTACATATTATCTGGCTCAGCATGTTTGTAAACTGGGTTGGTGGAGTAGGGATTATCAACACTTGAGTACAGGCCACTTTGGTGGGACATAGAGAGTGATCTAGCAAAAACTAAAGTGCTCCTTAAGAGCCCTATTATTTCTCTCCTTCAAATATCCCGAGGTTGCTAAAGAATAATCCTATGGATGGTCCCTGAGAGCTCTTCTCCAGTTACAGCAACACTTTGGTTTCAGGTGGTGGACCTGGATGCCCAACCCATTTTTGAAAATCTGCATTTTAAGATTGGTGGTGCGACGATATCCCCAACCTTTTGGCCTCAGATCAGTCATATAACAGTAGCGGACTTTTAGATCAGAATAAACCACAGTCCTTTGACTATACTGAAAAGGCTCTTTGGTATTATGGATAGCTGTTTTTTAAATGGTTGCAACTCAAAATGCTGTGTTTCAGGGTTGCTCTTCCTTATACCTTAGTTTGTTGGTCCGACAATATTAATTGTCTGTTGAGGCTGGTATACAACCCCATGCCGCCTCCAAAGTCTATAGAATACTTCAAGAATGGGATAATAAACTCCCATCAGGGTCTGTTATTATTGGGTCAGGAACTGAGTGTTAGAGACTCTCTGGAGCTCTGGAGAAAGCTCTGGAACTCCATTTATTCATATGTTAAACAAGATAGACTCAGGTTGGTTCAATTTAATATCATGCATCATCTTTATTTAACACCCACTTATCTCTATACGCTGGAAGGCACTGATTCCCACTATGTTGGCGTTGTAAACTGGATGAGGGCTCTCTATTACATATGCTTTGGAAGTGTCCAAAATTCGTACCTCTAGGGTGCCATTAGTAGGCTTGTACTCTTGTCCTTGGCTCCTATAGCATGAACACTCCTGAAATCTGTCTATTGCATATTTTCCTGAGGCTACTTCTGGTCTTGGAGAGCCTACGTGTCACTCATTGCTGCTGTTACGAGCTAATAATTTTTAAGGCACTGGTCATCTGAGAGCTCCCCTCTCTTCTGGGTGGCACTGGGGGTGTATGCTAGCATTACAATTAGAAAAACATATAGCCTATATTAGAGGTAAAGTTAAAGCCTTTGCATCGCTGTGGGTGTTTTGACTCGCTATTGAAAACTTGGACACTGAAAGCTTGAGTTGTGTGCTGAATAGTTATTGTTTCTCCTTTGCTTAATTTATTTTCCCGGATGGTTTTTGCATTAAGTATCCAATTGTAACCTTGAGGCGGAGGTAGGAGGACGGGGTTGTGTTGGATTAGTTAATGTATTTTTTTTTTCTTGGGAGGAGATTTTATTATATATTACGCCCCTTTTATGTTTATTGAATTCTTTCTTGCATTAACTATCATAAGGTTCCATTTATTGTCTACGTGAACTTGTCTGGAGTGGCGTATAAAATCAATAAAAGTTAAATTACAAAAAAATTCCTGAAGGTGATTAACTTTGCCTGCACATATGCAGGATGTGAAATCCCTTTGTCTGTATACTTCTTTGTCATTCAAACAGGTTGCTGAAAAGCCCACATACAGATCATGGAGCAGGTCAGACGAAAATGTGGATTCCAGCAGGACCCAGAGTCACCAAGTTTGTCAGATGTAGTTGCTTCACTTGTGTTTTGCTTGCGATAGCTTCCAAAAAGTTGATTTTAAAATGAAAATAAAGATACCTGATGATGATTTTTTTGCAGAAATCCAGTTCAGGAGACTTTCACGGATGTAGTGAGTAAGAATGGTATAGTTACCACAAGCAGAAAAACATGTAAATCCACAAAAACTAAGCTACAGACACAGACAAACACAAGCAGCCACCACACAGACCCAGGGGGCGTGACAGGAGTGACTTGACCTAGTTGCTTTTCATCTGGCTGCTTGAGATTTGGCTTAAAAGAATCTAAACACATGGCAGAACCCTTCTGTCATATCATCTTGTGAGCCAAGAGGATTAACACAATCACTTAACCAAGTTTCGGAATCAAAATATGAAGTTTAAGCACTTCTAATTATTAAGTAGAATAGACGGATTCCTCTTGGGACCTTGATACAGGCATGTCTGCTCAAGCTGGTTGCTTCGCAATGCCCCTGAAATAGCTAGACTTATAAACAAAAAGTATTTCAATAAGTAATAGTATCTACTGGTAAAATACTGACAGTTGTTGTTTCCCAACAGGGACATGACCTTTAATTATAAACCTTGAATTTTACAGATCTGACTTTGAAAGAGTCCCTAAACTCAATTAAATTGTTCTGCATTGCAACACTACAGTGACTACAGGATACATGCCATCCCTAATAAGCACTTACTCTAATATCTGTATGCCCAAGTGAGCTAATTATCTTGCAGAGATGTAGCCTAAAAGACATCAATGACTGAAAACAACCACCACTAAAAGGTGCTGAAGGCTGACTTCTCAGTAAACTCTATAAGCAGAAATAAAACTCCTAATTGTACACCATAATCCCAGAGGTGTTATGGTAAATAATGAGGCTAAGTCTATATAATAAGAACTTTACCTCAAGTGAATCAAAATAAATATTATTAGTAAACTTGGTTGCTATGTTCATGTGTAATCACATAAAATCCACAGTTCAAGTAAGTTATCACATATCTGAACACACAGGAAAAAATGTTTTGCTACATAACTATGAAGATCATTAATCATCATCATTGTATTTTATACAGCACAATTTAAACACATAAAGGGAAGGAAAGGGAACATTGTTTAGCCAGGAGTAGCACACTAAGCCGAAGCTTGTTTCCAGATGCGACCTGGGAGCACAAGGAAGTTAAGTGACTTGCTCAGGATTACACAGTATGCACCAAGGTAGCTGTGGGATTCACACCCAGGTCTTCAGATCTGCAGCTCAGAGTCTTAACCCACTGCACTATACTGCCTCCTCAAAGTGAGTTATGCTATGTAATGCAAAATGTTATAACCAGCACAATAAAGATGTAGATCAAAACACAAACATACTAAGTGCAGTACACTGTCTACTTAGAAGCATCATGCAAATTATTAAAGTGAATTACATGTGAATGCATGTAATAACCATTCCTACTCCATCAGCAGCCCAGTACAAGTGGATCAGCTAGCAGTGCCACCCCTTTAAGCACTTAGAGAACTAATGTTGCAAACTGTTTCACTGCCTGGCAATGCCCTTTAGATACCAGGAGTAATGGAAACCATTGGGTCTGAGGCAATGCCTCACGGAGTGCAGCAGCTTCCTGTCGCTACTTTACATTGTGTCTGCCTATGTGTTCTGACTGGGTACAGAAAGACAATGTCCGAACATGGTAGACACAAGGAGAAGGTAAGGGTTTGGTGGCAGATGCCCAAACACCACAATTGGTGGACAATGTATCCATTCTCCTGCCCTAGCCCTATCTTGACCATTAGCATTGGTTCCTAACTGCTTAGTGCATGGCTGGCTTCCCAGTCACCCTCCCTTGTGCAATCAAGTTAATTCTGGACCTCCAGGCAACTCAGAATTGGCTGCAGAAAAACCAAAACAATTGCATGCTGTTCTCTTCCACAGCAAAGAGTCTGACTCATCCAAAAGAAAAATAAATATGGGCTTCCATTAACCTTACTCATCTGACAACAATGCTAGTGCAGCAAATGCGGAAATAAAGTAACCTGCTACAAGTAATTGACTTCCCCCATCCTGGGAATCACTAGAACCAAATAAGCAAAATACATGAATAAATAAATAAATAAAAGGAGGGTCCACTAGCACAGACTGGACATTACAGCAGTGGGCAACAAATCAAAGGAGTTACATGGGCTCAGATAGGGCATGACAACAGCAGACAAATATGGAAAAAATAAAAGTCAAATGAATAAATGATATTTATTAGTATAACCTACATTTGCAACCATGTTTCATCAGTTATTGTATTATTGACAATGCTTATTTGCTGCAGTTTGTTTCCACTTGAAACTGCTGTAATAATTTGTCTTTCCTGCTTTTTATTGTTTCTATTGATGAGGAACCTTTGTAAATGAACTTTTAGCTCAAATGTATCGACCGAGAACTAAGTAAATAGATAAAAATTAAAAATGGACAGTTACTCAAGCCCAGACACTGAGCACAAAACAAACAAATAAAAAAAAGAATAAACAGAGCCACAGAGCCCATGCAGGGCATCACGGACAAAATAAGTGTAGCCCTGGGGAGTTTAGGTTCCCTTTATAGGTCAACTAGGCCTGAAGGGGTTAAAGGTAATAGGAAACAGTTTTACACCTCTATATGCCCTCCAGTTGTTCTTTTATTGTCTTCCCAGTATTGTGATATGTTTTTGACCCTTTTTTGTTGAATTAATAATCTACTCTTGTTGCCTTTGTAACTGCCCTGAATATCTCTCCCCTCAGCAGTTGCTGCTCTCTCTTTTCATACTGCCTGAATGGGCTATGATATCACTAACACCATTCCAGGTCATTCAGATGAATAGCATGGAATTAAGCAATAAGGTATGTCTATGGGTTATATTAATGGCCTATTAATCACCCCGTGGGGGTGTAATGTGTCACGAGGTGCTGATGATGCAGTTCATTTTGCATCTGGCTCCTCTCCCTGTGACCTTACCCCCGACTACAGTTGGATTTTGACAACATTTAGTACTGGTCCGAGGTTAACCAACTGTCTCTTAATGCCAAAACAAATTCCAGTCTCAATGACTTTTGGTACCCATCAGAAACTTGGCAAACTTTATTTCTCCTCCACAATTTAATACCCTTGGTGGTGCTAAAATTGAAGCTGTCTCTTCTTTTAATTACCTTAGGGTCTGCCTTGACCGGCATCTTCATTTCCCTGTGCAGATTGATGCCATTCACCATAAGCTTCACCCTAAGCTTGGTGCTCTGTACAGGAACAAAGCGAGTATGCCGGTCCCTGCCCATTGAGAAATTGTACTAAAAATTATCTTTCCAATATTAGACTACGGTGACTTAGTTTACATTAGTGCCCCTAAAACCTCCCTTGCCAGATTGGACCCCCTTTTTCATTTTTTCTGCCACTTTACTTTAGATTGCCCTTCCTTCACCACCGCTGTCTTGCTCAGCTCTTTCTCTCACCTCTCTTGATGCTAAGCACCTTTCGGCAGTGTGTCTTTTTTTTTGTCTAAATTTTGGTTTAGCACCCTACTCTCTTATCTCAAAGCCCTCCTTTCCCCTCTTCCCTCTTCCTCCTACCCACTTCGCAACAATACCTCATTCTCTCACTATCCCTTCTAGAAAATCTATTGTTGGCCAATCTGCTTTTTTGTACCACTTTACTAAACATTTACTTATTTATTTATTTGAATATCAGTTTGTAACCTTGAGCTAGAGGCTCATTTCCAAAGGTACTCATCACATTGAGGACATACAGAGACAATATTTAGGATTACAGCATAAAAACAACTGATTTTAGAGTTACATAATTAGTTTCATGCATAAACAATTTATACAGAGTGGGTATATACATTCAACAATTTTGTAACAGTACAGCGTAACTGCATAGCACATGCCGGAAAGACTGAGGCAGAGTGCAGACGGAGGGGGGGGGTGAAATGGGGTGGTGAGGTGGAGTGCCACACAGTGGGCGTTGTCAGGAGTGGCCAGATCAAGGCCTCTATTTAGTGACAGGAGCAGTTGAGTGTGTCGAACAGTTGGTTCCAAAGGGTGAGTTTGAAGTTGAGATTGTCAGGGCATTTGAGATGTTAGCTGGGAGAGAGTTAAACCAGGATGGGGCTCTGTAGTGGAAGGACCTCTGACCATGGGTGGTCCTGGATCTGGGACCAGTAGAATGGTCTTGTTGGAGTCTGGGTTGTGATAGTGGGTTGGGCGTGGTATGGAGGCTGTCACCCAAGAGGGATAGCCTGAGAAATTTTTTTTTTTTTGTGAGGAGGCAGGTTTGATAGCATAGACATTCATCAAGGTTAAGCAGTTTTGTATCGGCCATAGAGTTGATAGGTGTGTGTGAGCCTGGGGCACCAGTAATTAGCCTGCAGGCCTTATTTAGGGTGAGACAAATTTTGTTAAGGGCTGTTGTGTAGCAGTGCCAGACTGGTAAGCCATAGTCCCTCTTCCCTCTTTCCTTCCTACCCTCTTCGCAGAACAATACATTCTCTCACTATTCCTTCTAGAAAATCTATTATTGGCAATATCTGTTTTTTATGTTTGCTTGCACGCATGTGCAAGAAACATAGTGCCATCACCCGAGTTTCTGGAGGTGTATCACCCCCTCTTCCAATGCAGATACTGTGTTTGCAAGCACGGCCACAGATCACCAATGAATGCTGCAGCTGTCTATGACAGCAGTTGAAAATGCAGTGGCATACAGTTGAAAGGCAGAGCTGCGCTTCAGTGAGCAGCTAAGATCCTGTGGGTGCATGCGTCCCCCCCCACACACACACACACACACACAGGCGTGCACAAAAGTCCAGTTAGGTTTTCATGGCATGCTGAAAGCTATACCAGTAATTTATTATTTTTAACAGTGCAGATAATGACCTTCTATTGGCGCCCCCACACACGCACACACGCGCACGCAAGTCGAGTTAAGTTTTAGTGGAGGAATGGAGGAGGGTGCGATTTCTGCTGAGAAGTACATCTCAGTTCCAGACTCCAGGGTAAGTTAGTAGTGTCTGCAGTCTTGAGCTGAAATTTGTCATTGCTATATGTGAAAGTATTTTTATTGTGAATAACGACCTTCTATTGGCATCCCCCCCCCCAAGACACATGCACGCAAGTTGAGTTAAGGATCTCTCACTTGGTGGCTACACTGTACTGTGTATGTTGGGCTCTACAGCAGTGACTAGATTCTCCGCCATCTATTGTTATATTGGGGAGAGAGAGAGAGTTAGTTAACATTCTGTAGATGTTGCTGCCAGTGCTGTCCAGAGGTCTGAGGACAGTCACCCTGGTAACAAAGGCAGGAATTCAAACACCAGTTTGTTTTAGTAGCGCCTCTTATTTCTCTGTTTTACTTTGGCCAGTGCCTAAAACAGCTTGTCACACAAAAAGACAATTTTGTTTTGATGGGAAACATTTCATCATTTTCCGTTTATATAGTTTGCATTTAGTTTTAGGTGTACTATTTAAAATATTTCATTTACTTGCCCTTCATGACATTTTCTTTTTAATTTAGTCTGTCCCATCTTACATAAGGTACCCCTATCATGTAGGGGAAAAACAGAATGCAATGCTGAGATTACTTGTTCTGTCAGTCTAATTTTCCAGCAAAAAAATCATTAATTATTTTAAAGGCTTGTTAGGACAAGCATGGTTACAATACGAATTTTCTAAAACTCTGCAATCAGCCAATTCCTTCTGTTAATATGTAAACCCAGCAGCAAAGCATATATGCATACACTGGTATGGTCTCCAAATCCTCATAACAAATGCTGGCACATTATTAGTAATCTGCTATTTCATTCATGTAACCATTCACTGGGTGAAAGAACGACTATCTCCCCTTTAGTTCACTGGTTCCAATCAATTTTTGAACAGGGTTGATAAATTGGACTTCCTTCTGTTCCAGACTTCTTTTTCAATAGCCAAATGAATGGATCCTTGCGGCTTCCCTGTGCAGCACAACACGCCAATGAAACACGTTTGCCACCTCAGCTTCCTCCCTTCTCTGAGTACACTTGATGCTTCTGTAGGAGAAAAAAAACTTCAAGTTTCTTCCCAGACAGAGAGGGGGCTGCCAATGGGAGTGTCTGAGGAGAGCAGCACAAACAACAGTTTCCTTCAGTGCCTACCCAGTGAGGACATAGTGCACAACCCTACCCCATTGTTTTGGGGGCTTGGGGCAGGGTGCTAACTCCAGAGTTAGCGTTAGCACTTTAGTGGTGGCTTGCTAATCTTTAGTTTTTAAGTAAACGTAGAGAGAAATAAGACCATTTATCGATATCAATAATACAGCATCACTGATTAGGGACTGCACTTTCTGCTTCCTCCTCGCTTGCTTGGACCTGATCACCACCAGGGCACTAAAGGCACTTATCAACAGCACATAAACTATAGACATTAAAGGGGGGATATTCTTGCATCACTTGTGGTTTCTGCACACAGCAAGGGGTCTTCCAACAGCAGCCAGTGAATGCTGTGAAAGGGCAGGGAGGGGAAAGGTAGCGGGTTCCCATGTTGCCAGATGTTCCAAAAGGCACAAGCTGAATTCAAGTGATATTAATAGTTTCCTTACAGACGGCAGCTAAGCCACCGTCTTCCTGGGTGTCTTGTGGTAAAGAGGTGTACGAATTGCTGACCGCTACACTATTAGTGAAGCTAGATTTGTTTTAAAGTGAAGTTGACAGAGACTGATAATCGACTTATTAAAATGCCGGCACAAGGTAGCACTATAGCAGTAAGGTAACAAGGGATCGATGGGGATGGGGATGGAAAGCATGAAAATTACAAAAGATTTTCTAAGGATCATGGGTAGTCATACAGTATTTCCTAGACCTGTGTATTTACTCAAAATTATAATGAAAGGGACATTTGTTTAAAAAAAAAAAGTATATTTGCTAAACTAAGTGAAGGGCTAAAATTGGCAGTTCATTATTAACAATAAAACAGTGTATACATTTTCAAAAGGAGAAGGAACATAAACATTTGACACTTGTTCATCTGATTTTCCTTATTGTTGGAGTAACTTTTTTTGTTTGTTTTTTGGTTTTTTTTCCAGTTTGGAATATGGTTTTCATTATTTCCTTAATGTCCGATTACAGCTGTAGCAGTCATATAACATGGCATCAACAACAGTTAATTTTTGAAGCTCATTAAACACTTTAAAATATCAAGTATTTAAGTTACTTGCAGTGTTGAATACATTTGCAGGACCCCCTCGAAAAATAGATGTTGCATCTTAGCTGGGCTACCAAATTGTAAAACAACCCAAATACATTGTGTAATGGAAATAAATTAAGATATACTCCACAATACTCCCTAATAAAATCCGCTGCTACAGTACCAAGTTTATTCAATTCAATTCAATTCAATTCAACTTTATTTTTAAAAGGCGCTTTTCTTAAAATCAAAGCGCCGGTACAAATACATATAACAATAAATATAGTAATTCAAACTAATAAAAATCCTTAAAAGCTATATTAAAAAGGTGGGTTAAAACTAAGGACGGTCGGGCAATCTCGCACCTGACGAGGTAGAGAATTCCACAGGGTAGGTGCCATAAAACTAAACTGATCTAGCACCAGATGTTTTCAGCCTACTCTGGGAATCTGTAGCAATCCCTCATCAGTGGATCGGAGGGGCGAGAGGGACTATAGGGGCAAGGAGCTCTTTCAGGTATGTAGGTCCCAGATCATGTAGGGCTTTATAGGTCAGCAAACCGACCTTGAAGGTAATTCGCCAAAACACTGGCAGTTAGTGCAATCTACGGAGCACAGGCATTATGTGACTGGATCTAGAAACTCCAGTCAACAGCCTGGCTGCCGCATTCTGCACCAGCTGCAGACGGTGAAGTTCAACCCCCCGATAGCCCTAGGTATAGGGAGTTACAATAGTCAAGCCGGGAGGTAACAAAGGCGTGGATCAATGTTGGAAGGTCCTCTGGAGGAACCAAGTGCTTCACTCTGGCAATATTCCTCAGATGAAAAAGGAAGTTTTATGACCGGCCGACACCTGGATTTAAGTGTCAAATGGTCATCAATTACTACGCCAAGATTTCTCGGACCTGGTCTGAGGTCGTCAGCTGGACACCTCAAGCCATAGACCTGAGGGTGATCCTCTGGCAGACCCACCCTCACAGCGACCTTTATCCACAACCAACACCTCAGTTTTCTCCGGTTTAACCTCAGCCAACTCCCATTCATCCAGTCTTGGATTTCTTCAAGGCAGTTATTAAATACCGACAAGGCAGCGTCCTGACGGGCACAAAAGACATATATACAGCTGGGTACCATCTGCATAGCAGTGAAAACCCAAACGTGATTGTCTAATAATCGCCCCAATGGTAGCATATACACCAAAAACAACATGGGTGTTAAAATGGAGCTTCATGCGTACCTCACAGGGCAGGGAGAATTATGCTGAGGAAAAAATTCCTGTCACCACTCTCCGAGTCCTACCCTCAAGGTAAGATTGGAACCATCTGAGGACCGTACCAGACAGTCCACAGACTAACCGCAGGCGCTCCAACAGCACACCATGGTCAACGGTGTCAAACGCTGCAGAGAGATCAAGTAGTACCAAGATGGATCGGGTCCTACGATCTCTTGCCATTAGGAGGTCATTTAGTACCTGCATTTGTTCTGTCTCGGTACTATGCCTTTCCTAAATCCAGACTGGAACGAATCTTAGATATTGTTGTTGGTCAGATGATCCTCCAACTGCACTGTGACCACTTTCTCAATAACTTTACCCACAAAGGGTAAGTTAGAGACTGGCCTGTAATTTGCTAGACAGTATGGGTCTAAGGAGGGTTTCTTTAATAGAGACTTAATTTAGCCTCTTTAAGGATCTGGAAAATCCCCTCTCCAAAGACTTCCATACGATCAAAGCTGGACTAGGTAATCTTATCCACGCAACCCACTAGAGAGGCGTGGGACCAGGGTCCAAATCACAGCAGGTCGGTCGCAGTGCTCGAATGATCATCACAACATCCTCGATTATGGGAAGGCTGAAGTCAGACCATTCCAACTGGGTGTTTGACATCTCCTGACGACCACCGCCGCTCCCATTAGAAGGGGAAGAGTGAATGTCCGATCTGATTTTGGCAACCTTATCTGCAAAGAAGAGAGCAAGCACCTCACACCATTCTTGAGATAAGGCTCTTCTGGGTTGAAGACAGACTGGATTGCACAGTCTGTCCACAGTCCGAAAGAGCTGAGCCGGTCTATTCTGTGCAGCCGCTATCTCTCTGGACAGGAATTCTGCCTTCTTATGAGAGATTGCGGATTGATAGACCAAGTAATGGTCCATCAAACTAAGCCTGTCATCATCACAACCGGACTTTCGCCAATGCCTCTCCAGCCTTTATCAGTCAATGGACTGGAGATGACGAGCCATAATAATCGTAAACTCCGCTGGAGAGATACTTGTTAATGGAAACCATCCTAAATGGTAGTTTTGTTTCTAAACTGCACCTGGCCGTGTTAGTGCGGGTGAGAAGTAATGCTACTAAGTTGCCATGTCCCGCAGTACTTCCATCCAGTTTATAAAGTGCCAGGCACTGTCACATGCAACTTACTTATTTCATTGACTAGCAACATTCAACACTGCGTTTATTGCCTTAGGCACCAAGGCGATGCAGCATTTATAGATCTCGTTTTACGATTTAATTAGCAAGTCTAGCCCACCTGAAATATGTGTTCTTGCTTTCAGTGTGGTTCTGCTTCTGGGTCTTGAAAAAGAGGGAGGAGGACAAGTAGTACCTTGTTCAATGTCACAGGACGCCAATAGGGTCCGAATCAGGGATCCACACCTGTCCTGTTCAGTGCTCTACGTTACCGATGCTGCCTTCCCATTATGGAGTTGGGTACAGAGTATGCCCATTCTACCACAATCCACCTGCTGCAATCCCAATTATATAGCTGCTAGCCCTGTGTTTTCTTGGACCATCATGAATTTAAACTCAAAAAATGCACCTTATGGGGGCATTATTCCTGCAGATTTAGTCAGCAAGAGGGAGGAAAAACAGAAAATAGTTTCTAGCCCATAAAAGCACTTAAATAGTGGAATATATGGAATATGAGACTTCTGACTGTTGCTTTGAAGCTGCATGAATCGAGTTGATGCCACTCTACTCCTTTTAATGTTCCCTAATCCCCGGAGGTGACACGTGAATTACATAAATAATCAATTATATTTGCACTTTCTATTCTTAGGAGGCGCTCGACATAGCACACAAAAAGAGTAGCACAAAGGGACTGGGCCTGATGTCTGGACAGTTTCTGGTTCCAACACAGAATGTTTCTTCTTTCTCTTGTGTGTGTGTGTGTGTTCATTTTGTTTTTTTTCTTCCCTCTCTCTCTTTCTCGCTTTCTCAGGCTGACACTAAAGGTGACACCTGCAGCACGGCCCATCGCAACTCACAATACACATTGAGCTGGCACCGAGCTTTTTACTGGTAATGCACTTAAAAAACCTTTCAGACCCATTCATGTCAGGATCATGGAGGTCACCCTGTTAAAAAGCCCCAAATGTGTTTCAGTGCTTGTTGTAAACCCAAGCTACAGAGCAGGGGACAATGCATGGGAATCCTAAAACTTGTGCTCCTTCCAGTCGGGAGGGTTTGGGAGCGAGCAGCCAATTATATATAATAAATGGAAAGCTGCCACTTTCAGACACATTCAATTTCATGTTGAAATGACTGCCACACTGAAGAAGTGGCAGAAAGGTACTTTGGAGTGACAAATACAAAGTTAGAGTTACAGTCCTCCGCTAAAGAGGGAAAGCATGCAAATGAGTTTGGGGGTTGTATAAAAGGGGGTCTGCTGTCAGTATGCCTTTAAATTCCTATGATCCACCAAATATTTCCCTATACAGGACCTGTTTCGGCTCTGCAGTACTTGTTGCTGTCTCAGATATGCAAACTATACCTTGCATGTTCAGATAACTCTGATTTTGAGCAAATCGAGACACAGTACTTCGAAACTGAGAGGAACAAAAAATATACCCAAATAATTCTCACTTTTGCTTTTTACAGACATTAGCTGGAGACTTTGATCTCTTTCTTACATACAAAGCAGCTCAAGCACAACCTCCATTTAATAATCTTAGATCTGAGCCCCCTGGACGATCAACTAAGGATAAAGAAATGATAGTACAAAAATCTAGTTCATATGCCATGTACTGCATACATGAAAGGAAGGAATGGGACCCTTCATCTTCCCCAAAGTGACATACCCAAACCAGAGCGATCAGAAGGCAGGACACAAACCAACCGAATCTGGATATTGCTTCTAATATTGGTATGGGAGAGTAACAAGTGGATATAGCCCTCTTGTATTCCGTGGTTCTACAATTTACCGTGATTGTTTGATACAAACTTATACATTCCATGGATCGACAATTCTGATTTCTATTGCACATGGTCATTGTAACTCAAGGATCGGCCAGAAATTGGGTATAACTCGCTACACACAGTGGATCTTAATTCTAGTTGGAATGGAGCCCTTTAATTTACTATAGCCCTTGCATTGATCCGCAATTAATAATTGGATATATTGCACTTAAGCATGAACAAGCAGTTCTATTCTAATATGTTAAAGCTTGTTGTATTCCATTAATCTGTGATTAGTAATTGATGTAGCCTTTATCCATGGCCCCACAATTTAATCTAAACTGTCTAATAATTGATAGCTTTTGTGTGCCATGGATCCCCATCTGTAGTGATTATTTGGCTATGGCCTCTACTGTTTTCTAATAATTGTGTGTATTCTGTGGACCAATAAGTACTATTTGGATGTAGCCCTTATCCATGGATGTCTAGAGTAATTCCGGTTTCTACCAGCATGTATTCACAATTCTAGTTACTACAGTACATGCATGTTATAACTCGTTAGACCACAGATCTACAAATAATTGGATATAACCTCATTCCTTGGATCCACACATATGAATCAGAAGGCTTTTACCATAGAACAGAATGGGTGAAATGTTTTGGACCCCATAGTGTAGTAATTGGATACAGTCAGCCGGGTAGTTGACGATTTGTCCTATATAAGCACTGGCCGAAGTATTTCATACATGCTGACATTTGTATGGAAGTATCTGTACAAATACTTGCTCTACATTTAATAAAATTGACATAGCTCTGCTGTAGATGGCTTTTATTTTCCTCACAAAGGACTTAGAGCAAATATAATCAATGCCTACTAGAAGAGACTATTGGACCGTGACAGTAAAAGAAATATAAGTATGTGTCTGTGTGTGTGTGTGTGTGTGTGTGTGTAGGTGGGGTTATATGAATATGACATCTCTATTGTCACTTCTATTTTGTGGTGGAACAAACATTTGTCCAACTGTGTATAGGCAGTAGTCTGAATGACACAATATTTGATATATTAATTGATGAAAATAAAGTATATCCAGCGATTCATTCCACAGGGTGCCTCTTCCCCTGAGAATGTAAGGGTTATGCGTGCCTGTGTGGGTTGTGTGTGTGGGGGCCTTTTAGGGAAACTTTTCTAATTGTCCTCAAATATTTATTTATTTAGTTTTTGTTGACCTAGTAGCGACTAGACAGACTCTGCCTATTTTCAGAACGCACGGGAGGGGGAAACAGATGAATGCTAACTGACCTTGAACCAGATTAAGCTGGTGGTATTTTTAGTGAATGTGATCATTGTCCTTGATTCCTTTGGAGGATTATAGGTCTGGGACCCTGATCCCAAGCCTCCTCCATGTGTGTCAGTATATGGTAGTCATCTGTTTGGGGTCATAAAGTGATGAGGTATTTTTGTAAATGAGCCTCTGGCTCAAAGGTTTCTAAACTGATGTTTAAGTAAGTAAATAAATAAATAAATAAATAAATAAATAAATAAAGGAAAAAAGACCTTAATGGTGCATCAACTGATCATCAAAGAAGTCAATCTCCCCTCTCAACATTTATCATTTGCTGCTGCTTGGTTTAGAAATATCTGTACTCACTAGTGATAAGAAACACATGAAACCACATAGTAGTCCATGTCCGGGTTCACCTGAGGTATAGGGTCAAATCGTTCTGTTTAGTCCCTCACAGCTGTGGGATACACGCGAATCGTATGCCACTTACATCTCACAAAATCCCTAATTCTTTTCCTACAGTGTTTTCATTAATAACAGACGTCTGTAGAAAACTCTTCCCACAGTACTGTAACTACTAATTTCTCATCTACCAACGACTTTCTTTCCCTTGTACTCTGGCGCCCTTGTTGGATATGCCGTGGCAGTGCTCTGGGAGATGGAAGCTCTGTACTGCTCATTGTGCCTGGACACTCCCTTGATGGGATATACTGCATACTCTGTATATGTAGCACACGATGCTCATCGTGATTGTGAGTTTCTGCCACCCTATATTGTACCTCAGTGCACCCAATTGAAATGGTGGTGGCAGGACTGGGAGCACCCTTTTCCTTGTATGGGATCCGCATAGGGTTAAGACACATATGAACCTTTGGGATTGCAAGCACTTTTCCATTTGCCTGGCACTGGGATATAGTAACTATTGGACAGTAAGATTGTGAGCCCTCCTCCCACCCCCACCACAACCACCACCTAGAGTCTCGTGGATATGATATGTATGATAGGGTACCATATATTGCCATGCAGGATTGTGAACGCGACACCCCTATTGTACACATGCCCCGCTGAAATAAAGCACACATCGCGCTTCTGGATTGGGCAGCGCCATCCCTTCCTAAGGGATACTGATGTATTGCTGCAAGACTGCTCACCTGACACTCCTCTTCTTTTCCACCTGAGGCTCCTGTTTGGATATCATGTGGCTGGTAATGGAATTCCTCGAGTGTTAAGTGACTACTGCACTACAAGAATGGGGCCCTCTCACCTCCTGCATTGTATCTAGTTCACCCTGTTGGGATACATGTGGCATACACTCACTAGTACACTGCAGAAATGGGAATGTTCCCCATCCCACACCTACATCACCCTTTGTGCAGGGTGCACCATGCTGGGATATGCGTGCCTCACAATACACTGCAGGACTTGGAAACTTCCCCATCACCCCCAGCCCCTTCCTTACCTGGTGCTGTTTTGAGGTTAGATTTGATACATTGCAGTACAGGATGGAGAGTGCTGGAGCACCTTCCCTCCTCTTATTTGTGCCTGGTGCACCCTGATGGGATATGGTTGACACATACTGTACTTTGTTGCAGGATGATTGTGAGTTGTTGGCCCATAGGGATCCGGACTCACAGAAAGAGACCTCAATTAGTCAATGCAATGCTCTCAATTCAAATACAGTATCTCTTAATACACAGCACATGTTTAACAATACTGTCATACTCAAGAAAATGTTTCACTACAACATTATGGTTTCATGTGACATTTATGACTGGGTATTGCTTAAACATGAAAACAGTAGTGCTACATTTTACCTTGTGATTTTCAGTCAACTGTCTGAATTGGGGCTTGGCAGGGTACAGGAACATTCATAAATAAAAGTGGTACTCATAAAGTCTCTTTTTAGGACAGGTGTCAAGACAGCATGGATTATAGAAGCTTTCTAATTTACAGAGGCATGATGTCCTGAGTTTAAAATGAAGTCAATAGCCTTTGATCTTACTGAGACACACGCAGAATCACTCGTCAGTATTATTGATACTGCTTGTACCTGAGCTCCTGATGCTTGGTCGGGCCATCTGGTTGATCCACCCTTATTCTTCCCCGGTGTTTCATGTGACAATAAACAGCGGGCAACCTGAGGGACTGCGGCACACTGTACTGGAATGCCATGCTGCGGAGCATCAGGCAGGCCCTGGGAAGCACACACCACTTGTGTTCGCTTTTTCTTTGGGAGGGCTAGGCAGCAGCTCATTCACTCTCACAGACACCATTTAGCAAACTGCTCAATGCACATTATAAATAGCTTGAGTCGCTTTCCGCAGCTGTGCCCTGTTAATCCAATTACAAGGATGAGCTCAGTACTTAACCAAAATGTTTAAACAGGTAATTGCTTAATCACCTTTTTCTAGATGTTCACCAGCAAGCAGTGAACAGTAATCACGGACAGTGATATAAGAGGGCAGTAGCTAGTGACTAATATTAATACATAACTATATTTGTGGAAATGTTCTTTTTAAACTATGACTTATTTTGTAAATATATATGATTAGTTGGCACATTTGCATTTTTGTATTTAAAAAATACATCATCATTTTATTGATCTCTGAATTGTGAGTTTTCATAGCCTAATATCAACACCTGCTCGTTATTTGCAAAGAATGTTAATACTATATGTAAGTTCTGTTGTTTTTTACTCCTGACCATCCATCCCTGCATGGATATAAATTGTCTGTACCATATGCTGTATTACTGTGCATTATTTGTACTTTATCACTGTACTGTAAATGTCAACTGTAGTGTACCCTCTCGGGTGGTGCTTGAAAATCAGGCAGGGTTTTGCCTAAGGCACCTACCCCATCAACAAAGCTAAATAAAGAAAGAAAGAAACATACTACAGCACACTTAACTCCAGTGCCTGACTCAGTTAAACCCTGATTTGCTTCCTTACAGGAGAACTGTGATGAATTTGCAAGTACTTTTTTTCCCAGTACAAGCTGTTTTTAAATACTGGTCCAAACTGGGGTTAGTGCTCTACCTATATAAGCTATTTAGTTATCCCAGTGGGTGTTTTAGATTACCTGTTGCTGGTGAGGACCATTTTAGAACCCTGTGAATTACATAAGTAGATACATAGACAATGGCTGGCAGAAATAGACCAAAGATCCATCTAGTCTGCCTGAGTTCAGGACCTATTGTCCTTAAGGGGTTTATCCCCCACTGCTACTGGCCTGAGCAACCACTAAACCCTCACTCTGTCTTGCTACTACTACTATTTCTATTACGAAATTTGGCATTTTAACATTAATTAAGCCTGCCCAAAGAGGGATTATAGCTTAAACTGTGTTTAAAAGTGCACTATGCAAGATAGACACCTTGTATTTGTTGAAGTCCTGCAAACTGCTGCGGTATACTTTCAGCTTGGATTTAAAGATTTGTACTCTGCAGATAGATTTGGCCCCTTGCCATGTAGATAAACCCCCACCCCTTTTGTTTGCTTAGCACCTGTCCCCCTCTCCTTACCTGCTATTTAACTGCATTTTCTGTTCTTTTTCTCAGCTAAATCAAGACGTCCTGCGGTGGTCGCAAGGGCTCCAAGGAGCTGCCTTCCCCCAGAAACTTTCACACCTAGCAGCAAGGTACGTTGAGGATCGGCTTACTGGGATGGCGTGGAAGCCCTGCTGACACTTTGCGTTGGCTATCCCACCTCCCCCACCCACAACCCTTGGCAAACCTTTGCTTATATAGCTAGCAGGGTTCAGATCAGGTGGTTGCCCACCCACAACCCTTGGCAAACACTTGCTTATATAGCTAGCAGGGTTCAGATCAGGTGGTTGGAAAATAACCTATCAGTCTATTTTCCCACTAGCAAGCTATATCTTTCCTCCACTAGAGGGAGACAACATGCAATTTCATATTAGCTGTGCACTCCCCAAACTTTCGCCATGCTACTTCTTCACGTCTCTCTACTTGCCTCTCTCTTACACTTTGCCTCACTACCCCCCTCTTTTTATCCATGAATGGAGTCAGACAATTTCATGCCCCTAGTTGAGGCTGTGGTTACTGCAGCACTAGCTACCTTATACACTAAAATATACCCCCCTGTCTCAACCTTGTAACTTGCTGCCCAGCATGCCACACTACCACCCTCCTTTCATCTAGGTCTCCTAGCCCGGTACTCTAGCAGCAGTTGCCTAACTCCTGCAGCGTCCCAGCCTTTTCCCGCATATCGCAGACCCCAGAGAACCATCCCTTTCACCAACCTCTTCATAATCTTGCTTCTTGTACTTGCCGGGGATATTGAACTGAACCCTGGGCCTACAAATACCCCACTAGTACTCCCCAAGGGGCTCAAGCTAATGCACCTAAATATCTGCAGCCTCTTGCACAAAATAACTTCCCTCCAGCAAATGGTACTTTCCCTGAAGCCTGACATTATGATCATTTCTGACACCTGGCTTAAGCTCCACAACAAAGACCCCAAATTCTCCATCCCACAGTACTCCATTATCCGCCTAGACTACCCTGGCAGAAAAAAGGGTGAGGGTAGAGCAATGTATATCTTGACCTCCATGTAGTACACACAAGTCATTATACCTTCAACTGTGCAGTCAATCGAGGCCTTGCTGATCAAGCTCTCCCTCCCCAATACAACACCCATCTTCATCGCTGGTTCATATTGCCCCCCTGACACCTCCCTGGCTACTATCATGGACTTCTTGGGCACCCTGAAATCCCTCGCCATTGGGGATGAGATTCATATACTGGGGAATTTCAACATAAACTGGCTTGCCAGTGGCAATTCAAAGTTTTGAAATCAAGTAGCCAAACTAAATTTGGCCCAGCTGCTCTCTGAACCCACAAGGCTAAACCATAAATCACTGAATCACTCCCTCCTCGACTGGTCCCTGACCTCACACCAGCACCGCATTATAGCCTCGGGCATCCTGCCCGACTATCTCAGTGATCACCATATGATCTACTCTGTCTGTAAAACTGTCAAGCCTAAAGCCCCCTCCATACTATTCTTATTCGTTCATACAAATCCCTGGATCTAGCTTCCCTGCTAACAGACCTAACATCAATTGACTGGTCCTTTATTCCAAAGACCACCACTATTGATGCAGCTTAGCACTATTTCAAGGTCAGATTCCTAGCTGCATGGGATCGCCATGCTCCGCTCAGATGTGCATGGGTGAGGGGTGCTCACTTGCCCTGGATCACCCCTGACATCCTGACTCTTACCAAAGCTATAGACCAGGCATGAAAAAATGTCAAGGCCTCCGGCTCCCCCGATCACCAAATTATTTACAGCACCCTACGTAACATCTGTACCTCACAAATCAGACTAGCCAAATCAAATTACTTCAAAGCCTTCTTCCAGGCTAACATAAACTGCCCAACAAAATTCTGTAAGGTTGTAAAATCCTTTTTTCCCCTCCCTCCCAACCTGGCTTTAAATATAGGTCAGACTGTCATAAATGACCTGGATGCAGTTGCCGCTGAATTCAATGCCACATTCATAAGCTGTACCTCTACACTGCTCTCAATCTCCCCAGCCCAACCTCTCCCTCCGGACCTCTCTACTCAATCACCTCCTCCCACTACCCCCCCCTTCTGTTTTCAGCAGGTCACATCTCCTGAAGTCTATCATGCCTTGCTCTCCCTAAACCCCCCACAAGGTAAATGCCCTCTGGTCTGGACTCTAGGATGCTACACCTGGCTGCCCAGCTATATGCCACCCCAGTGGCTGACCTTCTAAACCTCTCTTTTGCCTTAGGATCCATCCTAAGGACTGGAAGCATGCAACAGTCATCCCACTCCACAAAGGTAGTGATACCTCTGTCCCTGACAACTACCGGCCTGTCTCCTCCTACCTATTATGGCAAGCTACAAGAATACATAGTCTCTCTCAACTCTCCATCTTTCTTTTCTCCTTTTCCTTCTTCTCACCTACCAGTCTAGATTCAGGAAATCACACTCTACTGCCACCTCGCTCCTCAGGCTGACTGATAACATCCTCGAAGGTATGGACAAAGGCCTTATCACCGCAGCCATTTTTGTCAATCTAGCAAAGGCTTTTGACACGGTCTCCCATGTACTCCTACTTAAAAATCTCTCCCGGACTGGGCTCTCTACACTGTTCACAAGCTGGTTCCGCTCCTACCTGGTCGACCGTTCCCAGGCAGTAAAAATAGGAAGCACCAGCTGACTTCCCCTCCCTGTTACCTCTGGGATCCCTGAAGGCTCAGTCCTGGGACCGCTATGATTCTCAATGTTTCTGAATGATCTGCCCTCTGCCTGCCCTCACTCATCCATCCAAATGCATGCAGACGACACAGTTTTATACATGTCTGGCCCACCAACAGTTGATGTTGAGTCCAGGATACAGCAGGATTTTAATGATGTTCAGCTCTGGTTCTGTGCAAACCAGCTTTTTCTCAATGCCAAGAAGTCCGTCTCCTGACCTTTGACACAAGACAGAGACTCTCTAGGCTCCCAGGTACCCCTCTTCTCCTCCCTGGATAGGATTACTCTGGAGACCTGCTCCTCCTTCCGATACCTCGGGTATGGCTCAACCAGCATCTTGACTTTTCCGTTCATGTTGATACCATACACAAAGCTGCATCCAGAATTGGATGCCTCTCAATGGTTGCTTGGCTGCCTACCTCGCCAGCTGCTGTGCACTGTTACAGAAAATTATATTCCCTATTTTGACTATGGCGACATAGTCTACAGTGCTACTCCAAAGTCCATATTAGCCAGACTGGACCCTCTCTTCCACTCTTTCTGTCCCTTCAATGGATTGCCCGCCTCCACTCACCACTGCATGCTCTACAGGTCCCTCTCCTTCAGACCCACTCCACCGCCACATGTCCCACTGTGCCAAACTCACTGCCAAATTCTGGTCCCTGGCCTTGCCCATCTGTCTCTCTGATGTGTTGGCTATCCAATCCCTTAGAAACTATGACACATGCACCTTGGTAGTCCCACGGGTAACCACATCTAGCGGCCAAGCATCCTTCAGATACCAGATGCCCAAACTGTGGAACTCCTTCCCGTCTGCCATCAGACATTTGTCCCAGACTAAGCACTTCAGCTCTCTAGTCAACTCCCATTTAATGTCATCTTGTGCCTGTGGGAAATTATGTGTCAATTAATCATATAGCGGCAGACTGTCAGTTTAGGGCTTTCAGTCTCCTATGGTCACACTACCTGGTGCTTTTCTTGTATCTCTGTATTATTTCTATTACTAAGCATGTCTTACATTTGCCACCACTCTTGTTCTTGCTCTAAATTGGTGTAAAACTTCTCTGTTTATGTGCAGTCTGTTTGCTAGCTTCCTGTTAATGTACATACTGTATTACCCCTTGTTTATTGCAAATTATTGGATGTTTACTGACTTGTGTATTGTACTGTTTCCCTCTGCCCCTTCCCCCAGGACACACCTGGAATCAAGCACTACTGCTCAGTGTGTCTTCCTGATAAAACTTTTAAATAAATAAATTAAATAAATATTAATTGACAGACAGTTGTGCCAATCTAAAGCTGTCTTTGTCCAGGGGGAAATGCTGAGGGAAGTTTCAGATGTGGGGAGTTGGCAGTGAGCTCTCACAGAGTGAGCAGGGCTACTGTTGGTGGTAAGAACCATCCAGGGAAGCCTGTCTGGGCTTCAGCAGCACCTGATCAGGAGTGACTTCAAAGGTTTTGCCAACCTGTGTGCTACAAAGAGTGAATCCTCGTGCATCTAAGTGCAATAGGATGACATTTTCCTGTAAGAAAGACTGTGACCTGCCCTGACAGAAATGGAGGTAAACACATGCCACAGCTGCCAGCCTGTAGGTATCTGAAACTGCCTGAGTACATCGGGTGTGAGGAAACCTGCATCAAGCCTGCAGACAGTCTGGGAGATGGCTGGGTAGTGCTACTGTCAGGTAGTAGCTTATGCTCAGCACAAGGGTTCTGAAGCCTAGAAATGGGTGGGAGGCATGTGACCCTGCTCTCAAATGGTTTGTTCTGCAGAAGAGGAGGAAGAAGAAGAGAGCCAGACAGGTCCAGATGACTGCAGATGCAGAGAGCCTGATCCACATCCAGAGGCACCTGAAACCCGCATCTTTGAGCTGCCCCGCCACACTGCATAACTGAACCATCAGCCTGAGAAAACCTGCACCTGCAGAGGAGGAGGAGAAGGCACCACTGTTGTCAAGAAAGCTGATACACCAGAACTGTGAGTTCCTGAGGACTTGTCCTACAATTGGAGGCAGTATATGCAGTGGTCTAAGGCTCTGAGCTGCAAATCTGGTGACACCCAGCAGACCAGACCTGGGTTTGAATCTCACAGCTTCCACTTGCCTACTGTGTGACCCTGAACAAGTCTCTTAACCTCCTTGTGCTTCCAGGTCACTCCTGTAAAAAGCTTTCAGCTTAGTGTGCTATACCTGGTTAAACAACTAAATGAAAAAAAAAAAAATTGAAATATATGTATAATGTTTGCCACCAAATCTACAGATCTGGCCAGTAGGCCAGGAGTTACAAATACCTCATTTGGAGGTTTTGCCATTTAAACAGTTTCATGGCCTGTGGGGTTTGGGTTTAACACACTGTCAGCCAACCAGCTGCAGTGTCACTGAGCCTATGATGTTCCTATGGCTGGTTGCCCAGTGAAGCACCAGGGCTCACTTTAAGGTTTAGCGTTAAAACTGGTACCTGTGGGAAGTGGGTAGTGTCCCCAGTACAGGTGATCGGCAATACAAAAGGTTTTACAGTATTTATCTGCCACTGCCTTGTCTTGCCTGGTGGGCGGTGGCACTGTTATTGCTGTTTTAAAACGTTTTACTGGCTGAGCCTAGTCAGACACATGATGCATGCCCTTTTGATTGCGGCATTGGTAGCCATGATTTGTGATTTAAGCAACAAAACCCTGTGCTATAATGACATACTGAAGGAAAGCAACTTTATATTTATCCTGCAGTGTGATTTAGCATTGTTAATTCTGCCTACTCATGGGTGAACAAATAAATATTATGCTGTATCATGGAAGATTTGTGGCGTTAACCATGCTATAATGTAAACAGTTGCTGCCTTATTTTAAAACAGGGAAACCTGAAATTGTTTAGCTCCAGGAGATGCATCTTAAACCAGCAGTATTTACTAGTTAGCAAAATAAATTCATCGCAGTTTTTTTTGGTAAAAATGTATTTCTGATATCCCTAGGCCCATGCTCAGTTCATTTTAACTTTTCTCAGCTATTGTTAAACAGTGTTTACAGCTGATTTTGTAATCAATGGCTTGCATCATTAAAGATGGTTGCCACTACTGTAATTTTACAAATCTCTTCATTTGAGGTTATCTGTTGAATGTACATGTATTAGAGTCATAATGTAGACACATTAGGATGGCGTGGTCACATGTTTCTGATGGTAAACAGCACAACAATGTGCCAAGATATTTAATTTTGTCATGGCACAGGACTTAGATCTTTTAAAAACTTCAAAATCCATATCTTGGTTCAGGAATAAAGAAAACAAAAAGGAAATTGGGCATCTTGATATTTTTGCCAAAGAAGCATAATTACCAAAAAGCTATATAGACACTAACAAATACTGCTGCTTTAATGAAACAGAGCACAACAAGCTCAAAAGGCATCACGTTGGACAGATAGTAGCCCCATATATAAATCATTGTGAGGAGTGGCCATACTTATCTGCAAGCCTCAACAAATTAAAAATAAATTATGGGCCAAATAGGACAGCACAGGTAAGTGAGTGGGTCCTAATTAAAGGACAATTTATTTGTTTATTTTAGTTTTATTATCCAGGTAGTGTGTTGACAAACATTTTCCTATTTTCAGGCATGACGTGTGACAGTACAAAACCAATAAACAGTACAGAACATGACAACAAGTAGACACCTGAGACTACTATACAAACATACTAACATATGAAAATGCCAGCAGAAACAGGCCTCACAGTCTGTTGAACCTGCTTGAGTGCGCAGCTAGCACCTTATAATGCTGCTGCTACTCCTTTCCATCCCATCCTATTACCCCTTACCCTATCCCAACCCCTCTTGAAGCTGTCTACCATCTTGCAGGCCACTACCTCATGCAGCAAGAAGTTCCACTTGTCCCTCACTCTTTCCGTGAAAAAATGTCTCCTCATCTCTCTCCTGAATCTACCCTGCCTCCAATCTCAGTTGGTGTCCTCTCATGTCCTTCTCCTTTCTCCTCTGGAAAATCCTTTCTGTATTAGTCTTGTTTATTCCCTTCAGGTACTTGAAGGTCTCAGTCATATATCCCTTGTCCTGCCTCTCTTTCAGAGAGTACATATTCAACTCCCCCAGCCTTTCCTCATATGGCTTGTACTCCAATCCCTTGATCATCTTTGTAACTCTATGCTGTACCCCTTCCAACAATCTGATGTCCTTCTTCAGGAATGGGCACCAGTATTGCATGCAGTACTCCAGGTGGGGCCTAACCAGTGACCTATACAGGGGCAGGATAACCTCTTTACTTCTGGAGGAGATCCCTCTAGCTATACAACCCAGCATTTTGTTGGTTTTTGCCGCCACCCTTCTGCATTGAACAGAGTTGTTTATGCTCCCTGTTATGATCAACTCTAGGTCCTTCTCTTCTGTACAGTAACCCAACTGCACCCCATTTAAGTGATAATCCTTCCCCTGTTTCCAGGCTCTGAAGTGCAGAACCTTGCACTTCTTGATGTTGAACCCCAGCTGCCATTTATCTGCCCATTTCTGCAGCTTATTCAGGTCATCCTGCAACCCCTCCCCCCATGCCATCTACCACAGCTCCCATCTTGGTATTGTCTGCAAACAGACTGATTTTGTTCCGGATCCCATTTGAGATATCTGCAACAAAATCCCGAACAGTACTGGTCTCAGCATGGATCCCTAGGTACCCAGCTCATCACTGCTCTCGGTGATGAGAGTCCTAACCACACCACCACCCTCTGCTGTCTCCCCTCAGCCAGTTCCTGATCCAGGTCACCATTTCTGGTCCTGCCCCCACATACTCTCACTTTCCCCAATCTCCCATGTGACACTGAATCAAAGTCCTTACTGAAGTCCAAGTACAAGACATCCACATCATGGCCCTTGTCCAGTTCCGTGTTACCCTGTCATAGAACTCTACCAGGTTTGTCTGATACGATGGCTGGTTGTCCTGGATACCATTTGCCTCCAAGAGTTCACAAGCCTCTCCTTTAGGATGATCTCCATGAGTTTACCCACGATCGAGGTGAGACTCACTGGCCTGTAGTTCCCGATTCATCCTTTGGCCCACTTTTATGGCTGGGCACCACATGGGAAATCTTCAGTCCTGTGGTACACATTCTGTGTCCATGGAGATATTGAACAGGTCTGCCAGCAGCCCACAGGACCTCTGCCAGCTCCAACTATACTCTAGGGTGAATGCCATCCATCCCGGGTTTGTCCACTCTTAATGCCCTCAACCCCTCCAGCACCCTGCCCTTTGTAATCCCTATATCTGTTGTCCTCTGCCCCCTTTACCCACCCTCCCACTTGCCTGAGGTATTTGCCCCCCATTCTCCTGCATGAACACAGAGCAGAATTACTCACTTAGTGCCTCTGCCTACTCCACCCTCTTCTCCACCCACCTCCCATCATTCTTGATCCTCACAAGCTGGTCTTTCCTTCTCCTTTTTTTGCCTATGTAACTGAAGAAGTATTTTTCTCCTCTTCTGATCCCCTGCACCATTCTTAGCTCTCTAGATGCTTTGGCCCCTTCACCAGTATAGTGACCTCCCTAGACTTTTCCCTGTATACATATTTTTCTTCTCCCCTCCCCATTTTCCTATACTTCTGAAATGCCACCCTCTTGGCTCTCACCCCTTACCTGACCTCTGGTGGCAGCCAACTGGGTTTCTTTGCCCTGCCCTTCTTGTTTTTTTTTCCTAGTACAGGTCTCTGTTGCCTCCACTAGCCCTCCCTTTATTATATTCCATTTCTGATCTGCATCCATGTATAGTTGGATGTCTGCCAGGTGCTTGCTCAGAATTTCCCCCATCATCCTAAAGTACATCACCCTTGTACCCGTGCCCCCTGTGTCCCTCCCCATGTTTTGCATGAATCACACCAAGTAGTGGTCACTTCCAGCAAGCGGTTCGTCAACTTCTAGGTTCTTTACAGCTTCTCCATTATCCAGTACAAGGTTCAAAGTCCTTTCCAGCCATGTCGGCTCCTGTACCAGCTGTGTCAAGAAGCTGTCCTGAAAAGCTTCCAACAGGACCCCCACTCTTGCACTCATGGTGGCAGGTGTGCTTCAATCCACCCCCCCGGTAGGTTGAACTCCCCCACCACCACCACCGTGCTTCCCTTCCTGCTTACCCTTTGAATTTGATCGGCCAGTTCCCAGTCCAGGTCACAACCCATGACCCCTATCTTCAGTGTCTTATTCCTTGCATCCTGGAACTGCATCCACAGAGCTTTTGTCCTCCCCTCCTCCCCTTCCTCCCTTATGCACTTAATTCCTTCCCTTATTCCCCTTGGTCCTATCCTTTCTGAATAGCCTGTACCCTGGGATCATCATATCCCAGTCCTGGTATTGGGTGGCTGATGTTTCCATGATGGCCACCATGTCCACCAGTTCCACTGCCAAGAGAGCCTGTAACTCCACAGTTCTGTACCTTAGGCTGTACCTTATCACAAAAGGTAAAACTCAGTGGTATAAATCAAGCATACATTCAGCCTAACAGCTATTCAAAGTAATTAGTGCGAGGATGTAGGTATACATAGGCACAGTTATCAGAGTTAAAGGGCTAGAGCAGAAGTACACACAGTTGTAAGTAGCAGTACTGATTCCAGAAAGTGCAGGTAGCAGAACAGAGTCTGCTATTAGCTGGAATGGTGTTCCAAAGTTTAGGGACAGAGACTGAGAAGACTAACTCCTCTAGTTTGTTCCTAGTGTAGTGCCCCAGGGAAATTGGGGGCACCACAGAAAATAGGGGATCCTCAGAGATATGAGAGGTCAGACAGTTATGGGGACCCTGGCAGCTTAATGGGAAACCCTTGAAAAACTTTGATGACCCTCTGAAACACAGAACAGGCCCAACTCCAGCAGACAGTCGAAGCAGTCTAAATTCAGGGTTTTAAAACAAAAACATTTTTTTTCTTTCTTCTCCCTTCCTTGGTTCTCCCTTTCCCCCTGCTCAAGACTGACACCTAGCCAGCCAAAGCCAAACCAGTTGGGCCACATTCCTGTCCCACGGTGGAGAAGGAAGCCAGGCTGAGCCCTCTCAGCCAATCCCTGTGGCCAGGGTAGATTCAAATTTGGAGACTTTTTTAAGCCACTGACCCAGCCTCAGGAAGCTAGCCTCTAGAGGAAGGAGCCAACCCCTGGCAGGTAGCCAGGACCGCCCCAGCCTAGAAGAGGCTCTGCACAGGTTGGAGAGAGAGGAAAAGATTTTGACCAGGGAGTGTAAAGCACAGTAAGGTAATGGATGTCAGCTTCCCTGTTAGGAGGTTGAAGTGAATCTCCTGGGACCCTTCAGTGTGACTCCCTCCAGAAGATCCCCAGTAGCAGCCTTGGTTGTTTTTTTGTGGAAATATGCCATCTAGTCGGGGCCCCCAGTGCGTTGAGTCTGTTTATTTGGCTGGGAAACAGAGAGTCTGTTTATTTGGCTGGGAAACAGACCCAGTGACCCTCTCATGCAGCAGTCTCCAGGAGAAGAGGCCTTATCACTCCTTTGTGGTTGTACATTCCCCAGAGTACAGAAATCCTTGTTGAACTCCAGGGGCTCCTGCACACACCTCATACCTCATCTAGAATTCCTCTGGTGCCTCTTTTTTGACCCAGGGAGGGGCCCTGGGAAGCTCAGTATCACCTGCACCCACTTCCAATGACCTCCACCAACTCCAAGTGTTTGCCACGATGCCACAGGTTCGAGTTGCCGGTCATAAGAGGTAGCCAGCTGGTAGCTAGAGCCCACCAAAGTGAGTCAGGTTAGGGGCCACCCCAGCTCTAGCTTGAGGGACTTAAGTCGTCTGCCAAACTCGGAGTCACATTGCCCATTCTCCAGCCTAGACATTGTCCCAAGGTGGCAATAGTACTAGTGACCTATACCAAGGTCTTGCCGAATTGCCAGACTCTGTGCCTCATTCCCTGAGGTGGCATAGTACTGGTGGCCCATGCAAGAGGCCACACCAAGGGTCACCACACTCTTGATTGTACCTGCCCATAGGTGGCTCATGTTCCAGTGATGCATCAAGAGGTCACACAAAGATTGTTGGATTCTGAAGCTGCAGGGGTGATGTGGTAAGGTTCAGGGACCTGCCCAGAGGTTATCCAGTGGATCATCGCACCCAGCATCCTTTTCTCGACTGGAGATCACCTGCCCAAGGTCACCGCAGCCATTAACCCCAGATTAGTGGTGGGCGAAGTGGGCTAAATTCGCTCCATGGAGTGATACATGGAGTAACGCGGAATTCGTGAAGTGCTCCACAACGTGAAGCGGAGTACTTTGTGTTATAATGGAGAATGTGAAGTCCATTGAAAACAATGACTTTGTGTTACTCCCCCTTCCCCAAACCACTTCTCCACCAATTATAAGGCGAAGTAACACAGAAATCAATGTACTTTGCATCACTTCGCCTTGTAATTGAGTTCCAAAGTGAATTTGCAGTGCTTCATGGGATTGTAGGTCACATGGGCTCTAGATTGTTCTGCACAGCCTCAGTTCTGTGTAGTGTGTGTGTGTGTATTGGAAGATGGAGACAGTTTCCTCTCAGAGCTCTGCCATTCAAATACTCTAAAAGCTGTTAAAAAAGTCTTTTTGAGCCATTTTCTTTGCTCAAAATTTAGTACATCGATTGTAGGAAACCCTCCTATGCTCATATCATCGAGTGTTTATTGTTTGTGTGTGGATTTTTAATGTTAATTTAGAACAGTCAGTCTGTGTACTGTGAAGTGTGCTTCGGGGAGGGGCGTATCTGTGGTGTAGGTAGATTAACTGGGAGAAAAAAGGCAGTCTTTCTGATTTGGTTCTACTCTTCTTGTATAACTGTGTTAATGTACACACAGTAATATTTTCAGTAATTCTTGACATTTTTTTGCTGATTGTTGTGGTGCAGCAGTGTATAATTTCAGTTTGTTTAAAATATTTGTTTGTATTACTAAAGGTTTTCAATTTGCTATGCATTACTTGTAGTGTGTGTGTGTGTGTATGTGTGTGTGTGAAATGCATGCATGCCATTAAATCAGATACCATTTATTGTGCCACAGGGTAATTGCAGCAGTGTGAACCTGCTATCCACTGCACCTGCATGAATTTTTTTGCACTGCTTGTGGAATATTTACTGGTAGTAGTGGACTGTTACTGCCATGCACTACACTACCCCCTTCCCCAAATGGCAAAAGGTATTCTTTTCCAAATTTGGATTTCTGATGGTGAGCACTGGTTAGCTGTTGTTGTTGTTGTGCCTTTGTGTCTGCATCTCTTTAGTGCACTCGCAATCTTAATCTGTCTGTACATATGCATCTCTTTAGGGCCCAATTCCCATCTGTTACTTAAGTCACAGTAGTTTCTTTGGCTTCCTTCAGAATACTGGTGTGGTGCACACAATTCACAATCACGTCATGATTCACAAAATTAATGTTTTGTAGTATCTCTCCAGGCTTCACCACTGTACCCATTGATATGAGTTTTCAAGCTGGTGAGTTTTGTGAACAGCCAGGTTATTAGGGAAGTACAGCCATAGGCATTCACGTTCCAAAAGCACTCGTCAGCTCCAAGTCTGAGAAAAATAAATTCATATTTACAGTCATGAATGCAGTCATGATTCCGATCACATCACAATTACAAAATTAATTTTTTACTAGTTACTTACATCATGCACGCCAGTTTTGTAGTATCTCTCCGGACTTCACCACTGTACTCATTGACATGAGTTTCCAAATTGGGGAGTTTTGTAATACAGGTCATTGTCATCGGGGAATTACAGCTGTAGGCATTCATGTTCCAGTACAGTATATGAGTTACAGTACTGTAGGCCATGTGATGTGTGGGGGCCCGGGGGCTGCCAATGTTGTTGTCACTCCTCCTTTCTTCAGGTTAAGGCAGAATAACAACAAGAAGTCACAATCACAATAACAAGGTGAAGTGGGAATTTCATGCTACGCAGAGTGACAACGCAAAGTGCCCACTTCTCGGGCATTTCACTGGTGGAATTTTAATTCACTGCATCTCTAAGATGGGAGACTTTACATGTCTTGTTACATTCCAATTTCACTTCTTCAGCAGTGGGGAATTTTCTGGACACAAGACAGTAGCATTTTGGGAATGAACATTAATTCTGGTGATTTTGGCTGACAACTGCCCTGATGACTGAGTGTGCCATTAATTCTAGGAGACTTTGCATTTCTTGCTACTTTCTCATTTCATTTAGTCAGCACTGGGGAATTTTCTGGAGACAAGACGACAGTAGCATTTTGGGGATGCACATTAATTCTAGTGACTGTGTGTGTGGGGGGCTGCCAATGTTGTAGTCACTCTGCCTTACTTCGCCTTAAGGCAGAATGACAACGCAAAGTAATAATAACAAGGCGAAGTGGGCATTTCATGCTGGCCACTCCACGAAGCAGAGTGACAACGTGAAGTACCCACTTCATGTTCACTTCACCGGCTAAATTTAAATTCACTGCATCTTTACCCCAGATAAGGATTCTCTTCCCTACAACCCGGCATCACAACCATCCTCAACTAGGTTTTCCCTTCCAATGTTGCCTCAGACGGCACAGAGTCACTTCCCAGGGCAGGAGGCCTACAGTGTTCACTGGTTTCTGGTTCCTGCGGGAATGCGATTTATGGCCTGTATAGGATGTGCTTTCTTAGGTTCAGCCTCGGCAGTCGGCTGACCAAAATGCCAGTAACCCAAGCTTGGTGCATCGGATTGCTACATTCTTAGGACTCGAATAATCTGGACTTTTGTAGGACATTAGTGCACCCAGGTTGTGGTCCCAGTAATCTTATTCACTCTCTTATGTGTGATAGTGTTAGTGAATGCTAAGTCTTTTCTGTGTGCTCAACTGTTGCTAATAAACCTTTCATCTTGGCTCTAGAGTATGTCTCCAGCATCTCCTTCCAGATTTATCTGGCATCACCCTAAACTATAGGGGTACGCACCACCACAGCTCGTCCACGACAAAAACTTGACGTAGTCAACAGGATAAAAGTCAACAAGGAGCCCAAAGCTTGGGCAACTCCAACCCAAGATGCCTTCAGATACTGATGGAGCCACAGCATCATCCTCATCTTTAGTTCAACTACCCCCAATAATGATGCCTTATTACTTTGGGGCACCATGGCTGCCAAGGTACACAGGAGACCTAAGTTCAGTCAACTGCAGCCTTGTCGACTTCCGGATGAAGCTGCAGGCTATGTTCCATCTCTACCAAGTGCCAGAGCAACAGAGAGGGAAATTCCTGATTGGGCAGCTGAGGCGCTGCCAGCAAGGGAGGTTGAAGGCTGGTCGGATGGAGAAAAGAACACTGCTGAATGGATCCTGACATGGCTAAGTGATATCTTTGACAAGCAGAGTGTCTTGGACCTTAAAATTAAGTTCTTCTCTTCACACAGGGCCCTAGGAGAGACACTGTGGGACTTTGCTTTGAGCCTGCAAGAGGCACGTCGGGCCCCGCGAAAATGAGACCCGAGTGAGGACCATGACCCAGACCAAGTATTGATAGAGCGGTTCATCGAGGAGGCCTTGGGAGAACCTCTATGTCAGAAGTTGTGGTTGTTGCACTGTCAAAACCCAGATACAAAATTTATGGACTTCAAAGAGGAAGCCATAGAGGTCTTAGGCTCTGGACAACTTGAGAAGGAGATGGTGGCCTTCCAGCAGATGGCTGGTGTCACCAGAGCCATGGTCACTGGAGGTCCAGTGTCTAAACCCTGCTCCTCTTGCAGTGCCTTCACCAGATGGAGAGCAGAGAAGGACTCCAGCCAGAAAGAAAACTATCAACTGGATTTTCAGAAATGTGACTCATGCTCAAGACAAGGAGGATTCCCACCAGCAGTGCAAGAGCAGCTGACATGGTTGGCACATGCCATACTGGATTTGCCAAAGAAGCTGGCATCACTTAGGGCAGAGATGAAGCAAGATGCCCAGATTCAGGGTGTGCAGCGTCCATGCAGATTCAGGAGGAAAAGGAACTGAGGTTGAAGACACCTGGATCAACGAGAGGAGCAAAACAGACCCACTTGCCAAAGTGAAGGAACCACTGAGCCCATTCCACAGCCATGTCAGAGGAGTGATGCTGGGAGCAGTGAGGTCAAAAGAGCTCTATGCCAGTTGTATGAGACCAAGATGGAAACTGAGAAAATTAATCTATGCAGCCAAGCTGTCAGAACATCATTAGGAAGTCCACCAAGAGTTTGGGATGCTAGAACTGAGCATCATGCACATACACCCAAAGCAGTGGGTCATGATGTGTGCCAGCAGATTCTAGAGCAGAATGGCCAAAGGGAGACCCAGTATCAGGAGCTTACACAGCGAGTGGCAGAGTATGCAAAGCAGAAGGCTGAACTGCAAAAAGAATGTCACAACCTCAGAAAAGTCTACAGCAGCAAGTTCAGAAGATTAAGGAACAATCTGAGCAAGCACGCTCGCCATGAAGAGTCAGAAGCATGGTATGCGAGGAGTATCCATGAATACCAGATTATGGCCAGAGACCTGAATCGTAGGCGATCCTTAGAGACACAGGCAAAGGACAGCAACAATGGGAACATGAGCACAGTTAGCAAATTATAGGTCCAAGTTGACCACGTTGGAACAGGAGAGGAGGCTCCACAGACAGTTAGTGGAGGTGCAGACACCCTCACAGAGGAGGAGAGCATCCAGTTGAATGATCTATGTATCCAGGAACTGAAAAAATCCATGGGACCAACTGCCCAGAAGTAAGTGATGAGCGAACCAGTCAGTGTTTGCATCCAGAGATACCTGAATTCCACCAGGCACCCAAGAAGAAACCAGGGAAAATCAGATCCAGTCAGGGCCACAGCGACTGGTATCAGTTAGGCTGAATATGAGCATCGCCCGTCCCATTCAGGTGACTGCCAAGGCAGTTGAAACACATCACCAGAAGGAGAACAGGCCCTCTCCTCAAGCAGAGCCCAAGTCACCAGTCATTCTAAAGGTGTGTGCAACCCTAGAAGATGGGAGGGTGTCAGATGATGCCTGCAATCGGGAAAAGCCATTACTCATAGTAGAGCAAGTGATGGTGAAGTCAAGGAGAGGTGGGACATCATCTTTTGAATGGGAGCCCAACCCATTTGTCATCTCAGAAATCCCATGCCCTGGATATCAAATCTACCAAGTCCAGACATTGGATGGAACACAGACTCAGAAGGTGGTACACCGCAATCAGTTGAAGTCCTGCATGGTTAATGTTGAGTGGGTCGGACAGATAAATAAGGAGAGGCAGGAGCTACCCCCAACCAAGGGAACACTCCCAGGATCATTCCCCACTTAGGTACTAATCCCATGGCTGTATGCAATGGTGCCACACCCTCCAGTAGCCAATGCTGTAGATCCTCCTCAATGTAGATCCCAGAGGTCAAACTTTGGAGTACCCTGTCAGAGCTATGTGACTGAAGCTGTACAAAGGGTGTCCCCATATGAGTAGAAACATGAAAGAAGAGCCAAGACCATTGCCCAGTTGTAAATATGGTTTATTGAAATGTTCTGAGATGTAAATCAGATCCTTAAAGATGCAAGGAGTCATAAATGTTTTCTCATACACTGACAAAACCGCTACCCTAATGTTTAGAGTGTTAAGAAAATGTAGAATTAAGAATTTAAAGCTTATAATCTGTAGGCTGTTAAGAATATCTTGTTACCATAGTAAGAGCAAGGAATATGTCATTGCTTATGGATGGATTTGTCAAAGAGTTCAAGATTAAGAAGGTAAAAATTTTGAAAATAGATGAGGACATGTATTGTTAGGTGGCCCTGAATCTGTAGTGCCCCAGGGAAATTGGGGGTACCACAGAAAATAGGGGATCCTCAGAGATATGAGGGGTCAGAATTCCTACGGTGCCTCTTCTTCAACCCAGGGAGGGTCCCCGGGAAGCCCAGTATTACCTGCACCAGCTCCAAGTGTTTGCCACGATGCCCCAGGTTCGAATTGCTGGTCATAAGTGGTAGCCAGCTGGTAGCTAGGGCTCACCAAAGTGAGTCAGGTTAGTTGCCACCCCGGCTCTAGCTTGAGGGACTTAAGTCATCCACTGAACTCGGAGTCACATTGCCCATTCTTCTGCATAGACATTGTCCCAAGGTGGCAATAGTACGTGGCCTATACCAAGGTCTTGCCGAGGATTGCCAGGCTCTGTGCCTCATTTCCTGAGATGGCATAAATACCAGTGGCCACACAAAGGTTACATCAAGGGTCACCACAATCTTGATTGTACTGCCCCTAGGTGGCTCGTGTTCCAGTAATGCATCAAGAGGTCACATCGAAGATTGTCGGATTCTGAAGCTGCAGAGGTGATGTGGTAAGGGTTCCGGGGACCTGCCTAGAGGTCATCCAGTGGATCATTGCACTCAGCATCCTTTTCTCGACTGGAGATCACCTGCCCGAGGTCACTGCAGCTGGCAACCCCAGATAAGGGTTCTCTTCCCCTACAATCTGGTGTCAACACCCATCCTCGACCAGACACTTCTCTTTCTACGTTGCCTCAGTGACGCCAGGAATCACCTTCTTCCCAGGGCCAGGAGGCCTACAGTGTTTTACTTGGTTTCTGGTTCACTGGGGGACACCCCATTTTATGACCTGTATAGGAAGCACTTCCTTAGGTTCACCCTCAGCAGTTGGCTGACCAAAATACTGGTACTAGAGTACGCCTCCAGCCTCTTCTTCCAGATTTATCTGGCATCACCCTAAATTATAGGGGTACAAACCACCACAGCTCATCCACCATGCTAGTCCTAGGTATGACTAAGAGGTTGAGGTCAAAAGATCTGAGTGGGTAGGTATTTCTGTACGGCAAGAGAAAGGAGGCAAGTGATTGTAGTGCTTCGTTCTGAATTACGTTATGTGTGATGCCTCCCAGGGAGAGATCATGCAGAGCTGAAGGGGCGAGCAAAACCAAGCTTTGAATGCAAGGTGCAATGATGGGCTAGTCAATTACTACTAAGGGCAAAATAGCAGGCATTGTTATAAGCCACATCCCATTTGTGTGACATAGAGTTGGAGGCTACAGAAAAAAAAAAAACAGGCAAACCATAAGGGTTTGGAGCAAAATACCACAGGCAATGGCAATTCAATCTCTGGGAGAGATATTATGGCTAGCTCTGTAGGCAAGCCTGAGTCTGACTCTGAATGCCTTACAGGTAGACATCATGTGGAGTGAAAAATTAAGATTACATGGCCATGAGCAATACTATAAACATACAGTACGTGTCCTGAACTATGAGGATACTAGAGTCCTTCCAGACCATTTGTTAAAGGTTTCCTAACTGCATGGTCAAATAATCTGGGGAGGTGAGTTCATAGAAACACGGAATCAAAGAAAAGGCCCTTCCAGTCTATCGAGAATACTCGATATGGAGGGGTTTGTCCTTTGAAGGGCCAAATCACTTCCCCTTGCTTATCTCCTTGATCTTGCCTTTGCATTTGTTCCACCCCCATTGAAGCTTGCCATGGACTTTGCATTTTCCACTTCTTCTGGCAATCTGCTCCATCCCTTCACCACCCTCTGTGTGAAGTAATACTTCATGATGGCCTGCCTGATTCTATACACCATCAACTTGCTTCCATTTTCTGGGGCTAACATGATTTAACTGGACCTAAACAATTTGCTGAAGTCCAATTTATTAATACCCTTCATGTACTGGAAGGTTTCAGTCATGTTCTTCTCTCCCTTCTGGTTTACAGTGACTAAATGTCCAGGTTCTCCTGCCTCTTCTCATATGTGTTTTCTTCTTGATCATGTAATAACTGAGTATCTTTATTTTTTCTTTTAGTTGTTTTGGTTGTTTATTGTGCATTCTTTTACTACCTCTGTATGTATGTTGACCCTCATCCTTTGACGTGGAACCTTTGTAAACGAGCAGTTTCTGCTCAAAGGTATTTGTAATCAAGAATTTAATAAATAAATAAAATAAATAAATGTATCATTCTCATGGCTCTCTGCCTCCAGCATATTTATATCTTTTTATGTTGGCTCGTTCTTACTTGGCGCCCAATAACATATTACATTAATGTAGAATTTGGGACGCGGTCACTGTGGGCAAATGCAGGGCACACATCAGTAGGTGCATCCCTCATTCCCAAATAAGTCAGCATGCAGGTGCCACACCAGCAATACATAATGTGGTGAGCACATCTGACAAAAGGTCCACTGCAATGAGAGCCAAGCTCGTCATGCAGCGGCACCAAAACACACCCTCCCCACAAGCCTTTCCTGGTGAAGCCTTTCAATAAACATGGCTGCACTGACTGCCACCGTGTGGAGAGCCGACTTCAAGAGTGCCCAATTCCCCTGTCATCATGCCCCAACCCACTTCATTTTCTGACAGGAGAGCCCACTCCCTGTCGGCATATTGCACTCCCCCATTTAAAGTGTGTACCGAGGGGGTGCCCAATCCCCTTCAGCATCATGTCCTCCCTTCCTAGTTTAATTTGCCAATGGGGAAGCCCACTCCCTGTCAGCAAATGCCCCCCCATTTGTTGAGTGCGACAGGGTGCCCAATCCTCCCATCGGGCTACAGAACCCCCAAAACACTCCAGGTGGCTGGGAGCCCACCCCAGCGTGAATGCCCTGTAAAAATAATTTTTTTTTTACAACCTACAAACCAGAAAACTGTCCCTCATCGAGCCTGGTGGCCCCTACCAACCTGTGCCCTCCCTCTGCACACCCTGCCTCCCTACACACACACCCCCCACCCCATACTTATCTCCGGAGCATGGCACAATGATCTTCGGTGGACCAGGAACACATCTGCACTCTTCAAAGCTGACCACGAACTGAAGAAATGCCAGTAAGCTGCATAATGGCATAAATAGGGTTTTTTCAACTTTGTTGCATATCTTGGGCATATTTTGGCACAAAATTTTCAACATGGGGTTATTGGGACCCTTCCTCATGAATTCAGTCACTGTAATGGCATTATTCAGTCCGGAAAGGTAATTTTGTGGTCACTGTGTGGAATCACTGTTCAGGACTGAGTAACAAAACAATAGTGCCACTGTTCATGGGGGGGAGGGCTCTCAAAAAGACTATGTTGCAAATTTGGTAAAAAAATTAAAAAAAATGGCTGTTTTACCGAGTGTGGGTTGCGCAGTTTCCACGCACGCTTGTAACCTCATGAATTTGTAATATTTTCAGTCCAGATTTTTAAAATTGCCATTTTTTCACTCCTCCTTATGAACAGTACAGCTGTCATTTTACATATCCTGGTCAAAATGTGTTTTCACGCATCTGGCGCAGAATAACGCAGTCACTGTCCGAAATCCGTTTTCGGGACAGTTTGAGAAAATGGCGGTGACACTGTTCATGAGCAGAGGTCCTAAAATGCTGATGTTGAAAATTTGGTGATGAAAGTCCATAAAATGGCTGTGTTACAAGTGTGCATTGCACAGTTTCCACGCACCCTTGTAACTTCACAAATTTGCAATATTTTCATGCCAGATTTTCAACACTGGCATTTTTTCACACCTCCTTATGAACAGTACAGCTATCATTTTTCACAGCCTGCCCAAAATGTGTTTTAGCACCTGTAGCACACAATGACGTGGTCGCTGTGGGAAATCAACTTTTGGGACAGATTACCAAAATCACAACACTACTGTTCATGAGGGGAGGTCCCAAAATACCTATGTTGAAAATGTGGTCACAAAAATCCCCAAAATAATTGAGTTCTACGGACGTGTGTTGCGCAGTTTCTATGCATGCTCATGACTTCACCAATTTTTCATATTTTCACTCCAGATTTTCAATGTTGCCATATTTTTACACCTCCTCATGAACAATACAGTTGTCATTTTTCACGTCCTGCCCAAAATGTGTTTTCATCCCTGTGTCACCAAATGGCATAGCCGCTGTGCAAAACCACCTTTCAGCTAACAAACTGACTGTGCTGCTCTTCATGAGGTGGGATCACAAAAAGCCTATGTTGAAAATTTGGAGTGAAAATATCAACAAACGCCTATGACGTTAAGGTTTCCAACTGTAACACCCCACCCTGTAGAGACGGACAGGCATCAGGGATGTGACTTGGGATCACTGGCTGTTAATGGTCACGCCATTCCATCCCCACCCCCACCCTGCAGCCAGTGACAGGCATTGAGGTGTGCCTTGAAGTGTTCGACCCTAAAGTTCACCCCTTTCTCCTTTACTGCACCTGTCTCAGTGTATTTCCTTATGGAATGGGGTAAGTATAAGGCCCAAAGACCCCAAAGCACAACACGACACTTGTCAGTGTCTATTGGGTAGGGTGAGGTAAAATGGCATGAGCGTTACAGCTGACGACCCAAAGGCACACCCCAACGCCTGTCAGTCTCTGCAGGGTGGGGTTGGGGTTGGTCTCAGTTCAATACTTCACTGCCATTCCTATTATGCATCTCTAACTCCTGCACTACCAATGCCAATGCCAATGCCAGCGAGACAACATTCGGCATTGACAAAAGCTTGTTACTCTTTACCTTAATTTTAGACCACCTGATGGATGGATCATCCATAAACATACACCACCACAACAAGGGAGAAACTATTATAAAGCAAGGTGCCACAGCAATTAGCCTTCCAGAAATATGGAGGGTCTTAAATGCAAAAAAAAAAAAGATGATTAATACTATTCAAATGTCCATCAATTGCACAAATAGGCATGGTGTTCACCAACAATGGCTTTGCCAACTAAATAGCATCTGCCATGTAGTTAACCATAATAATTTCGGACACCACACCTTTGAAAATGCAGTGAAGCACAATGATCTATAGTAAAAAACTGATCCATAAATCCCACAATATTAAATAACATGAAATTTGTAAAACAAGTTAAAACAGAAACTTAAGAATATTTGTCAATCAATAAAGGGGTGGTCACCTCAAATGGCATAATCCGGCACTCCCTGAAAGCATACATAAAAGGGAGAATTATAGCATACACAGCAAAACTCAACAAAGAAAGAATGGTCAAACTTGCAAATGTGGAACTAAAAATTAATGAACTGAATCCTAATCATAAAGCATGTTTGCAAATGGGACACACTGGGAGCTAACCGAAGTCACAACAGAGTACAACTAATTAAATTCTCAAGAAATAGAAAGGGCTTTCACCTACCAAAAGGCAAGGTACTATGAACAAAGTAATAGATGTGGATATCTTCTGACTCTCGAATGAAAAACAGAAGAAGCACAAAATCACTTATTTGAAATTGGTGCTATGTCATAACAGTGATTGTGGAATAGTGATCGCCATTTGGGCGAGTGTACATCGCTGAAAATTAATTACGGCGATGTACACGTGCCACGACTAAAAAACTGGTGACTGTTTTTCTATGTTATGCGTGGGGGGTCTGCCTCCTGCACCCCCCATTTAAGGATTCTCAACTCCAGGTGGGGTTCATCTTGGGAGGGGTATAAAACTAAACCCTGACTCAATGCAAAAACAATTGTATCCAGAATTGAATTGGCACTCTCTCAACCCACCCAGCACCTGCCCACCATGCCACATGGCCAGCTTGGCAGCCGACCACTGTACTACACCTCACATACCCTCCTCCCTTCTGCCTGTCACATGGCGTGGTCCCTCCCTCTGCGTGCATGCATATAAAGTGCCATCCCATCACAATACTCACCTACAACCCCATCCTGTCACTACTCTGCCAGGGAGCCCTGTACACAGATAATGTGATTGAGTTGACCTTTTTGAAAGCGCTCAATTGCGGTTGCTTTGTACAGGGTATACCATTGAAATCTAATATAGAAACATAGAATTTGACAGCAGATAAGGACCACTTGGCCCATCTAGTCTGCCCATTTCCCTACCTAATGGATAAGCTGCAGATCTTAGTTAACCTATAGCCTACTTCCTCCTACCCCCACTTTAGAAGGCAGTATAGCACAATGGTTTAAGGCTCTGAGCTGTAAACCTGGAGACCTGGGTTGGAATCTCACAGCCCCCACTTGCATACTGTGTGACCCTGGGCAAGTCACTTAACTTCCTTGTGCTCCCAGGTCGCACCTGTAAACAAGCTTCAGGTTAATGTTTCACTAGAAATACCACCAACAGCTTAATCTGGTTCAGTTTCAGTTACTTAGCATCTGTATCCCCCTCCCCAGTTGCCCCTGAAAAGGGACTTTAAACCTAGTGGGCTTACTGGGTTAACAAAATTAAATAAATAAATAAATAGTGTCTGTCTATCTCTCTCTCTGGTTTAAAAACAACAACTTAGAATTGCCTTATGTCTGTCCCATGCATTCTTGAATTCCCCACTGTTTTTGACTCCACTACCTCCTCAGGAAGGCTGTTCCATGTATCCACAACCCTCTCCATGAAAAAATAGTTCCTCACATTACTTCTGAGCCATCCCCCTTCTATCTTCAAATTGTGCCCCTTGTTCTTGCATATCTCTTTTTCTGAAAGATGCTACTCTCCTGGACTCTGTTGATTCCTTTGATGTACTTGAAAGTTTCTATCATGTCCCCCCTCTTCCTCCTCTCCTAGAGGATTTATATACTAAGCTCCTTTAATCTCTCTTCGTATGTCTTCTGGTGCAGACCCTGCACCATTTTAGTTGCCCTCCTCTGGACAGCTTCCTTTCTGTCTATGTCCTTGTGGAGATGAGGTCTCCAGAACTGGATGCAGTACTCCAGATGGGGTCTAACCAACTTCTCTATACAGAGGGATAACAACTTCATGTTTTCTACTGATGATGCCTCTCCCAATGCATCCCAGTATCCCTCCAGCCCTTCTTACTGACTTCTCACATTGCTTGCCCACCTTAAGGTCATCTGATATGACTACCCCAGGTCCCTTTCCATTTTTGCTGTTGTTAGTATCTCACCTCCCATTGTGTACTCTTCCCATGGGTTTGAGTTTCCCAGGTGCATTACTTTGCACTTCTTTGCATTGAATCTAAGCTACCATACATTTGATAATTCCTCCAACCTTACAAGTCCCTTTGCATCCTTTCCACCCCACCTTCTGTATCAACCCTGTTGCAGATCTTTGTGTCGTCTGCAAAGAGACATACTTTCCTTCCAGTCCATCTGCAATGTCACTTATAAAGACATTAAAGAGGACTGGTCCCAGTACTGAACCCTGTGGTACCCCACTAATAACCCCACTTTCTTCAGAGTGAACTCCATTTACTATTACCCTCTGCATCCTGTTATTCAGCCAATATTTTATCCAGGCTACTACTTTGGGACTCACTCCATGGCTGGCTAACTTGTGTATTAATCTTTTATGTGGGACTGTGTCAAATGCCTTGCTAAAGTCTAGGTAGGCCATGTCCACAGCCCCTCCCTGGTCTACTACATTGGTCACTCAGTCAAAGAAATCTATGCACTGACAAGGCCTCTGGCTGCCTTCATCCCACCCCCTCACTCCTCCACTATGACAATGTCAATGACTGCTGCCCCTTTTCTGCATCTAGCTCACACACTCTCCCCGACCCACTTACTCCCATTACTCCTTTCTAACTCATCTGCCTTTCTCTCCTACTATTTATTTGCCAACTATGCTCAAGTTTGCGGCATTGATTGCTTGCTGTGTACTCAACCCATTGTATTGTAACTACAAATGCCACTTTTACTGTCTTGCTTGTATAACCTTTGTAAGTATTGTATACCCTCCCACTGATGTGGAACCTTTGTAAGGAGCTTCTAGCTCAAATGTGTTTAATCCTAGTTTTCAATAAATAAATAAATATTAGATTTGTCTGACATTACCTTCCTGCTATGAATCAATGCTGCCTTGGGTCCTGTGCCCACTGGCCTCTAGAAAATCAACAATTCTTTCCTTTAGAAGTGATTCCATCATTTTCCCTACTACTGAGGTCAAATTAACAGGTCTATAGTTTTCTGCCTGTCTTGCTCCCACATTTGTGAAAGGGAATCATGTCTGCCCTCCTCCAGTCCTCCGGTACCATACCATCCTCCCATGATTTGTTAAAAAGGGTAGTCAGTGGTGTCACTAGTTCTGCCCTTAGTTCTTATATAATTCTTGGGTGAATCATGTCAGGCCCCATTGCTTTGTCCACCTTCGGGTTTAAGAGTTCTTTCAGAACCCTTTCTTCTGTGAATGAAGTGGTATAGACCCCCCCCCCATCTGGACAGCTTCTATTCTTTGATTTAGGTACCTCCCCCTTCTCTTCTTTTGTGAATACTGAGCAGAAATATTCATTCAGTATCCCTGCTTTTCACTGTCCCTCTGCCTACCCTCCTTCCCTTTATTAAGCCTCACTATCCCTTCACTGATCTTTCTTTTCTCCTAATGTACCTATAAAAGGTTTTATCCCCCTTCTTAACTGAGTTGGCTATTTTTCCTCAGGTTGGGCTTTTGCTATTCTGACTACCTTCCCTGCTTCCTTCTGCTTTAACTGGTACAGTTCTCTGTTCTGCTCCTTCTGTGTTTCCTTATACTTCCTGAATGCTACCTTTTTCTCCTTAGCCTTCCCCGCCACCTCTTTTGAGAACCATAGTGTTTTTTTCCTCCATTTTGCTTTGTTGATTTGCTTCACACAAAGGCTTGTTGCCTCTGTGATGGTTGTTTTGATTTTTCTCCATTGTTCCTCCACCCCTCCTTCTTGCCCATTTGCTAGTGCTTTTCTGAGGCACTCTCCCATTTTCCCAAAGTCAGCCCTCCTGAAGTCCAACATTCTTGCTTTTGTATGGCTCAACTTGATGGCTGTGTTTATCGTGAACTACACTGTTTGGTGGTCACTTGTTCCCAGATGGCTACCTACTTCTATATCCAATATTCTTTCTCCGTCCCCATTTGACGGTACCAGGTCTAAGATTGCTCCCTCCCGTATGGGTCCACCACTAGCTGTCTGAGGCATGCCCCCTGTAGGGCATCAAGAATAACCCTGCTTTTGGATGTGGCTACAGCAAGGGTGCTCCAGCTAACATCTGGCAGATTCAGGTCCCCCATCAATAATATATCCACTTTTTCTGCTATTTTAAGGATGCCTTCTATCATTTCCTTGTCCATTGCCTCACCCTGAGATGGTAGTCTGTATACAACCCCTGTGTGAATTGCAGTGCCATAACCTGTCTCCAGAGTAACCCACAGATTCTCCTCTACTCCCTGTTTATCCTTTAGTTCCATCGCTTGATCCCTTCCCTTACATAAAGCACTATTCCTCCTCCTCCTCGGACCCACCCCATCTCTCTTGTAGATTGTGTACCCTGTGATGTTGATATCCCAGTCATGGTTCTCAGTGTACTATGTTTCTGTGACTGCCACAATATCCAGCTGTCCCTCTTCCATCAAGGCCACTAGTTCAGGGAGCTTGTCACACAGACTACGGCATTGGTACTCATCACTCATCATTTTTTGAAAGCCTTACCCCTTGTAGCCCCATCCATGTCCTTACTGCCTTTTTCTGCATTTACCCCTGTCCTGCTTCCCACTGACTTCTCTAACTTGTTGTTTACCTCTCTAACTACTGTGTTTTGTGGGGGGGAGGCTTGGTTTTCCCTGCTTCTTTTCAGTACCTCCCCCTTGGCAAGTTTAAATGCTTGCCAATGATGCATTTAAACCTATCACCTAGGATTCTGGTTCCACTCCTGGACAGATGCAGACCATCACACTAGTATAGGCCTGTATTCCTCCAGGTGGAACCTCATGCTGATTTACCTTTTGATTGCACAAAATTTCCAGTGGTCAAAACAGGCTTTAAGTATCTTGAGTAAATATAACCCAAAAGAAAAGACCTATATGAGGCAAATTACCTGCCTGAACTAAATATAGTACAAGCAGAACTTAAATGATTGAGAACACTCATGATAATAGGTAGAGGTAACAGCCTCTGTCTTAAAAGTCCTTAAGATTCCTGCTCCCAAAAGTTTTACATAGTACCAAATCAATATTCAATGCATGGGTCTCTATTAAAGCAATCTTTTTTTTTCTCAATTCCTTTGTGCTCCACCATGCCCAGGCATCCTTCCGGGTGTTTGCTTGACTACTGCCTCTACTCCCAGTCTGAACCCTGCACTCCCTGGAGGACCTCCTGACCACCCAGGCAGACCTAGCCCTCAGATCACCCCCTGGGGCAGACCTGTCCTCCTCGACAGCCTTTCTAGGATTAGAGGTCTTATCTGGGTGGCAGGTCAACCATGGAGTCCTCCGTGCATCAGGCCAATGGTGGGATGTGGGCAGTGTCCCTGGAACCCCCATCATCTCCGTGGCCATGGCGAGGATTTTCTAGTTAGGTCCCCAGATGCAGGCCAGGCAATGCTGCCCTGCCCATGACATGGATGCTCCCATCCATGTCCGGAAGCCAGCCACCTGACGTCTCCCCTACATGCAGCCCCAAGATGTTGCAGTGCCTCTAGTCTCCACAGGGGGCTGCTGCATTGCCAGGCTGACCCTAGAACCCTCACTGAGAGAGGAAAGCAGTCCTCTGGATGCTCAATACTTTCTCTCCCCTGCCAACCCCCGAGGGCCCGGACTCATCCCAGAATCCAGGTCACCAGTGTGGCACGAGGTGTGGCGTCCTGTGCCACAACCCTCAGTGCCACCGAGCTGGCCTATATCAGAGCAATCTTGATAAACATAGAAACATAGAACATAGAAAAATAGACTTTGACAGCAGATAAGGACTGCTTGGCCCATCTAGTCTGCCCATTTCCCTACCTACAGGGTAGGCCGCAGATCCTAGTTAACCAACAGCCTATTTCTTCCAACCCCCCACAAGAATTACCTTATGTCTGTCCCATGCATTCTTGAATCCTCCCACAGTTTTAGACCCCACAGCCTCCTCAGGAAGGCTGTTCCATGCATCCACTACCCTCTCTGTGAAATAATACTTCCTCACATTGCCCCTGAACTGCCCTTGTTCTTGCAAGTCTCTTTTTCTGAAAGATGCTACCCTCTTGGACTTTGTTGATTCCACTGAGGTACTTAAAAGTTTCTATCATGTCCCCCCTCTCCCTTCTTTCCTCAAGGGTATACATATTAAGCTCCTTTAGTCTCTCCTCATATGGCTTCTCTTGCAGAGCCTGCACCATTTTAGTTGCCCTCCTCTGGACTACCTCTATCCTGTCTATGTCCTTGCGGAGATGGGGTCTCCAGAACTGGACACATTACTCCAGATGGGGTCTCACCAACTGTCTGTACAGAGGGATAACAACTTTCTGTTTTCTGATGCTGATGCCTCTCCCTATGCATTCCAGTATACCCCCAGCCCTCCCTACTGCCTTCTCACATTGCTTGCTAACCTCAAGGTCATCTGATATGATTACCCCTAGGTTCCTTTCCTTTTTTGTTGTTGTTACTACCTCCCCACCCATTGTGTATTCTTCCCCTCGGTTCTTGTTTCCCAGGTGCATTATTTTGCACTTCTTTGCACTGAATCCTAGCTGCCATACTTCTGACCATTCCTCCAACCTTGTCAAGTCCCTTTTCATCCTTTCCACGCCTCCTTGTGTATCAACTCTGTTGCAGATCTTTGTGTCATCTGCAAAAAGGCATACTTTTCCTTCCAGTCCTTCTGCAATGTCACTGATGAAGACATTAAAAAGGACTGGACCCAATACTGAACCCTCGCGGTAGCCCACTAGTAACCCCTCTTTCTTCAGTGTGGACTTGCTACAATTATCTTCTGTGTCCTGTTGTGCAGCCAATGTTTTACCTAGGCTACCACCCTAGGACCCACTCCCAGGCTGGTTAATTTGACTATTAATCTTGTGGGACTGTGTCAAATGCCTTGCTAAAGTCTAGGTAGGCCATGTCCACAGCCCTTCCTGGTCTACTACTTTGGTCACCCAGTCAAAGAAATCTATTAGATTTGTCTGACATTACCTTCCCGCTGTGAACCCATGCTGCCTTGGGTCCTGTGCTCCACTGGCCTCTAGGTACTCAACTATTCTTTCCTTCAGAAGTGACTCCATCACTTTCCTACCACAGAGGTCAGACTGACAGGTCTGTAGCTTCCCTGCCTCTGTCCTGGTCCTTCTTTGTGAAGGGGAATCACATCTGCCTTCCTCCAGTCCTCGGGCACACACCATCCTCCCATGATTTATTAAAAGAGTAGCCAGTGCTTTCACTAGTTCCTCCCTTAATTCTTTTAGAATTCTGGGGTAAATTCCATCAGGACCCATTGCTTTGTCCACCATCAGTTTTAGGAGTTCGTGCAGAACCCTTTCTTCAGTGAAAGAACTGGGATCGACCCTCCTATCAAGAGTGCTTCTGTTAATTGGATTAGGCACTTCCCCCCTCTTTTGTGAATACTGAGAGCAGAAATATTCATTCAGTATCACACTTTCATTGTCCCCTCTGCCCACCCACCGTTCATTCTATTCAGCCTCACTATCCCTCCCTTTGTCTTTCTACGCTCGCTAATGTACCTATAAAAGTTTTTATCCTCCTTCTTGACTGAGTTGGCTATCTTTTCCTCGGTTTGGGCCTTTGCCATTCTGACTTCCTCCTGCTTCCTTCTGCCTTAACTGGTACAGCTCTCTGTCCTGCTCCTTCTGTGTTTCCTTATACTTCCAAAATGCTATCTTTTCTTCCTGACTTTCACAACCACCTCTTTTGAGAACCATAGTGCTTTTCTTTCATTTTGATTTGTTTATTTGCTTCACAAAAGGCTTGTTGCCTCTGTGATGGCAGTTTGATGATTCCCCATTGCTGCTCCACACCTCCTTCTAGCCTGTTTGCTAGTGCTTTTCTGAGGCACTCTCCCATCTTGCCAAAGTCAGCCTCCCTAAAGTCCAGTACCCTCACTTTTGTATGGCTTGACTCTGAGCTGAGTTTAACGTGAACCACACTGTTTGATGGTCACTTGTCCCCAGATGACAACCCACTTCTAGATCTGAGATCCTCTCACTGCCCCATTTGAGTATGAGGTCTAAGATTGCTCCCTCATGAGTGGGTTCCGAAACTAGCTGTCTAATGCCTGCCACCTGTAGGGCATCAAGAATGGCCCTGCTCTTGGATGTGACTGTAGCAAATGTGCTCCAGTTAACATCTGGCATATTCAGGTCTCCCATCAACAGTATCTCCCCTTTCTCTGCCATTCTAAGAATGCCTTCTATCATATCCTTGCCCATTCCCTTCCCCTGACATGGGGGTCTGTACACAACCCCTGTGTGGATTGTGGTGCCCTTTCCAGTCTCCAAGGTGACCCACAGTGCCTCCTCTCCTCCCTGTTTACTCTTTTGTTCAGTTGCTTTTATCCCTTCCTTTACATGAGAGCTACCCTCCCTCTTCTCCCTGCTTGTCTCTCCTGTAGGTTATGTGCCCTGTTATGTTAACATCCCAGTCATGGTCTCTGTGCACCATGTTTCTGTGACTGCTATGATATCCAGGCATCCTCTTCCATCAAGGCCACCAGCTCAGGAGCTTGTTGCCCAGACTACTGAGCATTGGTACTCATTACCCTCCATTTCCTGATGCCTTACTCCTTTGCCCCATCCCTGTCCTTCTTGCCTTTGTCAATTCTCCATAAAAGTAGAATACCTACCTCAACCACATTCATGGTGGTCTGGGAATTCCACAGTTAGAAGCTTACTACTGGTAAGTGGAATTGACAACACTGCATTGCTGGTTCTACCCTGCTAGAACAGATATGGGTCAATGATAGAAAAGGGTTGGAGAGGCAGATGATCCCTTACAGTCCTATTATATGGGTCTATTAGTAACAACTGTAACATTTCAGAGGGTAACCCAGTAATGAAGCATATATTGAGGCTTTGACATAGATTACACTAAACAAATAAGGCCACTAATGGTATTTGCAGTCCATCTCCATCGTGGAATAAGGTCATAAACCCAAATTTTCTCACCGATGTAGGCTTCAAATTATGGAATGCTCATAGCACTCACCTTATGGGCCATCTATGGGAAGATACCACGTTTCTGACATTTCAACAGCTGAGAGTGAAATATACCATCCCAGAAAACCAATGTTTTAAATGTATTCAATCAAGGCAGCTGTTGTGCTCTGCTATTGGGAAAGATCTGAAGCTTAATCTGCATTCAATGATAGAATGAATTGTAGGTAGCACTAAAATAAGCACAGGATTGATGTATTCAATATATAAACAATTTGTTTTTCTTTTGGCTATAGCCAGACCAAATATTAAAGTAAAATGGCAAAATAGGCTGGACCTGGAAATAACAGATGAGAGGATGGTATAAGGATCTCAATGTAAAATCAACTGAGAGTCATCCAATTAATGTCTATACACATGCATATTTTATCCTTGGAAAATTGAAAGGCTTCTCCAGTAACTATGATGGCAAATGCCCTAGGCGGGAGAGAAGAAAATACCTGATGGCTCTACATGCTCTTGTTTGCCCCATACTGACTCAGTACTGGGCTGATATTATAGGCACACTTGAAAAAAATACTAGCAGTCTCCATGGAACTTTCTCCTTGAGCTACACTATTACAGGTGATTTGAAAAACTTTGACAAACTTCAAATGAGCTGATCAGAATTTATACATATAGCCCTGGCCTGCTCCAAACTATTAATTCTCAGAGTATAGAAAAGGCAAGGTTCCTGCCACATACTCTGAATGACTGAATGCCATGGAATAAAATGCCACCCATGAAAAAAATTACATATGAAACCAAACGTCATATTAGAGGATATATAAAAATATATAGTAGTTCAACTTCATGACCCATGAAGAAAATATTGCTAATAATCCTACGGTCCCCAAGGGAAATAGATGAGTAAGAAAGAGTCTCATAGAAATTACAAACTCAGCTGACACACAAATAGTCCTAAATAAGCCTCACAAGGTACATACTTGAGTGTGAGAGAGGTTTATTTTAGTGAATTATGTAAAACATAAGATTTTATGGGTAACTTTTATTTTAGGTTACCACAGGTTGATAACCCCAATTGTTTTTCTTTGTTGTGTCACAAACTCAAGCATACTAATGTACTCTACCATACTGATGTACCATACAAATGCTCTCCTACATACTGCATAAGTAATTACCTATTCATGGTGAAATTAAAACCACATTTATAAACACTAGTTGTAATGTAACATATGCTTTGTACTGCTTAAAATATAATAAAGATTTCTTTTGAAAGAGGTCAGTTTTTCATATTGTCTTTTGCTGTGGCATGTCATGCATTTGTAGGAGTGACTTCATACTTTTGGGTCACATGTTTGACCCCATCCATCCTGATTTCCAAAGATGTGATTCTCATTGACAGCGCATCTATGTTTTTGTCCATCTCCTGCACAAATTTTAATTATTTTTGTTCAGCATTGCATGGATCATTGTGAGGGTCACCTCTCCCAACAGGGGCCTTGTGGGATCTACAGGAGTTTAGTTTAGTTTATTGTTCTAGGAATTACTACCTTTGAGCCAGAGGCTCTTTTACAAAGGTTCCACATCAATTAGGTACAGTACAAAAGGTTACATAGATAACACAACAATTTGTGTTGTGTCAAGAGCAAGAAAACATATACAAATAGATATCAAATCACTTGTGCAAAAGGACATGAGATATCAATAATCACATTATTATTACAAGAAAGAGGTCATGCCAGATTAGGAGAAACAAATAGGGAAAAAGTACAGAACAGAGAGGTTAAGTGAAATGTGTGGGGAGCAGACAATAGCAGGAGAAAAGGTTTCCCAAACATGTCTTTGTCAAATAACGGAACAGGGTGGGTAGTGAGAAAATAGGAGGTTTAATCAGGGCAGTCACAGGAGCTGGAGGTGGCAAGGTGAGAGAAAAGCCTTGATTTGAAAATACCTAGAGAGGTGGAGGCAGTAATATGAGTGCTGAGGGCATTTAGCCAGCTGGGGGCTCGATAGGCAAATGATCTTTGTCCCTGGGAAGTCCGGCATCGGGGGACTTGGAGAGGCTGGTGTTCTGATCTTCTGGCAAAACAGGTGCTAGCACTCCGGGCATAACAGGTCTTGGATACAGGTGGAGTGAGGCCCAGAGTGGATTTTTCACCATCAGGCAGGTAAGGTACTTTATCTGGTTTGAGAGTTGCAACCAACCTGAGTCAGCATAGAGTTCACATGTGGGTACGCTCGATGTGCACCAGTGAGTAGCCGACAGGCCCTTATTTTAGGGATGTTGTAATGCTGACTAAGTGCTGTAGTAGTGGCAGATCCGTATATAACTAAGCCATAGTCAATGACTGAGATGATAGAAGATTGGATGGCAATCCTCAGTGCAGAATGGGTAAGAAGCTGTCGGTTCCGATACAGAATCCCAATTCACTGATTAATAGTTTTTGCTGTACTATCAATGTGAGTTGCAAAGGTTAGGCCTTGATCAAAGTTGATTCCAAGATATTTGAAAATTGGCACTTGTTCAAGAGTATTTCCCAGGTATGTATTAATGGTGAGTGGAACTTGCCGTTTCTTGTTTTGTGGGTTAGAAGAGCATGGATTTAGTTTTTGTGGTTTAGAACCAGCTTATGTTCAAGGAACCACATCTCAACTTTGGAAAAGCATGCTGAAGGTTGAGGCGTAAGGTTCGGATCTTTATGAGAGTGAGAATCATGGCATCATCGGCATAGAGGATTAATTGTTCAGGGCAGGATTTGGGAGGAGTTTAGGAAAAGGCTGAAAAGGAGGGGACCAGGATGGATCCTGGGAACTCCTGAGTGAACCGGTTTTGAGTCTGAGAGAACTCCAGCTACTTTTACAGATTGAGAGCGCTGAGCAAGGTAATTTTTTACCCAGTCACCAGGACCCTGCAAGAGCCCTAGGGATAGAAGTTGTTTGATAAGTAGGCAATGGTGAACTGTATCAAATGCCTTGGTTAAGTCAATGTAGACTGCTCCAGTTAGGTTTCCTTTGTCCATGGCATTGTGGATTGCTCCTGAGAATTCAAGTAGGGCAGTCGATGTGCTGTGCCCTTTCCTAAATCCATGCTGCTGGTGCATAGGATGTTGTGCTTTTCCAGGTAGTCTGAAAGTTGGTCCCACCAAGCGTTCAAGGGCCTTAGAGAGTGGTAGTATTGATATCAGGCGATAGTTACCAGGCAGTGACTTATCACCACTTTTGTGCACTGGGTGACAACTGCAACCTTCCATTTCCTAGGGAATTGGCTGTAGCAGAGGGAGAGAAATTTTTGTGAGGGGGCAGTACTTCCTCCAGAGTGAGGACAGAAGTTTAAGGTCAATAGTGTGTGCTGCTTGCTCGGGACTTAGAAATAGCCTTCTTTACATATTTATAGACTTCATGTGCCTTTACTAGTTTGAAATGGAAGGGTGGTTTTGTTGAGAGGCAGTAGTAGAAGTAAATTGGAGGGTCAGCATCAGTAAAGAAATCAGATGAGAGGACACCACTAAGGTCCATGAAGGTATCATTTAGGGTGTTTGCAATGATCTTTGGATCTAATGTAGTGGTTCCATCCACATTCATTATTGTAGGAGAGGATTTGGACTGCTGACCCATGATATTCTCTATGTTGTCCCAGAAGGATTTCCCTTCACCCAAGGAGTTGGAGAGGGCATTCTTGAAGTAGGAGCTCTTCATCAAGCAGATCTGTTTAGTACAGTGGTTGCGAGCCTGTTTATACTTTTGAATGTCCAACAGAGTGCCAGTAGCTCCTGCAGTGGCCCAGAGGTGATCCCTACTTTTGAGTTGTGCCAATAGCTTTGCTGTGAGCCAGGGATTTGTGAGTGCTTTGATTTGCTTTTTTACTGGTGCATAGGTGTCACAGGCAGTGTTGAAAGTAGTAATAAAGTAATCAAGGGCTAGGTCAACATCTTGAGTTTTGTAAATCAAGGACCAGTCTATCTGTCTAAGACAATTCTTGAGATGAGTAAGAGTTGCCATAAGGTAGGACTCGGCTATAGATGGTTTTGGAGGCGGCTTCGAAACTATTTGTCCAGCTACATATTATTGAGAGTGATCACTGAGCGAGTCAGAGAGACATTTCACATTGGTTATAATGGTAGGGTGGCTGATAAGGATCCAGTCAATGAGGGTGCTGGTCCCTGATTTGTAGTTTTCCTGGTAGGGAGTTTACCACTTGTGTTAAATTTGCTGCTAGGATGGCATCTTTGTTTGACCCTGCATCAGAGCAAGCCAATTTATATTAAAGTCCCCAAGGAGAAGGGTTCGATGTCAGAAGGTTGTGTACTTACGAACTTGAGGACAGCCTGTAGGCCAGAATCAGGATCTTTTGGTGGGATATAGACAGCAGTAATCGTGAGGACTTTGTTTTGGGCACCAAGTAGTATCTTGATAGGGAGGAGTTGCACTGAGGTTTCTGTGGTGGGATAAGAACCAGGAGACAGTGTGAGGTAGTCCTTTATGTAGATTGCACATCCACCTCCCCTTTTGAGGTCCTATCCAGCCTGAATATCTTGTAGCCTTGTATAGAGATGGTATGATCCGGAGTATTAGGTGTCAGCCAAGTTTCGATGATGGCAAGGACATCCAGGTTGTGTTGGCTGGCAAAGATTTGAAGGGAGGCCAGTTTTGGGAGGAGACTGCAGATGTTTAAGATAGTAATTTTGAGCCCCCCCTCCATTTTGGCAGGCTTTGTTGTACTGTAGGAGACAGGGCCAGGATTTGAGTGGACACTTCCTAATATCAAGAGTAGGAGTTTAAGAGACAGTTGCTGTACTTTGTAGTCAATTGAATTACACTTCTGAGGCTTATGCGGCTTGGACCAGTGCAGGCGTCTAGGGACCCAGAGCAAGGAGATTGTTAGTAATAGAGGATGATATGCCCATTTATCCTTGTTGTAGCTTGTCAGTTGCACCCAGTCGCTTGCAGATAGGTACCTGGTGGTTAAGTCAAAAGCCAAAAGAATGATCAACAGCTGAGGTCCAGAGTCACTGAAATGTTAAAATTCCTGAAGGTTCCCAATAATTTTTTTAGAGCCTTCTCTTCCCAATTAGCCCCAATATTGTTAGAGGTCTTTTACCACTGGTACAATCATGGTATCTCAGACCCAAGTTTTCTCGAGGCAACAATTTCTCTAATCCTGAAACCTGGCAAGGACTCATCAAATCCCGATAGTTATTGCCCGATATCTTTGTTAAATACAGATGTTAAAATCTTAGCGAAGATCCTAGCAGGCAGATTGTCAAAAGTAATGGATAAATTGATCTGCAGAGAGCAGGTAGGCTTTATGAAAGGGAGGGTTCCTCAAGACCATTTTAGAAAACTATTACATCTCATGGCAGAGGCTGGGAGTTTGATATTCCTCGATTGCTCCTTTCACTTGATGCCGAAAAGGCCTTTGATAGAGTTTCCTGGAACTACTTATTTTCTACTATGTCAGCTTTTGGCTTGCCGGATGCCTTTATAAAATGGGTTAAAATCCTATACTCCTCACCCTCTGCCAGAGTGAAATGTAATGGGGTAGTGTCACAGGTTATTAGATTAGAAAGAGGTACCAGGCAGGGATGTCCATTATCCCCATTATTATTTAATCTATATATTGAGCCGTTCCTGCATAGGTTAATGGGGAATCCTCGTATTGAAGGGATTAAAGTAGAACAATGCCTATATCTGCTCAGCTTATGCAGATGATGTATTATTACATGTTGTACATCCAAAACTTGCTGCTAGCGATACTTGAAATTGACTATTTTCAAGGATTTCAGGCTACAAACTAAATTGCTCTAAGACCAAAATTTTCCCTTTAAATAATAGAGTGATAAAGGTGGATTTACAATCATTGGGATTGGGTTGGGAAACTAAATTGTTGCCATAGTTGGGCATTAACATCAGTATAAACCTTTCATCGATAGTTAAAGAGAATCTGGGTACCTTATCCAGTCTATCGGATGATTTAAATAGGTGGCAGTCAGCCTCTTTGACATTGTGGGGTAAGATAAACTCTTAAAAATGAATGTATTACCCAGACTTCTGTATCCTTTGGGGATGCTGGGGTCTATCTCCCAAAAAGTGGTTTATCAGACTACAAAAAATGTTTAATATCTTTTATGGCAAGGTAGCTTGAACCTGCAGGTCTTATAGTTACCTGACAGCTCCAAAAACAGAAGGATTGGCTGCTCCTCTATATTTACATATTATCTGGCTCCAGCATGTTTGTAAACTGGGTTGGTGGAGTAGGGATTATCAACACTTGGAGTACAGGCCACTTTGGTGGGACATAGAGTGATCTAGCAAAAACTAAAGTGCTCTTAAGAGCCCTATTATTTCTTCCTTCAAATATCCCGAGGTTGCTAAAGAATAATCCTATGGATGGTCCCTGAGCTCTTCTCCAGTTACAGCAACACTTTGGTTTCAGGTGGTGGACCTCGGATGCCCAACCCATTTTGAAAATCTGCATTTAAGATTGGTGGTGCGACGATATCCCCAACCTTTGGCCTCAGATCAGTCATATAACAGTAGCGGACTTTTAGATCAGAATAAACCACAGTCCTTTGACTATACTGAAAAGGCTCTTTGGTATTACGGATAGCTGTTTTTTAAATGGTTGCAACTCAAAATGCTGTGTTTCAGGGTTGCTCTTCCTTATACTTAGTTTGTTGGTCCGACAATATTAATTGTCTGTTGAGGCTCGATACAACCCATGCCGCCTCCAAAGTCTATAGAATACTTCAAGAATGGATAATAAACCCCATCAGGGTCTGTTATTATTGGGTCAGGGAACTGAGTGTTAGAGACTCTCTGAGCTCTGGAGAAAGCTCTGGAACTCCATTTATTCATATGTTAAACAAGATAGACTCAGGTTGGTTCAATTTAATAATGCATCATCTTTATTTAACACCCACTTATCTCTATCGCTGGAAGGCATGATTCCCACTATGTTGGCGTTGTAAACTGGATGAGGGCTCTCTATTACATATGCTTTGGAAGTGTCCAAAATTCGTACCTCTGGGTGCCATTAGTAGGCTTGTGCGCCTGTCCTTGGCTCCTATAGCATGAACTCCTGAAATCTGTCTATTGCATATTTTTCCTGAGGCTACTTCTGGTCTTGGAGAGCCTACGTGTCACTCATTGCTGCTGTTACGAAGCTAATAATTTTAAGGCACTGGTCATCTGAGAGCTCCCCCTCTCTTCTGGAGTGGCACTGGGAGTGTATGCTAGCATTACAATTAGAAAAACATATAGCCTATATTAGAGGTAAAGTTAAAGCCTTTGCATCGCTGTGGGTTCGTCTTGACTCGCTATTGAAAACTTGGACACTGAAAGCTTGAGTTGTGTGCTGAATAGTTATTGTTTCTCCTTTGCTTAATTTATTTTCCCGGATGGTTTTTGCATTAAGTATCCAATTGTAACCTTGAGGCGGAGGTAGGAGGACGGGGTTGTGTTGGATTAGTTAATGTATTTTTTTTTCTTGGGAGGAGATTTTATTATATATTACGCCCCTTTTATGTTTATTGAATTCTTTCTTGCATTAACTATCATAAGGTTCCATTTATTGTCTACGTGAACTTGTCTGGAGTGGCGTATAAAATCAATAAAAGTTAAATTACAAAAAAATTCCTGAAGGTGATTAACTTTGCCTGCACATATGCAGGATGTGAAATCCCTTTGTCTGTATACTTCTTTGTCATTCAAACAGGTTGCTGAAAAGCCCACATACAGATCATGGAGCAGGTCAGACGAAAATGTGGATTCCAGCAGGACCCAGAGTCACCAAGTTTGTCAGATGTAGTTGCTTCACTTGTGTTTTGCTTGCGATAGCTTCCAAAAAGTTGATTTTAAAATGAAAATAAAGATACCTGATGATGATTTTTTCAGAAATCCAGTTCAGGAGACTTTCACGGATGTAGTGAGTAAGAATGGTATAGTTACCACAAGCAGAAAAACATGTAAATCCACAAAAACTAAGCTACAGACACAGACAAACACAAGCAGCCACCACACAGACCCAGGGGGCGTGACAGGAGTGACTTGACCTAGTTGCTTTTCATCTGGCTGCTTGAGATTTGGCTTAAAAGAATCTAAACACATGGCAGAACCCTTCTGTCATATCATCTTGTGAGCCAAGAGGATTAACACAATCACTTAACCAAGTTTCGGAATCAAAATATGAAGTTTAAGCACTTCTAATTATTAAGTAGAATAGGCAGTTCCTCTTGGGACCTGATACAGGCATGTCTGCTCAAGCTGGTTGCTTCGCAATGCCCCTGAAATAGCTAGACTTATAAACAAAAAGTATTTCAATAAGTAATAGTATCTACTGGTAAAATACTGACAGTTGTTGTTTCCCAACAGGGACATGACCTTTAATTATAAACCTTGAATTTTACAGATCTGACTTTGAAAGAGTCCCTAAACTCAATTAAATTGTTCTGCATTGCAACACTACAGTGACTACAGGATACATGCCATCCCTAATAAGCACTTACTCTAATATCTGTATGCCCAAGTGAGCTAATTATCTTGCAGAGATGTAGCCTAAAAGACATCAATGACTGAAAACAACCACCACTAAAAGGTGCTGAAGGCTGACTTCTCAGTAAACTCTATAAGCAGAAATAAAAACTCCTAATTGTACACCATAATCCCAGAGGTGTTATGGTAAATAATGAGGCTAAGTCTATATAATAAGAACTTTACCTCAAGTGAATCAAAATAAATATTATTAGTAAACTTGGTTGCTATGTTCATGTGTAATCACATAAAATCCACAGTTCAAGTAAGTTATCACATATCTGAACACACAGGAAAAAATGTTTTGCTACATAACTATGAAGATCATTAATCATCATCATTGTATTTTATACAGCACAATTTAAACACATAAAGGAAGGAAAGGAACATTGTTTAGCTAGGAGTAGCACACTAAGCAAGCTTGTTTCAGATGCGACCTGGGAGCACAAGGAAGTTAAGTGACTTGCTCAGGATTACACAGTATGCACCAAGGTAGCTGTGGGTTCACACCCAGGTCTTCAGATCTGCAGCTCAGAGTCTTAACCCACTGCACTATACTGCCTCCTCAAAGTGAGTTATGCTATGTAATGCAAAATGTTATAACCAGCACAATAAAGATGTAGATCAAAACACAAACATACTAAGTGCAGTACACTGTCTACTTAAAGCATCATGCAAATTATTAAAGTGAATTACATGTGAATGCATGTAATAACCATTCTACTCCATCAGCAGCCCAGTACAAGTGGATCAGCTAGCAGTGCCACCCCTTTAAGCACTTAGAGAACTAATGTTGCAAACTGTTTCACTGCCTGGCAATGCCCCTTTAGATACCAGGAGTAATGGAAACTATTGGGTCTGAGGCAATGCCTCACGGAGTGCAGCAGCTTCCTTGTCGCTACTTTTACATTGTGTCTGCCTATGTTCTGACTGGGTACAGAAAGACAATGTCCCGAACATGGTAGACACAAGGAGAAGGTAAGGGTTTGGTGGCAGATGCCCAAACACCACAATTGGTGGACAATGTATCCATTCTCCTGCCCTAGCCCTATCTTGACCATTAGCATTGGTTCCTAACTGCTTAGTGCATGGCTGGCTTCCCAGTCACCCTCCCTTGTGCAATCAAGTTAATTCTGGACCTCCAGGCAACTCCAGAATTGGCTGCAGAAAACAAAACAATTGCATGCTGTTCTCTTCACAGCAAAGAGTCTGACTCATCCAAAAGAAAAATAAATATGGGCTCCCATTAACCTTACTCATCTGACAACAATGCTAGTGCAGCAAATGCGGAAATAAAGTAACCTGCTACAAGGACTTCCCATCCTGGGAATCACTAGAACCAAATAAGCAAAATACATGAATAAATAAATAAATAAAAGGAGGGTCCACTAGCACAGACTGGACATTACAGCAGTGGGCAACAAATCAAAGGAGTTACATGGGCTCAGATAGGGCATGACAACAGCAGACAAATATGGAAAAATAAAAGTCAAATGAATAAATGATATTTATTAGTATAACCTACATTTGCAACCATGTTTCATCAGTTATTGTATTATTGACAATGCTTATTTGCTGCAGTTTGTTTCACTTGAAACTGCTGTAATAATTTGTCTTTCCTGCTTTTATTGTTTCTATTGATGAGAACCTTTGTAAATGAACTTTTAGCTCAAATGTATCGACCGAGAACTAAGTAAATAGATAAAAATTAAAAATGGACAGTTACTCAAGCCCAGACACTGAGCACAAAACAAACAAATAAAAAAAAGAATAAACAGAGCCACAAGAGCCCATGCAGGGCATCACGGGACAAAATAAGTGTAGCCCTGGGGAGTTTAGGTTCCCTTATAGGTCAACTAGGCCTGAAGGGGTTAAAGGTAATAGGAAACAGTTTTTACACCTCTATATGCCCTCCAGTTGTTCTTTTATTGTCTTCCCAGTATTGTGATATGTTTTTGACCCTTTTTTGTTGAATTAATAATCTACTCTTGTTGCCTTTGTAACTGCCCTGAATATCTCTCCCCTCAGCAGTTGCTGCTCTCTCTTTTCATACTGCCTGAATGGGCTATGATATCACTAACACCATTCCAGGTCATTCAGATGAATAGCATGGAATTAAGCAATAAGGTATGTCTATGGGTTATATTAATGGCCTATTAATCACCCATTAGATTGTAATGTATCACGAGGTGCTGATGATGCAGTTCATTTTGCATCTGCTCCTCTCCTGTGACCTTACCCTGACTACAGTTGGATTTTGACAACATTTAGTACTGGTCCGAGGTTAACCAACTGTCTCTTAATGCCAAAACAAATTCCAGTCTCAATGACTTTTGGTACCCATCAGAAACTTGGCAAACTTTATTTCTCCTCCACAATTTAATACCCTTGGTGGTGCTAAAATTGAAGCTGTCTCTTCTTTTAATTACCTTAGGGTCTGCCTTGACCGGCATCTTCATTTCCCTGTGCAGATTGATGCCATTCACCATAAGCTTCACCCTAAGCTTGGTGCTCTGTACAGGAACAAAGCGAGTATGCCGGTCCCTGCCCATTGAGAAATTGTACTAAAAATTATCTTTCCAATATTAGACTACGGTGACTTAGCTTACATTAGTGCCTTAAAACCTCCCTTGCCAGATTGGACCCTTTTCATTTTTCTGCCACTTTACTTTAGATTGCCCTTCCTTCACCACAGCTGTCTTGCTCAAGCTCTTTCTCTCACCTCTCTTGATGCTAAGCACCTTTTCGGCAGTGTCTTTTTTGTCTAAATTTTGGTTTAGCACCCTACTCTCTTATCTCAAAGCCCTCCTTTCCCCTCTTCCCTCTTCCTCCTACCCACTTCGCAACAATACCTCATTCTCTCACTATCCCTTCTAGAAAATCTATTGTTGGCCAATCTGCTTTTTTGTACCACTTTACTAAACATTTACTTATTTATTTATTTGAATATCAGTTTGCAACCTTTGAGCCAGAGGCTCATTTCCAAAGGTACCTCATCACATTGAGGACATACAGAGACAATATTTAGGATTACAGCATAAAAAACAACTGATTTTAGAGTTACACATAATTAGTTTCATACATAAACAATTTATACAGAGTGGGTATATACATTCAACAATTTTGTAACAGTACAGCGTAACTGCATAGCACATGCGGAAAAACTGAGGCAGAGTGCAGACGGGAGGGGAGGTGGAAATGGGGTGGTGAGGTGGAGTGCCACACAGTGGGCGTTGTCAGGAGTGGCCAGATCAAGGCCTCATTTAGTGACAGGAGCAGTTGAGTGTGTCGAACAGTTGGTTCCAAAGGGTGAGTTTGAAGTTGGAGATTGTCAGGGCATTTGAGATGTTAGCTGGGAGAGAGTTAAACCAGGATGGGGCTCTGTAGTGGAAGGACCTCTGACCATGGGTGGTCCTGGATCTGGGGACCAGTAGAATGGTCTTGTTGGAGGTTCGGGTTGTGATAGTGGGTTGGGCGTGGTGTATGGAGGCTGTCACTCCAAGAGGGGATAGCCTGAGAAATTTTTTTTTTGTGAGGAGGCAGGTTTGATAGCATAGACATTCATCAAGGTTAAGCAGTTTTGCATCGTCATAGAGTTGACAGGTGTGTGTGAGCCTGGGGGCACCAGTAATTAGCCTGCAGGCCTTATTTAGGGTGAGACAAATTTTGTTAAGGGCTGTTGTGTAGCAGTGCCATAGACTGGTAAGCCATAGTCCCCTCTTCCCTCTTCCTCCTACCCTCTTCGCAACAATACATTCTCTCACTATTCCTTCTAGAAAATCTATTATTGGCCAATCTGCTTTTTATGTTTGCTTGCACGCATGTGCAAGAAACATAGTGCCATCACCCGAGTTTCTGGAGGTGTATCACCCCCTCTTCCAATGCAGATACTGTGTTTGCAAGCACGGCCACAGATCACCAATGAATGCTGCAGCTGTCTATGACAGCAGTTGAAATGCAGTGGCATACAGTTGAAAGGCAGAGCTGACGCTCAGTGAGCAGCTAAGATCCTGTGGGTATGCGTCCCCCTCACACACACACACACACACACAAGGCGTGCACAAAAGTCCAGTTAGGTTTTCATGGCATGCTGAAAGCTATACCAGTAATTTATTATTTTAACAGTGCAGATAATGACCTTCTATTGGCGCCCCCACACCACACTGCAACATCACAAGTCGAGTTAAGTTTTAGTGGAGGAATGGAGGAGGGTGCGATTTCTGCTGAGAAGTACATCTCAGTTCCAGACTCCAGGGTAAGTTAGTAGTGTCTGCAGTCTTGAGCTGAAATTTGTCATTGCTATATGTGAAAGTATTTTTATTGTGAATAACGACCTTCTATTGGCACCCCCCCCCAAGACACATGCACGCAAGTTGAGTTAAGGATCTCTCACTTGGTGGCTACACTGTACTGTGTGTATGTTGGGCTCTACAGCAGTGACTAGATTCTCCGCCCATCTATTGTTATATTGGGGAGAGAGAGAGTTAGTTAACATTCTGTAGAATGCTGCTGCCAGTGCTGTCCAGAGGTCTGAGGACAGTCACCCTGGTAACAAAGGCAGGAATTCAAACACCAGTTTGCTTTAGTAGCGCCCTTATTTCTCTGTTTTCACTTTGGCCAGTGCCTAAAACAGCTTGTCACACAAAAGACAATTTTGTTTTGATGGGGAAACATTTCATCATTTTCCCGTTTATATAGTTTGCATTTAGTTTTAGGGTGTACTATTTAAAATATTTCATTTACTTGCCCTTCATGACATTTTCTTTTAATTTAGTCTGTCCCATCTTACATAAGGTACCCCTATCATGTAGGGGAAAACAGAATGCAATGCTGAGATTACTTGTTCTGTCAGTCTAATTTTCCAGCAAAAATCATTAATTATTTTAAAGGCTTGTTAGACAAGCATGGTTACAATACGAATTTTCTAAAACTCTGCAATCAGCCAATTCCTTCTGTTAATATATAACCCAGCAGCAAAGCATATATGCATACACTGGTATGGTCTCCAAATCCTCATAACAAATGCTGGCACATTATTAGTAATCTGTTATTTCATTCATGTAACCATTCACTGGGTGAAAGAACGACTATCTCCCTTTAGTTCACTGGTTCCAATCAATTTTGAACAGGGTTGATAAATTGGACTTCCTTCTGTTCCAGACTTCTTTTCAATAGCCAAATGAATGGATCCTTGCGGCTTCCCTGTGCAGCACAACACGCCAATGAAACACGTTTGCCACCTCAGCTTCCTCCCTTCTCTGAGTACACTTGATGCTTCTGTAGGAGAAAAAAAACTTCAAGTTTCTTCCCAGACAGAGAGGGGGCTGCCAATGGGAGTGTCTGAGGAGAGCAGCACAAACAACAGTTTCCCTTCAGTGCCTACCCAGTGAGGACACAGTGCACAACCCTACCCCATTGTTTTGGGGGGGGGGCTTGGGGCAGGGGGTGCTAACCCAGAGTTAGCGTTAGCACTTTAGTGGTGGCTTGCTAATCTTTAGTTTTTAAGTAAACGTAGAGACAAATAAGACCATTTATCGATCATCAATAATACAGCATCACTGATTAGGGACTGCACTTTCTGCTTCCTCCTCGCTTGCTTGGACCTGATCACCACCAGGGCACTAAAGGCACTTATCAACAGCACATAAACTATAGACATTAAAGGGGGGATATTCTTGCATCACTTGTGGTTTCTGCACACAGCAAGGGTCTTCCAACAGCAGCCAGTGAATGCTGTGAAAGGGCAGGGAGGGAAAGGGAGCGGTTCCCATGTTGCCAGATGTTCCAAAGGCACAAGCTGAATTCAAGTGATATTAATAGTTTCCTTACAGCTGGCAGCTAAGCCACCGTCTTCCTGGGTGTCTTGTGGTAAAGAGGTGTACGAATTGCTGACCGCTACACTATTAGTGAAGCTAGATTTGTTTTTAAAGTGAAGTTGACAGAGACTGATAATCGACTTATTAAAATGCCGGCAAAGGTAGCACTATAGCAGTAAGGTAACAAGGGATCGATGGGGATGGGATGGAAAGCATGAAAATTACAAAAGATTTTCTAAGGATCATGGGTAGTCATACAGTATTTCCTAGACCTGTGTATTTACTCAAAATTATAATGAAAGGGACATTTGTTTAAAAAAAAAAAGTATATTTGCTAAACTAAGTGAAGGGCTAAAATTGGCAGTTCATTATTAACAATAAAACAGTGTATACATTTTCAAAAGGAGAAGGAACATAAACATTTGACACTTGTTCATCTGATTTTCCTTATTGTTGGAGTAACTTTTTTTGTTTGTTTTTTGTTTTTTTTTCCAGTTTGGAATATGGTTTTCATTATTTCCTTAATGTCCGATTACAGCTGTAGCAGTCATATAACATGGCATCAACAACAGTTAATTTTGAAGCTCATTAAACACTTTAAAATATCAAGTATTTAAGTTACTTGCAGTGTTGAATACATTTGCAGGACCCTCGAAAATAGATGTTGCATCTTAGCTGGGCTACCAAATTGTAAAACCTCAAATACATTGTGTAATGGAAATAAATTAAGATATACTCCACAATACTCCTAATAAAATCCGTTGCTACAGTACCAAGTTTATTCAATTCAATTCAATTCAATTCAACTTTATTTTTTAAAAGGCGCTTTCTTAAAATCAAGCGCGGTACAAATACATATAACAATAAATATAGTAATTCAAACTAATAAAAATCCTTAAAGCTATATTAAAAAGGTAGGTTAAAATAAGGATGATTCCGGGCAATCTAACTACCTAATGAGGTAGAGAATTCCACAGAGGTAGGTGCCATAAAACTAAACGATCTAGCACCAGATGTTTTCAAGCGTACCCTGGGAATCTGTAGCAATCCCTCATCAGTGGATCGGAGGGGCGAGAGGGACTATAGGGCAAAGGAGGTCTTTCAGGTATGTAGGTCCCAGATCATGTAGGGCTTTATAGGTCAGCAAACCGACCTTGAAGGTAATTCGCTAAAACACTGGCAGTTAGTGCAATTCATGGAGCACAGGCATTATGTGACTGGATCTAGAAACTCCAGTCAACAGCCTGGCTGCCGCATTCTGCACCAGCTGCAGGCAGTGAATTCAACCCCGATAGCCCTAGGTAAAGGGAGTTACAATAGTCAAGCCAGGAGGTAACAAAGGCGTGGATCAATGTTGGAAGGTCCTCTGGAGGAACCAAGTGCTTCACTCTGGCAATATTCCTCAGATGAAAAAAGGAAGTTTTTATGACCGCCGACACCTGGGATTTAAGTGTCAAATGGTCATCAATTACTACGCCAAGATTTCGCACCTGGTCTGAGGTCGTCAGCTGGACACCTCCAAGCCATAGACCTGAGGGTGATCCCTCTGGCAGACCCACCTCACAGCGACCTTTATCCACAACCAACACCTCAGTTTTCTCCGGGTTTAACCTCAGCCAACTCCCATTCATCCAGTCTTGGATTTCTTCAAGGCAGTTATTAAATACCGACAAGGCAGCGTCCTGACCGGGCACAAAAGACATATACAGCTGGGTACCATCTGCATAGCAGTGAAAACCCAAACCGTACTGTCTAATAATCGCCCCCAATGGTAGCATATACACCAAAAACAACATGGGTGCTAAAATGGAGCCCTGCGGTACCCCACAGGGCAGGGAGAATTATGCTGAGGAAAAAATTCCTGTCACCACTCTCCGAGTCCTACCCTCAAGGTAAGATTGGAACCATCTGAGGACCGTACCAGACAGTCCACAGACTAACTAGAGGCGCTCCAACAGCACACCATGGTCAACGGTGTCAACGCTGCAGAGAGATCAAGTAGTACCAAGATGGATCGGTCCTCACGATCTCTTGCCATTAGGAAGGTCATTTAGTACTCGTACGTGCGCTGTCTCGGTACTATGCCTTTCCTAAATCCAGACTGGAACGAATCGTAGATATTGTTGTTGGTCAGATGATCCTCCAACTGCACTGTGACCACTTTCTCAATAACTTTACCCACAAAGGGTAAGTTAGAGACTGCCTGTAATTTGCTAGACAGTATGGGTCTAAGGAGGGTTTCTTTAATAGAGACTTAATTAAGCCTCTTTAAGGATCTGGAAAATCCCCTCTCCAAGAGACTTCCATACGATCAAAGCTAGGACTAGGCCTAATCTTATCCACGCAACCCACTAAGAGCGTGGGACCAGGGTCCAAATCACAGCAGGTCGGTCGCAGTGCTCGAATGATCATCACAACATCCTCGATTATGGGAAGGCTGAAGTCAGACCATTCCAACTGGGTGTTTGACATCTCCTGACGACCACCGCCGCTCCCATTAGAAGGGAAGAGTGAATGTCCGATCTGATTTGGCAACCTTATCTGCAAAGAAGACAAGCACCTCACACCATTCTTGAGATAAGGCTCTTCTGGGTTGAAGACAGACTGGATTGCTAGTCTGTCCACAGTCGAAAAGAGCTGAGCGGTCTATTCTGTGCAGCCGCTATCTCTCTGGACAGGAATTCTGCCTTCTTATGAGAGATTGCGGATTGATAGACCAAGTAATGGTCCATCAAACTAAGCCTGTCATCATCACAACCGGACTTTCGCCAATGCCTCTCCAGCCTTTATCAGTCAATGGACTGGAGATGACGAGCTACAATAATCGTAAACTCCGCTGGAGAGATACTTGTTAATGGAAACCATCCTAAATGGTAGTTTTGTTTCTAAACTGCACCTGGCCGTGTTAGTGCGGGTAGAGAAGTAATGCTACTAAAGTTGCCATGTCCCGGGCAGTACTTCCATCCAGTTTATAAAGTGCCAGGCACTGTCACATGCAACTTACTTATTTCATTGACTAGCAACATTCAACACTGCGGTTTATTGCCTTAGGCACCAAGGCGATGCAGCATTTATAGATCTCGGTTTTACGATTTAATTAGCAAGTCTAGCCCACCTGAAATATGTGTTCTTGCTTTCAGTGTGGTTCTGCTTCTGGGTCTTGAAAAAGAGGGAGGAGGACAAGTAGTACCTTGTTCAATGTCACAGGACGCCAATAGGGTCCGAATCAGGGATCCACACCTGTCCTGTTCAGTGCTCTACGTTACCGATGCTGCCTTCCCATTATGGAGTTGGGTACAGAGTATGCCCATTCTACCACAATCCACCTGCTGCAATCCCAATTATATAGCTGCTAGCCCTGTGTTTTCTTGGACCATCATGAATTTAAACTCAAAAAATGCACCTTATGGGGGGGGGGCAGCATTATTCCTGCAGATTTAGTCAGCAAGAGGGAGGAAAAAAACAGAAAATAGTTTCTCGTACCCATAAAAGCACTTAAATAGTGGAATATATGGAATATGAGACTTCTGACTGTTGCTTTGAAGCTGCATGAATCGGTTGATGCCACCTACTCCCTTTTAATGTTCCCTAATCCCCGGAGTGTGACACGTGAATTACATAAATAATCAATTATATTTGCACTTTCTATTCTTAGGGAGGCGCGTCGACATAGCACACAAAAAAAGAGTAGCACAAAGGGACTGGGCCTGATGTCTGGACAGTTTCTGGTTCCAACACAGAATGTTTCTTCTTTCTCTGTGTGTGTGGGGTGTTCATTTTGTTTTTTTCTTCCTCTCTACTCTCTCTCTTTCTCGCTTTCTCAGCGCTGACACTAAAGGTGACACCTGCAGCACGGCCCATCGCAACTCACAATACACATTGCACTGGCACCCGAGCTCTTTACTGGTAATGCACCGTAAAAAAAAACCTTTCAGACCCATTCATGTCAGGATCATGGAGGTCACCTGTTAAAAAAAGCCCCAAATGTGTTTCAGTGCTTGTTGTAAACACAAGCTACAGAGCAGGGGACAATGCATGGGAATCCCAAAACTTGTGCTCCTTCCAGTCGGGAGGGGTTTGGGAGCGAGCAGCCAATTAATATATAATAAATGGAAAGCTGCCGACTTTCAGACACATTCAATTTCATGCTGAAATGACTGCCACACTGAAGAAGTGGCAGAAAGGTACTTTGGAGTGACAAATACCAAAGTTAGAAGTTACAGTCCCCCGCTAAAGAGGGGAAAGCATGCAAATGAGTTTGGGGGTTGTATAAAAGGGGGTCTGCTGTCAGTATGCCTTTAAATTCCTATGATCCACCAAATATTTCCCTATACAGGACCTGTTTCGGCTCTGCAGTACTTGTTGCTGTCTCAGATATGCAAACTATACCTTGCATGTTCAGATAACTCTGATTTTGAGCAAATCGAGACACAGTACTTCGAAACTGAGAGGAACAAAAAATATACCCAAATAATTCTCACTTTTGCTTTTTACAGACATTAGCTGGAGACTTTGATCTCTTTCTTACATACAAAGCAGCTCAAGCACAACCTCCATTTAATAATCTTAGATCTGAGCCCCCTGGACGATCAACTAAGGATAAAGAAATGATAGTACAAAAATCTAGTTCATATGCCATGTACTGCATACATGAAAGGAAGGAATGGGACCCTTCATCTTCCCCAAAGTGACATACCCAAACCAGAGCGATCAGAAGGCAGGACACAAACCAACCGAATCTGGATATTGCTTCTAATATTGGTATGGGAGAGTAACAAGTGGATATAGCCCTCTTGTATTCCGTGGTTCTACAATTTACCGTGATTGTTTGATACAAACTTATACATTCCATGGATCGACAATTCTGATTTCTATTGCACATGGTCATTGTAACTCAAGGATCGCCAGAAATTGGGTATAACTCTGCTACACAGTGGATCTTAATTCTAGTTGGAATGGAGCCCTTTAATTTACTATAGCCCTTGCATTGATCCATAATTTAATTGGATATATTGCATAAGCATGAACAAGCAGTTCTATTCTAATATGTTAAAGCTGTTGTATTCCATTAATCTGTGATTAGTAATTGGATGTAGCCCTATATCCAGCCACAATTCTAATCTAAACTGTCGAATAATTGGATAGCTTTTGTGTGCCATGGATCCCCATCTGTAGTGATTATTTGGCTATGGCCTCTACTGTTTTCTAATAATTGTGTGTATTCTGTGGACCAATAAGTACTATTTGGATGTAGCCCTTATCCATGGATGTCTAGAGTAATTCCGGGTTTACCCAGCATGTATTCACAATTCTAGTTACTACAGTACATGCATGTTATAACTCGTTAGACCACAGATCTACAAATAATTGGATATAACCTCATTCCTTGGATCCACACATATGAATCAGAAGCTTTTCACCATAGAACAGAATGGGTGAAATGTTTGGACCCCATAGTGTAGTAATTGGATACAGTCAGCGGGTAGTTAGCGATTTGTCCTATATAAGCACTGCGAAGTATTTCATACATGCTGACATTTGTCGGAAGTATCTGTACAAATCAAGCTCTACATTTAATAAATTGACATAGCTCTGCTGTAGATGGCTATTTTCCTCACAAAGGACTTAGAGCAAATATAATCAATGCCTACTAGAAGAGACTATTGAGCATACAGTAAAAGAAATATAAGTATGTGTCTGTGTGTGTGTGTGTGTGTGTGTGTGTAGGTGGGGTTATATGAATATGACATCTCTATTGTCACTTCTATTTTGTGAGTGGAACAAACATTTGTCCAACTGTGTATAGGCAGTAGTCTGAATGACACAATATTTGATATATTAATTGATGAAAATAAAAGTATATCAATGATTCATTCCACAGGGTGCCTCTTCCCTAGAATGTAAGTTATGCGTGCCTGTGTGGGGTATGTGTGTGTGGGGGGCCCTTTGAGGAAACTTTTCTAATTGTCCCTCAAATATTTATTTATTTAGTTTTTGTTGACCGAGTAAGCGCACTAGACAGACTCTGCCTATTTTCAGGCACGCCCGGGGAAGGGGGAAACAGATGAATGCCAACTGACCTTGAACCAGATTAAGCTGGTGGTATTTTTAGTGAATGTGATCATTGTCCTTGATTCCTTTGGAGGATTATAGGTCTGGGACCCTGATCCCAAGCCCTCCTCCATGTGTCAGTATATGGTAGTCATCTGTTTGGGGTCATAAAGTGATGAGGTACCTTTGTAAATGAGCCTCTGGCTCAAAGGTTTCTAAACTGATGTTTAAGTAAGTAAATAAATAAATAAATAAATAAATAAATAAATAAAGGAAAAAAGACCTTAATGGTGCATCAACTGATCATCAAAGAGTCAATCTCCCTCTCAACATTTATCATTGCTGCTGCTTGGTTTAAAAATATCTGTCACTCACTGTGATAAAAACACATGAAACCACATAGTAGTCCATGTCCGGGTTCACCTGAGGTATAGGGTCAAATCGTTCTGTTTAGTCCCTCACAGCTGTGGGATACACGCGAATCGTATGCCACTTACATCTCACAAAACCCTAATTCTTTCCTACAGTGTTTTCATTAACCAACAGACGTTCTGTAGAAAAACTCTTCCCACAGTACTGTAACTACAATTTCTCATCTACCAACGCACTTTCTTTCCCTTGTACCTGGCGCCCCCTGTTGGGATATGCCGTGCAGTGCTCTGGGAGATGGAAGCCCTGTACCGTTCATTGTGCCTGACACTCCCTGATGGGATATACTGCATACTCTGTATACAGTAGCACACGATGCTCTGCGTGATTGTGAGTTTCTGCCACCCCTAGCTGACCTGTTTTTCAATTGAAATGGTGGTGGCAGGACTGGGAGCACTTTCCCTTTGTCTGTGGATACTTATGTAGGGTTGAGACATATGAACCTTGGGATTGCAAGCACCCTTTCCATTTGCCTGGCACTGGGATATAGTAACTATTGGACAGAAGATTGTGAGCCCTCCTCCCACCCCACCACCACAACCACCACCTAGAGTCTCGTGATGTGATATGTATGACAGGTACCATATATTGCCATGCAGGATTGTGACACCATCACCCCCTATTGTACACATGCACCCGCTGAAATAAAAAGCACACACTGCGTTTCTGGATTGGGGACCATCCCTTCCTAAGGGATATGATGTATTAGCTGCAAGACTGCTCACCTGACACCCTTTCTTTCCACCTGAGGCTCCTGTTGGGATATCATGTGGCTGGCAGGATGGAATTCCTCGAGTGTTATGACTACTGCACTACAAGAATGGGGCACCCTCTCACCTCCTGCATTGTATCTAGTTCACCCTGTTGGGATACATGTGGCATACACTCACTAGTACACTGCAAAATGGAATGTTCCCCATCCCACACCTACATCACCCTTTGTGCAGGGTGCACCATGCTGGGATATGCAAACTCACAATACACTGCAGGACTTGAAACTCCCCATCCCACCCCAGCCCCTTCATGTACCTGCACCATTTGAGGTTAGATTTGATACATTGCAGTACAGGATGAGGAGTGCTGGGAGCACCTCCCTCCTCTTATTTGTGCCTGGTGCACCTGATGGGATATGGTTGGACACATACTGTCTTTTGCTGCAGGATGATTGTGAGTTGCTGGCCCATAGGGATCCGACTCACAGAAAGAGACCCTAATTAGTCAATGCAATGCTCTCCAATTCAAATACAGTATCTCTGTAATACACAGCATGTTTAAACAATACTGTCATACTCAAGAAAAATGTTTCACTACAACATTATGGTTTCATGTGACATTTATGACTGGGTATTGCTTAAACATGAAAACGATGTATACATTTTACCTTGTGATTTTCAGTAAACTGTCTGAATTGGGGCTTGACGGGGTACAGGAACATTCATAAATAAAAGTGGTACTCATAAAGTCTCTTTTAGGACAGGGGTCAAGACAGCATGGATTATAGAAGCCTTAATTTACAGAGGCATGATGTCCTGAGTTTAAAATGAAGTCAATAGCCTTTGATCTTTCACTAGACACCACGAGAATCACTATCCAGTATTATTGATACTGCTTGTACCTGAGCTCCTGATGTCTTGGTCGCCATCGACGATCCACCCTTACTTCCCCGGTGTTTCATGTGACAATAAACAGCGGGCAACCTGAGGGACTGGGCACACCTTCTACTGAATGCCAGCGGCTTCGAGCATCAGGCAGGCCCTGGGAAGCACACACCACTTGTGTTCGCTTTTTCTTTGGGAGGGCTAGGCAGCAGCTCATTCACTCTCACAGACACCATTTAGCAAACTGCTCAATGCACATTATAAATTAGCCGCAGTCGCTTCGCAGATTGCCCTGTTAATCCAATTACAAGGATGAGCTCAGTACTTTCTAACCAAAATGTTTAAACAGGTAATTGCGAACCACCTTTTCTAGATGTTCACCAGCAAGCAGTGAACAGTAATCACGGACAGTGATATAAGAGGGCAGAGCTAGCAGTGACTAATATTAATACATAACTATATTTGTGGAAATGTTCTTTTTAAACTATGACTATTTTGTAAATATATAAGGATTAGTGGCACATTTGCATTTTTTTGTATTTAAAAAAAATACATCATCATTTTATTGATCTCTGAATTGTAGAATTTTCATAGCCTAATATCAACACCTGCTCTCGTTATTGCTTGCAAAGAAGGTTAATACTAATGTAAGTTCTGTTGTTTTTTACTCCTGACCATCCATCCTGCATGGATATAAATTGTCTGTACCATATGCTGTATTGTACTGCATTATTTGTACTTTATCACTGTACTGTAAATGTCAACTGTAGCAATATTCCTCTCGGTGGTGCTTGAAAATAGGCAGGGTTTTGCCTAAGGCACCTACCCCATCAACAAAGCCAAATAAAGAAAGAAAGAAACATACTACAGCACACTTAACTCCAGTGCCTGACTCAGTTAAACCCTGATTTGCTTCCTTACAGGAGACTGTGATGAATTGCAAGTACTTTTTCCCAGTACAAGCTGTTTTAAATACTGGTCCAAACTGGGGTTAGTGCTCTACCTATATAAGCTATTTAGTTATCCCAGTGGGTGTTTTAGATTACCTGTTGCTGGTGAGGACCATTTTAGAACCCTGTGAATTTAAAGTAGATACATAGACAATGGCTGGCAGAAATAGACCAAAGATCCATCTAGTCTGCCTGGAGTTCAGGACCCTATTGTCCTTAGGGGTTTATCCCCCCACTGCTACTGGCCTGAGCAAGCAACCACTAAACCCTCACTCTGTCAAAGCCATCCTTTTTTTTCTTCAAAAGCTTAACATTATTCAAATATATGAGAACATGTGCAATACAAATGCCAGGAATCTGAGTTGTGCCCTAGTCTGTGACAGGTATCTATGGTAAGCCATTAAGAACACAGGAAAATTGTCATTTAATACCCCATAAACCATAACAGTCACATTTTAGACACAACCTCAGTAGGTTATCCATATTTTACGTATACCCACAGTAGGTTATCCACATTTCAAATGCACCAAGAGTGGGTTATCCACATTTCAAACACACCCAGAGTAGGTTATCCACATTTCAGACACTCTCACAGTAGTTTATTCATTTAGTCCACAGGAAAAAAGGAGCAAAGTACCTTCCACTTTAACTACCACCAGAACTTTCAAAATCTTGGGTTCAAAATTCCTATTAGTAATAACCTTCACCTGTAGTATACACGGAATAACCGGCTTCTGTGGTTGATTAAACACTTCAGCCTCTGCACTTAATCACCCGCATCAGCTGGTTATTCCTTCATATACTCCAACTAACTGAATGTTCTCACTTAAATAACAGAACTATTAATTTGCAACACAGGAGCTAACAGTGCTCCTGTAACCAGAACAATTCTGTGATTAACAATGCATTTAACTTTTTATAAAAGGTATTGTTTGTTCCAATACAATTTGTAGGTTGTGAGGGTGCAGTTCAGTGTTCTATCCAACCTTTTTGCCTTGAGTGATGCTCCCCTCAAGAAGGTTTTTACTGAGTCAGTACCTTCATAACAGCTTGGGTCAACCTGTTGAGATCAATAAAATTAGTACAAAACTTTGGATGTGTCAGGTGTCTGCTGAGTTTGTCTCTAAATGTGTCCAATAGGTGTCCCATGGATGCCAAATAACCAATAAGGAGCTCAGCCTCAGAGTCACAGAGACAATAACCTGTTCCATATTCCTGATTTCCTGTATTTTTTAATTTTTTTGCCCCGCTGCCGGCCGTCAATTATCTGCCTGGTCACAGTGCCTCCTGACTCCCATCTCCATGCCATGCTCTTCCCCAGAGACTCCAGGATTACCCCCCCCAAGAGATGGGGTCACAACACTGGCCAGGTGCCATGAGACCAGTAACTGACTGGGAGAGCTGGCCAGGAGGCTGGCTTCATGGAGGTGGCCAACTGTAGGATTTTTTTTCCCATACACGGGGCAGGGATGTGCAATGATGACCACATCTGCCCTCCCCGGCATGCTGGCATTGGTGCTGTCATGCACTTGACCTCTGATGGTGTCTGGTGCACTGGGTGCACTCCCACCCTCCCCTGGGAAGCAGTGGCAGGATGGCAGTCCTTCTCTAGCCAGCCCCTCTGGCAACTGAGTCCGCTCAAAACCCGGGGTCGCACTGCTACAGGTTGGCACCTTACCCTAAAAGCAAAGTGGACCAGTGATGTGCTAGTATTTTGTTTTTTCAGGTGACAAACTAGGAGAATTTCTGATAGCCAGTGTAAGCTGATAGTGTAATGTGCAGTTATAACATATTACATAAGTTTCTTTTTTGGGGTGATAATATCCCTGCTGTTAGAGGCCCAATATCATATCTGAAGGAAAAGAACATTCTGTGTCCGGGTTACAATTACATTCGCCTGGGTGGACTTGTGTCCAATACCTGAATTTTGCTGGATAGTCCTAAAAAGCCATTTTATTGTGGGGTCCCCAGAGCCACCACAATTCCTCTAGTATTCGTCCATGCATGGCATTGCCAAAGTGTTAGTCAGCACTGGTGTGTAGAAAACCTGGTCCAGGGTCTTTGGGGTGAACTTCCTCCATACTGGAGCTACACTTTCATGCTCCAACATTTTGCAGCACTATTTCCAATGGTTGAGCACCCTATGGGTTTTACTTTTGTAGTAATTTATGAATCAAAGGGCTCCAGTGGTAGTGCTAAACTGACATTGGAAGTGTCTTCTGTTCCATCGAGACCACTGGGAGTCCATCCTTCTTGTACCCAGGAGCATAAACACACTGCTTGTGATGCTAAATAATATCTCATAGGATTAAGGTAATGGCAAGCAACCTGATTCTCTCAGAACAGTCATAATCTGTTAGTTTACCCTGGGTTTCTTCCCTCCCAAATAAATCAAGTAGGTCATTGAGAAATGTTTTCCAAAAATGCTCGAGTATGGGGATGGGGAGTTTGAAACAGAAATAATAGGTGGGGTAAGATGTGCATCTTTTCTAATATCTACGCTCCCCATTACAGAGATGAGGACTGTAGTATCTAGCTATGTCCTTCGGATAGTGCTAGGTGCAGACAATAAGGATATTTAATAACCACCTGATATTTATCTGACAGGAAGTGACCTGGATAAACCCACCCAGTCTGGAAGGACAATGGTGGAGATACATTTTGGAGCCTTAGCGTGCCTATATGCAGCTTAACATCCACCCCTAAAACAATCAGTGCTGCATGGAAGGCTGGAAGTAAGTTAGTAGGCACGGAGCCAGAGTGCTAAGCTGGTGAGATGGGTAGGAGATGGGTATGGATGGTGAGAACTGGCTTCAGGGTAGGCAACAGGAGGTGGGTGGTGGTGGGTGGGGAGCTCTCACACCCCGAGGGTGGTAGTGACAATGATGTTCCATGGGACTCGGTGTTGGGACCAGTGTTGTCTGGGATATTCATTGCAGACATATCATTGGATATCAAGAGCAAGATCAGGCTGTTTGCTGATGATACCAAGGTAGGGGAGTGGTGGTGGATGACCTAGGGGATGGCAGGGGTTGCAGGATAATCTAGGAAGCTTGAAACCTGGTCAGACACCTGGCAAATGGGGTTTAATGCCAAAAACTGCAAGGTGCTGCATTTTGGGATGAAGAACCCAATGAGGAGTTACCAGCTGGGGGGCAGTGCACTAGCCCAGACAGAGGAGGAGAAGGATCTGGGATGCTCATTACAGGGTCCAATGAACAACTCGGCACAATGTAGGAGAGGCAGCTGCAAGACCAACAAAATTCTGAGTTCATGCACTGCAGAAAGTTATATCCTCAAGGAGGGAGGAGGTGAGTTCTGCCACTGTATAGGTCATTAGTTAGATGCAGCACTGGAGTACTGCGTGCCGTATCTGAAAAGGGACATTAAGTTACTGGAGGGGTGCAGGGTGACAAAAGATGATCAAGGGCTGGGGACTTACCATACGAGAGGAGGCTGAGGAGTTGAACATGTACTCACTGGAGGAGAGAGGACAGGGAGGACATGATTAGAAACCTTTAAGTACATGAAAGGAATAAACAAGACAGGTACAGAGGGATGTTCAAAGTAGAGGGGAGGGACACCAGGGGCCATGATATGAGACTGGAGGGAAGAAGGTTCAGGAGGGAAATGAGGAGACACTTTTTTTACAGAGAGGGTGTTGGCTGGGTGGAATGCATTACCTGCAGAGGTGGTATCCAGTAGAACAGTGGACTGCTTCAAAAGGTGATGGGACAGGACAAGGGGGAGGGTCAATGAAGGGGAAGGGTGGAAGGGAGGGGTAGCTGCAGAATAAGGGGTGCTAGCTGCACATTCGAGCAGACTTGATAGACATCTAGGCCTTTATCTGCTAACAAATTCATTATGTTAAATGTGCAGTGGTGAGAATCACATTCTAAAGGATCTTACCCAGTTTGAGAAGGATGCTGCTGTTTGGAGCCAGCTGCCATGAGATGTGATAAGTGCCTGCCCTCCTCCTTCAGCCAGCTCATTGGCTTTCATCAGTATTGGTGAGAACTCCTCTAAGAAGCCCTTATACCATTTGGCTGGATAGTTGTTACAGCCTGGAGCTTTTCCATTTAGTCCTTTGATTTTAAGTGCTACTTTGGCTTCTATGATGGGTGCCTTTGTCTGCTCCGAGAGGATTGGCAGATGCAGCTCCTCAAAAAGTCTTCTATGCCTTGGGCCACTTCCCCTGCTTAAAGTGCACTGAAAATGACTGAATTTTTCTACAATTCTAGTGGGACTGCCCATCACGTCCCGCTGCTGTCCCACCTCCTGAAGCTGCAACACCTCATTCTGTTAATTTGCTGTTGCCTTAATCTCCAGGGTAATATCTTCCCAGCTCTGTCCCCTTTGTCATAATATCACTGACATGTGACTCTGAGCTGACTTTCAGTCTGGGCTTCTAGTAGATTTGTGAGTTCTCACTTCCTGATTTCTAACTGTTGTTTGTCCTGTTCATTTAAAGTAATCTGTTGTTCCTCTTTTAAGACAAAGATTTTGGATTCTAGATCTAGTCTAGCCCATACTTTCTCTTTCTCTCTCTCTCTCTCTCTCTCTCTCTCTTTCTGTCTCGCTCTCTCTCTTCTTTTCTGAGGTAAGCTTGATCATGTTTCCTCTCAAATATGCTTTCTGGCTATCCCAGACTGTGGTCTCTGATGTGACTGTTCCACCCGTTGTGTGCCAGGCAATCTGTAATGTGTTTCCTAATTAGAAGTTTGAAGTGATCACTGTTTAGCAGCACCACATTCATCCTGCAGCTAAACTGTCTCTGTAAGTGTGTTGTTTGCAGTTCCAAAACTATTGGAACATGCTCTGAGAGCTATAACTTCTAATAAAGCAGACCTGAACTTGTTGTAACTATTCTCCTGATAATAACAAATGATCAATTCTAGAACAGGAAGTATGTTGTGCTGAGTAGAGGTGTAATCCCAGTTGACAGGGTGCATAAAGTCCTATACATCTTTGAGCCCCATTTTCCCTAGAAATTGGGTTAGCTGCTCTACTTACCTACTGTTTGTGTCTGTTACAGCACTGATGCCCTCCCATCCATTTTATCTGAGAAAAGTTTAATTAACCCCCCCATTTGAATCATTACCAATGTTTGCATTATGTCTGTAATGTTTTCTGGAGAAAAGGCCACCCATCACCTCCCTCATTTGGTGCATATACATTTAAGAGGACACATTCCCATTTTATGTTTTAATGTTTGCTGCACTTGCATGTGCAAGAAACATAGTGCCACCATACAAGTTTCATAGGTGTGCACCTTGCTTCAATGCCCGACTCCTTGCTGTTGGGCATTGGTCTCACCACACCAATAAATGTCTGAGCTGTCTCTGACAGCAGTTCAGATGCAGTGGTGTACAGTTCCAAGCAAAACACTGCTACAATCAGCAGTGGTAATGTGTAGGCAATTTGCAAACTGCCGTCGGCAGTATGCAAAGTGCCTACACATAGGCACTGCATTGGAACTGCTGTTATAGACAGCTCCATCCTCCCCCATACAACACCCAAGTACCATGCTGAGAGCCCACCCCAGCATGCTCACGCATCCCCCACACACACACTGTATGGCCAATGGGGTGCCCAATCCCATCCGCTCCACTGCCCTCCCGACAGACTTACAGGTGCCACGCTGGGAGCCCACCCAGCATGGCAACAGTCCGTATGGCCAATGGGGGTGCCCAATCACCCATTGGCTCCACTATGCCCCCCAAACAACCTTCCAGCTGCCACGCTGGAAGCCCACCCAAGCATGGCAAAGTCCCGTGTCATCTTTCAAAAAAATTAAAAAAATCACCTGTAAGAAAAAATGGTCCCTTGCTGACTGTCTTGTCTCCCTCTCCCAATCCACACCCACCCTCTGAGTGCCCCACCTCACCCCATACTTACCTCCAGAGCCTGGCACGGCGATCTCTGGTGGACCGGGAATACATCTGCACTCTTCAAAGCCAACTGCGACCTGAAGAAATGCTGGTAGACTGTATAATGGCATTAATAATTTGTTTTCAACTTTGGTGCATATCTTGGCCATTTTGAGGAATTTTTCACAAATTTTCAATATAGGGGTTTTGGGACCCGATTATGAACTCAGTCACTATCATTTTGTTATTTGATCCCAAAAGGTGATTTCAGGGTCACTCGTGAAACACACCTTTGGGGACTGATTTATGAAATGACAGTGTCACACTTCATGAGGTAGGCCCCCAAAAACCTTGTGTTGAAAATTCTGTGAAAAAATTCCCAAAAATGACTGTTTTATGAATGCACATTGTGCAGTTCCTACGTACGCTCGTAACTTTGAGAATTTGTAATATTTTCACTCTAGATTTTCAACATTGCAATTTTACCACACCTCCTTACGAACAGTACAGCTGTCATTTTTCACATCTCGCTCAAAATGTGTTTTCGCACATGTAGCACACATTGGCGTGGTCGGTTTGCAAAATCAATGTTCGGGACACATTAAGAAATTCACAGTCACACTGTTCATGAGCAGAGGTGTTGAAATGGCTATGTTGAAAATTTGGTGACAAAAGCCCATAAAATGACTGTATTACTTGCGTGCATTGCACAATTTCCACGCACCCTCGTAAGTTCATGAATTTGTAATATTTTCAGTAAACATTTTCAACTTTGACATTTTTATGTTTGCTTGGACTCATGTGCAAGAAACATAGTGCCATCATCGGAGATTTCGGAGGTGTGTCACCTCCTCCTCCAATTCAGGCAGTGTGCTGGCAGGCACGCTCTGTAAGTTGGTGCATTTGGAGCTGTCTATGACAAGCTCCAAAATGCAGGGTGCATGATTGAAAGGGGAGCTACGCTTGGTGAGCAGTGATAAGAAGCTGCTCGCACCGCGCAGCTCCAGACCCATGGCGTCGCGTGCCCCTACACGCACTGTATAACGACAGGGTGCCCAATCCCGTTAGCTGGAGCTTCATCTGTCTCCTCCCCTCCCCAGTAGTTGATGCCACACTGGGAGCCCACCTAACATGGCAATCAGTCATGTTGCCAGCGAAGTGCCAATCCCCGTCGGCTGAATGCGCCCCTCCCAAAGTCCTTGTGCCGCGCTGGGGCCACCCCAAGCGTGGCAAGCGGTCCCTTGATTTTTTTATTTTTTGCCGGCCGGGTCCCAATCCCCGTTGGCTGAACGCCCCCAAAGTCCTTGTGCCATGCTGAGTTCACCAGCGTGGCAAATGGTCCCACGACGCCTTTGTTTTACCTGTAAGAAAAAAACGGTCCAGCGGGCGTCTCCGACCCCTCCCACAACCCCACCCACCCACTGCACACCCAGCCTCCCCCACCCCCACCCCATACCCACCTCCGGACTCCGGCGTGGCGATCTTGGTGGACGGGAACACGTCTGCACTCTTCAAAGCCGACCCGCGAACTGAGGAAATGCCGGTAAGCTGTATAATGGGCTAGATGGGGGTTTCAACTTATTGCATATGTCAGCCATTTTGGGAATTTTGACCAAATTTTCAACATGGGGTTTTGGGACCCTTCTCATGAATGATGTCACTGTCCTTGGCGTTATTCGGGCCGAAGGGTGATTTTGCGCAGTGACTGTGCAGTGACTCGCGAAATCACCCTTCAGGCCTGAATACCACCATGACAGTGACATCATTCACGAGAAGGGGTCCAAACCCCATGTTAATTTGAGTATCAAAAAAAAATGACTGTTTAACAATGCGTCGTCGCAGTTCCTACACAGGCTCGTAAGTTTGCGAAATTTCAATATTTTCACTCCAGATTTTCAACATTGCCATTTCACCACACCTTCTTATGAGTAGTACAGCTGTCATTTTTACATCTCACCCAAAATGTGTTTCCGCCCTTATGGCGCAGAATGGCGCAGTCAGTGTCTTAGGAAATCAATATCTGGGACAAATTAAGAAAATCTCAGTGACACTATTCATGAGCAGAGGTCTTGAAATGGCTATGTTAAAATATGAAAAAAATCTAAAATGACTGTTTTACGGCGTGCGTTGCGCGGTTCCTCCGCACTCATAGGTTTGCAATTTTCAATATTTCTACCAGATTTTCAACATTGCCATTTTCCACACCTTCTTATGAGTAGTACAGCTGTCATTTTCACATCTCACCCAAAATATGTTTCCGCCCATGTAGAGCACAATGGGCAGTCGTTCGCGAACTCAGTGTATCGACACATTAAGAAAATCACAGTGTCGCTGTTCATGAGCAGAGATCTTAAAATGGCAATGTTGAAAATTTGGTGACAGAATTCTAAAATGACTTTTCTGGTGTGCGTTGCACAGTTCCACCTTGCCTTTCGTGGGTTGGCGAATTTTCAATATTTCCACTCCAGATTTCCAACATTGCCATTTTTCCACACCTCCTTATGAGCAGTACAGCTGTCATTTTTCACATCCTGCCCAAAACGTGTTTCACCCATGTAGCGCACAATGGTGCTGTTGGTGTGCGAAAGCAATGTTTAGGACAGAGTAAGAAAATCACAGTTACACTGTTCATGAGCAGAGGTCTTAAAATGGCTATGTTGAAAATTTGGTGACAAAAGTCCATAAAATGACTGTGTTACGAGTGAGCATTGTGCAGTTTCCACGCATCCTCGTTAGTTCATGACTTTGTAATATTTTCAGTCCAGATTTTCACTAGTGGCATTTTTCAACACTTCCTTATGAACAGTACAGCTGCCATTTTTCACAACATGGCCGAAGTGTGTTTTCACACTTTCAGTGCAGAGATGCGTGGTCGCTGTGGGAAATCATTGTTCGGCACAGATAAAGAAAATCACAGTGACACTGTTCAATGATCGGAGGCACCAAAATGCCTGAGTTGACAATCTGCTATAAAAATCCCCAACCTAATTATATAACGGGTGTGCGTTGCACAGTTTCTATGTACGCTCGTGACTTCACCATTTTTTTAAATATTTTTACTACACATTTGCAACATAGCCATTTTTACACCTCCCCATGAAAGAGTACAGCTGTCATTTTTTACATCCTGTTCGGAATATTTTTGCACCTGTGGTGCTAAATGCCGTAGTCACTGCATAAGCAGCTTTTGGCTACCAAACTGATATTCCCCCTGTTCATGAGGTGGGGTCACAAAACAAACATGTTGAAAATTTGGAGTTAACATACCAACGAATGCCTGAGGTATTAAGCTTTTCAACTAAATCGCCCAACCCTATAGAGAATGACAGGAATCAGGGGTGTGACTTGGGATTCTTGCCTGTGATGCTCATACCATTCCACACCCTGAAGTCACTGAGAGGCATCGAGGTATGCCTTGGACTCTTCGGCCCCAAACTTCACCCCATTCTCCTATCGCACCCATCTCACCATATTTCCTAATGAAATAGAATGCGCATAAGGAATCAAAGACCCCAAGGAACACGTGACACTTGTCAGTCTCTGCAGAGTGGGGTGTGGTGAAATGGCGTGGCCGTTATGCCTGACGACCCAAATGCACACCCCAATGCCTGTCACTCTCTGCAGGGTGGTGGTGGGGTCGGCTTCAGTTCAATACTTCACTGCCATTCCTATTACGCAGCTCTGTAACTTCTACACTACCACTGCCAATGCCAGCAAGCAAACATTCGGCATTGACAAATGCTTGTTTGTACCACTTTACTAAACATTTACTTATTTATTTATTTGAATATCAGTTTACAACCTTTGAGCCAGAGGCTCATTTCCAAAGGTACCTCGTCACATGGAGGACATACAGAGACAATATTTAGGATTACAGCATAAAAAACAACTGATTTTAGAGTTACACATAATTAGTTTCATATATAAACAATTTATACAGAGTGGGTATATACATTCAACAATTTTGTAACAGTAAAGTGTAACTGCATAGCACATGCTGGAAAGACTGAGGCAGAGTGCAGATGGGGGTGGGGGAATGGGGTGGTGAGGTGGAGTGCCACCCAGTGGGCGTTGTCAGGAGTGGCCAGATCAAGGCCTCATTTAGTGACAGAAGCAGTTGAGTGTGTCGAACAGTTGGTTCCAAAGGGTGAGTTTGAGGTTGGAGATTGTCAGGGCATTTGAGATGTTAGCTGGGAGAGAGTTAAACCAGGATGGGGCTCTGTAGTGGAAGGACCTCTGACCATGGGTGGTCCTGGATCTGGGGACCAGTAGAATGGTCTTGTTGGAGGTTCGGGTTGTGATAGTGGGTTGGGCGTGGTGTATGGAGGCTGTCACTCCAGGAGGGGATAGCCTGAGAAATTTTTTTTTTGTGAGGAGGCAGGTTTGATAGCGTAGACATTCATCAAGGTTAAGCAGTTTTGCATCGTCATAGAGTTGACAGGTGTGTGTGAGCCTGGGGGCACCAGTAATCAGCCTGCAGGCCTTATTTAGGGTGAGACAAATTTTGTTAAGGGCTGTTGTGTAGCAGTGCCATAGACTGGTAAGCCATAGTCAACAAGGGACAGTACTGAGGACATGACCGCAAGTCGGAGTGCATCAGGAAGGAGGCAGTTTTTGTGGTGGTAGAGGATACCAAGCCGTATATTAGTGGCAGATGCAAAGGCATCATTGTGGGCATGGTAGGTTAGGGCTGAGTCGAAAATGATCCCAAGGTATTTGTATGTGAAGACTTGTTCAAGCAGTTGTTTGGTACTGGGAAGGATAGGGAGTTGCACGCTTTGTTTTAGGGGTGAGCAAAAAGCATAATTTTGTTTTTTTTTTAGCTTGATGACGAGTCTATGCTCTTTAAACCAGGCTTCAGCATCATTGTATGATTGTTGCAGGGAGTCCTGGAGGGAGGTAGGATTGTGGAGTGTGGCAAAAATGACAGCATCATCTGCATACATAAGTATTTTACCAGAGCATGTGCTGGGTAGGGAGTTTAGATAGAGTGAGAAGAGTAGAGGGCCCAGGATGGAGCCCTGGGGTATCCCTGAGCAGATGGGATGAGTTTTGGAGAGTGCCTCATTTATTCTTACACATTGGGAGCGAGCGGATAGATAGCTTCTGCACCAGGCAAGAGGGCCAGTACAGAAACCAGTGTGGCAGAGGGTATCCAGCAGGAGAGGGTGGGAGACAGTGTCAAAGGCCTTTGAGAGGTTAATGAACACTGCACCAGCTAGGGAGCTGGCATCCAAGGAGGAGTGTAAATAGTTGGAGAATTCAACTAGTGCATTGCCAGTGCTGTGACCAGTGCAGAAGCTGTGCTGCTCTGGGCATAAGATGTTATGCTTAGTCAGATATTCAATGATTTGAATGCCCACCATTTTTTCTAGGGCTATGGGGGGGGGGGTATGGAGATTGGTCGGTAGTTCCCGGCGTAGGACCTGTCACCCCCTTTATGAATGGGTGTGATTATGGCTCCTTTCCATGCTGTGGGGAACTGCCCCAGGTAGAGGGATTGGTTTTCTAGGCTGGTAAATGGGGCAAGGACTTCATCCAATACCAGTCGGAGAATACTAGAGTCCAGGGAGTCACTGCCAGGACTATTGCAGTTTAGTGCTTTAATTAGGAGAAGTCTGGCTTCCTGGGCCGATACTTTACATAGGAGGAAGCTGGGGCGTTGGAGGGCACGGGGTGGTAGGGTGGGGGGAGGGTCAAAGAAGTTGCTGGGGAGGACAGAGCTAAGGTCAGTAAAGGAGGTGTTAAGGTGGCTAGCTATGCAGGCAGGGTCAGTGGAGGTAGTGCCATCAATAGTGAGCTGGGATGGGGGGAGAGGAGCATGATTTCCCATTTAGTTGTTTAATGTTGTCCCAGGAAGTCCGGGCACACCCCCAGGAGGGGGTGAGGGTAGTCTGGTAATGGTCAGCCTTAGCTTTATGGATGGCCTAAGTGCACTGGTCCCATGCAGCATTATAGGCCTGTCTATCAGCCATATGGCCAGTTTCAGTAGCACGGTGCCAGAGGTTATCCCTGAGTCTGATCATTTGTAGTAGAGCTGGGGTGACCCAGGGTGCATTACGTTTTTTGGATCGGGTTCTTGTGATGGGTGCAAACAGGTCACAGGCCTTGTTAAAGTTTTGGGAGAAAAAAGGTGAGGGCAGTGTCTATGTCAGGTGCTTGATGAATAGGGGACCAATTAAACATTGTTCCTCTATTCCCCTTTCTATTCATTCAGCATCTTCTCCTTACTCCCTAAAGTCTCTTTATTCTGACTTTTGTCATCCTACTTGCAACTGCCTTTGACCATTCCTCTTTTTCTTTATTCTCTAGTCTTGCCCTCTTCTTTCTGATCCGTTATTGTTTTCTTTCTTTTCTTTTTTATATTGAGTGTCTCTTATTTTCTAGTTATCATCATCTACAATTTTTGTAAAACAATAACAACAATGGAAGTTATTCCACAAATGTCCACATGTGCCACACATGCAGGTGGGAGGGATATGAGGCTCAGTTGCACCAGTCTGCCCTACTCCAGAGTCAGAAGATCATGGCGGAGAGGCAGAGGTACTGGGGGTTCCATCGATAGCTGTTGAAGCAGAGAGAACCAAATCTGATGAGGTGAAAGAGGGGCTATTAGAATCATCTGAGCTCCTTCCAGCTGTAGCTTCAAGAGAACCATCTGAAGCACTGGGAAGGGAGGACAGGCATGCAAGAGCCTCCCTGTCCAGCAAAGAGACAGTGCATCTCACCAGAAAACACTATGCCAGGCAATTTGCAAGCAAAAATTGTGCAGTTTTGTGTTGGATGGGGACACAAAGAGGTCTGTCTCCAGCTAACCTGACAGGTCAAATAAGCTTTTGATCACCTCTTGATTTAGTTCCCACTCATGAGCCCTGATAGTGGTGTGGCTGAGACTGACTGCCAAGATGTTGCTGATGCCCGGCACATGGACAGCAGTCAGGCGGAGGTCTTGCTGGCCTGCCCAGTACCACACTTGCATTGCCTCCCAGCATATAGGGTACAAGTGAGTGCCTCCCTGTTTGTTCAGGTACCAGACCACAGAAATATTGGTCTGAGCCAGGAGTGTCCCCAGACATAGAAGAGACTGGAAGGCCTGGCGGGCATACAGCACTGCCCTCATTTCCCACACATTGATGTGTAGAGATGCTTCCAGCTGAGACCATGTTCCCTGGGTAAGATGGTCTCCTAGGTGGGCTCCCCAGCCTTGACATGAAGCATCCATTGTAAGGGTCATGGTAGGAGCAGGAGGTTGAAAGGGGAACCCCTATGAAGAGATTGGACAAATCCTGCCACCAAATAAGATCCTTCTTCATGTACCTGGACACTAGGACCCTGTGGTTCAGGTGGTCCAGCCACTGATCCCATTGGACACTTAGTCCATTGGGTCACCCTCATATGCAGGCTGGCTAGAGGAACTGTAGGGACTGCAGCTGCCATCAGCCTGAGAAGAAGGAGAATCGACCGGGCTGTGTGAGTTGGCAACTAATTTAGCCTGTTCCTGCAGGGTCTCTGCTCTGTCCAATGGGAGGAAGGCCCTGCCCTGGACCATATCCAGCACCATCCCAAATGAATTGTAGGTGCTGGGAGGGGAGATGTGGGACTTGGGGTAGTTGACTGTTATTTCAGTTCTGGAAAAGAGGTCCAGGGTGAAGGAGAGGGACTCCCTCAGACTGCTCTATGATGGGGCTGACAGAAGCCAGTCATCCAGATGACACAAAGATCTGCAACAGGGTTGATACACAAGGAGACATGGAAAAGATGAGAAGGGACTTGGCAAGGTTGGAGGAATGGTCAGAAGTATGGCAGCTTGGATTCAATGCAAAGAAGTGAAAAATAATGCACCTGGGAAACAGGAACCCAGGAAAAGATTACACAATGGGAGGGTAGTAACAATGACAAAAATGGAAAGGGACCTGGGGGTAATTATATCAGATGATCTTAAGGTTGGCAAGCAATGTGAGAAGGCAGTAGGGAGGGCTGGGGGGATACTGGGTTATATAGGGAGAGGCATGCCCAGCAGAAAACAGGAAGTTGTTATCCCTCTGTACAGACAGTTGGTGAGACCCCATCTGGAGAACTGTGTCCAGTTCTGAAGACCCCATCTCCACAAGGGCATAGACAGGATGGAGGCAGTCCAGAGGAGGGCAACTAAAATGGTGCAGTGTCTGCAAGAGAAGCCATACGAGGATAAACTAAAGGAGCTTAATATGTATACCCTTGAGGAAAGCAGGGAGAGGGGGACATGATAGAAACTTTTTAAGTACCTCAGTGGAATCAACAAAGTCCAAGAGGATAGCATCTTTCAGAAAAAGAGATGTGCTAGAACAAGGGGACACACTTTGAAGATAGAGGGGGAACGGCTCAGGGGTAATGTGAGGAACTATTTTTTCACAAAGAGGGTGGTGGATGCATGGAACAGCCTTCCTGAAGAGGTTGTGGGGTCTAAAACTGTGGGAGAATTCAAGAATGCATGGGACAGACATAAGGCAATTCTTGTGGGGGTAGGAAGAAATATGCTGTTGGTTAACTAGGATCTGCGGCTTATCCTGTATGCAGGGAATTGGGCAGACTAGGGTGGGCCAAGCGATCCTTATCTGCCATCAAAGTCTATGTTTCTATGTCTATGTTTCTATACAAATACAGGCACAATTAGATTCTTCTACAGCACAGGGCTGCAGCCACCACTGCTTGGCACTTGGTAAAAACCCGAGGTGCCAAGGATAGGTCAAAAGGGAGAGCCTTGAACTGATAATGTTCCCCCTGGAAGACAAACCAAAGAAAGCGGTGGTGGGCCTGGAAGACAAGGATGTACAGGTAAGCATCCTGCATGTCCAGCGCACAAAGCCAATGGCCCTTGTGGAGTAGAGGTAAAAAGTCCCTGGATAATGAGCACGTGGAACCTCCTGTACTCAATGTACAGAATGAGCATGATGAGGTCCAAGAAGGGTCTTAGGTCACCTGTTTGTTTGGGCACTAGGAAGAAATGAAAGTAGCACCCTCTTCCTATCTGTGCCAGAGCCATGGGCTCTATGGCTGACGTTTGCAGAACAGCCTGGATCTCATTCCCTGTCAGAGACAGGTACCTTGGAGAGTAATGGGAGAGGCCTGGGGGGTTATCCGGAGGCCTGTCTAGGAACTCTATTGTGTGACTTCTTACTATGAACTGAAGGACTCGAGTCTGTGGTTGCGTCCTGTGACCCCGGAAGGTGGAGGGCAAATCCCCCCCACTGGTTCCCCTAGAGGATCTGAAGGAGGCAGTGGAGTCCCCCATGAGTCAGGAGGTGGAGAGGAGGGAGATGGCAGCTCCTCTAGAGGGCTTCTGAGACTTGGCAGGGGGAGTAGAGGTTCCTGATGCTGGATACTTGCATTTGGCCTGGCATTTGGTAAGGGCCTCTTTGGTCTGGCATCTCTATTGCTGATGAAAAGGCTGTTTGTCTTTATAATCCCCTCGGTACATGAAGCAGACATCATGGATGAATTTACCACAGTCCTGCAAATCAATGATAATATCCTTGGCATCACCTTCAAATAACACGGATCCTCTGAAAGTGGCATCCAGGATGGAGGTCTGGACATCTTGTGCCAGGCCAGCTATCCTGAGATACGAATGTCTCCTAATACAGACAGCAGTGGCTGTGGTGTGAGCAACTGAGTCTTGTGTGTCATAAGTGGCCTGGAGGGCACGACAACAGGAGAGTTTGGCCATTTTCACTGTCTTGGCAATCTCGGCCTTAAGCTCCTGGTCCTGGATAGCTTCCAGCTTGGACTCTAGTGAGGCCAGGAAAGATTTCTGGTAGGAAACCATATGAGCCACATAATTAAGGGACCTGAAGGTGCAAGTGGAGGAGGAATCTTGTGACTTAAATTGTCCAGCTGCTTAGACTCCTTATCAGGAGGAGACATGCACAAATGTTTAGGTTTAGAGGACTGGTCATGGTCAGCTGTGATAATAACTGAGTCTGCATTAGGATGGCCAGTAAGGTGTGTGACCCCATCTGGGGGGTGGTACATCCTTCTGCCTTTTTTGAAACAGCCAGAATGGAGGAAGACTGTTGCCAGATAGTGGACTTCAGGTCTTCATTGGGCCCAGTCCAAGGCAGAGTGGGCATAGGAGCTGTGTCAGACATGTCAAGATGCTCTGCAAGCCTTTTCCACTCTGGATCCTCTTCCTGGATAGCCCAGCTACAGGCATTTTGTATAGTTATGAGGAGTTCTGCAAAGGAAGGTTCCTTCAGAGGGGACTTTGGGGACTCCTTAGGCTAAGGCTGCATAGGTGTATGCGTACCAGAGCTGGAGGATGAGTCAGAGTCAGTCTGAAGAGTGTCTGCTGGAGGTCTGACCCATTTTTAGAGGAGTGTCCTGGGTTTTATCCCATATCTGGTGTCTAGGAGAGCCTTCTCTGGAAAGGTGGGAATCCACAAGAGAGGCTGATCTGGAGATAAGAAAGGAGGTGGGAGTAGAAGCTGCCACTGGTTTCTTACAGTCATGCTCTAAGGCTAGTTGAGTTCTGGCCTCCTGAATCAGGGCCTGAAACATTGCCTGGATAACAGCCTGAGGCTGCTGTGGAGGCAGAGGCTGAGGCGGAGGAGGAGGTGGAGGGGTGGTGGAGGAGGATGCTAGTATAATAGATAGACCAGCATCTGATATTGAGGGTATTCATGAGCCTGATAGGAGTAGAGAAATCCAGAAGGAGCATACCCTTGATTAGACATAGCCCCGCATCTGGAATCCCAGTACATAATGGGGTTGACGACCATGCATTGGATACCCTGGTGAAGGGTACATTGGGTATTGTGGGGGTGGATTGCCTAGAACACTGCACATAGGTCCAGCTGGAGACAAAAATTAAGGCTCAGCAGGAGGTGGGGCTGAAGTCCTGGCAGGAGGTCCAGAAGGACCAGACATTGGCCCCGTAGGGACATTAGAAGGGGCTGGCACTGGATCAGGTACAGAAATGTCTGGCACCAGATGATTTGGCTCCTGGGGACCTGATGGATGGCCATCCAGCATTTGAGGAATGACCAGAGTGCCAGACATACCCTGACCTAGTGAAGGGTCACCTGGCATTGGAGTGTGAGTAGAACCTGACGGAAGACCAGCCATCATCTGGATAGCCAGAGTCCAAGATGGTGGAACCTTGTTGTCCAAAGTGGCTTGGGTTGAGGAGGTCCCACTGGATGGTCCCCAGAGGGATTAACAGTAGGCCCAGTGGGCAACCAGGAAGAGACTGACCCGGCAAAGAAGGGAGAACCTCCAGATTACTGCCCACCTCCGACTCTTGATCTTTAGGCATGCTGGGAGGCTCTGGTTTGGTCAGTGGGAGTAAGAAACCCTCTAAAGACTGTTGCATGTCTGGCAGCTGGCTCAATTTGACATTGGGGGTATCCAGTTACCCTGATAGGAGAGCTTCAGCTATGCAGTCCCCAAAGGAACCAGAGAGTGACTTATTAGTCACAGCCATGCAGATGTCAGAAGAGCTAATGTCTGACTTATCAGCCTAGGCCATGCAAACAACAGCAGAGCTGGAGTTCAGCTTACCAGTTGTGACCATGCACTCCTCGGTGGGGCCAGAGACTGATTTATTGACCTGGCTGCTGGCGATAGACCCTGAGGAAGATATGGGCCTAAAGAGCACAATATGGGTTCTGTTGTCCAAGAAGAGCCCCAACTGCACCATGAGTAAAGCAGGCAGGGAGGCCATGGTCTGATCAACCAGAGCAGTAGGAGACCTGACAGTAGGGGTAGTTACAGAAGTGGAGGCCCCTCCAGTGTCAATGGTGCCCAATGGTTGCTGCCAAGTGGATGTAGACCTATCCTGGTCTTGATGCCTCTCTTTGTCCTTTTTCTTCTTTTTGATTTGTGGTATTGGAGAAGATTTTTCCCACAGATTCTGCAACTCCTTTTCCATCAAAGCTAGGCACTTTTCCAGCAAGTGGGCTTTGAGCTTTTTCTGGTGCCTAACCCGTGTAGCCTGGTTGAAGGATTGGCAGGGTGCACGATTCCTGACACAATGTTTGGGGCCTAGGCAGATCACGTAGTGGGAATGCTCTTCCGCATGCAGGATCTGGGTGCTGCAAGACTTTCACTTCTTCTTTTCAACACATCACCCAACTTTGCATGTTCCTGAACTGTACCTCCAACTACTGTATATCCCATGCTATAAAACTGCCACTGTTATTTATTTGCTTCCCCTTTCTTCTGTATATCCCTAAAGATCTCTGTATTAGACCTGTTTATGTTAGACCTGTTTATACTATATTTTACCATGTAATTGTTTGACCTGGTATTGTGTTCTCTTTTTATGCTTAACTGGACATTTTTGTAAATGGGCATTTTTGCTCACATACCTTTCAGTATAACATAAAGACTGATTGATTAAAAACTGAACTGCCAGACCTGAACCACAGCAGTTCGGTAAAAATCCAAACTGGCCATACTGGGTGCAACTTGCACAAGTACTGCTGGTCTGGTCACTCTGGCTGCACTGTTCAGTCTGACCTTTATGTATCTGGTTTGCTCCTGGAAGTCTATTTTTCAACCTTCCTTGGCATGGTTGAAAACGGAACCATCAGGACTAGACCAGACCAGATAGGCTAGACCAGATCATCTAGAATGAGTGGATCAACAATATTTGCACAAGCTGTACCCAGTCCAGATTTTACAGCTCTGGTCCGGGTCTGGTAATGTTTTTTACCCATAGCCCACTGCATGTGGCTTAGTGACATACTGTACAGATGGATGCAGAGTCTAACCCATTGAAGGGCAACATTTTAGAAAACCATTTTGATAAAAATACCAAGACTTACACAATTCCTGATGATCCCCTACCTCCATGTCACACTTACTTCTCTAACAAAGTCATGTTCAGATTTTGATGCCTCTACATCCACAGCATTAAACTTTTAATGCCATCATGCCTCTTCTGCTGCCATGAACTCCCCATTCATAAAGTCCCACTATGCTTGTGGCAGCTCCCCTCAAACCAAGTAATTTTCTAGGAAGCAGCTCTTTACACCACATCAACTAAATTATTGCTAAACACCTTAGTTTTAAACATTTTGTTGAGAAATGCTTATTTCAGTATATCCATTGTCAGAAAAAATGAATCTGTAAAAGAAACCAAAGCTCCCATTTATTACTTCATTTAATCACAATACAGCACGCTATGAACTGATTAGATTCTATGTGTAATCTAAGTCAAACAAAAATCAGATGCGTGCATGCTTACCTATTTGCAAGTGAAGCAAATGTGGTTTCTGTCATTCAGTTGTAAACACCTGAACATTCAGTAGAATATAAACAGTACCCCAGAACTGTCTGCCTGGTATTCATAGGGGCTGATGGCACAGCAGAGCTTATTTGTTATGCTGAAAGCTCCAGAAAGAGTTTGACCCATTCTACTTCCAATAGCTTTCTATGATTTCTGTACTATCCATTGGCAATCTGACACAGAATAGTTGCTAGAAAACAATGAGTTAACTTTCTGTGGGCTCAATTAACCCCTCAAGCCAGAGGAAATATAGTGCTCTACAGCTTCCTATACACAAACAGGCAATGTAGTAGTGAGACTTCAGTGGAAGAATCTATTTTTAACACACTGTCATGTTGTTTAGTAGCAAAAATGACATCAGACCTTTTCTGAATGCAAAACGTCTGCTATTCTATGCCCACAGCCGTAAAAAGGATTGTGGGTTATTAGAGAAGTACCTTTCTTGTTTGTTGTAACTTTATTTCAGTTTTTGTCCAGAAGATGTAAAATAGTCCTTCCACCATTAAGTCAGGGTCTGTGTGACTGCATGAGCTGTGGAGAGTCAGAACTCAGAGATGATGTAGTCACATGGTCACTGAGGAAATATGGTAATATGATAACCTGGTAGCATTGTGACGCCCAGTCTGTGAGGCCAGTAGAAATGATTGGATGGTGAGGCAGGTTTTTTTCCATTTAGAGATAATGATCAAATAATGGCATTGAAATGCACATGTTCATACAAATCTGACAGTAAGCAAGGACATGAGCATAGAGATAGGATGAGTAGAGGGGTTGCTCAGGAATTGGTAACCTGGCAACCTAGCGACATCCTTTCTTTGAAGTCAGTGGAAATGGACTGTGGGAATTTTGGGTTCACATTTGGGTTTGAGTAGAGGTTTTGACAGGATTTTTTTCCCAATAGGGGCAACAAAGAGTGGAATTCCAAAGCAAAAAATCCATAAGTGAGAAAGGGCACAAATGAGATACAAGGACAGGTGGCACTGTTGCCCAGAAAAGGACAACCTAGCAACCTTTTGAAATCCAGTCTCTGAAGTCCATGACTATGATAGTATGGTGAGATTTTCAATATTGACTTTTGGGAGTACTTTTAGGATTTGAGAAGAAATTAAATCAGGGGTTTCATATTTCTCACTTTTAGTATTGTTAGTTATTGAAAACAGCTGAAGCGGCTGTCAGTGTATCTGACTGCGATTTCAGTCTGGTTAATTGAATGACAGATGCTTAGACAAATCAAAATTTGAAACTTGTCTAAGCGGCTGTCATTCATATTGTATCAGAGGGCTTGGATACCTCAAAATGGGAAAACAGTCAGGTATTATGGGTAAAAATTTCTTTTAGGCAGAATACCAGGCTAAATATTGGGGTAGTTTATAGATCTCCCTCACTTACCTCACTGGAAGATATTACGCTGTCCGACTTTGTCAAGTAGTTGGCAAATTCAAATGATGTCATATTATTAGGTGATTTCAACTTACCAGGCATAAACTGGAATACACTGCAAGTAAATACAGCTATAGAAGAGCATTATTTAGAAATAATTAACCTAGCTGCCTTAGAACAGTATGTCACAACTAATACCAGGGGAAATCACATCTTGGACCTGGCGTTGAGTAATTTAAATGATAAGATACAGGACTGTTCAGTTTTGCCACCACTCAGTTCTAGCGACCATTCAATAGTTAAGTGTAAGTATATGCAACAGACAAGTGTTACTTTAGGTAAAACTTCCATTTTTAGGTACGATAGAGCAAATTTTGAGGGCATGAGAAGCGATTTGGAAAAATGGAACTGGGAGAAAGAATTCAAGAATGCCTCACTTTCTGTCTTGTGGGACAAATTACAAACTAAACTGCATGACCTAGTAAAGACTCATGTTCCATCTTTTAAAAAATACGATTCATTAAACAAAAAAATACCTCTCCCTGTATGGATGACATTAAAAATTAAAAAGGAAATAAAGAAAAAAAATAGAATGTATAGAACAGCAAAATTAAGCGGTGATGAGGGTAGTTTGGGCAAAATATAAAGAATGTTTAAGGGTCACAAAAAACACATTGAGCAAGCAAAAAGGAATTATGAATATAAGTTAGCTACAAAAGTAAAGGATAATTATAAATCATTCTATTCATATATAAATAACAAAAAAGGTAATATAAAAAATGTAGGCCCTTTAAGAAATCAAGATTGAACTATCATAATGGACAACCAGTTAATGGCAGAACATTACAATAATTACTTTGCTTCAGTTTTTAACCACCCCACAATTACTACACCCCAATGCAGTATGGCATCTTGTAAGCCAATTATTACCCTAATGGGATGTGATGTGGTAAAAAAAATAAAGTCACTAAACCAGAACAAAGCCCAAGGTACTGATGAATTGCATCCTAGGGTATTAAAGAAATTAGCAGAACAACTGGCAGGTCCTATCACCAGCCTCTTTCAACAATCCATAAAAGAGGGAGATGTACCTGAAGTATGGAAACAGGCAGTGGTTGTCCCTATACATGAAAAGGGATCTATGCAGAATGTGGAAAATTACAGGCCAATTAGCCTAACTTCAATTTTGGGCAAAGTACTGGAGGGAATTGTAAAAGATTATATTATAGACTTCCAACAGCAAATTGGGAAAATGGGTAATACACAGCATGGTTTTGTAAAGGGCAGATCATGTCAGACAAATCTCCTTGAATTTTTAGGTAAAGTAAATAAGGCCTTGGTCGATGGGAGTTCAGTGCAGTGATTTTTTTTGGACTTTCCCAAGGCCTTTGATAAAGTGCCACATGATAACTGATTGATGCACTTAGTACATTGGGGATACATTCAGATATTGTTCACTGGATTAGGTCATGGCTCATGAGTAGACAGCAGAGGGTTTGTTTAAAGAGAGAGTACTCAGGATGGCTAGATGTGACCAGCGGCGTTCCACAGGGCTCCATGTTGGGTCCCTGTCTGTTCAGCATTTATATCGGGTCTATGTGTTCTGCACCAGATGTATGGCTTTCAAAATTTGCCGATGATACTGGAGTGGGTAAAGTGATAAACAATAAAGAAGATGCAAATATACTCCAGGCCACCCTAAATAACTTGGAAGAATGGGCACAAAAGCAAGGGTCAACTTTCAACGTGACAAAATGTACAGTTATGCATATTGGCAAGAATAATATAATGTTTCAGTATAGGTTGGGTAATGAGTTATTAAGGGTTGTCACTGAAGAAAGTGACCTGGGAGTTAAAATATGCAATAACTTAAGTTTTTGGCCACATTATAATCAAATAATAAAAAAGGCTAGTAACATACAATATTGCATAAATAAACACATAAAGAACAATAAAAAAGAAGTTCTCTTACCACTTTACACATCATTAGTGTGTCCTCATATGGAATACTGTGCCCAGTATTGGGCTCCAGGGGGCAGGGGCGATATAAGATCTTTGGAAAGGGTGCAAAGGAGAGCAACATGGAGGATAGCTGAGGTCCTGGGGCAGGAGTATGAACAAAGGCTGTCAGCTTTGGGCCTGTATGCTTTGGAGTATCGAAGAATGCAAGGCGATCTATGTTTAATATATAGGGCACTTAATGACCCCACACTCTGGGAACAGCTAAATCTTGTATTAAGGGATCAACCCTATAGTACTAGAGCTCATCCACTGCAGATTAAATCAGATAGGTTTAACACACTCAGGAGGAAGTATTGGTTAACCATGAGAGTGGTTAAGATCTGGAATAAGCTTCCAATTCATATAATAGCAGAACGATGGAATCCTTTAAGATGCAAATTGATCAACATATGATCAAAAATAATATTTTTTGATATACATAAGAAAATGGTGAGTATATGGACTATAGTCTTTATAAAGTCTGTAAATCTATGAAACCTATGAAATTCATGGAGTAATGCAGAATCCTCAAAGTAATCTGCAACGCGAAGTGGATTACTTTGTGTCATAATGAGGAATGTGAAGTCCATTGATAACAATAACTTTGCATTACTCCGCCTTCCCCCAACCACCAATTTTAATGTGAAGTACATAGAAATCAATGTACTTCATATCAATTCACCTTATTATTGAGCTCCAAGGTGAATTTTGCCATGATTCATTGGATTGCAGGTGACATGGGCTCTAAATTGTTCTGCACAGTCTCAGTTCTGTGTAGTGTATGTGTAGTGGTAGATGGAGACAGTTTCCCCTCAGAGCTTTGTGATTCAAATAGAAACATAGAAACATAGAATTTGACAGCAGATATGGACCACTTGGCCCACCCAGTCTGCCCATTTCCCTATCTGATGGATAAGTTGCAGATTCTAGTTAATCAACAACTTACTTCCTCCTGCCCCACACTAGAATTGCCTTATTCCTGTCCCATGCATTCTTGAATTCTCCTACTATTCCTGACTTCACAATCTCCTCAGCAAGGCTGTTCCATGCATCCACAACTTTCTCTGTGAAAAAATACTTTCTAACATTACCTCTGAGCCATCCCCCCCATCTTCAAATTGTGCCCCCTTGTTCTTGTGCATCTCTTCTTCTGAAAGATACTACCCTCTTGTACCTTATTAATTCCCTTGAGATACTTGAAAGTTTCTATCATGTCCTCCCCTCTCCCCCCTTTCCTCAAGGGTATACATATTAAGCTGCTTTAGTCTCTCCTCATATGTTGTCTGGTGCAGACATTGCACCATTTTGGTTGCCCTCCTCTGAACAGCCTCCACTCTGTCTATGTCTTTGTGGAGACGGGGTCTCCAGAATTGCACACAGTACTCCAGATGGGGTCTCACTAACTGTGTGCAGAGAGGGATGACAACTTCGCTTTCTACTGTTGATGTCTCTCCCTGTGCATCATAGTATCCCCCCAGCCCTCCATACTGCTTTCCCACATTGCTTGCCCATCTTTAGGTCATCTGATATAATTACTCCTAGGTCTCTTTCGATTTTTGTTGCTGTTATTAACTCGCCCCTCATTGTGTACTAACTCGCCCCTCATTGTGTACTCTTCCCCTTGGGTTTTTGTTTCCCAGATGCATTACCTTGCACTTCTTTGCACTGAATCTGATCTGCCATGTATTTGATCATTTCTCCAACCTTGCCAAGTCCCTTTTCATTCTTTCCACTCCACCATGTGTATCAACCCTGTTGCAGATCTTTGTGTCATCTGCGAAGAGGCATACCTTTCCTTCCAGGTGCTCTCCAATGTCACTTATAAAGTTATTAAAGAGGACCTGTCCTAGCATCGAACCCTGCGGTACCCTGCTAGTTACCCTCCTTTCTTCACTATGGACTCATACTAACATACTATTTGCCAGCAGATTAGGCCTTATGGTCTATTGAGTCTGCTCAAACCTCAGATCCTTAGTTGGGTGCTGAGGCCCTTCCCTCCCTTGTGCTCCAGAAACCCCTATCATCCATCCCCACCCCCCTGGGACAGGCCATCATCTGATACATCCACTTTCTGTGTCTGTCCCACCCTCTCTTGAAGCCCTCCACTGTGGATCTCTGAACCAACTCGCCAGGCAGTGCATTCCAAGGGTCCACCACCCTCTCAGTGAAAAACCTCCTCCTCTTTCCCCCCCCTCACCCTTCTACCTTCTAACTTCAAACCATGCCCTCTGGTGATACCTCCCTGCTTTAGTCTAAAGATCCCCTCCATGTTTATCCTATTTATCCCCTTGAGGTACTTGAAGACCTCAATCATGTCCCCCGTCTCTCCTCTCCTCCAATGAAAACAGGCAGAGCTCCTCAAGTCTGTCCTCATACGTCAAATCCCCTAGCCCTCGTATCATCTTAGTTGCCCTCCTCTGTACCCTCTCCAGGAGCTGTATGTCCTCTTCAAGTGTGGTCTCCAGTACTGTACACAGTACTCAAGATGTGGTCTAACCAGTCCATTGTACAGCGGCAGAATCACTTCCTTGCTCCTAGAGGTGATCCCCCTTACGATGCATACCAACATCCTGTTTGCCTTGCTAGCTGCTCTCCTGCACTGCTCAGAGTTATTCATACATGCATCCACCATGATCCCTAGGTCTTTTTCCCTTATTGAAGCCTCCAGCACCTCCCCTCCCAGGGTATACCTGTGTTTAGGGTTTCCCCGGCCAAGATGCAACACCTTGCACTTGGTGATATTGAAATTTAATTCCCATGTGTGAGCCCAGCTTTCCAGGGTGTCCAGGTCCCCTTGGAGGGCCAACCTCCCCTCTTCTCCCTCAACTACTGCTCCCATCTTGGAGTCATCTGCGAAGAGATTCATTTCACACCCTATACCCTCCCTGATGTCTGATATGTATGCATTAGTTGTTTAACCAGGTATAGCACACTAAGCTGAAAGCTTTTTTACAGGAGCTACCTGGGAGCACAAGGAGGTTAAGTGACTTGCTCAGGGTCACACAGTATGCAAGTGGATGCTGTGGGATTCAAACCCAGGTCTGGTCTGCTGGATGTCACCAGATTTGCAGCTCAGAGCCTTAGACCACTGCGCTATACTGCCTCCATTAAACAGGATCGGACCCAGGACCGGGTCCTGCGGTACCCCACTACCAACCTCTCTAGGGTCCGAGAGCTCCCCACAGACCACTACTCTCTGGGTGCGTCCAGCTAACCAGTTTTCAATCCATCTGACCATCAAAGGGCCTACTCCTAACCCTGTCAGTTTCTCCACCAGACCATTGTGGGGGACAGAGTCAAACGCCTTGCTGAAGTCCAAGAATAATACATCCACAGGCTTTCCTTTGTCCAGTTCTGATGTTACCCATTCGTAGAATGCCACACAATTGGTTTGACATAATCTACCTGGCACAAACCCATGTTGCCGACTATCCAGACCTCCCACCTCCTCCAAGTACACCCCCAGTTGTTCCGTTAGTATACTCTCCATTAATTTTCCCACCACCGAGGTCAAACTGACGGGTCTATAGTTACCTGGTACTTCCCTCGACCCCCCCCTTTATGGATTGGCATCACATGTGTCTCTCGCCAATCCCTAGGTATCCTCCCTGTCTCAAGTGACCTGTTGAAGAGCTCTGCCAGGGGTGCAGCCAGTATGTCCGCCAATTCCCATAGTACTCTTGGATGAATGCCATCCAGCCCAGGAGATTTGTCTTTCTTTAGGGCCTTGAGGGCTAACCACACCCTTTTGGTGGAGATAGCATCATTCGTCCCCTCCACCTTACTGGCCTTTTTATCCTTATCCAGATGTGACACCCTTGGGGTACCTCTTCCTCCCTTATGCTCCATTTCTGTTGCTCCCCTGATCCCACTCACTGCCGCTTCTATCCCCATCATGCCTTGCTTTGTAGATATCACATCCCCCTCCCTAGTGAACACAGAGGCAAAGTACTCGTTAAATACCTCTGCTTGGTCCCTCGCCTCTTCCACCCACCCTCCTTCTAATCTCAATCTGCTGAGATGGTCCTTAGTTTTTCTCCGCTACCCAATGTACCGGAAGAACCCCTTTTCCCCTTCATGTATCCCCTGTGCCAGCTGCTGCTCTTTACTGGACTTTGCTCCCCTCACCATCTGGGTGACTTTTCTAGATGCATGATGGTACATTTCCTTATCCCTATCCCTTCTTGTTGTTTTATATTTTTTGTAGGCTGCCTTCTTTTCTCTGACCGCTACCTGTACCTCACTGGACCACCAGCATGGTTTATGTGACCTTGCTCCCTTACGTTTCAACTTAGCACAGATCCTGACTGCCTCATGAAGTCCCTTTTATGACCTCCCATCTCCTTTCCACACTTGTCATTGATGTAATCCCCTTCAAGTGATCCTTGAGAATATTTCCCATGCCCACAAAGTCTGCCCTCTGAAGTCCACTGCCAGTGTCCTAGATCTCACTGCCCCTCCCCCATGCTTATTTGAAACCAGACAGTATTGTGGTCGCTCCCAGTCAGGGGGTCCTCTACAACCAGGTCCCTTACCAGATCCCCATCTGCCAGAACCACGTCCAGGACATGCCCCTCCCTTGTGGGCTCCATCACATGCTGTGTTAAGAACACATCCTGGAAGCCGTCCAGCAGCCTCTGCTCCTTGGCCACCTTAGAGGACTCCGTTTACTATTACCCTTTGTGTCCTGTTGTCCAGCCATTTTTTTATCCAGGCTACTACCTTGGGACCTACTCCAAAGCTCGCTAACTTGTATATTAATCTTTTGTGTGAGACTGCCGAATGCCTTGCTAAAATCTAGGTAGGCCATATCTACAGCCCCTCCCTGGTCCACTACTTTGGTCACCCAGTCAAAGAAATCTATTAGGTTCATCTGACATGACCTTCCTACTGTGAAACTATGCTGCCTTGGGTCCTGTGCCCCACTGGCCTCTAGGTACTCAACAATTCTTTCCTTCAGAAGTGATTCCATCATTTCCCCTACCACTGAAGTCAAACTAACTGGTCTGTAGTTTCCTGCCTCTGCCCTGCTCCCACTTTTGTGAAGTGGAATCACATTTGCCCTCCTCCAGTCCTCAGGTACCACTCCATCCTCCCATGATTTATTAAAGAGAGTAGTCAGTGGTGTTACTAGTTCTACCCTTAGTTCTTGTAGTATTCTTGGGTGAATCCCATCAGGCCCCATTGCGTTGTCCACCCTCAGTTTCAAGAGTTCCTTCAAAACCCTTTTTTCTGTGAATGAACTGGTATTGACCCCCCTATTCAGAGTTTCTCCCTTGTTTGGTTTAGGCACCTCCCCCTCCTCATCCGTTGTGAATATTGAGCAGAAATATTCATTCAGTATCCCTGCTTTTTCACTGTCACCCTCTGCCTACATTCCCTCCCCTTTATTGAGTCTCTGTATGCCTCCCTTGGTCTTTCTTCGCTCCCTAATGTACCTATAAAAGGTTTTATCCCCCTTCTTAACTGAGTTGACTATCTTTTCCTCAGTTTGTGCCTTTGCTATTCTGACTGCCTTCCCTGCCTCCTTCTGCTTTAACTGATAAAATTCTCAGTCCTGCTCCTTCTGTGTTTCCTTATATTTCCTGAATGCTGTCTTTTTCTCCTTAACTGTTCCTGCCACCTCTTTTGAGAGCCATAGTGTTTTTTTCCTTCATTTGGTTTTATTGATTTGCTTCACACAAAGGCTTGTTGCCTCTGTGATGTCTGGTTTGATTATTCCCCATTGTTCTTCCACCCCTCCTTCTTGCCCATTTGCTAGTGCTTTTCTAAGGCACATAAATCCTCTAAAAGCTGTTAAAAAAGCCTTTTTGACAATTTTTTTGCTCAAAATTTAGTACATCGATTGTAGGAAACTGTACTGTGCTGATATCATCAAAAGTTTATTGTTTGTGTGTGGATTTTGAATGTTAATTTAGAACATTCAGTCTGTGTACTGACAGACACTTGAAGTGTGCTTCGGGGAAGGGGCGTATCTGTGGTGGAGGTAGGTTAAAACTTGGAGAAAAGGCAGTCTTTCTGTCTGCTTTAAGTTGGACCAGCATAACATTCTGTGGTGAATTGCATATGCAGCCCATGATGCTTTGCATTGTGGGGGCATGTGTGATTTTGTATTTTCTTTCTGTTTTGGTTATATTTTTCTTGTATAACTGTGTTAATGTACACAGTAATGTTTTCAGTAATTCTTTACTTTTTTTTTGCTGATTGTTGTGGTGCAGCAATGCATAATTTCAGTTTATTTAAAAGATTTGGTTATATTACTAAAGTTTTCAATTTGCTACGCATTACTTGTGTGTGTGTGTGTATATGTGTGTGTGTGAAACATGGGCCATCAAATCAGACACATTTTATTGTGCCACAGAGAAATTGCAGCAGTGTGAACCTGCTAGCCACTGCACCTGTATGATTTTGTACTGCTTTGTGGTATCTTGGTTTTGGACTGATACTGCAGTGCACTGCACCCCCTGCTAACCAGCAAAAGGTATTCTTTTCCAGATTGGATTGTGACTTGTGAGCACTGGTTAAGGTGTTGTTGTGACCTTGTATCTGCATCTCTTCTTGATTGCGCAGTGCAATCTTAATCTGTCTGTGCTTTTGCATCTGTTTAGTGCCCAGTCTCCATCTGCAAGCCACAGTTGTTTTTTTTTTTTGCTTCACATCCACCAGCCCAGACTGAAAGTTCAGAAATCTAAATTTGTTTTGAATTTTCTTGGTGATCCCCACAAGAGATGTGCAAGCAAAGCTGTTTCTGGCCATGGCACTGCAGCCAGTGGCAAGATTGTCTGTGGGCATGGTAGTGCACAGAAGTGCATAGCTGATGTCAGTAAAGGGATTTCTTCATCAATGTTTTTTACAGCGCAATCTGTAGCTTCTTTCATAGTTGGAGGAGATGATGTTGTCCCTGCTGGTGGTGTTAGTGCAGTTTCTGCTGGCATGAGTATTGCTGCCTCAAGTTCCACTTCTGACCAGTTAACCATTTCAAAAATATAGTTGAATCTAAATCTATGACTGACAGTGTAGATGATGTCATACTCCCCATTAACATCCCCATGGTAACTGAACATGATTCTGATCCTGGTAATGATAACTCACAATGTCACATTTCTTCCAGTCTGTTGAGGGCATACCATTGCCATCCAAAGATTCAAAGTGTGGCTCAAAAATATCTGGTGATGATGATGATGCTGTGGTTGGAACATGTTCTCCACATGACACCATCCAAGCTGAAAATGTGGATGTGGATGATGTTGATGAATATGATAATGATGTCAGTGACCCATGTTGGGAACTGGAGAAAAAGAAAGTCACAGTGGCTGTGTCTGGGTCTGTTGGAGATAAATCCCTCCCTCCTCAAAAAGTTGTGATTTAGCGGTTCTTGTTGATGACAATGATGATGATCCAATAATAATCATAGGTAGTCATGGTGGTCAGTTGGAGTCCAAGTGTGTCCAGCCTGAAAAATCATGTAGCACACCCCCCATTTCAGGGGTTAAAAAAACAGAGTCCTATAAGAAGCATCAGGGACATGTTAAAAGTAGGGGATCACAATCTCTTGTTTGAGATTTTTTTGTCCAAGATGCAAATGATGAGTCCGTTGCAATCTGCCAACTTTGCCATGCATGTATGAGTCGAGATAAAAAGGGGAATCATCTGAGCATGGGGGGCCAGCATACACATCTTAAGAATAGGCGCATGGCACTGTTGACCCAGCACCAGATGGCAGCTAATGCCATAATGCGGCATTCACCCTCGTCATCAACCTTACTGAGCATGTTATCCCCTTCCATGAGTGTAAGACCAAGTAGGAATGTCTGCAGTAGAGATGAAATAACACCAGAGGATTACTACAGGCATGATGAGGGGGAGGATTATGATTTAGAAATCTTGTCATGTGGTGGTCAGACTGGCAGTGGTGGTGGTGGTGGTGGTCGTCAATGTAGTATGTCTAGTGCAGGTGGTACATCAACCCCTGTATGTAAAATAGAGAAAATAACTTCATTTGTGGACTTGTCACCTGTGCACCCCTCTTCATCACACGTTCACGCCCCACCCTCGGCCATTCACAAAGCTGAGCCATTTGTCACACTCCATGCAAAACGTGTGAGTCAGCCATCATTGGAAAGTGTTTTTGCCTGTAACCTCCTGCCTGTCTGAAGCATGTGACCTACACTGTGTAAACCATGTGACAGCTGTGGGCTACCTGTGAATTCTCACTCTGCCTTAAAGTGCAACAAGGTGGAGTGCACAATGTGAAGTCATAATTACAAAACAAAGTGGCGATGTGAGGGTTTAAAATGGGCACTCTGCATAGTTGAACACTAACATGAGGTGGCCACTTTGTGACCACTTCGCAGGCAGAATTTTACTTTGCTGCATTTCTACATAAAGGATTAAGAGCTGTCTAACTGTGTACTGTGTCTTTAAGAGGAACAATTCAGTTGCTGTTGCAGCTGGTGTGAAAGAAGTAGGGAGGATTTACAACGGAGGTTCCAACAACGTCCCTGCTGATCAGATACATAAGAACAAATGAAGAAGCCAGCAGAAGAAGGCCATTTGATCTATCAAGTCTGCTCGTGTTGCAGTGTCCACACACATCTGTTTACACATCCATCTTATCACTGGATAACAGGGCAAAGGAGTATCTATCAACCTGTGGAATTGTTTTGTTTATAAATGTGTGTGTGCTTCCAGCAAAGAGACTTAAGCAATAAGCCACAAGGGTGTGTGGGTTTATTAGGGGATTTACCATGGCTGGAGTGGTTTGCCCATGAGGCGCAACTGAGTGGGTGAATCCTCACCAGCCATGGTAAATCCCCAAATAACCCACATCCTCTGAGTGTCTTATTGCAATTATACCAAGGTTCATTTTTTATTACTATAATTAAATAGAAATATTAAAGAGGTTGCTTTGTTTTTTAATTTTTATTGTATTTATTCCTATGCTGCTTAGGATATCTAGGGTTATAGTCTCATCAACAGCCATTGCTTATTAGAGGATTTACACTGGTGGGTCACCCTCCCCCCAATATTCAGTCCTATAAGCCTGTCCCATGCCCTCTTAAATTCCTCCACCATCTCAACCCCTACTACTCCATCTGGCAGTCTGTTCCACCCTTTCTGTGAAGAAGCACCCCCTCACATTGCCCCAAACCTATTTCCTTGCAGTCTGAGGCTGTGCTCTCTAGTTCTGGCTCCCTCCTTCCTCCTCAGCTGACACCGTTCACCTACTTTATTGAGCCCCTTTACATATTTAAAGGATTCAATCATGTCCCCCCTTTCCCTCCTTGTTTCCAGCATGTACAGATTCAGCTTCTTACACCTCTGCTCATATGTCTTCCCCTGCATACCCTGTACCATCTTTGTTGCCCTTCTCTGAACTCTCTCCAATGCATCTATATCCTTGCAGAGGTGTGGTCTCCAGAACTGAACCCTGTACTCTAGCTGCAGCCCCACCATGGCTTTGTAAAGTTAAGAGTAACTTATTGACCGGGATGCAGGCAGGAAAGGAAAGAATTATTTAATGACTCAAATGCTGCATAACCAGAGTGGTCTGTAGCCTTGGTCAAATGTATAATCAAGGATTATTATAGACAACAACTCCTATTAAGAGGAAGAATTACAACATAAAGAAGATATAGTTGCTTCCTTTAAACAGCATCAGGACTTTAAGAAGTTTGAAAAGAAACTGAAACACAAAATTGAGCAATAAGATGAAAAATTAAAAGTCCAAAAACTGAAAAAGTTTGAAAGAGATAAAACAGTCCATCTGTCGGGGCAGGCTTTTAATTGGATAAAAAGTAACCATAAGTGCAAACAATACAGCAGGAATCCTCAAACCACAAGATCAATCTTAAAAAAGTGAGGACAGTCCTCGTTCCACTATTCCTCCACAAGTGGGTCTGAGAGTGAAAACCAGGATGATTGTTTAGATTAGGATAAGACAACATTGGACACCGGCCCCTGCAAGAGTCCGAGAACGGTCAGTTTTCAAACACAGGAACAAGTAAAAATAATAAGAGAAGATGGGGTGGTAGGAAAAGGAAACATAAGCAAGGAAACACCACAAATGAAGAAAATCAAATATCAGAAGCAGAAATAAATGTTATTAATGTTTCAGAAAGACCTCTCAGTGATTCTGAAACAAAACTTACTCAAAAGGTAACATTACTCAGTTTGAATTTTTCATAGATTTCAGATGTTTTACTAGAAATTTTAATCTAAAAGCTTTTTGGTCAAAACATTAAACAATGGGGTACTCAGATTTGAGCCCATGAATAGTGCAAGAATTGGAAAATCAGTCTCCCAGTACAAATACGGAGGAATTACATAAATATACAAATATGGAGGATTCCACACCTTTACAAGAACAAAGAATTCATCTTCAAGATTTGGACTTTGCAAATTTCAGGACATCTTTGACCTCTAACCCCATATACAATACAAATGCGGCCATCTTTGACAGAGTCTGTGAGGAGGAGTTTCAAAGACTTTTTGATGAATAAGAAGGCCAACACAAACTGAACAATCTAATTAAGCTAGAAAGAGAAGCCCTGGATGTCCTTAAAAATGAGAACTTTGCTGGACCTCTGGTGCTGAGGGTTGGGGCACTGGATGCCTGGGTGAAGAAAGTGGGAGGCTGGAGCAGGATTAAGCTGCCAAGCAGCAGCTTTCCTCTCCTTGGGAGGAAGGGTCACCCTCCTACAGTCCTTCCACCACCAGGTGGAGGTCTGGTGATGACACAGGTGGGTAGATGGGTGACTAGTAGGGTGAGGCATCCCACAGTGCATGGTGTGCGCATGCCTCCACATGTGTGTGCTTGTGCCAAGGATGTGTAGTCGGGGGGGGGTGAAAAAAGGGGAACAAAAAAGGATAAAAAAGATAATTAAATAAAAAAAAGAAAATTCTATTATCATCAAGAGAGCTGATTAAGGAGGGTCAGCAGTGGTTATGGACACATGTAAGTATGTAACAGAGTGCAGAAGGCAGTTCAGCAATAACACATTTTTTACAAACTATTGAAAGATGATCTAAATTTTTATTTATTTATATTTTGCACCTGATTTTTTCCCCAGTTTTTGTCCCATCCCCATGTCCTGGCCACTCTCGCACAGGTGGAGGTATGTGCACGCATGGTACCGAGGTGCCTTCCTTCTTCTGCATCTCCACCAACACTGCCCTTGGACCTCCACCCCGGGCACTGGAACTATGGTGAGTGACAGGGATCATCCCTGGGAGAGGAGAGCTGCCTTTTCAACTGTTGATCCTGCTTCATCTCTTCTTCCCTCCCTCTCCCTCGGCTGACTCCTGACGACCCTGGCTCATTCTCGAAACTGGCTTGCCAGTGTGACGAGAGGTAAGACATCCAGTGTCTCAGCCCTCAGTGCCACCAGGCTGGCCAAGCTGATCCAACTTTGATTTTTAAGACAAAAGTAGATGCTTTGCTGTCTAAGGCATTTGCTGTTGGCATTATTACCAGAACAGTTTTTGTATTCCTTACAGTGGCACACCCAATTAGAGAATGCTTTTATACCCTACCTAAAGTACATAAAGTGCTTATAGATCCACCAGAGGGACCCATAGTGTCTGGGATAGCTAGCCTCTCAGAACCACTGTCACACTACATAGATAAGCACTTTAAGGGTTTGGTTTTAAAGTTAAGCTCTTATATGGAATATACAACACAAGTCCTGGGGATTCTGGATGATATACAACTAGAAAAAGATTGGTGGCTGGTCTCCCTTGACATAGAAGCCCTATATACTAATATCCCCAATGATGAGAGTATTTGGACCCTTAGGTATTGGCTGGAGGTGAGTACTGATTTTGAACATGGGTTAGTGGACTTCTTATGTGAGTGTACCCAAGCAGTCCTACAGTGCATTGCATTTGTATTTCAAGACGTGTTCTATGTGCAAGATAAAGATACCACTATAGGGGCTATTTTTGCCCCAATTATGTGAACCTATACCTCGGCTGCTCAGAAAAAACAACAGTCTATAGCATCAGGGTCAATCCATTTTACAATATAATTGACCTCTGGAGGTGCTTTTTAGATGACATATTGATGGTATGGAAAGGAAGTAGAGTGGAACTTGATGACTACATCAGATGGTTAGAGAGCACAAATGCCAACCTAAGATTCATGGTTCATGTTGATCTGAAGGAAGTGTGTTTCCTGGACTTGGCTATGAGAAAGAACATGGATGGTTCCAATTAAACTAGCCTATACCATAAGACTATGGATTGTAACACATTGCTGCATACCACCAACTGCCACCCTAGACATCTGGTAAATAACATCCCAAAATTCCAGTATTTAAGGGTTAAAAGGAACTTCAGTGAGAAAAATGACTACCAGGAACAAAGAAACATAATGCGTAGTAGAGTCTGGCAGAGAGGGTATAAGCAAGAGATAATGAACCAGGCAGAGGGAGAGGTTGACTCCACTGAATGAGAAAAGCTATTGGTACAGCAGGAAGAGCAGCCACGTAAGGAACAGACATTGAATTTTGTCAAGACTAATGACTGGCAGTCTGCGGCCATTAGAAACATCATTACAAAAAAATGAGGGTATAATGAAATCAGACCCAGTCTTGTGTAACCTTTGCCCTAACACACCACAATTTACCTATAAGAGGGCCCACAAGCTAGCAGATAGGTTCACATGCAGTTTGGAACCTAGCTCAGGCAGGCCAGGTACGTGGCTGCCTGGTTTCCTAAAGGCAACTTTAAATGTGGTCATTGTAAATACTACATAGTAATGGATAAAATTGACCACTTTACAAGCTGCAATGCCAGGAAAAGTTATGAAATTGGAAGTTTTATAAACTGTGATTCTTTGAATGTAGTGTATCTAGCCACCTGCAACTATGTAGGGAAGACTTCCTGCAAGTTAAAACTCCTCATGGGGGAACATATGAGGGCTATCCTTAAAGGTGAGGAAAATAATGCACTAGCAGTGCAAGTAAAAGGGCAAATGGACCCTGAAAACCACAAGATTAGGTTCTCTGGCATTGATAGAGTATATAAGGGGAAATGGTGGTGGTGGTATGGTGATCTAGAAGCACTGTTATTGGAAAGGGAGGTTCTATGGATAGTGCAGTTGGGGAGTCAATATCCACAGTGATTAAATGAGAGGATGGATGTTACACACCTGATCAAAAGAAAAATGAAAGTTTGACTGTTTTGGTCATGCTTCCTTTGAATTAAAAAATGGTTTACTAAATGTTTTTCCTTTCCCTGTGTGTTCTTTGCGTTTCAGATTCCTGCAGTTGGCTTGCACTTACTCGCATATGAGCAATGGAATTCAGCCAGCCAATGGGAGGGTGGTGAGTAAAACTGACTGATAATGTGCAGCCGAGAATACTGGTTTGATTAATGCTATTTTAATTCTAGTATGACTAACCAGGCTTTTGCTATATGAACAATTGCTCCAAAAATGAGGTAGCATTTAAAGAGGTAGTTTATAGCATCGAGATGTTGATTTCATTTTCTGTGGAGCTGCTTGATTAAATATTAGGTGTTGTCTTTGTGTTTAGCTATGTTTTGATGGGTTTTTTTCTATGTGAAGAAGGCTGTTACGGAGCAATTGTCAGTGAGGATAAACAGTGGATGGACGTCTTACGCCCTGTGGCTCTGGTGGGAGGAGAACTATCAATCATTTGTTGGTGATTTTTAAAGTGAAGGCATCAAAGAGTAACGAGGTGAGACAGCTCCTTAGTTGTCACTGTGTTTGTTTAAGTAATGAAGCGAGTGTGGTGTTGTAACGTTCTGTATCATGATTGTTGAACTGATTACATATTTTTTTTTATTTTTTTACAGCTTATAAGTGGCGAATTCTGTCATCTACTCGTGAAGCTTCAGTTTCAGTAAATGTCACCACGAGGCAATAACACTGATTGTAAAGCAGTTTTTATTTGTTGATTTGTGTGTGGCAATAAGTGATAAGCAAGGATTTCTGAGGAGGAGTTTATTTTTTCACTGTGTCCCTTGATGTAATACTGTCCAAAGGCAGAAGAATGGTGTTCGTGACAGTAATGGAAGTACTGTGTAAGGGTCAAACGCAAAGTAGTGTTTCACGGTGGTTACATGAACTTTGTTTACCCTGTTCGAAATTGTAATGGTATCGTAATGTGTATTCTTGAAGAGTCTGGTCACTGTGTGTACCTGAATTGTGGTGATTCCCTGAAATATCAAAGAATTGTGTTTCAGTCAGAACCTGAACTATGGTCTTACATGGGGAATGTAATGTATGGAAGTTAATTAGGTAGGATACTTTTGTGGTAATGACAGGTCCTGTGGTAGTGTGCGTCCTCTGAGTTGTTTTGCAACACACAAATATTTTTTTTTTTAACATCAGGCATTTGCCATAACTATTGAATTTCCCAACCCCAACCCCTCCCATTCATCCCATTGATTCCTTGCTTGCCTTTGTGGATAAAAGCATCCATCAAAATGGCAGCAACTGTTGATATGTAGCCAGTAGATGGATCATACAGTGCAAAGATGTGCAGATTTTGTGCATGCTGCAGATGATTTCTGTACCTCATAAACAGTGTTCAATGAGTTCAGTTGGTGGAGTGGTTATGGTTCATGTGACTGTTGTAGTAGTCATGATGTCGTGTCTATGTGTTCTGTGGTGTGATTCCCGTGGTTTCCATGTGGGCTAGGAGAACAAGTATTCATGTATCAGAATAGACAGGGGCGCCATCTAAAGGGACAGGATGGGGCAGTGGCCCGACCCCCTGAGTTGCAGGCAACCGTTTTTTATGTTGTTTTTCAGCCCCTGGCTCCACCCCCCCACAGCCCCTCTGACTAGTTGTTCACCCCCCTTCCCCTTGACAGTTGAAATTGCCCTCATGAGAATAGGAGTGCTTTGAAAATGAGCGTTTTATGCTGTGTGCAGTGTGCATTACATTGGAGTGGGGGCAATGTGTAGGTATCATGAGAGTGTATGTCGAGGCACATGCAGCTGTCATTGTCCTTGTCTCTTGTATGTTATTCTCTTGAGCTGTTTCTTTATTCAGTGTTGAGACCCCTTTGGAGTTCTTGACATTGAAGTAATTGTGGATAAATGCTGATTTGAGAAGCCCATTGTTAGATGATCACTGGTTAATGGTCTCAACTATATGTGATACCCTGTTATAGACAGGCAATTCTGATTCAGAGACAGTTACTGCCTGTCCTGTGATGTCAGGCAGGGTTGATCAGTAGATACACAATGAATTTTTTTTGTTTATGGAATATCAAGGCTGTTACCGCCCTGAGTGTGACAGGACAGTTTGTCACCTCTGCAATGAATTCAGCCTGTTGAAGTCATGCAATTTGTGTAACCCCTCACCCCTGCCTTTTTTCCAAAATGACAGGTGGCATGCTGTTGAAGCTGACTGCAGTACCTGGTGGGGACCTGGGTTCAGGGAGGATGAGGTTACTCGGCACAAGGGGACCTAGGTTTGGCTACTCTGCACAGGGGCACCCAAGTAAATCCGAACACAGGAAGCAACAACTGTAATGTCCAGAACTAGGAATGGGATTCTACAGCGTGGCTTTTATTCACAAACTAGTTGAACAAAACAAAGCATAGATGGACCCCCATGGGGCTACAATTACTGGTAATGCAGATTAGAGACTACAACGTGGTCCACTGGAAGAATGAACCAATTATACTGTTTTCAGGCTCTGGACTCACCAGGCACACAGCCCAGACTTGCACGCGCTTTGGGTACACAGCCGGACTGGCCCGGCTCCCCCGCCGGCCACTTGATTCACGGTCCATTGGAAGAATGAACCAATTATCCTGTAGTGGCTCGTCACACCACTTAGAGTCTGTGACTCCTGGAGAGATTCTCCCTTTTGCAACCCACGTCTGGGTACTTCCCTCATCACTGGCCAAGTGCATGAGGCAAAGTAGCAACCACAGCAGAAATCCGTAAAGGTGGACCTGGTTACTAAAGATGGGTGGTGTGCCCACCTCCAGATGTCACAGCTCATACCCGGCCATTTCTCTGGAAAACCAAAACTTCTGAATGTAGATTAAATGATAGATGAACTGTCGCATTCCCTCTACAATTTACTTGAAATCACACAGCACTCTAGCATTTGACACTACTTCATTTGTTTGACCTAGTCCTATAGGCTTCCCAAATTGTAGCTCAATTCCTAGATTTCCTCACATGTCCCAAGTTGAAGAAAACATTATTTTCCCTCTCATGTTAGAGCAAACACTCACCCTTTAGTTGCAGGTGCCCCACAGGTGAATAACAAATCTTCCAACTTTCCAAACAAAGGCTGAACTGAAATGGCAGCTTTTCTACCTCCTGGCAGAACTAAGGGGATTGCCCCAGGAATCTGCATGGGGATCTTTACATCCTCCCCCGAGGGAGAGGGCACTGAGACCCGAAAGAGCGGTCTCCACCACTTGACACTGACTCCTTCACTTACTGAAGACAAACTGGACACTGACTACTACACTTTGAAAACTCCCAGCATTCTATCTAACTCCTTCTGCTGCAGATTCCAATTCAGCTTATGCAGCTGCGAAAGTTCTATTGGTGATGTCATCCCTCAGTCTCAGCTGAGACTGAGAACAGAGTGAGACAGTGTGAAACCCATTTAACTGGAGTTTCTCAAGCTGCCTTCCCTGCCTACCACTAGGTCTTACTGGGATTCTAGTAACCCTAGGTAACAAGGGGTTACACTCACCCTTGACCAGGAAAATGACTGTCCGCAGTCATTATTTACCTGGCCATAGGCCATCCCACCCTATGTGCTACCTGCGGATGGGGGTGATCAGGCCCCCTCCTACCATGTGCAAGCACAGGCAGGCAACACTAAGGGCCTAGGGGCCTGTAGCTGACATATCAGCCTCTACACTATCCACTTACTATGGACACCCAGTGGCTCTGGTAGAACCATCCAGAGCATAGCCCTGATAGATCAGCACTGCGGTCCCTACTGCAGATCAGGGCCACAGCCTGGCTATCCCCTCTAGGGAAAACCTATCTGCCTCTAACATAATATTCCTAAAACAAAAAACAACCTGGGGACCTCCCCAAACTTGGGAAACCTGCAACCACCCCATTAAAATACCACATTACTGCCTCCTCCCTACCCCCACAACCACACCTGTGGAATGAAAGGGTTAATACAGCAATAACCATAACAATAACACCACAGTACTTTAAATTTCTAAACAATAAAGCACTGACGAGGAACTCCAATGAGCCCCTCCTCCTCTTCTTGTCTTCTCATCTGTCTTCCCAGGAACACCTGTAAGAAAAAGAAAGAAAAAACACGCACTCCTAATCTGCATACACAGTCTACCTAAACCCCTACCATCAAAACATTGCAGAATCCCAAAAAGAGTTTTTAGAAAAAAGGTGAAAAAACAGTATTTACATTAGAAAACAATGACATTATTTACAATACACATTTGGGGGATGGAGTGCCCTAAAAGTTCCAACTAGAGACCACAAGGCCTGAAGGCTAGTCCAATAAAGAGTTTCTCTTGGGCCGGAGCCCAGTGAAGCACAGTTCTAACAGGCCAAAGTCCTAAAGGGGAGAGTCTTTCTGGACAGTTCACACATTTTTGAAGTCTGTAGTGTAGGGTGTGCACTGCAATGTCATAGAGATAGAAAAGTTCGGACTTACCAGCCACTTGTAGTACAATACTAGGCACCAACCTGCACCTCTGCCGAAGACTCTCCCTGGCAGCATTTCTTCAGATACAGCTGGGCGGACATCTTCTGGGAACCACAGGAGGGCACATCTGGGAACAGCTGGGGTGATGTCATCCCTGGTGACAGAACCTTAGAACAGGAACAAAAAGAAAACAGATGGTCTGATGTCATCCGATTACCAGGTGATGAACAGGAAACAGCTGGACTGGTGTCCTGTCTGGATCTGAAGTCATCTGGTGGGCCTGTCAATGGTTTCTGGGAAGGACAGTACACTGTAGACTGATGAATGTGGGGCACCTGAGTCCTGGATATCCATATTGGCAGATCAATAAGGCACTTCACAGTCTGGTGTGGCAGTATTGACTACCACTGCTTGGCTCTCCATTGTGTAGGCACAGACTTATTTGCTGGGAGGTCCTTGCACTGAGGCCAATAGCACTGGGGATCAGGGGCTTGAATTATTACCCCATCTGGGTGCACATACTTCAACCAGTGGGAGATTTCACATCCCTCTCTGCCCACAATTCTCACTCTGTCCATAAACAGTGTCCTACCTCTCTTCCACTGGGTATACTTTTCGTGGAACAGTCTAGTCTTTACATGCTGGTTGGCCCCAGGATGCACACTTTTCATTGATTCATCCCAGATCCAGGATTTCCTGAAGTTCTCAATCTTTTCCCAGACTTTTTGAGGAAAGGTAGGAAAGGTCATACCACAGATTTCATTTGCCTTCCTATGACCCAGTCTCTCCTCTTTATTTGCTTTGGTCAATCTGAGACCACTGGCCTGGCTTGGGGGTGGCCAGTCCTGGTTCTGCCAGCTTTGCATCCTTAAGGAAATTAGAAATGGATCCCTGACTTCTTCCTCCTGTAAAGCCAGGGCAGTGGCATCACTACTGTCTTCCATACATTCCTCTGAGGCAAGATCTTGAGGCTGTGTACCCGTTCCTTTCTCACAAGGCCACATAGGTTCCCCCTCATCTTCCTCTCCACTGAGAATCTGAGCGCAAGAGTGAGCAGTCGTTCTCATCCCCAAGACTATCCACTCATCACTAGGTGCAGAGGTCGACACCTCCCACTCAAAGGCCTCCCGCATCTCATCTTCACCTAAGAGACTTGGGCTAGGCCCCTCCCCCCACACCCAGGGGTCTATTGATGCTTTATCCGAACTTTCCTTCTGGGATCCAGCATCCAGAACTTCAACTTCAGGTTCTGTCTCTAACTCTGCACCCTCTAGCTTTGTGCCACACTCCCCTGAGGGACCTTCCTCCACAGGCTTCGCCTGGTGCTGTGTGCTGCCAACTGCAGATTCATGAATTTTTGTCCATGTGGGGGCCAAACGAATTGGAGGTGCTTTATACAAGCCATATTTTTATAGCCATTTAGCACAGTGAGGAATCATGAAGACGTCCCTTCAGGTCCCAAGCATATTTGACATACATGCACTGGATAATTAGGAATCGCCAAATCAGGAGGCAGTTGCCCTCCATAGCACCACTTTTCAATATATCTCAGTCTATTTATTGCTGCTGTTACTGCAACCTGGGCATGATATGGGTAATCAGCTGGTACTGAGGCCATAACTGCAGAAAAATAAACAAAAATTCACTGCAACTGAAAGTCCCACTTTATTGAACACACTCTGTAGCTGTCAAATGGCTCCTCTGCTGCTGTGTTTACTTTACTACCCTACCCTGTAATGGTGGCGGCAGCACTCCTGTGCATCAACATTTAGAATCTGGGTCAAGCCACTGCGCACCTGATTTACACAAGCTACTGATGACTTTTACTCAAACTGCACAACTTGCTCTGATCTAGCTTTAAACACATTTACAGGATTTTCCTTGGACTTTTCACATGCTGGTATCATTTATTTTATTCACAGTCACTTAAAGCTTCAGGTTTTTAGCACAGGATTACGTGCTTTTACTAGTGCTGCATTTTGCTACAACCCACAGTCTCTCTCTGGCTGCAGACTTTAAACTGAGGCTAATTTCACTTCCTTGCACACAGTCAATGGCTTAATAGACTTGCACTTGCTGGCAGGACTTCACACAGTCGTTACTTGCAAAGCGACTACACTGCTGCACACATGTTTTATATGGCATAGCTGAAAATCACTGTTTGAGCAGTTTCTGGGTTGTTTGCTTATTGTTATCAGTAGCAGCTTGCTGTGATGGGGAAAAATGGCCTGCAGCCAGTTCTTGAAGGCCTCGGTACACAAACGGGCGGGCAGTCCTAGCGATCGTTGTTTTAAACACCAAACTTGCAATTTGGACGATCAATTAACGGGTTGAGCCCGATTTTAAACTAAAAAGTCTATTTCTGAACTGTTTACAATGCTTAGAACTCTCCGCGATGCTCCTCCACTGCCAGTACATGCACTGCACTTTCACTCCCTCTCGATTGCTGAGGCAGTCTCTGTACAGCTGGCGGAGGGGCAGGACTGATTGCAGCCTGACCAACCACACAACTCCATGCAAATGAGCCTCTTCTTCCTCGCGAGGGCTTTTCTCCTCATGGCAATCATCGTGCAGGCAAATTTAAACTGCAGAAATGCAGCTTTTTTTTTTCAACTGAATCCATGGCGGGAGCCCATTTCAGCCATATAACATAGCCATTTACTCTGCAGTCTCTCAATTCACTCAGAAAGCATTTCCAACGTCCAGGGCATAATTTTCCTTTTGCTACCCCTAGTCTTCCACACTTTTCTTCACAACAGTTCATTTTAAAAGCATTTCAAACATCCATGGCACAATTTTCCTGTTGTTACCCCTAGTCTTCCACACTTTTCTTCATAACAGTTCATTTTAAAGCAGGCAAAATGCTGTAAACTATTTTGATGCAGGACAAGGGAACACTCTTTGGCTTTACTGCTCCTTGGTAAACAGTTGGCATTTTTTACACAGCAGCACAAGATTCACAGCACACAGCAACACACATTAATGAAATTGCTTCAGCTTTTTTGGGCTACCCACTGCCAGATAGCCAAAACACTAGCCCCCTTACCCAAGCACCTTCCTCCCAGAACAAAATCCAAAGCAGTGTCTCCATTTTTGTAACCCCTCACCACTGCCTTTTTCAAAACGACAGGTGGCATGCTGTTGTAGCTGACTGCAGTACCTGGTGGGGACCTGGGTTCGGGGAGGATGAGGTTACTTGGCACAAGGGGACCTAGGTTTGACTACTCTGCACAGGGGCACCCAAGTAAATCCAAACACAGGAAGCAATAACTGTAATGTCCAGAACCATGAATGGGATTCTACAGTGTGGCTTTTATTCACAAACTAGCTGAACAAAACAAAGCATAGACAGACCCCCATGGGGCTACATTTACTGGTAATGCAGATTAGAGACTACAACGTGGTCCACTGGAAGAATGAACCAATTATACTATTTTCAGGCTCTGGACCCACCAGGCACACAGCCTGGACTTGCACGCGCTTTGGGTACACAGCCTGATTGGCCCGGCTCCCCCGCCGGCCACTTGATTCACGATCCATTGGAAGAATTAACCAATTATCCTGTTGTGGCTCCTCACACCACTTAGATTCTGTGACTCCTAGAGAGAGATTTCCTCCTTACTTCTTATGACTCCCATGTCACAAAGAGAATTCTTCTTTACACTTTTTTGTGGCTCCCCACACTACTTAGTCTGCGACTTCTGGAGAGATTTTCCCTTTTGCAACCCACGTCTGGGTACTTCCCTCATCACTGGCCAAATGCATGAGGCAAAGTAGCAACCACAGCAGAAATCCGTACAGGTGGACCTAGTTACTAAAGATGGGTGGTGTGCCCACCTCCAGCTGTCACAGCCCATACCCGGCCATTTCTCTGCAAAACTGAAACTTCTGAATGTAGATTAAATGGTAGATGAACTGTTGCATCCCCTCTACAATTTACTTGAAATCACACAGCACTCTAGCATTTGACACTACTCCATTTGTTTGATCTAGTCCTATAGGCTTCCCAAATTGTAGCTCAATTCCTAGATTTCCTCACATGTCCCAAGTTGAGGAAAACATTTTTTGCCCTCTCACGTTAGAGCAAACACTCACCCTTTAGATGCAGGTGCCCCACAGTCGAATCACAAATCTTCCAACTTTCCAAACAAAAGCTGAACTGAAATGGCAGCTTTTCTTCCTCCTGGCAGAATTAAGGGGATTGCCCCAGGAATCTGCATGGGGATCTTTACTTCCCCCTTCCCCCCCGGAGGGAGGGGGCACTGAGACCTGAAACAGTGGTCTCCACCACTTGACACTGACTCCTTCACTTACTGAAGACAAACTGGACACTGACTACTACACTTTGAAAACTCCCAACGTTCTATCTAACTCTCTTTGCTGCAGATTCCAATGCAGCTTATGCAGCTGCGAAAGTTCTATTGGTGATGTCATCCCTGCCTACCACTAGGTCTTACTGGGATTCTAGTAACCCTGGGCAACAAGGGGTTACATATTGTACGGTTGAAGTCTAGGAAGTCGCAGCACAACACAGTACTTATCAGTGCTGGAGGACATGTGAGGTTTTGAAAATATGACACTGTGTTACCATTGTAGGATTTGGCAGTTGTTTATTTTTGTGTTCAGTTTGCTTGTTAAAGTTGGGAAAAAATAGTGAAATAACAGAGTAGCAATAGTTGTTTGTCCTGAGGTGAGATATTTGCTGCCATGTAAAGAAGTGCTTATCATGGTTCGCTGTGTGAGCCTTTTCTACGCCACTGTGGTGTGATACACCTGGCGTATATGGTGGTCTAGTTGATACTATAACACCAATATAAGCACATGCCACTTGATAAATAATGTATCCCCTCTCACAACAGGCCACTGTTGACACTGTAGTAGTTAGGTGAATGTTTCTGTTTGTGCACGTTCCTTCACACTTCAGTCCAATGTCAGAAGTTGCCAATGGTCCCAAACATTTTATTGCTACTAATATGCTAGCTGGATGAACAATATCAAATAGTGCTGTTGTCTAAACTTGACAGGGCATTGTGGTGAATCCCTGTTGCGCCTTGCTTGGCCTGGCCGACAGTGTTCAGCAGCTATACACCTGACGCTGTGAAACAAATAGTGGAAGATAAGTTATGTAACCATATTGGATACACATGTAGTGAGGTTTCACTTATTTCATACTCTGTACATACATAACAAGTTCAGTGTCTGAGAATTCATATGGTACTGTAATCTGTTGTGATGTTGACTGGCAATTGGCTGTGTATGAACATAAGAAGGTGTTGGTAGAAAATGATCTTCAGATCCACCAAGCCTGCCTATTTGCCTAGTACTCCTAAGCCTGCTCCGATCTCCCATCCACTCCAACTTTTAACAGCCCTATGTGCCTCTCCCATGCTGTCTTGATAGCTCCAACTGAATTTGCTCACATCACTTTCCTGGGCAGCCCATTCCAGGTGTCCGCCACTCTATTCCCTATCATTTCCTCACCCACCCAGTCACCATTTGTAAGCACCAGGCCCATCACTGCATCTTCTCTGGTGGGCTCCCTGATCAGCTGACTTAGGTGGGCTATCGGTAATTGTTGCTACAATTACTCTGCTTCTGGATGTGGATGCCATCAGAATTTGCCACTCCACATCTGGCAAGTTGAGATGTCCCAACAGCAACCCCCCTTCACTGTCATCCTAAGTACCTCCTGTCTATCATCTGGCTGTCCATCTCTGCAGTCTGCCTTGGAGGCCTATAAATTACTCCCAGTCTCACCACCTCATCTTTCACCATGGCCAACTATACCCATACGGCCTTCATGTGGCCACACCTGCCCTGTGTTTCTGATGCCAGGATTTCATTCTTCATGTAGAGCGTTATGGTCCCCCACGCTCTCCTGTCATCACTGTCCCTTTCTGAACAGTGTATAATCCAGAATCCTCATGTCCCATACCTGCCCGTCATGAAACCAAGTGTCTGTGATCAACATCATGACCAACTCCTCCTCAATCATGATCGCCGCCAAGTCTGTGACTGTGTAGCCCATGCTACTGGCATTTATGCACATGGCCCTCCGGTGTACCCCACCCTTTCCCCCACCTTTCGTCTCCTTATGGGCTTTGCTTTGCATGTGACAGCTGGCCCAGTGCCCAACGGTTCGCTTACCTGTTTTGTGGGGGGTTTAGCTGTCCCCTTGCTGATATAACTGATTGGTGATGTGCAACCCCCCCAGTTGAAAATGAATCCCTCCAATGTACATTTGAGCACTGCCTTGCCCTGACAGTTGAAGTGTAGCCTATCAGGGGCACAAAGGCAGTCATCCTTCTAGAGTGACCCCTACTGGCCTACTACCACATGGCCCTTCTGTGCACACCAACACAACAGCCAGCAGTTGAACTCTTCTATCATTTGCTGCCTATCAATATTACATAGAAACATAGAATTTGATGGCAGATAAGGACTGCTTGGCCCACCCAGTCTGCCCATTTCCCTACCTACTGGATAAGCTGCAGATCCTAGTTAACCAGCAGCCTACTTCTTCTACCCCCACCCCCCAAATTGCCTTATGTCTGTCCCATGCATGCTTGAATTCCACCACTGATTTTGACTCACAACCTCCTCGGAAGGCCGTTCCATGCATCCACAACCCTCTCTGTGAAAAAATACTTCCTTAAATTACCTCTGAGCCGCCCCCCCATCTTCAAATTGTGTCCTCTTGTTCTTGCACACCTCTTTTTTTGAAAGATGATATCCTCTTGGACTTTGTTGATTCCTTGAGGTACTTGAAAGTTTCTATCATGTCCCCTCTCTCCCTCCTTTCCTCGAGGCTATACATATTAAGCTCCTTAAGTCTCTCTTCATATGTCTTCTGGTGCAGACCCTGCACCATTTTAGTTGCCCTTCTCTGGACAGCTTCCATCCTGTCTATGTCTTTGCGGAGATTGGGTCTCCAGAACTGCACACAGTACTCCAGATGGGGTCTCACCAGCTGTCTGTACAGAGGGATAATAACTTCCTGTTTTCTACTGGTGATGCCTCTCCCTATGCATCCCAGTAACCCCCCAACCCTCCTTGCTGCCCTCTCACATTGCTTGCCCACCTTTAGGTCATCTGATATGACTACCCCCAGGTCCCTTTCCATTTTTGTTGTTGTTAGTATCTCACCCCCCATTGTGTACTCTTCCCCTGGGTTTTTGTTTCCCAGGTGCATTACCTTGCACTTCTTAGCATTGAATCTAAGCTGCCATACATTTGACCATTCCTCTAACCTTGCCAAGTCCTTTCTCATCCTTTCCACCCCACCCTGTGCATCAACTCTGTTGCAGATCTTAGTGTCATCTGCAAAGAGACATACTTTTCCTTCCAGTCCTTCTGCAATGTCGAGACTTAAAGACATTGAAGAGGACCGATCTAATACTGAACTCTGCGGTACCCACTAACAACCCTCCTTTCTTCTGAGTGGACTCCATTTACTATTACTGTCTGTGTCCTATTCTCCAGCCAATTCTTTACCCAGGCTGTCATCTTGGGACCCACTCCCAGGCTGGCTAACTTGTATATTAATCTTTTGTGTATTAGCTCTATGGGCAGGATGCACCTCCAAAAATGCCACTGAGATGAAGCACAGGTTGCTGCAGAATCTTGTTAGTTCCTCAAACCTTGCTTGCACTCCTTTTAGGTCATGCAAAGCTTGGTCATTTGTTCCCAGGTGACTCTGCCAACTCTCACACACAGGGTGTTGTCCCTGATCATGGAATCCCTTATTAGCATGACATTGTTCTCTATCTCACATATCCCAGTACCACCTCCAACCTTTTCCTCTGCTACCCTGATGGACTTAACCATATCATCCACCTCACCCTCATTGGCTCCTCGCCCTGCTTTGCCCGTGGCAACCCCACCGTTCATATGACCTGCTTTCTCAGCTACCATAACCTTCCTCCTAATCATTAACTCACTCTATTTTGTTCTGTCATTAGGACACCCTGGTGATTTCTTCCTAGAACTCCCATCCTTGGGTTCTGTGGTCTTGGCCTGTTCCATAGGATCTCGCTCTCCCTGCACCCTGCCAATGCCTGCCCCCCCCGGTCCTGTGTGGTCATTGCTTGTGCAATATATTTAGCCTTGTCCAATCCCATTTGCAGAGCTGTGATGCCACCCCTAGTTGCGACATGCTCCTTGCTATCTCCTGCCCATTGTTGTCTGCTAGCCCCTGCACCCCTTCTAGTCTGGCTTGATCAGGTATGCCACCTGCTCTCTTCCCTCGGTTATCTGGATCTCCTTAGCTGGCACCACACTTCCTACTTTCCTTAGAGGGCTCCCACGGCCCCTGCTTGCTTGACCTCTACTTACACTGACTATCGCCCTTCTGCAACCCACTGTCTACCATCTGTTCATTCTCTACTCCTGCCACTGCATCACCCTTGTTCTTCCCCATAAGTAATGATGTGAATGAATCCCTCAGCTCATTTCCCAAGTCCTTTCTTTCCCTTACTGGTCCCTTTCCTCTGACTGTCTGCCAGCAGCTCCTAGTCTCCCTGGCCATATCTCCACCCCTGTCAAATGCCTGTTTCACAACTCCCTTACACTGGCCCTCCTTTGTAGTTTTACTTGTAGCACCTACTAACTCCTCTAAAACCCACGAATACCGGCCTAGGGGCAAGTCCGTACTTCAGGCAGTGCCTAGAGTGTGTAAGCCTCTGCAGTTCTCTAGAAGCATAACTTCAGCATGTATCACACTTATTTTCTTGCTTGCCCTTTCTCTGTTGTTGCCTTTGCGACTGTTGATGTGGCTAGCCACTCCAAATCCCCCAAGTCCGTGGTTGTTACTGTCCTTTCTGTTGTGTAGTTGGCATTTGCTATATTTTTGCATCACTGTCCCCCTACAACATAACTGTCAGGAACATTTGTTTTGGAACAGAATGTCACTTCATCTATTTCCCTATTTTTTATCTCCTCCCCATAATACTGTCCCCTGCCCCAACTGTAAGCATCTTCCTCCCTTCCCCTCTTTTATCAGCCATCTATTCCCTTTCTGAATGCTCATGACCCCCAGCATGGCTTTTTTTAGCATAATGTGGGAGAACTGATCTTGGCTGTCTCTCCTCCTATCCCCATTCCCACTTCCCATCTCCTCCTTCTTCTCTGCCTCTTGACTATGGTTTTTCTGATATGATCTGTCATTTTGCAAAGGTAAGCCCTATTAACTTGTAGTATACTTTCATTTGTAAGATGAATTATATTGCTGTTGATATCGTAAAATTCAGTGACTGCTGGTAACTTGTTCCCATCTGAATACCCACTTCTGAATATGAGTTCCTATATCTGTCTCATTAGAAATTACCAGGGGTAGGATAGCTCACTCCCGAGTGGGTTCACACACTAACTGTCTGAAGAATTGCCTATGTGGTGGCGCAAGAAATACTGTGTTTTTGTGTGTTACATAACCAAATTTGTCGATCATATTTATGTCCCCCATAAAGACTATAGCCCATGTATCTGCCATGCTAATCAATCTTTGTAAACATTTTTTGTTACCCTTTTTCCATGCCCCATCACAGTATGTGAATAATAACTAATAACATTATTGAGTCAATGTAGCAGAAAAAACTATTGTCATAAAAACTGTACTTTATTTAAAACATTTGAAATGCAGAATTATAACATGCATGAGTTGTGAAGTAACACACATTGAGGTGAGATTCAAATTGCAAATTGGTTAATCAATGTATATAGTGTGTGAAACTTTAGGACATTGCAAACATGTTTCTGCTTAAGAGCACGCTGAAGTGTGTTATAAAATGTTTGTTATGTAACTGATTGACATAAAGTAATTGAATGTCCATTTATTTGCAGAGTCTTGAACACATCTGAAATGCAGTCCGATTACAGTTCTGATAGTGAAAATGGTGCAGAGAGTGATGCTTCCCTTTCTGATGAAAGTATTCCAGTCCACAAACAGTTCAATTCTGTAGCAGAAGGAACAGGTATTCATCCATATCAGTTTGAACCTACAGCATCAGAGTCAGAAGATGATGAACAGGATGCAGATCTGCAAGATATAGAACACCCTGTGAGATGTGGAAATGTGCTATGATACATTTACTTTGATGTAAATGAAACGTATCTACAGTAATAAAATGGTGGTGAGAGATACCAGAGTGAGACAACCACTGTGCTGACATCACTATTGTAAGAATCTTTTCAAATAGACACCTAGGCCCAGATATGCAAAAGAAAATAAGAAACCTGTCCAATATCCATGGTGGTCCAGTGGGCCGCTGTCTGCCCGATCATGGGCATTTGTAATAAAAGGAATAATTATGTGCAATATCCCCTGGTGGTCTAGCTGTACCCCCCCTCTCCACCTGCCCACTGAGCCCCACCACCCCGCTCACCCCTGGTCAGCCGGCAGGCAGCAGCCCCACCACCTGCCACCGCCACCCACCGATTGACACCATCGGTAGGGCTGTACACCCATTGGTCCTCAACGTGAGCCAATGGGCGTGCAGCCCATACCGTACTACACATTGCAGGCGCAGTTTGAATATCTGGGCCCTACTAGTGAATATATAAGTAGAAAATATTGTCACATTGGTGATGTTACCAGATCGAGAAACTCTTCACTGCAGCCTTTATTGTGATTCTAACATTTCTACAGTGTATCTTGGTCATTACTGTGGTGCACTATTGTTGGGAAGTGCCTCCTTCACAAATAAGTTTGTTTTTCTGTGTGTTGGCAGCAAAATGTTTTACTTTAGATTTTTTTGATTTAGTATGCTTTGTTCCTCCATCCGTCAGCTGACAAAACCCTCAGTCTGGTCATGGACCTCAGACTTCCACCACCAAATTGACCATGACCATTCAATACCCCCTGTTTATTCCCCCCCCTCCAGTGGGATTGAGACACAAGCTCCCTAACAATGTCGCAAGTGATGGGATAGGTCAGAGGGCCAGCCTGAGGCTAAGTGAAGGTGAGATGGGCTTCATCTAGGGCGGCTGGCAGCTTAAGATTTACCTCCTGGCCCATTTAGAAACATGTACATACACTCAGACCACACACAATCACTGCTTTAAGTGGTATGTAGAGGTTACAATAGCAAGCTGGGAACAAGTGTGTTACACCTAGCAGACAACAACATCCACTTACATACTGTGTGACTGAGAACAAGTCACTGAACTGTTAGGTGCCCCCCAGTCATCCCTGAAGATATACCTGCTTACAAAACAGTAATGGTGAAAAAAAAAGTAAAGTGAAAGAGAACACAGAAAAAAATATATTTAAACTCCTATCTCTATTGTACAATACACAAACATGATGCTAATATTGTGGGATATTGAACACATTCAAACTCCTGCAGAGTGAGCTGTGCATTCTCATTTGTGCCTAAGGTACTAATGACAATACACGGCTCACTGTACAAGTGTGAGAATACTTTCCATACCCCACTCCTGGCCATCATGTTTCCACTATAACTGTCTGCAGATTTAACTTTTTTTTGGGTGGGGGGAGGCAGGGAAAGACCAATATTAACATATAGGATTTCAGTAAGGCTGAATGCATAGACCTGCTACTGATACATTTATTTCCCTGCAATTTTCTGTTGTTCATAGGTGCACATGTTTTGAGTGTGTGTTGATGCCCACTAAGACAGAAAGCACATGCTGTGCTGAAAGTATACTTATTCAACCAATGCTAGTAGAAACGAATTCAAGCTGCATCACTTGTCACCCTGATTTTAATGCAATTTGTCTTGATGTCTGGAGTCTGCAGTTAGCATGGAGTGACCGTAAATGACAGTACACTAGACCATATGAGGGAATGGTTCACAAAAAGTACCGGCACATAGCTTATCACCGCTTCATCAGGTGGTGTCGGGGGGTATTAGACAGACACATAAGTGTTCCAATCCCATCATGTGTAGCACATATTATCAGGCAGACTTTCCCTCAACCTCCTGATGACCAGGGATTTGTGGGTTTCAGATACCCACCGTTACACTAGCAGTACTGAAAGAGAAGCTGATCCCATAATCATAACTGTTCTGAATAGTTATATCTGTTATGTTCTATGCTTCAGATGAAAGTTACAGACTTTAACAAGTTAAACATTACACAATTATTGTGTTAGGTATATTTCAGGAAACTTGATTGCTGTAGCAATGCATTTACCTCACAGGTATCATTATGAAGTGGTGACTGTACAGTAATAGCACAATGTATTCCAAACTGATTAGACATCTAATTAAATTTTACTGCTGATGTCTGAAGAATTGTAAGTGTACTGCTACAAAACTTTATAACTGAGTACCAACAAATTACTTATGACTCATTGAAGCACGACACCAATCCTTTCACAGCATCTTCTTTACTGGGCCTTTCAAATGTTGAGCATAATGGTGGAAGCACTATGACTGTCTGCTCAATGTGTGTATGCAGTACAGTTTGAAGCTCAGAAAACAGTTCATTTATATACTCTAAAAGAAAGTAATATATACAGTGTTATTACCTTTTCTAGTTTGAAAAGACTGAAAATGTGTTTTTCATGCAGATCACAGAACGTAAACAGTACATTACAGAAGTTATCAGTGTGAAGCTTGTTCTAGTTACAAATGCAGCCTTATTTTCCTACTTAACCCACAGCTGAGAAATGGTAGGGTGTCAGGCTGCTATTGTAATTGGCTGTCTTTGGATTCCCATACCATCATCGACCTATTTAATGGCAAATGTTTGATGGAAGTGATACAATTGGAATTATTAAAAGGTCTGAGATATAGAGCTTTCTGATTGGCTGCAAACAGTATTACAGCCTTATGTAAGTCTTTTATTAACATCAAGGTAGAGCGTAGCCATATGCTGAACAAGGTGTGACACTGTTTAAAAACATGTTTTATTATAATAGCAATAAGGCACTGCCAGGGATTATTTAAATGGTCAGTTAATCACCCTCTATGGGCATGTGGCACTTGCCTACACCTCATGCTGCAGTACATCCCTAGAAGGTGATTAACAGACCATTAACATATCCCTTGGTCATGCCTTTTTGCTTAAGCAGTACACTGCATGAAAGGAAATAGAAGTAAGGTTTATTACCATACGTGCAAGTAGTGCAAACTTTCCTGATGGAATGTTCACCTTGCTTGAACTTAGAAAACACTATGTTGTACACATATCGCCACGTCTGTTCATGTATTGATCTCTGGCTGAGTTTTCATTGTAATGCAAAGCTGATAGAAGTAACCTGAAATGGATGATGCACACAACCTTGTAACCAGAAATGACACATTGAAGTAGAATGACTGCTTGTATATTATTCAATGGATGGAACACTTTTGAATGAAAAGTAATTTCCCATAGCTTCAAAATTTAGTACGCAATCTGTGGTACACAACAGGGTAGGCGGTATTTGACTGTACTCAGGTGTAGTTCACTACCTACAGTATATGATAAAGTAAAGGTCATACTGACACATTTGTATACTGGAAAACACATAAATTATTGTTTATTTTACATGTGAATCAAATTTGAGGAGACATACTGTAGTTCAACTCCCATTATACAGGCAAATGAGTAACAACCGGGCTGAATTTGCTTTATTATGTTCATAAATGATAAGTAAAAAAATAAATGCTGCAGTACAGCTGTATAATACCTGCTATACATGGCAAGGTAAGAGAAGTGATACAGTTCTGGAGCAAAATAATTGATAACAGAATGGAAAGCCTCCACTGAAGAAGTCTTGCTGTGTAGTGACAGTTTACGTATGTTGTTCACCAATCATTTTCTCATCAATTTGTCATTTAATTTTGATGCGGCCTTAGAACCTTACATAACGACATAGAAAATGATGACACATGCAGTAGTTATATGCGTGCTTAGTACTTGATTATAATTAATACAGTTCTTAATGACCATAATTCATGTCAACAGGCTGTTAACATCCACCAATCAAAGGCCTTATTCCCTTCTGGCATAGTTAGGGTTCTATGTGGACACAACTATTACCGCCAACCCCACCTCATCCTTCCCTACCCTTTACCCCTATTAAAGCCTTACTACTTAATTAATGAAAGGCAGTTGGGTTTTATAACAGCCAATGTAATTGATGCATTTCTTTCTGCCTTTCTATAACTTAGGTTACACACAACACTAGAAAGTGGCATTGAATAAGAAGATGCAGTTAAACCCACCAGGCACTATCCATTTCCTTCATGCCTCTCATCCTTCCAGTGAGCCATGAGCCCAGTTATTAAATGGGTCCCCATGACTAGAATGCATGTTTCTTACATGATTAAGAATACTTCTCCATTTAGCCTCAGCAACGTCTCCATGTCCTTCACTTGTTCCTGCTAGCCAGTAAACATGATTATTTATGGACTGCTTCCAGGAACCTAATACTTCACATTCTTTGAAGACAGATCATTTTTCGATTGACTTTACAATGCCTGCATTGAATTCATAATGTAATACTGGTAAATGCTAATTTGGAGTAAGATAACTTCAAAGCAAGTAATACAAAGAAGAATAAGGACTGGTAGGAAAAATGGATTCCAGCATTCAATGAACTTGCCCTTTGCAACATGCCAGACATCAAAATAATGGGTAAACGACTCAGCCCAGATGTCTTTTAAATATTTCTCAATTTGCCTGTGGTGATCTGTCACTAATGCTTCAATCCTACCCCATGTTGTCACCTCACTCAGGCATCGTTTTAATCCCTTCAGTTCCATATGATAACTACCTCCAGTTTGATTGCTCTGTTAGTGAAGACAACCTTCATAAGTAATCAATAAGTGGACATTAACATATCCTGTTACTATGCTGTTCATCTGTTTAAGAAATTAATACAACAGTAATATACTACTATGTATGAAAGCAATAAGACATGATGATTGGGGATGCAGTAGACAGTTCTAATGCATGGCTAGGGGGATATAATGAGGCAGGAGGTCACAGGTGAAGTGCGTCCAGTTCCCTAGCAGTGCATTTGAACTTTCTAATGCATATTCCCGGAGTGATTGATTGTGCTTATAAAATGGGCCAGTGTATTGTCAATTGGGTTTCTAGTCTTAGCTGTAGACACATGTAATGGACTACTAACAACCTGATACTATTACTTAGGGGTAGGGACAAGAATGATGATGTGGATCACAAGTTGGCTGACTGGAAGGCTGTAATGGGTGGTAGTGGGAGGGCAGCTGTCAATTCCAAGGCCAGTGATGAAAAGTGTACCACAGGTCTCTGTGTTACACCGGTATCAATTGAACTATTTATATCAGACATCATCCACGGGACAATAGTAACAGGGACCATGTGCATAGCGAAGGGGTTTTAATCCAGGCGAAGAGAGGTAGTCATGCCCCTCTACAGGAAGCTAGGTCAATGCAATGTACAGTATATATATATATATATATATATTTATAAAATGGGTAAGAAAAAAAGAATCAATGGCATCAATGGCATTGGACAAACACCATCAGGTGACTGTGTATATATCAGATCGCGACCGCACACCTGCACTTTTACCCCCTCCAAAACAATTTTGACATTTTATAAGATAGATATACCACTCTGTGGTGTGCGGTGTACAGCTCGATATCTCACGCGCTGCGCCTTGGGCGGTTGACGCCGAGGGCAAGCGCCACCAAGGTGTGCGTATATCAGCGCACGACCGCACACCTCAGAGTGGTATATCTATTACATATATATATATATATACACATTATATATCTACACACTGTTTGTCCCTGCTTCTGTTACTCACTGATAAATTCTCAATGAGCTACCATACTAACCTGAGTTAGCTCAAGGTGGAGAACTTTACTGTTGCATACATCCATTATAGTGTAGCACCCATATTTTGCACTGTAACCAGGGCTATCACATCTTGCATCACCCCCTAATAGAAGTGACACATTTGTCTTGGTTATGTCTGATTTCAACATTTCTTTTTTTTTCTCCAACAAATTTTGAATACACGCACGAAGGTATCGCTTCTGATGCATGAAAAATGTCGATCTGCTGATGGAAGTGACATTTTCAAATTGCATTACTCTTAACACTTTGGAAGGCAGGGCACCAGCAAATAAAATGGCAGAGGACAGAGTGATATTGAACTCTGGGATCCCAGGAGTCACATTCTGACTTTTCCACATGTACACTTTCCTGTCAAGATATACATAGCGAACTTATTCAAATCAATGCAGTAGAACATAACATCTCTATGTGACTTTTACTGTTTCATAACATTCATCAATGATTGTATATACTGTAATTGATGTATGTGAAATGACACTTAGGCTCACGATACGGTTACCTGTACATTAAGCAAGTTTGCTTAACAATCACCATACTTCCTATGATCTGACTAACTGCTGTAAATGTCTCAGGCATGTAACAGTACAGACAGTTGGAGAATAACTGGAGCAGACATGTTTCAGCAAATACGTAGAACTTCTCTCTTATCAGACTACTGGAAGAAAAACTAAGAAATATGTAAATAACCTATGTACACCACAATAAACTGTTACCAAAAGTTAACGCTATGGCCAATTATATATATGTGTATATGTAATTTCTCATAACAATAATATTTCCATATTTACAGTACAAGGTCATGTACTTCCCTATTTTTTTGTCAGGGACTATAGAACTTGCCAGACCAGGGTTACACTGGGCTACAGAGGACCCACCTGGAAAGTCAGCCCAAGGGCCCACCTGGAAAATCAATAAGCAGGGCCCAGGGTGTCCCAGTCATATAAGTATTGCACTTCAATATGAAACACCAGCTCTGAGTTTGCATTATGAATTTACTTACAGGACCTATTTACTTAAAAAATAGAAGATAAAACCAAAAATTCTCAGAGCTTACAAGGTGGCTAGGAACCCAACAGAGGGGGCTGAACTGGAAATTTCCAGGTGTCCATGTGGGCCAGTCAGACCCTGTGTCAGACTGTGTACGAAAATTACTACATGAAGTACATGAAGGTGAGAAAGATGGGTTAGTCATTAAAGCAAATGGAGAGAAATAATAAAAGGTATTACTCCACTACAAACAGCAGCACTCAATGTCTCAATATGGACTAAGGATTCCAAACTGATGGATGGCAATACTATCATTCTACTAGGAGGAATGTAGGTGGGGCATAAGGGATTAATTGTAAGTGTCTACGTGGTATGACTGTGCACCATGCAATGAGAAATTACCAAAACAGGGCGATAGACATGTTGATCAAGTATGGAAGGCCTACAGCATCAGGTTACAGGGATATCAGGATGACACACTTACAGAATGGTTTGGTAATTCACTCAGAAAGTATGTATGTTATTGTGATACGCAAAGTCAACATATAATACTACTAGAAACATTGACCACTATCTGCAAGTAATACTGCTATTCACATTATGTAATGCTAGCCAAAACCATGATCATTAGTCACCTATTCTGTGATGATATGCTATCATCATCACTGTCAAGTTCATAATCCTTGTCGTTAGGGTTATCTGTAAATTCCATGTCATCAGATTCCACTTCAGAAAGGTCTATGGGTTTTGGCTCATATTTTGGCAGCATCCTTGGCTTTACCAATGTGCTAACTGACCGCATTTTAGGAGATACTTGCACACCTAATGTATCAGAATTTAAAAAATTCATAACTGGGTGGCATTGGAAATGTTAAAACATATGTATGCATTTGCACAATTGGCACATAAGGAGCAATACGAATTTTGAGGACCCAGTTACACTAACCTTTGTCACGTTCCTTTCTTAACTGTTTGAGTACCTTTGCTGCAATGCCTTGACTTTACCGTAGGCATTCCATACATATGATCATGCAATATGTCAGCCTTATCAGGAGCACTTTCACACGTCATTATGTCCATTGGTTCTTCAACTAATTTAGAACTGTCCTCCAACTCACATTGTATGTCCACATTAAGTGTCAACAATGTATCTGAAGTAGTGGGACAAAATTCAAACAGCAAACTGAATGGTGAACTGTATATCTCACTGTCAAAACATGTTGCATCTGCAGAAAAACTGGTATCTCCTATCAATTGTGAGCTAAAAGTTGCTCCTCTGGGGGAAACATCATTTCCTTGTGTTTGTTTTTTAATCCACAACTCAGTCATCTAGTCATAAACACAGAAAAACATAGCTTACTTACAATTAGAATATGCTGAACTGGTCGGTGATACTTCATTTGACAGAGGTCAGCAATACTTTCAATGTATAAGCAATAAGACTCGACGTGTTGTGCATTACAGTGTGATAACTGCACTCCTAGGGGCATAGTTAGGCACAAGACCAAAGGCCAAGTGCCGGTTCTCCATAGGAGAACGGTTATAACACCTTAATGCAGAACCCCGGAGTGTCATACGGCACTTATAAGATGTCCCTTTCTTTTTAGAAGCAGTTTTTTTTTGTTTGTTTTTAAACACATTTTTAGGTTTGGAACCAGGAGGACTGTGCATATATAGAGAATTCATGTACAGTCTGCTGATCTGTCTTGGCCAATGACATTTCTAGATTTTTTATAGCACTTTCATAAAGGAATATAAACCATTCTGATAATGAACATAGAGATGAGTGACTTTGCACGTCCATGCAGGTTGGCGAGCCACCAGCAGGCATGTTGGAGGCTGGAGGGAGGGCGACTTAGGGAGGAGGAAGGAGGCAATACTACACTGAGAGGGTGGTGGAACCATGGAATGCAATGCCTGAGATACTGGTGGAGGTGTATACGGTGCAAGACTTCAAGAGAGGCTAGGACAGGTACAGGAGAGGAAAGAAGTGGAGGGTCACCTATCTGGTGAGGGGGGATCCCTGACTGGGGACGAGGGATAGGGTCAGAAATCAGGAAGATGCTAATGGTGCCCATTTACGGTACTGACTTTTGAAAAACAAATAAACAAATAAACACGAAAGAACTAGCTAATGTGGTTATCAAAAGAGGTGGCGGGAAAGGTTAGACAACAAAAGTTAATAATTAGAAAGTATAAGGAAACACAGAAGGAGCAGGACAGATAACTGTACCAGTTAAGGTAGAAGGAAGCAGGGAGGAAACTCAGAATAGCAAAGGACCAAACCTGAGGAAAAGATAGCCAACTCGGTTAAGCAGTGAGATAATTCTTTTTGGGGGGGGGGGAGATATAGGCTGTAGGTTACGATAACCGGGATCTTCAGCTTATCCTGTAGGTAGGGAAATGAGCAGCCGAGGTGGGCCAAGCTGTCTTTGTCTGACGTCATGTTCTGTGTTTCTATGATTCTCGTGCAGACTTGATAGACCACTTTGGCCTACTGTGCTGGCATTTTAGTATGTTACTATGTTAAAAGCATAAATGAACCTGTTTGACCAATCCAAAGGTAGGGTATCCTCTGGAATTGAGCCACAGAGCAAGGGCCTTACAAAAATATATTGGCAACTACTGCTTGTCTGGGGCTGCAAGGAGATCTGTCCATGGCACCCCCAACATCTCCTGAATACTGATAACTGCTGCCAGCCACTTCCATAAAGACAGCCCCTCTGCCTTAAACTGCCTTCAGGGCCACTTTCCTGCCTGCACGCAAATCTTGCGGCACTTAGGTTTCAGGAAAGTCTCAGCCAAGGTTGGAGGTGGAGGCAGACTGTGGTCCGTGACTTGACTAATACAAGGTCACAGATAAGCAAAACATTAAAGTATTACTACAAATGTAAGATACAGCGCTTAACAATAATTTCACTCTCAAATATTACCCTTCTTCTGTCTAAGCTCTCCATAACAGTTCTAGCTTTCTTATTTTGAGGTTCATCACTCAAAGAGTAAACTGTTGGTACTGCTCCCTTCTTTAACTGGCGCCTGCAATAACAAATGTGCAGACACAAATACTCAGTGAAAATCTGCAAGATATTTCCTTTTTTCACTTACACAGTACAAATTTTATTGACAGACATATGTATCACTGATATATTGCATAGTGATTCTTTATGTCCCAAGCCAGTCCCTAACATCCTACTTACATAAATTGTCAGTGGAGCAGTTATACTGGACTAACATTCCCTGGTGCTGTATGCAAACACTGTCAATTTATGGCAGCAAATTACTACACATGTATTCTGGGGTCCACTTACACAGTTCATTCCAATAGGGTCTGAAACATCAACATCAGATGGCCCAGAGAGGAATGACGATAATTGTATTGGGGGATGCATTTGTGTATTGCTAACTGACATAGGTGGGTGACAGTGTATGCAGAACTACCTGACAAGGCTAGAGTAATGGTCACAAACCTAGTAACTGTTACTCAATTCCAGCCAATACAAGGGGCAGCATTTCAAACATGGCAGTATAACAAAGTACCACTCAGGACTAATAAAGCTATGTGTCACTGCATATCAGAAGAATATAGGGGTGCTTACTACATGAGCAATGTACACCTCTGCATACTATAAGCAGACAGCAGCAATAACCAAAATAATCTGGCTATATGTTCAATAGGAATATAACCTCAGATAAGGGGGAGGTGGTTATCACAATTTAGGTTTTGTACCAATAAAGTCCCACCAAAGGATGCAGTCTATCATTTATTTGTCAATTCCCTCTCCCCTAGATGATGGACTGTATACAACCACTGTGCAGATTGTGATGTCATTTTCAATCTCCAAGGTGACCCGCACTGAAACCTTTCACATACAATACTGATTCTCCTCCTGGACCGATGCAGACCATCCAGTCATTATAGACCTACATACCTATACTCTGTTTTCAGCATCGAACAGAGGGGCAATTTTGGTGCCCCCACCCTCCCCTCTTGGTTTATACAGTTTCCTGAGTCACAGATGTTTAACATGCAGTAGACTGCTCACACTTACCCACATCCTGTGCCTGACCCATCCCCCATTACACCTGTCCACAGAGTATGCCTCTACCAGCTCCCTGGGCAGCACAATCCATGACTCTATCACATTTTCCGTGAAACAACACCTCTTCTTCTCCCCTCTGAGCCTGCCCCCTTCCACCTTACACCCATCCCCTCTCATTGTCCCTCCTCTGTCCTTGGAGCACCATGGCTGGACCTCTCTTATTTATCCCTTTTATGTATTTAAAGACCTCTACCATGGCCCCTCTATCCCTCATGTGATATATTCCAGCAGCTGTACAGGGAAGGATCACTTCAACCTTTCTATAGGTAATCACCTTGGCAATGCATCCCAGCAACCTATTTGACCATGCCACTGCCCTCATACAGGTCTTTGACTTGCTCATTTTGACATCTACAAATACCCACAGGTCCCTCTCACCCTCCATGACTTGTTATTTCTGTCCTCTCAGGGTATATCCCTGGTCTGGATATCTGACTCCCAGGTGCAGACCCTTGCACTTACCTGCATATATTTTTATTTTCCAGTATCCAAACAACCTTTCCAGAGCCTCCAGATCATCCAGCACGGCTACCGTTCCCTCATCCACCACTGGGCGCAGCGTTGAGCCATCTGCAAAGAGACTCAATTCACTCCTGATCCCCTTTCTTATGTCAGAAACATAGACATTCAACAGGACTGTCACCCACACTGACCGCTAGGGCACCCCACAAGTAACCCACCGTGGGAGAAAGGCTAGCCCCCAACCACCTCCCTCTGAGTAAACTAAGAGAGGCAATTTCCTATCCATGTTACCAACTCCCTACCCCCATTTTCTTAGGTTTAGTCAGCAGCCCATTGTGAGTTTCAGAATCTAGAAAAGGGACATCCACCGGCCTGCCTCAGTCCAAGTACCTCATCACCCAATCGTAGAACTCCACAAGTTTTTTCTGACATGATCTTCTTGGAAAACAGCCTTGCTGCCTATCATCCACGTACTCAGCTTGCTCTGATAACCCCCTAGCTTTTCATAGGTGATACCCTCCCTCACCTTGCCAACCACCAATGTCAGGTTAATTGGCCTGTAATTTCCAACCTCCTTCCTTAACCGCAGGCCATGTACATACAACCCTAATCCATACATTTGACCCTTTGTATGAGCCAAGGACCATGTGAGGTACAATATATGTGGGAGCTCAAAGCAAAGTCAGGGTAGAAATGGGCAGGACATTGGACAGGCCAGTATCGAGACAGGAGCAATCAGGGTAGTGGGGGGGGTGAGAGAGTAGATTGAATGGGGTGCAACAGGGAGCACACGAGCAGAGAGTACAGATGGCACATGACTGAAGGGTTGGGAAGGGGAAGATAAACAGATAGCAGTACATGGTAACCTGACTGGGTGTTCCAGTGTCACATATTTGGGCAATTGGATCAGGGAACATATAGAGGAGGTAACCTTTTATGCCCAGGCTGTATGGGGTATGTGGAGCATAGACACACAAAGGATCCTGGACAGACACGAACCTGGTTAGTGACTTGATGGAAGGGGTAGAAGTTAAGGTGCTACCGTTGGGTGTCTCCATGCACAAGGGTTTTCACTGGCAAGAGGGGGACGGGGAAGGTAAATTCATCCCAGTCAAGCATAGATATATGCCGGGCCTGTCTGTGCACAAATCAAAATTAGTACTATAGGCAGTAGCTACAGAATTTAGGGGCTCATCACACTAATACAATTAAGATCCCTGTGACTGCAATGACTTGGCAGCCCCCACCATCATGCCTTTTACTGTAAATGTATTTCACAAACTAAATCTCATATAAAATAAACAACATCAGATATACATGTGAGCATCAATATAATTGATAACATCATCCACTACGACAGTATCCATTTATCAGGTTTATTATGAGGCTAGGATGAATATGCCACACAAACAATAAATCAAGGTCCACAGAGGTTGACAGTAACTAAGACTCACTTGCATTACTATGCATGTACTATGCACAGTCAGATACAAAATGTACAGGGTCACAATAAGCGAGTCGTCCCCCCTCACAAACTGACTCAGAAGTAAACAGTGAAATCTGCATGTCAATTGCCATCATATGCACTGTACAATCAACCCATGTGCACAGAAGGACATCCGGATGTCCATTCAGGATGAAAGCAGCTTTCACCAAAGGTCAAACTACATATATAATGCAAAAACTTTTTGATTGACATACATAAAATACTAAAACATGTGCCCATTCATAATTTTCATATGAAAACAGAAATTTTAACTGCTAGCAGATATTCCCTAGTCCTGCATCACAACACTGCAGATAAACCAGCGTGCACTAGGACACACATATTATTTACTTTACTAACTATGGCATATGTGGGAGCACCCTCATTTCCACTTCATAGCATGCTGACAACTAATTAGCATCTGGAAAAAAAAAAAAACAACAACATGGGAATGCACCTTTGAAGTACAGGGATGTAGTTCTGTTCATGCAAATATACAAACACCCATGTAATGAACTAGTCTGTGCCACATGCTACAGGTATCTACTCAAGTGCTGATTAATGTATTGACACCACCACTCGCTCATCTAACACGAATATAAAACATAAATTTCTTTACAGCACTGCAAGACCACTAACCCACAGCAGTCTGTCTATTATGATGCCCAAATACAAATCTGCCATGGAAAACGTAGGACAGACACAGGGACAACAAATACATTACAGATTTACAGTTTTGGCTCACACCACTGTAATTATGGAGTACATGATAGCCCCTCGTAGATGAGTGCATGCAAAATCATGGACATTCAGGGATAGAGTGCCACATGGTTTTGTACATATACTTCCGAGGTACATCTTCAGTTAAGCTGACAGCTTCATATTTCCCTGCATGGTGCTTACGGTAGGGTGCTGAAAATAAACATGATCTAAATTAGTTTTCAGTGGGATGCCACTTGAGGAACTCAGGAGTCAGGACTTGAACTTCACAGATTGAAACCAGCTATACTTGGGCATCCATGGTTCCCAAAATATTTGTGACTGCAATACTATGCACATTTATGTTTACAGAAAATTTTTTTTTTAAATAAAACTGAAGGGTGAGGACAACATCCTATCACTCACACACACTTTGTGCTGTGCATAGCCAATCAACTCACCCAGGACTGCACGGCATGCTAGCAATTTTCCTCCCTTCTGACCTGACATCATAGTCGTCCACCCTAAAATGATTACTACATAACACGAAGTGCTTTGAAGCGACAAAATTAATTTTGTGCTGCCGAACAAAAGATACCCATTTTTTTTGCACACATTCATCTATTGGAAACATATGTAAGGACACATTTGCCGATGCTGTATTGCCACATGCAGAAACAACATACCTTTTTGGCATTCTCACAACTTATACTTTTCTACAGAACCAGATCAAATTCCACAATATATGTTACTTCCTGAACACTGTAACAACAGCCGTCTGACTACACACTGAGTGGGGGGAGATTGCAAAGTAAACTGCATAGTTCGTGCCAGCTTTGTGAATTCAGCAGCTGTGGGGCGCGCACAACACCTAACCACACCTCCCAACTGGATGGCTGACATCTGTCCCCCACAGACAATCCCGGAACTGTCGATGACAGCACCGCTTAATGAGCCCAGAGAAAATTATCATTGTCTGTTGTCCACAAGTATAACTATTATAATTTAAGCCATTCTGCATAACAAATTTCAGCACAGTACTTCATAACATGCAACAAAAATGCAGCAAGAACACTCTGACGACACTACCTCTTTAATGAAACCAGTCAGGGATGTTGTTTAATTCTTTAAGTTAATTGTTTAATTAGTATTTCGGAAAGACCTTTGAGCATGAGCTCTTTTACAAAGGTTTCATGTCAGGGTGGACAATAAAACAATACTCATGTTCAGTGGTTATAGAGGCCTGATCATTAGGCATTAAAGAGCAATTGCATGGACAATTAGACAAATAGGAGAAAAAAACTGAGCAGTTGTAATTGAATACTAAGCTATTTCTAATCGGTTGCCCTAGGTAGCACACCCCTGGAAACCTCCAAATCCATTGATAGACTATGGCAGAGTAACTGCATAGGGTTTAACGCTATCCCAGATGGTGAGAGGCTGGGTGACAGTGAAACAAAGGGTTGGGTTTGAAATCAACCGCAGAGAGCAGAGTTGGGGGATAGTGAAATGGGGGGGGGGCTATGATGGGGGAGCAGCTCCAGAGGGCTTTGTTGAGTATGGTGTGTGTGTGTGTGGGGGGGGGGGGATTGGAAGCGGCAGTACCAAGTGCATTTAATGAGGACTGATAGCTTACTTAAGTGTTTATACCACTTTTGATTTTGTATTTTTGAATGTAAATAAAGCATTATACTGCATGATCCCAAAACCTAGTGCCTGCAATTCTCTTGCAACTTCATTAATTCACTCTTTACCAGGCACAGGTTGTTGTGGCGGAGCAGCATTTTCATTTCAGGTCCATGAGAGCTAAAGGCGTAGAAATAGATTCAATATAAAAAAAAGTCCTTATCTGAAAATCCCATTCCAAAAGGGAAGTGTGACCAGAAGTACTGTAAATTTGCTTCCTAGCAGTCTTAGACCTAAATTTAGTATCCAGCCCCATAGTGCAAGGAAGCTATGCCACTGTGCATTACTATCATTATGTACACTGTAATGGTGACATTGTTTGCCACAGTGTACATAATGATATACCAAAGAAAGGGCTATGTACAGTATTACTCATAGAGAAGTCGTACATATTGAAAGTGAGTGTGTGAGTGCAGGACAAGAAAGTGGCAATGTATTACCACAGGGAAGCTTACTTGTGGTAGACTGGGAATACACATGAAAAGATGCCTCATACCAGCATGGAACACAACATGCTCAAAATGTCTTTTGGCATTATCCTCACCAGATACATCATCAAGCAAGACATTGTCATTATCGTTATCCTCTGTTTTCATCTGTGAGTGCTAATTTGTGTCCTCACCCTCCTCCTGGAACCTAGATTTGACACTGATTTAATGGTTTGGTAGTATGTGTTCTTTATTTATTTTGAAGAATGTGACCATTACAACAATCTTGTGTGAGAGATAAATTCTATGATTGCGTATGATGGTCCCTGCTGTACTAAACACTCTGCTTGAACTTGCATTGGCTACTGGGCTGGACAAGTACTTGATGGCAACTGTAGCTAGTGCAGGCTTTACATCACACTTGCCCTATCAATACAGCAGGGGTTCATTATAGGGCCCAAGCTGTTCTGGGTCATCCATGTACTGTATGCCTGCACAACAGAGGCTGCAGACATATAGCTCTCTGGATCTGATGGAACTGTCTCTTTGCTGTGCACACCACCTGTGACAGAACAGCCCATAGAGAATTTGAACCAATGCCAGTGGTTGGTTGTTGCATAGTACCTATAAGTAAGCAATAAGGCATGACAGGGTGTGCATGGAACACATTTTACCACATGGCCAGGAGCATAATAAGGCACAAAGCCTTGACTGAGTGCTTTTAACCCCCGGTGTGCGGTAAAATCTGTTCCATGCACACACCTGGAGTATCTTATTGCACTTATAAAATGGGAAACTAGCTTTATTTTACTGTTTGCAGTTAGAGAAATATTGCTTGTATGAAGAAAAAAACATGTAATGCTGCTAATGTATGATAAAACAGTCCTTCCACTGACATTATGTTAATATTCATGAGGTCCTTTACATAATATTCATGAGGTCATTTGCATATATGGCTTTAGTAAGATGGGAGGACTGAAGTTATTAGTATAATATACATTAGGTAATTTGCATATGCCATTTTAGTAAAATGGAATTACTGAGACTGGGTGAAGAATGCTGCTGCTGAAAGAAAAGTGATTGTGAGAGCTAGCTGGTGGAAGACGGTGCAACTACTCAGTAGGACACAAGCAGGCAGCCCTGCTGCTATGGGACAGACAGGGTGCTACAATTTTCTACCTGTCAGTCTTGTCCCGTGATTCACCACTGCTGCACTGTACTATCTGAACGCAGTGCCTGTACCAGCTTCTGGGTTCCATCTCCGAACCCACTGCTCACACAGCTCTGCTCCTCCCGACTCCTGACTTCCTGCTTCATTTGGGGGCTGCAGTGTGAGTTCCGAGACCTGTGCTCTACTAATAGTTTCATAGGAATGGGGGGGCTGAAAGCGGGAATTAATCTGATTGTGCAGGGAGGATGCTGTGATGAGTATTACCAACAGGCACAGCACTACTTGTTAAACAGGGTGGTCATTCCAACCAAATAAAAACATGGACCACTAATCATAGTAGGGTGAATCTGTGCAATGAGTAGGTTGAATAATTAAACTGTGTTTTCCTCGTGCTTGTCAAATACAAAGATGGCAGACAGGAAAAATGCCAGCATTCCATGGCTTATGGATAATGGCCTTTTTACTGCCAGCCCCTTTTTTTACCCATGCATGGAACATATTTCATGCATCGTTAACTAGCCAATCATGTTGCTTCATTTAGCCTACCCATTTTATAAAGGAGGTGAATGATAATGATAGCTTTGTGTTTATGGTGGTGGATGATGCTGCAAAGTATTTCTCACAGCTTGTTGCTGTTTGCTTTCCTTTCCTTGCTGTACTGTCACCATATGATTGTGTAGAAGTCCTGTCATTACTCCAATGTGTCTCTCTAAAGTACCTCTGACTTTCCTCCACCAAAAAAGACACAATCCAATGCCTGTAATGGGATCTAACATGATTCCCAAAACATACACCTTGGGGGTCCATCATGCTGCATAGATGCTGGTTTGCCGACAAATGTTCAGTCATCCCTGCTATCAGATTGTGCTATTTGCAATATCGCAATTACACTCTGACTGCATCCAGATATTTAAAAGTGCTGGCCACAGCATTCAAATCAATGGGATCACTTGACTGATGCAGATATTTGCTGCACTAACTGCTTGGGTAGCATACTTGAACAGCTGAAGGATTTGGATAAGGTTAGCTATCATTTATTTATATTGTTTTATTTATAGGGCTGGGTGAAATTTATCTTCTGCCAGCAGAATTGTGGTGAAATGCTGATTTTGCTTCTGTGAAATTTCCATGAAAAGTTTGTAAAAGTTTGCCAAAATTACAATTTTGGTTATTTCCATTGCATTTAAAAAGTGTGTGTCTGAATTGCACCAGATTTGGTAAGGTGGCTCTGCCAATGCACATGCAGAAGTGTACTACATGTTGGATCTATCTGTAAAGATGGCTGAGTTATAAGTCTCCAAACCTTTGGAAATTTTAAAATTACAGTTAACGACTATGTAAACTCAAAGCGTTTATCCAAATTGCACCATACTTGGTATGGTGGCTTTACTATTGCTAATACATGAGCAGAGAGGAGTTAATAATTAAACCTCTGGACAAGGGGGGAGGGGGGAGCTATGGTGCTGATGAACAAACAAATGTATTGCAATGAAAGTTTTTTGACAACTTTGGGCTGGCAGTATAGGTTAGAGTAATGAACAGTGAATGCGCTTGGTACATCCAGCAGACTAGACCTGGGTTTGATTCTCACAGCCTCCACTTGCAGATATTGCATGCCTCTGAGCAAGTCACTTAACCACCCAGTGATCCCTGGTCACCCCTGAAAACAGGTACTTGTGCCTAGTGGGCCTTACCCAGTTACCAAAGACTAAAATAAAAACACTTTCTAAAACTGATTATTATGTGGGCTTTAAAGCTGATCTGACTGATCAGTTCAAATGAGATATTAATCTATTTCAGCATGACAGCTTGGAGTTGGGCATTGTATCTTCTGGTAGGTTTGCTTTTCTAACAGTATGGTATCCCATCAGAGAAAGTTTCTATTTACTCCCAAAGATGCACAAAGCCCTAGTTCACCCTTCAAGATGTCTCATTGTCTCAGGTATTGGATCTCTTTCAGAGCCTCTATCTAGGTTTGGGGACAAGCACATATGTTTTCTTGTCCCTAGGCACTGTTCTTTCATCTGAGACACTACAGAGATTCTAGGTGTCCTGGGGGAGTTACAACTTGAACAAGAATGGCTCCTAGTTACATTAGACATAGAGGCACTATATAGCAATGTGCCTCATCAGGAAGGTCTAGAAGCCATGCACACTTGGTTATAAAGGGGTTCTGAATACAATGAGGAGTTTGTTGACTTTTTGATTGAGTCAGCAAACTATGTTCTGACCAGAAACATTTTTTTTTTAATTTCAGGGACAACACTTTTTACAGATATAAGGAACAGCAATGGGGTAACTTTTGTCCCCACCTTTGCCAATATGTATTTAGGTCTTTGGGAAGATATCACAATCTATAATGAACAAAATCCTGTTTTGGATCATGTTGATATTTGGAAACAGTACATTAATGATATATTCCTGGTATGGTGTATGTGTGGTGGGGCTGAATTACTAGAATTTCTCAAGTATTTAGAAAGTTCACATACTAATTTAAAATTCACAGTTAAATACAGCAAGGATACTGTGAACTTTCTGGGCTTACAGATTATCAAAACAAGGGAAGGCAATATTATAACAGACCTGTATAGAGAAGAAGTGGACACCAATAGCCTCCTGTTTGCTAGCAGCTGCCACCCCCACCACACTGTGGATAATATACCCCTCTCACAGTTTATGAGGGTTAAAAGACTCTGTTCAGATACCAGTGTTTGCAATATCCACAGAGGTGAGTTTGACACCAGGTTTGGATCTAGGCGTTATGGCCAAACACGGGTTTCCAAAATGAGAGAGAAGGTGGATAGAGTTACATTACAAACTAAAGGTTGCTAACACAGATAATTGCAACAATTGTATTACTGATTATTGTTCTGACAGTTTCATTGTAAATAACTGTTTAAACAAGTATTGGCATATTTTGGGCACAGAACCTGCTGTTGCTGATATTATCAATAGCTTACTCAAGGTTGCCTATAGAAGGTGTCTCAATTTACAAGACACCTTAGTGCATATTTTCCTACCTGTGAAAATGCCTAAATGGCAGCATTGGCTACCAGACAGGCTGGTTGGCACCTTTAAATGTGGGAGATGTGTTAATTGTGCCCACATTTTAAAAAGTAAAACTTTTAAAACAGCAAACAACCCCAAAATGTTTCATACATGACAGTTTATTAATTGCAGCACCATGGCTGTGGTGTACTTGGTGATCTGTACATGTCCTTCTGCCTTCTTTAAAGGCAAAAATAAACTTATGCTGAAAAAAGAATAGGTGAACATTTAAACTGTATTAGAAATGGAGGCATCAGAAATACATTGGCACTACAAATCTCCACTGTTAGTGACACATCTCAGCATTCATTTTGTTTATGTGGTGTAAAAAAAATTAATCTGGGACCCAGAAATGGTGACTTAGAGTTTAAATAAAACTGAATGAGAAGGAGGCATTCTGGATTTTTATGGGATAAGGCATTTCCTGTCATATTGTAATTGGTTATTTTAATCTTGTAATATTTGTTGTGTTGTTTTATTGTATGCATTGATTATGCTAGTGTTTTCATGTTTTATGTACAGCACCTTGAAAATTTGAAAGGCGCTTAACTAAATAAATTTTATTATTATTTCTCAATTTGGTGGATGTAAACGTGGGTAGTAAGGAAGTCCAACACAGTGTCAGGATGCCAAATAAAAGAAGTATGTATTCATACAATGGAAATAAACAAAAGCAGACTGATTTCATCAAAAGAAAATAATTATAAACAAGAAGATATTAAATAAAGGCATAACGGTTCAGTATATCTTCAAACAGAAACAAAATCCCAACTAGAAAAGAGCTAGGGGTCTGATAGGGTCAGCACCCTATCACCAACTAAAAAAATGCTCCCAGACCTGGTCCTTTTATACAGGAGTAGGATCAGGTTACCAATTGGGCTCCGCCCCTTTTTATAACTAAAGACTAAAATCTTCCAGAACATTTACTTTTTAGTTTAGAGTTAAAGAAAACCTACAATAGGTATTTAGAAACACAACGACATAAGCTAGTAGCAATAATAAGGCAAATCCTTTTTATGTGTGTACTTCCAAACAGTCAGGCTCCTCTAATCACTTCTGACTATAAACAAACTGAGACAATTGCTGCCTGGCCCTATAGCAGAGTCAGAGGGATGGAGGAGAGCCCTGGCTGCAAGAAAGGCCAGAATAGGTAAGGCAATATTTTCTAGCACAGCAGTACACGTTTTCTTTTACCTAAAACATAGCATACAAAGCATAAGTCTGTTAACATACAAGAGTCTCTTTTCAGAAAGAAATGTGTTGTTTTAAAAAGAAACAAAACAAAATGGGCTGCAAAAAAACTGAGGAGACAAACATGCTCATTTTCAGTCTATCACACAGAAAATAGCAAGCACCAAGCAGCCTCATTTTAGCACTGAATTTTAAACTGCAGGTAACATTAACTGAAGAACCAAACTACAAATTACCTTGTGCACACATTCTATTTTGTTTAGAAAATCATCTCTGCACTTTATTTTGCTAGGAGGGTGACAGAAGCAGCCAGAAAGACACTCAGCTTGTCTTTCATTTCACCCTGTAGTTTCAACCCCTAAGCTACACAAGAAGGCAAATAAGGACTGTTTTCACTGGGTTTGTCCTAGCTAAATGATTTAGGGGCACAGTGCAAATGTGGAAGAGCAAGAAGAAATGAAAGGAGGAAAGAAAATAGGGATACACAGAACATCTACAGGTGGCCTTCCTGATAGTTGGGGAACATAGGGAGAAGAATTAGAATAGTACAAGACAAATAATTACTGTTGCAACAGATTTGATTTAAAGAGAAAGCGTGCTCATTCCAGGATAGACACAGCCCATATTACAGTGGATTTAAAAAAAAACAGGCTTAAATGACGGAATTGATTTGTCCATCTTTCTAAAGAAAAAAAATGAATCCTGAGGTCACCATTTTTGTATTCCCTTTGCAGGAGTGAGACTCTATAACACTTAGGAGTATATGACATTTTTATACTGAAATGTTATGTATCAGTTTGTACCTGTGAACACTATTGCACATATGCATTTTTATATATATATATATATATAAATTTACCGGTCCAAATTCTCTCATGGGGATTTGTATATGTTTCCTATGATGCCTTGTGTTATTGCGGTATGTGCAATTGAGTTTTCTTTACCAATATCCTCTGGGGTGACCCATGCCACAGGGCATTTGCCCTGGGGTTATTTTGTAGTTCTTTGTCTTCTCCATTTTGGAGTCCCCATGGCCCAAACAAATAACATCCCCCTTAAGGTGTGGCCCTCTCCCTGGGTTAAGACACAGATATGGCACACAAATGAGTCTAAATGAGGATGAAACGTGTATGTGTTTGCTGTTCTTAGCCTTTGCTGATTGCACTGTGAGGCCTTCCAGCACCATGCAATTCTGCTTAACGTTGAGCCAGTCCAAATTCTCTCATGGGAATTTACATATGTTTCCCATGATGCTATGCACTATTGAGGTATGTGCAATTGTGGTTTTCTCTCCCTCTCTCCCTCTCTCTCTATATATTTAAATATAAATATATATATATATATATATATATATATATATATATATAAAACATATATCACAATATTTCTTCTAGTAACAGAAATATACTGAGTTCCTTTGAAATGTAATAAAAACATGGTTATCTTCTTAGTTATGTAGGAGTTCTCACTTTAGCACTATTTCCGGAATGCTTTATTCTGAAAATTGATGTTAGCTGTAATGTCCACATTCTGCCCCAATGTGCTTCCTATTGACAAATTTATAAAGGAAATGGAAAGAGAAAGAGCATTTGTAATTTGCTCATTCCAGGATACACAAAGCCCTATTACATATTCCTCCCCACTTAAGAGGAAGCCAACAGACAGGGCTTTCTCTAAAGGAACTTTCCTTTTTCTTTACTGCTTTTTCCTATAGACAGATGAAATAGATCTCTCACAAGAAGAGATGGAGCTTCAGCCCACCCACTCCCAAAGCTCCACCTCAGGGTCCCTTAAACTCAAATAAAAATAATTCAGAGGTTGCCCTCCAATTTTTTATCAATCATTACCTCAAGATCTAATTCTGTCTGTACAGTTATATCTGCCCCAAACCGAGACATAAAATCTGCATTGCTATTTACGGTTCCAGATCTGTGTTTTACTAACAATTTATATGGCTGTAAAGCCAGGTACCGTCTCATAATCCTCAGATTCTTCTCCTTCATCAAATGGATCCAATAAAGAGGATTATGATCGGTCCACACTTCAAATTCTGTACCCCACAAATAGTATCTCAGAGTTTCTACTGCCCACTTCAGGGCCAAACATTCTTTTTCTAAAGCAGAATATTTGGTCTCTCTCAGATGCAGCTTTCTGCTTACAGTATATAGATTACAGGATGTTCTTCTCCATCCTGTATCTGGGATAAGATCGCACCAATACCAGTACTGGAAGCGTCGGTCTGCACAATAAAAGGTTTGGCAAAAAATGGGCTCTTCAATATGGGGGATGATCATAAGGCAGCTTTGATAGCACAAAATGCCTCTTCACAGGCTGGTGACCAAGCTACCATTGTAGGCCTGTTTTTCTTAGTCAATTCTATCAGAGGACTAGCAATGATAGCAAAATTGGGGACAAAACACCGGTAATAACCGGCCACGTCTAGGAAGGACTGAACATGTTTTTTAGTTACTGGTCATGGACTTTTGGCTACAGCGTTCACTTTCCCTATTTCGGGTTTTACCTGTCCTTGGCCAAGTGCAAAGCCTAAGTATCTTGTCTGTGTCATATAGAGCACTTTGTAGGATTAATGGTGAGGCGTACCTGGGTAACAGTGCTCAATACTGCATTTAGATGTTTCAGATGTTCTTCCCATGTGGAGCTAAATATTATCACATCATCCAGGTAGGTTGCTCTGTATAACATGTGTGGTCTGAGAATCTTGTCCATGATCCATTGAAAAGTAGTGAGGGCACCATAAAGGCCAAATGGCATTGTTACAAATTGAAACAATCCAATGGGGGTACTGCAGGCAGTCTTTTCCTTGGCCTCCACATCCACTGGGATCTGCCAGTACCTTTTTGTGAGACCAAGGCAAATGCTGATGTCATCAACGCGGGGCATAGTATAACCATCAAATTTAGATATTGCATTTAACTTGCAAAAATCCAGACATATCCTTACCCCTCCCTCTTTTTTCGGTACAATTACCATGGGGAAGCCCCAATCACTGTTGGTCTCTTCTATCACCCACATTTCTTTCATTTTACATATCTCTTTTACAACATCATCTTTACTTTTTCAGGTAATCTGTAGGGCTTAACCCTAATGGGTGACTCCTGGGTTATATGAATGTGGTGCTTCATTTCACCTGTTCTCCCTGGTATACAGGTGAAAGTGCTGTCAAACTGATGTAGCAGGATATCTAGCTCTGCTTTCTGGTCTTTTGCAAATACGGGGTTAACTACCATTGCAGCTTGAATACTTTTGGTGTCCAACCTTTTGTAAGCAAGATCCAAGTCAGTTTCCTTGGACTGAACAGGACAAACTTACATATTTGAAGATACATTAGATTCAGCTCACTCACACCATTTTTTAAGTAAGTTAGCATTGTACACCTTCACTTTCTGTCTTCTGTCTGGTACCTCAATTTCCAACTTAACAGGCCCAGTTTGTCTCCCTACAACATATGGGCCCTGCCATCTCATAGTGAGCTTGTAGTCAGAGGAAGGTAGTAACAGTAAGACACGATCTCCTGGCTGGAATTGTTTACTCCCTACTTCTTGGTCATATCTCTCTTTCTGATATTATTGCTTTTCCTGATTCTGTTCTTGTGCTAGTTGGGCATATTTGGCTACCCTCTGACACATCTGGGTGATATATTCCAAGGTGGTAGATGTATCTACATGATTATCATACTCCCACTGTTCCTTAATGACATCTATAAGGCCCCTAAGATTCTTGTCTTATAACAGCTCGAATGGTGAAAAACCAGTAGACGCCTGGGGCACATCTCTGTATGCGAACAGGAGTGGCAAGTAGAGATCCCAGTGCTTTCCCTCATCTGATATTTACTTCTGAATCATCTTTTTCAGTGTCATATCCAAGATAAGATCCAAGATGGCGACCGATGTGGGTCTGCCTTGAGTTCGTTCTCGCAGTAATAGTTTTACTTTTGTGCTATTTTGTTTTAATTTCATTTTAAGTTTGTCATTTAAAATCCGTTTCTTGTTTCTTTCTTTACTTGCTGTTATTGCTCTATTGTTTTTTATTTTGGGACCTGGATATACTGCCCTCACTGCTGTTTGTGGGCCATTTGTTTAAGCCTTTTCTTTCCTGGAACTGGTTAAGTGACAGCACGAAGTACAACATTGTACTTTTTAGACTTTGCATGATTGAGGACTTGCCGAAGACTTTGTTATCTTAGTGGGACATTCGGAGATCACTCCAGGTTTTTTCCAGGTTCGTGCTGGAGGAGGATTTTCTGGGGTTGACTGGGTGATTTGAATCCAGTGCTTGGATGTGCTTCCCCCTTGGTGGTGCCTGACCTGGATAGAGGAGGTTATTGGGCCTGAGACTGACATCTGTTTCTTTAGCTGTAGACTACTGAGAAAGTGTTGGGTAACTGTCAGGAATTGAAGAACTGAGCCGGGACAGGTCCCGAGGTTGCAGCGGGGAGGTGCACCCTATTTTCACTCCCAGTGGGTGAGGGGGTTGGTCGGAGGCTTACCAGAGGGTAAAGTCTCTGTCTGCCCTAGGGGCTTGCAGTTTTGGGTGGTCATTAGGCCACTCTTGATCTGGGGCCCTGACCCTGGGGAGTGGTAGTTTTGGGTTAACTCTAAACTGGTGCGGACCTCAGGGTTTCATTTGGCCTTGACTGCTGCAGTTTGGGAAAATTTCACATACCCTAGATTTCTAGTAAACTGGAATGAGAAGCAAGTTGTTGGCTCTAGAGGGAACTGGCATGCAGCTTGAATGCTCTTTGGGGGATTCGGATGGTCGCTGGGCCCAGTCTCATTTTTATGGCACAGCTGATGGAAGTACCTGCCTGGATTGTGCAGCATGCTATTCTGAGCTCTGGATTTTTCTAATCATCTGGACCAGGAAAAAGAGGATAAGTATTGGTGACTTATTAGATTTAACGCTGCTGTGAGAGAACAGTGCTCAGATTTTAAATGACAGTGGTGGGGGGGGGTTGAAGAATATGGGGTAGTTTTTTTTAATCGAAACCTACTTTCTGGGACACTAATTTTTTATCTTTTTCAGTGCAGCGAGAGTGCTCGGTGTCTGAGAGCATCCGGGGAGTGAGAGTCCCTGACTGCTCACAAATTTGTATTATTTATTTAGTCTATGCGGGAAAGTTTATTTTATTTCTTTTTTTTTTCCATGCAGTGAGAGTGCTCGGGGGGCTGAGCATGCAAGTAGTGTGAGTATTTGTTTGCCTAGCCAATTTATATAGTTTTGATTACTTCATGGGGATGTTTTATGTATTTTTATTTATTTGTTTTGATATTCTTTATTTTAAATTGTGATTTTTATTTATTTTGGTTTTAGAAATTGGCATACCTTGTGTGAGGAGGGATATCTATTTTTATCTTTATTTTTTTTATGTGGTTATAGTTTTGTTTCTTTTGCCTTCCCGAAAGCAGGTTCAAATGATGAATGATGATTAATTTGAGTTAATTGGATTTGAGTTTATTGATTTTTAGCTTGTTTTTTGTTTAGTTGTTTTGTTTGAGTTATTTTAATTATTTGGATTTGGATTTGGATTTGATTTAATACTTGTTACTACTGTGAGAGTAGAAGCTTATTGTTTTTGCATCATGTTGGAGGATTGGGATATGTATCACTGTCCCTCCCCAAGGTCATGCGCTATTCATCCCCTGCTCTTCATGCCCTCTGCCCCTTTTCCCCCCACCATTGCTTTTCTCCATCTATCAATGCAGTCGGGCTTTGGGAATTGCTGGCAGGAGGATGGGGAAGGGTGGGGGGTATGAACAGCGGAGGATAGATGGAGGGGCTCTCGCATTGGGATGGTTAAGCTTAGAAGATGCCCTGGGGTGAAATGAAGTGCAGAACATGGGTCTCCTTGTCTGGTCTCCATACCCAAGGGCACTACTACTTTTAATAGTGGGCAGGTGGCTGGGGCATCCCAGGAGTTCTGTCCAACTCGGTCGGTGTTATGCAATGCCAGATCCATTGTGAACAAGACTGCTATTGTTGCAGACTTGGTGGGCACAGTGGATCTGGTTTGCATCACCAAAACCTGGCTGGATGGTAATACGAACATACGAACATATGAAATTTGCCAGCAGATAAAGGCCTAGAGGTCTATCAAGTCTGCTCGAATGTGCAGCTAGCACCCCATATTCTGCAGCTGCTCCTCCCTTCCACCCTTCCCCTTCATTAACCCTCCCCCTTGTCCTGTCCCATCTTCATCTGAAGCAATCCACTGTTCTACTGCATACCACTTCTGCATGTAACGCATTCCACCCAGCCACCACCCTCTCTGTAAAAAAGTGTCTCCTCATCTCCTCCTGAACTTTCTCGCTCCAGTCTCATATCCATGACCCTGGTGCCCTCCCTCCTTACTTTGAACAACCCCTCTGTACCCGTCTTGTTTATTCCTTTCATATATTTAAGGTTTCAATCATGTCACCCCTGTCTCTCCTCTCCTCCAGTGAGTACATGTTCAACTCCTTCAACCTCCTCTCGTATAAGTCCCCAGCTCCTTGATCATCTTTGTCACCCTGCATTGTACCCCCTCCAGTAACTTAATGTCCCTCTTTAGATACAGATGCCAGTACTGCATGCAGTACTCCAGATGTGGTCTAACTAATGACCTATACAGTGGCAGAATCACCTCCTCCCTCCTCGAGGATATACTCCTTGTGATACAACCCAGCATTTTGTTGTCCTTTGCAGCTGCCTTCCTACATTGTGCTGAGTTGTTCATTGACCCTGTAATGAGCACACCCAGATCCTTCACCTTCTCTGTCTGGGCTAGCTGCACTTCCCCTAGCTGGTAACTCCTCCTTGGGTTCTTCATCCCAAAATGTAGCACCTTGCACTTTTTGGCATTAAACTCCAGTTGCCAGGTGTCTGACCAAGTTTCATGCTTTGCCAGATCATCCTGCAACCCCTGCCATCCCCCTAGGTCATCCACCACCGCGCCAACCTTGGTATCATCAGCAAACAGACTGATCATATCTTGATGTCCCATGATATGTCTGCAATGAATATCCCAAACAACACTGGTCCCAACACCGAGCCCTGTGGGACACCGCTTGTCACTGCCCTTGGGTGTGAGAGCTCCCCACCCACCACCACCCTCTGTTGCCTTCCCTGCAGCCAGTTTCCTACCCATCTCACCAGCTTTGCACCTGCCCCTGTGCCTACTAACTTCCTTTCCAGCCTTCTATGTGGCACCGAGTTGAATGCCTTACTGAAGTCCAGATACAGGACATCCACTGCATGGCCCCTGTCCAGCTGCCTAGTTACCCAGTCATAGAACTCAACCAGGTTGGTTTGGCAGGATCTGCCACATATGAAGCCATGCTGTCTGCTGTCCTGTAGTCCTTTGGCCTCTAGGATGGCCACCAGCCTCTCCTTCAGGATAGTCTCCATTAGCTTACCCATGATGGATGTGAGGCTCACTGGTCTGTAGTTGCCCAGTTCATCCTTGGGGCCACTCTTGTGGAGGGGCACCACATGAGCCATCCTCCAGTCCTGATGTATGCACCCTGAATGTAGTGAGGCATTAAATAGGTCTGCCAAAGGTCCTGCAAGGACCTCTGCCAGCTCCTTCAGTACCCTGGGGTGGATGCCATCTGGGCCTGGCGCCTTGTCCACTCTCAGTGCCTTCAAACCCTCTTGAACTCTGCCCTCCATGATTTCCCCATCTGTCACCACTTCCCCCCCCGCTTCTGCCATTTCTCCCACCATGAGTGTCACCCCTCTTTTCCTTAGTAAATACTGAGCAGAAGTACTCATTTAGTGCTTCTGCCTTATCGTCCCCTGCTTCAACTCAACCCCCCTCCCCTAATCCTTACTATGTGGTCCTTACAGCTCCTTTTTCTCCTGATGTACTTAAAGTCCTTCTCCCACTTCTTAATGCCTTGTGCCAGCCTGAGTTCGGTAGATGCTTTGGCTCCCCTTACTGCCCTTGTCACCTCCTTCGATTCTGTAAAGTACTCCTCTCTGTCTTCCCCTTCCCTGTTTTCTTGTACTTTCTAAAGGCAGTTCTTTTCCTCCTTACCTTTTCCATGACCTCCTTGCTCAACCAGCTCGGTTTCTTAGCCCTAGCCTTCTTGCTCTGGGCTTTGCAGCAGGTTTTGGTTGCCTCCACTATCCCCAGCTTTATTAGCTCCCACCTCTGGTTAGTATCCATACTAGATTGAATTCTGTCCAGGTACCCTTCTAGCACTTCCCCCATCCTCCCAAAGTTGGCCCTCCAGAAGTCCAGCACTCTTGTGCCAGATTCCACTCCTTCCTTGCCCATATCCAATGTGAGCCATACTGAATGGTGGTCACTCCCTGACAGTGGTTCCTCCACTGTAAGTTCTCTCACAAAGACCCCATTTGCCAGCACAAGGTCAAGGGTATTCCCTAACCTGGTTGCTTCACTGACCATTTGCAGCAGGAAGCTGTCCTGGAAGGCATCCAGCAGTACCTTCTCCCTTCTGTTCCTGGTTGTTGGGGTGCTCCAGTCCACTTCTGGCATGTTGAAGTCCCCCACAATCACCACACTACCCTTCTTGCAGGTCCTCCTGATCTGTCTCGCTAGTTCCCTGTCTAACATCTCTGTCTGAGATGGTGGCCTGTATACCACTCCCATTCTAAGAATTCTACTCTTGGAATCCTGGATTTGCACCCAAAGTGACTCCATACTACCCTCCTCCCCTTCCTCCCTTACACACTTCAGTCCTTCCTTCACATATAGTACCACTCCCCCTCCTTTCCCAATCACCCTGTCCCTACGAAATAACCTGTACCCTGGTACAGACAGGTCCCAGTCATTATATTGGGTGGGCCATGTTTCCGTGATGGCTGCAATGTTCACCTCTCCCTCTGCCATGAGAACCTGTAACTCTGCAGTTTTCCTCTCAAGGCTCCTAGCATTAAGGGTAACCACCTTCCACCCTTTCCCTCCCCCTCCCATCCTGCCCTCCTTTCCTAGCATCACCAATAGTACTTGCCATTTGTCCTTTATCACTGTTATGGGGTGTAAGCTCATATGATTTCCCAACCTGTGATCTCTGCATATCTCTTCCCCAACTGCCACCCCCCACTCCTAGTTTAAATTCCCAACTTCCTCTATGTACTCTTCCATCCTCTGTTTCAACACTTTCTTTCCCTCCTCACTCAAGTGTAGTCTGTTCTTGGCATAGAGACTACTGTCTTCCCAGGTTCCTCCCACCCCCAACAGCCCATACCCTTTAGCACAACACCAGGTTCTTAGCCATCCGTTAAATTCCTCTATTCTCAGCTTTCTTATTGTGCTTGCCTTTTGGCACCGAAGTATCTTGAAAAGTTACTGATCTTCCTGTCCCTCACATAATTGTGTGCTAGTTCCTCAACCTCCTCTGACTATATCTACTGTCTTGTCAGCCAGGTCGTTTGTCCCAAGATGTATAATTAAATGAGGCTTGTCCCTACCCCATCTAGCATATTTCAGAACTGACTGTCCCACCCTTTCCCTGTCATTCCTGGCATGGCCTCTACCCAAATCGACTATGCCTCTCCCCTTGCTACCCCACCTAACTCCTTTTAGTACTGAGTCCCCAGCACTAAGATTCCACCTCTTACTCCCTGCTTGCTTCCATTCATCTCCCTCTCTCATTTCCAGCTCCTCTTCTTCCTCCTGCACATTTATTTCCCCCTTTAACCCTTGTTGCAATTCTCCCAGCAGAACTTCCCTCCGCTCCAGTTTGGTCCAGGCATTTATCAATTACTCCTCTAATTTCATAATTTGCCTCCTCCACTTTCTTCCTCTCTAGCAGTGCACAGCTGTTTTCTGAAGACCCTTCATACATGCCCGCTCCCTCTCTCTTCATAGTAACCTGTTCTCTCCTTTCCACTCCATGACTTTTGCCACTTCTTCGCCTCCTCTCACAAGTCCCTATCTCCTCTTTCCATTTGTCTTTTGTCTCCTGACCTGGTTTCCCCGGCAATCGTTCTTCCTGGCCTGGGCCCCTTTGTCTCTGCTTCCCTTCTTCTGACCCTCTCCTCACCACTGTTGGCTTAAATCACCCTCCCTCATCTCCCCTTCTTCTTCCCTCCAGTATTGGGCTAAACCCACCCCCAATCTGCCTTGCCTGTCTTAGTTCCTCCTGCAGACCCTCAATCTCCTTTCTAAGTTTTTCTATGTGGTTGCACACTAAACATCCTCCCACACTCCAGGCAATGTTTAGAAAGATTGGTGCACTGCAGTTGTTGCAGCCTACCACCCTACCCATTGCTGTCATTGCCCACCAGTGACCCCCCACCCTTCCAGATGCAGGATGCCAAACACTCCCCCAAGTCTCCCTTCTCCCCCCCTATCAGTGCAAAACATTTTCTTTATTTCCCTTACCTCCTCTGTTGTACATGTTTAGATATATTGAGCAACTGCTTTTTATATTCCCATCCTTCCTATCCACACTCAAAAAGAGACTTTAAGTAGCCATTGCACAACCTTCTTCAAACTCCTACTCCTCCTTTTCCCAATACAATATCAATGTGAAGAAGTAATAATGAAAGCTCCTAGATTTGCATTTACTTCCCTTCCACTGAGACAACAGTTTCCTCTTCACTTGCTGCTGTTTCTTTCCTCGATGTCTGCTTTTGCTATGACAGGTGCATATCCTTTGCCTGTTTGAGAAGTGATGTCAGAACCCCTAGTATAAAGAAATAATGGACCAGGGGTGGGTGGGGTGAGGGTTGGGTGGGTGGGACCAGCCAATTCTCCAGAAAAATCAGGTATCTGAGGCTTCTGGTCAGACCATTAGCACCCTTCCCCCACTGTGCACTCCACCTTGCAGCTAGTGAAGCCAGCAACAGTGAATCCCAATTCTACTCAAAGCCCCCATAATAGGTTTGCTACCCAAAGAAACAGGACTTCAATTCATACAGCTTCACCAACAGCATATCAAAATAGGCTTGTAATTAGAAGATATAGGTCTCCAATTCAAAGAAACAGACTCAGTTAAATTACACCAATTATGTTTTAAAAAAGAAGAAATAGGCCTCTACAAATGAAGCCTGCCACACAGTGAACCAAACAAATGAGCCCACTTATAGCTACCAAAACAGGTTTCAAAATTCCAACAGCCCTAAACAATACCCTGCTAGCCCCTTAGTAGTAAGAAAGAAAAGAAATAACATTCTACCAAGTAGAATCCATGAAAAACAATGTAAAACAAGAAGCTATTGTACTGTAGATCTGATCCTGTCCCCCTTCTAGTTCCTTCTGAGAAGCCAAAGCACTGACTCCACACCTGATTCAGCTCTGCTTCCCTACTGAGTGAGACCTGGCCAGACCATTAGCACCCTTCCCCCACTGTGCACTCAACTTTGCAGCTAGTGAAGCCTGCAACAGTGAATCCCAATTCTACTCAAAGCCCACAAAATAAGTTTGCTACCCAAAGAAACAGGACTCCAATTCATACAGCTTCACCAACAGCATATCAAAATAGGCTCAGAATTAGAAGATATAGGTCTCCAATTCAAAGAAACAGACCCAGTTAAATTACACCAATTATGTTTTAAAAAAGAAGAAGTAGGCCTCTACAAATGAAGCCTGCCACACAGTGAACCAAACAAATGAGCCCACTTATAGCTACCAAAACAGGTTTCAAAATTTCAACAGCCCCAAACAATACCCTGCTAGCCCCTTAGTAGTAAGAAAGAAAAGAAATAACATTCTACCAAGTAGAATCCATGAAAAACAATGTAAAACAAGAAGCTACTGTACTGTAGATCTGATCCTATCCCCCTTCTAGTTCCTGGCCCTGTACTGAAGGTGGCAGTTCTGGCCGGGTATTTGGTGATACACCATCTGAGATTGGATAGCAGGGGATTGCAGGGGTGGGAGGGTTGCAGTCTGTTTTAAGACTGAATTGGATCTCACCAGTGTCCCAGTCGAGGAGACCAGATCATTTGAATGTGTCATAGTGGCAGGTAGGGGCAATAGGCTGGCTCTCATCTATCATGCACCCAGAGACAAGAAGCTATTCCTTAAGAAAGTGGCAGACTTCGTGGTCGATCTGGTGTTTGAATCGCCCAGGTTGATGGTGCTGGGTGACTTTAGTGCCTGGATCAATGATGAATTCTCACAATTTGGACAGCACTTCCTCCAATTGATGAACTTATTGGGCCCCTCACAGGTGGTTACCTCTGCCACTCATAAACATGGCCATTCCCTTGACCTGGTCTTCCTCCTGGGGATGGAAGCCTCTGACGTGAGGATGGAACCTGTCAGATGGTCCGACCATTACACTGTGAGATTCAATTTTTGCATCCCTCTGCATAGGCCAACCCCTGTGGAGATAGTCAAGTACCGCCCTTTATGGGATGTGACTCCCGATGGCCTAGCTGCAGTGCTTGGTCTATCAGAATTTCCTGTGATGAGTCTGTATCCAGAGGTTTTGGTTCTGGCTTATAATAAGGCCATTACCTCTGCTCTGGATTCCATTGCTCCAATCCATGTGCGTCCTCTATCCCTTCACCCTTGGTCGCCATGGTTTGACGGGGACTTGAGGGAGATGCAGCGACTAGGACGCAGGTTAGAGAGGTGCTGGCAGAAATCCGGCTTAGAGGCCGACCGTCTTAGACTGCTAGAGCACTATCAATTCTATCAGTCAGCAATTGCTCGTAAGAAAGCAGTATTCTTGTCCAGGGAAATTGCTGCTGCTCAGAACCGACTGGCCTAACTCTTTTGAACCATAGACAGGCTGTGCAACCCAGCCTGTCTACAGGTTCATAGAGTCTTTTCACAATTGCAGTGTGAGGAGCTTGCTCAGTTCTTTGCAGATAAGGTGGATGACATCAGGGTGGAGACCCATGCAGCATTCTCTCTGGGAATTGCCGTGGACCAGCCCCTGGTCACAATCCCTCTTTTTTCCTGGAGTTCCTTTAAAAGACTGGATATCGAGGATGTTATGAGGATTGTCCAGGGTATGTGCACTACATGCTGTAGTTTAGAGCCAGGTCCTACATCCCTGATTATGGGCTGTGGGGAGGTTATCATCCCGGTTCTAGTGAGGATAGTCTGGTGCTCCCTAGACTCTGGTGAGTACCCCTGCTCCCTGAAGGAGGCAGTGGCGACTCCAGTGTTAAAGAAGGCTTCTTTGGACCCAGACTCCCTTGCAAACTATAGACCTATCACGAACCTTCCCTTTGTGGATAAGGTAATCGAGAAAGTAGTGGCTGCTCAGTTGGACAACCATTTGACCATCCATAGGATCTACGACCCTCTTCAATCAGGTTTTCAAAAGAGGCACAGCACCGAGACTGCACTGGTTCAGGTGCTCAATGCTCTTCTGATGGCAAGAGACCAGAAAAAATGGTCCATTTTGGTTCTGCTTGATCTATCATCAGCATTTGACACGGTAGACCATGGGGTGCTGCTTGATCATCTGAGATGCATCTGTGGGCTTTCAGTTCTGGTTCACAGATGGTTCACTTCTTTCCTCACTGGTAGAACTTGGAGGGTGGTGTTTGGGTTGTGTTTTCCTCCAGTCCTACCTCTCTGTTATGTGGGGTGCCTCAGGGCTCAGTGCTGTCCTCCATGTTGTTTGTGGTGTACATGCTTCCCCTCGGAAACATTGTAAGATGACATGGGCTGGAGTTTCATTGTTATGCCGATGATACCCAGCTCTACTTGCCTTTTGCACCAGACAAGAATGGAGCACTCTCAGTGTTTAATAACTGCCTTGGTGAGATACAAGGTTGGGTGAGGTCCAGCTGGCTGAAGTTGAATTCTGGGAAGACGGAGGTGATGGTCTTGGATCCTGGTCACCGGATGGGGGGATGGGGAGCAAATCATTCCACAGGCTTATTCCTGGGGGATGTTGAGCTCCCTATCTCTAAACAGGTGTGTAACCTAGGGGTGATTCTTAATGATTGGCTGACATTACGTGCTCAGGTGTCAGCTGTCATTAAGTTATCCTCTTACCATCTGAGGAACATCACTAGCATCAAGCACCTTATTCTGTATGGGGACTTGCCTACACTGATCCACCCCTTTGTGACCTCAAATTTGGATTATTGCAACTCCCTTTACTTTGAGCTTCCAGGGGTTGACATCCACCACTTGCAATTGGTGCAGAACTCTGCAGCCCGGTTGTTAATGGGGACTCCTTGTTCTTCCCACATTACACCGGTGCTGCGGGAACTGCACTGGCTGCCGGTTCAGTGGTGGATCACCTTTAAAATCAGTTTAATGACTTATAAATCCCTACACAGTTTGGGCCCTGACTACCGGAAAGAGCTTCTGGTTCCTTACCTCCTGGAGCGACCACTCCGCTCAGCCAACGAGTGGTTGCTAGGGATTCCGAGGGTAGTTTTAACATCTTCTGGCACCCAGGCTTTTATGTTTGTGGCACCGACCCTCTGGAATTCTCTACCCCATTGGATTAGAGAGTGCATGACTGTGGGGGGTTTTAAACAAGCACTGAAGTCTTTTTTATGGAATAAGACATTTGGGGATATGTGCCAACATGGATTGATGGTATTTGTTTTAATGATTTTATCCTGATATTTTATTGTGAACTTATTTTAAATATGTACTGCACCTTGGCTTTTGAAAGGCACACTATAAATAAAGATTATTATTATTATTACTGAAACACTCTACCAATCCATCTATTTGGGGGTGGTATGGGGAGGTGTACACAGCTTCCACCCCTAGGGCTTGATAGAGTCGTTTCAGCAAGATAGAACAAATGTTTGTACCCCATCTGTTAGTATTACCATGGGTATTCCAACCTTACTGAAAAACATTAGCAATTCTGCCGCTATTTTTTCTGCTGCGTAGGGGAATAGCATCTGGATATTTAATACCATAATCACAAATCACCAGCACAAATCTACTACCTTTTGTACTTTTAGGTAGAGGGCCTACAATATCCATGGCAATCTGTTCAAAGGGAATGGACACCAGTGGCAGGGGTTGCAGAGGGACTTTGTCCTTTTTGTTTATAAGAGCCGCTTTCTGGCAAGCACTACAGCTCTTCCAGTAGTCTGCTATGTGTTCATGGATGTCCAGCCGAAAGAAACGCTGTAGCAGCCTACTGATAGTCCTGTCCCTCCCTGCATGCCCTGCACAAGGAATATCATGGGCCAAGTACATTAGGTTAGCCCGGTACTGTGTAGGAACTACCAGCTGATCCACACGTTCCCCAGTCTAAGGATTAGTGCATTGTCTATACAGTCTTCTGTTTTGGATTTTAAAGCTGGGAGTTATAGAATCCTTCCCCTCAGGATCCACCTGTGAAAATAAGGGTGTTAATGTACTGTCTTGTTTCTGATCACTAATAAAAGACTCATGTTCAGTACATTTCAATAATGTCTCATCGTTTATCAAGTCCTTCTTTAAAGTCCATTGATATTTATCTCTTCTCTTCTCTCATTTGGACTTTCTGGTTTTTCCAGGCATGTCATACAGTTCCTCCTTAAAAGGAAACTCCTTTGAAATACACTGTTCCTGTTTGGCCTGAGCCCGTGCTGCAACAGCACACACTGAAGTAACAGATGTTAGGAGATTTTGAAAATGAGGAAAATCATGTCCTAATATTACAGGTATTAGCAAACGTGGCACCAGACCTACCCATATCTGTTGCGTTTGGTCCTGCATAGTCACATTTACCTCTTTAAGGGGGTAGAAGTGCACGTCACCATGAATGCAAGTGACTCCTGTCTTGTGGTTCAGAGCATTTTCTGCTTGTACAAGATCAGTCCAGACTAAAGTTTGCCTACTCCCCGAGTCAACCAGTCCATGCACTTCCTTCCCTTCTATGGTAATTGGTGCCATGTATTGCCCCCAGTTGGCCAATGCTAGATGTGTAGGGTCACTCTTTCTCTTTGGGCAGAATCTAGCTATGTGATCCTTCATTTGACACTCATGACAGACAATGTCAGGATTGTAACATCTTATAGGCTTATCCAATCTAATAGTACTAGTGCCACTAGAAACCTAATTAGAAGAAGTAGAATGCATAGGACTTACCGTGGATGAGGTGGCACTGATCCAGGTATGTCCTTTCTGATGTGATGGGCAGGCAGTCAAGAAGTCCTCAGCTAGGTTGATTGCTTTCTCTGCTGTTTCTGGATGGTGCTCCCTCACCCACATCTGCATGTCATGTGGCAGGATCTTGATGAATTGTTCCAAGACAACCAATTCAATAACCTGGTCCATGGTTTTCACAGAAGGCTGCAACCACTTCTTGCATAGATCTTGCAGTCTCACATATACCTCCTGTGAGGAATTCATTGACTGGTACCAGAAAGTCTGAAACCTCTGTCTATAAGTCTCTATGCTTATATTGTAGTGCTTTAAGACTTCTTGATGCACATGACCATAGTCAGTGGCATGTCTAGTCCCAACATGGCTGTAAGCAAATTGGGCCTTTTCAGTGATATAGGGGGCTAGTGGGACTACCCACTGGTCCTGAGGCAACCACAGGCAGTAGCCACCCTCTCAAATGTTGTTATGTAGGCCTCAATGTCATCATTCTCTGCTAATTTAGAAAGTTTAATGTCTTTTGGGCCATCATTTGGTGGATTCTGATGAATGGCCCCTAGGGCTTGAATGGCCTGCAATGTATCCACCTACCTTGCTTCACTTTGCAGATGGTCCCTTTCTTTTTGTTTCTCCATGTTGTTTTGCTTTACAAAAAAAAATCTTAAGTCTTTCATCTTACTAGAGGGAGTCTCTTCTTCTTCTTCAGAACCACTTGAGACATCTTCCCCTCCTGTAACTCCTTCCTCTTGTTTCTCGGTCTTGGCCTCTCATCTTCTTATATCCCCTAGGCCAGGATTCAGTGAAATTTGTAGCTGATCTGCCATTGTCCTCGTCAGAACACCACTGGCCATGGAATCTTCTGCCTTGTCCCGCTGCATCTGGTACCTCCTGGATATTTTTGGACAATATCCACTGCTACCCCACTTCTGACACCAATGGAAATAAACAAAAGTGGACTGATTTTGTCAAAAGAAAATAATCATAAACAAGAAGACATTAAATAAAGGCATAACGGTTCAGTATATCTTCAAACGGAAATAAAATTCCACCTAGAAAAGAGCTAGGGGTCTGATAGGGTCAGCACCCTATCACCAACTTAAAAAAATGCTCCCAGACCTGGTCCTTTTATACAGGAGTAGGATCAGGTGACCAATTAGGCTCCGCCCCTTTTTATAACTAACGACTAAAATCTTCCAGAACATTTACTTTTTAGTATAGAGTTAAAGAAATCCTACAATAGGTTGTTAGAAACACAATGACATAAGTCAGTAGTAATAATAATAAGGCAAATCCTTCTATGTGTGCACTTCCAAACAGTCAGGCTCCTCCCATCACTTCTGATTATAAACAAACTGAGACAATGGCTGCCTGGCCCTATAGCAGAGTCAGAGGGATGGAGGAAAGCCTTAGCTGCAAGAAAGGCTAAAATAGGTAAGGCAATATTTTCTAGCACAGCAGTACAAGTTTTCTTTTACCTAAAACATAGCATACAAAGCATAAGTCTGTTAACATACAAGAGTCTCTTTTCAGAAAGAAATGTGTTGTTTTAAAAAGAAACAAAACAAAATGGGCTACAATTGCCTGAGGAGACAAACATGCTCATTTTCAGTCTGTCACACTGAAAATAGCAAGCACCAAGCAGCCTCATTTTAGCACTGAACTTTAAACTGCAGGTAACATTAACTGAAGAACCAAACTACAGATTACCTTGTGCACACATTCTATTTTATTTAGAAAATCATCTCTGCACTTTATTTTGCTAGGAGGGTGACAGAAGCAGCCAGAAAGACACCCAGCTTGTCTTTCATTCCACCCTGTAGTTTCAACCCCTAAGCTACTGTACACAAGAAGGCAAATAAGGGCTACTTTCACTGGGTTTGTCCTAGCTAAATGGTTTAAACATGTAATTAGGGGCACAGTGCAAATGTGGAAAGAGCAAGAAGAAATGAAAGGAGGAAAGAAAACAGGGATACATAGAACAACTACAGGTGGACTTCGTGATAGTTGGGGAACATAGGGAGAAGAATTAGAATAGTACAAGACAAAGAATTACTGTTGCAACAGATTTGATTTAAAGAGAAAGCGTGCTCATTCCAGGATAGACACAGCCCCTATTACAGTGGATTTAAAAAAAGCAGGCTTAAATGATGGAATTGATTTGTCCATCTTTCTAAAGAAGAAAAAAAGATGAATCCTGGGGTCATCATTTTTGTATTCCCTTTGCAGGAGTGAGACTCTATAACACTTAGGATTATATGACATTTTTATACTGAAATGTTATGTATCAGTTTGTACCTGTGAAAACTATTGCATATACTGTATGCATGTATATATATATATATATATGTATATAAATTTACCTGTCCAAATTCTCTCATGGGGATTTGCATATGTTTCCCATGATGCTTTGTGTTATTTGCATATGTGCAATTGACTTTTCTTTACCAATATCCTCCGGGGTAACCCATGCCACAGGGCATTTGCTCTGGGGTTCTTTTGTAGTTCTTTGTCTTCTATATTTTGGAGTCCCCATGGCCCAAGCAAATAACATCCCCCAAAAGGTGTGGCTGACTCCCTCTCCCTGGGTTAAGACACAGATATGGCACACAAATGAGTCCAAATGAGAATGAAACATGTGCATGTATCTGCTGTTCTTAGCCTTTGCTGATTGCACTGTGAGGCTTTCCAGCACCATGTAATTTTGCTTAAAGTTGAGCCAGTCCAAATTCTCTCATGGGGATTTGCATATGTTTCTCATGATGCTTTGTACTATTAGGGATATGTTCAATTGTGTTCTCTCTCTCTCTATATATATATATATATTTAAATATATACACACAGATACACACACAATATTTCTTCTAGTAACAGAAATATACGGAGTTCCTTTGAAAGGCAATAAAAACATGGTTACCTTCTTAGTTATGTAGGAGTTCTCACTTTAGCACTATTTCCGGAATGCTTTATTCTGAAGATTGATGTTAACTGTAATATCCGCATCCTGCCCCAATGTGCTTCCCATCAATGAATTTATAAAGGAAATGGAGAGAGAAAGAGCATTTGTAATTGACAAGGAACGTAGACTCTTTTAGTATATCTATAATTCTATTAGATGTGAGTTCTATGGTTGTCAGTGTTTTTCACTTGTGGTTGCTATTAATGGAGAGGGGGGATCCACTTTATTCATTTATTAACTATTCTGTTATGATATATTCACTTTGATTTTTATAATGTGGATAAGTTAGGGAGGCAGTATAGCACAGTGATCTAAGGCTCTAAACTGCAAATTTGGTGACATCCAGCAGACCAGACCTGGGTTTGAATCCCACAGCTTCCACTTGCATACTGTGTGACCCTGAGCAAGTCACTTAATCTCCTTGTGCTCCCAGGTTGCTCCTGTAAAAAAGCTTTCAGCTTAGTGTGCTATACATGGTTAAACAACTAAATAAATAAAAAATAAATAAAAGTTAGCCTTAAGACATAATTAAGATAAACTGACTAGAATTGAAGTGCATATCCCTTTAAGCACCTTCTTTAAATACATGTTAGATAGTATTAAGAGATTCTGAAACCCTGTTTCCCAAGTTTCAGAATCCCGACACCATGTGACTGAAACATGTCTGGCCAACAGGTGAAGTTTGCCTGCAGTGGAGTTAGTTATAGAAATTATGGGGGATGTGGGGGGGAGGGGCAAAGCCCCAGAAACATAAAAAAAGCCTCCACTGGGGAAAACTTCACCCATCGGGCAAATGTGTTTCAGGTATATGTTGTCAGGATCCTGAAACTTGGGGAACAGAGTTTCAGGATCTTGTGATATATCCACCTGTTAACCACAAAAGGACACCGCTTCCTGAGGATGCTGTTTAGTGAAACTGGTAGGAGTTGGTTTGGTTAGCACTCTGTGCACCCTGCAAGAGGTATGCCGCACACTGCTGAGTTTAATAAATATATTTTGATTTACTGCTATATGCTTGTCTTGGCTGTTTTCTTATGGTTGGTGGTGCTGGATATTCTGTGTGCTTTAATACATATGTGAGTCATGTTTCAGATCCCTAACTTTTTTCAAAAGATATCTTTATTAGAATGTTTCAAGTTATTAACCATACAAACAAATGTCCTGGGCACAGCCGGGATTCACAGTCCCAAACTGGTTGTGAAAACTACGTAAAATCCCAGCTATGTACATCCACAGCTGATGGGGTTAGTCTTTGAAATATTGGCAAGAACTACAACAGCCTTATCTGAGAGTAATCATATCAATAACTTTTCCTATCCCACGGGGGTAAAACCCCTAGAAGAGAAATACTGATTCCCTCGAGAATTTAGAAGTCTAAGCCATGACCTAGGCAACACTACCCGCAGGAGGTAGCCCCAGTCTGTGTCCTCTGGAAGGAGAGAGAGTCCACTTTCACCCTTAAATCTAAGCAGACCAACACCCTTTTCTTGATGCCAATTCGCTAGTACCAGTGCAACCCAATAACATTTATGAATAGTATAGTATAGTATAGTAAGTAGCTTGGCAGAAGGCACCAGGAGAAAGGACTGCTGTGTGACTGAACTTCTCTGCTGGGACTAAAATAGAAGAACTTTTGTTCTTGGACCTTTAATTTAGGGTAAAAAAACTAACATACAAAAAAAAAAGTGTGTGTTTGGGTTAACTGAACTGAATGGGTATCTGAAGAGTTATCTAGGCGTAAATCTCAGGTGACTGAAAGAACTTAACTGCTGTGAGGTTTAAATTACTTGTAGAAAGATCTGGTAAGTAGGGGGAGTGGCTTAGCTAGAAGGAAGCTACATTTAAAGACTGCCTTAGAAAGTTTCTGCTAATAGCTTGGAGGAAGGCACCAGGAGAAAGGACTGCAGTGTGACTGAACTTCTCAGCTGGGACTATATTGCTCTCCTTCCTTCCCCTCCACCCAAAGCTAGTTCTATTTTTATAGGCAAAGGATTTGACTGACAACAGGAACTTCCTGTTTAGGGGCAAGAAGTGAGTGATCACAGAACCACCAAGGACCCACCATCCTAGAAGGGCAAGAGTAGGTCTCCGGCCCCCTCTAGCTGCTGGAGGTCTGCCTCTGAGCAAGTAGGTGGTCTACTGAGAAATATAGGATATTCTTGTCTCAGAACAGGACAATCAGGAGCTTAAAGGGCACACAGGCAGAAAGTAAGGAGAGAGAGAAAAAAAACAGAGGAAAGAGTAAGGATTGCAAACAGTTAAGGGACCAGAAATAAGACATGATTGGAGTGGAGCAGTGCAGTGGCTGTGGAGCAGCAGTCTTCCGGGAGATGTTCTGGAGGATGCGGTGTTGTCCCATCTGCAGGCACCTTTCTGTGCTGAGGGAGGAGGTTGCTCATCTCCAGGCTGAGTTGGCCAGGATTTGTGGGACCTCCTCTTCCATCCAGGGACCACCAGTTCCACTGCCATTGCCTCAAAGGTTGCCAAGAAAGAGGAGTGTTGGACCACAGTGGGCTCAGGGAGGGTGAGGGTGGTGGAACAGAGGTGCATCCCTCCAGCTGTACCTCTCCACAATTCCTATGCCATTCTGGCAAAGTGTGGTTCCTCTATGGAGGCACCCACAGTGTAGACCAAGGAGGATGCTGGGAACCTCCACAAAGGAGATCCACAGGAGGGTGGCAGGGGACCCTACAGGGGAAGGAAACAACTTCTGGGGTTGGACTCCATTGTTAGGAAGGTAGAACTGGGGGAGGAAGGGGAGAGGGAGGTAAGGTGCCTGCCTGGCGCCATGGCTTGGAGGGACAGGGAGCGAATCCTCAGGATTGCCGGAGCAGCTGCACAGGGGAGGGAGCTGGATGTCATTGTCCACCTAGGGACAAATGACCTGGCTAAGAAAGGGATTAGAGTGCAGGAAGAGTTTGTGGAACTGGGGAGGGCCTTAGTCAAGTAACACATGGGTAACCTTCTCAGAGGTGCTACCCATCTATGGCATAGGAGAGGCTAGGTGTTCCGATCATAGCATTCAATCAGTGGTTGAAAAACTGGTGTGGAGCCCAGGATTTGGCTTCATTGGGGACTGGGGGTCCACCTGGAGTGATGCAAGCCTATACTGGCATGATGGGCTGCATCTGTCCGGGAGGGGAACCAGGATCCTAGGTGATAGGTTTAAATGCTTCATTGGCAAGCTTTTAAACTAGCCAAGGGGGGAGGCACTGGAAAGGAGCAGGAAAATCCTAGCCTCCCCAAATAATCACAGTAGTAAGTGCAGCAAACACCAACATAGAGGTGTCGATAGGGAGAAGGGCAGGGGTAAATGGAGAAAGTGACAAAGGCAAGAAGGACAGAGATGGGGAAAAAGGGAGTAAGGTCATCAGGAAATGGAGGGTAATGAGTACCAATGCCCGTAGTCTGGGCAACAAGCTCCCTGAGCTGATGGCCTTAATGGAAGAGGGATGCCTGGATATCGTAGCAGTCACAGAAACATGGTACACAGAGAACCATGACTGGGATGTTAACATACCAGGGTACATAACCTACAGGAGAGACAGGCAGGAGAAGAGGGGGAGGAGTAGCTCTCTATGTAAAGGAAGGGATAAAAGCAACTGAACAAAAGAGTAAACAGGGAGGAGAGGAGGCACTGTGGGCCACCCTGGAGACTGGAAAGGACACCACACTCTGCACAGGGGTTGTGTACAGACCCCCATGTCAGGGGGAAGGAATGGATAAGGATATGATAGAAGGCATTCTTAGAATGGCAGAGAAAGGGGAGATACTGTTGATGGGAGACCTGAATATGCCAGATGTTAACTGGAGCACATTTGCTGCAGCCACATCCAAGACGGGCCATTCTTGATGCCTACAGGTGGCAGGCATTAGACAGCTAGTTTGGAACCACTTGTGAGGCAATCTTAGACCTCGTGCTCTCAAACGGGGGCGTGGGGATCTCAGATCAAAGTGAGTTGCCATCTGGGGACAAGTGACCATCAAACAGTGTGGTTCACATTAAACTCAGCTACAGAGTCAAGCCATACAAAAGTGAGAGTACTGGACTTTAGGAGGGCTGACTTTGGCAAGATGGGAGAGTGCCTCAGAAAAGCACTAGCAAACAGGCTAGAAGGAGGTGTGGAGCAACAATGGGGAATTTTCAAAATTGCTATCACAGATGAAACGAGCCTTTGTGTGAAGCAAATAAACAAATCAAAATGAAAGAAAAAGCCACTAAGGTTCTCAAAAGAGGTGGCTGTGAAAGTCAGGAAGAAAAAGATAGCATTCTGGAAGTATAAGGAAACACAGAAGGAGCAGGACAGAGAGCTGTATCAGTTAAGGCAGAAGGATGCAGGGAGGGAAGTCAGAATTGCAAAGGCCCAAACTGAGGAAAAGATAGTCAACTCGGTTAAGAAGGGGGATAAAACCTTTTACAGGTACATCAGCAAGCGTAGAAAGACAAAGGGAGGGATAGTGAGGCTGAATAGAATGAACGGTGGGTGGGCAGAGGGGACAGTGAAAAATCAGGAATACTGAATGAATATTTCTGCTCAGTATTCACAAAAGAGGAGGGAAGTGCCTAATCCAATTAACAGAAGCACTCTTGATAGAGGTCGATCCCAGTCCTTTCACAGAAGAAAGGGTTCTGCAAGAACTCCTAAAACTGAAGGTGGACAAAGCAATGGGTCCTGATGGAATTCACCCAAATTCTAAAAAAATTAAGGGAGGAACTAGTGAAACCACTGGCTACTCTTTTAATAAATCATGGGAGGATGATGTGGTACCCGAGGACTGGAGGAAGGCGGATGTGATTCCCTTCACAAGAGTGGGACCAAGACAGAGGCAGGAAGTACAGACCTGTCAGTCTGACCTCTGTGGTAGGGAAAGTGATGGAGTCACTTCTGAAGGAAAGATAGTTGAGTACCTAGAGGCCAGTGGAGCACAGGACCCAAGGCAGCATGGGTTCACAGCGGAAGGTCATGTCAGACCAGATCTAATAGATTTCTTTGACTGGGTGACCAAAGTAGTAGACCAGGGAGGGGCTGTGGACATGGCCTACCTAGACTTTAGCAAGGCATTTGACACAGTCCCACACAAAAGATTAATAGTCAAATTAACCAGCCTGGGAGTGGGACCCAGGGTGGTAGCCTGGGTAAAACATTGGCTGAACAACAGGACACAGAAAGTAATTGTAAATGGAGTCCACTCTGAAGAAAGGGGGGTTACTAGTGGGGTGCCGCAGGGTTCAGTATTGGGTCCAGTCCTTTTTAATATCTTCATCAGTGACATTGCAGAGGGACTGGAAGGAAAAGTATGTCTTTTTGCAGATGACACAAAGATCTGCAACAGGGTTGATACACAAGGAGGCGTGGAAAGGATGAAAAGGGACTTGGCAAGGTTGGAGGAATGGTCAAAAGTATGGCAGCTAGGATTCAATGCAAAGAAGTGCAAAATAATGCGCCTGGGAAACAAGAACCCAGGGGAAGAATACACAATGGGTGGGGAGGTAGTAACAACAACAAAAGAGGAAAGGGACCTGGGGGTAATCATATCAGATGACCTTAAGGTTAGCAAGCAATGTGAGAAGGCAGTAGGGAGGGCTGGGGGTATACTGGGATGTATAGGGAGAGGCATCACCAGCAGAAAACAGGAAGTTGTTATCCTCTGTACAGACAGTTGGTGAGACCCCATCTGGAGTACTCTGTCCAGTTCTGAGACCCCATCTCCCCAGGACATAGACAGGATAGAGGCAGTCAGAGGAGCAACTAAAATGGTGCAGGGTTTGCAAGAGAAGCCGTATGAGGAAAGACTAAAGGAGCTTATGTATACTCTTGAGGAAAGAAGGAGAGGGACATGATAGAAACTTTTAAGTACCTCAGTGGAATCAACAAAGTCCAAGAGGATAGCATCTTTCAGAAAAGAGACTTGCAAGAACAAGGGACACAATTTAAAGATAGAAGGAGGGCGGTTCAGGGGCAATGTGAGGAAGTATTATTTCACAGAGGGTAGTGGATGCATGGAACAGCCTTCCAGAGGAGGTTTGGAGTCTAAAACTGTGGAAGAATTCAAGAATGCATGGGACAGACATAAGGCAATTCTTGTGGAGGGTAGGAAGAAATAGGCTGTTGGTTAACTAGGATCTGCGGCCTATCCTTCGGTAGGGAAATGGGCAGACTAGATGGACCTAGCGGTCCTTATCTGCCGTCAAAGTCTATGTTTCTATGTTTCTATGTTTCTATGTTTCTATATTATATTCACTCAAAACAGAAAAAGTTCAACTCAAGTTATATTTTTCTCTTAAATAATAATCTCTTGCTGATCCCAACCTGACAGACAGACCTGTGTTTGGATATTAGTAACTTTCAGTGAGTAAACTGCCTCCAAAGCCAACCATCTTTTTCTATATAACCCTTTCCTTCCCTCCTTATAAGCATGCCTCTGTATTCTTCCCAAGGCACAACTACGATCTCTCGCCCATTGCTCATAAATGTAGGTATAGTCATCCTTCTAGTGTCTCAATGTAGCAGATTTAACTATCGCAGACATCAAAGATTAATTATATCTTAGAATAGTCCCATGTATCTGCGACATATCACCTAAGATACATATTTTGGGCAATATAAATTCTGAATAGTCCAACAGAGGGTCCATCTGTTGTTTGATTTCAACCCAAAGAGGTGCGATCTTACTGCATTCCCACATCACGTGTAGGATATCGACAGAACCCACTCCGCATCTAAAACATATATTGGAAACAATAAAAAATTGCATAGTCTTATACTTGGGGATAGATATATATTTGTGATTCCTCCATATAGTGTCCCAAGCAGGCATCTGAAGAGCCAATGTTCTGTCCCAATATGGAATCCTGATGCGAGAGTTCGGACTGACATAGTTCAAAAGCCCTTCTTAGATTTTGGATAAAGAATGAGAAGCAGGATCCACTTTCTTTAGACTATCCCATGTAAACAGATTTCCTGGTGGGCCCCCAAACCTTTTCCAAACCCCTTCCAGCATTTTAATAAGTTGTAACCTTTTGAAAAAGTGCACTGAATCACACTTACCTGGGAGAACCACCCTATTATTGTTTATAACATCCATTACTTGCAGACCCAGGAGCTGAGCTGCCCAACGCTGAGCAATAACTTTACCCCCAATCAAAAAATTTGGGCTGCCCAGCAAAGGTTATTCTTGAGACTTCATTTGATCCTTTCTCTGGGTAGGAGTAAGAAATAACCACCAGGCCAATGCTGATTTTACGATTGGAATCAGAGATGTGCATTTAAGATATTTCTCTGGACTAGCAAAGAAAACACCACTGGAGAGAGGCCTATATCCAGTAATAGTTGCCTCTCTATTTGTAGCCATATTGGAGCGTATGTCCCTTCCACTGAGTTACTAAACCATCGACTCATAAAGCCCATTTGTCCTGCCGCATAATACAGTTGAAGATCAGGCAGCTTGTTCCCCCAATATTAAGCGGTAAGCACAGGATGCTATGTTTTCTCCTAGGAGGCCTAGAGTTCCATAAAAATTCCAATAACAGTTTCTTAATTTTTACAAACCATAATTTGGGAATGTGATAAAGGGCTAGATGTATTGAATATAATAACCTGGGCAAAAGGTTCATTTTGACTAACCCCAGTCTAGCTGCAAAGTTCCAAGGAAGCTTATTCCATCTAAGTATGTCCTCCTTAATCGCAGACAAAATCATATCCATGCTTATTGCTGTCCCATCCTGCATATGAGCAGTGATCCATATACCCAAGTATTTAAACCTGTGCGGCACCCAATGTACCTGTAGTGGTTCAAAATCTGCTCTGCTGACATGCGGTGTCAAAGGGAGAATTTGTATCTTGCTCGTTAAGCTTATAATTTGAAACTTTAGAAAATCGCCCAATAATTTCAACTATCCTTTTAAAATGTAAGGCCGGTTCTTGCAAAAGTAACAAGATATCATCTGCAAAGACTGAAAATTTTAGGTGCCTCCCCACTATCATGATCCCTTTGACTTTACCATCATTATTGCTTGCCCATAACAGGGGTTCCAGATAAATATTAAACAATATTGCCAAGAGAGGGCATCCCTGTCTGGTCCCATTCTCTAAGCAAATCTCCTGTGAAATATACCCATTACATAACACTCTGGCTGTGGGAGCTGCATATAGGTTTTTAATACCTCTGAGAAGGCCCTTAGAGAAACCCATCTTCTCCATTGTAGCATATAGAAATGGGTGGGAGACCCTATCGAAGGCCTTCTCAGCATCCAAAGATATCAAAGCTAGGGGAAGTTGGGAATCCGACACCTGCCCAAGTACGTGGTGAAGCTTCCTAAGGACATCCTGCGCCCCCCTACCTGGCACAAATCCTACCTGCCCATGACTAATTACATTTGGGGCAATATTCAATATTCTATTAGCTATGATCCTGGTGAGAATCTTGATGTCTTGATTCATCAAGACTATGGGCCTGTAACTACCAGGAAGCTCCTTAGGCTTGTCTGGTTTTAGAATCAGGGAAATATATGCCTGGTAGAGAGGTGGGTGGCAAACCCCATCCCGCATTACATGGTAAAAAAATTCCTTCAGCAGGGGGAGTACAGTATGGAGGAGGAGTATAGTATGGAGATGTGTTTTGTAAAACTTAAGTCAGTAGGCCATCTGGCCCTGAAGTTTTGCCAGATAGCAGAGATTGAATCATATCTATTATCTCTATTATGTATTATTTCAGATTCTCTTATTGAGGCCACCAACTTACTAACTTGTGCAGCATCCAACACAGGTAATGGTATTCCCTCTAGGAAAAACCTAATTGCCATCTCACCAGCAAGATGTTCTGTTCAGTAAATGTCCTTGTAATAAGAGGCAAATGTGTCCACCATTTTCTGAGGATCCGTTAAGCGCTGCCTTGCATACTGTATGGACGTAACCATCCTAGCGGCCTCCCACTCCCTAACTCTAGCAGCAAGAAGGCAGCCCATATATCACCCTGCAATAAATATTTAGCTTGAATCTTTTCCAGCCAGAATTCTACCTTGCCATACGTGATATCTGACTTTCTCTTCTCAGGCTTTGAAGTCCCATATCTACTTCTGTGGAGGACCCCTCCAGAGGAGTCAGTGATTCAATGGCACCCAGGATAAACTCCTCCTTTGCCCATCGCAGTCTGTTTTTCCATGCTGAGAAACCCTGGACTTCCCCTGCATATAGCAATTTGCTGGTTGGCCATGCTAATTTTTTATTTTGGAATCTGGACAATTGATTTTGCATTATCTCAAGTAAGGCTTCCTCTAATTTGCTCTGCACCTAAGTCTCAGTCAAAAGCATATCATTTAACCTCCGTCTATACGGCCTAGGGGCTGCAGCAATAGGCTCCCAGGTTATTTGAATTGGGTAACGATCCAAAAAAATTCTACACCGGGTTGTCACCTCCTTAACCTCACAAAATGCTGCCCTATTAAGCAGAAAGAAGTAAATTCTGGAATGGGTCTTATGCGCCGCAGAGAAAAAAGTCATGTTATTGCTCCCTGTAGAATGAATCCGGAGTGGGTCTATCAAAGCAGTGACCTCCAGTAATCCAATCATAGCTTTTTGAGCCCTGGACAGAGGCCCTCCGGACGGAGGTATCCTTTCCTCCCTGTTATTTAAACATAGATTCCAATCACCTGCCCAAATGAGGGAATGTGGAGAGAATACAGCAATATCCAATTCCAATGGAGCAAAGAAATCTGGATTGGAAGGGGTTGGCCCATAAATAGAAGCGACTGTAAGCTTTTAACCCCCGATAGTACCCAAAATATAAATCCCTCTACTATCCTCTCTTGTAATCACCTGTGTTATGTGATATGGACAGATTTCCCCTATTAAGATCACCACTCCCCCTGAGGCCTTTTCCTTAGCAACCCCATAAATCTGGCCTACCCACAGCCTCTTAAGTGAGCTCAGCTCCTCTGTCAATAAATGGGTCTCCTACAGTGCAGCTATGTGAGCCTCCACCTGTCTTATATGCCTTAAAATTACCATTCTTTTACATCTACCCCTGACTCCTTTTACATTCCATGAAATAATTTTAACACTCGACATTAGTAAACATAAGAAGGATTTTGTTTGACACCATCATACATTGCACTGTCAAAATCTGCATCCTGCCTAGGCACATATTAGACTCTGTCTCAATACAAGATCCCCGAAACCCCCCATTATCCCCTGATCCCTGGATTGTCCTCCTGTCAGTCCTAGATCGATCTCCCCTGAAACAACGATTCATGGATGAGCCCTTTTCTATGCTCCCCCAGCTCCCATCATAATTCCGCAAATCTCAGGGACCTATGCCCTATATCATAGCTCTCATTTGACCATAAACCCCCTCTCTTAAAACCCTAACAAGAAATTACTCACCCGGTCGCTAATCCCCATGTAACAACCTCCATTGCATTCTTCTCCTATTCAAATTAGTCATGCTACCCCACCAAGAACCTCCCTCATTCACTAGCTAAATATAACTAATGGAGGGCAGATGAGCTGAGCATGCAGCCACATTATATCCCAGTCTGTACAGGAATATAGGCAGAACAACCACCATAGTCCCCTCTGGGCCCTTTCTTCAGAAAACCATTTCCCAGCCCCCTCCTTCCCCTTCAAACTATAGCCCTGAGCAATAACTGATCCCTGTTATCCAAGAAAAACCCACTGTAATATTGGAGGGAGTTACAGAACATCATGGCAAGTCCCTCATCAACCCCATAAACCACTGCAATATCACCCCCTACGTGAGGAGGTGTAACCCCTCCCCCAGTTCCAACACATATATCCATCACCCACTAGGTTCGTTAAGCCCCAGTCAGTGTAGTTTGGCTGGGATTGGTGTTCATTTCTGAGGCATCACCATACTCAGGGAACATACTCCCCGCTCTCTCTAACCCCCCCCATCATCTACCATTCACAGTGAAGCCCCCCCAAAATAAAACAAACAAAAAAACTAAATCTGAATGTCCTATGATTTCCACAGCATCTATAAAGGTACATATATGACCCATAGAACCCAACTCCCCTAGGTAAACCTCCATATTCCTAACTCAAACGGGAGGGATGCAGTTAACCATAGGGTATAAGCATTTATCAGCTATCTTCATACAACAAACAAAAAGAGAGAGAAAGGGAGAAAAAAAAGGGGGGGGATAAAAGAGGGAGAGGGAAAAAATACACTTTTTTCTTCATCTTGCCTTGCATGTTGCTTCCACCATTCAAGTCCCTTTCAACAAATTATGCCAGTCCTCTCCGCAATCTCAGTGATTCAAGTTGGTGGCTTAAACAAATCAGGAAGCTCAGCTCTGGGGCCCACTAAAGCTTCACTCGCAGTCAGAAATCTCTTCTCACCAGTTTACAATCCAGCCAGTAAAGTTGCAGGGTACTGCAGGCAAAACTTAATGTCAGCGAGGTAGAGTCTTTTCTTGATGTGAGCATATCCTTTTTGCTTCTCTCTAACTGAGGGGGTTTAATCCTGAAAAAGCCATAGTGATGCACCATTCCATTGTAAAGCTTTGTTTTGCTGGGCACGATTAAGCACATGAGATTTTTCTCTAGAATTTAAAAACCTCATAATCAAAACCCGAGGTCTAGCACCTGGTGGAGGCATTTCTCACAGAGCCCTGTGTACCCTCTCTAAGTTGTAAGCCTCCCCATATGGCATAGGGCCAAGCAGCTTGAGCAACATATCCTGCACAAATGATACAGTCAGGTCCTTCTGCCTTATCTGGAAGTCCTGCTAAAATGAGATTATTTCTTCTGCTCCAAGATTCCTGGTCTTCCATTCTGTCTTCAAGTTTCTTAACTTGTTTACGTATGGCAATTAACTCTTGATCCATAGTGGTGACTTTCCGTTCCTGAGAAGAAACCTGAACTTCTACATCCCCCATTCTCTGAGCCAGGGATTGTAGCGCTGGCTTGAAAGTGGAAAAATCCATCACTAGACCTTGTAACAGTTGCTTAATCTCACTAATATCCTCTGCCTTCATATTGGACCCTCCTTCCAGTTCAGTTTGGCTTGCCTGTTTACCTGATACAGGTGATAAGGGTTTTGGCCTTTTCACCGCCGGGGTTCTTGCAGCCAAGGGCTCCACCACATCCGGGTCCATTCCGACACAGCAATTCGGCCTGGTATAGGTGCCACAAGCAAGAGATCAAAGTTTCAAAAGCCACTTTTACACACACCCACTATTAGCGTTAGATGTCGATCTTCAGTCAGCAGCACTTCCCTGACCGGAGTGAGGTAAAAAAACAAGGATAAGGGCCCTGAGAAAAATTAAAAGCTTATTACAAATTAGCAGGGCCTAGGAGCAGCACAAAAGATGTCCTCTCACGCCAGGCTCATCACGTTATCTCTTCCAGATCCCTAACTTTAAAGGTGATTGAGTTATAAGCCTCTAAACATTCAGAAATGTTTAAATTACATTTCACAATTACACAAATTGCAAAATTTTAAGTCCTTATAAGTTTAAAGATAGAGAATGGAATATCACCAATATTGTTAGGTTTATTTACCTTAAATATTAGGCTTTAAGGCAACCCTCGTGGCCCAGCTTCGGAGCATCATGCTGCCATGCTGACGACCCAGGTTTGGAAGTGAGCCCAGAAAGTCATGTCGGAAGGTGGGTCATGGCAAGAACATACAATTTACATTATCAGTACTTCTTTATTTAGCGGTTTCTATGACTCTTTCAAGAAAGTATGCATCTAAGTTTTAAATAATTTAGCTTTAAAGGTGGCTAAGTTGTAAGCATAGAAATGTTTTCAGAAATATTCACATGAATATTAAATTACCAGATTTTGAGCCTCTGTAGCCTCTCTGGCATTCATCCAAATGTTATGAGTTGTGGCATAATTTTAGGACCCCTATCAGACAATAAGCATGCCAAATATCAGACATCTAGCTGCAACACAGACTGAGTTATAGTCAATTAAGAATTTCAGAAAATTCCAAAAACATTTGTATAGATCCTGAAGCAAATGGCTTGATACCGTTTATCGAATCAACATAGATGTTACAAAAAGAATAAAGTAACTATGCTTAAGCTTCTGAGGAAGGACTTGGTTGGTCTGAAAGCTTAAGCACTTTGTTATTTTCGTAACATCTATGTTGGTCCAATAAAAGGTATCAAGCCATTTGCTTTTGGATCTGTTCTTACAAGGACAAGAATGGCAACTAAACTAACTCTGCCAACAAATTTTGTGAAATTATGTGAAATTTCACAGAATTGCATACAAATTATGCAAATTCATAATTTGCTAATTCCACCCAGCTCTATTAATTCAGAATACACATTTGAGTACACATGCTCATTTACAAAGGTTCCACTTTAAGAATAATAAAGGGTAGTAACACAGATTTAAGCTATAGACAAAAGAAGACCTGCAGCTCCAGTGGAGTATAGTCATTGTAGACAATGGGCCTGATTCTCAAAGCTCCAAGCATGGTGCAAGGGGCTTGTACCACAAGGAATGGTGCAACGTGCCCCTTGCACCAAAAGATGGTCTGAGAGCAATTCTCAAACACAAACTGCATCAACCGGAGGCTGCATGCACCAAATGGGCATTGTGCCTTCCATATGGCACAAAATGGGCTGCAACGTGGCACTAGGGGCTTGTGGCAGACACAGGCTGCCAAATCCACCAAATGCCCTCTGGAAGAGTTGAGCAATTTGTGGCAAAGCGCTGTGGTTCCCCCTTCTCAGCCCCAATCACCCTTTTATTAAAATAAGTCTTTGATGATCTGGTAGCTCCCCTCAAGCCCTGATCCCCATTATGAAAAATGAAAACATTCCTGGTAGTCTAGCAGACTCCCCCAAACCCCAGTCCCCTGTCATGAAAAGTAAAGATGTCTCTGGTAGTCTAGCAGATTGCATCAGCCCTGATCCCCAGTTATGAACTATAATGATGTCCCTAGTGGTCTATTGGCCCCCCAAGCCCCAATCCATCATTACGTAATATTGAAACTTCCCTGTTGGTATAGCAGAACCCCCAAGCCCCTATCCCCCATTACGTAATATTAAAACTTCCCTAGTGGTCTAGTGGACCCCCACTCTGTCACCTCAGAAGGCAGTGCCCCATCACCCCACTCTCCCATCGTGGAACTGTGCCAGCAACTGGCATAGCCTACAGCTCACCACCCTGGCCAGGCACTGACTGAGCTCTCAATGGGCTCTATTCACAAATGCCTACATTCCATGCACCCATGAAGGTATTCACAAATGGTGTACTAGCACCTTGCATGAGGGATCCCTGTGCCAGCCACATTGCTGTATGCAAGGCATGGAACAGGGGCACGCCCGAGGGAACCTGAGCTGTGTGTATGCACTAACACACTCATGTACGAGGACAGGGCTGGCTATTTATGGCAGGGGTGCCCAGGCCAACATGGTTGCATGCCCCTTCACAAGTCAATGGTGGGATGCGGTGGAACCAGGATCCCCCTGAACATGGCAGCAGTAGCACACTCTGCTGCTTTGGAGGTTTGGGGTGAATGAACAGGCAGCTGCCTATTTTTTGTCCTTGGGGGAGGTATGCACCTTGCCAGGGTTCCCCACCCATCTCTGCAAGGGACCTACTGTAGGACCTGGGATGGGCATGCTGCTGCATATCAGTGAGGTGGGCCGCACTCTGGTGGATGGCAATCTGAATGGTAGCATGCACACACCCATGCAGAACAGCACAGGGTATCTATGTGCATTTCATGCATGAATAAAGGAATAATGCATGACAGGGTGTGTGTCATGCTGGGATAACGCTACGCCGGGGGGGGTTGGGCACAAGACCGCAGGCCAAGTGTGTCCAATGCCCCAGGCGTGGCGTTATCCTAAACTACACACACCCTGGAGTGCATTATTCCTATTATACAATGGCTCGTTGTTATACAGAATAAAAAAAAATAATTTTAAAGATGTTTTTGTGTGGAAAATATTTTGGTTTTTAAGAGAAGATGAAACAATCAATCAAAGGCTCAAGCTCCATAAAACAATCAATCAAAGACTGAAGCTCCATAAAACAATCAATCAAAGGCTCAGGCTCCATAAAACAATCAATCAAAGGCTTAGGCTCCATAAAACAATCAATCAAAGGCTCAAGCTCCATAAAACAATCAATCAAAGGCTCAAGCTCCATAAAACAATCAATAAAAAGGCTCATCTACATGGGTTCACAGTGCTGAGAATAGACCTGTGGCGACATGCTGGGATACCGCCATGGGTCCAGCCCCAGACTGACCATTTACAGTCCAAGAATCTTTCTTGCCATTGTATAATAGTGAATAGAGCCCTATGAGGCATTCTGTATTTGGTATGTGCTCATTGATTGACAGCTCAATGAGATGTCAGTCATTGAGAGTGTACTGTATACAGTACATGTTCATTGAGAGCTCAGTCAGTGGCTGGCTGTGGTGGTGAGCAGAGGGCTGTGCCAGGAACCAGCTCGGTTTCAGGATGGGAAGTGGGGTGGTGGGGCACTTCCTGCCAGTGTGGGGGTGCACTAGACCACCAGGGAAGTTTTAATATTACATAACAGGGGATTGGGACTGGGGAGGGTCCACTAGACCACCAGGGACATCATTATATTTCATAACGAGGGATCAGGACTGGGGCAGTCTGATAGACCACCAGGAAGATCTCTAATTTCAATAACAGGAATCAGGGCTAGAGCATTTTGCTAAACCACCAGGGGACATATTTACTTTTCATAACAGAGGATCAAGGTTGAGGGGGCACTAAGATGTCCTAGACTGGCACATGGCCACTCTACAGCTTGCAACAATCCATCCAGATGTGCCGTCTGTTCAGCACACGGCCACAGTTGCCACAAGCTGGGGGACTTTGCTGCCAGAGCCCTACCTGACAGAGAATTAGGCACAGGGCCCCTGGCACACTGACAATTGCCACAAGCCACCGTTGGCACAATTTACACCCGAGTTCTGAAAATCGAGCCAAATATGAGTAACTACATATAACAAAGACAAAACACAGTGGCTCCTGGAGACAAGTCAAACAATGATGGATGAGAACCCTGGTAAATGGTATGGCACAATGTGAACTTTGCTACAAATTAAGAAGGACAATGGACTAAGTGACATAATTGTTGTAGAAGGAGCATTTGAAACAAGCAACAAGTTATTTTCTCAGTGAAATGGGTTATTCTGGGGAGTCCTACCAGGCTTTCAGGTATCATCCGCTGCTGATCAATACTGAGAGAGAGCAGGAAGTTGTGTTGCAGTCTCTGTGCAGCAGCATGGTGAAGTGCTTGAGTATGTATTTTGCCCTGAATGCTGACCTCGAGCAGCACTTTCCCTGGGGCAGCACCCTATAGTTTCTCTTGCCACCTATGCCTATTGGTGCATTTCATCCTCTGCCCCCAGGGCAGCATCCTGTAGCTCCTCCTACCCACAAATCTTATTTGTGCAAGTCCACACTATGTTATTGGCTATTAAGATACTGGCTCAGGGGCAGCATCAGTAACCAGCCATCACACTGGAACCAACCCCAGGGACAGCCAACATGAAGAACTACCCAGGCACTGCCCCAGAGGCAGCCAACAGGAACAAATACCCAAGCAGTACTGCAGGGCCAGCCCACAGGAACCAACTACACAGGCACTGCCTCAGGGGCAGACAACAGGAACAACTACAGGGTGAGGAGGTATATGGCCAATGAAGCCAGAAAACATAGTGAATGCTATGATGATGCCACTTATCAACTATGGGGATGTGGGAAAAGCATACTGAACTGAAGCTCATTTCCAGATGTGACCTAGGGGTGGGTAAACATAGAAACATAGACAAGTGACAGAAGAAGGGGACCTTACGATCCATTCAGTCTGCCTATTTTAGAGTAAATTCCCCCTCCCCTATTTACTGCTGAGTGCTATGATGCCTTTGTATTTATCCCACGCGTGTTTGAAAGTTCCGACTGTCCAAACCCCTACCACCTCCTGGGGAAGACTGTTCCATGGGTCCACCACTCTGTCCATGAAGAAGAACTTCCTCGCATTACTCCATATCATCCTTCCCTCAATCTTAATATCATGCCCTCCTCTGGTTTTTGTGTAACTCCTAACTAGGAACAGGTCTTGTTATCTGATTTTTTTTTTATAACTTTTAGGCATTTGATGGTCTCGGTCATGTTCCCTATCCCTCCTCTGTTTGAGAGAATACATGTTGAGTTCCCTCACTCTGTCTTCAAATGATGTCTCATGTAGCCCTTGTATCATTTTAGTTGCCCTGCACTGAACCCTCTCTAATCTACTGTATATATGTCCTGTATGAGATGTGGACACCAGAACTGTACACTGTACTTCATGTACTGCCTCACCAGAGATCTGTAGAATGGGAACACCACCTCCTTTTCCTGCTGGTGATTGCCCTACTTATATAAACCTGCATCCTATTTGCCCTAAGTGTTGCCTTTTCACAGTTTGTTTTTAGGTCATCTGAAAAAGATCATCCACAGGTCCCTCTCCTGCTTTGTGGCATCCAGTCTCACTCCTCCCATGAAGTATTCTTTCTCTGGATTTCACTTCCTCAAGTGCATGACCTTGCACTTTTTAATGGTGAAAATCAGTTGCCAGGTCCCAGATCATTGTTCCAGTTTCTTTAGGTCAGACTTCATCCTTTGCGCACACACCCCTCCCAGGAGTGTCTACCCTGTTACTGATGTTTGTGTCATCTGCCAACAGTCACACTTTAGAAACACAGAAACATAGAATTTGATGGAAGATAAGGATTGTTTAGCCCACCCAGTCCGCCCATATCCCTAGCTAATGGATAAGCTGCAGATCCTAGTTAACCAGCAACCTACTTCTTTCTACCCCCATCCCCTAGAATTGCTTTATGACTGTCCCACGCATGCTTGAATTCAACCACTGTTTTTGACTCCGCAACCTCCTCCGGAAGGCTGTTCCATGCATCCACAACCCTCTCTGTGAAAAAATACTTCCTTACATTACCTCTAAACTGCCCCCCCTCTATGTTCAAATTGTGCTCCTTGTTCTTGCACACTTCTTTTTTTGGAAGATGCTACCCTCTTGGACTTTGTTGATTCCCTTGAGGTACTTGAAAGTTTCTATCATGCCCCCCCCCTTTCCTCGAGGCTATACATATTAAGCTCCTTTAGACTCTCTTCTTTTGTCTTCCAGTGCAGACCCTGCACCATTTTAGTTGCCCTCCTCTGGACAGCTTTCATCTTGTCTATGTCCTTGAGGATTGGGTCTCCAGAACTGCATACTGTACTCCAGATGGGGTCTCAGCAGCTGTCTGTACAGAGGGATAACAACGTCCTATTTTCTACTGATGATGCCTCTCCCTATGCATCCCAGTATCCCCCCAGCCCTCCTTACTGCCCTCTCACATTGCTTACACACCTTTAAGTCATTTTATATGACTACCCCTAGGTCCCTTTCTATTTTTGTTGTTGTTAATATCTCACCCTCCATTGTGTACTCTTCCCTTCTCATCCTTTCCACACCACCTTGTGCATCAACTCTGTTGCAGATCTTTGTGTCATCTGCAAAGCGACATACTTTTCCTTCCAGTCCCTCTGCAATGTTGCTTATAAAGACATTGGAGAGGACCGGTCCTAATACTGAACCCTGCGGTACCCCATTAGTAACCCCCCTTTCTTCAGAGTGGACTTAATTTACTGTTACCCTCTGTGTCCTATTCTGCAGCCAATTCTTTATCCAGGCTATCATCTTGGGACCCACTCCCAGGCTGGCTAACTTGTATATTAATCTTTTGTGTGGGACTGAGTTAAATGCCTTGCTAATGTCTAGGTAGGCCATGTCCACTGCCCCTTTCTGATCTACTACTTTGGTCACCCAGTCAAAGAAATCTATCAGATTTGTCTGGCATGGCCTTCCCACTGTGAATTCATGCTGCCTTGGGTCCTGTGCCCCTCTGGCCTCTTGGTACTCAACAATTCTTTCCTTCAGAAGTGATGCCATCACTTTCCCTATCACTGAGGTTAAACTAACAGGTCTGTAGTTTTCTGCCTCTGTCTTGCTCCCACTTTTGTGAAGGGGAATTGCATCTGCCCTCCTTCAGTCCTCAGGTACCACCCCATCCTCCCATGATTTGTTAAAGAAGGTAGTCAGTGGTGTCACTAGTTATACCCTTAGTTCTTTTAGAATTCTGGGATGAATCCCATCAGGCCCCATTGCTTTGTCCACCTTCAGTTTAAGAGTTCTTTCATAACCCTTTCTTCTGTAAATGGGCTGGTATCAACTTCTGTATCCAGAGTGTTTCTATTGCTTGTTTTTGATACCTCCCACTCTTCATTTGTAAATACTGAGCAAAAATATTTGCTTAGTATCGCTGCCTTTTCATCATCACCCTCTGTCCACTCCCTCCCCTTTATTAAGCCTCACTATCCCTCCCTTAGTCTTCCTTTGCTCCCTGATGTACCTAAAAAAGGTTTTATCCCTCTTCTTAACTGAGCTGGCTATCTTTTCCTTGGTTCGGACCTTTGCTGTTCTGACTGCCTTCCCAGCTTCCTTTTGCTTTAACTGGTACAATTCTCTGTCCTGCTTCTTCTGTGATTCCTTGTACTTGTTGAATGCTTTCTTTTTCTCTTGAACCTTCACTGCCACCTCCTTTGAGAACCATAGTGATTTCTTACATCATTTTGTTTTGTTTATTTGCTTCACACAAAGGTTTGTTACCTCTGTGATGGCAGTTTCTATTATTCCCCATTGTTTTCCACCCCTCCTTCCTGCCCATTTGCTAGTGCATTCTTTAGGCACTCACACATTTTAGCAAAGTTAGCGCTCCTGAACTCCAGTACTTTTGCCTTTGTATGGCTTGACTCTATTGCTGTGTTTATTGTGAACCATACTGTTTGATGGTTGCTAGTTCCCAGATGGCTACCCACTTCTACATCTGTGATCCTCTCTCCATCTCCATTTGAGAGAACCAGGTCTAAGATTGCTCCCTCTCGAGTGGGTTCCAATACTAGTTGTCTAAGGCATACCCACTGTAGGGCATCTAGAATAACCTCATTCTTAGAAGTGGCTGCTGCAACTGCACTCCAGTTAACATCTGGCATATTCAGATCACTCATCAGCAATATCTCCCCCTTTATCTGCCATTCTAAGTATACTTTCTATCATTTCCTTGTCCATTTCCTCCCCCTGAGAGGGGGGGTCTGTATACAACCCCTGTGCGGATTGTGGTACCATCACCTGCCTCCAAATTTACCCACAGCGCTTCTTCTCCTCCCTGTTTACCCTTTTGTTCTGTTGCTTTGATTCCTTCCTTTATGTAGAGAGCTACTCCTCCTCCTCCTCCTTTTACCCTCCCTGTCCCTCCTGTAGATAGTGTATCCCTGTATGTTTACATCCCAGTCATGGTTCTGTGTGTACCATATTTCTGTGACTGCCATGATATCCAGGTGTTCCTCCTCCATCAAGGCCACTAATTCAGGAAGCTTGTTACCCAGACTACGAGCTTTGGTACTCATTGCTCTCCATTTTTTGATGACTTTACCTTCTGTAGCAGCATCCCCCACTGACCTTTCTTCCTTGGTCTTTTTCTCATTTAGTACCCTGTTTTGTAGGGGGAGGTTGGGATTTTCCTGCTGCTTATCAGTGCCTCCCCCTTGCGAGACAGGGGCTGCAAGGCGACAAAGAGCTCATAGAATCCATACACAAGATAGCAGACAAGGGTTAAGTAATACTGATAGGAGACTTCAACTTGCTGGACATTTATTTATTTATTTATTTACTTATTTACCCTCTAAACCTTCAACTATGTCACAATGAAGATGTTAAATAGGATAGGACCTAATACTGACCCCCTGAGACACCCCACTGGTTACCGCTGTTACCTCCAATAGTGTGCCATTTACTAGAACCCTCTGAGTTTTCCCACTCAGCCAGTTTAGATCCAGTTTACTACTTTAGACCCACTCCTAGGTTGGCTAACTTGTTTAGCAGCCTTCTGTGTAAAATGGGGTAAAAAGCTTTACTGAAATCTAGATAAATTAAGTCCACTGCTCAGCCCTGGTCCACTGTCTTGGACACAGAGTTGAAGAAGTCTATTAAATTTGTTTGGCATGATCTCCCCTATCATGAACCCATGTTGTCTAGGACCTAATGTTGTGCTCTCTTCCAGATAGGAGATGATTTTTTCTTTGAGGAGTGCTTCCACAATCTTGCCCATAATTGATGTGAGGTTTACTGGTCTATAGTTACCTGTGACTTCCTTGCTCACATTTTTATGAAGAAGGACCACAGTGGCTCTTCTCCAATAATCAGGGACAACTCCTTGTTCCAAAGATAGGTTGAAGAGTTCTGCCAGGGATTCTGCCAGCTCTTCCCTCAGTTCCTTGAGTATCATGGGGTGTATTTTGTCAGGCCCTATTGCTTTGTTTACCTTGAGTTTCCCTAGTTCTTCTAGGACTCTTTTCCTTGTGAATGGTCCTGAGTCTACCTCCTTACCAGAGGTGCTGCTCCACCACCCAGCTTGGATCCACTACTATGTCTTTCCTTAGTAAAAACCGCTCAAAAGTAGCCATTCAGTAACAATGCTTTTTCCCTGTCATCCTCCATGTGTCCCCCTGTTTCCTTTGCTATTCTGACTATACCACCTCCCTTCTTTCTTCTTTCACTGATACATCTAAGGAAGGCTTTGTCCCCCTTCTTTACTCTTTTTTGTTATCCACATGTTAGATTCAGTCTATATTTGTTGCATTTTGTATTATTCTCTGATGTGGAACCTTTGTAAAAGAGCTCCTAGCTCAAAGACACTTGTAATCCAAGATCTTATAACAAAATAAGTAAATAAATAAATAAATGTCTGGCAAGTTAAAGTCTCCTATCAGTATTACTTCACCCTTGTCTGCCATCTTGTGTATGGATTCTATCAGCTCTTTGTCGCCTTCCAGCCCCTGCGACAGAGGTCTGTAGACCTTGCTGACCCTAGTCACCATGCCAGTTCCCACTGTGAGTGTGCCCCAAAGTATCTCAGACTCCTTCTGAGTATTATAGACCACTGTGGCATTGATCCCCTCCCTCACATACAGTCCTACTCCTCCTTCTTTTTTGCCCTCCCTGTCCTTCCGGAATTGGCTGAAACTGGGGACAGTTGTTTCCCAGTCATGGTTTTCATTGTAGCAGGTTTTAGTGATTGCAACCCAGTCAAGTCTGCCTCTACAATGATTGCTGAGAGATCTGCTACCTTGTTGGTTAGGCACCAAGCTTTAGTGAACATAGCCTTCAATAGCTTTTTCCTCTGGTTTTTATTGCCCAGCCATCTGTTTGATCTGGTATTTTCTTTCCCATTTCTCCTGACCTGTGTTGCATTTGTCCTTGGTTTAGTTTTGATTGTACTAAAGAACTTTATTTGTTGCTTTGGGGGAGCAGTAACAGGACCATGTGGTGCTGTTTCCATCTCCCTATAATCTTATTTTTTTTTTTTTTTGTAGAATCATTTTCCCTCCGGTCGTGGTCTGTGGCACCTCTCTCAGGCATCCTGCCTACTCCTGCCTCACCTGAAGTCTTCCTACCTGTGCCTCCTCTCTCCCCCTCATCTAGCCATGATTGGCACCCCCTGCATAACCCCTATGGGGTGGGGACACCCCTCCTCTTTGGGTGCTCACAACAGTCAGCTTTGATGTGGCAGAGGACCCTGGCAGAGGAACCTGGAAGGCCAGACAGGAAGGACCTGGCTCTGGGGATGGGGCAGGTGCTGTCACCTACCCGGAAGACCAGTGTTTTCCCTGTTCTGTTGAGCTTTTCTCCCCTCCCATGTGTGTGCAAATCCCAACACAAAGTGCATGGCAACCCCTGCCTGCATCAGGAACACCAGAAATGTGCTGCTCAGTGAGCTACAGCACTCCTGGTCTCCACCAGGAGCCGCTGATGCACCAAGCGATCCCCAACCCCAGGAAGGCAGAGCAGCCCAGGTCTTATCTTTATGGGGTCCATGCCTGGTTTGTTTTTTCCCAAATTTACTGGGATATATCCAGAATTTGTACTTCACACCAGAGGCTTATGTTCAAGCTAATGGTCATGTATCAGAGGGCTTTTGTCTTGAATGTGGCATCCAGCAGGGGTTCCTCCTCTCCCAGGTTCTATTTGCCCTATATATTGAAAATTTTTGCACAAATGATCTGGCAAGATCCTGAGATCAGAGAGGGGCCACTTGCAAATGAGGAACATAAATTGTGTTTAAATGCATATGATGTTCTGGTGTACCTCACAGAACCAAATAAGTCCCTCTCTGGTTGATAGAATTGGGTCAGAAAATTCTCTACCTTGTCCAGTACATTTTAAATACAGAAAAACCCAGAAATTTTGACTTTATCATTTACATCTCCGCTTGCCTTTCAAAAGCAATTTCCCATGAAGCGGGGTCTTTCTAAACTTAAATATTTGGAAATCTATTAGCGCCACTATAAATGATTTGCAGAATATGAGGATAATTTTGTTTCTTTGATCAGCTTGGTTCAAACTGACCTCAGAAGATGGTCACTGCTTCCCTTTGTAAGAGTCCTCACATTGCCAAACATTTGTAAGTGTTCAGATGGCTGGCTTGGGACTCTTCACTCCCTGTGGTGGCCCTGGACCTATGGTACAGATGACAAGTCCTTAAAGGCCTTTAGTATTCAGACCAGATTTTGCTGGGCAGGATCAGTTCCACCTTTGCTGAGTTTCATAAATCCTATGGATGGGCAGTATCAGACCATTTTCGATATTTCCAGATAAGGAACTACATTAAAACACAACTCCATATAGAAGGGGAGCCAAAGCAGGATAAACCTCAATAATGCCCATCCCTTTCTTCTTTGCTTCATTCATTTCAGCAAAAGGCAGCTATTTCAGACCTTTATGAATCTCTCCTGAGAGCTAGGAGGTCGCCGGTTCAATATATTATAGACAAGAGGCAAACTGAAGCCCAGATCCAATTGATATCCAAGGAGTGGGATAAGATATGGATGGGAACTAGTAGAACAGCTTCTTACCCATAATAGAAGAAATTTGCCTGGAAAGCCCAGACCAGATATTTTGTAACAGCAGTATTACAGTCTAAATGGGATTCTAGTATTAGGATATGTTGCTGGAGACTTTTCGGGGAGATGAGAACTACTCACTTTCATATCTTTTGGGAATACCTCCTATTATGCCCTTTTTGGGCAGAGGTAACGTGCTTCTTGAAACATATGTTTATACTCCCTGAAACTCTTTTGTTCCAGGATTTAATTCAGGGGCTTCCACCACTGAGTATTCAAGGAAGGGAGGCTCACTTTCTTTGGGGGATATGTGTAGTTGTTTCTGCTGCCAAAATTATCCCTCAAAAATGGTTACAGAAGCCCCCCCCCCCCAACTAATTCATGACTGGGATGAACTTGTTACTCACATTTTGAACATGGATCCTCTTACTTTCCAGATCCAGGATAGAAAACAAGCTTACCTATCATGATGGACATGCTGGGCATTTGCTCAGGAGAACCCAGCTTAGACTGGGACTCAGACAGGCTTACTCCCTAGTGGAGTAGAACTGCCCAACATACGGGCATACGAACATATGAATTTGCCAGCAGAAACAGACCACATCATCTATCAAGTCTGTATGAGTGTGCAACTAGCACCCTTATCTTGCAGTTGCCCCACCCCCCCACCTACACAATTACTGTATCTCCTCTCTCTCACTCTGTCCTATCCTCTTTTGAAACTACCTACTGTCTTATAGGATACCAATTCTTCTGGCGGTGTTCCATTCTGCCACAACCCTCTCTGTGAAAAAGTGTCTCCTCATTTTCCTCCTATATCTTCCCAACTCAAATTTAAGACCATGCCCTCTCGTGTCCCTCCCCCTCCTTACCTTTAATATCTCCTCAGTATAGGTCTTGTTTATCCCTTTTAAGTACTTAAAGGTCTCAGTCATATCCCCCCATCCCTTATTTCCTTCAGGGACTACATATTCAGCTCACTTAGCCTCTCCTCGTATGGCCTGTCCTCCAATCCCTGGATCATCTTCATTGCTCTGCTTTGTACCCCTTCCAGTAATCTTACATCCTTCTTCAGATATGAATGCCAGTACTCCCAAACAGTAGTTGGCACTCAGTCACACTCTGGGTGGTTCTCCATACACAGATGAAAGGGACATCATCCACAGGATATGTTTAACCATTTATTGCAGTAAAATCCCAAAAGAGTCATAAAAAGATAAAAATCCAATCCACATGGAACACCACCATGACAGATGGCTGACCCCTCCCCAAAGCAGAGTCTTACTCTGATGCAGTGTCAAATGTTTTTTGCACTCTATAGTGCTTTCTCAATATTCTCAAGAGTCTTGAGAAAGTGCTATCGAGTGTGAAAAAATTTGACTCTGCATCAAGTGAGACTTCTTTGGAAAGAATGAGCCATCGTCTTGGTGGCGTTCCATGTGGATATGCTTTTTATCTTTTTATGACTCTTTTTGGATTTTATTGCAATAAATGTTTGAGCATATCCTATGGGTGATGTCCCTTTCATCTGTGTATGGAGAACCACCTAGAGTGTGACTGAGCGCCTACTACTGCTTGTGAGTACTGTTTACTTTCTGTTGGCACCGGCCTTGATACACGAGCTGCTTGTTTTCTCTTTCTGGGTGCCAGTACTGTATGCAACACTCCAGGTGTGGCCTGACCAGTGACCTTTAGAAAGGCAGGATCACCTCCCTGCTCCTGGAGGAGATTCCTCTCACAATACATCTCAGCATCCTGTTGGCTTTTGCCGCTACCTTCCTGCACTGCTCTGTATTGTTTATTTTCCGTGTTACAAGCACCCCTAGATCCTTTCCTCCTCAGTGGTACCTAGCTGCACTCCTTCCAACTGATAACCCCTCCCTGGGATCTTTGCTCTGAAGTGCAGTACTTTGTACTTTTTAGCATTGAACTGCAACTGCAACGCTTCTGACCAATCCTCAAGTTTGGTAAGGTCATCCTACAGCCCATGCCATCCTACTATGTTCACCACCACCCCAACTTGATGTCACCAGTGAACAGACTGATGTTATTCCTGATGCAATGCAAAATGTTTTATATGAATATTCCAAACAGCACTGGCTCCAGGACTGATCCCTGTAACATCCCACTCATCACAGCCCTTGGAGATGAGAACTCCCTCCCCACCATTACCCTCTGCTGTCTCCCCTGCAGCCAATTCTTGATCAATTTAACCATCTTAGTCCCCACCCCCACATGTCAACTTTCCCCCCAACCTCCCATGTGGCACTGAATCAAAAGCCTTGCTGAAGTCCAAATACATGACATCCACAGCATGGCCCTTATCCAAGTCCCTCATTTGACAGTCATAATATTCAACCAGGTCAGTCTGACAGGATCTTCCCGAAACAAACCCATGTTGATGACTGTTCTGGAGCCCATTGTCTTCCAGAAAGGACACCAGCCTCTCCTTCAGGATTGTCTCTATCAGCTTCCCCACAATGGATGTTAGACTTACTGGTCTGTAATTGCCTGGTTCATCATTTGGGCAACTTTTTGTGGAGGGGTACCATGTGTACCGTCCTTCAGTCATGTGGTATGCACCCAGTGTCCAGGAAGGTATTGAATAGTTCCACCAATGGTACAGCGAGGACTTCTGCCGTTTCTGTGGGAAGTTTGGGTTTCTCTGTTAATTCTGTCTTAAAGAACCATTATCCTATAAAGACTGGGATACTTCCTGGTGGGTTTGAAAAGAGGTGGTACACCCTCTTCTCCTTCAACTTGCTTACTGCATTTCCCCTCTCCCTTTTCACCTTCCCTCTCCCTAATTAAGGAGGTTCCTCTTTTATTACTTATAGAATACATTAGTGTGTTTTCCATTCCACTGATTTTCTATTTGTATTTGCTTCTTTTCATACCAAAAAATGTACATGTGCACGTTATTCATCACTATATGTAATTGTCATAGTGTGATCTGAACCTTGTCTGTGTCAAACAAGAAAGTATAAATAAAATAGGAAAACTTGTGGTTGGATGTCAGGAAGAGAAAAAGGCACTCACCTCACTCCCTTGAAGACACACTCAGGGACACAGGATGTATCGGTTACACCACTGGTGCCAATACTTTAGTTAAGTGCTGAGTAGTGCAGGAATAGTACAAATACCCAAATTAATTACAGTCACATGCAAAGAGAGAACAATGGCAAACAGAGTTTATCAGTCAGTCAGAAACTGGCTGGCATAATTGATTTAATACTTCATGCTGTCTGCCTCATCAGAGCTGCATGGCTCCATATAAGCTGTACTTTTGTACCCCACAAATGATTTAATCAATGGTCACCATGGTAACCTGGATATCAGTTGCATGAAGTGATAGTGACAAATTCAGTGTTCTTCAGCAAAAAGCTCATATCCTATGGTAAAAGGAGAAACACAGATTACAATGCAGCAACTAGTCTGCAGGACAGGATGGGCAACTTCTCAGCACTGTGTGGTCCTAGTGCTGTGTCTCGTGTAATGCTTGGGTCCCCTTCTACAAAATATAAAGAAAAGAACATTAAAATATGTAACAAACAGGGTTAAATCCACAAAATAGATAGCTAGATAGACAGATTAAAAAATAATCGGGGGAGGGGGAGCGGGGAAGGGAAGAATGAAGTAACTGCAATGAAAGGAAGGAGGAAAGAAAAAAGGAAGAATAAAATATCAGGACTGATCATACAGTACTACTGTCAGAATAAAGACCAACTGCAGGATCTGAAGTACAGAGATCTAAGTGTATTTTTTTTTTTGTTTATTGCATTAAAAAATATATAAAATAGACACATATATATGCATACATGCATACTAGGTACAGCAGAACACTGCATTATACTTAAGAAACTCAGTATTGTCAATACAGGAAAACCATCTGTAGTATCAATGTAACCACACTGTGGGAATATACTCAAATATTTTAACAGTCATTATACAACAAGACCCATGATGTAGTCAGTGCTCAGTAGAGGGTAAGATAAAAATGTACCAATTTGTAATAAATAAGCTTTACTAAACAAGCAGCAGGTGCCTACAGCACAGGGGGATGGGGTCCTTGAGAAGACTGTTCCCCCAGCCCTCCCAATGTTCCCAACATCATGGGTAGTGTCTGTGTGGGGTCCATTGACTGCCACCATCCCCACTGTGACCAGAAGCAGCATCCTGGGGAGGGGCATGTATCACTTACAGCTTCCTTCAGAAGGCATAGCCAACCTCCCACGCACTACACCTGCACCATCATGAATGGCGTGGTGTGTGGACAAGCCCACTAAGCTGGCCCCTGGCCCACCCCCATGTGGAGCTACATTTTCAGACAGGGCTTTGGTTGTGAATGGGGGCATAGTGGTGTCTTGCATATTGCACAGTGGTGCAGTGTGTATGGTCAGGGTGCCTATTCACAAATGCGGATGAGCTCTGAGCCGGGGTTGAACATTGCATAGCCCATCCGCACCTTTCATGAATAGGGCCCATTCAACTTACTGATAAAAAAGGGGCAATGGCCAATGTTAAATGTGTGGTGACAAAAAAAATTCCATAAAAGGATTCATACAGTTCATAAAATTACATATGCATGAATTTCATTAGTAAAGTTCACAACACCAAAACTGTTGCCTTTAAGCATATCTGGCTCACTCGCTGTCAAGAAAAAATGGTTGATGACAGAGCCCAGCATATGTGCAGCTTTTCATAAAATGACACAATCTCCTTCCTATGAACAAATTACTGTACTAAAAAATATGACAAACTTTTCAGATGCCTGCATACAAAACTGTAACAGGCTGCTACCGCTTCAGACTCCTACTATCAGTGACATGGGAAGACATCAGGTAAAGGAAAACAGTTTGGCACACATTCTGGAGAATGTACCTTTTTGTTAAGAATGGGACATTTCACAATATCACAAATGATCTGACTATAACAAGCTAACAACAGTAGCATCAATATGTTAAACAAGCATTTGCCAATGTCAAATGCTTGCCGAACAGAGGCTGTTGTACTGGGTCCTGCTTGTACACATTTTTACTACATATTTACCCAAGATACAGCAGAAAAGATGTAATATGTCATATGCAGTGAGTTCATGATATTACACATTTTTTGTATTGTATTTACCCACCAGAGTAGAGGTGAGATGCGATATCTTGTAGTGCGGTCCTGTTTTTGTAATGTATTTTTCTGGGACAGATCATTTTAGATGCGACATGTCCTTTTTGATGGGTGTCTACAGTAGGGTCCTGTTTTTACTTAGTTTTGCAATATATTTACCCAGGATAACCCAACTGAGATACAATTTCTCATTTTCAGTGGGGTCCTGATTGACTCAGTTATGTACTGTATTTACCCAGAAGAGCATAGCTCAGGTGCTGTCTTGTTTTAAGTGGGATTCTGCTTTTCCCAGTTTTTACTCTCTGTTCACACAGGACTGCATACAATGCAATATGTCATTTTAAGGGAGCCTACTTTTACCCATGTTTAGAAAGTATTTACCTAGGACAGCCCAGCTGAAAAGCAAATTACATTTTCAGGGGATCCAGCTTTTACAATGCGTTTTCTTCCCCAGGATAAAGCAGCATAGATGCACAGTTTAAAGGGGGCTGTGCTTTACTGGGGTCCTGCTTTTACGTACTTTACTATAATTGTACCCAGGGTAGACCAGTTGAGATGCAATATCTCATTTTCAGAAGTGTCTTGCATTTACAGTACATAATTTTAAATTGCATTCACACAGGATAGGTCAGCTGACAGGCAATAGCTAATGTTCAGTGGACCCCTTGACCTTCGGTTCCCCTAGTGGTTGTAGTCCTTATTGAGCCAATGGGTCCATGGTTGTGCTGTGCAGAAACATTGTGGTGGTCATGACATCACTGTTTTTATTTATTTATTTTTAATTGCAATTCTGGTATGAATGGTCTGGTCACAGATGTGAGCCTTGAAAATGTTCACAATAAGCAGGGAGCAGTTAGGACAGGATAATTTCAAGTGTACTGCACTACAAAAAAGACTGATAACATTAAATCTCTCATCATCCATGAATGGAACTCCTAATATGTTCCCTCACTTAGGTGAAGCACGCAGTTCATTTATTGTATGGTACTGTTGTTACCAGTATCACTTGCTGACCTGTTGTATTACATCGTGGGCAGATTGTATTGACTCTGTGCTGTTACAGACTAATGATGACAGATTACAAGCAATCAGAGAGCACCTGATTTTAAGACCCTTTTGAATTTTCAAATGTGTACTTCTCTCTGTTTAAAAATGTTAGAATCAGGATATGGTAACCTCGCATGCTTATTTAAAACTAAATTAACCTAGTCTCTGTCTCTTTATATAGTCAGCACACTTGAAATTACCGCATCTCAACCACTCCCTGCTTTTTGTCATCATTGTCAAGGCTCGCATTTGCAATTAAACTGTTCATGCAATTTAAAAAAAAAATAAGAAGAAACAGTGATGTCAGAACCTCCATGACCTATCTGTGTAGTACAACCATGAATGCACTGCCTGAATAAGCACTACAACAAAGAAGGGAACTAAAGGTCAAGAAAATGAAAACAAAATCTATAAAACATGTCAAATAAATACACTCCAGAAGGGCACAGATGTCTACATTATTAATCATTTTACTCTGGTACCTTGCTTTAGATTGACCAGCCTCATTTCAGGGGAGGCAGTACAGTGCAGTGGTTTATGGCTCGGAGCTGCAAATCTGGAGACCTGGGTTTGAATCCCACAGCCCCCACTTGCATACTGTGTGACCCTGATCAAGACACAACTTCTTTGTGCTCCCAGGTTGCACCTGCACACACGCTTTCAGCTTAGTGTGTCTCACCTGGTTAAACAATTGGGGAGAAAAAAGGTTACGGGGGCACAACATAAGTTACACTGCCTGGTGTGTGACTGTGAGTGGGGGCATCAAAGATTGTTTCCTGAGTGAAAGTCACAGGCGACCTGGAAAAGTAGAAGGATAGCATGATCAGACCTAGTCACTAGTCCAAGAAGGGAACTTTGGAATGGTAGTCATGCTGCTGTACTGCTGTGTGACCTAATAACAGTGCTGTCTGACACCTTCTCTGTGAGAAGTTACAGGACTGCAGTGCAGTCATCAAGTCCAGCCATTGGGATGGTCACAGAGTTAGGGAGGGGTAGCAAAAGAAGTGAATGGCTTTAAAATTATCATCTTCCCTCTTTAACAAACAACTGTTAGGGGGCCAGAAATAGGACATGATGGGAGTGGTGCAGTGCAGTGGCTGTGGAGCAGCAGTCTTCCAGGAGATGTTCTGGAGGATGCAGTGTTGTCCCATCTGCAGGCGCCTCTCTAGGCTGAGAGAGGAGGTTGCTCATCTCCAGGCTGAGTTGGCCAGGATTTGAGGAACCTCCTCTCCCACCAGTGACCACCAGGGTCACTGCTGTTGCCTCAGAGGTTGCCAAGAAAGAGGAGCCATTGGACCACAGTGGGCTCAGGGAGGGTGAGGATGGTGGAACAGAGGTGCATCCCTCCAGTTGTACCTCTCCACAATTTCTATGCCATTCTGGAAAAGTGTGGTTCCTCTATGGAGGCATCCACAGTGGAGACCAAGGAGAATGCAGGGAACCTTCACAAAGGAGACCCACAGGAGGGTGGTATGGGGCCCCACAGGGGAAGAAAACAACTCCTGGTTGGGGACTCCATTGTTAAGAAGGTAGAACGGATGGAGAAAGGGGAGAGGGAGGTAAGGTGCCTGTCTGGTACCATGACTTGGAGGGACAGGGAGCGAATTCTCAGGATCGCAGGAGCAGCTGCACAGGGGAGGGAGCAGGATGTAATTGTCCACCTAGGGACAAATAACCTGGCTAAGAAAGGGATCAAAGCAGTGCAAGAACCATTTGTGGAGATGGGGAGGGGCCTTAGACAAATAGCACACATGGTAACCTTCTCAGAGGTGCTGCCTGTCTATGGCATGGGTGAGGCTAGGATGCTCCACACCATGGGAGTCAATCAGTGCTAGAAAAACTGGTGCAGAGCTCAGGGATTTGGCTTTATTGGGGACTGGGGGTCCACCTGGAGGGATGCAGGCCTATACTGGCATGATGGTCTGCATCTGTCCAGGAGGGGAACCAGAATGCTAGGAGATAGGTTTAAATGCTTCACTGGCAAGCATTTAAACTAGCCAAGGGGGGAGGCACTGGAGAGGAGTAGGAAAATCCTAGCCCCTCCCTAAAAAATCAGTGTACTATGTGAGGTAGACACTAACATAGAGATGTCGATAGGGAGATGCGCTGGGGTAAATGGAGAAAGTGACAGACGCAATAAGGACAGGGATAGGGCAAAAAGGGGTAATACCATCAAGAAATGGAAGGTAACGAGTACCAATACCCATAGTCTGGGCAACAAGCTCCCTGAACTGGTAGCCGTGATGGAAGAGGGATGCCTGGATATCACAGCAATCAAATAAACATGGTACACAGAGAACCATGACTGGGATGTTAACATACCAAGGTACACAACCTACAGGAGAGACAAGGAGGGGAGAAGAGGGGACAGAGTAGCTCTCTATGTAAGGGAAGAGATAAAAGTAACTGAACAAAAGAGTAAACGGGGAGAAGAGGAGGCACTGTGGGTCACCTTAGAGCAGGGGTTCTCAAATGGTGAGGCCAGCCTCCTTGGGGAGGCCCCAGCCTGTTCCAGGGGAGGCTCAAGCAAGTCTGAAAAAGTACTGTATTTAAATTTTGAGTTTTATATATTTTGTGTGAAGAGATTAAGCAAACTGAAAGACGATAGTAGGAGGTGAATTTTATGTATTTATTTACTAATAGGTGACAAGGGAAAGGTTTCATGTCAGTATAGGACAAAGAACTGAATGTGAGCCAAGTACTCATAGGGGTTTCAGTTTATTCATGCTGTACTACACAAAGTACAGTATGTTATTTTACTTTGGGGAGGCCCAAGATTATTTAAGTTTTTGGGGGAGGCTCAAAATCTTTTCCATGGATTTGGGGAGGCTCACTGTGTCACAGTCTGAGAACTATTGCCTTAGAGAATGGAAATGGCACCACAATCTGCACAAGGGTTGTATGCAGACCCCCATGTTGGTTACGGGAATGCATGACAGTGGAGGGCTTTAAATCAGCCTTAAAGACCTATCTGTGGCACCCAAGCTTATGGTAGTGATTAGTTTGTTGTAATGGTATGTTGGTGTTTGTTTGATTTTAAGACTGTTTTATCCTGATCTGTTTGATTTAAATCTGTATGGTGCCTTGGTTTTTGAAAGGCGCCTTAAAAATAAAAATATTATTATTATTATTATTATGTCAGGGAGAGGGAATGGACAAGGATATGATAGAAGATAAACTTAGGATGGCAGAGAAAGAGGAGATACTGTTGATGGGGGACCTGAATATGCCAGATGTTAACTGGAGCACCTTTGCTGCAGCCACATCCAAAAGCAGGGCCATTCTCGAGACCCTTCAGGTAGCATGCCTCAGACAGTTCATTTTGGAACCTTCTCATGAGGAAGCAATCTTAGACCTCATACTCTCAAATGGGAACAGTGAAATGATCTCAGATCTAGAAGTGGGTAGCCATTTGGGAACAAGTGACCATCCAACAGTGTGGTTCATGATAAACTCAACTACAGAGTCAAGCCATACCAAAGTGAGGGTTCTGGACTTCAGGAGGGGTGACTTTGGCAAGATGGTAGAGTGCCTTAGAAAAGCACTAGCAAACAGGCTAGATGGAGGGGTGGAGCAACAATGGGGAAATATAAAAACTGTCATCACAGAGGCAACAAGCCTTTGTGTGAAGCAAATAAATCAAAATGAAAGAAAAAGCCACTATGGTTCTCAAAAGAGGTGGCAGTGAAGGTTAGGGAGAAAAATATAGCATTTAGGAAGTTTAAGGAAACACAGAACACCAGGACAGAGAACTGTACCAGTTAAGGCAGAAGGAAGCAAGGAGAGTAGTCAGAATAGCAAAGGCTCATATTGAGGAAAAGATAGCCAACTCAGTTAAGAAGGCAGATCAAACCTTTTTAAGGTATATCAGGGAGCGAAGAAAGGCAAAGGGAGGGATAGTGAGGTTGAATAGAATGGACGGTGGGTGGGCAGAGAGGGACAGTAAAAAAGCAGGGATACTGAATGAATACTTCTGTTCAGTATTCACAAAAGAGGAGGTGAGGAAGGTGCCTAATCCAATTAACACAAGCACTCTGCAGAGGAGGGTCGATCCCAGTCTTTTCACAGAAGAAAGGGTTCTGAAAAAAACTCCTTAAACTGAAGGTGGACAAAGCAATGGGGCTAGATGGAATTCACCCCAAAATTCTAAAAGAATTAAGCAGAGAACTAGCGACACCACTGACTACCCTTTTTAACAAATCTTGGGAGGATGATGTGGTACCTGAGGACTGGAAGAAGGCAGATGTGATTCCCCTTCACAAAAGTAGGAGCAAGAGAGAGGCAGAAAACCACAGACCTGTCAGTTTGACCGCTGAAGTAGGGAAAGTGATGAAATCACTTCTGAAGGAAAGAATTATTGAGTATCTAGAGGTCAGTCAGGCACAGGACCTAAGGCAGCATGGGTTCACAGCAGGAAGGTCAAGTCAGACAAATCTAATTGATTTCTTTGACTGGGTGACCAAAACAGTAGACCAGGGAGGGGCTGTGGACATGGCCTACCTAAACTTTAGCAAGGCATTTGACACAGTCCCACACAAAAGATTAATAGTCAAATTAACCAGCCTGGGAGTGGGTCCTAAGGTGGTAACCTGGGCAAAACACTGGCTGAACAACAGGACACAGAAGGTAATTGTAAATGGAGTCCACTCTGAAGAAAGAGGGGTTACTAGTGGGATATCACAGGGTTCAGTACTGGGTCCAGTCCTTTTTAATGTCTTTATAAGTGACATTACAGACAGATTGGAAGGAAAATTATGCATTTTTGCAGATGACACAAAGATTTGCAACACAGTTGATACACAAGGAGGCGTGGAAAGGATGAGAAGGGACTTGGGGACTTAACAAGGTTGGAGGAATGGTCAGAAGTATGGCAGCTTGGAGTCAGTGTAAAGAAGTGCAAAATAATGCACCTGGGAAACAAAAATCCAGGGAAGATTACACAGTGGGGGGTAGTAACAACAACAAAATGGAAAGGACCTGGGGTAATCATATCAGATGACCTTAAGGTTGGCAAGCAATATGAGAAGGAGGAAGGGAGGGCTGGGGGGAATGCTGGGATGTATAGGGAGAGGTATCACCAGAAGAAAACAGGAAGTTGTTATCCCTCTGTACAGACAGTTGATGAGACCCCATCTGGAGTACTGCATCCGGTTCTGCAGACCCCATCTCAGCAAGGACATAGACATGGTGGAGGCAGTTCAGAGGAGGTCAACTAAAATGGTGCAGGGTCTGGAAGAAAAGCCATATGAGGAGAGACTAAAGGAGCTTAATATGTATACCCTTGAGGAAAGGAGGGAGAGGGGGGACTTGATAGAAATGTTTAAGTACCTCAGTGGAATCAACAAAGTCCAAGAGGGTAGCATCTTTCAGAAAAAGAGATATGCAAGAACAAGAGGACACAATTTGAAGACAGAGGGGGGACGACTCTAGGGCAATGTGAGGAAGTATTTTTTCACAGAGAGGGTGGTGGATGCATGTAACAGCCTTCCTGAGGAAGTTGTGGGGTCTAAAACTGTGGGAGAATTCAAGAATGCATGGGACAGACATAAGGCAATTTTTGTGGGGAGAAGGAAGAAATAGACTGTCGGTTAAATGGGATCTGCAGCTTATCCTCTAGGTAGGGAAGTGGGCAGACTAGGTGGGCCAAACGGTCCTTATCTGCCATCAAAGTCTATGTTTCTATGTTTAAGAGAAGGGATTGAGAATGAAAATAACTTTCTTGTGTGTGCAAATTAAAGGTGAAAGAAAGGCAGTCACCCATCCTTTCAGTTCACTAAGGTTGCAGCATTTAAAAAAAAGACTGACAGGACATACCTTAAACAGAGAGTGCAGCTTAGGAAAGGAAAGAGGAATATAGTCATATTTAATTTGGAAAGCATGTAGCATCTCTGGTATATATTCAGGCAAATAAAGGACAGAAGAAGTGTCTCTGAGGTTGATGCAACCTGCAGATGAAGAGAGAGTGAACAATTCAGAGAAACAACAGAAAAGGAAAGTTGCTCTGTGTAGCAACTCCCTATGACTGCTCCCACCACCTAACACTTATTGTAGCATCTGAACTACCCTTTTTCAGTGATAGTGTGCTTAATCTTTGCATGGTGAGTCTCCTGATATCTGAAAGAAACTATGTTCATGCAGGAATGGAAGCGGAGATGCATCTCCCAATGCCGAAAGGCACACCTCCTGTGTCACTGGAGAAAACTAGCAAACAAGCCAAGGCCCAGCTGGGTGCCAGCGGAAAACCCTCTACTGCTACCACAGCACAGGCCTCAGAGGCAACTAATCTCACACTTGCATTGCTTCATGGAATTCAGCCCATTTCAAGAAGATATAAAGTCACTTATCGCTGAAGTCAAGCAAATGACGTCTGCGCTTGATGATCTCTCCACAAGGATGGCAGATAATGAAACATGCCTTATTTCCTTGGAGAAGTGAGTGGAATGAATAAACACAGATACTGTCGATAATAGACACAGAATTAAAAAACTGGAGACTAAAATAGAGGACCTGGAGCGGAGGAGTCACAGAAACTATATGGTTATAACTGGATTACCAAAAAAAGAGGAAGAGACCAATACCATTTTATTTACTCATAAACCGGTTAAAAATTGGCAGGTTCCTCTCCTTTTGGTGTGGTCTACACCATTGAGTGGGCCCATAGAGCACTTAGACCGATGCCATCACCTGGCTCTACCACGCATCCTCTTAACTTCAAGTTCTTAAATTTCCAAGAGAAGCAACTTTTCCTGGGGAAAGTGAGGGAGCTTCAAGAAATACAGTGGAAGGGGTGCAGAATAAGAATCACCCAAGACCTACCAGCAACTGTTAAACAATGCAGGACCCAATTTCACCCCATCATTTAAAAGTTAATAGCTGCAGGAGTGAAATACAAGATGGGATACTCAGCGCATTTACAAGTTCTGATAGCAGGATCCTGGTCTATCTTTGAAGAGACAGAAGCAGCGCAGACAGCTCTCCAGGTAGCTTTTCCAGAATATATACCAGAGATGCTACATGCTTTCCAAATTAAATATGACTATAAGCACCTCCTGCTAACCTCCACTAGAAGAACCACGAGTTACATGCTTTATGGCGTGTAGAACAGGAGCCTTGCTGCTCATTTTAGTGTGTGGAATAGAAACCTTGCTGCTCATTTGTTGTTACCATTCCTTAAAGCTGCCAGTCCAATTTTGGGATTCAATTTGTTTTTTTTTCCTTTCCATTGACTTAACCACTCCTGTTTTCCAGGATTTGGCTAAGCTGCCTTAAAGTGTCAAGGGGACTTTGGAAACCTCCCATTGGGGGGTTTGTGTTACAGACCTTATGGAAGTTATTAAAAAAAGAAAGGGAACAAAAATGTTTTGATCTATCTAAATAACTAATCTAAGACACTAGTTTCACTCCATTAATGTTTCATAAGTTTGGCATCATTGTTGGGTGGTGAGAGGGCAGAACTGAAGGGGGTTAAAAGGAAAGCTCTGTACAACATTGTTCAAGCAGTATTGGTAGGTGGGAGGGTTGGGTTATTTTTATTTTATAAGGCAGTTGTTTGGATTTATTAATGATTGGAGGGTTTGTGTGTTTGGAAGGAAGGGATGAGAAATGGGGGGTGCAGTGCAAGGGTAAGGGAAAGCACAGCAAGGTTATACAAAAAGGTACCAGATATTTTCTTACTATCACCCCAGAAATCCACTGGTACTATTCTGTGATAGATAATGGCTAGGAAAGTACATATTGCTACATGGAATGTGAAAGGTGTTAGGTAAAAGCCATAACAATACAAGGTATTGAAACACTTGAATATTTTATCAGAGAAAATCACCTTTATTCAAGAATCCCATTTGTTGGACTCTGAAGCACTTCAATTACGAAGACAAGTGGGACAGGTTTTCTCAGATGAAGGTACTATAAACAGCTGTGGATCTATGATTCTAATTCACAGGAAACTCTTGTTTTCCACCATCCATATTGTTAAAGACCCCAAGGGCAGATTTAAATTAGTTCAGGGCATAATTATTTCTAAGGAAATACTGCTGGGTAGCATCTATGTTCCCAACCAGGATACATCTGGGTTTTTCTCGCAACTCACCCAAATCTTAATCCTCTTTATGTCAACCCCAATGATCCTTGGGGACAATCTTAATTTGGTTTACTTTAGAACAGACTGGTCACCACAGAAAAGGACTTTCCCCAGCCCAACAGGTGCTAAGAGAATTGATGGACCAGGCAGGGTTATATGATATATGGCGGGTTCTCCACCCATCAGATAAAGAGTACACGTGCACTTCTCCAGTTCACAACTCCTCTTCCCATGTTAACTATTTACATTTTTCCCACTCACTTATTCCCGGGGTTCATGAAGCCTCAATTTATCCTGGCCCTCCCTCGGAACACTTACTAGTTATAAGTCATCTTTCCCTGTTGTCTCTATCTAAAGAGGGGTCTCGATGGAAACTTAGTGAGCAGTTGCTGAAAGATCCTGGTTTAGTCCAAGTTATTTGTGAGCATATAGAACAATTTATTGAGATTAACCATGGCTCCACTGAGAGACTAGACATGGAATGGTATGCCTAAGAAGGATTCTGATAGGTTTAGCCTTCAGAAGAAAAAAAACTGCAGAGCAACAATTGTCACAATTACTATCTCAGATTAGAAAATGGGCAAATTCATATCTGTATCCTGATTGGCCAAAAGCACTAAGAAGCCAGGCCGGTATGAGACAACAGAGACCAAGAAATAACTAGTCCCAGTCTCTGGTGCCTCATTTTCGTCAGCTACTAATAGGCCAGTAGAACGTTGAAAAAGACAACAGCTGCCATGATGGTTGGCTCACTGATGGATCCCTAAACTGTAAGTCGCTCTCCCCATGTCCACCTTGCAAGAGCATCCATACATTTAACTGTTAACAAATATAAAAGCACACACAGTTGTGACTAAAATAAATTTCAGCTGCAAAATGTTAGTGTAAGTTCAGTCACCGCAAGACCGCTATCCCCAGAGAGACAGCAGCAGCCCCCCAAATGGTTAACTTTACTAAAAAATGCACTCCAGGCCCTCTCAATTACGTTGCACTGAATGGTGGTACCAGAGTTACTTGACCCACAATTTCATATATTTAACAACATTAGAAGAAAAAAATGTTCAACACTTTTAACATTTAAATAGTGGCAGTAGCACATGGTGTGTTAACCGCTACTCCAACACACACCACTACCCTTAACTGCAGCCCTACTTGCCAAACAGAAAACAAAAAATATGTTTTTTTTGTTGAAAAACAAAACTACCTCCTCTTAGCTTGTAGCAGAGGAACTGTGTTCAGATCACCTTGTAAACATTGCTGTCGGAGTCGCTGCTGAATGAAATGATTGAGTCAGAGGAATCGGATGCCCAGCTGTCTTGGTGCTGCTGATCTGGGTTATATGTGCAGCGGACCAAGTACGAGAAATCCCTGTGGTGCAGGTAAGGCATGGTGCTGCCCTGCAGGTCCCTGTCATCCACTGGAATGCTACGTCTGTGCAGGTGTTGTTGATTCATGGAAAAGGGCATGCTACCACGTCTTTGGTCCAGGTTCTTCAGTTTGTTCAGAGTCATGATGTTGCTGTTGGGAAAGGTATAGTGAGAAAAAAGTAAAGCAACCAAGTCAATGATCAGAAAGAGTATATACTGCAGGACACTTGCTGGCTAACTTCTGTCTCTCAGCTATGTACAATGAAAAATAAACTTGCCTAAACAAATACTGACTAACTAACTGAATAAATCCTCCAGTTCCTGTATCAGTGAATGTGTTTTGCAAATATTTTTGCAAACTATATGCTTGCTTATACTTACACCACTTATAAGATCACTTCCAAAACCATGAGCAAACTGAAAAAAAAATAGAGCGTGCTGGGGGTGGGGAGTAGTGCCAGGCAAAACTGCCTACAGCCTTCAGCCTCCAAAATATCAAAACTCTATGGCTTAAAAGCAAAAGAAACCACAACATTCTAAAGCAGGTGGAAGAACTAGTTTATGACAAAACTAATTTAAAACTAATTTTTTAGGGCCTATTTTTTAATTAATTTATTTATTTTACAGTGCACATTTTCTAAGTGCAATAATACCCTCCAGGATGGGTGGTGTTGTGCTATAATGGACCTTCTAGGAGCTATAATAGCCTCCGCCTGCAGTGTCAGGCCTTATTATGCCCATGGGCAGTCCGGTATAGCACAATACTGCCCACCCTGTCAGGTATTATTGCTTACTTAGAACTATTGAGTGGAATTTGGCCCCACAGTTTCTGACTCTCTCCGTCAGGAACTAACCAAGTAGAGAGCTGCCTGCTTAGAACTACTGAGAGAAAAAGGGGAGTATGCCATGCTGAGAACAAAAGCTTCTTATACAGATCAGGGTGAAAAGGTAGGCCACCTATTACCACTTAGAATAAAACAATTAGAGTCTTCCCACTTTATAGCCTCAATATGCTTTCAAGCTGATGGTTCCCTGAAAACCACCCCAAGGGGCATTATATCTTAATTTACAGATTAGAACAAGTCACTATACGGCCCCATGCCAGACCCTCCCACTGATCATATATTAGATAAGTACCTTAAGGAGTCTAAACTGCCTCATCTTTCTGAAGAACAACAGAAAATACTATTATATCTAATTACCGATAGGGAACTGACTGACATAACTAATAATCAACCTAAAAATAAAACTCCAGGTATGGATGGCTACTCGGCTAATTTCTATCAAAAATTTTAAAAACAAATTAGCCCTTTGCTTCTCCCCTTATATCAACACATACTTTCTGGATCAGAAACTGACCCAACCCTTTTTGAAGTGCTGATTGTATTTTTACGCAAACCTGGTAAGACACCCGATCTGGTCACAAATTATTGATCCATTTCTCTCCTTAATCAGGATATTAAACTTCTAACTAAATTACTTGCCAGCCATCTCAGTTTAATACTTCCCAACTCTTATTGGACCAGAACAGGTCAGTTTTATGTCTAATCATCTTTGCACCCTGTCTCATGTCTTCTCGACAGCCAGAGATGCTCCATTTCCTGCAGCCCTGGTTTTTCTGGATGCTGAGAAGGCATTCAACAGGGTGAACTGGCACTATCTTTTCCAGACCCTCAAAGCTTTTGACTTCCCAATTGATTTTCAAAACTGGATCTGGTCCTTTTACCGGTCCCCTACTGCCCAAGTACCTGGTAATGGAGTGACCTCAGATCCTTTCACACTGTACTCAGATACGAGGCATGGTTGCCCTCATCCCCATTACTTTATAACCTCTTTCTAGAACCTTTGATTTATAGATTAATGGACTGCCAGGCTATTCAAGGTATTATTATACAATCACAGGAAATCAAGGTCTTGGCATACACAGATGACCTTCTTCTTCAACTCTCCCACCCTGTCACTTCAATTCCCCCAATATTAGAAACTACAGAAACATACACAGTGGTCTAATCTCTAACTATAAATTGAATGTCAACAATACAATTGTCTTCCCCCTCAACCATAAAATATTTAAACCAGCCATATTAGCATTAGGATTTTTCCTGAGGATTCTCTAAGGTATCTTGGTACAGAACTCACAAGACATCCAGTGAATTCTCTAAAACTGAATTTGGACTCCCTGGTACACACAATCAGTCAAGACTTAGACTGATGGTCCACCCTCCTGATCTAAATTTGGGATAGGATCACCCTACTCAAAATGAATGTTTTCCCGCAGTTCTTCTACACCCTTACTTTATTTAATATGTGCCTCCTCTGTCCTGGTTCAAGAAAATACACAGCCTTTTCACTAAATTTATCTGGTCCAATAAAACACCCAGAATAGCTTGACATAAATTAGCTGCTCCCAAATCCAGAGGATGACTATGTCTCCCTCACATCGGCCTTTACTTTTGGGCCAGTCATGTAAATTAATATCTAAAGTGGCTTTCACCAGATATTTCACTCCATTTCCCAATTTGGCTTAAAAATGAATTAGCTCAGATCTGCTCCTGTGGATTATCTCTGGAGGCTCTCCTACATATTAGAGGACATATTCTCCCCTCTGAGTTAAAAAATGTTCCATTGCCTTATTAATAAAGGTTCATTCCCAACTTTGCCTTTTTCTCAAATATACAGTAAACACACAACAGACCTAAGACAACCCTTATTGGGCAATCCTAATTTTAAAATTGACAGTACAGTTCTGTCACCTAGTTGGCTTCCTTACTTAGGGGATGGCCAACTAAACAGTTTAATTAAAGAAGGTGTATCATAGTTTTCCATGGGAGAACTCAAGCATAAGTTTAATATTCCAAATATGAATGCTTTCAAAGTTCTCCATTTGAGACATCGTCTATTACAGGTACTGGGAAAATATCCTTCCCCATCAGTCTTCCTGTTCTTCCCAAGAGAACTGATCCACTATCGGCCTTCCATAGGCAGCCTCCAAGATCTATGGGATCCTGTTTGATTGGATCTACCCAAAGTGCTTTGGCCCTATGTCCTACTGGTCTACCTCCTTCCCAGATCTCATTATTGATTGGCCATCCCTTTGGCACAATTGCCACATGTTTGTAACCCAAAACAGACTGAGGCTTATGCAGATGCACATGCTTCATAATTTATATTATTCTCCTCAAAAATTTGCCAAACTAGGTTTAATATTCTCACCTCTATGTGTTTGCTGCCTCCAAGAGGAGAGCACGTTATGCCATGTTTTCTGGTCCTGTCCTAAAGTGGCCCCCCCATGGGCTGATGTCCACCAAAAATCAGATCCTCTCTTAGGTCTTGCAGAATTGTTTACCCCCAAAATCTGCCTGTTAGGAGATTTCTCGGGAATTACAGTCCTTAATCGGAAATATTACATGGCTTTCATCTCCACGTCAGTTAAAAAACTGGTACTGAGGTACTGGATAGACCAGGAATAAATGTCTTATTGTGAGTGGCTTGCTGAATTTCTAGCAAATCTTAGGATGGAGAAGGCGACAGCAAGCCTAAATAATAGACTAGGAAAGTTCAAGAAGATCTAGTAACAAAAAGACACAGAATCTCCACAGCGGCTCTGGGAACTAGACTTAAAAATGTCATCACTTGCTATTCAAGCTGGCAGCAGATGGCAAACCGCAGAAACATATGAACATACGACCTGCCAGCAGAAACAGTCCCAATGGTCTATTGAGTCTGCTCAATTGTGTAGCAAGCTCCTCAACTTGCAGCTGCCCCATCCTCCCCAGTACTCCTCATAATTTCCCATTCCACTCTGTCCCACCCTGTCTTGAAACCTCCCAACATACTACAGGATACCAGGCAGAGCATTCCACTTGTCGCCCACCCGTTAAGTGAAAAAGTGCTTCTAGATTCCCTTCCTGAATCTTCCCCCCACCAATCTTAGCCTATGCCCTCTTGTGTCCCCCCCCCTTCTAATCTGGGATATCCCTTCTGTATCAGTTTTATTAATCCCCTTTAAGTATTTAAAAGTTTCAATCATATCCCCCATCCCTCCTCTGCTCCAGTGAACATATGTTCAGCTCACACAGCCTATCCTCTTTGGACTTACCCTCCAGACGCCGGATTATCTTTTTTGCCCTGTGTTGTACCCTTTCCAATAGTCTGATGTCCTTCTTCAGAAATGGGCACCAGTACTGCACACAGTACTCCAGGTGTGGCCTGACCAGTGGCCTATACAGGGGGAAGGATTCCCTCCCTATTCCTGGAAGAGATACCCCTCACTATACACCCTGCATCTGGTTGGCTTTTGCCACCACCTTCCTGCACTGTGCTAAATTGTTCATCTTCCCTGTTATAAGCACCCTGTGATCCTTTTCCTCCTCAGTGCTTTTCAACTGAACCCCTCCCAGTTGATAGCTCCTCCCCTGGTTTCTAGCTCCAAAATGCAGTACTTTGCACTTCTTAGCATTGAACTCCAACTGACATGTTTCCGACCACTCCTGTAGTTTGGTCAGGTCATCCTGCAGCCCCTTCCACCCATCGATGTTATATACCACAGCTCCCATACTAGTATCATCAATGAACAGATTGATCTTACTCTGGATCCTGTGCAAGATATCAGCTATTAATATCCCAAACAGCACTGGTCCCAGTACCAATCCTTGTGGCACCCCACTCATCACATCCCTCAGTGTTGAGAGCTCCCCCCTACTATTATTCTCTGCTGCCTTCCCATTAGTCAGTTGGTGATCCAAGTGACCATTTTTGTTTCCACCCCTAAATCCTCCAGCTTACCTCCCAGTCTCCGATGTGGCATAGAATTAAAGGCCTTGCTGAAATCTAAGTACAGGACATCCACTGCATGGTCCTTGTCCAGTTCCCTGATCACCCATAGTATTTGACTAGGCTTGTCTGGCAGGATCTTCCTGAGACAACCCCATGTTGCTGATCATCTTGGAGTCCATTGTTCTCCAAAAATGTCACCAGCTTCTCTTTTTTTTGTATTTATTTATTAAAATTTCAGAAAACACCCTTGAGAACAAGCTAATTTCATAGGTTCCACATCAGATGAACAATATATACTGGGAAAGTATGAGATGGAAAACAAACAAAATAAGTAATTATACAAGACATTACAAGAGTGTATAACTAGAGAAGTTCCAATACATGTGGCATTGTACAATGTATGCCAAGGTGCATATTTGATTAAAACCTGGAATTCAAAGGGTCATATTAGAGGGGGTGGGGGTCTTATGAAACAACCCTTTACAGGAAAATGAGAACAGACTCAGCCTATTATCTAATAATCAACAAGGTAAGGGATGGCATCAGCCCAGGGGCCTCATCTGAGGTGAGAAGATAAAGGACAGAGCATTTTAAAGTGAGCAAGGGAGCTCAGGAGATATAAAATGGGAGAGTGGAGATAGGGGAAACGCCATAGAGGGGTGAGGGGAAAGAGCGGAAGGGATCAAGAGAAATGTGAAGGAGAATGATTAGCAACTTAGAACAGTTAATTACATGCTGAGAACAGTTATGCATACGGTCAGGATAGCATAAGGTTAGAATAAGTGCTATTCACAAGATGGAAGGTTATTGGAAGCAGTCACAACTGGCATCAGCAGCTAGCTGTTGCTTAAGTTTAACCTTGAAGGAGCCAAAGGAGGATGCTGAAGTGATGTCATGGTGCAACAAGTTCATCCACAGTGTGGCATGGGAGGCAAAGGACCTTTGTCCCAGAGAAGTGTGATAGTGGGGTATATTAAAAATCTGACTAATAGAGCTTCTGGTGCAACTACGGTTGATAGTCGGGGTAATAAGCTTTTGCACTCCTGGGGGCATCTTGCCTAATTTTACTTTTTTGGACAGTAAACATGTTTGGTGCATGACTCTACCTTTGAATTGGAGCCAGTTAGCCTGAGCGTACATATCACAGGTATGGAACAGATGGGCTGAGCCGGTAAGGAGCTGGCATGCTTTGTTAAGTGCAACTATAGTGCGGTGAAGAGTTGTTATAGTAGCTGATCCATAGATGGGCAAGCCATAAATCAATAACAAAGCATGCCAGCTCCTTACTGGCTCAGCCCTTCTGTCCCATACCTGTGACATGTACGCTCAGGCTAACTGGCTCCAAGTCAAAGGCAGACTCATGTACCAAACATGTTTACTGCCCAAGAAAGTAAACTTAAGCAAAATGCCCCCAGGAGTCCAAAAGCTTATTACCCCGAATATTGACCATTGTTGCACCAGAAGTTCTACTAGCCAGATTTTTAATATACCCCATTGCCGCACTTCTTGGGGACAAAGGTCCTTTGTCTACCATTTTAAGGCCCATCTGTTATGGCCGGGGAGTGGTGCAGTGCATCCACACTGCGGCGGTGTCTGTTACGGGACCAGCAATGCCAGTCCACACTTCGGGAGATGGGCGACCTTTACAGAAGCACCCAATCGCACAATGCAGCTCGCGCTGTGCTTCAGGCCCAACAGGGGATCATTACCGCCCATCCACACTACCACCGGTAGCGTTATCAAGGCGGGACCAGTTTGATAACTGTTGTTGAAACCACCTCAAATGTGGTTTCAACAACAGTTATGAAAACACCTTCTGTAACATTACAGGTGTAAACGCAAACCATTGCAGTAACAGTTTGGGCACTCTGTAACGTTACAGAAGCATAGTGTGGACAGGGCCTTAGACAACCAGTATTGGAACCCACTCGAGAGGGAGCAATCCTAAACCTGGTTCTCTCAAATGGAGATGAAGACAGGATCACAGATGTAGAAGTAGGTAGCCATCTGGGAAGAAGTGACCATCGAACAATATGGTTTACAATAAACACAGCAATAGAGTCAAGCCATACAAAGGTAAAAGTACTGGACTTTAGGAGGGCTGACTTTGCCAAAATGGGTGAGTGCCTAAGGAATGCACTAGCAAATGGGCAGGAAGGAAGGGTGGAAGAACAATGGGAAATAATAAAAACTGCCATCACAGAGGTAACAAGCCTTAGTGTGAAGCAAATAAACAAAACAAAACAAAGTAAGAAACCACTATGGTTCTCAAAGGAGGTGGCAGTGAAGGTTCAAGAGAAAAAGAAAGCATTCAGAAAGTACAAGGAATCACAGAAGGAGTAGGACAGAAAATTGTATCAGTTAAAGTAAAAGGAAGCTGGGAAGGCAGTCAGAACAGCAAAGGCTCGAACCGTGGAAAAGATAGCCAATTCAGTTAAGAAGAGAGATAAAAATTTTTTTAGGTTCATCAGGGAGCGAAGGAAGACCAAGGGAAGGATAGTGAGGCTTAACAAAGGGAAGGGGGTGTGCAGAGTGTGACCATGAAAAGGCAGAGATACTAAACAAATATTTTTGCTCAGTATTCACAAATGAAGAGGGGTAGTTACCTAAAACAAACAATAGAAGCACTCTGGATACAGAAGTTGATACCAGCCCATTTACAAAAGAAAGGGTTCTGAAAGAACTCCTAAAACTGAAGGTGGACAAAGCAATGGGGCCTCATGGGATTCATCTCAGTATTCTAAAAGAACTAAGGGTAGAACTAGTGACACCACTGCCTACCCTCTTTAAAAAATCATAGGAGGATGGGGTGGTACCTGAGGACTGGAGGAAGGCAGATGTGATTCCCCTTCACAAAAGTGGGAGCAGGGCAGAAGCAGAAAACTACAGACCTGTTGTGATAGGGAAAATGATGGAATCACTTCTGAAGGAAAGAATTGTTGAGTACCTAGAGGCCAGAGGAGCATTGGACCAAAGGCAGCATGGATTCACAGCAGAAAGGTCATGCCAGATGAATCTGATAGATTTCTTTGACTGGGTGATCAAAGTAGTAGATCAGGGAGGGGCTGTGGACATGGCCTACCTATACTTCAGCAAGGCATTTGACACAGTCCCACACAAAAGATTAATATACAAGTTAGCCAGCCTGGGAGTGGGTCCCAAGATGATAGACTGGGTAAAGATCTGGCTGGAGAATAGGACACAGAGGGTAATAGTAAATGGAATACACTCTGAAGAAAGGAAGGTTACTAGTGGGGTACTGCAGGGTTCAGTATTAGAACCGGTCCTCTTTAATGTCTTTATTAGTGACATTGCAGAGGGACTGGAAGGAAAAGTATGTCTCTTTGCAGATGACACGAAGATCTGCAACAGAGTTGATGCACAAGGTGGGGTGGAAAGGATGAGAAGGGGCTTGGCAAGGGTAGAGAAATGGTCAAATGCGTGGCAGCTTAGATTAAATGCTAAGAAGTGCAAGGTAATGCACCTGGGTAACAAGAACCCGGGGAAGAGTGCACAATAGGGGGTGAGATACTAGCAACAACAAAAATGTAAAGGGACCTGGTGGTAGTCATATCAGATGACATAAAGGTGGGCAAGCAACATGAGAGGGCAGTAAGGAGAGCTGGGGGGATACTGGGATGCATAGGGAGAGGAATTGGGTATTGATTCTGATCGGTCACGGGGGCATGGCGGCCACGCTGGGCAGCGATCTGTGAGCTCTCCATTTTGTTCCATTTTGATCTCCATTTTGCTCTTTGTTTTTGGCTCAAATTTGTTTTAAACTGTCTCTTTTTGGCCCGTCTGTTGTGCAGTCTACATCGCATTATCGCATTATACCGCATTACTGTTGTTCAGCTTTATACCGACTATTCAGTACAGCCACCTGGAATTTGAATTTAAAGAGTGATTTTTTAAAACTGAGGGGACTTGCCTGCCTGCGATGTGTCGTGTTCAGCCATCATATGGTCGTGTTGTTGGCTACTGGCTGTTCGATGAGAGCAGTGTGTGTGGAGTTGATTTTCGACTGCCGCTGCTGTTGTGGAAAGGTTTGGTTGCCGACAGTCTGAGGGTTGGCAACTGCTCGTGTGCTGGAGGATTGGGAGGAGGAACGTTTTTCGGTGGAGTGCTGGTTTCCATTTGGGGAAGGAATTTTGCCGAACTGCAGGAAGAGGAAGTAATCAGTTCCACACTGTGACTGGACCTGCTGTAAGAAGGAAGCATCTGTGGAGAAATAGACAGTGGAAACCGTGGATTATTTTGAATTGTGTGTCCAGATTCCCTGGCCCAGACAGGGTAGTGGGTTTCTCTGCCTTCAGAGGGCGGTGGGGTTAGCTTTGCTTCCTTGTTGAGACAGGGGTACCACCGGAGGGTGGCTCAGCCTGCCTCATCAGTGCGAGGGTTAGGTTGAGTCTGGACTTTTGGCTGGTGCTTTCTGCTGGATGCCTGCAGGACTTTGGTACTGAGGTTAGATCTATGTGGATCATGGTGTGGAGTGCTGCTCTGGTGATGTATACTTGAACTCTTGCTACTTCCAGTTTATGATATTCTGGGAAATGATTGGGAAGACTAAAAACTTGAGTTAATTAGTCTCATCTTGTGAGAGGAGGCTGACTAATGTTTTGGGCCATACTAGTGGTGAGAGAACAACAAGTGTGGACATCAAAAAAAAAAAAGGAAAAAAAAAGACCTTGAACTCCTGTTTTGGGTTTCCTTTGGGTAAATGAGAACACTAATTTTAGGACTGTGGGAAATTCAAACTTTGGGCCAACATTTTAAGGGGTTTTGTATAGATGGAAAGCTCCTTTCTCTGCAGTGGTGAGAGCACTGTGGGTGGGGGTTGATGGACAAGTGCCTCTGATAAAATTTAAGTGCAAGCTCTAACACATTGTTAGGAAAATGTTTTTTCGTTTATAATTGTTGTATTTATGTTTTGATATTGTAATATAGTGTTTTTAGTTTTATTTAGAATGTTCTGTTAGGGCATAATTTTGTTTTGTTTAATTATAAATATTTTGTTATTTGAGTGTTGAGTTTCAAAATTTTGTTATTTATATAAACCGGTGGGGTTTATTGTAATTAGTTGTGTTATTAATTATGTGTTGGAGTGAAAATAGGACAGTTGGCTATTATTCCCCCTCCAGACTCGGGGATCTTTGTCCCTTCTCCTGTCCCTCCCTGTCACCAGGAGTCTATCGGAGGTGTAGGGCTCTGGGGATTGTGAGGGAAAGGAGGAGGGTTGGAGCTGGGCCTGGGGGGGATGGAAAGGAGCGGGCAGATAGGGATTGTGAGGTCAAGGAGATGCCCTGGGGTGAAATGGGCATGGGAGAGGGGTTCTCCCTGTCTTGTGCCCATACCCAAGGGTTCTGATTATCAGCAGGTAACGCGATCATCGTTGGAGGCCCATCCTGCTCGAGTGGTGTTGTGCAACACTAGATCTATTAAAAACAAGACGCCCATTATAGCCGATCTTGTTGGGTCAGCTGACCTAGCGTGCATCATCGAGACCTGGCTGGATGGAAATGCTGTGCCAGTATTAGCTGCAGCGGTTCCGGCCAGGTACTCGGTGATACAGTGCCCAAGGCAGAATCATTGGGGTGGGGGCATTGCCATCTGTTTTAAATCAGAATTGGGTCTGGTGGAGGTACCAGTTGGAGTCCCCAGATCCTTTGAGTGTGTTTTAGGTGAGGGTGTGGGGTGCAGGATACTTCTCGTATACCGTCCACTGGGTGATGGGAATGCTTTCCTGCAGGAAGTCGCAGATTTCATTGTCGACCTGACATTGGGGTCCCCCAGATGGTTGGTTCTTGGGGACTTCAATGCCTGGGTCGACAATGAACTCTCACGTTTTGGTCAAGACTTCCTCCAGTTGATGTTATCACTGGGATTCACACAGGTAGTTTCCTCCTCGACCCATATTGGTGGGCACTCATTGGATATGGTGTTCCTTCTGGTGATGGGGATATCTGATTTGGTGGTGGAACCACTTGGATGGTCTGACCATCACTCCATTAGGTTCAATTTTGAGGCCACCCCTATTAGGTCATCCCCTTCGGAGATGGTCTGGTACTGCCCATTAAAGGATGTGTCTCTGGATGACCTGATGGTGGTGCTGGACCTATCAGACCTTCTGATAGATTGCTTGGATCCAGGTGACCTAGTACAGGCCTATAATAGGGTGGTTATGGGGGTCCTGGATTCTATTGCACCTGTTCATGTTCATCTGCTCACTCTTCACCCCAGGTCTCCATGGCTTGATGATGAGACCATAAAGGAGTTGAGGAGGGTTGGACAAAAGCTGGAGAGGCGTTGGTGGAAGTCCGGTCTGGATGATGACAGACTTAGTTTGATGGACCATTATATGGCCTATCAATCTGCAATCTCTTGTAAGAAGGCAGAGTTCCTGTCCAGGGAGATAGCTGCTGCACAGAATAGACCAGCCCAGCTCTTTCGGACTGTGGACAGACTGTGCAATCCAGTCTGTCTTCAGCCCGGCGGGGCCTTTTCCACAGAACGGTGTGAGGAGTTTGCTCTTTTCTTTGCAGATAAGGTTGCCAAAATCAGATCAGATGTCCGCTCTTCCCTCTCCAGTGGGAGCGGCGATGGTCAGCCAGTAATGTCAAACACCCAGTTTGCATGGTCTGACTTCAGCCTCCCCAAAATCGATGATATTGTGATGGTCATCCGAGCGCTGCGACCAACCAGCTGTGATTTGGACCCTGGCCCCACACGCCTTTTAGTAGATTGTGTGGATAAAATCAGCCTAGTCCTGGCTTTGATTGTCTGGAAGTCTTTGGAAAGGGGGATCTTTCCATATCCCCTTAAAGAGGCTACAGTTAGGCCTCTTTTAAAGAAGTCCTCCTTAGACCCAGATTGTCTAGCAAATTACAGACCAGTCTCTAACCTACCCTTTGTGGGTAAGGTTATTGAGAAGGTGATCGCAGTGCAATTGGAGGATCATCTGACCAACAACAATATCTACGATTCTCTCCAATCTGGATTTAGGAAAAGGCATAGTACCGATACAGCACTTGTTTGGGTACTAAATGACCTCCTAATAGCGAGAGATCGTAGGACCCGTTTTATCTTGGTATTTCTTGATCTCTCTGCAGCATTTGACACTGTTGATCATGGTGTGATGTTAGAGTGTCTGCGGTCCATCAGTGGATTATCTGGTATGTTCCTCAGGTGGTTTAGATCTTACCTCAAAGGTAGGACTCAGAGGGTGGTGTCAGGAATTTTTTTCTCAGCATCAGTCTCCCTATCTTGCGGGGTACCGCAGGGCTCTATTCTAGAGCCTATGTTATTCGCGGTGTACATGCTGCCGTTGGGAGTGATTATAAGACAATACGGTCTGGGTTTTCATTGCTATGCCGATGACACCCAGCAGTATATGTCTTTTGTGCCCGGCCAGGATGCTGCCTTGTCGGTATTTAATAACTGCCTTGCAGAAATCCAAGATTGGATGAATGGGAGTTGGTTGAGGTTAAACCCGGAGAAAACTGAGGTGTTGGTTGTGGACAAAGGTCACTGTGAGGTGGGTTTGCCGGCTGGATTGCACTCTGGCTTATGGCTTGCAGGCGTTCCGCTGATGACCTCAGATCAGGTGGGGAATCTTGGTGTAATAATTGATGACCACTTGACGCTTAAAGCTCAGGTGTCAGCAGTGGTCAAAACTTCCTTTTTCCATCTGAGGAACATCACCAGGGTGAAGCACCTGGTTCCTCCAGAAGATCTTCCAACATTGATCCACACCTTTGTTACCTCCCGCCTTGACTATTGCAACTCCCTGTACCTAGGGCTATCAGGGGTTGAGCTTTGCTGTCTGCAGCTAGTGCAGAATGCGGCAGCCAGGTTGTTGACTGGTTCTTCTAGATCCAGCCATATAATGCCTGTGCTCCGCGGACTGCACTGGCTGCCAGTAATTTGGCGAATCACCTTCAAGGTTGGTTTGCTGACCTATAAAGCCCTACATGACCAGGGACCTACTTACCTGAAACAGCTCCTTTGCCCTTACTGTCCCTCCCGCCCCTTCCAATCCACTGACGAGGGATTGCTGGAAATTCCCAGGGTCCATTTGAAAACCTCTGAGGCTAGGTCATTTAGTTTTATGGCCCCAACCCTGTGGAATTCTCTACCTCGTCAGGTGCAAAATAGTCCGACTGTCCTGAGCTTTAAAGGAGCCTTGAAGACCCATCTTTTTAGTATAGCTTTTAATGATTTATAATAGTTTTAAATTCTGTTTATTTATTGTTTTATGATATTGTGCAGGTGCTTTGGATCTGAGAAAAGTGCCTTTTTACAAATAAAAGTTTGACTGATTGATTGATCACCAGTAGAAAACAGGAAGTTATTCTCCCTCTGTACAGGCAGCTGGCGAGACCCCATCTGGAGTACTGTATGCAGTTCTGGAGACACCATCTCTGCAAGGACAGAAACAGGATGGGAGCTGTCCAGAGGAGGGCAACTAAAATGGTGCCATATGAAGAGAGACTAAAGGAGCTTAATATGCATAGCCTCAAGGAAAGGGGGGCATGATAGAAACTTTCAAGTACCTCAAGGGAATCAACAAAGTCCAAGAGGGTAGCATCTTTCAAAAAAAGAGGTGTGCAAGAACAAGGGGACACAGTTTGAAGATAGAGGGGGGAGGCTCAGAGGTAATGCAAAGAAGTATTTTTTCACAGAGTGGGTTGTGGATGCATGGAACAGCCTTACGGAGCAGGTTGTGGAGTCAAAAACAGTGGTTGAATTCAAGCATGACTGGGACAGTCATAGTGCAATTCTGGGGAGGGTAGAAAGAAGTAGGTGCTGGTTATCTAGGATCTGCAGCTTATCCATTAGGTAGGAAAATGGGCAGACTGGGTGGGCCAAGCGGTCCTTATCTGCCGTCAAATTCTATGTTTCTCTGTAAGTGAAGCAAGAGAGCTTTGAATGGCCAGGTTAAGAGCCTCTGGGGTCAGACATTGCTTATGCCTATAAAGTAGCCCAATGCGGGTGTTAACAGCCTTAGCAATGTTGTCAATGTGATAGACATAGGTCATTGTACTGTCAATAGCAATCCCTAGATATTTAAACAGCTGAACTAGCTCCAGAGGAGAGCCCTCTTCATTGGTGATAGAAAGGCGGTAAGTTCTGTGCCTATTTTGAAAGCTGGAGAACAGCATAGTTTTAGTCTTGCTGTAGTTCATAACTAACTTGTGGTTATGGAACCATCTTTCTACATTTACGAAATTACTCTGTAGCCTAGATTCTAGAACCTTAGGGTCTGGATCATTGGTAAACAGGACAGCATCATCAGCATATAAAAGAATGTGACCTTGACAGGAGTAAGGAAGGTTGTTGAGAAAAATGCTGAATAAAAGAGGGCCCAAGATAGACCCTTGAGGAACTCCAGGTAGGTCAGGTCTGCTATCTGAGAGGGTGTTACCAATCTTCACCTGCTGTGTGCGGTTGCACAGGTAACATTCAAATTAGGCTATGCTGTCATGAGCTAGACCAATGGAGGTAAGCTGTTCAACCAGGAGGGTATGATTCACAGTGTCGAAAGCTTTGGTTAAATCAATGAAAGCAGCACCAACCAGGTGTCCTTGATCTAAGGAGTGATGAATAAAGCCTGTGAACTCCAGAAGGGTGGTAGTAGTACTATGATATTTCTGATCATTTGTTACAGCCATTGTAGCTGATATTTTTCTAAGTATTCAACCAGTTGGTCAGCCACTATATGCTCAAGAGTTTTCGAGAGTGGGGGCAGGATAGAGATAGGCCTGTAGTTCCTAGAAATTCTGCAATCCCCAGACTTATGAACTGGTTTCACAGTGGCAGATTTCCATTACTGAGGAAATCGAGAATCTAAGTGACATGTTAATAATACGTGTTTGAGGTGACAGAATTTCATTCAGTGTAAAGGCTACAAATTTAAGATCCAGGGTGTCACTACTAAATCTTGTTTTCCCAAATACCTTGAGTAGGTAATTCTTGGCTTCATGGGCTGGGAGGGTTTTGAAGTAGAAAGGAGGATGAGAAGGGTACAGAGTCCCTTTCCCAGAGTAGTCACTTGTGAGGGGCTGAGAGAAGTAGCCAGGTGGCAGGACACCACTCAGGTAAGTGAAGGCATTATTAAAAGTGTTAGCAATAAGTTTGGGGTTGAGTGAGGGTACACCATCAATGTTAAGCATGGTAGGGGCAGATCTGAGGTCGCACCCAGTGACCTCTTTAAGGTTAGTCCAAAATTTTCTGTCATCATTCCAGGTCAGAGAGAGAGCACTTCCTTATAATATTGATTTTGTGCTGCACGAATAGCCCTCATGCAGTTGTTTCTAGCCACTTTGTACCTCTGGATGTTGGTATGTTTACACAGGGACCTAGACCTGTGCCATGGATGGCTCCTGGCATTCATAAGCTCAAGGAGGTCTGGAGAAAACCAGGGATTATAGCGGCCTTTGATTTTATGCTTTTTTATGGGGGGGGGCATGCCTATCATATATAGTGTTGAACTGAAGAATGAATTGGTTGAGGTCAATGTCAACATTGTTGGTTGTGTAAACCATTGACCAGTCCTGATTACGTAGGTTAGCGTTTAGTGAATTAAGATGCCCACAGATGAGTACCCTGGTGGTAATTGTTCTAGCGGGTGGTTTAGATAATTTGTTCACCAATGAAACAAGACTGAGAAGTGGCCACAGAAGGCACCTGGGAGTATGATTGTGTCCGTTATATGATCAGGGTGGTTAGAGAGCACCCAGTCCAGTAAGATACTGGTACCAGTTTTATAGCTAATTCTAGTTTGGGACTTGACTAGCTGAGTGAGGTAAACTGCAGAAACTGCAGCTTTGAAAGGGGTTTGTGTCAGGAGAGAACCAACTGATATTGAAAGCTCCTAACATGATGATTTCTGAATTAAGACTCACAGAGCCAAAACATTTCAGGAATGAATCAGAGCAGAAGGCTGTCTGTCTGGGAGGAATATAGATTGAAAACACAGTAAAGGTTTTATTGTGTGCACCTAAAGGCACTTTTATGGCAAGGGCTTGCATATGGTCATCAGTTTTAGGCAGAGTTAGGATGAGACCTTGAAGCTTGTTTCAGAGGTAAATTGCACAGCCAGCCCCCTGATGGAGAGATGATCCTGTCTAAAGACTGTGTAGTCTGGGATGGAAATTGAAGCATCAGCTACTTTTGGAGAAAGCCATGTTTCTATGACTGAGAGGGTGTCAGGGTTATATTGTAAGATCCATGCATTCAGTACGTCTATTTTGGGGAGGAGGCTGCATATATTAAGAGAGACAATTGTAAGTAACCCAGTAGATGACTGTGAGTATGCCATAAGTTGTGGAGGGCCACGGTTGGGGTGAATATTTCCAGAACGCAGCAACAACAGTAATGCCGGTCTACACAGGTATTCTTTTAACTGCTTGTTGCTGAGTTTGTGAAGCTTCTTCTGAGTTGAGTATGCTTTACAGTTGGCTTGTAAGGTAACGATACCAAGGAGGAGTTCCAAAGGGAGTAGCCAGCTAGGGTGATGAAATGGCAAAACCCAGTCACCAGGGGAATATAGGTTCCATGGCACAGTAAGAGAGTCACAGCATTGGGATAAGGTGATTGCACTATAAACATATAAATGGTTACTATCTAATGTTTTTGAGGTAGATGTTAGAAACGTATCAAATGCAACGTCAGATAGGGTCAGTAGAGAGAGCAATATAATGCATCTAGGAAATAGAGCCGTTATGAGACATTACGATACAAGGAGTGCAGCAGTGAGTGCACATGCAAGGTCCCAAGCACAGTGCAAGGCTAACTATACCGGTGGGTATTTTTTGTGTGTTGTTTTTTTTCTTCAGAGTACAATATGCTAAAAGTGTGAAACAAGGGAGGGCATAATGATGATTAGAACAGGAAAAAGAAGAGGCAAGTTGGACAAGTGGATTTATAGAAAAATAAGATTGCTCTTGTGGCAGATCAGTATAAACTGCAAATGGGAAAATGGGCACTTGGAAAAAAAACACTCTCAAAACTTAAATCAACTCTAAGAAATCTCTACATCAGACTAAAACTTACTTAAAGTGAGAAATCAAAAACATTTCCAGCAGAGATCAGTCTTGGCATTAATTTCTTGTCTCCATGAGCTTCTCCACAATCAATATGAGACACACTGGTCTGTAGTTCCCCGGCTCATCCTTAAGGCCACTTTTGTGAATGGGCACCACATGGGCCAGCCTCCAGTACTGTGGTACACATCCTGGGTGGGATATTCAGAACTGCGCCTGGCAGGGATGCAAGCCAGGTGCAGTGCAACTGGGATGCACCAGGGCATGGACTGGGTGATATTCAACGGTGCTGCGCCATGGCTCAGCACTGTTGAATATGGCACTGTGGACACCTGCATTGTGCATGGTGCAGTGGCACTGTGCAAGCCCAAGTGGCCAGAGAGGAGCAGGGGTATGCGCTTGCACAAGTGCTGTTGCGCTAGGCACAGCAACCATGACATTCAGCGGTGGACATGCAGATGGAGCCATAATACATGCATGGTGCAAATGGGGTCATTAGCGTGTCATTATGGCCCCATTTGCATGCAGGTGTGCTGCTTCCTGGTGACTTGCACCTGGCGCCTGCCAGGCAGCAGCCGTTGGGGACTGATGCCCCCTGCCTCCACTGGCAACTTGCTTTAACGCCCGATCGGGGGCATAAGTATATGAACAGAACATTCTATATCCCTGGTGGTCCGGTGGACTGCTTCCAGCCCAATTGTGGGCATATATATATATATATAAACAGAACATCCTATATCCCTGGTAGTCCAGTGGACTGCTTTTAGCCCAATTATGGGCGTATGTATATAAAGAGAATGTCTTATATCCCTGGTGGTCCAGTGGACTGCTTCCAGCCCAATCGTGGGCATATGTATATAAACAGAATGTCGTATATCCCTGGTGGTCCAGTGGACCGCTTCCAGCCTGATCAGGGGCATATGTATATAAACAGAACTTCCTATATCTCTGGTGGTCCAGTGGACCACTTCCAGCCTGATCGCAGGCATATGTATGAAAATAGAATATCCAAACCATCCCTGGTGGTCAGCTACCTCCCTCCCTCCCACCCACTGAGCCCAACCACCCCGCACCCCTCCATAATCAGCAGTGGGCGGCAGCTCCTTACCTGCAAGCCACCTGGCCACCCACTGACTGACTGCATACAGTATGGCAGTATGCCCATTGGTCCACAGTGTGGGCCAGTGGGCGTGCAGACTGTACCGTACTACACAGTCCAGATATGTGAAAGGATTCATTTACATATCTCGACTGTGTAGTATGGTATGGTCTGCATGCCCATTGTCCCACACTGTGGAGCAACGGGCATACAGCCATACTGTATGCAGTCAGTTGGTGAGCAGCTTGCAGGTGGGGAGCTGCCGCCCGCCACTGACAGGGGGGTGGAGCTTGATGATGGGGCTCAGTGGACGGGTGGGAAGGGGGGGTACCACTGGACCACCAGGGATGGTTTGGACATTCTATTTTTATACATATGCCCGTGATCAGCTGGAAGCAGTCCACTGGACCACCAGGGATATTGGACGTTGTATATTTCAATACATATGCCCACAATCAGGCATGGGGGGGTGCTACCATAATGGACAGTGCCGCCGGAGCTCGGGTGGCCACCCACAGCTGGCAGCTGCTGTGTTGCACCTTGCAATATGGCAGCTTACCTGTGGGTGGTCAGCTTTTGCTCCTGTTTTTATTGGCTCTGCTATGTGTGGCACAGGTAGGGGTTGCACCTGCATCTGCTCAGCAAATCCCTGGCTGAATATTGTGATGTGCAGAGTATGCATGGGCACGGCACCCCCACTTGCACTGCATGCATTACTGATGCATCCCAGTGCATCGGGATTTGTGCTACGCACTTTGCCCTTTTGAATATTGTATCGGGGTGCATCAGTGGTTTGCACATGGTGCAACTGTGATGTGCCATGCACAACCCTTCTGAATATCCCACCCTCTGTGTCCAAAAAGGTATTGAACTGGTCCGCCAGTGGTCCCACCAGGATCTCCATCAGTTCCTTCAGTACCCTAGAGTGAATGCCATCCAGACCCAGTGCCTTGTCCACCCTCAGTGCCCGTAACCCCTCCAGAACCCTGTCCTCTGTAATCCCTTTATCAGTCACCCCTGCCCGCCCCACTCCTGCCCCAAGGTAATTGTCCCCTTCATCCTTTATAAATCAGAAGTACTAATTTAGTGCCTCTGCCTGATCCCCCAACCCACCCTTTGTCCTTCTTAATCCTCACACTCTGGTCTTTGTTCTTTTGTCTCTCATAATGTATCTGAAGAAGTCCTTTTCTCCATCCTTGATGTCCTGTGCCAGCCTCAGATCTCTGGAAGCCTTGGCCACACTGACCAGCCTGGTTACATCCCTGGATTTCTTTGTATATTCCTCCTTGTTTCCCTCCTCTCCCGATTTCATGAGTCTCTGAAATGCTGTTCTCCTGGCCCTCACCCTCTCCATGGCACCCTGAGTTAACCAACTGGGCTTTCTTTGCCCTACCCTTCTTGCTACGTGTCCTTGTACAAATCCCTGTAGCCTCCTCCAGCCATGTTTTAATAATCTCTCACTTTTAACAAGTATCCATGTTGCGTTTAATACCTTGCCAGATGCCTACCCACAATTCCCCCCTATCATTTTAAAGTCTTCCCCTTAAATTCGATCACCCTGGTTCCTTTTCCTCCTTTCTCCCTTCCCATATTGATCATGAACCACACCGTGTGGTGGTTACTCCCAGCAAGGGGGTCCTTCACTGCCAGATCTCTTACAGCCTCTCCATTTGATAATCAGGTCAAGAGTTCTTCCTTCCTAGTTGTCTCATGGACCAACTACACCAAGAAGCTGTCCAGAAATGCTTCTAATATGACCTATTCCTTTGTACTCGTGGTGGTTATGGTCAGGACCCCTACTTTTCTGCGGCACAGTGGGACCAAGTTCTACGGCAAAACTACCATTTGCCACAGAACTTCTGCGGCGGTGGTTTGTAATTTCTTCGGAAGTTCTGTAGCACTAACAAACAACCACATCACAGAGTCAGCTTGTCATCCTGACTTCACTTTCATGACAGTGGTTATAGCAATCAGGATGGTGGAAAGCACAGTAACAATAGCTCAAAAATAACAGACTTATAAAAATAATTTTATGCCTAAAAAAGCAAAACAAATGTCTCTCCCTTAAGGTCCTAGCCTGTTGCATAAATGAGATACGCAGAGGGGATGTTATGTGATAACTAATGTATTTATATATCCATGCTATCTATCCCACTGATGAGGTTTCCTCTGTCTATCACTTATATATTTGTGTGTGCTTTCTACACCAATCATGAGGTTCCCACTGTGTATCACTTATATATTTATATGCAATCTGTAACATACATACAAATATGCGTGTGTGTGTGTGTCTGTATGTGTGTATATGTATTTGTATGTGTGTGAATGTATGTATATATATGCATATGTATGTATATGTGTGTGTATATATATATATATATATATATATATATATATATATATATGTATGTATGTGTGTATATATATATATTTGTTATTATTTCCATGAACTTGCATCCTCATTCATACAGGTCCCATTGGAAATGGAATAGAGGAGTTATTGCAAAACTCATTTTTCATGTCAATCTGCTTTCCCTGACACACTGCGTAACACCATCAGGTCATGACATGCATGTGAACCGATAGTGAGATAGTGCTCTCCAGCTCATCACAATGTGTCCACCATGCGACAGAACACTGCACCATACCTTCCCAGACTCCGAGCAGTGATGTGTTCCACCAATCCTTGTGCTGCCCAGCCAGGTCCCAGAGCTAATTTCTGAACCTGAGTTGCCAGCACGGAAACACAGCATGCTACCTTCTGGCCCAACAGCTGTCCCTGCACACAACATTTCTCCATAACTCTTAGGTGATTCTATCAACCAATGACAATATGTAATCAATAACCCTGGCAAAAATGCATACAGTGCAATTATTTATAGAAACATAGAATATGACGGCAGATAAGGACCGCTTGGCCCACCGAGTCTGCCCATTTTCCTACCTAACAGATAAGCTGCAAATCCTAGTTAACCAACAGCTTACTTCCTCCTACCCCCCACCAGGACTGCCTTATTTAACAGATCTATTCTTTCAACAGGTCTACACATTATTATATTTCACTTTTCTGAGCATAATTACTTTCTTTTTCTTAAAAATGACAGTAAAATTAATTTTAGCAGTCATTCATTTCAGATAGCATCTCTATACCTTAAAGGCACAAATAGGTTTGTACAAAGTGAGGTATGGACTTAACAGGTCTGTGCTATTGACAAGATTTTGTTTAAGCTGGCCCTAGTGCAATAATGTAAGACTGAAAATTGTATTAGGGCTGTAGTGCAGGTTGAGCAACTATCACCATGCATGATGTGCGGTGCCACCATCTCTGGCAGTGGGAGCTGTGGTAGATAAGTGTTCCTTTCTGTTGCAGAATGCAGCCATTTCATTAGCTAATGTATAATGTTATAGCAATGATAACATCCCATTCTGAGCATATGGGGGGTTTGGATGTAAAAAGAGGGGAAGGAAAACAGATTCTGTGGATAAACAGGAATATTAATAAAAACTCATCAAGAAGAGTGAATTCTGTGGCACCGCAGAAGTTCTGCGGTAGAGTGCAAGTTCTGCGCAAAATTCTGCGGCTGCAGAATTCTAGGGGCCTTGGTTATGGTGCACCAATCCGGCTCCGGTAGGTTGAAGTACCCCACTACAACTGTGCTCCCTTTCCTACAGATCCTTCTAATCTGTTCAGCTAACTCTCTAGCCAGGTCCTTCACTTGTGCTAGTAGTCTGTACACTACCCCATCCTCATTGTCCATTCATTGAGTCTTTTAACTGCATCCATAAGGCCTCTGTCCTGCCTTCCTCCCCCTCTTCTCTTGTGCAACTTATCCCCCTCTCACACATAGACTGCCATGCCACCCCTCTCCCCTTAGCCCTCTCCTTCCTGAATATTCTGTAACAGTCCCTCTTGTCTCACTCACCTGGGCTGCCTCTGAGCCATCAGGGTCCTCACCGTATTTCCCCAAGGGGGCCGGGTCTGAGTCCTGGCCGAATCACCAGTGATGGCTTGGTGCCTCCACCTGGTGCAATGGTACGGCTTCTGTGGGCAAGACAGGTTACCACCTCCCCCCAGGAACAATGATATATCTCCTTAGTGGCTGACCCCTCTGGAACAGTTAGATAAACATTCCCACCCCACGATAATGATAACAAAGCACAAACACTTACGTAAGTTGACAAACAATAATCCCTCTTTCTTTAAAATGATCTACGACAAGAGGAGGTGAGGGCTACTCCCTCAAGCCTCGATAAAATCAGGCCCACAACCCAGTATGAGCTCTCCCCCCATCTCTGGGTGCACCTTAAACAAACCCAGATGGTGGGTACCTCACTGTTCTTAGTTGCAGGACTGCAGTCTCTCATTGAGGCCCTTGCAGAGCAGCACAGGTTCAATGAAAATCAGTCTGTCATTGGTGGTGGGGCTCTTCCCCAACCCTCCTAACTGATGCAAACAAAGAATCCCCAAAGCTGCAGCTTGGGGTATTCATGGCTTCTCTGGGAGGATGATGGTCTCTCTGATTCAAGAATATACATGGAGGGTGGAGGAGGCACTGTTCTTCACCTGCCTGGCCATTCCAGCTTTGCCTGAGGGCCTTTGTATACAGTATTCACCAGGCAGGCCTGTTTGTCCTTTTATCTCTCTGGTCTCTACTGCAGCAGTGGATTCACACTGAAGACAAAGAGCGGATTAGCTTCCGTCAGCCAGTCCTAGGTTAGTGGCCACCCAGCTTCCAGGGCTTTCCCCTAGCTGGAATTCAAGAGGCCCTTGCGTGGAGCAGTCCCCAAAGCCCAAGGCTCACTTAACTGTCCCTACCAGTCCAATCAGTCAGACCCAGTCCGCTCAGGGAAATCTCCTGCTCTTCTTCTCACTGCAGCTCAGCCTTTTTCCTCCCTCTCTTGCTTCCTGCTGGGGGGGAAGGTAGCCAGAAAGCCTACAACCCAGCAGACTGCATTCCTTCTGTTCTTGTTTTTTGGAGGCAGTCCAGAGAAGGGCAACCAAAATGGTGTAGGGACTGCATCAGGAAAACATATGAGGACAGATTAATGGAGCTCAATATGCACACCCTAGAGCAAAGAATGAAGAGAGGTGATATGATCAAAACATGCAAACACCTTAAGGGCATTAACAAGGTGAAAGAGTCTAACATGTTTCAATATAAGAAAAATAGCAGGACAAGAGGACACAGCATAAGATTAAAGGAAGACCGATTAAGGGGTAATGTGAGGAAGTTCTTTTTCACAGAAAGTGTGGTGGATGAATGGAATGGCCTACCTCAGGAAGTGGTGGATATGAATACAGTGCATGGCTTCAAACAGGCATAGGATAGGCATAAGGGAGCAATATAGATGAGTATGAATAGACAGGTCATTGACAGAGCAAATGCTGATGACACGTTCATGAGGTAGAAAAAGAAATGGGCAGACTGGATGGGCCCTGCAATCCTTATCTGCCATCAACTTTTATGTTTCTATGGAGGGGAAGGGGTAGCCAGAGAGCCTACATCCCAGCAGTAAACCCCAGAGTCAGTTGAAAAACCAATTATGATCGACTTACCACACATTATGACTGATTTTGTCAACTAGTTTGACATTTTTGACTTCAACTAACTGAAGAAAATCCAACCAATTTTTTCAACTTTCACCATCATTGAATTTTGCTATATAGTACTTTGTCATACATTTTTAACCTCGTATCTTTTTTATTAAAATTTCGACTATAAAAGTTAATAACATGTATGGAAAAGTCCCCCCCCCCTTCAATTCAATTCAATTCAATTCAGTCTTTATTTATATAAGATGCCTTTCTGAAAACCAGGCACCTGTATAGTACAAGAGAAAACAAAAAATAGTTAAAACAATATTAAAATTAAACTAAACAACAATATTCAAAAATCATTATAAGCTTTGTTAAAGAGATAGGTTTTTAAAGCTTCTTTAAAACTTTGGACAGTCGGGCAGTCTCGCACCTGAAATCAATGAGGAGCGTGCACACACAGTCTTCACCTTCTGACATCGCAAAACTGGGCTACATGTGCCTATGTGGGGGTGTGTTGGTGGGTTATGATCAGGGAGCAGCTTCATTTTAGCATTTGGGATTTAGCAGCATTATAACTTCATAAATGGGCTGAAACAAACTGAATTTTTTATGCCCCGCAACTCTGGGGCAGGTGAGGTACTGCATATATTGGAGGGAACAGCAACTAGTCAGCAGCAGGTAAGAAGCTGGCTGCTCTTCAAAATGCAAATTCAAAGTGCAGTGAAACAAATCTACACACCTTAGGGACCCACTAAAGCACAATAACTGGTCAAGCAACAACAAAATATCCTAAGTCCCGAAAAGTAACAAGTTGAAGCAGAGCAGTAGAACAGTATACAATATAGAAAAACAAGCATTTCTCAGTGCCGAATGTTGCTTGCTTCTATGTGCTGTTTAGGTATTTGGAAGACATTGGAGTGCAAATATTGAAAATTTGCAAACTTACGAGCGTGTGTAGGAACTGCGCAATGCACGCTCGTAAAACAGTCATTTTAAGGAATTTTTTCACCAAATTTTCAACACAGGCATTTTAAGACCTCTGCTCATGATCAGTGTCACTGTGATTTTCTTAATGTGTCCCATACATTGAGTTCGCACACCGACTGCGCCATTGTGCGCTAAATGGGCGGAAACATGTTTTGGGCAGGATGTGAAAAATGACAGCTGTACTGCTCATGAGGAGGTGTGATAAAATGCCAATGTTGAAAATCTGGAGTGAAAATATTGAAAATTGAACTTTCACGTAGCGCATGAACTGCGCAACGCACGCTAGTAAAACAGTCATTTTTAGGAATTTTTTCACCAAATTTTCAACATAGCCATTTTAAGACCTCTGCTCATGAACAGTGTCACTGTGATTTTCTTAATCTGTCCCAAACATTGATTTCGCACACCGACTATGCCATTCTGCGCTACAAGGGCGGAAACACATTTTGGGTGAGATGTGAAAAATGACAGCTGTACTACTCATAAGAAGGTCTGGTAAAATGGCAATGTTGAAAATCTGGAGTGAAAATATTGAAATTTCGTGAACTTACGAGCCTGCGTAGGAACTGTGCAATGCACGCTCGTAAAACAGTCATTGTTTGGAATTTTGGCACCAAATTTTCAACATGGGGTTTTTGGGACCCCTTCTCATGAATGATGTCACTGTCATGGTGGTATTCAGGCCTGAAGGGTGATTTCGCAGTCACTGCACAAAATCACCCTTCGGGCCTGAATAACGCCATGACAGTGACATCATTCATGAGAAGGGGTCCCAAAAACCCCATGTTGAAAATTCGGTGCAAAAATTCCCAAAAATGCCTGAGATATGCAACAAAGTTGAAACCCTCCTCTGTAGCCCATTATACAGCTTACCGGCATTTCCTCAGTTAGCGGTCGGCTTTGAAGAGTGCAGACGTGTTTCCGGTCCACCGAAGATCGTCATGCCGGAGTCTGGAGGTAAGTATGGGGTGGGGGCTGTGGGGAGGCTGGGTGCGCAGTGGGTGGGTGCGGGTTGTGGGAGGGGGTCAGGAGGCGCGCGCAGGACCGTTTTCAGTTTTCAGGTATTAAAAAAAAAGGCGATGTGGGACCCTTTGCCACACTGGGCTGGGCTCCCAGCGTGGCACAAGGACATTGGGAAGTGCGTTCAGCTGGCGGGGTTAGGCACCCCATCGGCCATAGAATTTGTTGCCATGCTGGGGTGGGCTCCCAAGCGTGGCAAGAAGTGTTCAGCCAGCAGGGGATTAGGCACCCCGTCGGCAAAAGGACTACCACCACGCTGGGGTGGGCTCCCAGCGTGGCAACTACTGGGGAGGGGCGCAGCTCAGCCGATGGGGATTGAGCACCCGTCGGCTATACATTGCGTGCGGGGGCGCGCATGCCTGCAGGTGGGGGGGGAGCTGTGCGTGAGCAGCCTCTTATCGGTGCTCACTCAAGCATAGCTCCCCCTTTCAACTGTATGCCACTGCATTTTGGAGCGTGTCATAGACAGCTCCAAAATGCATTGGCTTACAGGGGCCGTGCCTGCCAGCACACTGACTGAATTGGAGGAGGAGGTGACACACCTCCGAAATCTCCATGATGGCACTATGTTTCTTGCACATGCGTGTAAGCAACATAATTAGCAGCAGTAATTCTAGTTACTTAGAAAAAAATTGTGAGTCTAAAATACAGTATAGGTAGGGCCTCTTAAACACCCCACAGAAGCTAGAAGGTACCCTTTTGCAAACAGAAAGCTAACCATCAACATGTTAGCTTACTAGTAGTCATATAATCTGTGAGACTAAAAGCAATTTAAGGGATGACCCCTAGAAATGCCTCCTGTATGGTATACCAGAACTGGGATGTATCCATAGTTTAAATTTAAAGCTAAAAAAACTCATGCATATTAAAAAAAAAAAAATTACGACACAGTTTCTGAACTTGTTTTGGCTTTCAGCATGCACACTAATGTTTTTTTTTAATTGTATTCATCTTGCCATGAGGATTTTAATATTTAGTCTATCTGATTCCTACAGTGGCAAACACAAAACATGCTGTCCATTGGACATGACTGACCATACTCCATGTTCCATTCTCCTATGGGTCCAGGAACTCACCATCTGACCACCTGAGCCTGGCCTGCTCCATGACCTTGTGAGGAGCCTAACTTACCACCACAGTGAGAGAGAGCCCAGCCAGGCCACCAGCAGTAGATCAATGATGATTGATTGCCTTGACTTTTCAAGTTCAGCCCCCTGGGCCCACAGCCCCCAAGCCCTCAACCAGCCAGACAAGCCAGCCCAGCATGCAGCAGACAAACAGACTGAGTAGTCTGTGAGAGACCATCCTCCTCCTCCTTCCTACTACCCAGCCCTGGCAGGCTTTACGAACTCATCCCATACAGTACCTTGCTCACTGTAGTAGCCTATTGCCAGCTCGGTAAGGTGTCAGGTGATGATTCAGTTGGCGTTGTCGGGTGGCTCCACGGCTCAGGCTGCCATTGCTGCTCTACTAGGTGGTGGTGCTGGTGTTTTTTTGGAGCTGTGTGCTCCCTCCTCTCAACCCACACAGTCGGTCCCCAACCCAGACCCACGTCCCCACTTCGGTCCTCCATGCAGTGGAACTGGTGCATCTACCACTCCTTCTGCTCGCCGACTCTGAAGACCTGACTGAGACTGAGCGAGAGTCGCCCAATGCAACTGATTGCAACTGCATTGAATTGCAACTGACTATTTCAACTGCTGATGACCGCTCCAGGGTCTACCCAGCAGGCAGACTTTGTAGCTGCCTTTTCTCTTGCTCCCAGTTTGTTTGTCTTTTTCTCACCTCTCAGTCCTCTCTCCTCTGCCCCTCTGTAGGTAAGCCTATTTTGGGGAGCTTACACATTCCTCTGGCTGGAAACCTGGTGTCATGATAAGCCCCTTTTGCCCTTTTTAGGAACCCATAACAAGTAGCGTGCACTCTTCTAGCTAGTCATTTGGTTCCTAACTAGCTCCAGCAATAATCACTTTCGCAGCTAGGCTTGTATTAGGTCCAGCCACAACAATGGACTATATACAGGCAAGAGAGGGCATGCATCTACACTTTCCCACAGCCTCCCTAGGGCAACACAGTGGGGGATAGATGGCATGGATGGGCAGGTTTGTGAACTTCCCTGGGGCATCATACACAAGCTTTATATTTGGCCATTGAGATCGGCCAAATCGTCTAGGCAGGGTGTCGTCAGGCACTGGATCCAATTCACTGGTGGTTTTTTTTTTCCCCCCTTAGGCCATTGTCTACTGTCCCCCTCTGGGGCTGACCTGGAACCTCTGTGCTATCTGGTGTTAGATCAGGAAAGGGACGGAGGCTGGAGCTGCAGGAGGAGGGCAAGCCAGGTGTCCTTCTTGACTACCCAAAACAATACTTAGACTGGGCTCCAACACAGGAACCGCACGAGGGGCCTCTGGGAAGAAAGGCCAGGCCTCAGGGTTCAAGTAAAATATAGGATCTGGGAGGCTGGTACTCATGGAAGTGGCAGAGTTTCGGATGTACCACTCCCACTGGGGGGAGGGAATGTTCAAATCCGTCCCCCACTGAGAGCAGGCGGAATCCTCCTCCTCACTCTCATCACTGGACTGGCCCTCCTGGACCATCCTGGGGCAGCACTGGGGCAATGTCAGCACCCCTGGCAGCGTGGTCAAGAGGGCAGGAAAGGGCTGGCCCTCTCTGCTTATTCTTCCCTCAGGTTACGGCCCATCTTGCAGCTGGCAGGTTGGGACCCGGGGCAGGGTTTGGTGCAATCTCCCCTATGGGGAGTAAATGATTTCGGTGCACCATTTTCTCGAGCCCACAACCATACTCCTGCTTTATACAAAACACTAGCAGGCTAGACAGTTTTTCCACCATGAGGTAACTGTCCAGAGCCCACCAGTCCTGGATCTTCTGCTTCTCCTGGAGTCCCAGATTATGCAGCAGGATGCTGTCCCTGACTCCCAGCTCTTGACTACGTACTCTGGCATCATATCTCCTTTTGTTCCCCTGACAACTACGAGCCACCGTTTCAGATGCAAGCTTGCATGCTGCCTGTAGCTGTTGCCTCAGCTTACAAATATACTCAAGGTAAGACTTTTGACAGGTCCCATCAGTGTATACACCAAAGCAAAGGTCCACTGGCAGCTGGGCCTCAAGATCAAACATTAAGTAAAAGGGGGAGCGCTGGGTCGCATCATTTTTGTATAATTGTATGCGTGCACCAACTGACTGACCTTTTGACTCTGGTTCACTTTGTCCACAGGGTCCAGGGTGCCAAACATTTTCAGCAATGTCCTGTTGAAATGTTCGGGCTGTGGATTCCCTGGGGGTGGTAGAAACATAGAATTTGATGGCAGATAAGGACCGCTTGGCCCGCCTAGTCTGCTAATTTTCCTACCTAATGGATAACTGCAGATCCTAGTTAACCAACAGCCTACTTCTTCCTACCCCCACTAGAATTGCCTTATGTCTGTTCCGTGCATTCTTGAATTCCCCCACTGTTTTTGACACTATGACATCCTCAGGAAGGCTGTTCCATGTATCCACAACCCTCTCTGGAAGAAATACTTCCTCACATTACCTCTGAGCCATCCCCCCTCTATCTTCAAATTGTGTCCCCTTGTTTTTGCACATCTGTTTTTCTGAAAGATGCTACCCTCTTGGATTTTATTGATTCCCTTGAGGTATTTGAAAGTTTCTATCATGTCTCCCCTCTCCCTTCTTTCCTCGAGGCTATACATCTTTAGTTCCTTTAGTCTTTCTTCATATGTCTTCTGATGCAGACCCTGCATCATTTTGGTTGCCCTCCTCTGGACAGCCTCCACCCATTCTACTGTATGTCTTTCCGGAGATGGGGTCTCCAGAACTGTACACAGTATTCCAGATGTGGTCTCGCCAACTGTCTGTACAGAGGGCCAACAACTTCCTGTTTTCTACTGGTGATGTTTCTTCCTATGCATCCCAGTATCCCTCCAGCTCTCCTTACTGCCTTCTCACATTGCTGGCCCATCTTTAGGTCATCTGATATGACTACCCCCAGGTCCCTTTCCATTTTTGTTGTTGTCAGTATCTCACCCCCCATTGTGTACTCTTCCCCTGAGTTTTTGTTTCCCAGGTGCATTACTTTGCACTTTTTTGCATTGAATCTAAGCCGCCATACATTTGACCATCTCTCTCCAACCTTGCCAAGTCCCTTTTCATCCTTTCCACCCCACCTTGTGTATCAACCCTGTTGTAGATCTTTGTGTCATCTGCAAAGAGACATACTTTTCCTTCCAGTCCTTCTGCAATGTTACTTATAAAGACATTAAAAATGACTGGCTCCAGTACTGAACAGTGTGGTACCCCACTAGTAACCCTCCTTTCTTCACTGTGAACTCCATTTACTATTACCCACTGTGTCCTGTTGTTCAACCAGTGTTTTACCCAGGCTATCACCCTAGGACCCACTCCCAGGCTGGCTAATTTGTTTATTAATCTTTTGTGTGGGACTCTGTCAAATGCCTTGCTAAAGTCTAGGTAGACCATGTCCACAGTCCCTACCCGGTCTACTGCTTTGGTCATCCAGTCAAAGAAATCAATTAGATTTGTCTGACATGACCTTCCTGCTGTGAATCCATGCTGCCCCACTGGCCTCTAGGTACTATACTCAACAATTCTTTCCTTCAGAAGTGATTCCATCATTTTCCCTACCACTGAGGTCAAACTGACAGGTCTGTAGTTTCCTGCCTCTGTCTTGCTCCCACTTTTGTGAAGGGAAATCACATCCACCTTCCTCCAGTCCTCGGTACCACCCCATCCTCCCATGATTTATTAAAAAGGGTAGTCAGTGGTGTTACTAGTTCTTCCCTTAGTTCTTTTAAAATTCTGGGGTGAATCCCATCAGGCCTCATTGCTTTATCCACCTTTAGTTTTAAGAGTTCTTTCAAAACCCTTTCTTCTGTGAAAGGACTAATATCAACCCCTCTATCCAGAGTGCTTCTATTGACCAGACTAGGCATTTCCCCCTGCTTTTCCATTGTGGATACTGAGCAGAAGTATTTGTTCAGTATCCCTGCTTTTTCACTGTCACTCTCTGCCCAACTACCTTCCTCTTTGTTCAGCCTCAGTATCCCTGCCTTAGTCTTTCTTTGCTCCCTAATGTACCTATAAAAGGTTTTATTCCCCTTCTTAACTGAGTTGGCTATCTTTTCCTCAGTTTGGGCCTTTGCTATTCTGACTTACCCACTTCTTTCTGCTTTGGCTGGTACAGTTCTCTGTCCTGCTCCTTCTGTGTCTCCTTATTCTTCCTGAATACTATCTATTTATCCCTTACTTTCCCAGCCACTTCTTTTGAGAACCATAGTGTTTTTTCTTTCATTTTGATTTGTTTATTTGCTTCACAAAAAGACTTGTTGCCTCTGTGATGGCAGTTTTGATGTTTTCCCATTGTTGCTCCACCCCACCTTCTTGCCTGTTTGCTGGTGCTTTTCTGAGGCACTCTCCCATTGTAACAAAATCAGCCCTCCTGAAGTCCAGTACCTTCATTTTTGAGTGGCTTGACTCTACAGCTAAGTTTATCATGAACCACACTTTTTGGTGGTCACTTGTTCCCAGATGGCTACCCAGTTCAAGATAAGAGTTCCTTTCTTCGTCTCCATTTGAGAGTACCAGGTCTAAGATTGCTCTCTCCTGAGTGGGTTCAAAAACTAGCTGTCTAAGCCATGCCCCCTGTAGGGCATTAAGAATGGCCCTGCTCTTGGATGTGGCTGCAGCAAACATGCTCCAGTCAACATTTGACATGTTCAGCAATATCTCCCTTTTCTCTGCCATCCCAAAGATGCCTTCTATCATTTCCTTGTCCATTTCCTCTCCCTGAGACAGGGATCTGTATATAATCCCTGTGCAGATTGTGGAGCCATTTCCAGTCTCCAAGGTGACCCACAGTGCCTCCTCTCCTCCCTGATTACTCTTTAGTTTTGTTGCTTTTATCGCTTCCCTTACATAGGGAGCAACTCCTCCTCCTCCTCCTCTTCTTCCCTCCCTGTCCCTCCTTTAGATTGTGTATCCTGGTATGTTGACATCCCAGTCATGGTTCTCTGTGTTCCATGTTTCTGTGACTGCCACAATATCCAGGTATCCCTCTTCCATCAAGGCCACCATTTCAGGGAGAGTTTTACCTAGACTACAGGCATTGGTCCTCATTACCCTCCTTTTCTTATGGCTTTATTTCTTTTTGCCCTATCCCTGTCCCTATTGCCTTTGTCTTTTTCTCCATTTACCCCTGCCCTTCTCCCTATTGACTGCTCTATTTTGGAATTTACCTCACTAATCATCCTGATTTTTTGGGGGGCCAGGATTTCCCTTCTCCTCTTCAGTGCCTCCTCCCTTGGCTAGTTTAAATGCTTGCCACTGAAGCAATTAAACCTATCACCTAGGATCCTGGTTCTCCTCCAGGGTAAATGCAGACCATCGCACCTTTATAGGTCTGCATCCTTCCAGGTGGAGTCCCAGTCCCCAATGAAGCCAAATCCCTGAGCTCTGCACCAGCTTTTCAACCAGTCACTGAATCTCATGGTGCAGAGTGCCCTATCTTCATCCATGCCATAGACAGGTAGCACTTCGGAGAAAGTTACCTTGTGTGATACTTGTCTAAGGCCCCTTCCCAACTCCACAAACTCCTGTTGCACTGCTCTGATCCCATTCTCAGGCAGGTCATCCATCCCTATGTGGATAATGATATCCAGCTCCCTCCCTATTGCTGCTGCTCTCACAATCCTGAGGATTTGTTTCCTGTCACTCCAAGCTTTGGTGCTGGGCTGGCACCTTACCTCCCTTTCCCTTCCCTCCCCAAGTTCTACCCCCTAACAATTGAGTCCCCCACCAGGAGTTATTTCCTTCCCCTGTGGGGTCCTGGGCCACCCTCCTGTGGGTCTCCATTGTGGAGGTTCACAGGATCCTCCTTGGTCTCCACTGCAGGTGCCTCCATAGAAGAACCATGATTCACCAGAGTTGTGAATGAATTGTGGAGAGGCACAGCTGGAGGGATGCACCTCTGACCAACCACCCTCACCCTTCCTGAGCCCACCATGATCCAACCATTCCTCTTGCTTGGCAACCTCTTAGGTAGTGGTTGTGGCCAAAGATGGCCCCTGGGTGGTGGAACAGGTTTCCCGAATCCTTGCCAGGTCAGCATGGAGATGAACAACCTCCACCCTCAGACCATAGAGGTGCCTGCAAATAGGGCAGGAATGCAGTTTCCAGAATGTCTCCTGGAAGACTGCTGCTCTGCAACTAGTGCATTGCACCACTCCCCACATTTCTGTGTCCTTTCCTGTTAAAGAAGCCTTTTCCTTTTTTGTTTTTGTTTTAGTGTGTGCAAGCTTGTGAGTGTCTCTACCCCATTCAGTGTGCTGTGCCTTTGAGAATATGAACAGGTGTATGTTGTTGGCAGTTTTGAGGAAGTGATGTCAGAGACCCTGCTTTAAAGGAAGTTATGTGCTTGGGGTGGGTGGAGTGAGGGAAGGGTGGGTGGGAGTAAACCTATGCTGTCCAGAAACAATCACCTACAACTCTTACTCTCCACCCCGGGGAGTGCCTTCCTTCCTGTCAGACACCTATTTCACAAAGGCTAAGTAACAGGTCTAGTCACAACTGATTGCAAATATCTCCCAGCTGCAGTTCCTCACAGCCAAATTAAAGTTAAAACTAAGAAAAGACCACCCCAAAAACAGAATCAATAGTAGTTACTTACACAGGTACAAAAAGTAATAATTCAGTTCAGTGTAGTCTAGAAAATGACTTCCTTTTTTCAAGGAAGCTGCGGCTGCTTTCTCACTCGCCCTGTCTTCAATGTGAGAAGGAGACTGCAACACCTCTGAAGCAAAGAAACCGTTTCAGCAAAAAATAAATAAATAAAATAGGGGCAAACAGTAATTTTGCTTAGCCTAATGATAATTTTGCTTAACCCAATGATAAAAAGTTATAAACATTTAAACACCACCTGTAATAATTTCATAAAAGCTATACCTAGTAAGAAACAGTGGGGATTTCTGTATGCCATAGGACAACAGAAAATCTCTCACTAAACGGCTCTCAAAATCCCGGCCCTGGTCAGAGTGGATTCTTTTGGGGAGACCTTAATGCTGGACATACTGCTGCAAGACCTTAACCATAGTGCTTGCCTTCTGGTCTTTTGTGGGGAAAGCCTGTGGACACTGGGTGTAGTGATCCGTGATGACCAGTATGTTAGCGGTATTTTTTTTCTGTCACATTTCAAGGACATAAAATCCATGCACACCAACTCCAGGGGCCCACTGGTGCTGATGTTGACCAGAGAAGCGGCCTGTCTGGGCAAAGTCTTCTGCTGGATGCACTGCAGGCAGCACTTGCAGTGGTTCTCCACTTCAGCTTTCATCCTGGGCCAATAGAACCTAGCCCTACATGCGTCTAGGGTGCGGCCATAGCCCAGGTGTCCCATATCATCATGTAGGGTCTTGAGGACAGCCCCATGGTATACTGTGGGCAATACCAACTGCTGTTTAGATCAGCCCAGATGGTCTTTGTCATGCACTGCACACAGCAGCAGTCCATCCTGCTGGACCAGCTTGTCCCACCCCTTAGCATGCAGCGGGCATCAGGGTGACTGCTCTGCACCCATCTGGGGGATTTCCCCTCTGCAATAGCCCGAAGAAGGTCTCATATGTCAGGGCCTGATGCCTGCACTGCAGGTCAGCCATACTAAACTGAGGCAGGGATGAGAGATCTAGGTCTGCGAAATTTAGATAAGCAGGCAGGATAGCTTTGGGGGTGGCTCACAGTACTTCTATGCTCTGGGTGGCACACATGATGGTATCAGGAGTCGGGGGCCCTACCTGTGAGCAGAGCACTTGAACCAGGGCCAGTCCAACCTGGACTGGGGTGTCAGGGGTGTCGCTGTGTGGGTGTTGGGACAAGGCATCCACATCCATGTTGGCTCATCCACTCTGATACTCCAAATTGAAATTGTAGGTGGAGAGGGCTGAAAGCCATCGGTGCCTTGCTGCATCCTACTTCGCTGTGGTAGTGAGATATGTCAGAGGACTGTTGTCAGTGCAGACAGTGAACAGGACCTCATACAGATACTCATGGAACTTCTCTGTCACTGCCCATATCAGTGCCAGAAATTACAGTTTATGAACCGGATAATTCCTTTCTGAGGACGTCAGGCCATTGCTAGGAAAAGCCACAGGGCAGAACCCCTCAGGATGCTCCTGATTCAGTATGGCTCCCAAACCACTCAAACTGGTGTCTGTGTGGAGGACATTTGGCTTCAGGGGGTCAGCAAAAGCAAGGACAAGGGCCTATCCCAGCCTCCAGATAATCTCACTGAAAACAGCCTCACACTCTGGAGTCCATCGGTCCCCAAAAGGTTTCCCAATTCACAAGTACCTCTTATGGGGGTGTGCCCCTTTCTTCTGTTTCTCTGGAGGGTAGCCTTGCATCAGGTCATTCAGAGGACTTACCACCAAGGAGTAATCCTTTACAAACCAATGATAGTAGCCACAAAACCCCAAGAAGGACTGCAAGACTCACAAGTGGGTGGGCCGGGGCCATGAGTGGAAGGCCTCCACTTTAGCAGTGTCAGTCTGCACACCTTTGGCTGAGATCATGTGCCCAACATACTTAACCACAGGCTGACAGAACTGACATTTGTCAATGGAGACCTTTAGGCCAAATTACTGAAGCTGATCCAGGACCTTCATTAACCGGGCATTGTTTTCCTCCAAGGTCCACTGAAAGATAATGAGGTAATCTAGGTAGACTATGACCTTAAGCAGGTTCACATCTCCCATGGCCCTCTCCATCAAATGCTGAAAGTGGCCAGGTCTCTGGATATGCCCTGGGGCATATGATCAAGTTGGAAGAACCCCAGTGGGCAGATGAAAGAAGTTTTTTTTTTTGTCCTCCTCCTCCTCTGCCATGGGTTTTTGGTAGTACCTGCTCCGGGGATCTAACACAGAGAACCACTTGCTCCCTGACAAACTGTCCAGTGCATCCTCCACTCCTCCACTTGGGGCACCGTGTACTGGTCTGGGATAGTCCTCTTATTTAGAGAGCGGTAGTTGATACACATCCTCACCGCTCCACTCTTCTTCTGGCCACAACAATGAGGGAAACATAAGTGCTCAGGGACTGTGTGATGACCCCAGCATTCAGTAACTCCAGCAGGTGTTTCCGAACATCTTCCACATTGCCGATTGCTAAACTCTGTGACCATTCTCTGAATGGGCAGTTGTCTTTCAGCTGGATACGGTGCTCTTCCCTGATGACACAGCCCATGTCCCGCTTGTGTAAGGAGAAAACCCACCAGTGCTTCGCAAACTTGGGGCTTAAGTTCTGCCTATAACTGTTGGATATAGGGGAGCTTCCGAAGTCAAACACGGATGGGTCTATCTCCTCCCCTGGAGCTTCCTCAGGGATGATGACATGGCTCTGTCACACCAAATAATAATAACCAACACACAACCCCTTTGGATGGTCACCAGCCTTTTGGACTCATTCCAAGCTCTCACAGTAACTCGCCGGACACTAGACCTGTCCTGGGAGGGCATCACTCCTCTCTGGACCAGTAGCCCATGTGGCAGCCAACCTGGAGGTTGGATGTCGAGTATGAAAGCAGCCCCTCAAAGGGATCGGGCAAAGTGAGCGAAGTAAGTCACGCAGCATTCTGCACCAGGGGAAGGTTAACTCTCTCTCATTCACACGGTGAACTAACCCAACCCCATCTCCATTGGCCCCACTAGGGTAGCCCTTTACCTCCGGCCCCACCAGTTTTACAGCAAGTTTTTATAGAGGGGCTGGTGAGCTCATCTGTCCCACTCCTGTCAGAGCACATCTGTGCCAACCACTTGAATATATCTGCATTGGTCCCAATAAGCACAGGGATGTCAGACACACTCTTCAGCTCAGGGCAGACCAACGTGAGGGCATCTATAGCAGGAGGTGTCACCTTCTCTCATTTTGGGAAGGAAATGCTGACCATACAATACCCATCGTAAGGGTAATCCATACTACCTATAACCCACAGGGACAATTCAGACAGGGGTAGGAGAGGTAAGTGTTTTAAGTGTTCATCATTAAAAGGCCAGTAGATAATGATGACCTGGGACCCACTATCTAGTAACATAGACACATAGAAACATAGAATTTGATGGCAGATAAGGACCGCTTGGCCCACCCAGTCTGCCCATTTCCCTATCTAATGGATAAGCTGCAGATCCTAGCTAACTAGCAGCCTACTTCTTTCTATCCTCACCCCCTAGAATTGCTTATGGCTGTCCCATGCATGCTTGAATTCAACCACTGTTTTTGACTCCATAACTTCCTCTGGAAGGCCATTCCAAGCATCCACAACCTTCTTTGTGAAAAAGTACTTCCTTACATTACCTCTGAGCCACCCCACATCTTTAAATTGTTCCCCCTTGTTCTTGCACACCTCTTTTTTTGAAAGATGCTACCCTCTTGGACTTTGTTGATTCTCTTGAGGTACTTGAAAGTTTCTATCATGTCCCCCTCTCCCTCTTTTCCGCGAGGCTATACATAATAAGCTCCTTTAGAATCTCTTCATATGTCTTCCAGTGCAGACCCTGCACCATTTTAGTTGCCCTCCTCTGGACAGCTTCCATCTTGTCTATGTCCTTGCAGAGACTGGGTCTCCAGAACTGCACACAGCACTTCAGATGGGTCTCACCAGCTGTCTGTACAGAGGGATAACAACTTCCTGTTTTCTACTGGTGATGCCTCTCCCTATGCATCCCAGTATCCCCCAGCCCTCCTTACTGCTCTTTCACATTGCTTGCCCACCTTTAAGTCATCTGATATGACCACCCCCAGGTCCCTTTCCATTTTTATTGTTGTTAGTAACTCACCCCGCATTGTGTACTCTTCCCCTAGGTTTTTGTTTCCCAGGTGCATTACCTTGCACTTCTTAGCATTGAATCTAAGCTGCCATACATTTGACCATTTCTTTAACCTTGCCAAGTCTGTTCACATCCTTTCCACCCCACCTTATGCATCAACTCTGTTGCAGATCTTTGTGTCATCTGCAAAGAGACATACTTTTCCTTCCAGTCCTTCTGCAATGTCACTTACAAAGACATTGAAGAGAACCAGTCCTAATACTGAACCCTGCGGCACCCTACTAGTAACCCCCCCTTTGTTCAAAGTGGACTCCATTTACTTTTACTCTCTGTGTCCTATTCTCCAGCCCATTCTTTACCGACGCTATCATCTTGGGACCCACTCCAAGGCTGGCTAACTTGTATATTAATCTTTTGTGTGGGACTAAGTCAAATGCCTTGCTAAAGTCTAGGTAGTCCATGTCCACAGCCCTTCCCTGATCTACTACTTTGGTCACCCAGTCAAAGAAATCTATTAGCTTCATCTGGCATGACCTTCCTGCTGTGAATCCATACTGCCTTGGGTCCTGTGCCCTTCTGACCTCTAGGTACTCAATAGTTCTTTCCTTCAGAAATGATTCCATCATTTTCCCTATCATTGAGGTTAAACTAACAGGTCTGTAGTTTCCTGCTTCTGCCGTGCTCCCACTTTTGTGAAGGGGAATCACATCTGCCCTCCTTCAGTCCTCAGGTACCACCCCATTCTCCCATGATTTGTTAAAGAGGGCAGTCAGTAAAGCATAACAGTAAAGTGAAACAGATCACTCCTTTCACCATGACTTCAATGTCTACTCGAGGACTGATCAGGCCCCTTGGCACACCATGAATTGGGGGAACTTGGGGGTCTGTACAAAGGGTGGAGCAATGCCATTTCAGGGGTGAAGGTCACTCCGTTACCAGTCTTTTGAAGTTTTCCTGTTCCCTTTGTTTCTCAGCCACCAGCTGTAGATTCTCTTCCCTGTGGCAGCCTTGAAACAGAACCATCCATCTTGGGGTCCCAGGAACCATTGAGGCCCAGGCCTGAGGGCAGTATAGGTTGCGGCAGGTTGCCAGGCATCAGGTGCTGCCTCACCGGGGAAAAGGTGAGATTCCATGTCTAGCTGCAAGGTCTGTACTATGTCCTTCACACCCTGTATATTCTGCAAAACCACCCCAAAGTCCAATGAACCTGCCGGTTCATGTAAGGTCAGATCTTAGGTTTGCAAGATGGCACTGGTGGCTGTAAGAGATATCAGTGGGAACTCCCACCTCCTGCTGGGCTTCCTCCTCCATTACATCATCCAACAACTGCTTGAATGAGGGGAAATCACCCTTCCAGTTCTGCGCGTGAGGGTGACCACAGTCAATCTAGAGTGCACCACCCTCACAGGATCTGTTCGAGCCGCATCTGTGCCACCACTGACAGTGGGTCAAGCCCAGCCTTGGTGAGCTTATGTACCATGGTCTCCACCCTGTTAATATACTGGAACAGCTCACCTGTATGCTGCATGGTGCCCCACAGCTGGCCCAGCACAGCGTCTCTCATCTCAACCATCCCAAAAGTGCGCTGCAGGATGTCCAGGTAGTCATGTGGAGCACAGCTGGGCTGGCTGGCCCATAAGGACTGGATCACATCCAGCACCATACCCTGGAGGCTTTCTAAGATCTGCTTGCATTTCTCCTCCTCAGAACACCCACAGAAAACACCCCCAGGCCTGAATCATCAGGGTGGCCTGGCTGTTCCAGGAGTGGAAGTCATCCTCCTCAGCTGGCATGAGAACAGCCCTGAGAAGGTGTGCAGCCCCTTATACTGCTCATGGGCCACCCCCAGATAGGGAGTCAGCCCACCTGGCAGTGTCATTGGGAGTGTCCCACCTCCAGGGAGCTGGGCTCTGAGATCCTGCATGGACTTCCCTTCCTCCCTAAGCCACGACCCCAGCTGGGTTTCAAAGCCCTTCTGCTCATTGCTCAGGGGCCAGAGGGGCCTGGCTCTCCCAAGGGCAGGTTGCTGACCATCCCTTTCTTTAATGAGTCCTGGCCGAATTGCCAGTAGTGACTTGGTGCCTCCACCTGGAGCAGTGGTATGGCCTCCTGTGGGAAAGGCAGGTTACCACCCCAGGAACAATGATATATCCCCTTAGTGACCAATCCCTCTGGCACAGTTAGATCAACACTTCCACTTCACAATAACGATAACAGAACACAAATCACAAACACTTATGTAAAATAGTAAACAATAATCCCTCTGTATTTAAAATGATCTATGACAGAGGACGTGAGGGCTACTCCCTTGTGCCTCCATAAAAAAATAAAAATACTCTTTATTTTTATGGCATCTTTCAAAAGCCAAGGCACTTTATAGATTATAAAAACTTCAGACATTTCAAAATCTTAAAAATATATAAAACAACTAATACAGTTAAAATACAAAGATTAAACACCAAATGCATGACACCCCAAATATGTTTTCAGGGCCTGTTTAAATCCCTCCACAGTCATGCACTCCCATAACCAACAGGGTAGAGAATTTCAGAGGGCAGGGGCCACATGCATAAATGCATGGGACCCCAAAGATTTCAAAGACACCCATGGGATCTCTAGCAACCCCTCATCAGCTGAGTGAAGCAATCACCCAAGGCAGTAAAGGAACAGGAGCTCTTTCAGGTGGTCTGGGTTGAGTCCATGTAGAGTTTTATAAGTCAGAAGACTGACTTCTATGGTAATCTGCCTCTGTACTGGCAGCCAGTGCAGGCCACGCAGCACCAACGAATATGCCTGGAATGAGAAGTTTCTGTCAAAAGCCGGGTTGCTGCAATCTGCACCAGCTGCAAGCAGCGGATTTCTACCCCAAGTAGACCTAGGTAGAGGGAATTGCAGTAGTCTAAGCGTGAGGACACAAAGGCATGGACCACCATAGGAAGGTCGCCAGATAGAACAAGGTGCCTAATCCTGGAGATGTTCCTCAGATGATAAAAAGAGAACTTGATAATGGCAGACACCTGCAATCAGGCACACAACCCAGTATGAGCTCTCCCCCTCTCCTGGGTGCACCCAGAACAATCCCAGAGGGTGGGTACCTCACCATTCTCAGTTGCAGGCCTGCAGTTTCTCATTGGAGCCCTTGCAGAGCAACACAGGTTCAAGCAAAATCAGTCTGTCATTGGTGGGGGGGTTCTTCACCAACCCTCCTAGCTGATGCAAACAAAGAATCCCCAGAGCTGCAGCTCGGGGTGCTTATGGCTTCCCCAGGAGGAGGATGGTCTCCCTGATTCAAGGATATGCATGGACGGTGGAGGAGGCACTGTTCTTCACCTTCCTGGCCATTCTAGCGTTGCCTGAGGACCTTTGTATACAGTATTCACCAGGTAGGTCTGTTCGTCCTTCTTTCTCTCCAGTCTCTACTACAGCAGCAGATTCACACTGAAGACACAGGGCAGATCAGTTTCCCCTCAGCCAGACTTGGGCTAGTAGCCACTCAACTTCCAGGGCTCTCCCCTGGATGGAATTCAAGGGCCCCTGCATGGAGCAGTCCCTAAAGCCCAAGGCTCACTTTAACTGTCCCTTCCAATCCAATCAGTCAGCCTCAGTCCCCTCAAGAAAGCTCCTGCTCTCCTTCTTTTTGCAGCTCAGCCTTTCTCCTACTCTTGCTTCCTGCTGGGGGAAGGGGTAGCCAGAAAGTCAACATCTCAGCAGGCAGCCTTTGTATCTCCCTTTTCTCTTGCTCCCAGTTTGTTTGTCTTTTTGTCCCAGTTCTCAGCTCCTCTCCTCTCAGTCCTCTCCTCTGAATATCTGCAGGTAAATCCATTTTGGGGGACTTACATCCTTTACCCTGGGATCATCATATCCCAGTCTTGGTAATCATTGGCCCATGTTTCCATGATAGCCGCAATACCCACCTTTCCCACTGCGAAGAGATCCTGTAATTCAGCTGTTTTGTTACCCAAGCTTCTCGCATTCAGTGAGACCACCCTACAATCTGTTTCCTTCATTTCCCATCCTTGCTTCTTCCCCCGCTTACTCCCCCCAATGCCACGTCCCTGATTCCTTCCCAGATAGCTTGGGGGGGTAATCTCATTTAGAGCTGCACAGGTAGTGAACAGCATGAAGACTGCTGTCAGAATGGGATATACAACATCTGGAAAAGACAAAGACAAAAGCTACTAAAATAAAATGTGTCTCAAAGTTTCAGAATTCACAGAGAAAGACAAATGTCATCAGGAGCTCTTTAAGAAAGTATTTCAGTTAGATACAATAATATTACTTTTCTAATTAAATATATTCTTTTGAATCATAAGATCCTTTTTACTTTTACTCTTAGGCTGCTGTATTTTCTTGCTAGCTACTGCAGCCAATGGTCTGGAAACTGAGTTACTGCTGCACTGTAAAATCCAAATGCAATGCATGTACAAACCCCCACCACTAATGATCGAATACTTCTATAGGTTTATTGAGAGCACTAGTAACACTATAAGGAAATATTAAACATGTTATACCCCACATAACAGACAGCACTTTAAGTTTTGCCAGTAGAGCAGAATAGCAGTTTTTGACATTTGCTAATTTTACACACACCGGGATCTACTTTCAGCATATCAATTTATACTTTGCCTCTCTGCTGGAACCATGTGCAGGCTTTCCGAGCAAACACTAAGAGTTTTTTTACACTGTTTACTTTCACTGTCCAGAAACTTTTCTGTGTTGGCTGTACAACAGCATAGCTAGGTTGGAGTCGCCTGTTGCTATACAACAACAGAGCATACTGCCAGGTAGATTATCATCCCATGTGCTCTGAAGTTTTGGTCTCGGAGCATGCAGGCTTCTGTTGGGTCTGTGCATACTACACTCATGACTGCCTGTCTTTCTAACAAGCCCTAAGGAAGCATCTGGTGCAGTTTCAGCCAGAGATGCTGCTGGTATGACATCAGTCCCTATAATGAGTAAGACAGCAGGCAATTCACACAGTTTCTCTTCCTAGGGCTGCATTATGTGGAACCCTACAGACCTCTTGCTGTTGAAAAAAGAGGACCCAGTGCATTCCTTCCTACTGAACAACATATGGTATCCAGTTACAATAGTGCTACAATAATAGTGCTGCTTACCATAGCGCAAGTCGGGACACTGCTACCATGAACTGTGATGCCGATGAGGGATTCACAGCACTGTTCAGCAAGCGCTTCCTTGGTTGCTGTCCTTGGTCCTAGGAGAGGACAAGGAGAGAAGAATTCCAGTGGTCAGTCAAGTTGCCCCTGTGGTATTGAGGGCAGAAGCAGAGAGTAGCTTGGCTGTGTGGCGGTGGGGACCAGGGTTCTAATCCTGGTCTACCTGGAGTTCTGTGTTCTTGGGAACTTGTGTTTTTTTTACAAGGGCCCTTGGGAACAGTATTCCACAGACCCACAAATTTTCTCTTGCCCATGATCCACACCTCCTGGGGTTAGGATCCTTTAGAAAGAGGGTGTGGGGGCAGAGTCTCATGGAAAAAAAAAGTGGCACTGTTTTTGCTGTGTGGTTGTTGACCACGCTGTCCTGGCAGGCAGTGTTGTGACCCAGTGCCACATCATATTAGTAATAAAAACATTACTGTGATATCAGACCAAGATAACCCAATTTATCTAAAGCTAGTTCTCTGTGGGGTCCCACAATACCAAGAAAATGTCAGTTTCATAATAACAAATTCCTAATATACAACATATACATACCATACAAGACAATATCATCTATACAAATACACAGTAGGTAAAGTGTACATATCTTAGTTACAACAAGCTTTTGGAGAATGTGCTGCATTAACAAGCCATGATTTTATAACATTCCAAGATATTGTATTTTTATAAGGCCTCAAGTATCTGGCAGACTGTTCCATAACCAAGGACCCATATGATCAAAACTAAGTTGGCTCCTTACCGTTTTCATAATTGGCACTATATTATTTATTTCCCCCACTATGCATAGACCCACCCTAACACTCTGCTCCCCTAATAATTCTAACAGATAGTCGGGCATATTTTAACGTTGACAGTGATAGATCAGATGTATCATATGTATATTATGTCATTCCACCAATGCTATCCAGTTTAAAGCTCCATAAAGAGAACAATGATGTATGTCCCTGGATGCATCTAGATTAACGTGCTCAGACCTATTTAGCATTACATCAAGCCTGCATAATGCTCCTCCAGCAGCACCCATATACACAATATCACTATAGTCAAATAATAGAATTACCATGGAGTTCACTATTTTTAATCTAATATCAGAAGGTATACAACCTTTATGCTTATACAGGACCCCCAATTTCTTATTTAATTTCTTAATCAACAAGTCAACATGTATATCCAATTTACACTGATATTAACCCAAGTGCCACACCAGGCACTTGGTAACATCCCAATACAGACACTGCAGTGTAGCATGGGGCTGCACTCCTGAGGTGTCATCTTCGGATGAGACATTAAACCAAGGTCCCATATGCCTGTTGTGGTGGTAGCTCAGGTGGATGTTAAAGATCTCATGGCACTTCTAGAAAACAGTAGGGGAATTTTTATTAGAATAACATCAAAAACAAATATATACAAAGCAGTGTTAACTCACACAAACCAAAAATACATGTTACACAAATTAAACAAAAATATTATACAAATCATACCTAAAATAAATATTATAATCAGACATTTGATAACGAAACATATTTGTGAAAGATCCTACCTAGGTGATTAAGGTTTCCCTCGCTTAACTTATTTATATTTAAAAAAATATAGTAAACCCTTTCCACCATCTCCTTACTTTCAAAGGGGAACTCATTAAAGTGCCTTTCTGAAATACAGACCTCATGGCCTGACATACTAGAATAGAAAAGGTTTCAAAAGACATTTGTTTTGGGTACAATACCCACTGGCATCTGGCTTGCCACAGATAAAATGTCAAAATACAAAAATAAATTGCCGGAGTATTCCTGTGAAATTTATGTAAATGTGATGTATAAATTCCTAAAATAAAATTGTCATAGTTTAATGACATTAACCAAGGCAATTTCCATTTGGTTCCTAAGTGATTCCACAATGTAGCAGAAAATGAACATTCAAACAGAAAATGTTGTATTGTTTCCTGTACCCCAATACATAATGGATATGGACAAATCCTATCCTCCAAAGCTTTATGCTTCTAATTTCCACGTACATTCAGACAACTGTACATAGTCAGCCATAATATCTCCCACATATGAGGGTGAAGCCTCTCATTTTTTAATTGGGCAAGAACTAACTCAGTTTGATCAGGGGGGCAAGTCTTAAACACTAGGGTATCCGGGTGTATTGTGGCCAGGATAACTGTATACAATTGTTTGGCTGAATTATTTTTTATCCAGCAGACCAGGCCTGAGTTTCGTAGAATTCATAGAAAGTTATGATTTCAGGAGGCACAAAATGCCCTTAGTGAGCTCGCCACCAACCTGGTGGATATGATATTTTTGTTTTCATATATATATATATATATATATATATATATATATATATAGTTGTTTATTAAAGGATTCAATATTAGTACTCTCCACTACTTCTCTTGGTAGATTGTTCCATTGTCCTACAACGCTTTGTAAAAACCATTTAATCCTTTTTGAGTTATACAATTTGCCCCTCTAAGTTTATAATTGTGAGATGTTGTTAATTTATCAGAATTATTCTTTATTAAACCTAAGGTTTGAAACAAATATTGATCATTAACTGTTTTGTATATTGTGCATAAATCTCCATGTGTTTGTCTATGTTCCAGTGAAAAAAGTCCTGTATGTTGCAACCTAGATTTATAATGAAGGGTCCTAAGCCTCTAATTTTTTTAGTTAATTTCCTCTGTACCCCTTCCACTAGTTTTTTTTCCTTTTATAGTAGTTGGACAACAAAAAGAAGAACAATATTCAAGATTGGTCCTGATCATACTTGTATACAGTGGTAGTAATACTTTTTGTTTTCTGATTTTAATATGTTTAAAAATACATCCCATAATTTTATGAATTTTTTTAACTTTAGCCCTGGTGCGGTTGTCAAATGTCAAATGTCAGTGTTGTCCACCAAGACCCATAAATCTTTATAAGTTGTAGCTGTAACAAGTGGAACATTATTGATTTTATAATTGAAGTTTTGATTATTGTATCCAAAGTGAATAACCTTACATTTTTTTTCGTTGAAACACATCTTATTTTCTAGTGCCCGGCTGCAGATGTCATTTAGTGCTTTCTGAAAAAAGAACTGCATCTTGTGCATTTTTCACAATACATCCAAGTTTGCAGTCATCTGCATGCTTTGTCATCCATATCTTTTTGGACAGTTGCATTGTTGATATTAGTAAGCTGAAAAGTATAGGGCCCAGAACAGATCCCTGCGATACCCCACTACCAACCTTTATCCATGATGAGTTTGATTCTCAAAACCTCCACATACATACTGTGTAACTCTGAATAAGTCACTTAATTGTCCAGTGCTCTCAAGTTACCCCTGAAAACAGGCACTTGTGCCTAGTGGGCCTTACCCAGTTACCAAAGACTAGAATATTTTGTTTTTGGTTTTTTAATACTACTGTCTGACAATTTCCACTTACTTAGTTTCTAGGCTGCAGGTTTAAAGAAGGCAGGGAAATTAAGCTTATTTTGTGGTTTGGAAGATCTAGGTTCCAACATGAAAAATAATGCCCTATAGTCATAATGATCCATTTACTATTTAGCTGCTCAGTAGGACTTAAATCTTTTTTAATTGTTTGAGAAAAGAAAATGGAGTGAAAAAATATAATGGGGTCTACCATCTCCAACCCCCCTTTTTCTATAGGGAGATATGTAAAACATCTTTTGGTAGAGTTAAGTCTTGAACTCCAAAGCATTACAAAAAAGCATTTGTATAACCTAGTCTCAAAAATTAAAGCGGTGGAAATACCATTGCAATAAATAAGAAGATGGGTATTATAAATCATTTAATTATTTGGATTCGCTTAAGTTTGGACAATTTCCATGCCTTCCGTCTTTGAACTTGCCTGTCATAGGGCAACGTCCCAATTTTGAGAGGGTAAATTCATCAGACCATAAAGTATTCCTAAAATGTTTAAGGTTCTGAATCCAATGTAATGCCTCCTAGGGTCTCTCTTAAGATACCTTCTGGGCCTATTTTTAAACCTTTACAGTTGTTCAAATTTTATTTGGCATTCAAGACTGCAGAAAATGTATCCATTGCCTGCCTAAACAAATCTAGTTGGTGCAATTTAGTAAAAAATAGACATATGTCATCAGCTCATGCTATGATACGCAATTTCTCTGTAGAAGATCCATATATTATAGTCTGCCATACGGCCATATCATTTATCTTTTTGATTAATGGATCCAAAGTAAATTGATTTAAGAGGGGGCTAAGAGGGCACCCTTGGCAAACCCCTGATGTAATTTTAATGCTTTGACATACCTGATTCTGAATTATGGGCCTCACCATAGCTGATAAGTAAGGCAGCTGAACCCATTTTATAAACAATTTTAGAATTCCACATTTTTCTAAAGTGAAGAAGAGAAAGGGGTGAAAAAATATGTCGAATGCTTTTGACTAATCCACTGATATGATGTAATGATTAAAGTTTTTTTCTTCAGAGAATTCAATAATATTTCTTATGGTGGGAGCCTGGTGTATCTTTCTGCCCTGGATACCACAAAATTGTACCAAGGAGATTGCCAGCTGTGCTAAACATTTAAGTATGTTATTAAGATCTTGTGAGAGGATTTTAAAATCAAAATTCAAAATGGAGATGGGTCTCCAGTTCTGACTTAACCGTTTATCACCATTTTTATACAAAAATACTACTAAGCCTTCAGTAAAGGAGGGGGGATTACATTCTGTACCAAAAAGTAGTTAAAAACTACAGCTAAGCAACTACTCAATTCCTGTGCATAAGCCTTATAAAATTTATATGGGATCCCATCTGTCCCTGGGAATGCTCCTCATTTTAGGTTTTTAATTGGGATGCTCCTAATTTTAGGTTTTTAATTACCATTAGAGTTTCTGCTGCTGTTATAGGTGCATCCATATGGTCTGATACCTCTGGGAAACAAGATATATGTAAAGATGCCTGAAAATCCTGAACTGCAGGGGACTGGGAATTCATTTGCTGTGAATGAAAATGAGACCATACAATTCTTGTTACCTCTGATACCAAGGTAACAATGTTACCCTCTTCATTAAATAACTCATCCAATGAGGTGATTGCTTTCCTGACCTTACATGCTTCATAAGGGTTCCCCAAAGGGGATTTCTGGGTACCATACTGAAACATAGCCCATACTGTCAGGGCTTGATCATATTGATAACTTTTCATTTCTGACTTTACCTTTTCTATTTGGGCAGAAAAATCATTTGTAGATGTAGAAGCGACAGTATATAAATATTGTAGTTGCTTTCTAAGTTTTAGATATGTAAAAAAATGTATTTGTTTCAGTTATTTTTCCATGTATTTGAAACCATTTTTTTATCTCCAGTTTTGTATCCTCCCACCACTCACCCAGGTCTGAATATAAAAAACTCACAGTAGTTCTTGCCCATAAAAGTTTATAGATATGTTTCTGAACAGTTGGGTCCTATAAAGTAGCCACATTTAATTTCCATCTATTATGAAAGGACTTCATATGTGTGGTATCCTGAAAACTTATTACCAGAAAGCAGTGATCTGAAAATCCCACTAGGTACACTGTTAACCGGGGAATGGGGAGAGATTTTGAAGTTAAAAAATAATAAATTGTGGAATAATACTTTCCTCTAGTCTAGAATAAGTGAACCGGGAATTTGTGTTGCAGATAGATCTGCACTCTCTTAAATCTGCAGTATCAATGTAGTGTCTGAACGCATTTGAGTCACAGTACACTTTTTTACCAGTATTAGAGGAGGAATCTCTAAGTTCACAGTTGAAATCACCCCCCCATAATCACTGGTTTTGAGGTAACTAAATAAGATTGTAGGGTGCTAAGCATTTCTACCTTATCCGCCTTTGATTGAACTCCATATATATTAATAAGGTGATATTCACTGGGTCCCAAAAAGCCATCCATAATTAATAATATACCCAGTATTGCATCAATTAATTTAGTTAAGGAGAAAGAAGGAGAGGAGAACACTATACCCAGGTTGTCTGCCCTATCTGGACCAAATGACCAAAAGAAAGAACCACTAGTCCATTCTGCTCTAAAAACCCTTCCTTGATTGGAAGTATACCTCCAGGTCTCCCAGAAGAAACAAAAAGTAAGTTTGGCAGAGATAACATGCTGGAACACGGTGTGCCATTTGTTAGGGTTTAACAGGCTGTGAACGTTCACAGAGCCCACTTTGCAAAGCTGCATTCCTAATATGAGTCTAGGTCATCTTTTTTCTTGGTTTTAGAACCCTCAGAATCCTCTACTTTCTCTGGGTCCCCTGTATCTGGGAGGTAAGGTACTGAGCCTTCATGGCCACTCTCCACATCCCCCTATTTAGCTAGGACTTAAAATGTTTTTTTTTTTTATTCCAAGGGCTTACTAATTTTTGGAAGATTCATACTCCTAGTGGACCTGCGGGTAGTCTGTATAGGAGCACAGTCTGAAACAGGAGTCAAGGGTGTCTTTTCCACTTCTGGCCCATTAACATAACAGACTGGCTAAAGGGTTGTAGGGAGCATTACCTCCAGATCTGGACCTATGATTGCCTCCCCAATCACTAGTATTTAATCAGAAACCTGGGGGTGGGGATGAAGGGGGATCTTGAAGGCTTTCTTCCTTATGTTGCAGGGGGGAGTTGTAGCATCATGTACTTGCTGGATCAGCAGATCAGGACTTACCACAGAAGCCTTGTTCTTTGCAGCACAAGGGCAGTCTGGAAATATATGGCCTATTTCTTCACACAGTTCACATTTTGTGTGATTAACATACTGAAAGGTCACATGTCCAACCTCCCCACAGTTATTACATCTGGGAACATCACAAATACCAGACAAATGAGTTCTGGACCCACATTTATAGCAAGCCCTGGGCTGGCCTGCATAAAAGCAACCCCCCCATCTCATCCTAGCATAAAGGAATTGGGTATATGCTCTGTTCCTGAATTGTTTTGTTGCAGTTTCACCTTGTATTTTTATCCCCTAGTCCTAAATTAGTCACTGTCCAGTATAGCATCAGGTTCACTCAAAACCTCATATTTCAGAGTTAACCAATAGGTTATATCCTCTACGTGGACCCCGTCATTCTGAAACACTATTGTGAAATATTTTAGTAAGAGTTTTGTCAAGGGAATGACCAAAAAGGGGGTCAATATAGGGGAGAACTTATCCTGGTAATACCTCTCCCAAAAGAAATTCAGGGCACATGCTGAGTGAAAGCTGATATAGTAATTATACTCCCCAGATATATTAATAAAAGCATATATATCCCTAGGGGTAAATTTTAGACTCTTTTAACAATATTTTCCCCACATGGTATCTGTCCAAATGGGAATCCAACCCGCTTTTATATCCGATTCAGACAGCATTGCGTCGAGGTGCAGCTTCTTTCTTGGACTTTTGAAAAAGTTCAGATGAAAGGGGTTTTGATTTCAAATCATCCTTCAGTTTAGTAGTGTTAGGTTGCTCTTGCTGCAAAGTAGAGTCTGAAGAAATAGTTATCATATAAGCACCTTGTTCTAAGATAGTTTCTACAATAGTTTCCTTCAAACCCTCTGGGGCAGTAGAAATGCTTGGTACTGGAACAGTTTTAGGTAGATCTACCTGTGAAGGGATACTACTGTTTGTTGTTTCCGTTGTTATAATAGGTACCTGGAATTTAATCATTGGGTGCCATGCAGAAGAGTCCTGAGAAAATGAGCTATGCATATCCCAGGTAGGGTCAGGAACCCAGCCACCAGATAAATTTTGTTTCCTTCCAGCAGAATGTAAGGCTACTCCTGGGGACCAGTTTTCACCTAAATTATCTTGAGGGTTTGGAACAGCAGGACTGTCACTAGCCAAGGCTATGTTCATCTCTTTCAATTGATTATGTCCCCAAGACTGAGACAACTCAGATGATTTTTTAACCGCAATGTTGTTTTTTGCTAGGGTGAATGCTTCTCTCTGACCTTTAGTAATTTATTTTCTTTGGGGTTTAGGAGCATTTCTGGTGGTAAAATAATACACTGTCACACCGTCCTGTTGATTCGGCCCTGTTTGAAAGCAGACAGGTTCTGAACTAGAATCAGCATAAGTCGATTGAATAAATACAGACAACTCTTCTTGGGATGGAGACTGACCCTTTAGATCAGTCGTTGCAGGAATTTTATCGGTATTGCTTTCATTACCACCCTTCTCCCCTACAGCTTTGAGCATGTTACTATTTAAAACAGAATCACTGCCAGCCTCTTTAGATACATGAGTAGTAGGGGGAGAAAGATTACCTTAGGTGATCCAGCAGTACTGGGCTCTTCTGAAGGTGCCAAAATAGGAACTGAGTCATGCTGAATGGGGTTTTGGCTGTTAGCTTGCGATAGCAAGGTGTCAGATTTTTCCTCTTCAGCCAGCTGTGCAAGTCGTGCCTGAAAGCTCCTTTTTCTCTGGGCAAACATTTGTTCCTTAGCAGCTAACAGAGCCAAAAGTTAAGTTTTGGAAATAGCCAGGCCTTCCATTTGATTTTCTTGCAAATTCATTTTTAACATTTCAGGGACATTTTCCTTGGTTTGAGTGAGATTCTCCATGGAAATAAAAATTTCTTCATCTAGAAAATCTAAATTCACTTCCACAGTTTCTCCATTTTCATTGACCTCTTGATAATCGAGGATAGGGGAGGAGGCTGGCTTTCCTACCTCAGAGACTTCCATCTCCTCCAGCAGTTGAGGCTCAGTGGCCATTTTGGAAATGGCCATTAAATCCTCCTGTGGCGAGTAGGGGAATTTGCCTGGTGCCTGGCCAAAGTTTCCCCCCGTTCACTAAAATATCACCAACAGCTTAATCTGGTTCAACGTCAGTTGACATTCATCTATATCCCTCTCCCCCGGGTCATGCCTGGAAATAGGCAGAATTTGTCTAGTGCACTTACCCAGTTAACAAAAAGTAAATACAAAAATAAATAAATAAATAAATAAAAAACACTGGGAGTCTAACCAGACTCCCAGGTATTTATAGGAGTCGACAAGGACTAGGCTACAATCATCAAGCATTTTTATATTCAGTCTGTTGTTTTTGCATTTTTTTGTTAGAAAACAACATTACTTGTGACTTCGAGTAGTAAAGGACTAAACCATGTTCCTGGAAATAACTTTGCAGTACATTGAAATCATTTTCAGCTTTTCTTATATCTGACTACTAGATCTACCTTCTGTATCATTTGCATACAAATGGTACCAGACATCACTCATTAGATGTCTGACACCATTTGTATACACATTGAACAGCACAAGTCCTAACATCTACCCTTGTGGTACCCTAGATTTTACAGTATATTCAAATATTTGGATATGTAGTTGTTATTTAGTCTAACCCACTGCTGTCTCCCAACCAGGAAGCCAAGGAACCAATCCAGTGCATCCTGGCTGAGGTCTATAGATCTCAAATTTTCAAACAACACCATATGGTTCAAAGTATCAAATGCGTTTGATAGCTCTATAAATATGGTCCTAACCAGGAGGCCTTTGTCCATGGCTACCAGGCAATCTAGCACAATCTTATCTAGCACCATAGTAATGCTGTGCTGTGCTCTAAAGTTTGATTGGTATTTACAACGTATTTCATGACTTTCAAGGTAGCTCTTTAATTAATAAACTACAATTTTTTCAAATATCTTTGAGATAACCAAGAGCAAAGATATAGGCCTGTAATTTCCCATATCATTTTTCTGACCCTCTTTAAATATCGGTATTACTTTTGCCTGTTTCCAGGCTAGAAACATAGAATTTGACAGCAGATAAGGACCGCTTGTCCCACCTAGTGTGCCCATTTTCCCACCTAACAGATAAGTTGCAGATCCTAGTTAACCAACAGCTTACTTCCTCCTAACCCCACTAGGATTGCCTTACATCTATCCCATGCATTCTTGAATTCCCCCACTGTACTTGACTCCACAACCCCCTCAGGGAGGCTGTTCCATGCATCCACAACCCTCTCTGTGAAAAAATACTTCCTCACATTACCTCTGAGCCGTCCCACCCCTCTTTCTTCAAATTGCGCCCCCTTGTTCTTGCACATCTCTTTTTTTGAACAATGCTACCCTCTTGGACTTTGTTGATTCCCTTGAGGTATTTGAAAGTTTCTATCATGTCCCCTCTCTCCCTTCTTTCTTCAAGGGTATACATATTAAGCTCCTTTCATCTTTCTTTGTATGTCTTCTTGTGCAGACCTCGTACCATTTTGGTTGCTCTCCTCTGGACAGCCTCCACTCTGTCTATGTCTTTGAGGAGATGGGGTCCCCAGAACTGCACACAGTACTCCAGATGGGGTCTCACCAACTGTCTGTACAGAGGGATAACAACTTTCTGTTTACTACTATTGATGCCTCTCACTATGCATCTCAGTATCCCCCAGCCTTCCTTACTACCTTCTCACATTGCTTGCCCACCTTTAGGTAATTTGATATAATTATCCAACAGGTCCCTTTCCTGTTTTACTATTGTCAGTATCTCATCACCTATTGTGTACTCTTCTCCTGGGTTTTTGTTTCCCAGGTGCATTACCTTGCACTTCTCTGCATTGAATCTGAGCTGCGGACATTCATTGCTCCCTAATCTACCTATCAAAGGTCTTATCACCTTCTTAACAGAGTTGGCTATCCTTTCCTCAGTTTGGGCATTTGCTATTCTGACTGCCTTCCCTGCCTCTTTCTTCTTTAAGTGACAACGTTCTCTGTCCTGCTCCTTCTGCATTTCCTTATATTTCCTGAATGCTATCCTTTTCTTCTTAACCTTCCCTGCCACCTCTTTTGAGAACCATAGTGTTTTTTCCTTTGTTGTGCTTTGTTGATTTGCTTTACACAAAGGCTTGTTGCCTCTGTGATGGCTGTTTTGATTACTCCCCATTGTACCTCCAACCATCCTTCTTGCCTGTTTGCTAGTTCTTTTCTGAGGCACTCTCACATTTTCCCAAAGCCAGCCCTCCCAAAGTCCAACACTCTTGCTTTTGTATGTCTTGATTCTATGGCTGTGTTTATCGTGAACCACGCTGTTTGGTGGTTGCTTGTTCCCAAATGGCTACCCACTTCTAAATCTGAGAATTTTTCTCCGTCCCCCATTGAGAGTACCAGGTTTAAGATTGCTCCCTCCCGAGTGGGTTCCAATACTAGTTGTCTGAGGCATACCCCTTGTAGGACATCGAGAATGACCCTGCTCTTGGATGTGCCTGCAGCAGATGTGCTCCAGTAAACAGCTGGAATATTTAGGTCCCCCATCAACAATATCTCCCCTTCTTCTGCCATTCTAAGGATGCCTTCTATCATTTTCTTGTCTATTCCCTCCCTCTGAGATGGGGGTCTGCATACAATCCCCATGTGGATTGTGGTGCCATTTTCTGTCTCCAGGGTGACCCAGAGTGCCTCATCTACTCCCTGTTTACTCTTCAGTTCTGTTGTTTTGAACCTGTCCTTTACATAGAGAGCTACTCCTCCTCCTCTTCTTTTACCCTCTCTGTTCCTCCTGTAGATTGTGTATCCTAGTATGCTGACATCTCAGTCATGGTTCTCTGTGTACCACGTTTCTGTGACTGCTACAATATCCAGGCAACCCTTTTGCATCAAGGCCCATAGTTCAGGGAGTTTGTTACACAGACTATGGGCATTAACATAGAAACATAGAATTTGATGGCAGATAAGGACCGCTTGGCCCACCCAGTCTTCCCATTTCCCTGCCTACTGGATAAGCTGCATATCCTAGTTAACCAGCAGCCTACTTCTTCCTACCCCCACCCCCTAGAATTGCCTTATGACTGTCCCATGCATGCATGAATTCCACCACTGTTTTTGACTCCACAACCTCCTCCAGAAGGCCATTCCATGCATCCACAACCCTCTCTGTGAAAAAATACTTCCTTAAATTACCTCTGAGCTGCTCCCCCTCTATCTTCAAATTGTGTCCCCTTGTTCTTGCACACCTCTTTTTTTGAAAGATGCTACCCTCTTGGACTTTGTTGATTCCCTTGAGGTACTTGAAAGTTTCTGTCATGCCCCCCCCTCCTTTCCTCGAGGCTATACATATTAAGCTCCTTAAGTCTCTCTTCATATGTCTTCTGGTGCAGACCCTGCACCATTTTAGTTGCCCTCCTCTGGACAGCTTCCATCCTGTTTTCGTCTTTGTGAAGACTGGATCTCCAGAACTGCACACAGTACTCCAGATGAGGTCTGACCAGCTGTCTGTACAGAGGGGATAATAACTTCCTGTTTTCTACTGGTGATGCCTCTCCCTATGCATCCCAGTAACCCCCAGCCCTCCTTGCTGCCCTCTCACATTGCTTGCCCACCTTTAGGTCATCTGATATGACTACCCCCAGGTCCCTTTCCATTTTTGTTGTTGTTAGTATCTCACCCCCCATTGTGTACTCTTCCTCTGGGTTTTTGTTTCCCAGGTGCATTACCTTGCACTTCTTAGCATTGAATCTAAGCTGCCATACATTTGACAATTCCTCTAACCTTGCCAAGTCCCTTTTCATCCTTTCCACCCCACCTTGTGCATCAACTCTGTTGCAGATCTTAGTGTCATCTGCAAAAGAGACATACTTTTCCTTCCAGTTCTTCTGCAATGTCACTTATAAAGACATTGAAGAGGACCGGTCCTAATACTGAACCCTGCGGTACCCCACTAGTAACCCCCCTTTCTTCAGAGAGGACTCCATTTACTATTACTCTCTGTGTCCTATTCTCCAGTCAATTTTTTACCCAGGCTGTCATCTTGGGACCCACTCCCAGGCTAGCTAACTTGTATATTAATCTTTTGTGTGGGACTGTGTCAAATGCCTTGCTAAAGTCTAGGTAGGCCATGTCCACAGCCCCTCCCTGATCTACTACTTTGGTCACCCAGTCAAAGAAATCTATCAGATTTGTCTGGCATGAACTTCCTGCTGTGAATCCATCCTGCCTTGGGTCCTGTGCCCCTCTGGCCTCTAGATAACTCGACAATTCTTTCCTTCAGAAGTGATTCCATCATTTTCCCTACCACTGAGGTTAAACTAACAGGTCTGTAGTTTCCTGCTTCTGCCTTGCTCCCACTTTTGTGAAGGGGAATCACATCTTCCCTCCTCCAGTCCTCGGTACCACCCCATCCTCCCATGATTTGTTAAACAGGGTAGTCAGTGGTGTCACTAATTCTGCCCTTAGTTTTTTTAGAATTCAGGGATGAATCTCATCAGGCCCCATTGCTTTGTCCACCTTCAGTTTTAAGAGTTCTTTCAGAACCCTTTCTTCTGTAAATGGGCTGGTATCAACTTCTGTATCCAGAGTGTTTCTACTGTTTGTTTTAGGTACCTCCCCCTCTTCCTTTGTAAATACTGAGCAAAAATATTTGTTTAGTATCTCTGCTTTTTCAGTCACCCTCTGCCCCCCCCTTTATTAAACCTCACTATCCCTCCCTTGGTCTTCCTTCGTCCCTGATATACCTATAAAGGTTTTATCCCTTTCTTAACTGAGTTGGGTATCTTTTCCTCAGTTTGGGCCTTTGCTGTTCTGACTGCCTTCCCAGCTTCCTTTTGCTTTAACTGATACAGTTCTCTGTCCTGCTCCTTCTGTGATTCCTTGTACTTCCTGAAAGCTTTCTTTTTCTCTTGAACCTTCACTGCCACTTCCTTTGAGAACCATAGTGGTTTCTTACATTGTTTAGTTTTGCTTATTTGCTTCACACAAAAGCTTGTTACCTTTGTGATGGCAATTTTTATTATTCGCCATTGTTCTTCCACCCCTCCTTCCTGCTCATTTGCCAGTGCATTCCTTAGGCATTCACCCTTTGGCAAAGTCAGTCCTCCTAAAGTCCAGTACCTTTGCCTTTGTATGGCTTGACTCTGTTGCTGTGTTTATTGTGAACCATGCTGTTCGATGGTCGCTAGTTCCCAGATGGCTACCCACTTCTACATCTGTGATCCTCTCTTCATCTCCATTTGTGAGAACCAGGTCTAAGATTGCTCCCTCTCTTGTTACTCAGACTACGGGCATCAGTACTCATTGCTTTCCATTTTTTGATGGCTTTACCTTCTGTTGCAGCATCCCCCACTGACCTTTCTACCTCTGTCTTTTTCTCATTTAGTACCCTGTTTTGTAGGGAGAGGCTGGGATTTTCCTGCTGCTTATCAGTGCCTCCCCCCTTGACTAGTTTAAAAGCTTGCCAATGAAGCATTTAAACTGATTGCTCAAAAGACTTGTTCCCTTCCTGGATGCAGACCATCCTGCCAGTATAGGCTGGTGTCCCTCCAGGTGGAACTCCAGTCCCCAATAAAACCAAACCCCGTGCTCCACACCATTTTTTCAACCATTCATTAAACTGCATGGTGCAAAGTACCCTTGCCTCACTCATGCCATTGACAAGCAGCACCTCTGAGAAGGATACTGTGTGTGCTACTTGTCTTAGGCCCCTCCCCAGTTCTACAAAGTCCTTCTGCACTGCTCTAATCTCATGTTGAGCCAAGTCATTTGTCTCTAGGTGGACAATGACATCCAGCTGAGACTTCCATGCAGCTGTTCTCATGATCCTGAGGATGTGCTTCCTGTCCCTCCAAGCCATGGCACCAGGCAGGCACCTTACTTCAGTTTTCACTGCTCCTCCCCCCAGTTCTATCCCCCTAATAATTGAGTCCCCCACCAGGAGCTTCTTTCTTTCATTGTGGTGTCCTCTGCCTCCTTCCTGTGGGCCTCCCTTGTGACAGGTGTCCTCAGTCTTCTTAATCTCCTCTGTGGGTGCATCCATAGGGGAGCTGTGCTGCTCCAGAATGGTGTATGGATTGTGGAGTGGAACAACTGACTGGGTGTGCCTCTGTTCCACAATCCTCATCCTCCCTGAGCCCACTGTGGTCCAACTGCTGTGCTTTCTTTGCAACCTCTGAGGCAGTGGTGGTGGCTCTGGTGCTTCCTGGATGGGGGAGGTTCCCTTCCTACCATCCAGTCTGGCCTGGGGGGAAGGTTCCCTTACTGCTGTCCAGTGTGGCCTGAACATGGGCAAATTCCTCCCTTAGGGCAGAGAGTTGTCTGCAAATAGGGCAGCATCTCAGCCTCCAGAAAGACTCCCGGAAGACTGCTGCCCCACAACCATTACATTGCACTACTCCCCACATGATTATGTACTTTTGTGTGTGTGCGTGTGTGTGTGTGATTGGTTTGTTATATAGAAATATATGTATTATACAATGTGTATGCTTATATTTTCAGTGCTGTGATACTCATCACCCTCCACTTTTTGATGGCCTTACCCCTTTTAGCCCCATCCCTGTCCTTATTGCCTTTGGTTTTTTTTACATTTACCTCTGTCCTGCTCCCTAGTGACTTCTCTATATTGGTGTTTACCTCACTAATTACCATGTTTTGTTGGGAGAGGCTGGGTTTTCCCTGCTTATTTTTAGTGCCTCCCCCCTTGGCTAGTTTAAATGCTTGCCAATGAAGCATTTAAACCTCTTACCTAGGATCCTGGTTTCCCCCTGGACAGATGCAGATCATCATGCCAGTATAGGTCTGCATCTTTCCAGGTGGCTCCCTAGTCCCCAATGAAGCCAAAACCCTGAGTTTCACACCAGTTTTTCAACCATTCATTGAATTCTGTGGTGAGGAGTACCCTAGCATCACCCTTGCCATAGACAGGCAGCACCTCCGAGAAGGTTATCGTAAGTGCTACTTGTCTAAGGCCCCTCCCAAACTCCACAAACTCCTCTTGCACTGCTCTGATCCCATTCCTAGCTAAGTCATTTGTTCCTAGTTGGACAATGACATCCCGCTCCCTCCTTCATGCAGCTGCTCCCACGATCCTGAGGATTCGATTCCTGTCCCTCCAAGCCATGGCACCAGGCAGGCACCTTACCTCCCTCTCCCCTTTCTCCCCCACTTCTACCTCTCTAATGACTGAGTCTCTTCCTTCCTCTATGGGTCCCATGCCACCCTCCTATGGGTCTCCTTTGTGAAGGTTCCTAACATCCTCTTTGGACTCTACCGCAGGTGTCTCCATAGAGTAACCACTATCCACCAGAAGAGTGTATGAATTGTGGAGAGGTACGGCTGGAGGGATGCAACTCTCTTCCACCACCATCTACCTTCTTGAGCCACCCTGGTCCAGCCTCTCCTCTTTCTTGGCAACCTCTGAGGTAGTGGCATTTGCCCTAGTGGCGCCTGGGTGGGGAGGAAGTTTCACAAATCCTAACCAGGTCAGCCTGGAGATGGGTAACCTCTTCCCTCAGACCAGAGAGGTGCCTGCAAATAGGGCTGCATTGCAGCCTCCAGAATGTCCCCTGGAATATTGCCATCCCACAGCCGTTATACTGCACCACTCCTATCATGTCTTATTTTGTGTCCTTCCTCCTGTTTCTCTGTATGCTTAATCTCTCCTCTCCTTACAACTCTCACCCTTCCTGTTCTGGCACAGTAACTTCCTATACTCTTCAGTAGCCTCCTTCTTCCTTGCTCAGTGACAAACCGCCAACAGCTGGGGGGAGAGAGTGAGCCACTTTTTTCTTTATGGTTGACAAAACTAATGTTTCTCTATGATCCTTCCCTTCCTACTACCAAACAGGAAGTTTCTGTTGTCAGTCAAATTCAGTGGCTAGTAGAACTGGCTTAGGGAAGGTGGAATGGAGGGCAATTAGTAAGAAAAAAGGCTTACAACAGGAAGTTATAATTGGAGCCACCTGTTGGGGGTAGACACCAGTATTCAAGAAAAGGTTGAAAAGATTAGTCAATGGGGGGGCACCACAGGTGCAGCATTGTTAAGCAAAAAAGACAGAATCCAATCTGAACCTTGTACCTTATTTGTATTTACTTTTATTAACTCCTTTAACATCTAGGCTGTAGTTATACTTTGGAAATAGAAACACAGTTTATTTTCTTCCTTTTTTTCTTAATCCTTTTTTGCTGCTGCATATCAGGAACAGGAGGTTTATCAACTTTAGGGGAACCCATGTTTATAAACATCTCATTTAACATGTCAGCCACCTATCTAAAAGGTTATGGGGGATATTATTTACCATGAAGGCATTTGGTAGTTCAGAGGTTCTGTTCCCTGTAACTTCTTTACCATATTACAAAAATATCTGGGATTATTTGCCCTTTCTGCCCTAAAACCAGATGCAAAACAATCTGCCTTGGCCTTCCTTCCTTTTTAATGTACAGATTATAATCAGCGTGGTATCTATCCCAAAACTCGGTCTCATTTTTCCCCTTAGCTAACCTCCATGACACATCACTTGCTTTGTGGTATGTTCTTAGCTCTGCAGTATACCGCAGGGAATTATTATTTTTTACTTTCTTATTTCAGATTGGGATGAAGATGTCACACACAGACATAAATTCACTTTGAAAATAATGCCAAGCACTATCAATGTTAGGGATTAATGTCAGTCTATCCTAATTTATGTTTTCCATTTCAACCATAAAAGAGGTATAGTCCAAATGTTTAAAATTAGGGGATCTTATTGGTTTGGGTTATGGACTGCCCAACAAAGAGAGAGAGAGAAGAGAACAACAACAACAAAAAAAAAAAAACAGAGCAAATGCACTAGGGCAAGGGCTGCCCATGACTCAGATTAATAAGATTCCCTATAGGGTGGCTGGCTATCTCTCCCTGGGCTGTGGTACAGACATGGTACACTGATGAGTCCAAATGAGGATCAAACACATGTCTGTGTCTGCTGTTCCCAGCCTTTGCTGATTGTATTGTAAGGCCTTCAGGCACCATGCAATTCTGCTTAAATTTGAGCCAGTCCAAATTAATTCATGGACATTTGCATATGCTTCCCATGATTCTTTGCATATCTGGGGTATTTGCAATTTGTGTTTCCATGAAAATTTGGCTATATGGCCAATATTCTCCTGGATAACCCTTGCCCCATTGCACGCGCTGTTCGGTTCTTTTGTTTTCTTTTCTCTCTGCTTTGGGCTGCCCATGAACCACAGCAATAAGATCCCCTATAAGGTGACTGGCTATCTCTCCCTGGGCTGAGTTACAGATATGGCACATAGCTGAGTCCAAATGAGGACACAACACATCTCTGTGTCTGCTGTTCTCAGCCTTTGCTGATTGTATTGTAGGGTCTTCTGGCACCATACAGTTCTGCATAAATTTGAGCCAGTCCAAATTAATTTGTGGACATTTGCATATGCTTCCCATGATTCTTTGCATAACTGGGGTATTTGCAATTTGTGTTTCCTTGAAAATTTGTCTGTATGGACAATGTCCTCCAGGATTACCATTGCCCCTTTTTTATTTTACTCTTCTCTACCATGTGGCACTCACACATGCTAGTACACAGTGCTCGTGCAGTGTGACAGTGTAAGGAATTCAAAGCCCCTTTTCTCCTCCCTCTGAAGTGGTTCCAGCAGCACTACTGGCCCACTGATGGACTCCCTTTGGACAGTGGGAGAATGTAGTCCACCCCAGACAGTCAGCAACTTCAGAGCACAGTCTGAGTTGTTAACAATCGCTGCAAACAGCACAGTTTCACTTCAGCAGAATGGTAATAAAAGCAGAAAGCAGATCAGTGTGTAACAGCTTACGTGTTACTTCTGCTGGCAGGTTTACATGCAGGGTTAAGTGGCAGCAGGTGTTCTTGCTGGGAAGGCTCTGTTGGAGTTGCATCACAGCCTCCTCCATTGGATGTGAATAACTCCACTGTCTGCATTCATTGCAGCAGTCCCACAGTGCTGTTTGTTTCTGTATATGGGATGGACAAGAGTGCTATGTTTTGTATACGTGAGAGGGACAAGAAGGAAAAACAAAGTCCTTTCCCTCCCTCTCTGTCTCTTTCTCTCTCTTTTTCTGTCAGTCTCTGTCTCTCTCCTCCCATGATCTGTGTCTTCACTCCCTTCTACTCTCTCTCTGTCTGTCTTTGTTTTCCTCCTGTGAACTGTGTTACCCAAATGCCGATGTTTAAAGGCACTCCCATGATATGTGCCTTTACTCCCTTCTTCTGTCTGTCTGTCTGTCTGTCTGTCTGCCTGTCTCTCTCTCTCTCTCTCTCTCTCTCTCTGTCTTTGACTGTCTCCTGTGAACTGTGTTGCACAAATGCTGATGTTTTCCTAACTCCAGTTAGCTTAAGAACGTTGCATTTTATGATAGGAGTGAGCTGCACTTTCATCAAGATATTGTGCCTTTCAAACGGTTATTGCTAAACAAAAAATACAGACCGCACACTGGAGTGCTTAATAAATATGTAATGCCAAATACCAGATAGCAACACAAAGTGCATCAGTGCATGAATGAAAAGCTACTCAGTGCAATCTAATCCCTGCTTATTGCTGAGGGTGTGCTGAAGGGTTAGGGAAAACAGGCTAGGCTGCTGGTTATTCAACTCACTCTGCAAAGTTGAGGATTCCACCTTCTCAGTTTGAAGAAGAACCTGATCCACTGCAAAACCACCAGAGCAAAACAGTTGATCAGGATGAGTTAAAAAAAAAAGACTGTTTTCTTTTCATTTCACTACAACTATATAATGAACTATATAGCACAGTACAAATACCAAATAATGGGGGATACAAAGAAAAATATAACAGAATACGTCCCTAACAGGTTCAGACTGCCATTCAGCTTCTCATTCTTATGTCACTCTCAAGCATCACATCATTCTTGCAATGACATGATTTGCTGAGTGAAACAGAGTGACAGCGCTGAGACGAGAAGTCCATCAGAATTCATTCAACTAAACATGTGGAGGCATGAAACTGACATTTTATTTTTCAAATGACAGGAGACTTGCACATTAATTGCCAGAGATAAGAGTTTAATACACAGGCTGTAATACAAGTACCAACACCCAGAACAGTTTTTACATTTGTCATTGATCTAATGTAAGATTAATGGCAAATGTAAAAATACTGTTCTGCTCTGCTCAGATTTCAAAAGCAACAGTTAGGCTGAAAGTGTTATGTTGAGCAGCTAGTGTTACCCACATGTTGCTATTTAAAATTTAAGCCTCTGTTGAAATCATGCCCATAATTAGAACAAGTCTGTTCAACAGCCAGAGAAATATTTACATTTCCAATATAATAGAAACACTGTTCAAACTGTGGTATTAAATAAAAATTACATGAGGGAGTTATAAATAGGGTGTCCTGAACCAGAAAAAAAATCATTCAATAGCCAGTGAGTAGGTAACTACACTTTACACTAAAAAACAGTGGTGTTCAAGAATAAACTGCTAGAACCACTGTTTGAATTGCAGAACAAGCCGCTTATTCATACAAATGTATTTTTCAATAAAATATCCAACTTGAAAACTAAGGTATGTACTGGTAGTACTAGTCTTATTCCGGATTACAGTTCAGCAACCTCATCGCAAGACATATCTTTTCTGTCTTCTCTGAGACACCAATCAAGCAGCTCCCACCCACACACAAGACAGAAGTCCACTCCACCCCAGTTTAGTTAAGGATCTCACACCCAACCACCCACTAGTCCTCCCCCAGCTTCCTTCAACACTCAGAAGATACACTGTGAAGTCATTAATCTGTGCCCCATGGTGGAACTGCTTGCACTGGTCTTCTTGTTGTTCCAGTATATAGTACACCACCCAAACAAACAAACAGATCACTCTATAGTTAACATTAAATCAACAATGCCCACTTTTACAAAATGCAAATTACTATTCAACAGGGCAAAACTAATTATTATAGGTGATTTTCATTTAATCATTTAATCTTCAATTTGTCAGAGATTTATTTTGATGGCTGTGGGTTTATAAAACTCTTTCTAACTTTCTTTTTGCTCCTGGTCTCTTTCTTCCTCTTCTGCCAGTCGGTTCCATTGCCAGCTCCATGTCCTTCCTCTACAATCTGCAAAATGGAGCACACTGCTAGCAGCAGGTAAAGGCATGGAGAGCTAAACACCAGCCACATACATAACTCATTAAGGAGATGCACAGCATTATTATGTCATGCCATTTTGCCTCTCTGGTCCTGAGTAAATACACTGTAAAAATGAATAAAAGCAGGACGCCATTGAAAATGAGACACTGCATCTCAGCTTGCATATTCTCAGTGTGGTTGCAAGCAGTTCTGCATCTCATCTCTTCCAGCCCCTCTTCCATGACCTTGGCTGCAGCCCTATTGGCTCTGGCTATAGTTTATTAACAGTAAGGCATAGAAATTTGAATGCAACCACTAATATTATAGACACAGTAGCTGATGCTGACATTCAAACTGCATTTATCCAATTAAAATAAATTGTGATAAGAGCCCGAAAACTTTATTTGGAAGTTATCACAGTCCCCAGCGGATTATGTATTCTTAAGCTCTCAGCAGGGAGAAGACAGAGAGCTAATTTTATGCATTATTTATTTTTTCTTATTTATTTGTTCTAGGATTACAAATACCTTTGAGCCAAGGCTCTTTTACAAATGTTCCACGTCATTGGTACAATTGAAACAAACATAAGCAAAGTAACAGTTTATAAAATTAAAAAAAAAAACAGTCTTGTAGAGGAAAAAAGAACAATATGGTGAAACTTGGGGAGGGAAAAGGGAAAGGAGGAGGGTGAAATCAGGGAGGCTAAGTAGATGGAAGAAAAGGGGAAGTAGGTGAGGGAGGACAGAGAGAGGAGAGAGGAGAGGTGGAAGGCGGGTAAGAATAGAGATAGTGTAGCCGGGCGGCATTTGTCATGGGCCAGCAGGGGAGGTGAAGATAGGAGGAAGGGGATGCTGACAAAGTGCAGGAGTAGATATGGATCCAAAAGGGCATCTTCAGCTATGGAACCAAAAGACATGCCTAACCACAACAGCCACAGAGGTTGGAGGCAGTGAGTGTTAGGTGGAGCCAAGTCTTAAAAGTACTGAGCGATCATGAGGATGAAATTTAGCTGGGAACACCGTTGTACCAACTAGTGACCCAGTAAGCAAAGGATCTTTGGCCTTGTGTTGTGTGGCAATGTGGGATTCTCAGAAGCTGAAGTTTCAATCCCCTGATATGGCGGGTGTGGAATCTCAGTTGTATAAGGGCACAGACTCCAGGGGGGCAAGGCCCAGCAAGATTTTCTTAGTAGTAATACAGGTTTGATTTTTTATTCGATTGCCAAGATTCAACCATCCAGTTTGAGAATAGAGGTCACAGGTGTGAGTTACTGTAGACATTGGGAGCCAGTGACAAGTCGACAGGCCTTGTTGGGGGCGGTGGATACATGTTTGAGTGCGGTGATTGTAGCAGAGCCGTAAATGATAATGCCATAATCTGTGATGGATATGATGAAGCTCTGGACAGTGACAGTGAGGGCTTTGGGTGTCAGGTGTTTTCTATGATGGAATAGCAAGCTTAGCCGGGAGTTAGCAGCTTTGGCGACATGGTAGATGTGGGTAGTATAGGAGAGGTGAGGGTCAAGGGTGATCCCAAGGTATTTAAATGTTTTGACCTGTTCCAGTGCAGCACCTTGTCTGGTGATAACGGAGTGTTGGAAGTGCTTATGTTTATCATGGGAGCTGCTGAAGATCATGGCCTTGTTTTTTTTTTTTTTTTGATTAAGGATCAGTTTGTGCTTTGTGAACCAATTTTCAACCGAGGAGAAGCCGAGCTGGAGATTTTATTGCAATTTCTTCAGGCCCTGCTTTGTGGCAAGGATTACTGCATCATCGGCATACAGGGTGATATGTTCAGTGCAGGAGTCTGGTAGAGCGTTAAGGAACAGGTTGAGGAGTAGGGGGCCCAGTATTGAACCCTGGGGGACTACAAAGAAGACAGATTTGGAATCAGAATGCACATCCTGGATTTTTACATGCTGGGAGCGGTTTTCAAGATAACTTTTGAACCAAGAGATTGAATCATTGGAGAGACCAGCCTTTTTTAATTGGCTCAGCAGGAGGGAGTGGTGGACAGTATTGAAGGCTTTGGTCATGTCGATGAAAATAGCACCATTTAGTTGTCCATTGTTGAGGGAGCTGTGAATGGAGCCGGTGAATTTGAGTAAGGCAGAGGATGAACTATGCCCTTTTCTAAAGCCATGTTGCTGTTTACAGAGAATATTATAATTGTTCAGATGCTCAGTAAGTTGGTCCGCTACTATACGTTCCAGCACCTTCAATGGGGGAGGCAGAATGGTGATAGGGCAGAAGTTCACATGGTCAGTCTTATCACCACTTTTGTGAATCAGGGTAACAGTGGCCATTTTCCATTTGTTTGGGAATTGGCTAAGGGAAAAAGAGAGATTAAAGATCTTGGTGAGAGGCCCAAGTACCTAGTCAAGTGTTTGGGCCAGTAGCTTGAGGTCAAGTGTGTCATTGCTTGTTCTAGATTTGCTGATGGCTTTGGCAATGTAGTTTTGGACTTGATGTTTTTTTAGTGCTTTAAAGTAGAAAGGTGGGTGACAGGCATGGGTGGAGGAGTTGGGGGGTGGGAGTTGACGCATCTTTGAAGAAGTCAGAGGGGAGAACACTGCTAAAGTCAGTGAAAGTGATGTTAAAAGTGTTCGCGACAGTTTCAAGGTCAAGTGTAGTGTGTCCATTTATGTTGAGTATGTTAAGCAAAGATTTTGACTGCTTCCCAGTGACATCTTTAATGTTCTTCCAGAAATCCCTCCCATTTCCCCAGGAGTTAGTGAGGGCATTTTTATAGTAGTCAGATTTCTGTTGCCGAATGGATTTGGTGCAGTCATTCTGTACCCATTAATAATTCTGGATGTCAAGTTGCTTACCGGAGTTTCTAGCCAGTTCCCAGAGGTGCTCCCTGGATTTATGTTTTTTTAGGAGGTTTCCTGAAAGCCAATGGTTACTGAGCAATTTAACTTTATGCTTTTTGAGGGAGGCAAATGTATTACAGGCTTCACTGAAAATGTGAATAAATTGCTCCAGTGCAGTATTAGTATCTGTTGCCTTGAAGATGGGGGACCAGTCCTGCAGATGGAGGTGCAGTTTGAGGTGGGGTAGTTGACCACACGGTAGGACTCTGCTGGTGATGATTTTTGGAGGGGGCTTATAGAATTTGTTTGACCAGATATAGCTGATGGGAGAGTGGTCACTGAGTGAGTCAGGGAGGACTGAGGTTTTCGTGATCCAAGAGGGATTGTTGGTTAGGATCCAGTCGAGTAGGGTACAGATCCCAGTTCTGTAGTTCTTTCTGGTTGCACAGTCAACCATTTGAGTCAGGTTAGCTGGTATAACAGAGTTCGTAAATGACCCACCTTCAGCTGAGAGCCAATAAATATTAAAGTCACCAAGAAGGATGATTTCGGAGTCCGATGGGTGGAATTTAACAAAGTCAAGGACAGCGGTTAGACCAGGTCCCTGTTCCTTAGGAGGTATGTAAATAGTGACACCTGTGAGGGCCTCATTGTGGGCACCTAATAGGAGTCTGATGGGAAAAATCTGAGCAGGTGTTTCTGGAAGACTGGAATCAATAGGGTCTCCTCAGAAAGTGTCTTTCACATACTGTATAAGGCACACCCTCCACCTCTTTTGGACTTACAATCAACCTGGAAGACATTGTAGCCAGGAAGGGTGATTGCCTGGTCAGGAATCTTTGGGGTGAGCCAAATTTTAATTACTGACAGAATATCTGGGTTGTGTTGGGTAATAAAGGCTTGCAGTGCATCAAGCTTAGGAAGTAAACTGCAGATGTTCAGGCACATGATTGAGAGAGTGCCTGTTGGTTTGTTTTGGTTGGAGGTGTTTGGTCTGGGGTTAGGGTGAACAGTCCTTGATAGCAGCAGGAGGAGGAACTCAAGTTTCAGGGTGCATAGGTGGAGTTCAGTCAGAGAGCGGTTGCATTTCTTTTTTGAACAGTAGTATGTCAGGTAGTAATGTTGAAAATGCAACATTGGAATAGTTGTATACGATGTGGCTAAATGTGCCCAAGGCTCACACATGAGCAGGGACAGATCAGTTTCGGTGGTGTGCCTCCAGGAGGGGGAGATTTGCCCCATTGCCAAATGATGTAAAATAATTAAATCCACTGGAAAAGGACCAGTAAACTGTTTGATCTGCAGTAACAAGACAAAGGATGTGTTAAATCCCTGGAACACTGGCCTGGGGCATATGTAGGAAGTTGAAACCCTTTGTCAGTGTCTTTCCTTTGTTTAAATAGTTGTGAATGGTTCTCAAAGACATGCAGATCCCTTTAGCAACAAGATAGACAGAAATGTGGATTCAGTTTGCACTCCCCAGGTCAGAGCTTGTAGAATTTCTTAGCTGTACCTACTTTGATTGTGATGGCTTCCAAAAAAGTTGATTTATAATGAGAATCCCAATATCTGTTGGTGATGTTTTCCAGTTCCTTAGTCCAGGAAACTTTCATAGATCTCATAGCCAAAAATGATCTAGTTCCTCCAAGCCAAAACACATTGAAATCCACAAAACTAAACTACTGACGGAAACAAACACAAACACCCAGCCACACAGCCCAAGTAGGCGGAGCTCATGAATGCATGAATGGGAAGAGGTCTTACACAAGGCATCCTTAGATTTAATTAGATGCATGCTTAAAGATGCAACTAAAATGGAGGAGGATGTCACCACAGAGTTAAAGAAGAAATAAAATACTGTAGTTAATGAAAGGCTTAGCCTGTGGTTTAATGGGCCACAGAAACCAGCCACGCCCCCCTGCCTGAACTATTTAAACTCCATCCTTTCTGCTTCACTCAGAAGTATTTTTTCCTTGCCACTGGAGGCTCTGTCAGACTCTGCCTTCTCCCTTGGGGCTCTCCTGGGGCTCTATCCCTCCTTTTGTTGCATGTTTATCTCCCTCCTCTCATACTTAGGATTTTCTGCATGGTTTGTGTTGGATTTTCTGCTCGTTTGTTTCTCATACTTTTCTGGGTCAATATTTTGCTTTTTCTCTGGCTGCTGGTGCTTATACTTCTCTCTGTTTCTGTGTCTCTGCTCTCCTATTCTCCTATGCTTGTGTTTCTTTGGTTTTATTCTTTTTTTTGGGGGGGGGCTTTTTTGTTTTCATGGCATCTTACTGCCCCCATTTGCTTGAGTTGTGCTGCTCAGGCTCCCATTTACTTTTTATAATGCTTTACCAATCACTCAGTTTAATTGCAATTATTTGTGCTATTCAGTTTCACTTGCTCTTCCCTGCCTGTAGCAGTCTGCCTGTGCTCTTCCACCATTAATTGTTTACACTCAGCTTCAATCAGTTCCTCTCTGCAGCTACAGCTCCTAACTCTTGGGGGGGGGGGGGAGTTGCTGTGGATCCCAGGCAAGAGGGCCTCAACAAAATAGAGCTCTGCAGTGTGACTCGGCTTTCAATAAATAAAATACTGAAGCTTTTTAGAGCAGCATTGGTTAACTGTGCATAAATGTGTTATAAAGACTTGCCTGAACAATATGGGGAATCTTCACAAGAACAATCTCACAGCAGAAGGAGCTAAATCAAAGACTCTCCCAGTAGCTTCAACCCCAAGGTCGACCCAAGGCCATGATCCCAAGATTCTTGAGGCTTCTTGATTTTATTTTCCATTACCAACTTGCCCCTGCTTAGTTCTGACCTCTGGCGGGGTTCTCAGCATCTTGGAGGGCTCAAGCACTGGATAAGCCTCCTCTTTCTTCTCCCCTTCCCCCTTTCTCCTTTTTACCCAACATGTCTTCACTTAAATTTGCTCTCTGTCAGGATTCTTAACACCCTGGTGATGTCTACTGTCAGGTAAGTTTTCTTCCTTCCCTCCTTTTTTGCTTTCCTCTTCTATCCCCTCCATTCCCTCTGCCCAACTTGTCCTCACCTAATTCTATCCCCTGGCATCCTGGAGGGGCCCAGCACTAGGTAATTACTCTTTCTTCTCTCCCCCTCCCACGATATCCTCTCTACCCAACTAGTCTTCACCTGATTCTGTGCTCTGGCAGGTTCTCAGCATCCTGGAGTGGCCTAGTCTTAGGCAAGCTTCTTCTTTCCCTCCTCTTCCCTCCTTTCTCTTCATCCTTTCTTTTCTCTCTTCCCAACTTGTCCTCACCTAGTTCTGCCCTCTAGCAGTATTTTCAGCATCCTGAAGGGGTTCAGGAATTGGAAATGACTCTTCCTTCTCTCTCCCTTCCCCTCCATCCTCTCTACCTAACTTGTCCTTGCTTGACTCTGCTGTCTGACAGGGTTCTCAGCATCCTGAAGCAGCCTAGCCTTAGTCAAGTTTCTCCCACCCCTTCTCCTCCATCCTTTTACCATCCTCTCTACTATCTCTACCCAACTTGTCCTTGCCTACTCCTGCACCTTACTCTCAGTCCCCACTTTATTCCTTCACTGGCAGCTATCACTGCACTCTGAAGGGGCCAGTTCCAGGCGTGACTAATCCTTCCCTTCCCTATCTCTTACCTCCACATGTTTCCTGCCCCCCTACCTTCCTACACTTAATCAAAGGAATTAATTCACTTGAGCTAATCATTAGCACTTTTTGTCCTGTCTGAGGTGCTCCCAGATTGCACTAGCATGGTGTTAAATTGCCTTCACAACTGATTTTTTTTTCTTTTCTCTGATAATGTTCCCTGCATCTTTGGCCTCTCCTTCCCCCAGCTTGTTTCCCCTGTCTACCCCTTCACTCTCATTGATGTTGCCCCAGTGGACCTCATTTATTCAATAATTGGTAAATAACTGCCTCTTAACTGTGATCCATTCCTGCAAGGATTGACTCCAAGGCTACATTAAATTTTTATACTATGCCACTTGTAATTAAATGCATACTCCACACATATGACATATTTAATTGTAGGTTATGTTACAAATGCGACTGTATGATTATGATATTTTTTAACTGTATGTCTTGTTACAAATGTAACTGAATGTTTAATTTCTCAGATATGATAAATGTTAAACTGTATGTCTAATTCTTCATCCAATTGTACCCCCCAGGTCACACCAGGAGATAATCAACTTGTTGTTCAGTGTGCCTTCCTGGTAAAACATTTCAATAAATAAATAAATAAGAAACCTTGCAGACAATTGGATTAAAAACTGATTGCCTAATTAACACAGTAGCTGAACTGTCAGATAAGTCTGACAGTCTTTCAAATTGGATGGCCAGCATCAAGTCCGTGGTAGAATTGGTCACCTCTCCAACCTTGAGCCTATCTAAACTGGATGTACTCTATCACCATGCTCTTTGCATCATTACTAACTCTGCGTATAGGACCCACCGCGGTGATCTTTATGCAGCAGTTGGGTGGACCTCTCTTGCCTCCAGACACCTCCTGCATGCTGGCATTTGGACCCTCAAATTACTACTCCACAAACTGCCTGTCTATTTAACGTCTCTCATACACATCTTGCATAGTGCCTACTCCCTTAGGCAATCTGACCTTATCCTACTAGATGTTCCCAGGACACGTACCACAGTTGGCCAAAGAGCTGTCTCATATGTTGTCCCATACATTTGGAACCAACTACAAGCCATGCTGAAGCTAACCAGCATTGTATCAATTAACTCCTACAAAACACTAGCTATCTCTAAATTAAAAGACATATGGAGGTGCTACTAGGCCCCCAACGCCAAGTCAACTTCCTAGGTACCAACTGTCCCTCTAATTATTAAGCTGAAATGTGTTACATAATTTAGAGCAAGGTTAAAGCTGGAATGTACAGCATATATAGCATAAGGACTTCTATTGTGTATACCTCTTGTATTATATATTTTTTTCTTTGTTGTTCTACATTTTGTATCTCCTGTCTATGTAATTGTGAACTGTATGTGTACGTGTCTCAGGACCTCCTAGTGAATGAGCTTGCTCAACGGAGTCTTTCCTGCAATAAACTTGAACTACTGAAGCTACTAAAAGAGCGAATGCTGTGATGGGAGCTGTAACCTCCATTATAAAAGAAAACACCTATCTGAAGTCCTGACTAGAAACTCCTGAAAATCAAAGTTCAGGCACATAACCTGTGCTTGTTGGGACTATAAGAATGATGGGAAGGAGATCATCTGTAATGTTACCTTCAGGAGTGGTTGGTGCAACAGCTTGGGGATGAAGTCACCCCTACAGTTCAGCGGTTTCAAAAACCATATTGGGCTACATCTCAGGGCCATCCTAGTTACCCAGAGGATCTATGGACTGTCATAGTTTGCATGGATGGAGTGGGCCCCCTCGGTTAACTTTTGGCAATAGCAAGACAAAAACAGATACTTTTGCAGGATGTCTAGCTCATTCTTAATTTCCCCAACACTGGATACACAGACAGACAGAGGTGCACACAGTTTGATGGGGCTCTAGCTATGTTGTGTTAAGGCTAGCATTTCTCACAGAATTGTCTTTCCAGCTCAATTTATGATTGTCCATTATGGTAAAATCTTTCTATTTACCAATCCCATGGACACTATGAAGTGGTGCCAGAAGAATGCAGCAGTGAGACTCCGAGAGCCTAATATGGAAGAGTCCTCATCGGAGGATGAAGAAACTTATACATTTTAATGGCTCCAATTACCTAACTTTTTTTTTCCTTGGGGGTGTGTGTGTGTGTGTTGCTGATGCCTCAGGCAAATGTTACTAAATAGTACTATGGGTCAAAGTTAAATTACAATTATTGATCTGGGACTGAAGAACACTCCCTTGAATATTGGTTTCTGGTTGAGCTGGGAGGGTTTTGTTCTATCCTCCACATGTTAGTTTGCAGTATGTTCCTTCTCTGTTATGGGGCCTAGCTACTAGAATTTATTGCAGATAGTAGTTCTTTATCTATACTGCCTTTCATTTGATGCTAAATGCAGCACTGCTAAAAGTATCACAGCTTAACATAAGGTATACTGTATGTTCTCTTAGTATTGTACCTGCAATTGTCACTGCAATGTGAAGTTTTCTATCTAAATCAGATATGCTCTTGCAATGCCTTTACTTTAGAAAAGCATGATAGATTCTTCAAACCCCTCCTCAGGGAGAGAATAAATATCGACTGTTGTTTTTTTGAGACTATCATGCAGCTCATGGATTCATCACTCAGTCTTTATCTGCGATTTTGACTATTAGGTAGATTTCTTGCTCTGCATTATCCCCAGACAACGTATCTTTGAGCATTTGTTGATCAAACAGAGTGTATTAATAGGAGTGGCAGCCTCCTGGTATTTTATATTTACATCTGTTAAATCATATGCTAGTGACTGTAACTGTATGTTTGTTTTTATATATAATAAACATAAAGTTTTAAAAAAACTCTCAGCTCTTCAGCTCCTTTATGTTTGCTTTTCTAGCACTTTCATTGTTGTTCTATTTCTATTTCAAGCATTCATGCACAAAACATATGCATTTGAACAGTACTTTCCCATCCAGGATGGTATGTCAGTTTTATATAAACTCCTCCATTTGATTTGCAAAATATCTAAAATTTGCGGTACTCATGTGTAAAGCTTATGACTTAGAACACTAGTGAGAAACCTTTATTCAAACTTGTTTGTGCGGTATTCTTCCTGGACAGCATTTTCAGTTTTTTGGCTTCTGAGCATGATCTCATGATGGTCTGCTTATGTCTACACTGTTGTTCCCATAGTGGGGGACTGTGGTGTCACAGCAGGGCATCGTGGTTTCAGGTAGGGGATGGGTACTTGAAGGAGCAGCCATATATGTGAATTCCTGAATTTAAACATACTCCTCATTAGTTTTAATAATTTGTGCCACTATTTCTCATATATCAAGGTATGTCTCCCATATTACGGATCCACAACTGATCGTTGACAAAAACATTGTCGAACAACCAGATAGTGAAACTGGCAGGTTGACCACTTTTTGCGGTTGGCTACTGGTTTACAGGATCTTGAAATGTTTTCTTCTGGGGGCTTTGCTCCCCCAACTCCCCATGTACCCCCCCACTAAATATAATCAATTGTAAGTCAGAGCTGATTGGGGAGTGCAAGACCCCCGACAGACCGTATCAGGTTCCAGCACAGATACTACAGTGATGTGGCACTGTAGTCGCTTTAGTGTCATTCACTGTTGGGGTGTTGCTGTCAGAGGGATGCCATATTACTATACCATGTGCACAAAAGATATCAAAGAATGCAAATATATGGCTGACCCAGTGGAGCTGAGGTGGTGGACACCTTATCTCACACCACATCGGCTACCCATGTTTGGGAACGAGCACGGGCCACTGAGGGGTGGCAGGAAGGAGAAGGATCGAGCATCCTTAGGACTGCTCTCCTTCTCCAGGGAGGGGAGATACCGGCTCTCAGTGCACTACTAGTTCCTAGCAGTGGCTGGGAGCTAGGGACGCTGAAGGCAACAGTAGGGGAAGCCGAGGCAAGACGCTCAGAGGAACGTGGGGTACGGGAGTGTGCTGCCACCCTCTTGGGCATCATTGCACATCCTTGGTTTGGGGAAAAGTGGAAAACAGTCCTGGCTTCATGATGGTCATTCCCCACAGGTGCCACCCCCGTGACTGGCAGCAACACACCTCCAGCACCGAATCCTAGTGTGAGGTGGGTTGAGGGATCCCCACTGCCCCACCATGGGGGGAAGTTGTAGGGTATCTGGGGGTTGAGCTGCAAATGTGGGAGACTGATGGCATGAACGGCCACCAGAGACCAAGAAGGAAAAATAAATTAACAGAGAAAGAATGCAAATATATGCACCAGGCCACCTGATTTTCTACATTGCCTACTACTAGCCTACCTACTTTACTGCACTGGCTAATAATGTTCATTACAAGTCTAATTAATTATTCATGAGTCTAGCTAGACTCCTGATTGGCAGCTGGATCGGTCATTAATATTTTAGAAATGACCAATCCAGCTGCCAACTGATGCTGTGCGACATGCATTGCTCACGCTACTATGTTTAAAAGCTAAACTGTGATAACAATAAATGGGAAAGAAGAACATTGTTATTGCGATTAGACTTATAATCACAATAACAACCTCAAAGCTGGTCATTTCCTTGGATCAATGACCAGCTGGAGGGACTGCGTAGTGAGCCACCCATCCCCCCAACTGGTCTTTAATCCTTTTGTAACTGAGTGAATTATCGTTTAGAACCTTGCCAAATAGCCTTGTAGTTTATTCTTGTGACATTGCTATTTTTCTGAATTGTATGTCCTGTCTAGAGGTGGAACCTTTGTAAATGAGCTTCCAGCTCAAAGGTTGTTTCAGAAACAATAAACTTGAAACTTGAAATGAGTGGTTTCTCAGTCATTATTGCTTCAGTAATGAGAATTCCAAATTTCCCAGTGTTCTCAGCTTTCATATGCACGGTTTACTGTTTTACACTCTTTCTGAGCTTGATCTTATAGCAGTTTCATTGTTGCTTCCAGCACTATTAGTTTGAATGTCACAAATAATTTGACTTCTTTATGGAACTGGCTGGTGTGCATTCCCATGTACTATACTTGTAAGATGATGTTGTGACATATGAATTGATGTTTTGCCCAGTTTCTCAGACTCACATGGGGGTCTGATCATTGCTTAGACCAAACCTACAGTGCGTGGAGGTTTAGTCTTCTTTTGTGCTTGGCATGCACTATAAAGAACTAAAATGTTGTGTGACCTGTGTGAGGATCTAAAATGCTTCAACCACTGACTTTATGTTCTCCTTTTCATAACATAGGCATGCCAACCACAACCATAAACTATTATGGCTCAGGGTCTGTCCTGTGGTCGGTGGGCTTGCTGTGCACCAAGGAAGTCCACATCTTGAGCATGTGAAACTCGGGGTAGGTTCCTTTTCATATGGCCCATAGCAGGAATGTCCTCACTCCAGGCAGAGCTTCAGTTATGCAGATATATCAGTATCACCTCCTGATGCAGGATTTAAGATTCCAGCTGTGAGGGGTGGTCCCCTGAGCCTAAGAGGCTCCTGTAGCTAGCTGAGCAGGTTTGATGGCACCTTCTAAGCTATTCTCCCTACAACCACCTCCTGTTCACCTGGTCTGTTCTTAGGCTTGCGTAGTCCGGCTGAGTGCCTCAGAGGTTGTTGCTCTCCTCTGCCCGCTTTAGGAAACCATTGTTGCAGAGAACACTTGCAACCCTTCATGGCATCCAGTTACATGGATAGAGTGAGAGTCTTCTTCCAGGTTGCAATACTTGAACTTGGGGATTGCCAGAGCCTTTAAGAGGTAAAGTTTCCTATGCTACAGCCTGCCTGTTGTGTGGCACTTCATTTATTGCTGCTGGCAGGTCACATGTCACATCACATGACCTACCCTTCTTTTTACTAAGTGTCCACTTTCTCATTTGCAGCGTACAGATACCAACCACTAGAAGTTGCTGTACTCTCCACCCCTTCCTAGCAACTGTTTGCAAACCCTACCCACTAGAGGTCCCTGCAGTTCCCATTGAATCCATTCTGCTATCTTCTTTCCTTACTCCTCCCATCAGCCTACCACTAAGCGCCTGGCAGCCTCAAACCTTGTACCCTTTATTCCAAAGTCTACTGCCTAACCACTAAGCCAACGAACCAGGCCAACATCTTCCTTTACTTTCAAACTCTTAACCCTTCCTCCCTCCTTCTCTGAATTAAAAAACTTTCTATACTCTGTCCTTAAGCTGTGCTCAAACCCAGTACCCTTGCCATCAGAGTCAACAGCTCTGCCTCTTAACCACTATGTCTAGCTATTTTATTCCTACTTTCTAGGACTTTTAATCTCTTACCACCCCCCCCCCAACCTGCCAAAATATAAAGTTTTACCACTTCTCTCTTGCTGCCTTTGCAGGCGTTGAACCCTGCACTCTCACTATTTTAGTCAGCAGTTCCACCACTCAGCTAGCACACCTGTCTATTATTTGTGCAGGATTTCAAACTCTAAAACCCTCTACCCTCAGACACTGCTAAACTGTTGTATGATTGTTACTGCAGGCCTTGAGCCCAGCTGCCTGCTGCTACAGCCACTGTCTGGGGTCCTTCCTTCTACTCTGGGCAAGTCTTAAACCTAGTGCCCTGTGCACCTCAGGCACCAGCTCTGCCACTGTACCAAAGTGGCAACTACACTTAGAGGTTACCTCTCACTACTATCTCCCCCTCTATCATCCTAGTTTCCCCCATCTTTCTTCACTTCAGCTTTCTCACCCTTACCAATTATGCATGTGCACCTCCTGGCTACCTGCCTCTCTCTTCTCTTCCTCCTCCTTTTGCCTTCCACCAAGCCTATTGTCCCTGTTAACCCTCAGCCTCACTACTCTAGTGCTCCTACCTACCCTCCTGCCCTCCCCTCCTCCTATACCACTGCTCCTCCCCCTCCCTCCTCCTCCACAAACCCCATATGCTCCTCCCCACCCCACCCCCCATCCAGACATTACCTTTCCTCCCACCTCTGCTCCCTGGGGCATCTGATCACTCAAGACTTCTCAGCCTGTGCTGCCCTATCCACCCCCTGTGCTACGAAACTCCCCTTCTCTTCCTATCGCTCCCGGCATAAACTCTTCTTCTGCCACCCTCTGGCCAGAGCAGTTCTCCTCCTTCTGCTCCTGACGGGGAACATATATCCCAACCCAGGCCCTGCCCCCTCCCACCCTCCATGAACATATGCAGCCTGCTGAAAAAAGTTGACACCCTCCAGTGCTGGGCCATGGCTCATCAACCAGACATCATAGCCCTGGTTGAAACCTGGCTGTCCAAATCCACCCCTGACTCATTTGTCTCCCTCCCAGGCTATACCTTATACCAGGAGGACTGAGTAAGCAAACGAGGGGGAGGCTGTGCAATCTACACTAGGGACACAATATTTGGACATGCGCTCCCCACCCCTGCCCTTGTAAATGGGGCCCAGGCTCTTACCCTCAAACTCACCCTGGACCCCTCTAGGTGCTCTCTCTATCTCACCACTGCCTACTTTTCCCCAAAGAACCAGCACCCAGCCCTGGTATCTTTAACTGACTATCCGGCTTCGCTCCACCATAAAGCAGAACAAATCCTAGTTGGGGACCTTAACGTAAATTGGCTCAGCACCTCCTCTTCCACGATCCGAGACTCATTTCCCGCCCAAGACCTGATGCAACTCGTCACCCAGCCCACTAGAATAAACCCAAAGAGAGGAACCAGCACCCTTTTGGATGTAATTATTACCAACCGACCCCAAAAAAATCCAAAACATCCAGGTTCTACCAGATTCCCTAAGTGACCACTCCCCTATCCTATTTCATTGGGCAGTCCCCAATCCCAAACCCAAAGCCCAGACCACCCTCCGCAGGCACCTCCGCCCTGGTGGGCTGCAAAAACTTAAACAATTCCTCACCCAGATAAACTGGTCCCCCATTCATCGTGCATCCGACATTGACACTGCCCTCGCCTTCTTCTCACACACCTTCAACATGGCCTGTGATCTCTTTGCACCCTTCACCAAAATCCGATCCAAAAAGCAGAATTCACCCTGGGTTGGCCCTGCCCTTCTACAATTGCTAAGAAATCGGGATAACCTCTGGCACCTTGCCACTGAAATGGGTCGGCTGTCTGATAGGCAAGCTTACAATGCAGCCCGGAATAAGTGCTCTTGGGCCGTCCGGAAAGCCAAGGCCGACCATTACCAGGCCAACCTTACCTCCTCCTGGGGTTCGGCCCAGACTTTCTGGGATAATATTAAACAGCTAAATGGAAAATCATGCTCCCCTGCCCCATCCCAGCTCACTAGTGATGGCACTACCTCCACCGATCCTGCCATCATAGCTAACTGGCTCAACATCGCTCTCACTGACCTTAGCTCAGTCCTCCCTAGCAATTTCTTTGACCCTCCCCCCAACCAACCTCCCCCTGTCCTCCACCACCCCAGTTTCCACCTGCGCAAGGTTTCTGTCCGGGAAGCCAGACCCATCCTAATCAAAGCTTTGAATAGCAACAGTCCCGGCAGTGACTCACTGGACCCTAGTATCCTCAGGCTGGTGCTAGATGAAGTCCTTGCCCCACTCACCAGCCTAATTAACCGATCGCTCTGCCTGGGACAATTTCCCACTGCTTGGAAAACAGCCATAATCACACCCATTTATAAAGGGGGCGACAGGTCATCGGCCAACAACTACCGGCCAATCTACATCCTCCCCCCCCCAAAGCCCTGGAAAAAGTGGTGGCCATTCAAATCACTGAATATCTGGCCAAGCATAACATCTTATGCCCAGAGCAACATGGCTTCTGTGCTGGTCACAGTACCAGCACTGCGCTAATTGAATTCTCCAACTTCCTACACTCTTCCCTGGATACCAGCTCCCTAGCTGGTGCAGTGTTCATCGACCTCTCAAAGGCTTTTGACACCGTCTCCCACACTCTTCTGCTGAATGCTCTCTGCCACACTGGTCTCTCAGCTGGCCCCCTAGCATGGTGCACGAGCTATCTTGCCGCTCGATCACAGTGTGTAAAAATCAATGGGATACTCTCTGATACCCGTCCCATACACTCTGGGGTCCCCCAAGGCACCATCCTGGGCCCCCTTCTCTTCTCACTCTATCTGAACACACTGCCCAGTGCATGCCCTGGCAAAATTCTTCTGTATGCAGATGATGCTGTCATTTTTGCCACCCACCGCAATCCCGTCTCCCTTCAGGACACCCTACAACAGTCTTTCAATGAGCCGAAGCCTGGTTTAAGGAGCGCAGACTCATCATTAATCTTAAAAAAAACAAAGCTATGCTCTTTTCCCACCCCCAAAACAAAGCTAGCAACCACCCACTCCATATCCTTCCTAGTACCAAACAGCCACTGGAACAAGTCTGCTCCTACAAATACCTTGGGGTTAGCTTTGACTCAGCCCTCACATTCCATGACCACATTGATGCCCTAACAGCCGCCACTAACACACGGCTTGGCATCTTCTTCCGCCATAGAACCTGCCTTCCCCAAAATGCGCTCTGGCTTGCTGTTATGTCTTCTGCATTGTCCCTTGTAGACTATGGCCTACCAGTCTATGGTGCTGCCGACACGACTGCACTCAAAAAAATTCACTTAACCCTGAATAAAGCCTGCAGACTGATTACTGGTGCCCCCAGGCTCACACACACCTGTCAGCTGTATGATGAGGCTAAACTCCTTACCCTGGATGAACGGCTCCGATATCAAACCTGCCTCTCAAAAAAACCCTACTCGGGCTCTCCCCTCCTGGGGTGATGGCATCCATCCACCGGATCCCACCCACTATTGCAACACGGTCATCCAACAAGACCACTCTAATGGTCCCCAGATCAAGAACCAGCCATGGCCAGAGGTCCTTCTGCTACAGAGCCCCATCCTGGTTTAACTCTCTCTCTGTCCCCATCACCAATGCCACCACCATCTCCAAGTTCAAAACCACCTTTTGAAACCAACTCATCAACACTCGTAGCTGCTCCTGTCTCTGAAGGCAGCCTCCACCTCGACTTCTCATGACAACGCCCACCGGGCAGCTCTCCACCTAGCCCACCCCACCACCTCTTCCCAGTACACCGTATCTATGTCTAACCTGGCCAGTGCCTGTTGTTTTTATGGTATGCTAGTTAGATTGCTCAATTTTTGATACCAACTTGTGTAACACCTGTCTCAATTACTTGTGACCTTGTGTGATGTGGCACCTCTGATGAACACCTATTTTTTAGCAAACCTGTGCTATGTAACCTAAAACTCTATGTATGTCTTTAATGTGAAGAGGTACCTTTGGAAACAAGCCTCTGGCTCAAAGGTTGTAAACTGATTTCACAAATAAATAAAATAATATTTTTCACCACCCCTGAATTGAGTTGCTAAATTGCAGCAGCAGTGCCATCACTAAACAAAATAACCAGAAGTCTGGAGGGAAGGCCACCTACACCTTGGATTCCTAGAGGTTTCCACCTCAAAGGGTTTTTTCCTCTCCCTCCATGCCAAAGGTCATAATACCTAGTTAGGTTTTAGTAGCATATTCCCTAGTTTACTTGGGTAGGTTTCTGCTGTTGGATGGAGATGAATGGTGGTCCTTCTTTGCTGTTCCATCTCTTCTGAGGAAGTCATGCTGTCTTGCTATCTAATTGTTCAGACATACAAGAAGGTCACTATTCATTCTCATTGTCTTCTGTTGCTCTACATCAAGGTCCTAAATACACAATATCTACTTGACCTATGTGAAGGTCTTCAACACATGATACTTACTCGTCACCTTCTACAATGCTTTCTGTTCTACACGCTTTTCCTAAGGTACCTTTAGCCTATGGGAATCCTTCCCATGGCACCTCTAGGGGGAGCCTTTCAATCAATCAATCAATCAAAGAATCAAGTCTTTATTTATCCAGGCGAACACCATTGAGCAAGCTCATTTACGAGGTGGACCTGCATCACACAAGGTCAAAGAATAATACAATACATTTATGTACAGACAATAAATAGGTATAGTTATACATAACACCAAGAAGGGAGAGTACATTCAGTGCCAAGGTAAGTGTGGTCAGGTAATGGCTTAACAATATTTGGAGAGAAAAAGAAGCAAGTAATTGGAGCAACATAAATAAGCCAGTAACATTATCAGAATATTTTTGAAAGTGTAAGACAGAGAAGACGGGCTTGGAGAGCATGGGAGTAGAAAGCTGACAAAGGTGGATGGGATACAGGGGGAAGTTGCTCTAAGAAGAGTGCTAGGATAATAGGCTGGAGACACATCTGGAGGAGGTCAGAGGTAGAAAGGGTGAGGAATAATAGCAATGCGAATGAAGAATGTTACTAAAACAGAAGAAGGGCCGGATTAAATGGTGAAGCAGTGGGCAGGTAAAAAGTAGGCAACAAAGCATCTAGGAGAGAGGGAAGCAGTTACATAGCTCCTTAGCAGTTTTGGCATATAAGGTCTTGAAAGCGGCAAGACTAACAAGGGTGCTCAATATGGATGCTCTCCCGAACTGCGTGTTGGCCCCGGCTACTTTCAAGGAAATCAAAGAGGAACTTCTCAAAACATAGTTGCCTATCAAGCTTAGAGGCAGATAGTCAGTGATGTATTGGGGAAGTTTGTTGGTAATAGCTCTGAATGTCGAGAGAGCTTTCTCCAGGATTTCTTGCTTTCAGCACCCCTACAGGGTGGTATTCCCTGACAAATGAGAAGCAAACAGCCAAGATTTATTCAACAAGTTGCACAAGCATAATACACCAAATTGCATAAGAACACTGAAATAAATTTAAGGACTAGAAGCAAGAGTATTTTTCCTGCTCAGCTTGACTCTCAGGGGTGCATGATATCAGGAACAAATAAGATTTCTAATTGAATCAACCTGCAGCAATAGCTGTAGGAGGACACTTTCATATTAACACTGCAAAAAATCACCAGAAGACTTAGTTACTGTCCAACCCTAATAATCTTTTTTTAATTCCTTATTCACACTTCACACATTAGAGAAAAACACATATACTGATACCAAACAGTTGATATACAGTGTGTATTCCATTTTTCATAGCTCAGATGCCTATTTCCAATGTTTTCAAAGTCCTTTTTTATTTTGGCTCACACTTGCACGCCAGTCAACACATTGCAACAGTAGCAGATTTGGAGGTGTGGTCACTGTGGGCAAATGCAGGGCATGCATCACTAGGTGCGTCCCTCATTCCCCGATAAGGCAGCATGCAGGTGTCAGACCAGGAATACATAATGTAACGAGCACATCTAAGGAAATATCCACTGCAATGACAGCCAAGCTCGTCACGACGTACCTTTCCTGGTGAAGCATGGTAATAAACATGGCAGCAGTGACTGCTGCCACCACCTGCCACAATGCTAACTTGGAGGTGCCCAATCCCCCTGTCAGCATGCCCTGAATTAGTTCATATGCTGATGAGGGAGTCCACTCCCCATCGGCATAATGGCCCCCCTCTCCCCCATTTGTTGTGTGCCAAGGGGGGCCCAATACCCCTCGGCTCTATCCCTCCTTCCTTTGGTATATGCCGATGGGGGTGCCCACTCTCTCATTGGCTAGCCCCCCCAAACACTCAGGTGGCATACTGGGAGCCCACCCCAGCATGTCAAATGCCCTTGAAAAAAAAATGTCCTGCAATATTTTTTTTTAACCCTGTAAAAGAAGAAAACGGACCCTCATGGTTTGTCCTGCTCCCTTCCCCAACCTGTGCCCATCCTCTGCGTACTCTGCCTCCCAACACCCTCCTCACACCATATTTACCTCCGGAGTATGGTGCGACAATCTTCGGTGGATCGGGAACACGTCTGCACTCTTCAAAGCAGGTGCAAACTGAAGAAATGCCAGTAAGCTGTATAATGGCATAAATAGGGTTTTTTCAACTTTGGTGCATATTTTGGGCATTTTGCGGAATTTTTGCACTAAATTTTCAACATGGTGTTATTGGGACCTCTCCCCATGAATTCAGTCACTGAGATGGTGTTATTTCAGTCTCTAAAGGTGATTTTGTGGTCACTGCACGGAATCACCTTTAGGGACTGATTAACAAAATGACAGCGCCACTGTTCATGAGGTGGGCTCTCAAAAAGCCTATATTGCAAATTTGGTGAAAAAATCCAAAAAATTACTGTTTAATGAGCGTGCATTGCGCAGTTTCCATGCACACTCATAACTTCATGAATTTGTAATATTTTCACTCCAGATTTTCCACATTGGCATTTTTCCACACCTCCTTATGAACAGTACAGCTGTTATTTTACATATCCTGGCTGAAATATGTTTTCACACTTCCGGTGCAGAATAGCGCGTTCACTGTGCGAAATCAGTTTTTGGAACAGTTTGAGAAAATTGCAGTGACATTGTTCATGAGCAGAGGTCCTACAATGCATGCGTTGAAAATTTGGGGATGAAAGTCCATAAAATGACAGTGTTAAAAGCATGCTCTGCGCCATTTCCACGCACCCTTGTAACTTCACAAATCTGCAATATTTTCATGCCAGATTTTTAACACTGGCATTTTTTACACCTCCTTATGAACAGTACAGCTGTCATTTTTTGCATGGTTGCTGTGGGAAATCAACTTTTGGGACAGATTAACAAAATCACAGTGCTACTGTTCATGAGGGGAGGTCCCAAAATGCCTATGTTGAAGATGTGTCTCTTCAGGGTGGAGGTGAGGTTGATATCAGTTCATTACTTCACTTCCATTACTATTATGCATCTCTAACTCCTGCACTACCAATGCCAATGCCAGCAAGATAACATTTGGCATTGACAAATGCTCGTTTCTTACAGTTCTAAACAATCTTTCAGCCTGAGCAGAACGTTGCTGCGTCTCTGTTTCAACAAGGTCTGATAGCAGGGGAAGACTGTGCATGCCCGTAAGTGTGCTCACATAGTTGCTGACATTTCAGAATGGTAAACCACTCCTTGTTCAGAGAATTGGTTGTCCAATCTCCTCCTCCTCCTCCTCCTTCTATAGTTGGGGGTTGACATGGAGACTAGGACCCACATTAGTAAACATAACTTGCCATTTTTTTTTACTTAAGCATAAGATTAACTGATTAATTGGACACACATATTCATATTATACACTCTGTCATGAACCCACTCCTTGGGCCAGGTTTGCTGAGTTCACAGTGCCATCCCCTAAGTGCAGCCTGTGACAGGGTGGTCAGGAAATACCCTCCTCATGCCCTTTTAGAGTGCTCACTGATTTCATAACTAAACACTCACCACAAGGGCCCAGGGCTACCTCTCTAGAGGTATCAGTAAAATACTGTCTGTAGCCAGGTGAGAACCCTCCTTGGTTTCTACACTGGGGGGGTGCAGTGGTTATGAGACCTTTGTGGCTGCTCTCATAACCCTGATTGTGTCTTCTCCCATAGGAGTGCAGGAACCTGATTCAAACCCATCAGACCCCCTTCAGAGACCTTGTGTACTTTTATCCTACTGTAGGGCCCCAGATTCCCTTCCAGGATCCTAGTTTTGGTAGTGTGTTGCACCTTAGTGCTAAACAGGTGTGGTACAGATTGAATAAACCTTCACAAAACCCTCACACCTGACAAAATCACTCTCAGGCAGTAGTACCTAACAATAAAATGCAAGAGATTTTACACATTACTTAAATAATTAGCATACAAACACACTGGCAAATGATTTAGCTATCTGGTTACAGGATAACTACAAAAAAAGTTGAAAAATACATGCAAAACAAACTAGTGAATTAACAGGATAAGTTCTACGTTTGCTGTAGAGTATCAGAGTCCAGAAAATAAGTGAGTTTTGCAAAATCTTTCTTTCTCTCTGCTGTGTCTCAGAGTCCCAGCTTTTCTTGCAGTGGCCTTCAGTGTGTCTGGCTGTTTTCAGTGCTTCAGGAAATTTTGTCCAGCTGTTCATCTCAATGCCAGCAGGGGTCTCACTTGCTCTTTCCCAAAGTTGCAAGTGAACCACAATTATCAGTATTTTGATTTCACACAGACCCACCTCCCTGGCTGGCTTTTGATCTACACTACTTTCCTGACACTATTAAAATTGAAATAGACTGTGGCAGTTGGTAGAGAATTTAACAATATAGGCCGGGCATCTGCAGAATCCTGCTCTAAAGTTATTTCTCTTTGAAATTCAAAGTGTTATAAACAGCGAGATAGCCCTTCTATCTTCTGTCATTTATAGAATATTTCCCCTATTGATCAGCTACCAGGAAATTCCAATCCTCTATTGAAATTTAAGTCCTGTTTACCTCCAAACAAGCCTTTTTCCTAGGCAGGGGGAGAAGTCAGACACTGAAATACACATCAACTCTTCACAATATCCTTGCAGTAAAATGAGTATCTTTCCTGACAAACCTGATGTCCTGGCCATTTTGGAAAAATTACAGAGAAATATGACAGCAATATGACTGAAGTGGACAAATTGCCACACCCTCCACCTATTAAAAAGTGCCCCCCCAAGTACTGATAATGAGTGCTTGAAACAAGCCACACATTATTCCTGTTTAAAACTAGCATTTCTTTCATATCTGTGATTATTGAAGCTCTGCCAAGATTACATATCATGCTTTCTGGTTGCCATGACTGCTGTTTGGTAGCCTTAGTAGTACCTTATATAAACTAGATAGAAATCACTTTTTAAAAATGAAGTTCTACTCTGGACTGTGCTACTATTTTCAAACTGCTTACAAGTTCATTTACATGTCATCCTAAAGGAGGGCATACAGTCTGTTATATTAACCTAAGCTTCCAATATGGTAGATTAGATAGACAGACAGATAGATAGATAGATAGATAGATAGATAGATAGATAGATAGATAGTTAGACAGACAGACAGATAGATATCAAACTGCATGCCCTCCTCTAGGATGAAATGTTAATGAACTTGAAAACAGTTTGAAAATAGTAGCACAGTCCAGAGTATGATACCAAAGCAAAGAAACTTATAGATGCTTATACATGAATAATGGTATTGTTCCACAAAAAGCATACTAAAATAGTATGTTATGTCTAGTTACTTTTATTCATTGCTTTTGAATTTCTGTTGTGTTTTTTTTTTGGTTATTTTCTGAAAGCGTTTTTATTTTATTTATTTATTTATCAAGTCTAGGATTACAAATACCTTTAAGCCATGGCTCTTTTACAAAGGTTCCACATCAGAGAAATACAAATTATGGGGAACATCAACACAGGCATTACAACAATGTGGACATTGCAAACAGAGTACAGGTTAATACAATTCAAGGGTAGCATTGTAACAAGGCAGCCAGCGGCATTTGTCAGAGAAAACAGACAACAGATAAGAAGTGCCAGAGTCATAGGGAGAGGGAAGAGAGTGAGGGGGGGAGAAGGAATGTAGGAAGGGTGGTGAGAGGGTAATAAGTGCAGCATTGGATATACCAAAATGTGAATGTAGAATCCAGTGAGGAGGGGAGGAGGGGGGACATCTAGAGCAGAAAGGGAAGTGGAGAAACAAGGCTAAGTTGGGCAGTCACAGGAGCTGTTGGTAGTGAGATAGTCCTGGAGCCTAGTTTTAAATGTACCAATAGTTGGGGCAGAGGAGATGGTTGGGCTGAGGCCATTGAACCAGAGTGGTGCTCGATAAGCAAAAGAGCGTTGTCCCTGTGAAGTGTGACAGTGGGGGACTTTCAGTAGCTGTAGCGTGGATCTCCTAAGGCACCATTTGTTAATTCAGTATTGTAACAGAGTTGAGACCCCAGAAGTTGCAAGGGCAAGGTAGATTTTTCTGATCGTGGAGCAGGTGAGAAACTGTATGCGGTTTGATAGTTGTAGCCAGCTGGTCTGAGTGTACAGGTCACATGTGTGGGTGAGATGGTGAGCACCAGTGATGAGCTCACATGCTTTACTTAAGGCAGTTGAGAGGTGTCTAAGGGTTGTGGTTGTGGCTGAGCCATAAATGATGAGACCATAGTCTATTACAGAGATCACAGAGTTTAGGACTGCAACCTTCAAAGCTTCTGGCATGAGGTGTGGTCTGTGTTTGTAGAGGAGACCAAGCCGCGTATTAGCAGCTCTAGCTACATTATCTACATAAAGTCCATAGGAGAGAGTAGGGTCAAGCTGAATCCCTAAGTATCTGAAGGACACCACCTGATCTAGAGTGTTCCCCTTGGTGGTGGAGAGAGCCAAGTGGTGTAGCTTGTGTGGGTTATGAGAGCTGCAGAAGAGCATACATTTGATTTTCTTGTCATTGAGGACAAGTTTATGATTAAGAAACCATGTCTCTACAGAACTGAAACCAAGTTGAAGGTCGTGTTGAAGAGTTGCAGGATCTTTGTGAGTAGAGAATACAACAGCATCATCAGCATATAGTATGATCTGCTCAGAGCAGTGGTAAGGGAGGGAGTTTAAGAAAAGGCTAAAAAGGAGGGGTCCCAGTATGGATCCCTGTGGGACACCCGAGCAAACAGGCAGGGTGTTAGAAAGAGCATCCACAATTTTTACTCTCTGTGACCGGTTTTCCAAGTAGCTTTTAAACCAGAGAGAAGAGTCAGGTGATAGCCCGACATTCAGTAGTTGGTGTATTAGTAGTCCATGGTGTACTGTATCGAAGGCCTTGGAGAGGTCAACAGAAATGGTCCCTGTGAGAAGGCCATTGTCAAGGGATTTCTGCAAAGCTTCAGTGAACTCAAGAAGGGCTGTGGTGGTGCTGTGACCTTTCCAAAAGCCGTGTTGTTGTGGACAAGGTATATTGTATTTGTCCAAGTGGTCGGTAAGTTGATCAGCCATGATGCGCTCAAGTGCCTTAGAGAGTGGGGGCAGTATGGAGATCGGGCGATAATTTGAGTGAATCATCTTGTTCCCCACTTTTATGGATGGGTGTCACAGTGGTTGTTTTCCATAGGTCTGGGAATTTTCCACAGCTGAGAGAGAGGTTTAGGATTTTTGTTAATGGATGAATTACCTCATCGAGGGTGAGCAACAGAGGCTTAAGGTCCAGGGTGTCGCTACTAGATCTAGATTTAGAGATAGCTGCAGTAATATAGCGTCGAGCTTCATTCAGCCTTACCTTCCTGAAGTAGAAGAGGGGATGATTAGACTGAGGGGCTGAGGTATTTGGGGAGTAGGCCCTGTTTTCGAAAATGTCATGGGGTAGAACAGCACTAAGGTTTGAAAAAGCCATGTTAAAGATGTTTGCGATCACCTTGGGGTCAAGGATCCATCAACCATTAACATGGCTGGAGAGGTTCTTGGCTGCTTCCCTGTGACATCCTTGATATTGTCCCAGAAAGCACGACCATTTCCCCATGTATTGGTGAGAGCATCTTTGTAATAGGTGGACTTCATTAGCCGTATGGCTTTTGTGCAGGCATTTCGTGCTTGTTTGTAATTTTGGATGTCCAGTTGTTTGCCAGTGGCCCCGGCAACTGCCCATAGGTGATCTCTTAGTTTCAGCTGTGAGAGAAGAGCCATGGTGACCCATGGGTTAGAGAGAGATTTTGTTTTGCACCTTTTAGTAGGGGCAAAGAGGTTGCAGGCTTTGTTGAAAATTGAGATGAAGTGATCAAGAGCCAAGTTAACATCTGTTGCTTCATAGATGGGTAGCCAGTCTTGTAGAAGCAGGTGTTGTTTGAGATGTGGAAGTTTTCCATGAGGAAGGACTCTGCTAGCAATAATTTTGGAAGGGGGCTTAAGGAATTTGTTAGACCATGCACACATGACTGGGGAGTGGTCACTGAGTGAGTCTGGGAGAATGGTCGTATGAGAAATCCTTGTGGGGTGAGTGGTGAGGACCCAATCCAAGAGGGTACTGGTGCCAGTATTGTAGTTAATCCTAGTAGGGGGGTTTGCCATTTGCATGAGGTTAGCAGCTGAGATGGAGTCTTTATAGGCACTGGCACTCGATGCTAACCAGTTTATGTTGAAATCCCCTAGTAGAATAAGTTCAGCTTCGGAAGGATGAGAGTTGATAAACTTTAGGACATGAATCCATGTTTAGGGTCCCTGGGCGGGATGTATATGGATACAATAGTCAGAGCTTTATGGTTGGGACCTAGGATGATTTTTAGTGTCAGAATCTAGGCTGAGGTATTAAGTGATGGAGTTGCTACAGGGTGCCAAGACAGGGAGTCTTTGATATAGATTGTGCAACCACTGCCTTTTTTGGATATCCAGTCCAGCCTGTGTACTTTGTAGCCCTGTATTGTTACTGCTGAGTCAGGAACTTTAGGTGTCAGCCAAGTTTCCACCACTGCAAGGATGTCAGGGTTGTGTTGGCATATGAAAGCTTGGAGTGCATCCAGTTTTGGTAGTATGCTGCAGGTATTAATGGTTGCAAGGATAAGGGCACCTGGAGTTTGTGTGTGGCCTGAGCTTCTAGGGCCAGGATTGGGATGGACACTGCCTGAGATGAGAAGGAGGAGGAGGAGTAGGAGTTTTAAGGAGCAGAGTCTTAGCTCTTTGAGAGATAGTTTTGATTGTTGTTTCCTGGAGTAGAAGTTGCAAGGTTCCAGGTGGTGTCCTATATGGACTGCTAGGTGGTACAGTGTAGAGAGGTGGCCACACTTGTTGACAGTAGTGGTCAGGTTAAGTAACCAGGAATATCCAATTGGTGCACCAAGCACAAGAGTCAAGTGAAAGTGAAGAGTTCCCTTGGAGTAGCAGTGGAAACCAGAGTAGAGGGTGGTGGGGGTGGGATGGGGGTGGCTAGGACCAGGGGGAGAGAGAAGAGGGGGGGCCAGGGCAAGGAGAAGGAGAAGGAGGAGAGGCAAGAAAAAGGCAGAGAGAGCCACATGGCTTACGTACTAGATAAAGAGATAGACATGTAGCCCTCTAGTGGTGAGAAGATATAATCTGCTAATGGAAAAGTCAAAAAAAAAAGTATTCATAAGACTTGATATTTATACAACAGTTACTAGTGATTAGTTACATAACTGCAAAGGTGTGACCGAAATGTTTATTCATAATTATCTAGACATTTTTATACAGTAGGTTGTAAAAAAGGAAAATGTGAGCCAGTTTTCCTTTGTTTATATAAGTCATAGACATAAGGCTTGAGGTAATGTCAAATATTATAATGCATAATTGATATTCCAGCCTATTTTTCCAACGAGAAGACTGGACAACAAGTCTCTGAAGAAGGCGTGGTTTCCCATGCCGAAATATTAGCAATTATGAGTGTTTGCTTATGGGTATGCACAGTCTTCCCTTCTATCAGACCTTGCTGAAACAGAGAAGCAGCAACCTTGTGCTGAGGCTGAAAGATTGCTTTGAATTGAAAGAAAAAACATTTGAAAACATTGGAAAAAAGGCACATTTTACAACTTACAGGGTTATGCCAAAAATTGTATTTATTTATTTATTGAAATGTTTCACCAGGAAGACACACTGAGCAACACGTCACTCATCTCCTGGTGCGATCTGGGGGTAAGGGGTACAATAGGAATGAGACATTAAACATTCAATTTACAACATCAACAATAGCATACAGTTGTAAGGCAGGTGTTACAAAAAGTGTTACAACAGTGTTGAGCAAAACATGTAGAAAGAGTGGACAATAATAAGTGCCAGATTAATAGGTGAACAAGTGCTTATGAGAAAGAAAAGAGGGAAAGGGGAGGAAGGGGTGAGGTGGGGAGAGGCGGAAGAGGCATGTCCCTGGATACCCCCCCCAGGGTGTGAGGAACTCTGCAATGGGACTGGTGGGACCAGAGAGAAGGGGATAATGCAGTGTAGCAGAGAGACCCTTTTAGGATGGTTGGACAAGGTAGTAGATCAGATACAAGCCCCTTGGCATGGTAAGTGAAGGTGAGGGTATAGAGGTAGAGTTTGTCCAGAGCTTAGAGGAGATAATTAGACAGGGACATGGATTGGCAGGAACAGCTAGGTGCAAGGTAATTATTGAAGGCAGAGCTGATGGAGTAGGAGGAGGCGGATGAGTGCTGGAATTGAAGTTGGAGGGAATTCCACATTTTTGGGAGGTGGTGAGAGAAACCAGATTGACTGATTTGGGTGAATCTGTGTGGGACAACCAGGGTGTGGGAACTGGACAATCTAAGGGGATGGGAGGGTGGAGGGAGTGTTATGAAGAAGGAGATGAGGTAGGAAGGGTGCTCACCCAATCAGGTAGGGTTATTGCCTAATGCACTTATCCAGTTACCAAAAGCTAATAAATAAATATGTATTGCTATGCGTAGGGCACATTAGTTCACTCAAAGGGTGATAAATGTCTGGAACAGTCTTCCACTGGAGCTAGTGGGCAGCAAACATATGTCTGAATTTAAAGACAAACTAGACAACTACTTTGCCTGTTATAAAACAGATCCTTCTCCTTGATTATAGGGGCGAACATCATATAGGTCATGGGCCTTCTTTGCTCGTAACTGTCTATGAGAACTATGAGATAGGCAATTGAGTCATGCAAAACTGAGTAAGTACTGAGTATCAACTATCTGGCATCAGCATATGTGTTTTCCTCTCAACTCAGCTCAACTTGTCTTTCTTTAAAAGTGTAAATCAAAATATCTAAGCACTTGTACAAAACGATAAAAAGTGTAGCATGTGAAGTTTGAATAAAGAATTAAATAAAGATTATCAGGCTGGACAGTAACTAAGACTCCCAGAGATTCTGGGCAGTGCTGATATAAAAAATGTCTCCCGCAGTTAATGTTGCAGTTGGATTCAATTAGAAGTTAATAAATTTAGGAGGAGGGGGCTGGTTTAGCCACCGACATAATAGCTGCTTAATTTGCATGCTCTCTCTCTTGGCCAAGGACTATCTGAGCTTGGGTGCCACGAGCCTGTTAAGCTGAAACCCCTCTCCCACCAGCTAATGCATGGGTGATCATCTACCTACTGGGCGGCATGCCTCTTAAATGGATTTGAACACAATTTGTGGTCTTCTTAAGTGCTGTAGTCCGCGGTATCCTTGGAAGAGCTAGGCTGCATAGGCCCCACACCAGACTTATCCCAGCAACCAAAATGTGGCAACTCGCAGTTGCTTCACGGGCATTGGATCAGCCCGGAACCCCAGAGACACTGTTACTTACCCCTCTGGATTAAAATCAGTGACTATGGACCTCCAAGCACCAGCCTTATCACTGATCTTGAGCAGTCCTCCTCCTACGCAGCAGGCCTCGGTGACAGAATCCCTCCAATATATAACAAAGACGCTAGAAGCACTTTTGCTTTAGGTGGACAATATTAGCCTCTCCCCATTGGGCACAGTTACCCAGATGAATCTATCAGAACAATGCACGGAGGCCTGTGAGCTACAACAACTGCAGATATGGCAGCGTTTGCAACAACATGAGGAGCGAATAGCAGCTTTCTGGGATAGTGCTGAAGACCAAGGAAATAGGGTCTGCTGCAAGAACCTGCAGATTATTGGGCTCTCAGAGAGAGCAGAAGGTCAATCAGTGGAAAGATTTCTTAATGACAATCTCCCTTTTATGCTGAGAGAATGCTGGAGAGGCCCTATAGAAGTGGAGAGGGCACACCGGGTCTCTACTCGTCCTAACAGGCCTACTGACGCACCTAGACCAGTGGTAGCTTATTTACTCAGGTATTCTACTAAAGAATGGATCCTCCATGCTGCCAGGGACTACAGGGAAGTGTGTTGGCAAAGGGCCCAGATTTCTTTGTTTCGAGATTTTGCTCAAGAGACTATAGCAAAAATGGAGAGTCTTTGGACCTCTTAAACGTTTCCTCTACCAGCACAATTTTCACTTTAAATTTAAAAAATCTTACCAGACTTTGTGTATCCAAGAATGGAAGAAAAATTACTGCTGGCCACCCTGAACAGCTCAAGCACTGGATTGCCAAATTTTGGCCACCATGCTTGTTCCCACTACAAATCCCAGAAGGCTTTGAGAACCCAACCAGGCAGTAACTTCTAACCGGAACCTCTCTTCTCCCTCTGAGGAACTGAGGGATGTATTACCAGCTGGACCAGTCCTCCTTCATCCTGGTTCCCCATCGGCTGCTGGCACATCTTCAGCTTCTCCTGTTCCGTTTACGCCTGTAGCTCTAAACCCTCTGCTGTACAGGTTCTCTCTTTCTCATTGATCGAATAGCTCCTTCAGTAAGTCTAGGCAGCAAGCAAGGAGTGGACCCTTTCACTCACCTAGTAAGCACACACATGCCCCACCTGCTAAAATATACAGGGAAGATCCTTCCCTTGTCATCGACCCAGTGAATATGGAACTGCCTGACTCTTAAGAGATGGATGTTGTGCAGCCAGTGGATTAGGCCGATTTTCCTGAATCTTCCCTTGTTGAAGCAGTGGACAACACATCCTCCATGAGACCTGGTTTGATCAGTTATGCTGCTGCAGTGGTGAATACTTCTATGTTACCCTGGTGAAACCTCTCGGGTCTCCCCTGGGCAGGCTGAAGGAATGAATTCTTGAACTGTCTGTATCTGCTTTTGTCACTGATCACTCTATATTGTGGTCATAGGTTTTTGCCAGGGCACTGCCCCTAACATACTCCGTATACAGTCACCACCGGCTTGTCCCCCTCCATCATTATTATATCAGTTTCTGATTGGTCTCTGTTTGAATACTGACCTCTGGAATATGGGCAAATTTCTCACCCTAGTGCCCTTTGCTCACTGATTACTTTAAATGTGCCCTGTATATTTTTTCTGTCTAGTATTGTTGATTGTTAACTACGTTTTTGCCATTGTAGCTTGAGTTATACTCGGCTCCTTACTTGGGACTTGGGATTAATTGCCTCAATGATGCTGAGCTTAGACTGGTAGGAGGGTGCACCCACCTCCCACTTTTCCCTATTCTGTCCTACCGCCATCCCTTCCCCATGATTAACACAGTCCCCCCACCCTGGTGTTCGGCACGCCTGACCCTGAGCTTGTCCCCAGTTCAGGATGACTCCACCTGTTTAGATTTACTTACTTTAACCCCAGTACTGAGTTTTGGAGATAGTATAGCTGTAGGACAGATTTCCTACCCTCTTTTGCTTTGACCTCCTAACTCATAATGTGTTAACGCTGTTGTGCTTTTATTAATAACAGTTTGTTGTCTTTGGGGCTATTTTGCCCTATAGTACTATTAATACCTGTATTTCAACTGTTACTCTTGATCCTTTTTATAGATCTTCACCTATAAGGACAGCGCATCCCAGATCCTCAGTTGTGCTTGCACCCTCTCTATTTCTGGGCTTCAGATTTGCAGTTTTGGTATATTTAAGGTGCCTCCATTCCTCTGGGCTTTCTACTGAATTGCCCCCACCCCCCCAGATCATAGTAAGTACCCTTTCTTGTCTGTTGGGTGGGGACATGGCGTTGAACACCTCTACAGCCAGAGGCTATCATTTTATTTCTTGGAATGCTAAAGGGCTCAACCACCTGAATAAGTGCACAAAAGTCCTTCAACAGCAGAGATCTCTGCACGCCGATGTTGCACTTTTACAGGAAACCCACCTCCTGGCCCTGGCAACATCCTGGCTGAATAAATCCTGGGTGGTAGAAGTCTTAGCTAGTTCTTCCCTCACTAAGAGTCAAGGAATGGCTATCCTTCTTCGTCGTGCCTCCCCTTGGAAGTAGGAGGATGTCAGGAAGGATACCCACGGCAGATGGGTGGTGGCCTAGTTGTCTTCCCCAGAGGGACCTATGTTGCTCGGCAATTTATATTTCCCTAATGACGAGCATGTCAACTTCTTCCCTGTGATCAGCAAGGCCCTATTCTCATTACATCTGGATGGCCCTCCCATCCCATTTGTGATTGAGGGGGACTTCAATATAGTTGGCGATATTTTGCTTGAAAATTCACACCCCACTTCATACACATGCCCAAAGGCCAGATAGTCTCTCCAGGATATGATTGAAGAGTAGGGTCTGACTGACACCTGGCAAAGAGACCACCCCATAGGCTGTGACTACACGTATTACTCACCTGCACACCATTCATTTAGCTGCATTGATTTTTGGCTTGCCAGTAAAATGACAGCCCAGGGGGATGTCAGACAATATCATAAGCTCGATTTTGATCTCCAATCATGTTCCCATTCAGGCCACCTGTACCCCACCTGGTAATTGCCCCTCCGGTACCCATTGGAGATGTAACCTACTCCTCTTCAAGGACCCCAACCTTAGCTCCATGTTAGCTCAAGCCACTAAAGACTATGTCTCCCTTAACTCTGACTGTGGTGTCTCACATGGCATGGTATGGTAAACTTTTAAAGCGGTCTTACGTGGCCACATTATTGCTTTCTCTTCTGCCCGGAATAGGGCTCGCAAAGCAGATCTAACCAAGCTGCAAGCCAAACTGATCACTCTAGAATGCTGTTTCAAAGCCACCCCTCACACTACTAGTGATACTTCACTTCACCACCAATTTTGTAGGGCTAAAATACCAGATTAATGTCATTCTGCATCAGAAGGCCGAATGGCTCCTGCTCAGTTCAGAACTTGCCTACTGGGATTGAGAGGAGAGGAGTTGAAGACTTTTAGCCTTTTGACTATGGAAACAACAGGCTGTGAACCAGATCCATGTACTTCCTACTAGGGCAGGCTCTATAGCCTCCAGCCCCAGTGACATTAATCATACTATGAGACAATTTAATGAATTTACTATACCAATCCCACTCCACTAGTCCTGGGCTGCAACTCTCGCAAGGGGTTGCGAATTTCTGCTAACCTGCTGCCATACCTGTTCTTACCCCTGTCCAGGCTGCATACTTGGACTCCCCTGTCACTTGTGAAGAACTACGCATGGTGTTGTCAAAAATGGCCTGAGGAAAGGCCCCCGGTCCCGATGGTATGCTGGCAGAGTTTTATCAAGCCTTAGGGCCTGATATTCTACAACCACTCCAACTTGCATTACAAGTCTCCCATGAAGCAGCTCCCTCCCTCCCACAATGAGGAATGCTCTCATTACGCTACTCTCCCAAAAATCCTCTGACCCATTGGATTGTGTTATCTTCCAGCCTATAGCTTTGTTGCCAGTAGACATGAAGATATTAGCTAATGCCCTTGCCACCAGAATGATGTCTGTTCTCCCTTCCATTATTCATCCAATGCAAGCTGGCTTCATGCAGGGTAAGGCTGGGGTAGATAACACTAGATTTTTGCTTAACCTTAAGTAGTTTGCTTCTAAATCGCCCCTCCCTATTGCTGCTTTTGCAAGTGATTTTCCCAAAGCATTCAACTCTATCTAATGGGATTATTTGCATGAGATAGTAGGCCACTATGGCTTTGGTGGATACTTTAGGCAATGAGTACATATGCTTTATTGTTCCCCCATGGCCTGCATTCCACCAACAGTGATATTTCCTCCCCCTTCCCCCCCATAGAGGCACCAGTCAGGGGTACCCTTCCCCTTTTATTTTTGGTGACCCTTGACCCGTTGTTCCGAGTCCTTATTGCTTCTCCACATATCCATGGCATTGAAATCACAGGTAGTTCTTACTTAGTCGTGGCATATGCCGATGATCTCCTTCTTACCCTATCCTATCCCCATCAATCTGTACCGGAGGTACTTATAGTCCTTAAATATTTCACTGCCCCATCTGGATTGTGTGTCAACCAGAAAAAAAACATCGTGGCCCCACTGAATGATGGCTGTACTAGTGCCTGCCTTAAAGGCACAAACTTAACTTGGGCCACCCAAGATTTTACTTACCCCGGTGTCCAGCTTCCCATCAAATGGTCTGAACTCAAGTCAGCTAATTTTTTTCCCCATACACTTACAACTCTCCATGGAGGTGGAACAGTGGCACAAGCTGCAACTCTCTCTGCTTGGCAGAGTGGCCGCAGTTCGAATGCTCCTCATACCCAGGGTTCTGTATTTATTTAACAGCTTACCAATATCATTGTCCCCTAAACTGTTCACATCCTTGGAACACCTGGTTTCCCGATTTTTGTGGGATAACAAACCTCCCAGATGGAGTAAACTTTAGCAGAGAACGCATTGGTCTTGGAGTGGTCTGAATGTTCATTGGTTCCGGGGCTACCATCTCACCTGTATGGTGGCTCATGCAACCAAATGGTTCATATCTAGCCATTGGGTCTCTCCACTCTAAGTCCAGTTGGAAACTAACCTGGTACTCAGGGATAGTCTCCATAAACTCCTCACCCGGCATCCTTGGATGTGTGTCAGACCCTCCGTCCAACCATAACTGACACGAGTCATGCCTGGAGACTCCTTATGTCAAGGTCACACACACCTATACAGGCCTGAGTCCCTCCAACATGTTATACTCCACTATGGCATAAGAACAGCCTTCAAATAGATGGAACCTCGCTGCATTGGCCCTCTTGGGTGGCCTGTGGCATTTGACTTATACAGGATCTTTGTCTTCCTGACTCTGTATCCCAATTAACCTTCAAGCAGTTGCAGACCAAATTCTCTCTACCAAATCGAGACTTTTGGAGATACCTCCAAATCCGCAGTGCCATACACACTCTTACCACTCGTCACCTGGCAAGCCACCAATGGTGCTGGATGGATTCTCTTCATAAGCACTCCACCTCCAAGGGCCTCCTTTTTTATATGACCTGGAGGGATGGTCAGCTGAATTCAATGGCACCCTGTAGACTAAAAATGGTCCTCGCACTTGCACTTGATATCTCTGAGGACCAGTGGAATCAATACTTGAAATATATTCATTGGGTCTACAGAGAAACCAAGAGTCATTTCCTCCAGCTTAAAATTCTACTATTCTGGCATTGTACACCAATGGCCTTTCATGCCCATGGTCTGCTATGTCACACTGACTGCTGGAGCTGCTCACAATCTGGCACTCATCTGCTACATGTACTTTGGTCCTGCCCACAACTTGCCCCTTTCTGGACCTTGGAGGCCTCTGACTTATCTAAGGTACTACACTTCCTGATTGCCCTAAGTTGTTGCTAAGCGATACTTGATCATTGGCTGACCTACCCAAACCTCACCAAGACTGGTTACTCCTTGCCCTTCTAGAGGCTTAATGTCTGCTTCTTATGTGGTACTACCCATCCAGAAAGCTTGGTATGCTGCTCTAGCCTGTCTATCCCTCCTTGAAAGGTTGTCATACATGCAGGGGGGCAACATGCATCACTATCAGTCCAAATGGGGGGCATACCTACAGTTCAACCTATGTAAACTTCCTACACCACCTGCAACCCCCCAGCATGACCCTGATACTACAGCCACCTATTCTAGCCCTTCTGACTGCTGTTGTTGTTGTTGTTATAGTGTAGGGTGTAAGCATCTGACCTGTCTGTCCCTATTGAACCTGTAGACACTCCTTACTGTTTTGTATGGTTGCCCTAATGTTGGCTATGAATGTACAAACTAGCCTCTGTTAGACATGTTTTGATCTATGTCTGTTGTCTCTATTTCCTGTTGTATGCTGTGATGAATTCTTTATTTCTTAAAACTCAATGAAATCTTATACAATAAAAAAAGTTAATAAATGTAGTCATGATCCTGATTTCCTACCTTTCCAACATAGTATGGGATATTTGAAAAAACTGCCACAAAGCTTCTGAAGAAGGACCTGGTTGGTTCGAAAGCTAAAGCACTTCGTTCTTTTCTGTAACATCCATGTTGGTCCAATAAAAGGTATCAAATCATTTGTTTCTGGATCTACCTTTCCAACAATAATTTAAGAACTACATTGAACACTTTGAAAATAAAAACTAAGACTGTAAAACAAGATAAGTTCATATGAGAGAAACTTGTCTGTGAGGCCACTAGAGTCTTTTGTTGGGAGAAAAAGGCACATATCGCTGTGAATAAACCCAGACCTCTTTTAAGAAACAATAAGAAACTAACACTGGAGCCCTCGACTACACCACACGGACAAGTGACTCTAAGACAGAGGGTTAACCAAGCAATATACCTGTAGTATCTTTTTTTAGACCTGTGCCACCCTCCATAATCAACTATGATGAAGGAGCAACTCACCACATATGTCAAAAGGACCAGGTAGACCCGAAACCTTTGAAAACAAGTCCTGGACTCAAAGGTATTCATTATAAACTGAAATAAATAAATAAAATAAAAAGAACTGAACAAGAAGGATGGGAAAGAAACAGACAAGGTTACACATACAAGGGCACATTGAAGAGTTACAAGAAGAGCAAGAACTGACTGTAATAAACATCTCTAGTTACCACTTGGGTGACAGTGAAATTGCTGTATTAAACAAGGTACTAACATTTGTGTGGAGCACTAACATAAACAAACTAAATACTGGGTAGGTATTAATAAATTCACCAGCAACATGTCTTTGAGAGCTTTTTATGACACTCAAAACAAAATTGAGACTACTGAAAATGTTGAGGATGGAGCTCATGAAATAGAGTACCCAACCTACTATGCCTCTTACACCAAGTCCAAAATCCAGCTTCTGTCCTCTTCTGTTGCCCCAAATACAGACTTTCATAAACAAATGCTTTTACAAACTATGTTCGCTGAGAATGGTAATGGTAATTGTTCTTAAAATTTAAACATTAGGGAAAAAGGGCACTGGAGAGCTTGAGAAAGAATGGTGAGATAACTCTCAAGGTGGCTGATGGTGAGCAAGACACCACAACATATATTCAAGAGATAGTCAGCTATTCAAAAGGGATTTTTGTGAAATAATTGGTTATGGCCCCAACCCTAGAATTAAAACAGTGATTGACAAGATGTTAGAAAAGGGACTTTATGAGAATTTGATAGTGTGGAGCATTCCTCACAAGCCTGCATCTACATAGAAACAGAAAAACTGACAGCAGATAAGGACCACTTGACCCATCTAGTCTGCCCATTTTTCCTACATACTACAATACTGCAGATCCTACATCACAATGGAAAGGAGGTGGACACCAGTCCATTTACAGAGAAGAGAGTCCTAAAGGAACTCACAAAACTAAGAGTGGACAAGGCAATGGGGCAGGATGAGATACATCCAAGAATATTAAATGGGCTTAGAGAGGTACCCACAGCATTACTGACAGCCCCGGTTCAACAACTCACTGGAAACAGGAGTGGTTCTGGAGGACTGGAGGAGGGCAGGTGTAGTCCCTCTCTACAAAAGTGGGAGCAGGGAAGAGGCTGGCAATTATAGGCCAGTCAAACTGACCTCGGTGGTGGGGAAATTAATGGAATCACTGCTAAAGAAAACTATTGTAGTATATCTTAAATCCAGCAGATCACAGGATCCTAGGCAGCATGGAATCACAGCAGGAAGATCACATCAAGGAAATCTTAAGGATTTCTTTGACCAGGAAATTAGATAAGGAAGGAAGGAAGGAACGATGGATGTGACCTACCTGGATTTCAGCAAGACCTTCAACACTGTTCCAAATAGAAGGCTTGTAAATAAGATGGACAGCCTGGGAATGGGCTCCAAGGTGGTAAACTGGGCCAGAAATTGGTTAAGGAATAGAACACAGAGGGTGATGGTAAATAGAGTTAATTCCAAGGAAAGGAGGGTGACCAGCAAGGTGCACAAGGATCAGATCTGGGGCCAGTCCTCTTTAATGTCTTCATATGCAACATTGCAGAGGAGCTGGAAGGGAAGGTATGCCTCTTTGCAAATGACACTAAGATTTGCAACAGGGTTGACACTCCAGAGGGGATGGGAAGATAAGGAGGGTCCTAAGATTCAATGCAAAGAAGTGTAAAAGCATTCATTTGGGGCACAGAAACCCAGGGGAGAAGTACATGAAATGGGGGGGAGGTACCAATAATCACCAAACAAGAAAGGGACCTGGGAATAATCATATCTGATGACTTAAAGGTGACCAAGCATTGTGAGAAGGCTGTGGGGTGAGCCAGTAGGATGCAAAGGAAGACAGCCAGTGGGATGTTGGGGAGCATAGGGAGAAGCATCACAATCAGAAAAAAGGAGATGGTGATACCACTGTACAAATCATTGGTGAGACCCCATCTTGAGTACTGTGTCCATTTCTTGAGGCCACATCTCCAGAAGGACATGGACAGAGTAGAGGCAGTTCATAGCAGGGCAACAGACATGGTGCAGGGTCTGGACCAAAAGTCATATAAGGAGGGACTAAAGTACCTCAATATGTATATCCTGGAAGAGAGGAGAGATAGGAGAGGTATGATCGAGACCTTCAGATACCTCAAGGGCATAAGTAAGGTACGAGAGGGTAGCATATTTCAGAAAAAAATAGATGTTCTAGAACAAGTGGTTAAGATATGAGGCTGGAGAGGGTACACTCAGGGGTAATGTAAAGAAGCATCTTTTCACAGAATAGATGGTGGATTCATGGAACAGCCTCTCCATGGAAGTGGTGGGGCAAAATAGAAGGAGAATTCAAGAATGCATAGAACTTAGTAATATGAAAGAGAGAGTAAAAACTTTAAAGTTCATAAAATGCTGACATGATTCCCCAGGCTGTCTAATTATTCAGGGTATCAGATAAGTGACAGTGCCCTTGCCTAGATATGTAACATAGAAACAGAGAATTTGATGGCAGATAAGGACCCCTTTGCCCACCTAGTCTGCCTATTTCCCTACCTGATGGATAAGCTGCAGATTCTAGTTAACCAACAGCTTACTTCCTTCCTACTTCCTACTAAAATTGTTTTATGTTAGTCCAATGCATTCTCAAATTCTCCCACTATTCTTGGCTTCACAACCTCCTCTGGAAGGCTGTTCCATGCATCCATGACCCTCTCTGTGAAAAATTACTTTCTAACATTACCTTTGAGCCATCCCCTTATCTTCAAAAGGAAACACCTTAAATAAAGATTTTACCAGAGCAGACTATACACAAATTAAACAACATTTGAATTTATGGGATTGGAGGTCCGAATGGACAGGACTCAATGTATATCAAGCTTGGGACAGTTTGCTAGCCAAACTTAAATATTACATTAATAATTGGGTTCCAACTAGAAAGAAATACAACAAGGGATATAGAAATCCAGTCTGGTGGAACAACAAAATAAAAAATTGATTGCAAAACAACAGAAATTTTTTAAAAAAGTATAAAGACCAACCAACAAATGAAAAATGAGAACATTATAAAAAATATGGAAACAAAGTAAAATTAGAAATCAGAAATGCCAAAAAAAAAATAATACAGAAAATAAATTAACCAGTGACACACTGGATAATAAGAAAACATTTTACAACTACACTGGTTCACTGAGTGGTTCCAAATCAACCATAGGTCATCTAGTTACAAACTCTGGAATAATAAGTAATGAAATGCAAATAGCTGAGGAATGATTATTTTCATAAAAACTTCTCTAATAAAGAACTTTTTCTTAATAACTCAAACATAGACTTTAATTATACAGTTGTTAAACCAATCACTGAAGATGAAACTATGAAAGAATTATCAAAATTAAAAATCACTTCCTCAGCAGGACCCAATGGGATACATCTGTTCTTCCTCAAAGAAACGTCCTATTGTTTATCTGGCCCTCTGACTAAACTATTCAATCTATCTCTTGAGGAAGGAGAAAGCATATTAGATTGGAAAGAAGCAGTAGTTTTCCCAATATATGAAAATGGAAACAAATCTGAAGTTTCTAATTATCGGCCTATAAGTCTGACCTCAGCTATAGGGAAAATCCTTGAAAGATTAATATCATACAGAATGGAAGAACACATTAATTACTATAACTTACATGATACAACACAGCTTGGCTTTAGAAAAGGAAGATCGTGCCTAACTAATCAACTGAACTTTTTTGGAAATGTGAGTACTGCTCATGATAAAGGACTTCCAGTGGATGTTGTATTCCTGGACTTAGCTAAGACTTCCAATAAAGTATCCCATAGAATTCTTTTGGAATATTTGGTAAAGCAAAAATTCCCATATATCCTAATCAAGTGGATTAACTCATGGTTATACTGCTGTAAACAACTAACATCTCTTAAGTGTGCATTATTCTCTTACGTAGAAGTTGCTAGCAGGGTTCCACAGGGTTCTGTCCTGGTCCATGTTCTTTTTAATATCCTAATATCATCAATGCAGCCAACTGATAGCGTGTGGATATCTAAATATGCGGATGATTGTAAAATTGGAACTATTGTTAATACACAGGAAGCAACAGAAATCCTTCAAAAAGAACTAGAGGCATTAGAAACCTGGACAATAGAAAATAAAATGAAATTTAATGAACAAAAGTGCAAGGTAATGCATTTGGGACACAACAACCAAAAAAAAGAGTAACTTTTAAATAATGTAATTCTACAGGTAATGGACAATGAAAAAGATCTTGGCATAAATATAGACAATAAGTTAACCTTTGAAAATAACACCATACTCAAAGTAAAGAAATGTCAACAAATTATGGGTAGTATATGGAAAAACATTAAAAGTAGACAACCACAGGTCATTCTTCCATTATATACCAGTCTAGTGAGATACATCTGGATTACTATGCCCCTTTTTGTGCACATACTGCTATATATGGAATGAAACATATAGAGGGAGTTCAAAGAAAAATGACCCAAAAACTTAATGGCATGTCCGAAAAAACATATGATGAAAGACTGAAAACACTTAGTTTATACTCAATTAAATACAGACATCTTAGAGGAGATTTATGTATGATATATAAAGCACTTAACAAACCAGGACTAATCAAAATATTAGCCATTGAAAGAAAAATCTGCACATCAAACATTAGATCACATAACTTGAAATTGAAAGGAACTAAGTGTCAGACAAAAAAAGATTACAATAGTTCACTCAGGGAATGGTTAACCTATGTAACACACTACCAGATCCAATAGTAGAAAGTAAATCTATGAACATCTTTAAAAATACACTTGACAAATACATGGGTAATAAAAAATGTGAATACGTAGACAATTAAAACCACCTTTGGGTGGCAAGTTCAATAATAGGCTTTGCCTCCCAAACTTGTAAACAACTATGAAACTATCTTCAAATTGTGCCCCCTTGTTCTTGCACATCTCTTTTTCTGAAAGATGCTACCATCTTGGATTTTGTTAATTCCCTTGAGGTACTTAAAGTTTCTATCATGTCCCCCCTCCCTCTTTTCCTCGAGGGTATACATATTAAGGTACTTTAGTGTCTCTTCATATGTCTTCTGGTGTACACCCTGTACCATTTTGGCTGCCCTCCTTTGAACAGCTTCTACTCTGTTTATGTCTTTGCAAAGATGGGGTCTCCAGAACTGCATGCAGTATTCGACATGGGGTCTCACCAACTATCTATACAGAGGGATAACAACTTCTTGTTTTCTACTGTTGATGCCTCTCCCTATGCATCCCAGTATCCTCCCAGCCATTCTTACTACCTTCTCACATTGCATGCCCACCTTTAGGTCATCTGATATAATTACTCTGAGGTCCCTTTCCATTGTTATTGTTGTCAATATCTCACCCCCATTGTGTACTCTTCTCCTGGGTTTCTGTTTCCCAGGTGCAATACTTTGCGCTTTGTGTTGAATCTGGGCTGCCATACATTTGACCATTCCTCCAACCTTGCCAAGTCCCTTTTCATCCTTTCCACCTCACCTTGTGTATCAACCCTGTTGCAGATCTTTGTGTCATCTGCAAAGAGACATATTTCCCTTCCAGTTGCTCTCCAATATCACTTATAAAGATATTAAAGAGGACTGGTCGCAGTACTGAGCTCTTCGGTACCATTCTAATTACCCTCCTTTCTTCACTGTGGACTCCATTTACTATTACACTTTGCATCCTCTTGTCCAGACATTTTTATATCCAGGCTACCATCTTGGGACCTACTCCAAGGCTGGCTAACTTGTATATTAATGTTTTGTGTGAGACTGTGTCAAATGCCTTGCTAAATTCTAGGTAGACCATATCCACAGCCCCTCCCTGGTCAACTGCTTTGGTCACCCAGTCAAAGAAATCTATTAGGTTCATCTGATATGAACTTTCTGCTGTGAAACCATGCTGCCTTGGGTCCTGTGCCTTCTAGCCTCTAGATACTCAACAATTATTTCCTTCAGAAGTGATTCCTTCATTTTCCTAATCACTGAGGTTAAACTAACAGGTCTGTAGTTTCCTGCTTCTGTCCTGCTCCCACTTTTGTGAAGTGTAATAACATCTGCCCTCCTCCAGTCCTTAGGTACCACCCCATCCTCCCATGATTTGTTGAAGAGGATAGTCAGTGGTGTCACTAGTTCTACCCTTAGTTCTTTTAGAATTCTGGGATGAATCCCATCAGGCTCCATTGTTTTGTCCACCTTCAGATTTAAGAGTTCTTTCAGAACCCTTATTTCTGTGAAAGGGCTGGTATCAACCCCCATATCTAGAGGGTTTCTATTGTTTGGTTTCAGCACTTCCCCCTCTTCATTTGTGAATACTGAGCAAAAATGTTTGTTTTATATCTCTGCCTTGTCACAGTCACCCTCTCTCCACCCCTTCCCCTTTATTAAGCCTCACTATCCCTCCCTCGGTCTTCCTTTGCTCCCTGATGTACCTATAAAAGGTTTTGTCCCTCTTCTTAACTGAGTTGGTTATCTTTTCCTCTGTTTGGGCTTTTGCTGTTCTGACTGCCTTCTCTGCTTTCTTTTGCTTTAATTGATACAATTCTCTGTTCTGCTCCTTCTGTGATTCCTTATGTTTCCTTAATGCTTTCTTTTTCTCCCTAACCTTCCTTGCCACCTCCTTTGAGAACCATAGTGGTTTCTTACATCATTTTGTTTTATTTGCTTCACACAAAGGCTTGTTGCCTCTGTAATGGCAGTTTAGATTATTCCCCATTGTTCTTCCACCCCTCCTTTCTACCCATTTGCTAGTGCATTCCTTAGGCACTTACCCATTCTGGCAAAGTCAGCCCTCCTGAAGTCCAGTACCTTTGTCCTTGTATGGTTGACTCTACTGCTGTGTTTATCGTGAACCAAACTGTTTGATGGTCACTAGTTCCCAGATGGCTACCCACTTCAAAAAATGTGATCCTCTCGATATCTTCATTTGAGAGTACCAGGTCTAAGACTGCTCCCTCTCAAGTGGGTTCCAATACTACTTGTCTAAGGCATGCCCCTTGTAGGGCATCTAGAATGACCCCACTCTTAGAAGTGGCTGCTGCAAATGCACTCCAGTTAATATCTGGTATATTCAGATCCCCCATCAGCAATATCTCCCATTTTTTCTGCCATTCTTAGGATACTTTCTATCATTTCTTATGTATTATTTTATTATGAAATACCCCTCAACAAGCTCACTAGGATAATATTAATAATATTTATATTTGTTATAGTGCAATTCAGATAACAAAGCACTGTACATATGTATATGTCATAAAACAGTTCAATAAAATCACAGAAATATTTCAACTTCAGTTAAAATTCTCACAATCCATAAAACATCAGATATTAAAACCCTGTTTAAATAGATGTGTTTTTATTTTTTTGAAATGCATTATTTTTATTAATTTCACAGTTACAACCATGAGTGACATGACACTGTTACATCAGTACCAAAAGAATACCTTGACATACAAAAAGACTCATAAACAATTATCACAGTGACATGTCCCTCCTCTAAAGAATCCTTCTATCCCCATCCCCGAACCCCTACTACTCCCAGTATTCTTACACTAACCTCCCCCTCCCCCTGAACAATGGCTGCTGTGCAACTTGTAAATCCATGCTCTGTAAGGCCAAAATACCATACAAAAGAAAGCATTGGATTGAGGCCAAGGAAAGGGGAAAAAATCAAGCATACAATATAAGAGCAACACCTTTAAACTGAACAATTATTGGCTATCCCTAATACCTTACCTGCCTGATGGTGAAAAAATCCACTCTGGGCCTCACTCCACCCTGTATCCAAGACCTGTTATGCCCGAGCGCTAGCACCCATTTTACTAGAAGATCCGAACACCAGCCTCTCCAAGTCCCCCGATGCCGGACTTCTCAGGGACAAAGATCATTTGCCTATCGTGCCCCCAGCTGGCTAAATGCCCTCAGCACTCATATTACTGCCTCCACCTCTCTAGGTATTTTCAAATCAAGGCTTTTCTCTCACCTCTTGCACCTCCAGCTCTTGTGACTGCCCTGATTAAACCTCCTACTTTCTCACCACCCACCCTGTCCCGTGTTGTTGACAAAGACATGTTTGGAAACCTTTTCTTGCTATTGTCTGCTCCCCACACCTTTCACTTACCCTCTCTGTTCTGGACTTTTTCCCTGTTTGTTTCTCCTAATCTGGCATGACCTCTTTCTTGTAATAATAATGTGATTATTGATATCTCATGTCCTTTTGCACAAATGATTTGATATGTATTTTTATATGTTTTCTTGCTCTTGACACAACACAAATTGTTGTGTTATCTATGTAACCTTTTGTACTGTACCTAATTGATGTGGAACCTTTGTAAAAGAGCCTCTGGCTCAAAGGTAGTAATTCCTAGAACAATAAACTAAACTAAACTAAACCACCTTGGAGCATATAAATTGTATGGAAACCTTCCCAAATCTTCCAATATCTATGTGAAGGGCATCCCCATCCAAGCTTATATTGCTCCACCCTCAAATTGCTCAACAGTTCCTGAAGCCATTCACTATAAGTGATCTTCTGAGCATCAATACAATGCCTTAATATTACTTTTTTAAGTGATAGAGCAATCATCGCTATGTGGTATCTATGCACTTTAACACTTATCTTGGAATAGTCTCCAATAAGACAAACCTCTGGGGTAAATAGTTCTTCAGGGCCCCAGTTCGGATCAGCCTTGTCCTGGATTTCCATCCAAAGATTTTGTATAGAAGAATGGATGTGTTTTTAAACTGGTCTTGAAGCTCTCCAAAGTCCTGCACTCTCTAATCTGATGCGGTAGAGAGTTTCACAGGGATCACACCATAAATATAAGTGCCTGGGTGCCAGATGTTTTCAGCCACACCCTGGGAACTTTTAACAACCCCTCATCAGTTGAATGGAGAGGCCAGTCAAGGCTGTAGAGAACCAGGAGCTCTTGCAGGTAACTCAGTCCCAGTTCATGCAGGGCTTTATAGGTGGGAAGACTGACCATGAAGGTGGTCTGCCACTGTATAGGCAGTCAGTGCAGATCATGCAGCATGGGAATGATATGACTAAAACACAAAGTCCCAGTTAATAATTGTGCCACAGCTTTCTGCACCAGCTGCAAGCAGTGGACATTAACCCATGGAAGCCACAGGTATAGGGAGTTATAGTAGTCAAGGCGTGAAGTTGCAAAGGCATGGATCAATGTGGGCAAATCATCGGATAGAACAAGATGCTTAATTCTGGTGATGTTCCTAAGACTTGATGACTGCCAATGCCTGCTCACCCCCTTATCATGTACCTGTCCAGAGGTAGGCAGTTGTACACCATCAAGCCAAAGCCCAGAAGGTAACCCCATCACTGGCCTCTCTATCTAGTGCCCCAGATCCACAACCAACACTCAGTCTTCCCAGAATTCAATTTAACCAGCTGGACTTCATCCAGTCATGGATCTTTTCCAGACAGCTGTTAAATATCGAGATCACACTATCCTGGTCAGGTGCAAAAGACAGATAGAGTGAGTATCATCAGCATAGCAGTGAAATCTCAGCCCATATCATTTTACAATGTCTCTGAGGGGCAGCAAATACACTACGAACAACATGAGGGACAGCACAGAGCCCTGAGAGACCTCACATGGCAGAGAGAATGGCTCAGAAAAAGATCCCAGACATCACCCTCTGAAACCTGCTGGCTAGGAAAGAATGGAACCATCTGAGAACTGGACCAGCCAGGCCACAGATAACCCTCAGGTGCTCAAGCAGAACCCCATGGTCCACAGTGTCACATGCTGAAGAGAGATCCAGAAGCACCAGGATGGAGTGGCACTTCTGGTCTCTCACCATCAAGAGATCATTGATCACCTGAACCTGAGTGGTCTTGGTACTATGTCTCTTCCAGAAACCTGACTTGAGAGAGTCAAAGACATACTGGAGGGTAAGATGGTTCTTCAGTTGCAGCGCAACCACTTTCTTAATCACTTTCCCATCAAAGGGAAGGTAAAAGATGGGTCTGTAGTTTGCACAGCTGTTTGGGTCTAAAGGAGGTTTCTAAAGAAACAATGTCACCACCGCCTCCTTCAGGGAGCTAGGAAACTCTCTCAGATCTAAGGAGCACCAAACACTCACTGCAAGGACTGGGCTAATGGACTCCATATACCCTAATAATAGGCATGTAGGGCCCGGATCCAAACTACAGCATGTTGGCTATAAATTCTGGACACTCTACACAACGTCCCCTATCTCCAGCTGGTCAAAAGATATCCAAGAAGACCGAGGGAAAGTGACCATACACCGACCACCACCAACCTCTGTAGAGAGCACTGAACAGATTTCAGCCCTGATGTCAGCCACCTTATCCACAAAGAATTGAGTGAACTCATCACACTTAACTTGCAAAAATGCTCCTTGAACCTGTAGACAGGTTGGGTTGCACTACCTATCCATGGTTCAAAAGAGCTAAGCCAGTTGATTTTGAACAGCAGCAATCTCACCAGACAGTAACTGCCTTCATACGTGTGATTGCTGATTGATAGCTTTGATAATGATCTATCAATCTAAGGTGGTCAGCGTCAAGGGTCGTTCCCCACCAGTGATACTCTAACCTTTGTCCTACACAGCTCAACTCCCTTAAGGTCCCATTAAACCAAGGGGACCGAGGACAGAGAGAGAAAGGATTAACACAGACTGGGGTGATAGTATCCAAAGCCTCAATAATAGTCTTATTATAAGCCAGAACTAGATTCTCTGGATTCTTGCCTGCCCTTGGAACACCTGATAGGTCTAGCACCACCAAGAGACCATCCTGAGTCACACCCCTCAATGGGCAGTATCTCCACAGGGGAAGACCTATAAGGGGGGATGGAGATTGAATCTTACTGTGTAGTGATTGGACCATATGACTGGCTCCACCACCAAGTCGAAGGACTCGATCCCTAGGAGGAAGAACAAATCAAATGAGTGACCCTGATTGAGAGTAGAGGAGGCAACTACCTCAGTGAACCCCAATGAACTTCTGAGAGAGATTTGGAAATATTAAACATTATTAGGAACTTGGATCCAGCAGAAAGAATTATCTTAACTGGTGATTTTAATCTACCAGATATTGACTGGAATAAGCAAGAGGGCAAATACAAAACAAGTACACAGTACTTAGATGCAATAAATCATTTAGGACTTGAGCAATTGATAACAGCAAAAACCAGGGCACAAAATACTCTGGATCTGATCTTTACAAATCTGGGGTCAATAGTAAACAATGTACAGACTAGCTCCTCATTGGGCAATAGTGACAATCAGATACTCTTTTTCCAAGTTAGAGAAAAAGGTAAAGAAATAAGGGAGGATAAGACTACAGTCCTAAATTTTAACAAAGAGGATTTTACCATCATGAGGGAAGCTATGGCATCTTGGAAGTGGGAAAAGGAATTTGAAGGACTTTCTATAGATGATATGTGGGATCTTTTTGTAAAGCGGCTGAGATCAACAGTAGAAATAGGTGTACCTAAATATATAAAATATGAACATACAAGGAGTACTCCAAAATGGTTATCACCAAAAATAAAGAAATTAATAAACGAAAAGTTTAAACTGTTTAAAAATACTAAAAATCACAACAATATACAGGCTTTAAATAAATATAGAAATATGGTTAAAAAAGTCAAATGGGAAATTAAAAGGGCCAAAAAGGAATATGAATACAAACTTGCAACACAAGTTAAAGGAAACTATAAGGCTTTCTATTCATATATAAATAATAAACAAAAAAATAATAACACCATTGGACCTTTTAAAACTGCACACGGGGATATATTAAATAATAAAGAAGCCGCAGAAACCCAAAATAAATACTTTTGTTCAGTTTTTAACCCAGCTACTTCAGTTAAGGAAGAAAATACATTTAACTCTATACCTGGACATATACAGACTACATTGAAAAGTGTACTTGATAAACTAAAAACGACAAATAGAAATAAATCACAAGGCCCTGATGAAATTCATCCAAGGGTATTGTATAAATTAGCAGAACAATTAGCTTCACCACTAACTTACATTTTTCAAACTTCTATAGATTTGGGACATGTTCTACAAGGGTGGAAGGAGGCATTAGTGATACTTATATTTAAAAAGGAATCAAAAACTGATATACAGAATTACAGGCCAGTCAGCCTAACATCAGTTGTGGAAAACATCATGGAGTCAATATTAAAAGATTATATAATGGATTTTCTAGATACTAGAAAAATGCAGGATCCAGTACAACCTGGTTTTAGGAAAAATAGATCCTGCTAGACAAATTTGTTAGTGTTATATGAGAAAGTGGGAAAGGCATTGGATGAGGGAAATAGTGTAGATGTTGTCTTCCTCGATTTTTCCAAAGCCTTTGATAAACTCTTACATCAGGAACTAATAAACACACTTAAAGATTATAATTTTAACAATAATATAGTAAATTGGATTGATGCATGGCTGAGGGAGAGAAGACAGAGAATGATAATTAATGGAGATACATCTGGCTGGGCAGCAGTGACTAGCATAGTTCCCCAGGGATCAGTTTTGGGCCCCTGTCTCTTTAACATCTATAGAACTTCATTAACTGTACAAAATGAAAATATATGGGTAACAAAATTTGCAAATGACTGCAGAATTGGAACCATAGTAATTAAAAAAGAGTACAAATGATCTGCAGTTTGCACTAAATACTACACAAAAGTGGACAAAAGTCAATAAATTGGAATTAAATAGTGTGCTGTTATGCATTTGGGAAAGAGAAATAACAACTCAACTTACAAGATAGACACCACTGAACTAAGAAAAACAACAGAGGAAAGAGACTTAGGTATTATAATTACTTCAGATCTAAAATTTAGTTTTCATTGCGATAAAATAGTTTAGAAAAATAATCTATTAAATTGCATATTGAGGCATATTGCCAGTAGAGATAGGCAAGAGATTATGCCCCTCGGTAGTGCCCTGGTGAGATCCAACCTGGAGTATTGTGCTCAGATATGGGCTCCATATGAAAAAGGGGATGTTCATAGCTTGGAGCATATTCAGAGAAGGGCTACTAGATCCATCAAAGGGTTAGGAGACATGTCATACTTTGAAAGGTTAAAGGATCTAAACTTGTTTACTCTGCAGCATAGAAGAACATGGGGAGATTATTTTGTGTTATTTAAGTGCTTACAAGATGATGCTCTATTAGCAGACCTAGGGTTGACCCCCAAAAAACCAAAATACCAAAATATGAACCTAGGGGACATCAGTTTCAATTAACAATACAAAAATGGCATACTCTTCCGAGAAAGCATTGGTTTAGCCAGAGAGTGGCTCCTGGCTGGAACTCTTTACTGGCAGAAGTGATAGCCAGTACTAATATGGATATTTTTAAATCTAGATTAGACAAATATCTTCTTCGTAAATAAAAGACAAGATAGATTAATGTTCAATACATAAAATAAAGGCAAGCTCTATGGACGCAAGTCTAACTAGCTTGAAATTACCTGTGAACCTGTGAACAAATAAGTTGGAGGAAGTCTTGACCAAGCTGCGAGAGTTCATCATTGATCCAGGCATTGAAGTCACCCAGGACCATCAGCCTGGGTGACTCCAAAACTGCATCGACGATGAAGTCTGCAACTTCTTGAAGGAACAGTTTCTCATCCCCAGAAGGACGGTAGGTGTAAATGATCCTGCAGCTCTGACCTGCTACTACAGTGAACTTAAATTATCTGGCCCCCTCAACTGGTACACCAGTAAGGACCAATTCCAATTTAAAACAGATAGCCACCCCCCCTCGCCCCTGCAGTCTGATCTCAAGTGGTGTATCACCAAAAACCTGGCTGGGACTGCCACTTCCAAAATGGGGCCTGCATTGTCATCAAGCCAGGTCTTGGTGATGCAAGCCAGGTCTGCTGTCCCAACAAGATCAACAATAATTGCTGTCTGGTTTCTAACAGATCTGGCATTGCATAACACCACTTGAGTCGGACAGGTTCCAGGACTGACTGAGTTATCTGCCCAGAAATACTGGAGCCCTTGGGTATGGTAACCGGACATGGCAGACCATGATCTAGAGATCATTTCAACCCAGGGCATTTCCTGGACTGTACAACCCTGATACGGCTGCCTCACCCCCCGCCCGAAGTCCAGGATCCCCAGTTCACCTCTGATTTCTACTAACAAATACCCAAAGCCCTGCATCAATTCTAAACCACTGCGGGCAGAGGAGGAGAATAAAAGGGCTGGAGAGCCCGGAGTTCAGCAGGGGGGTAGTGCCTGACCAGGACAGCAACAGGCCAACACATCTTCTATCAACAGTAACCCATATTACCCCCACCTCTTAAAAGAATATAAAAAACACAGATAGTCCTACAAAATGCCCACCTCCCACCTCCCCAATATTTCCAGCTAATAACAATATTAACACTCAATAAAATAACCACCACACCAAAAGAAAAATTATACAATATTAGAAAAATACAAAATATGATACAGAATATGGTACACCAGAGTTCTCTCACCATTCCAGCCTTAATTGTCCAGGATAAGTCACCCCCACTACCTCTCACAGATGGGGGAAATGAAAATGTACTGAACCAGAGACACCTCACCACTCCAGTTTCAAAGTCCTGAATAAATCACCCCCACCACCTCTCATGCAGTGTGGGAGGAGGGAACCAGCAGAAAAGAAAGAAAGCAACAGAATAAAACTTGTTAGTCACACAATCAAATTGCAAAGGGGAGAGACCACCACAAAACAATCAACCTCTCTCGACCACAGGCCCTCCACTGAGCCATGGACCAAAGTGCAGAAACAAGCTAAGTTCAGCTTCAAAATAGCATCAGACAGTCAGGTTTGTTAGAATAGTCAGATTTGCACCACAGCAGAACAATCCTCGATAGCCAGAGAAACCAAAGTTCAAGTCAGAATGGCAGTCTTCAACATAATCCAAGCATCAAAAACACAGCACCAGACTGAGGCATGTAAAACTGGTCTCCAAGAGAGGAACCCCCTCCTTCCAGGTGCACCCAAACTTACAGGCTCCACCACCCCTAGATCCCCATGACCTGCAACTACAGTCCCTTAAGATACAGGTTGCTGAGGTCTTCCAGCAGTCATTCTAATGTACAGCATTCTACAAAGGAATAATATGGTCTTTGCTTTTAACTTGAATAGCTCTGCCTAGCAACATATATGGTATTCTGTATGTCTGTGCTCTTCTACTTGATTGATCAAGTATACTGTACAAAATGTTACTGTGGTATTGAATTATGCTGTACTTATAACCCTTATTCAATTTTCTTTTTTTTCCCCCATACACTGTACTTGGATTTCTTCTGTTCTGTATGTGTACCTTGTACCAGACCTCTATTACCTCTGACTGCACTATATCACTTCCATTAAACCCTGGCACTGCACCACAGACAGAGTCAGGAGTGGGCAGTAGCCTCCTCAAATCTGTAATGTTGCATCGAGCAGCATAGTGAGAGTAGTGCTGTGTCCTCTAGATAAACTGGGGGATCAATTCTGACTAGTGCTGGGGCTATTTTTGTTCTCTCTATCCCTGGGACATCCACACACAGGGCTCCAAACAACAGTATGCACATCTGCGTGCCTGATGTTAGCCCATCAGATGCCTCCCACCATGCTTCTGCTCTGTCTCCACTTGTGTTCACCCAGGTAGCAGCACTGTGGTGAAGACAGAGACTCTCCCACTGTAGAGGAGGGGCGCATCTTGTGAGACACTCAGTCCTCCACTCCCTGGCTATCCTCAAGTGACTCTGGCTTATTCCAGAACTCAGGTTACTGGCCCTATGAATGATAGCTCTACCACTGTGTCGATGCCAGACTTTGGCCATTTCCTGCTGACAAAAGAGAGACGATAATAGGAACTTAATCTGCTATGTACTGAACTATGTGGGAAAAGATATCTGCTGTATTAACGGAATGGGATAAAAAATGTAAAAAGCAAGGCCACCAGTAATTTTTGGTGGCTGCACTGTGTGGCCTGCCAAATATGTGGCTTGAAAACTACCAGTTTATTGTAGTATGCCCATGTGTATTATATGAGTGCGCTTAGTGGCCTCTGTATTTTATTATAGTCTCCAGCTGTGTCAAGAGCTGGCTACAGAATAGGCAGCAGAAGGCAGTAATGGGGAGTGAATTATCAGAGACCAGAGCAGTAACATATGAAGACCCACAGGGCTCTGTGCTAGGACCATTGCTGATTAACATTTTATAGCTGACATTTCAGATGGGATAAAAAGTAAGATCAGCCTCCTCGCTGATAGCTCTAAGATCTGTATGGAAATGGATGGGGGGGGGAGTACTCCCGGAGGACTTGGCAAGACTGGAGGTATGGTCGAATACATGGCAACTTGACTTCAATGCCAAGAAGTGCAAAGTCATGCACTTGGGAGCCAGGAACCCCAGAAATAGTTACTGGTTAGTAGGAGTGCAGTTATCCATGTCAACAGAGGTGAAGGATCTGGGTGTTCTGGTAACAGGGGAAATGAACCACCCAGGCAAATTCAGGAAGGCAGTGGCAAAGCCCAACAGAATGCTAGGGTGCATTGCAAGAGGAATTACTTCTAGGTGAGGGGACATCATCTTGACCCTGTACAGGTCCATGGTGAGGCCACACTTGAAGTACTACATGCAGTACTGGCACCCCTACTTGAAGAAGACATCAAGTTACTGGAGGAGGTGCAGCATAGGGCAATGAAAATGATCCTGGGTTTGGGAGATAAATCTTATGAGGAAACAGCTCAATATGTATTCCCTTGGGGATAGAAGGGAGAGGGGGTGATATGACTGAGATGTTCAAGTACCTGAAGGGCATGAATAGAGTAAATACCAAGAGTATTTTCAAATTAAAAAGTGGGAGGGAAATCAGGAGACTCCATCTGAAATTGGAAGGAGGCAGGTTCAGAAGGGGAATGAGGAGGCACTATTTCACAGAAAGGGTTGTCACAGAGTGGAATGTACTGCTGCTGTAGGAGGTAGTATCACTGCAGACAGTGAGCAGTGTGAAGAGAGGATGGGACAGGATCAAAGGGAGTGTGCAAACCTTGAGTGGATGGGGGGTGAGAGGGAGTGAAACAAAGGGAAAAACAGGGAGATGTAAGGGGAGAGGGGCAGCTGCAGTCTAAATGACTGAAGTGCAGCACAGCCAAGCTGAATAGATAGCCTGTAAGGCCTGTGTCTGCTGGCAATTCCATATAAAATACCCCCAACAAGATCACTAGGTTGCTAATGTCTTCTAGCAGTCATTCTACTGCATAGCATCCTACAAACAAAAACATGGGGTCTTTGCTTTTGTCTTGAGTAGCTCTGCCTAGCAACCTATACAGTGCTCTGTATGGCTGTGTACTTCTAACTGACTGATCGATTAAACTGCACAAAATGTTACTGTGGTCTTGAAAGAATGCTTTATGAATGAATGAATGCTTTATTTTAAAAAAGCACCTTTCCAAAACCAAGGCACTTTTACAACAAATCAATACATAAAAGTAAAACAACATCCTAAAATCAATCAATAAATATATTTAAAAATCTGAATATGCCAGACTAAACAAATACGTCTTTAGGGCTAACTTAAAAAACTTTGGACAGTCAGGCAATCTTGCACCCAATGAGGTAGAGAATTCCATAGGGTTGGGGCCATAAAACGAAATGATCTTGCCCCAGATGTCTTTAAACGAACCCTGGGAATCTCTACCAATCCCTCATCAGTGGATCGGAGCTGATGGGAAGGACAGTAGGGATGAAGAAGATCTTGCAGGTAACTAGGTCTAATCTACTCTGTACTTGTACCCCTTACTTGTTTTTTTCTTGTTTTCCCTCGCTCTGTACTTGGATTTCTTATGTTCTGTGTTTGTACCTTATATTTGTTTATAATTCTAGTGCAATCTTCATGGCCTGGATCCTGCCTGAAAACAGTCCAATGGATGAGTGCAATGACCCAGTTAACAAATAAATAAATAAATTATGCTGTTCAATGTGCACCTCCACTTATACTTTTTATGTTGATTGCGCACATGCGCAAGACACATATTGCGGCAACTTTCTCCAGAAGCAGGTTGTGGAGGTGCGGTACTGTTGTGGCCAATGCCCCCACAGCCTTTAAAGGCTTGGCCTGCTTCCCCCAATGCCGTGGCATGCTGCTGCTGACACTAGTTCAGCCAGCATGCCAGCAACTTGTAAAAATTTAGTTGCTGCAATCAGGGGCCGACTCGTCATTGCAGCGTCAACCATTCACTGCAATGAGGGCAACACATCATTGCAGGGCAGGATCTTGAAACCTGACATTGTTTGTGAACATGGCAGTGGCTTACCATGTTCTGAACAATAATAACCACACTGAGGGTGCCCAATCCTTGCAGTCATGTGCCCCTATGTTTATTTGCTGATGGAGGGCCCCAATCCTCATTGACTGCAGTGCCCCAATATTTATATTGCCAATGGGGAAGCCTACCTCCGCTGGCATAATGTACCCCTACTTTTTTGTGTGCTGATGGGGTGCCCAGTCCCCTGGCCGGCATAATGTAATAACCCCCCTTTTGTTATATACCGATGGGGGTGCCCAATCCCCCATTGGCTACAGCTGTCCCCCCAAAAGAAAGACTCAGTTGGCACACTGGGAGCCCACCCCAGCATGCCACATACCCCTGCAAAATAAAAACGATCCTGCAATGTCTTTTTTTTTTTTGTAACCTGTAAAAGGAAACGATACCTGGCGGGTCTCCTGCCCTCCAACAACCTGCACCCACCCACTGCGCACCCTCTGCCTCCCCCACACCCCCAATTCTATACTTATCTCCAGAGCCGACATGACAATCTTCAGTGGACCGGGAACATGTCTGCACTCTTCTAAGCCGACCGCGAACTGAGGGAATGCCGGTAAGCTGTATAATGGAATAAATAGGGTTTTCTCAACTTTGAAGCATATCTCAGTCATGTTTTGGAATTTTGGCACCACATTTTCAACATGGCATTTTTGGGACCCCTCCTCATGAATTCTGGCACTGTCATGGTGTTAATCAGCTCCCAAAGGTGATTTCACGGTCACTGCGCGGAATCATCTTTTGGGGCCGATTAACGAAACGACAATGTGAGTGTTTATGAGGTGAGCTCTCAAAAAGCCTATATTGCAAATTTGGTGTAGAAAATTCACAACAATGACTGTTTTATAAGTATGTGTTGCACAGCTGCTATGCACGCTCATAACTTCATGAATTTGCAATATTTTCATGCCAGATTTTCAACATTGGCATTTTTTCACATCTCCTTGTGAACAACACAGCTGTCATTGTTCATATCCTGGTTGAAATGTGTTTTCTCACTTCCAGCGCAGAATAGCGTTATCGTTGTGGGAAATCAGTGTTTGGGACAGATTAAGAAAATCACAGGGACACTGGTCATGAGTAGAGGTCATAAAATGCCTATGTTGAAAATTTGGTGATGATACTCCAAAAAACGACAGTGTTACAAGCCTGTGTTGCGCAGTTTGCACGCACGCTCATGACTTTGCAAATTTATATTTTCACTCCAGATTTTCAACATTGTCATTTTTCCACACCTACTTATGAACAGTACAGCTGTCATTTTCCCATCCTGGCTGAAACGCATTTTCACTCTTCCGGCACAGAATAGCATGGTCACTGTGGGAAATCATGGTTCGGGACAGATTAAGAAAATGGCAGTGATACTGTTCATGAGCAGAGGTCCTAAAATGCCTATGTTGAAAATTTGGTGATGATAGCCCATCAAATGACTGTGTTACAAGTGTGTGTTGTGCAGTTTCCATGCACCCTTGTATCTTTGCAGATTTGTAATATTGTCACACCAGATTTTCAACAGTGGCATTTTTCACACCTCCTTACAAGCAGTACAGCTGGCATTTTTCACATCCTGACTGAAATGTGTTTTCGCAGTTCCGGCAAAGAATAACACAGTCGCTATGCAAAATCAGTGTTTGGGACAGATTAAGAAAATGACAGTGGCACTGTTCATGAGCAGAGGTCCTAAAATCCCTGGGCCAGATATTCAAAAGGGTTGCGCCATGTGCAATAGGGTTGCGCCTGCGCAAGTCCAAACTTGCTCCATTCTGCGATATTCAGCAGGAGGCAGTTGTGCCACAGAAAACATGCTGAGCAACAGTGCAATGCAAATGAATGCATGCTGAACTGGAGGGGGAGGAACCATGCATAAACTGCACAGCCCGATATTCAGCCGGGCTGTGCAGAGTTGTGCAGGTGCAACCCTCAACCTGCGCCTGCAGGACTTTGAGCAAAAAAAAAAAAAAGGCTTACGTCGCGGGCCACCCACAGGTGAGCTGCTGTATTGCAGGGTGCAACACAGCAGCTGGCCCCAACCCAGTCCCTGTGCTCTCTGCAGCCCGATCACGGGCATAGTGTACTCCCCACCAGCCCGATGCGTGTATCACTGTGGATTCTCTCTCCCATACAGATATCTTCTTTCGGTGGTTCAGGTGGGATCAATGCCTGATTAAGCGGGTGGTATAGGCATGTAAAATTCCCTGAACAGCTTGGTTAGTGTCTCTCTACTTCACCACTGATGAAAGCCTACTACCTGCCAGCGGCAGCCGGGGGCGGCGGGCATCTCACTCTTATCGTGCCACCCCTTCGCTGCTGCCGACATTGCCTGGGGTTGTACAAGTCATTGATGCAGAGCAAGAGCTAATGGGCATGCAGTCTATACTGCATATGATATAGCTGATTTGTGAATGATTCATTCACAAATCTGGATTACGTCACGGTATAGCTGCACGCCTATTGGCTCTTGCTCTGCACCACCGGGCGGTATCTCCACCGGGCAGTCAGTTGATGGGCGGGCGGGCGGCAGGCATGTGGATGCTGCCGCCACCGCCGCCGCCGGGGAGCGGGTAGGGGCTTGTGGTGGTTGGGGTGGGGACACTAGCCACCAGAGCTATGTTCGGGAGGTGGTTTTATTAAACACATACCACCCACGATCGGGCATTTCGGTCCACTGGACCACCAGGGATATGTACGGAAGGGGGGTGGGATTTTTTTAAACATACCACCCGCGATCGGGCATTTCGGTCCACTGGACCACCAGGGATATGTACAGGAGGAGGGGGGAGCCACATTGCTGCCCGTGATTGGGCTGGTGGGGGGAGTACACTATGCCCACGATTGGGCTGCAGGGTGCATTGGTCCCCGATGGCTGCTGCCTGGCAGGGCACCAGGCGCAAGTCCTCGGGATCGGGCACCCGGCTATGCTGATGGCATGCAAATGGGGACATAATCACATGCAAATGGCCCCCTCGCCTTGCATGAATTATAGCCCCATTTGCATGTCACCTTTTGAATATCATGAGTTTGCATGACGCAGTAGCTCTGCGCCACCGCAAGCTGAATGCTCTACTGTCAACTTGAGGTGGCACAAGTTCCACTGCACCCTGCACAGTGGCTGTGGATGGGGGGTGATATTCAAAGGAGTTGCTCAATAGCGCAACTCCTTTGAATATCACCCAGGACACACCCCTACACAACTATTTTGCGCATCTCAAGGGCTTGTGCCTATGAATGGCGCAGTTTGAATATCCAGCCCCCTATGTTTAACATTTGGTGATGAAACTCCATAACATGACTGTTACAAGTGAGCATTGAACTGTTTCCACACACCCTGTAACTTCACAAATTTGTAATATTTTCACACCACATTTTCAATAGTGGCATTTTTTCACATCTCCCTATGAACAGTACAGCTGTCATTTTTCACATCCTGGCTGAAATACATTTTTACACTCCTGCCAGAGAATAGCATGGTTGCTGTGGGAAATCAGTGTTTGTGACAGATTAAGATCAAGCGAGTAAGAGGGGAGAGTGACCGAGCTCAACTGAGCTCTGTCAGGACTGCTGCAGATTTTTTTATGGGCAGAAAAGGCCCCAATGCAAGAGCCTGGTACAAAAGGACAGCCTACAGCACTGGGAGAAACAGAAAAGAGAGTGAGTGAGTGAGGGAGGGGGAGTAATCGAACTCACCGGAGCACTGTCAGGACTGCTGCAGATTTCTTTGTAGGCAGAAAAAGGCGCCAGTGCAGGCAGGATCCCTGTACAAAAGGGCAGCCTGCAGCACCAGGACAAACAGAATGAGCATGTGAAAGAGGGAGACTGAATGACCTCAACGGAGCTCTGTCGGGACAGCTGAAGATTTCTTTGTGGCCAAACAAAGGTACTAATGTTGCCAGGAGCCCTGTACAAAAGCGTAGCCTGCAGCGCCAAGAGAAATAGAATGAGTGAGTGACAGGGTGAGCCCAATGGAACTCTATCATGACTGCTGCAGATTTCTTTGTGGGCAGAAAAAGCTGCCAATGCAGGTGGGAGCCCAGTACAAAAGGGCAGCCTGCAGTGGCAGAAGACACAGAATGAGTGAGTGAGAGAAGGGAAGTGAGTGAGCTCAACAGAGCTCTGTTGAGACTTCTACAGTTTTGTTTGTGGGCAGAAAAAGGCAGCAATGCACACAGGAGCCCAGTACAAAAGGGCATCCTGCAGCGGTGGCAAAACCAGAATGAGCGAGTGAGAGAAAGGACATGAGTGAGCTCAACGGAGCTCTATTGTAACTGCTGCAAATTTCTTTGCGGGCAGAAGAAGGCGGCAATGCAGGCAGGAGCCCAGTACAAAAGAGCAGCCTGCAGCACTGGCAGAAATGAAATGAGTGAGTAAGAGAAGGGGAGTGAGCGAGCTCAATGGAGCTTTGTCAGGACTGCTGCAGATTTCTTTGTGGGCAGAAAAAGGCACCAACAGAGGCAGGAGCCCAGTACAAAAGAGTAGCCTGCAGCACCAGGAGAAAAAGAATTAGTGAGTGAGACAGGGGGAGTGAGCTACCTCAACAGAGCTGTCAGGAGGTCTAAACCTCACTTTCAGGTTCTTGGCAATATTGGGAATGCAAGTAATCACAGACATATTGTATTAAAAGTAATAAACTTGTTTATTACTGCTAAAAGGATAAAATCACAGTTGCCCTAAGCAGTTCTTACCAATATGAACTGCGAGCCAGTGCTAAGCATTCCCTATACCTTGAGGTTTCTTTGTGTCTCTTGGGATCTCCGAGGTAGAAGACTTAGTGTAGCACATTATATACCTATGATAATTACTATGGTTACTGTAAGATATAAACATTTCTAGTTACAGAGATGAGTCCTATCGCCTAAATTAGAGGAGGCTTCACAGTCCAAGATAACATTATACAACTTTGTAGTAGTCATCAGTTTGAGAAACAAATGAGTGTTCTTATATAGAGTCTTGCATAACTCAGTGTAGTAGTACAAATCACCAAAAGGTGGCAATGCCGGCTTACATATCATAATTATTCCCAGGACACAGGTGTTCTAACATCTTATAAGTAAGAAATACACAGTAAATACATAGGAGAATATTTATGTATTAGCAATCAAAGTGTATTACAACAATATGCATACATATCCTGACATCTACTCTTATACGGTAGATGCCCTTAGCTGTATATGTTAGTATAACATATGCCTAAGCACTAGCTGTCCACAGTGTACCTCAGAGAGTACCAATAAGGGTACAGGGACCTTGTATAACATTCCCCCCTTTGTTGCCTCCAAGGGCAATACAGGCAAATCAAGGGAAAGGTCAGGAAGCAGTGGCAGCTGAGAAACCCGATGTGCAAGCTTTCTAAAGGAATTCGAGCTGCTCACAGTGTTGGTGCAGCATGCACCATAGGCAGCATAGAAACATAGAAACACAGATTTTGATGGCAGATAAGGACTGCTTGGCCCACCCAGTCTGCCCATTTCCCTACCTAATGGATAAGCTGCAGATCCTAGTTAACCAGCAGCCTACTTCTTCCTACCTCCACCCCCTAGAATTGCGTTATGACTGTCCCATGCATATTTGAATTCCACCACTGTTTTTGACTCCACAACCTCCTCTGGAAGGCCATCATGATAACCAAGAAAAATATCAAAAATACTTGTATAATAGCAAAACCTTTAAAAGTAATTTCTAACCAGGTGTTAGTCAAGGCAGTATTCATATCACCATCATTAATCAATGAAAGAATAACTTCATTGGCCTTGGTTATATTATTGCTGTTGTGGATGAGGTGGGTGTCTTTCCTGTCTAAAGGTGATTTAAATGTAAGTGTGAGTGGGTCTATGTGTACATTAATATTTGGTAAATGTTCAAAAAGTGTGAGCAGATAATCGGGTTACCATCAATGATGTCTGCATCCATAAAGGGGACAGGGGTTATAATGGTATGTCCAATAACAGTCTTCTGGTGTAGGACAAAACAGAAATTGGGGGCTTCAATAACACATGTCACAGATCCATAAGTATAGCTTTTGAAATTAGTTACCACACAGTACTCCCCATCAGAACTGAATTGAAATCAAGCAGTAGAGAGTCTCCACTTTTGCAACTGAACTGGGCAGGTGTAGATCATCTTCAAAATCCATGTTGAGAGGAGATGAACCTCCTCATAATATGATAGAGTTTATCTGGAGCCAAAGTAGAATCTGAGCAATCAGTGCCATTAGTGGTTATGTCATCATCCATGGTAAAAGTCCAATCAATGCTATCTGGAGAATAACCACAGACAAGTTGAATAACATCAAATACATCACATCGACACAAGTAAATGTATTGCTTCTTCGCACAGTAGTCCGTGTGCAGAGCCACCCAGGCATCCAGGAAAGGATGGAAAACCAGAAGAGGTGGTAGATCCAGGAGTTCTCTGTAGATGTCTTCATTCAGGTGCCCAATGAAATGTACCAGTGCAAGCTTGTCGAATAAGGCTGTAGTGGGATCAAAGCATGGTAAAGAGACAGTAAAAGAAACAAACATTGTATCTCTTTTGGAACATTTCTTAGCAGTGAAACAAAGACCAGTGTTAGGGTGTCTGGTCACAAACCTCAGGTTTCTAGCTGTAGAAAGAGGAATGGTAAAAGGTTGTTGCATACATATAGTAATACAGCTAGGGGTTTTACATCATGGACAATACCATTTGGAAATTTGTCTATCATGTATGAAATCAGGGATTCTTCCATATTCTAGATCACAGAAGAGTTATTGATGGTAGTGATAATGTATGAGCCATAGGCAGAGCAGAGGTTTTCTCTCGCAACATATTGTTTATCTGCTTCTTTGTTGTTCTGTGAGATAAGTGTGTTAATTTTGTTTTTAGAGTCTGTAAATGCCTTAGCAATGTCATACATATTGTATACAGTGTATCTTTCTTCCTGACTAAGGCCATTGTATACAGTGTATCTTTCTTCCTGACTATGGCCATCCACACCATGCAATAAAGGGGGTAGTGTATTATTAACCAAACAGTTGAAAATTTGGCAGTATGAGATTTGATAGCAGCAATGTCTGCTTTGTTCCAAGTAGATGTAGCTGTACCAAAAAGGCATGTAACAGTTCCTGTTGCACTTGTGACATCAGAACCGTCAACTTCACATGTATTGCGTTTATTACTTTGATCATCAGGAATGGGTTTTCTACTGAAGTTGCCTCTATGTTCAGTAGTATGAACCCCGGCAATAGGGTCTTGAGTATGAATCTGAAATGCAGCTAAATGATCAAGCAATAACATACTATAAAATACTGATGTATTAGTATTGTGACACATACCAAATTCTTTCATATTCCAATAAGTAAAATTAAACAAAACAGGTATATGCATAAATTGTAAATTATTAATCAATGAACCAGGGAGAGCAGTGGCTGTTAGACCACTACGGGGACCAGGGGTATGCTTTGGACATTCCAAAAGCTGTTTATCAGTGGATGGTAACACAGAGAGATACATGGCAGCAGAAGCCATGTGGTATACAGCACAAACTTTTCTAGCAGAATCCTTAGACAAACAATTACAGTACGAAGGATTAATTAAGGCAGTAATATTGTACAAACCAGAATGACTGGAATCAGTTTGTAATAAGGATAGAGAACCATTTGGGGATAATTTAGCATTGGGTTAACCCTGGAACATTCCTTCAGAGAGTTTGGCCACAGGGAGAATTTGTTCTTGCAATATAGTTTGCCACTCAATTTGTAGGGTAGATTTATCAGAAGCAGCAACCGAGGCAGTGAGGTAAGCATCGCAACCTTCCTGGACAGTAATCAGACTATCCCGTATATTGATGGATACTCCCTCTGAAGGAGATGCTGGAAAATCAAGGTGTGGTAGAAGGGTTTGGTACCATGCCTTGGATGCAGGGGATAACTTCTGAGATGAGGAGATAATGGAACAAGATAGCCATCTTGTCAGTGTATCTGAAAAGCAAACTCTAACATTAGTAAGTCAGTACTACTCCGCTCAATGGGGTGAAGAAAAGTAATTAAGCTCCTTTAAACAGTTTAAGTTGGTTTGCATGTAACCATTTGTCAAACAGCTTATTGTTGTGCAGGAGTCGAACTTGATAGACTGCCGGACTGAGGTTGTTGACAATGGGGTATGGACTTTCCCATTTAATGGAGAAGGAATGGTTGGGATGTGCAAATCAGAGTACCATTACCTGATCTCCAACCTGCCAATCCACTTCTTGTGCATGCTTGCCAAACTGTATTTTGGATTGTTGCTGGGCCTTACCCATGCAATTGGCAGCATACAAGTGTGTGTCTATGAGGTCTTTTATGAGTTTTTCCACATACTGATCTACAGACACACAGTCTGCAGTGGGAATGTGTAGGTCAAACAACAGGTGTTCAGGTAATCTCATCTGTCTTCCAGTCTTCACCTAAAAGGGTGTTAGCTGGGTAGTGGCTGACGGTGTGCCCCTAATTGGTAATTGCCATAAGGAGTAATGGCAGTAGGGAATTCCAGGTTTTGGGATTGTGCTCAATAAATTTGGAAAGCATTTGCTTAATCCAACTGTTGGCTCTCTCTACTTGACCTGAAGATTGGGAGTGGTAGGGTATGTGGAACTTTTGTTGAACTCCAAGGAGTTCAAGAGATTCTTTCATTAACTCACCTGTAAAACTAGTTCCTTTGTCGGAGTCTACCTTAAGAGGTAGGCCCCACCTGGAGAAAATCTGTTCCACACATGGGTCTTGAGCAGCAGTATGCACATCTACTTAGATATTTTGACAGTGTTCCTCTAAGGGTAAATCACTAGAGTGTGAAAGTTTGAGACAGGATAAGGAACAGGCATTGCATATGAATGACTTGTTAAGTACTGTGAATGCTCAGTTGAGTGAGGAGATGGGAGAGCTACAGGATGAGATAAACCAGGTACATAATGACTTAGAAGTGGCTACAAGGGACAATCACAAATTAAGTTCCATGTATAGCGTGTTGGAGAAGCAAATGCAGGATGAGGTTGATATGAATGTTGCAACTACGGGTCATGCTGAATGTAAAAGTAAGATGGCAAAAATGCAACATCAGCGGGAGGTTCAGGCTGGACATATTAAGGCTATGGGAGGCGTAGCCCCTACCTTACACACGCCATCTGAAGGGGAGGTATCAGATGACAACATCTCTCAGTACAATGCCCAGTCACACCCCTACTATGACCCAGAAATCCCACCCAGCCATCCACAACATGGTGGGTCCCCACTCCACCCACACCATGTCATACATCATCAACGTTGTGATGCTCATCATGAAAGACACCAACATGGCGGCCCCCATGATGGAGGGGAGCAGGCCCAGGCCTGATCCCGACGGCACCACCGATAGCCGTTATTAATGTGGAAGACAGGCAAGAGATAGAAACAATGATTTAAACTGTAATAGGTAATGTACCTCTTCCTGAGAGGAGTAAACGGGCCATTAAAACCCAAATTAGGCAGCTTCTACAAGAGGCTGGCACTCAGGATAGTATTGTTCATACTGCGGCTGAGGCTGCAGCTCGGGACACCCTAGATGGCACCTGAGACCATCTGCCTCTGCCTGACTGATCCAATAATCCCCTACAAATAGCCTACTCTGTTCAGCAAATAGTGACAGTATCAGTCGGATGAATCCGTCCAACAATCTCAGCTGTCACTTAGAAAAGGTGCATTCTGATGTGATGGCCCTATAGCGGAGACAGCACTATGGATCTGCTCCCTCCCTGAATGCCAAATTTCCTTCAAATACCAGAGGTAATTGCTTAAATAAAACTAAAGACAGACCATACATGCATTCTACAGCCTCTTCTCTAATTCAGAGGGGAATTTTCCGTAAAACAGTTGTATTTTTGCTGGTCTACGCGGAGTGGAATCAGGGGTCTGCTGGCAGAATGGATGCCGAAATGCATCAAGCTCCCCCAACCCACACTCCACCGCAAATGCCGGAGAAAGGGCCGAAAAGATCAAAAGGTCTATCTGGAGCTCCAGCCAAGCCTTCAGCTGCAATAAGCACATCACAAACAAATATTCATCTCTCTGAAAAAAATTTATGAAGGAACTTCAGCCATTTAAAATTGCCCTGCAGAAACTGACTTCTGAGCTTAAATCCCTTTGTGGGGATCTTGCTGAAACCAATAGAGCCATTTCTGACACTTCTGCAAGGGTCACATCATTAGAAGGCTGGAAACAAAGCTTAAATCCCTTCGTGGGGATCTTGCTGAAACCAATAGAACCATTTCTGACACTTCTGCAAGGGTCACTTCATTAGAAGGCTGGAAACAAACTACAGATGCCGAAATGACAACTCTAAGGCACAGGCTGCACAAGACAGAATCCAAATTGGAAGACTTGGAAAGCCGTAGCAGAAGAAATAATATCCTTATATTTGGCCTTCCTGAAGAAGCTGAGGGTTCAATGCCAATTATCTTTCTGCAAAAACTACTCACCAAAATAGCAGGGCCATCTCTCAATAACACCAGCTATATTATTAAAGGAGCTCATCACTCATTACAACCAAAGCCTGGAGCTGGGAATCCACCTTGCCCTCTTATTTTGAAATTCCTGAATTACCTGGATAAATCCCATGTGCTGGGTCAAGTGAGAGATATGCAGCAGGTGCTATGGGAGGGTCAAGAACTTTGGTTTACCCAGGCTCTTCCTCCTTCCATCAGGCAGCGGCGTGCCGAATATCATCCCATGGTGACAAGTTGATTGCTGCTGGGATAAAATACAGGGTCCAGTATCCCTCACGCTTTGCAGTTTTCATCACTGGATCCTGGCATAACTTCAAGTTGGCTTAACAAGCACTCCCAGCTCTGCAATCCTTACTCCCAGACCTGCCTGTAGCTGGTCCGGTTGATTCATCCTTAAAAGTGCTCCACGAATGTATGCAAGATGGTATGCTGTGCTTTGGCTAGTATGCTGATGGGACACAAGAGGGCAGCAAAGCTCTATGAATATACACTTCTTTTAGCTGATTTATTTTAGCCGACGGGTTGTTGTTTGAGCTCTCTGACAGATTATTAAGTAAACTGCTGGACTGCCAGGCTATGAAGATTTGAAATGTTATCTTGGTTTCGAATTATTTTAAGTATAAGGAGAGCCAGTCGGTGCGGTCTGAGGATGTGATCAGCTGAATTAGTTGAGAAAAGTCTTAATTCTCCTTTGGAGAACTCTATCTGTTTTTTGTCACTTTTTAATATATATTTTTCTAATATTAAAAAGTTGGTTGTTTGGGAAGGGGGAAACTAGCATTGAAAATGGATTAACAGGGTGTTATGTGCCACAGAAGAGGATAGGGGTAACCACAGCTGCGCATAGTTGCTATCTGTTGATATTGTTGACATTAAAGGATGCTGTCACAAGTTGGCGCTTTGTACTTCACATACTCAGGTTGTTCCTTTCTGTCGGTGCTGTGGTTGATGGGGTTAGAGATTTATTTAGGGATAAAGTAATGATTAAGTGAGGACAATGTTTTATTTACAACTCTACTTTAAAGGGTATAAAGTTCTTGATAGGGTTATTTTGAACAGGGTTTGGGTATTATGTTCATGGGGAATTTGTGGGTAAATGGGGAGGGGGGTATAGGACTGTGATAACAGGGTTGTCTGCCACCAAGAAAACAAGGAGTACATTTTATTTGGGTAATTACTATTGGTTGCCTATCTATAATGTTTATGTCTTTCTATTACATTGTATCAGTACATATGATGGGGATTAAATATTGTTCCTGGAATATAAAAGGGGTGCAAACCACGGCCAAACAGACTAAAGTTCTGCTTCATCTCAAAACTCTGCAAATTGATGTCACCTTTTTGTAAGAGACACATCTTAAGCCTGCATGTATTCACTGTTTCCATAGAAACTGGGTGGGTCAGGTATATGGGACCGGCAAAGATTCTAAGAGAAGAGGAGTAGTTATCCTAATTGCTCATAGAGTTCTCTTCCGGCTTCTACAAGAAGTTGCTGATCCTAAGGGCAGATTCATTATTGTGAGGGGTCTGTTGGTGCACTCAGAAATTATATTGGGTTCAGTCTATGGACCCAACTCAGATGATCCCGAATTCTTTGCTTCTCTAATGGTTACACTCGCTCCCTGATCCAAGCTCATAATACTTCTAGGTGGAGACTGGAACCTAGTTCTTTCAAATATACTGGGTAGGTCTGGTCAAACTAGGCAAAGACTTTCTCCTGGCCAAAAAGCTATACATGAGTTAATGCTTTCCCTGGATCTTGTTGACCCTTGGAGGCTTATGTATCCTGAGGATAAGGAATACTCGTTTCACTCCCTTCCACACAACACTGTTTCCCGCATAGATTTTTTTCAGTTTTTGACAGTAGACCACATTCCAGGGGTCTCCATATTATATTATTCATCAAAGGCTATCTCAGATCACCGGGTGATCAATCTCCAATTAAATTTTTTACCAAATGCACACAGAGACAGAATCTGGAAACGTAATAATCAGCTTTTAAAGATGGATGAGTATGTTCATACAATTCAAACTTCATTACTATCTACATGGAGCTTAACACCTCATCCATGCCTAAAAACGACTTTCTATGGGGATCCCTGAAATGTGCATTAAGGGGGAACTAATCCACATGGCGACTAAACGTAATAAACAAAAGACCGCTGCTCTCTCCTCAAAATTGGGCCAGATAACAGATTTAGAGAAATCTCTCTCCCCCTCCTCTTCAGTAAAGGACTGGACTAAACCTGAATCTCTCCATGGCCAATATAATAAGTTATTAATGGAAAAGCAGAGTTTCTGCTGCTTCGTTCCAAAATTTCCTATTTTGATCAGGGCGAGAGGGCAGGGAAACTGTTAGCTTTGCAATTACGCACTCAATTAGCTGATAGAATAATTCCCTCTATCTATTCATCTTCAGGTAAACTTCTTACTTCCCCTCCAAATATTGTGAATGTCTTTCATGAGTACTATCAGCAACAATATTCTGCCTCCACAGTCGAACACCTCTCCCAACAACTAGAGCTGTTTCTTCAAGATATAAAACTTTCAGTGTTAACTGACCCTCAGATTGACAAACTAAAAAGTCCTATTACCTTATCAGAAATCTGTGAAGCTATTGAATCCCTCCCCACAGATAATTCCCCTGGGCCTGACAGATTTACAGCCAACTTTTATAAGATGCTACAGAAAACTATAGCTCCCATACTACTAGAGACATTCCACTATATATTTGAGAACGGGCTATCGGATACTTCCTTTTCTCTCACCACCATTGTGGTACTCCCAAAACCTAACAAAGACCCTCTATGGATAGGTAACTATAGACGTATTTCCCTCATCAATGTAGATCTTAAAATCCTTGCTAAAATTCTCTCCTCTAGACTTAGGCAAGTATGGGAACATTTTATTAGTACAGAGCAAGTCGGGTTTATCAAAAACAGACTTTCCTCAGATCATCTCAGAAAACTAGCCTATCTTTTTTCTGCATCCAGGGACTCAGATACACCGGCAGCTCTCATATCCCTGGATGCAGAAAAGGCTTTTGATAGGGTGTCATGGGAATACCTTTTCCTGTTGCTTTCCAAATATTACATACCCCAGGAATTTATCCAGTGGATCAAAATACTTTACACAGCACCGACTGCCCAAATCCAATGTAATGGCATTTTTCCTACCCCTTTTACCTTGTCACAAGGTACTCATCAGGGATGCCCTCTCTCTCCTTATCTTTTTAACCTTTACTTAGAACCTCTTATTAGGAAAATTAACTCCTCCCTGCTCGTAAGGGACATAAAAATAGGGTATCAGGAATATAAAATATCAGCATATGCAGATGACTTACTGCTACATTTTTCTAATCCTGCTCAATCCCTCCCTGTGGTATTCCAAATCATAGCACAATTGGAGTCTTCTCAAATTATGACTTGAACCTGATGAAAACAGAACTTCTACCCCTTAATAAATATACCATGAAGGCTGATGTTGTTCATATGGGTTTACAATGGAACCCCACTAAACTAAACTATCTTGGGATTTACCTCCATCCCTCTTCAAAAGTCATGAAACAACTCAATTTAGAAGACCTCATTAATACTTTAACAGAAGACTTAAAGCATTGGTCAAAATTGCCATTAACCTTGTGGGGACGTATGAGCATTATAAAAATGAACGTGCCTCCATGCCTACTATACCCTTTACAAATGCTTAATCAGGCACTTCCATACTCATGGTTCTCTAAGGTTCATGGCATTCTTAGTAAATTCTTATGGCAGGATAAAGAAGTCAGAAGAAGCTATCTTAAACTAGCTAGATGAAAATTAGATGGTGGTCTCCAAGCTCCAAATTTTTATATATACTATTTAGCAATTCACCTGGTTAGAATTCGACACTGGTTATTGCCTGTACAATGTGCTGGTTATCTGCCTCTCTGGGTCAGGATTGAGCAGGATCTCTGTAAAGCACACAGCTTGGACCCGAAAGTTCTACCCTTTATCCCCCCAAAAAAGCTTCCAAAACCTCTGCAGACCACTCCTCTAAATTCTTTAATCCAGGCGCAACAGCAGTTAAGTGTTCTTCTCAAGATGGACAGGTGTAGGGATATAGCACAGCCTCTGTTCAGTAATCCTAATTTGTTAATTGCTGGTAAACCAATTAAAGTTCAGTCCTTCTGGCCACAAATAGGTATAGAGAGGGTGGAACAGTTAGTACGAGAACAAAATATGATTTATTTTAAGTAAGTTGTTCCCTTTTTAAATGGGAAAATGTCTCTATTTTCAAATATTTCCAGTTATCTCACATGCTGATGCACTATTTTGGGACAGGGACTTGGTCCAGTTCCTTGAAAAGAACATTACTCCCATATCTGAAGGCCATCCCTTCCTCCCAATTAATATTTTACTCCTATGATTTTATTTTAATGACTGACCACTTCAGATAATCAGAGATTCAACCAATGGGATAATGCCACTCGGGTATCCTCTAGTTCCAGAGACTGGTCCTCAATTTGGGCTTATCTATATAAATATATTGAATGGGACAGATATAGATATATGCAGTTTTGCATTATTCACAATCTATATTATACTCCCTCCAAACTACATCAAATAGGTATTATATCTACAAATCAATGTTCTAAATGTCACCACGCTCCTGCTGATCTAACCCATATGCTATGGTCTTGTGAAAAGATTGCTCCCTTCTGACATAGTATTGCAGAGAGGTTGGACCCATTACTAGCTCTATCAAGTAGTTTTAACATGGAAACCTGTCTTATAGGTGTTTAAACATCAATACCAGGGGGCAATCAGAGAGCCCACATGGTCTTAATTTCAGCTTATGCTAAAAAATTATACCAAGACACTGGTTAGATTCAACCACCTCTAACTATCTGGAATGGTTCAAAGAAATGATGTATGCTTTACAGGCCAAGTCTACTATAGCTAGACTGTCAAATTGCATGGGCAAATACAAAATAAGATGGGAACCTCTTTACTCCCTTCTTTCAATTAATTAGTTTTTGACTCTTTAAACCTAATTCCCCCCCCCCCTCTTTTTTTAGGCTTGTTTTAAGGAGAACCCTAGGATATTGGCCCCCTAGAAATTTTAACTTCAGTGTCTTCTTTTTTTTTTACTCTGCAGTTTCCATATTCATATCCCCATCTGGCCTTTTACTTTGAAGTTTTTGAGGCAACTATAACTATATGAAATAGTCATTGGTGGCAGACTAGGATGGGTGGGTAATGGGAGGATGGGGGGAGGGGAATTAACAGCAAGCAAACAATCAAATAGCTAATGTTCATTTTTTCTTTTTTAACTCTTCGGCACTTTAGAGGTGACATATGTATTAAAGCATTGGAATTTACCTCTGTTTTTAATGTTAAAAATCTATACTTTTTATGTAACTAATATTCAACATTTTTATTCTACTGTGATCTTTGTCAATAGCTTGCTTGCCAAAATACAGTAAAGTATATTAAATTAAATAGAAAAGGTGCATTCTAAATGTGAGATGCTTAGCCTCGCTGCAGAATATCAGGTCCAGATACTAAGCCAAACCATTTTAATTTGTGGGCCAAACTCCCCAATGCCATCCTCCGGGATGGGAATGCCACCTTTGATGAGGTTGCAACTAAGCTCCTTTCTGCTTACAGCCCAGATGTAGCAGGAGTGATGCTTGCATACCCTATAAAACAGAATGTAAAGGAAAGTCCAGCGGCTTACCACCAAAGACTTTGGATGGCCTACTGAGCAGGAAAGCACCGGGCACAAGACGCTGTAGATGTAGATCTTATTGAGTATAGGACCCTGTTCCTTAGGAACACGATTCCTGCAGTATGAGAAAAGGTAGAGCCAACCACCTACCCCAACATAGACAGGTTTACTGACATTCTTCAGAAAACTGAGAGAGTTTACCAACTCTACATCCATGATCTAGGCTCCAGTTCCAAGAAAGTAGCCACTGTGGAGCCTATTTCTGAGGCAGCGATGCATTACACTGTGGATGGGCAGGCCCAACACCATCAGACCCTCCCAGCTGATAACCAAAACCCTCAACAGGCTCAACAACAACCACAACAGCAACAGCAGCAATGGGGTGGGAACTGGAACTGGCATAAGAACAAAAAGCACAAGAATAAGGGCAAACTCAACAACAAAGAATGGGCCCTTCATATAGGGAGATAGCCAAGAAAAATCAGAAATACCAAGAGCTCCTGGGGAAAGTGCACTCTGTCACAGATTCTGTTCCAGCTCTGGGCTTTACAGCTGTACAACCAGCAACCCAGACCCCAATGGGCCATGGTGATGCTGGAAGTGCAGGCCTTCAGGCCCATACCGGCCTGAACCCGGAAGCTCCCCCCTATATAGCATCAGTGCAACCTCTCCATGCTCCCAGCAGTACAGATTGACAATTAAAGGCCCCAGTCCGGATTGTAAACAAGATGGTCTTGGATACAAATGAAAGGCCCTGTACTGAGGCTGAGGTTGGGGGATGCCTACTTCTAGTCTTACTAGATACAGGTATGGCTGTATCTGTATTACATGAGGAACACCCAGACACATCTCCTTGGTCCACCAGATGGAGGACCAACATGTCAGGAGTAGATGGTACTAGGTTACCTGCATACTGATCTCTACCCCTGCCAGTAGCGCTAGACCATTTAAAGGCAGGAGCCCTGTACAAAAGGGCAGCCTGCAGTGCCAGGAGAAACAGAATGAGCGAATGAGAGAGGGGGAATGAGCCACCTCAATAGAGCTCTGTCAGGACAGCTGCAGATTTCTTAGTGGGCAGAAAAAGGTGCCAATGCAGGCAGGAGCCCAGTACAAAAGAGCAGCCTGCAGCACTTGGAGAAATAGACTGAGCGAGTGACAGAGGGGCAGAGAGCGAGCTCAACGAATTAATGCAATCAACATTCGGCATTAACAAATGCTTATTTTTTATTTCTATTTGATCAAGTTTCACAGCCTGTGGGACAAGGTAGAAGGAAGCTTCACAGCTGTATCTTTATAGTGCAATGCACAGTATTTATTTAATTTCATTACTATGTTTTGTGTATTTGCAGCAGCCTGTATATTCAGGGCCCAATCCTCAAATAGCTTGCTGCTCCTTCATAAGTGCAGAGGTAATGGAAAAGCCATGGAGCATGCCCTGTGCTCCACATGCACACCATCTGGGTACTATAGAGTATTCATGGTATTGGTATGTGCCCCCTACGTACCATGTGCCTGACCAGTGCACCTCTCTATGCGGGTGGATAGGACAGTGACTTGCCAAGAGACAAAGACCAGTATACGCCCAATCCTGGATCCAAACTTTAAGGCATAGAGCCAGTGGAGGGAGTCATTAGCTATGCCTACCTAAGGACAGCAGTAGCAGCTATGCGGTCCCCTCTGCCTTTCCACAAACCACATATCATACCTTCTTTGTCCCCATCTTCTATAGCTCCCAGTCTTCAGACCTCTGCAGTGTGCTTGAGGTCCTCACTGGCACTGTGCAGTGTTCAATGAAATTCTCTTTAATTTTCTGCAGGGATATGACAGTCCAGGAGAACTGTACCCTCCTTAACCTTCCCCACCAAACAAATTTTATTTAAACACTATGCAAATGGTAGCACCCCATTGCTTGCTTAACTTACTATTCATGACCCCTCCCAATCTCAGGTGCAGCTCTTCTTTGGGCTATCCCAAAGTGCTACACCTCTATCACCTCTGACTGCAATATACCACTTCCAGTAAGCCATGGCACTGCATCACAGACAGGGACAGCAGTGGCCAGTATCCTCCCCAAATCTCTAATGTTGCATCGAGCAGCATGGCAAGAGTGGTGCAGAGTCTTCCAGATATACTGGGAGATCATCTCTGACTACTGTTGGAACTATTTGGTTTTGTTTTCTCCCTCTCCATGGGCCATCCACACATGGGGCTCAAGCAGCAGTATGCACATCTGCATGCCTGCTGTGATCCCAGCAGATGTCCCCCCATCATGCCTCTGCTCTGCTTTCACCTCTGTTCTCTCAGGAAGCAACACTGTAGTGCAGACAAAGACTCTTCCTCTGTAGAGCAGGAGAGTGTACTATGAGATATTCAGTCCTTCACTCCCTGGCCATCTTCAAATGACTCTGGCTTATTCTAGAACTCAGGTTGCTGTCCCTATGAATGGCAGCTCTACTACTGTGCCAGTGCCAACCAATGACCATTGACCATTTCCTACTGGTGAAAAAAGAGAAGACAATAAGAACTTCATTTGCTATGTCCTGTATAATGTGAGAAACAAGATCTGTTGTATAAAGGGAATGGGATGAAATATGTAAAAAGTAAGACCACCAATAATTTTTGGTGGCTGCACTGTGTGGCCCTCCAGATATATGGCTTGAAAATCACCAGTTTATTGTAGTATGCCTGCGTGTATCATATAAGTGTGCTTAGTGGCCTCTGTAAGTGTGCTGCACATAACCTCCTACTACCTGACACTTGGTGCTTTATAAATCAATTAGGATTACAGTGTGTAAGAAAGGCACTATATTATACAGTTAGGGTCTTTTCAGTATGACTTTCCATCCAAATGGAAAAGCTTCAGTACCACAAAACAATGGTCATGGAATACTGTTACACTTGTCTGTGGAGTTACTTATAACTTTTTAATAAGAATGGAAAATCTGTGCCATACGTGCTCTGTTCTTTTCATAGTTGTCTCCACTCACCACACATAGACCCAAACACAGAAACGTTTAATTTTTTTTTATTAATTTCAACCAATGAACCCACCACCCTGCACCCAACTGCTAATGTCCTTCCAAATGCCATTGATAGTGTTTTACTTTCAAAATTATTTAAAAAGAATCTTACTTACGAAAATAAAAGGAACTGGGAAACATGCATAAGCATGATCTGTACTAGAGTATATTTGTATGAATCACGTTGATTTAAATAGAAGCACAGAAGTGAAGATCTTGCTCTTGCTCATCACCCAGGTCTTCCCTTCTTGTGAAGTAATCTTTTTTTTCAAATGATTTTAAAAGCAAATAAACTGTCAGTAGCATGGCAAGAAGTATTAGCGGTTGGGTGTAGTGTGACTTTATTAGTTTTAAAATGTCCCATAATTATGTGGTGTGTGTATTGGAGGGTAATAATGTTTTTTATTTTTAAGATAAAAAATATGCTGTATAAAAACAGTGAATGCCCAGTCACATGCACAACAAGCCTGCATTGCCAGCAGTGTTCTGACTAATGTCGATATCGGTAACAACACAGGCTTGATTTGCATGGTTGGCCATCCACTATCCTCTATACACAACAGTATACATTATGATATAATTTCTGGCCAGTCAGGATTGTTTATTTCTTAACATTTCAAGTGCTACTTTTCCCACAAAACATCTCTTGCAAAGAGTTTTAATGCTGCAGTTCTAAGTTCAGATAGCGTAGTCCATTTCATCATACAGGGGTTTCATTGATTTTCCACAAAATCTAACAGTTGTATTTTAAATTCAAGTTGCATTTCTTAACAGAAATCTTCAACATGATTTATAATATATTTATGTGTACAGTTCCTATGCGTCTTGAGGCTACAAGAGTTTCTGCTCAACCCCTTTGTGTCACAGAACCACTCAGCTTCGCTTTGTAGTTCTGTCACCCGAAGAACTCAAGAATGCACTCTTATAACCATAAGAGACAGATTAACTGTATATGCAAGCACATATCAAATTCTATATAAGGAGCCAGAAGAACTGTGGGTCACCCTGGAAACAGGAAATGGGACAGCAATAAGAACTGACATTGTCTATAGGCCCCCAGACCAGGGGGGAGGACATAAACACATTACTGTTAGAATATGTTCAAAACATGACAGCTAAAGGGGAGGTTCTGATAATGGTAGACTTCAAAATGCCAGATACAGATTGATCATTACCAGCAGGAACAATGGCCAGAACTAGACACATGGTGGATTCCCTGCAGGGGGAGGACCTCAAACAACTGGTACAACAACCCACAAGAGACAGAGCTATCCTAGATCTAATACTAACACGGAAAGGATCACAGATCTCCAGGTAGAAGGTCACCTGGGTGCCAGTGGCCATCACATGGTATGGTTTAATTTGGTAACAACAACTAAATCATTCCATGCCAAGGCAAAAATATGGGACTTCAGAGGGGCTGACTTTGATAAGATGGCCAACAGAGTTAAGCTAGCCCTGGCAAAAAGAAATACAGGTGAGGGGATAGAGGCAAAGTGGGCAAGCATTAAGGATGCAATACTTGAAGCAACATCCCATTGTGTTAGAGAAAAAAAGGAAGTGCAAAAGAAGAAGGTAACCACTTCGGTTTCCAAAAAGAGTAGCAGAAACAGTCAGAACCAAAAGGTTGGCCTTCAGGAAATATAAGGGAACACAACTGGATGAAGATTGAGAAGCATACCAAACTTCCCTAAGGGAAGCAGGGAAGGCAGTAAGGCAGGAAATGTCCCAAAGCGGAGGCAACACTAGCACAAACAGTAAAAGAAGGTGACAAGACTTTCTATAGATGTATTAGTGAAAGGAGAACGTCTAGAGGGGGTATTGCTAAGATCAAAGGAGATAAGGGGGCATGTGAGGAGGAGGACCATGTAAAAGCATCTTTCCTAAATAGATACTTCTGCTCAGTATTTATTGAAGAGAAAGTAGGTCAGGGCCCACAGCCCCACACCATGGACACAGGGGGGAGGGAAGTGAGAACTAGTCCCTTCACAAAAGAAAGGGTCCTACAAGAGCTCACTAAGCTCAGGGTGGACAAGGCAATGGGACCTGATGGCATGCATCCCAGGGTACTAAAGCAGCTAAGGGTGGAACTAGCAGAGCCATTATCAGAACTGTTTAGTGAGTCTCTGCATACAGGAGAGGTCCCAAAAGACTGGAAAAGGCTCACATGATCCCACTTCACAAGAGTGGCAGCAGGGAGGAGGCAGGGAACTACAGACCAGTCAGTCTTACCTCAGTAGTGGGCAAGATTATGGAGGCACTCCTTAAGGAAAGGATAGTGCAACACATGGAATCCATTGGAGTACAAGATCCAAGACAGTATGGGTTTACAGAAGGAAGGTCCTGTCAAACTAATCTCATAGATTTATTTGACTGGGTAACCAGAGTGGTCGACAAAGGGGGAGCAACTGATGTCACCTACTTTGACTTCAGCAAAGCTTTCGATATTGTTCCACACAAAAGATTGATTAATAAGCTGGATAGGCTCAGGGTGGGTCAGAAGTTGGTCAACTGGGTGGCAAACTGGTTGTCGGGCAGAAAACAGAGAGTGGTGGTAAACGGTATACAGTCAGAAGAGATGCAAGGAGGTTGAAAGGGCCAGCACAGCACAGGGGCTCTCCCCAACCCCCGAATGAAGCTCTGCACTCCTGAGGTCGAGAGGGCTGATTTTCCCACACTGGAGGCTCTCCCCAACCCCCCCACCATCAGAATCTTCTGCCCAGGTAGTCTGAAGGACCTGTGCTGCTCCCTGTAACAAAGGGAGCTGCTTTGACTTGGTGCCTTTTTTATTTAAAACAAAAAAAAAGTTAATTTTTTCTGACCCCGTAACAGTGAAGATAGTTTATTTTAACATTAGTACTGGCATTGCTTATGTATGTATTAGCTGCTCTGCTCTGTTACTTTAATTCTATTTAAGGCTAATCCTGATTGCAACTGAAACAACTGGTTCTCACTGTATGCTGTCTCTGGAAGTTAGCTCGGCCACACAACAGTAGTAATTTGATCAGTTTGCTGGCACACTATTCAAACTTGCCTACCTCTCCATTTCCTAGGCATTCCATGGAATCCAGCAGCCATCACAGAGACTCTCCCCACACCCCCAGAATGGAGCTCCGTGCTCCTGGATGTCGGAAGGGCTAGCACAGCACAGTGGCTCTCTCCCACCCCCAAATGGAGCTCCGTGCTCCTGAGCTCAAGAGGGCCAATTTTCACACACTGCAGGCTCTCCCCGACCCCCCACCATCAGAATCTTCTGCCCAGGTAGTCTGAAGGACCTGCCCTCTCTGTGACAAAGGGAGCTGCTCTGAGAACTTCCCCGCAGTCACTGCGCAACTGCTCCCTGCCCGCCCCCAATACCCTTTCACCCTTTGCTAGTGTTACATAAATAGGTGCAATCCTCATGATATCTCGGACGCTCTTGCATTTTTTTCTAACAGTCGAGTTTTCCATTTGCTCCTTATAACTTCTGGACACTAGAGGTCGCCTGATCCTGCTGGAGCTTACTAAATAAATTCTGTATGCTAACAGCTGAGTTTCCTATTACTTTTGCCACTTGTGGTCATCTAATTCTGCAGGTGCTTAATAAATAACTATATTCTGTACTTTCATAGCCCTGCCTCTTGCACCATCCCATCCTATCTCTCTGTACTTTCACCCTTTTATATAATGTCTTCACCACCCCTGCGTTCTCTCCTCATGGGTACATTTTCCCTTCTGATGCTCTCTGTGCTCTTCTGCCCTGACACTCCTACCTCACGCACTAATGTTCACTCTTATGACAACTTTTACTTCTCCATTCTACTAGCTACTGCCTCACTTACCCCTCTTCCCCAACTGCTCTTATTAGCAAGCACATGAGGCTTCTAGATAGGTACCTTCACTTTAGATTGAAACTCTCCTCCAGAGTTTCAGCAAGGGCCTGCTTCATTATCTCGTTATGGATACGTATCCTGTCACTTATGCTAGCCGGGGATATTGAGGCTAATCCTGGTCCTCCTCAGGTACCCATCCTATCTCTGTCTCCCCCAGTAGCTTGACTCCCAAAATCCAATGGTCTCACCTTGGCTCACATAAACTGTAGGACCCTTCTAGCCAACCTCCCTGACCTGCAGGTTTGGGTGAGAGTTAACTGCCCGGACATCCTAGCCATCACTGAAACATGGCTAATTCCCTCAGTTACTGACTCCCAGTGCTCCTTTACAGACTACAATATGCTCCGGGCAGACTGCACTGGGAAAAAAAGAGGTGGTGGCCTGGCACTCTACTACAAAACACACCTGAACATCACCCTCTTAAGGACCCCACACTACGTAATTGTGAGGTTCTCCATTCCCTTCTTCTGCTTGGTGGAGTTAAGAAACTCCATATCTTCTGTATTTATGTTCCTCCCAAAAATTCCAAATAGGGTCTCTTGGAATTCATGGATAACTTGCTGTCAGTAACAGGCAAAAATGACATTATCTGCCTTGGGGATTTCAACCTCGACTGGTCAGAGAATAGCTCAGCCCACCTATCCTCTCTGATTAGTAAGGCAAACATTTCTCAGCTTATCCAGGAACCCACCAGGGCTTCCGGGGGGGGGCAACTGCGCCACCCTACTCGACTGGATTCTCACAAATAGGAAGGAATATGCTACCACGGCAGGAGTGCTCCTTGACACCATTAGCGATTACTATCCAGTTTATTGTGTCTGGTACACTGCCACCCCATCTTTCCCATCTAAAACTGTTAACTTCCCTAACCTTTCCCACCTAAGCATGGATGCTTTCACAACTGATCTAAGCCTGGTTGACTGGTCTCCTCTCTACCTAGCCGAGGACATTAACTATGCAACTGATCATTTCAACTCCATCCTTCTATTTCTACAAAACCAACATATCTCCATCAACACATACAGGGTGGCAGGGCTGGTGACCAAGTGGCTCATGCACCCCCTGCTTCAACTACTGAAACGCAGGGACAAACTTTGGTCTGCGTGGAAGATCTCTCATCTTCGCACTGACTTTGAAGCCTATAGAGCCTAGCAGAACAAATGCAAAAAAGAAATATGCCTTGCTAAAAGCACCTACTACAGGAACCTCCTAAAATCCTCTTCCGACAACCCTCAAAAATACTGGGCCAAAATCAGGGAAATTCTTGGCAGTGATAAGCCGCAGACTCCAATGGACATGAATATTCAAGGCATTCACTGTAACAACCCGTGCACCATTGCCAATGCTTTTAATTCTCTCTTTCCCTCACTACTTGCTGAAGCTCTGGCTAGAACTCAAGCATATTTTCCTCCTGCTCCCTACCTGACCCCTACTCCACCAACCTGGTGCTGGCTCCAACCATGTACCAAGAAGTATGTAAGCTACTCAATACCCTACCTGCCTGCGGTGGCTCAGGACCGGATGGCATCCATCCTGGTATACTCAAGCAGTTTGCTCCCTGGCTGGCCAAGACAGTCAAAAGGCTTTTCAACCTTTCAATCAGCACTTCCACTGTCCCATCTACTTGGAGATCAGCACTTCTACTGTCCCATTTACTTGGAAAATGGTCAGAACTATCCCAATTCACAAATAGGGTGATGCCAAACTAATGTCTAACTACCGACCCATTTCTCTCCTTCCCAGTCTCAGTAAGTTTCTTGAAAAAGTAGTCCTCCAACAGCTCTATGAACACCTCACCAAGTTCAATCTTCAAACCCCCTGCCAACACGGCTTTAGGCCTGGACATAGCACCACAACGGCTCTGACCCAACCAACCAGCGACATCAAAAGTAATATGGATTACGGTCTACTCATCGGAGCTGTTTTCATTGACCTGTCCAAAGCTTTTGACAAGGTTCATCACCCACCCATGCTGGTGAAGCTCCACTCCATTGGAGCCTCAGACCCCACTCTATCATGGTTCCGGAGCTACCTGGACAATCTCACTCAGGTGGTAGCTTTTCACAAGGCCCTATTCTCCCCCAAAAAGATCACCAGTGATGTCCCACAAGGGTCCGCTCTAGGACCTCTCCTTTTTTCCCTTTTCCTAAATTATATTTCCTCCCTTTCCTGACATAGCTGCATGCTCATGTACGCCAATGACTTGGTTCTCTACTCAGGATCTAAATTGATAGAAGACATCAACTCCACTCTCTCAAATGATGTTCAAGTCCTTCAACTATGGCTCTCAAACAGCCCTCCCTCAATATCTTAACCAGGACAAAACACGCGCCATGCTATTTGGTCCTTCAAAAAAACTTCCCTCCACTGCCCCCAAGCTCTTGGTTCACTGCCAGGATGGTTCCCCTATCACCTAAACAGCATCCTTCAAATACCTGGGGGTCATACTCGACCCTTCCCTCGACTTGACATTACATGTCAACGCAGTCTGTCGTGCTGTTAATGCAAAAATTGGTGGTGCCTACCGAGTGCAACACTCCCTCACACCTTCAGCCAGATTATATGTAGCAAGGGGAGTCCTCTTGCCCCAGCTCCAATATGCTCTACCTCTCATTTACTCTGCCAGCTCTAGCGTGCTCAGTAAATGGGACACCTTCTATAACAATATGTACAGATTCACCTTAACTGCTCCTTGCCTTAATCATCACTGCCTCCTCTACTCTGGTTTAAACTGGCTGTCACCTAAGGATCTACGGGCCTACTCCCTGGGATGCTTTACTGACTCACTAACTAGACCTCCTAGTCCGGACTACCTGGCAAACTTGTTGACTCCTGCCTCCCAAACCCATACCCTTAGGTCCTCCTCTGTCCCTATGCTCTCAACCAGACCTTGTGCTACAAAAATGGGTGAAAAGGCATTCTCATACTTTGCACCTAAGTTCTGGAATTCACTCCCCGTACAGGTTAAAAATTCTGCCTCTCACCGAGTGTTTAAAAGCTCGCTATTCTCTCACCTTCACACCCTTGGTCACTGCAAATGCTCATAACATAAACATAACTACACCTGACCACCGGCCTGTGGCATGGGCCTACTCCCATTTCTTGCTACAATATGACTTTTAATGTGCACTGTATCCTTTGTACCAGATTTGTTGCTCTAACTACTGTGTATGATGTTAAATTGTTATTGTTACCTTATGTCTTCTTTGATTTTAAGATGTACTACTGTAATTTGTGTACCATTGTCATGTGCTCTCCCGGGTCGTGCCTGAAAATAGGCAGGATTGTTGCCTAGCACACTTACCCGGTTACCAAAAGCTAATAAATAAATAAATAAGTCACAAGTGGGGTATCTCAGGGATCAGTCCTGGGGCAAGTCCTCTTCAATATCTTCATCAGTGACATTGCAGAAGGACTGGAGGGTAAGGTTTGTTTATTTACAGATGACACCAAGATCTGCAACAGAGTAGATGATCCAGAAGGGGAGGGCAGAATGAGAAGAGATCTGGATAAACTAGCAAGATGGTCGGAAGAGTGGCAACTGGGGTTTAATGCAAAGAAGTGCAAGATCATGCACATAGGGAAGAGAAATCCTGAAGCCACCTATAGACTTGGAGGGGAGTTGCTGGCAGTCACAAGGGAAGAAAGAGACTTGGGTATCATCATCACCAATGACCTGAAATCATCCAAGCAGACTACTAAAGCAGTAGGCAAGGCTAGAGGGATGTTAGAGTGTATTAGTAGAGGTATCACAAGATGGAAGAGGGAGGTAATAATCCTTCTTCACAAGACACTGTTTAGGCCCTATCTGGAGTACTGCATGCAGTACTGGAGGCCACACCTTCACAAGGACATTAACCAAATTGAGGCAGTCCAGAGAAGGGCAACCAAAATGGTGCAGGGACTGCATCAGAAAACATATGAGGACAGATTAAAAGAGCTCAACATGTATACCCTAGAGCAAAGGAGGGAGAGACGCGATATGTTCGAACATTCAGACACCTTAAGGGCATTAACAAGATGAAGAGTCTAACATGTTTCAATATAAAAAAACAGCAGGATAAGAGGACACAGCATGAGATTAGAGGGGGACAATTAAGGGGTAATGTGAGGAAGTTCTTTTTCATAAAAAGGGTGGTGGATGCATGGAACGGCCTACCTCAGGAAGTGGTAGATATGAATATAGTGTAGGGCCTCAAATAGGTATCGGATAGGCATAGGGGAGCAATACAGATGAGTATGAATAGATAAGCCATTGTCAGAGCAAAGGCCAATGGCACATTTATAAGGTAGAAAAAGAAATGAGCAGACTGGGTGGGCCTTGCGGCCCTTATCTGCCATCAACTTCTATGATTCTGTTTCTATGTTTCTATTCTATTATTCTTATTCGGCATTTTTTTTGGACCCACACCTGAGTGCCTCAGTGTCTTGAATGTTATTTCACTCCAGGGTGTCCTTTTTGTTAAAGCAGGCAGGAGATCACATTCCAGGAATAATGCCAGTTTGTAGTGGCATATGACCAGGACTAAACATGCACACTTGGATGGTGGGGACAAGAATGGGAAATTACTGGCATTCCAGCTGAGGAAGCAGCAAGCTGCTTCCTGCATTCATGCCCTCAGAACTGAAAATGCGGAGATAGTTACAGGCCCCAAGCAAATTAATAAGTGCATGGCATGTTACCATCAGCTGCTGTATCAGTCCCAAATCTCCCATGAGAAGGGACATATGAAGGGTCAGTTGAGGGATTTCTGCTCGACAGTTCATATTCCTCAGTTACCAGGAGCTATGAAAAGTGCCTTGGATGCCCCTATCACTGAGGCAGAAGTTTATGAAGCCCTGTCTCAGTTGGCCAAGGGCAAAGCTCCAGGGCCTGATGGTATGACCACCAAACTATATCAATTACTAAGCCCCGAAATCTGTACCCCTCTACTTGCTGCTTTGCAGGAAGCGCACTTGACTGGTTCCCTTCCACCAACAATGCGGGAGGCATTAATTACCCTTATCCCAAAGAAATCTGATGACCTGTTAAACTGTGCTAATTACCACCCTATCTCACTAATCTCTGTAGATACTAAGATTGTAGCCAAGATACTTGCTAAACGGATAATGGAGGTTTTACCCTCCATTGTACACCCGTCTCAAGCTGGCTTTACTAAAGGTAGGGCAGTGGCTGATAACATTCGCCTCTTGCTTAACATCAAATGGCTAGCCCTGTGATCTCCCACCCCTATGGCAGCTATAGCAGTTGATTTCTCAAAAGCTTTTGCCTCAGTGGAGTGGCCCTAACTACATGAAGTACTCGACCTATACAGTTTTGGCACTTATTTTAAACAGTGGGTCCACGTCCTGTATAATAAACCTATGGCTAGGATACTTACTAATAATGATATATCTATGCCCTTTTCCTTGCAGCGGGGTACTCGTCAGGGGTGTCCACTATCTCCATTACTCTTTCTGTTGGCCTTGGACCCTCTTATATGGGGACTCCAGGCCAATGAGACGATTCAGAGAATTTTGGTGGGGGACCATGAATATCTGACAATGGCATATGCTGACAACTTACTTCTAACCCTCTTTCACCCACAAGAGTCCCTTTGCCCAGTACTGGAGTCCTTGCACTCTTTTGCTAGTATATCAGGAGTGCATGTCAACCAAAAGAAAACTAGTGTTGCCCCCTTGAATGGGGCATGTACCAAGGAGTGTTTGCAGGGGACAGAGCTATCATGGGCACCTGACAACCTGCACTATTTGGATATACACATCCCTTTTGCCTGGGGGCAAATAGAGTCCAGGAATTTTACCCCTTTAATTGCACAATTGACAACTGAGGTAGCATGCTGGAACTGACTAAATCTGTCCCTTTTAGGGAAGGCAGCAGCGCTTCGAATGCTTATGTTGCCCCGTGTAGCATATTTGCTAAATAACCTCCCCATAGGTTTGTCAAACAAAGTATTTCAAGCATTAGATAAGTTAATATATGATTTCCTGTGGGAAGGACGGAAACTTAGGTGGGGTGCTAATAAATTATGGGTACATTGGTCACGGGGTGGCTTAGGACGTCCCTGGTTTTGGCGGTACCACTGGTCTTTCCTAGCTGCCCAGGCAGTTAAATGGTTTGTTCCAGCTTCTGGTATTTCACCACCATGGATACAGTTAGAGAAACAGATTTTTCAGTCTTTACCTCTTAGTCTACTCTTACCTAATGCTGTTATATCCAAACTTACCCCAGTCATGGACGTTACAAGAAGAGCCTGGTTTCACCTTATGAAGTCGACTGGGATGTTGAAACAGGGTGCCATGTTACCCTTTAGGTATTTGGAACTCTGGCACAACCCACTCATTAGGGTGGACAACAAACTGCTGACGTGGACCTTGTGGGAAGGAAAGGGATCCATACTGTGTAAGACCTCTATTTACCAAACACTAGTACCTTAATGTCCTTTGAACAATTGCGTACATGTTTTTTGCTAAAGTCACAGGACTTTTGGAGGCTCTTGTAACTTCACAATGCAGTGCAGGCCATTAACTGGATGAGTAAAGGGGAATCGAGGTGGTATTGACTGTCCTCGCTACACCTAAAGCCTTCCTTTCATGGGCCAGTGGGTAGGTTCTACAGTATCTGGTGGGAGGCACAATCAGATAACACGGAGTCATACAGACTGGCATGGAGCACCGAAATTGGTAGTCATATCAGCCCGAAGACTTGGTGCCGCTGCCTCCATGCAGTGCACTCCACTTACAAAGATGCTAGAAGCCAATTAATTCAGCTTAAGATACTTCTTACTGTAGATGGTACAGAACACCTGCTATCTTATTCAGGTGGGGGTTCTCTCACACGCACGATGTTGGAGATGCGAGCACAGCCCTGCTGACACTTTGCACCTCTTATGGAGATGCCAAGTGTTAGTCCCTTTCTGGTCAGTGGTAGAAAGGGATTGCTCAGGGGTGTTTGGACAGCCTATAGATCTCTCGCATCCAATGCTGTTGTTGGGAGACTGGACCTCGTTAGGGCATCTGAAACCACAGCTCCAGAACTGGGCTCTGGCTGTTCTGCTGGAAGCTAAGCGGCTCCTATTAAGACATTGGCAGTAACCCCTACCTCTGCCCATTTCTTTATGGCATTCAGCTATTTCCAGGTTAGCTACCTTTGAAAAGTTAACCTATGCTGCCAGAGGGCAGCTGCCCGCATACTTTTCCAAATGGGAGGCCTATCTTAATTCAGCATTGTGTCAGGCTCCCCCTCCCCCCTGTTATGGTATTCACTACCCTGGGCCTCTGTCAGTGGGATAGACCCCGCCCAAGTAATGTGTAAAATTGTTATAGGGAGTTGATCCCTGTGTGCACTCTCGGTGATGGTCTTGTCTGCTGCTACGCTGAGGATTGCTTTGATTTGTTCCCCCTTATATACTTCCTCAAAGGGCCATATGTTAGTCATACTTGGCCTGAGTATGTAACTGGAAAACCTAATGTTGAGGAGGTGGCACCCATGTGACCTAGGTGGGAGTATGAGTTATGGACGAGATATGGTGTACTACGATTGATAGGTGAAGATGCTGTAATTAGTTCTATATTGTTTTATCTGAGCTTTAAACATAGTACTATATGTGACAAACATTGGCATGTGCAAATAATTATGTAATGCCTTGTGGTGGCAGGAGTTTTCCTGTTTTGGATGTGATGCTTATGTAAATAATAAAAATTATTCTATGATAAAAAATAATGCCAATTTGTAGAGGTTCACAAAAACAGATTGGATCAGTACTTTCAATTGTAGGAACATTTCATTATGTTATATCCACATGGAGAGCACTGCACTTACCTAGTGCTTCAAACTTAGACTCAGTTCTTCATCAGGGAGCCCACTGATGAAGACCACAACCTAGATATGTCTGAAGCATTACATAACAATTGGAGGTTCTGATCTAGTCTGGACTTTTTTATCTGTTCAGATTGGTGTTACTCATAGACTTAAGTCTTGTGCCTGTCATTCTTCTAGATTTGTTGAAGCGGCACAAGTACACTGTCAGCTACAGCAGCACCTTTCAGTAGTTTTCACTTAGACTCTTCACTCTGAAGCAGCCATTGTTGGCTCTAACCAGAATTTGTTAACCATAGGGAGCTCTGTACATCAGATCCTGCAGCTGCTGTTTATTGTATCAATGGTACTATATATATCCCATCCTGATATTATAGTTTTTCTTTTTCCTTCCTCCTTTCCCTTCATCCAATTTACTTAATTCTTCTCTTCCCCATTGCCCCCTTCACATGATAACTTTTTTCTCTCTCTATTGTGTGAATTTGAACCCTGTTTTTACGTATTTTAACATGCTGCTCTTTATATTTTGCAGATGAGGGTCTGAGTAATACATGAGACACAGCACTAGGAATAAGCAGTGCTAAGATGTTAGCCTTCTGTTCTATGGAATAGTTGCTATTTTTTAACCTCTGTTTTTGGTTTTACCATGGGACATCAGGGAGTAATCCAGTTTTGAAAAACTGAAGGCTCTAGCACAGGTGCATGCTGTTCAGGGCACATTAATATCCATGGGCAGCTGAGTTAAGGCATATTTGGTCAAAATGTCTGACTCCAAACAAAGGCCTAGGCCTCCAGACTATGGCTTGACTTACTCCCTTGGACGTAAACTTTTTGCACAAGAACACCAAATTAGTCACTATCATTTCATAGAATTGGTATCCAGGTTACTGTGCCGACCATTGGTGACATCGTCTGTGAAAGTACAGAAGAACAGCTTGCATGGAGTCATGCAGCTCTGATGAGGAGCACAGTGTGAAACATTAGCTCAATTACACCAAGTGTCATCCAATGGACAGATGGATTCCATTCACCATTTTCTCTGCTTACATGCAGCTTTAAGGAGTGGCTAACACCATTAGAAAAACTTTGAAAAATGTGAGATTTAGACTTAATTCAATTTAATATTTCATGTACTTTCTATCATTCATTCCTTTTTTTCTTTATTACTGAGGAGAGTTGTATGAAAAAGGATTACTATCTCTTAAACTTTATCTGCTCCTTCTGCTTGCTTTCACCCGACATCATAATCCCCTATTTATAGCATCATAATTATCTCTACAGCAATACATTGTGATATCATAAACAGAACTGTGATGCCAGGTATAGGCAAGCAACCAGAGCAGATATGGCAGAGATCCTGTTTACGTGCAAATGTCCTTAGTGATAGAGAAGTAAAGGTGAGAACTGCAGAAAAAAAAATAAAAAATATGCTGAATTGTGTCTAAATATTGCATTTTTTCAAACTTCTCACAGCGGCATCGGGGCTGTTTAATTCATTTGTATATTTGCACCATGTCTGCACTACTCAGCACTAAATAAAATGATCAGCACCAATGGTGTAACCAATATATCCTGTGTCTCGAGTGTGTCTTCGAAAGAGGAATGTCCGAGTGCCATTTTTCTCTTCCTCATATCCAACTACATATATTCACAGTTGTCCATGATTGGCTTACCCGCTTCTTTTTACTGAAAATTAATGTATTTTATTTCCCTGCATTTAGCTTCAGATTCAAACTATCTCAATAAGTTATTATTTTGGAATGGGGACATTTAAGGCCCAGTGGGGCTAGGAAACACAGTAAAATGCTACCTGTCTACATTAGTTGATATATCTTGGCGTCTAAGATCTCTGAGGGAATGTGTCTGTTTCTTCCATTGCTTTGGTTGGAGTTTCAAGGTATAAGTTAAACAAAATGGCTGCTTAACTTCTTGTTCCATTTTTAAAGTGTCAGGTACAATAACATCTCTAGTGACCTGTACCCAGGTTGTATTCTCTGTATGAAGACGTTTTAGGCGTTATCAACACATTTTCATCTATTGCCCACTTTTTCAAGATTTCTCAGAGTACTGTAGTTTCCTACACACTAGCTTGGGCACAAGGATGTGGTGCTTCAATTCTTTAAAAATCTAACATCTGTAAGTAAAATAAATAGAGCACTCACGTCTCAGAAATAGCAACAAGGGCACTGGTCTTCTTATAACAAACATTTGTTTTTAATTACATTAACACTGGCATAATAGTTTCCTGTTAACATTGTTGAACATCGAATTCAGGTCCAGAAAGGCCACATAAAGATTTCCTTTCCTGACTATGATGTATTATATATTTTTTCTAATCCTTCCCAGAAACCAACTTGGCCATTAGACTTTCTCTGCAAGGCAGAGTCAGGTGGTAAGAGGGTTGCATGCCTATAAAATCAAATATTTCAAGTAGCTGACTTTTTTTTGGTTTTGTGGATCAGGAGGGAGGGAGGGAAGTCTAAATCAAGAATGGAAGAACTCGACCAAAGGTAATGTGGGGAAAGCTGTCAATCAAGGCTTACCACAAAGCCCTCTGTAGGATTTAATAACTCCATGAGTAATATTTTGGGAAAGCTTTCTCTGCAAGGCAGCACTGGGTGGTGAGAGGGCGACAAGCCTATTAAATAAAATATTTAAAGCACCTGACTTGCTTTTGTGGTTGGTTTCAGAAGCAGGAGGGCAGGAAGGCCAAGTCAAGAACAGAATAACTTGTCAAATGTTATGTGAGGTAAGGGAGCAAATTGCGGCTTACCAGGTAGCCCCCTGTAGGATTTAGAAAGAACCACCCCTAACACGTTCCATTCACCTTCTTGTCCCAGATCATAAGAAGATCAGAGCAGGAGTGGAACAGGACTGGCATCTTAGTTGTCAACATGCATCCACAGGTGACAGCAGGCACATAGGGAATGCTGCCTGTCCAGTAAGGTAAGGTAGGGTAAGGTGATGCAGACCATCTTAATACTTGTTGCCACCTATGTTAAGGAGTATAGGTACCGTTAATACTTGTTAAGGAAGGTACTGATAGAATGCCCAATTTAGGGTAAAAGTAAATGGGGGTGACAGCAGGGAAACCTAAAACTCTATAGGGTAAAGGTCAGAAAGGAGTGACAAAGGGAACACTTAAAAAACTATATAGTGGGAAAACGTAAACAGAGAGAGACAAAGGGGACACTTAAAAAACACATTTAAGGTAAGGGTAAGAAGGTAGTAGGAAAGATGAGACTATCTAGGGTAAGGTGACAAAGGGTTAGGCTAAACAGGAAGGGGAAAGGTTGCACAGTCCTATTAAAAGTGCTAGGGGGATGCAAATTAGAAGCCTACTTAGAGTATGACAACAAGGGGTTAAAAAGGGAAATCTAGAAACACTTTATCTGGGGTAAGGGCATACATTCTTTAGATCATAAGGAGAGTAGTATTGGGAATGATGGAAGTGGTGTAGTGCAGTAGTTGAGGAGAGGCAGTCTTCAAGTAGACCTTCTGGAATATGAGGTGCTGCTTCATCCATGTGCATCTCACTGCGTTGAGGGAGGAGGTCACTACACTCCAGATCAGTTTGGCTAGGATTCAAGAGGACCCCTTCCCCCATGTAGGGTCCATCAAGTCCACCACTGTTGCCTCAGAGGGTGCCAAGAAGGAGGGTGGAATGGACTGTGGTGGCTCTGGAAGAGTAGGGCTGGGGGTCTGGAACACATTCCACAGCCAGTGCCATTGCACAATTTTTTTGCTACTGTGATGGGATGAGACTGCCAAGAGGATGCACCCATGGTAGTGCAAGTGAAGATATTAGGGTCTTCCAAACAGGAGGCCCCAGGGTGGGAGGCACAGGACCTGAGATCCAGGGACAAGAGAAAGATGAAGGATGGACTCGGGAACAAAAAGGGGAAAGTAGGGACCGGGAGGTACATAAAGAGTAGAGAGTTGTGTGTACCAAGGCAAGGAGCCTAGAAAATAAAATTTCTTACCTTCAGGCTACCAGTGCAGAGGTGGACATGGTCCAGTGACCTTAATAGAGAATCATGGTGCATCAACAACCACAGCTTGGATGTGACCATACTGGGTTACACTATGTTTTGAAAGGACAGAGTAGGGAAGAAAGGGGGAGGGGTTTTATATGTGAAGGAAGGTATAAAGGCCATGTAGATACAAGGACACAAAGGGGTCATGGGTTAGATGTTTGTTTGGGTTGGCTTAAAGACAGCTCTGGGGCCTTTATCTGTATGGTAGTGGTGGTCTACAGACCACTGACACAGGGGGAAGAGTTAGACAGGGTTTTGGGGGAGGCCACTGACAGAATTGACCAGGTATGGGGGGAAAGGCTTATGCAAAATGGCAAACAAAGGGGAAGTAGTGATTATGGGGGACTTTAGTTTGCTGGATGTAGACTAGAAAAACTAGGAAACAGTAGCTGCTGAAGTGAACAATAACAGAACCCAAAAGGGAATGGCTGCCTGGCTAGGAGCCAGGTATAAATATTTAAGGACTGTAGTTGAACTGGGAGATTGCAAAATGTATACAAATGCAGCAAACATGGGAGCCTGAAACAGCACTAGTCAAAAGAAAATGACAAAGGCAGGACACTGTGAAAACTGGAAGCACCCCCCCCCCAAAAAAACAAAACAAAAAAAAACAAGGTACATGAGAACAAGAGGAATAGATTACTGAAAGAAGCACAAACTGTAGCCAGGAAGGTAGAAAGCTAAATACTGATCTAGAAAGCTGGATGAGGCAAAAACTAAGCAGAAAGCTCAAAGCACAAAGGGAAAGCAGGAGACAAACACTGGGAGAAGAGGGGAGGGGCAGAGCCTACTGCTGCAGCAGAGAAGCAGTGCTTCTGAGTGAGGCTGTAGGAAGCTGACTTGAATAGCTGAGGCAGGGGGCATGTCTGGTTGTTCCAACCCATTTAATTGTAGGCACAGTCTTTGAAAAATAGCCTCACAAGTAACATGGCCCACCATTCCTTGTATACCAAAAACAATTAGACTGCAATACCAACAGGCCTAGAAGGCCTTATTTCTTTTCTGGGGATTGATTACAACTAGAACTTCAGATTCTGCAAAAATAATGGGCCTTAAACTACAGTTACTAGGTATCTGCCCTTCTCCAGAGTAATATTGGCAGTGCCTCGTTTATATTTCTCCTGGAAAAATGCCTGCCATGTTTGGGAACTAAACATAGAGACAGTATTATGTTGTTTATTTTTGGTACCAAAAGTCATCAAGTCCCAAAATCCATGACTATCTTTTTAAGAACGGTCTCTTGTAAGTTAGCCCATAATTCTTTCTTGTGGTTAACTTTCTTTGGTCCTATATTCACTTTCTACATGTTTAAAGGCCTTACAAAGTTCTGGATCAAAATATTTTCTGGCAGTTTTCCCTATTTCAAAAACAGTATTTTTAATGGCTCTACATTCCCTATCAAACCACGGCTGATCCCTGGTTTGCCTTTGAGTAGATAGAAGTCTATATTCAAATTTTAGCTCAAAGAAATGGAATTTTTCAGCAGAAAGCCCACCCAGTCTGCCAAGACAATCCCTGCCTAGTCTATCTCTGCAAACTCTAACTGGTATCTGAAGACCCTCCCTCCTCCATGCCCATTTCCCAATATTCTCCTATGTCTATCCTATGTGTGCTTGAAGCCCCCCCCCACTGTTTTTGTCTTATGACACCACTGACCACACTTTTTAACAAATCATAGCAGGATGAGGTGGTACCTGAGGACTGGAGAATGGCAGATGTGATTCCCCTTCACAAAAGTGGGAGCAAGGCAGAAGCAGAAAACTACAGACCTGTAAGTTTGAACTCAGTGGTAGGGAAAATGATGGAATCACTTCTGAAAGAAAGAATTATTGAGTATCTAGAGGCCAGCGGGGCACAGGACCCAAAGCAGCATGGATTTACAGCAGGAAAGTCATGTTAGATTAATCTAATTGATTTCTTTGACTGGGTGACCAAAGTAATAGACCATGGAGGGGCTGTGGATATGGCCTACCTAGACTTTAGCAAGGCATTTGACACAGTCCCACACAAAAGATTAATAATCAAGTTAGCCAGCCTGGGAGTGGGTTCAAGGGTGGTAGCCTGGGTAGCGAACTGGCTGCACAACAGGACACAGAAGGTACAGAATGGAACACATTCCAAAGAAAGGGGGGTTACTAGTGGAGTACCTCAGGGCTCAGTACTGGGTCCAATCCTCTTTAACATCTTTGTAAGTGACATTGCAGAGGGTCTGGAGGGAAAGGTATGCCTCTTTGCAGATGACACAAAGATCTGTAACAGAGTTGATACACAAGAGGGGGTAGAAAAGATGTGAAGGGACTTGGCAAGGTTGAAGGAATGGTCAGACATATGGTAACTTAGATTCAATGCAAAGAAGTGCAAATAATGCACCTGAGAAACAAAACCCAGAAGAAGAGTACACAATAGCAGGGGAGGTACTAACAACAACAAAATGGAAAGGGACCTGGAGGTAGTCATATCAGATGACCTAAAGGTGGGTAAGCAATGTGAAAAGTCAGTAAGGAGAGCCAGGGGAATACTGGGATGCATAGGAAGGGGCATCACAAGTAAAAAAAGGGAAGTGGTTATCCCTCTGTACAGACAGTTGGTGAGACCCCATCTGGAGTACTGTGTGCAGTTTTGGAGACCTCATCTATGCAAGGACATAGGCAGGATGGAAGCAGTCCAGAGGAGGGCAACTAAAATGGTGCAGGGTCTACATCAGAAACCATATGAAGAGAGACTGAGAGAGCTTAATATGTATACCCTTGATGAAAGGAGGGACAGGGGACATGATAGAAACGTTCAAGTACCTCAAGGGAATCAACAAAGTCCAGGAGGGTAGCATCTTTCAGAAAAAGAGATGTGTAAGAACAAGGGGGCACAGTTTAAAGATAGAGGGGATGGCTCATGGGTAATGTGAGGAAATTTTTTTTTACGGAGAGAGTGGTGGATACATGGAACAGCCTTCCTGAGGAGGTCTTGGGTCTAAAACAGTGGGGGAATTCAAACATGCATGGGACAGACACAAAGCAATTATAGTGGGGGTTGCAGGAAGCAGGCTGTTGGTTAACTAGAATCTGCAGCTTATCCAGTAGGTAGGGAAATGGGCAGACTGGGTGGGCCAAGTGGTCCTTATCTGCCGTCAAAGTCTATATTTCTATGTTTCTATGTTTATGGCTTCCCCAGACAGTGTATTCCAGACACCCACCACTCTTTCAGTGAAATAGTACTTTATCACATACCTCCTAGCCCCCTCTAGTTTCATCACATGGCCTGTAGTTCTAGTGCTCTTTCTCATTTGAAAGAGACTGCCCTTCTGCACCCTGTTTTCCACTGTGAGGTACTTGTAGGTCTCTTTCACATCCCCACTTGCTCTCCAGGGTTCCAAGCTGTTCATGCTGAGATCCCTCAGTCTCCCCTTGTAGGGCTTTTGGTGCAACCCCTGCATAAGTTTAATTGTCCTCCTCCGGACTTCCTCCACCCTGTCTATGTACTTTTTGACATGTGGCTTCCAGAACTGGACACAACATTATATGTGGGATCTCAACAGCAAGTGATGTAATGGCAACACCACCTCCCTCCCTCCCTCCTTCTGCCAGAGATACGTCTCCTAAAGCATTACTGCATCCCACTGGGCCTACCCACTGCTTTGTCACACTACTCTACCACTTTGACGTCATCAGATATGATAACCTCAAGGTTCCTTTCCTGTTAGTGACTGACAATACCTCGCCCCCATCCTATATTTAGTTCTTGGGTTCCTATGCTCTAAGTGTATGATTTCCCCTACACTCTCTATGCTGAAAACTAGAGACAAATGCTGGGCCAAGTTCAAATCCAAGTGGATGCCATGGCACTGCTCATCTTAGTCTCAGACAGTAAGGTTGGGAGCATGGTCTGAAATGATAATATTTCCAATCTTGTGGTTAAGGTCATGGGAGTATTCTTCAAACTATATAAGGCAACAGTCAGTTTTAGAATACATTCTGTGAACATAGTGTATGCCTCTATGCACAGGTGCATAGGTGTTGCAACCACCTGGAATCAACCCAACTTAGCTTATGTAACTGCTTACAGCAGAATTTTTGAGGGGCTAGCTGCTTGGGGGGGGGGCATTGGAGATATCAAGTTGTTGAGAAAAAGCAACGTTTAGGTCCCCTGCAGACATTAAAGTACCCAAAAATGTTTGCTTCCATGTTGTCAAGGAGTTTTTTCAAGGTGGAAGAATTGACTCTAGGAGGGAGATTGAAACTCACCAGGGTAACTGAGTTATCATTAAGAAGACCATCAACTTTTTTTTGTGTTTTTTTTTGTTTTGAAACATAGAAAAAGAAGGTATTGGAGTAACACCAAACAGCCTTCTGAGTCTGTCACCACCTTCTGTTCCTGAAATGTAGTATGACAGAGGATTATTATTGCTGCTTCCAGTCACTTACCATTAGGCATAGAGGAGGAGAAAACCTGCAAGTAGCTAAACTGGAAGAGTTTTGCATGTTCACATTGGAGAGAGATGGGATTTCTGAAGGAATATCAGGTCAGGTTTGGCTTTTATAAAACTGTCAGGTTTTTGGCCACTTTACTAAATCATTGAGTTAATTCATGTTTAAGGAGTACAAAAGCAATTTAGAAGCCGTCTTGTTAACCAAAACAAGGGAAGCACACCATCCCACAGTCAGTTCCCCAACTCATAAGCGTGTTCCACCAAGCCACATTGACAGTAAATTTGTCGAACGGCATTGCTACAATCAGTAGAACCCCCACATTTTAAGATGATCAAGTCTGAGTCAGAGTTCTTTCGGGGGGCCAAATCACCAAAGAAAGCTGTGTCAGTGTACTGTGGACCATTACAGCGAACTGCCAGTTTTGTCGCTGTAATGGTCTTAATGGTATTTCCGTCACTGTTTCAAAGGTATATGCTCATAAGCCATATCAGCTAAACCATTTCTACATGTACATGGGAAAGGACAAACTGTGAACAGGGGCTAGCCAAAAAAAAACAACTCAACTGCTCCAAAACAAGAAGAGAGGCTGGGCAAAAGGGAAACCAGAGGCATCCTGCCCACTGAGCAGGTACCCTGAACAAACAACATTAAAAGTAGAGATACCAGGGGCATCTTGCCAACTGGGTAGAGGATTCTCTGAGAGTAGAGTAAGGTAAGCTGTGAAACTTGTGGAGGGCTTACAAGGTAGAGTTCTGATACTTCTGATAGTTAGGTCTTATGCTACAGGGAGATGGGACCTGTAATGAGGTAATACCTCACTGAGGGTTTTCAGATGGCAAAGCCATCAAAAGACGGGGAGGGTGAGGGGAAGATATCATGGTAGGGTCTTCACCAACCTGCTGTGAAAACTGGGGAGTCTTATACCAGGACTATGGGCTGTCTGTGGTGTAAAATAAGGGAAATGGCAAGGGTAAGAGAGGCATCTTAACCTTAAGTGTATGGGAGTACAGAATAAAGTCAACTCCCCTCCCCCTTCCCCTAGCACCTACTCATTCCATTGCAGCACCTTACTGCCTCAATAAAAGAGCATACAAAAGCTGGTGGGTACTCCACAGGTCAGTCCCCCAAGTTAGCTCAGCCTGTGGTTTAGGATCAATGTCCTGGTTGGGTGTGATGACAACAGACATGTGGTTCAGAGTGTCATACAAGGTGTGGGAATCATGCCAAAAGTCTCAATGATGGTATGTTGTCCTTTGGCAAGAGGCCAGAAAGGTCATCTAGGAAGAGCTGCCACAAGTGGTACCATGGAGAAAATTGTCAAAATCCATAGTGGCAAAATGGGCTGGCAGTCAGGCCACAGCATCTTTGAGGCAAAGCTCCCCTCAACAGCCCCCATGCTCCACTCCCTCAACTAGCCCCCATACTCAGTCTGGGATCCCACTACCCCTTAGCCACCTCAGTTATGGATCCCTTTGCCCAGGTTCCAAGCCTAAGCAGGATGCAATTGAGGTCCATACCCTCCCAATAAGGGCTAATACAGGATATCTTCCACTATCTGTAACTTACCATATTATGCCCCACAGAGCAACTTAGGCAGTTCACTGCTGTGAAACAGTGTAGGTGGAAGAGGGAGGACAGATCTCAGCACCCACGAGGCTGAGGCCTGTGTGACTCTACGCAGTGAGCCTGGGCTATCTTGCCCCCAGTTAGTAACAAGGCCAATCATTTTGAGTGTGGATAAATGGGCACAGTGCTGGGCCATCCTTAATGTGGGGTTCTCAGGGCCTGGCCTCCATATTATGATGTTTTCCAGCAAAGAGGCTGAAATATTATAAGTTGTTGAAGCCCCAGGTGGCATAACATTGCTCTGGAGGGGAGCATTAATGTCATGTCTTCAGTACTGTCATACAGGGTCAATGTAAGTACAAACTATTACAAGAGTATTCTGTATGTTCTGCTAGGCAGAGGACCTTGTTGTGAATGTTGTCTTAAGGGATAAGTGCAGTTGGGAAGCTGAGGAAAGAACAAATGAGGAGAGACGTAGGTAGGAGAGACTAGGAGAAGCATACCTGATTGTGCAAAAGCACAGAAATGTCAGACTTCAGCCAAGGCTCCTGCCAGTGTTGGGGATGAAGCACACTGCCCACGCCTGTGGTCAGAGATAACCTGCTGGAGTGTCACAACATCTTGCTGTCTTGAGCACTTGCCCCCCACCCCTTAATAGGAGATGCCCTGTGGGGGCTACAGGAAATAGGGTCAGGACAATGAGGAAAGTAAGGACAGGGGGATAGTACAAGGGTGGCTGAAGACTGGAGTGCAATGTGCACAAATGCTACGAGCCTGGGAAATAAGGTCACAGACCTGGCTTCAGTCATGGCAGAAGCAGAACTGGACCTAGCAGAAATCACAGACTCATGGTGCCATGGAGGGCAGGACTGGGAGATAACCTTACCAAGGTACAAGCAGTTTAGGAGAGACAGGGTTGGAAGGAGAGGGAGGAGTAGTGCTTTATGTGAGGAAAGGGATTCAGGCCATGGAGTTAAAGGGCAGGTGGAGGGACACAGAGGCCCTATAGGTCTCACTGACCACAGAGGGGGTAAGGTGGTCCACACAGGGGTGGTCTACAGACCACCAGGTTGGCAAGAAGGAGTGGGCAACCAGATGATGGTGGAAATTTGGAGAATGTCAGAAAAGTTTGAGGTAACTGAAGAAGAAAGAGACTTAGGGATCATCATTTTACATGATCTGAAGGTAGAAATCAGTGTAGGGACAGTGGCAAGAGCAAGCAGAATACTGGGTTGCATAGGGAGCATGATCTCAAACAGAAAGAGAGAGGTCATAGTACCCCTTTACACACTTCTGGTCAGCCCTCACCTGGAATAAAAAATTACTCACCTTAGTAATGTTGTTTCTTCTAACGGAATCTTGTTATATTATGACATATGTAGTGAGTCCCAACCTTCAAACTGCTCTGGAGGTGAAAGAGTTAACTTTCCATGCCAGGCATGGAATGCTGAGCTCGAGCTCAGTTGAAACTCTATCTGTTGTTCTTCAAACTCAAACCATCAGATCTTTATGAGCTAAACTCACTGAGGTCCTGTGTGGAAGCAGTAAACCTACACTAGCCAACTGGCTACTAAACATAAGAACACATTCTTTGGTCCCAAAACAAAGACTCAAGTCAGGAGACCCAAAGATGAAAACACAACACCAAGTCACCCCAAAAAGGAGGGTAAAACAACAAGGTGGGCATCTACTAAGTGCCAACACTGCACTGCCACCCACATCCAAAAACAGAGGTTCTGAGAAGGCAGGCAGGGAGGAGGTCATAATATAGCAAGACTCCATTAGAAGAAACAACATTACTAAGGTGAGTAATTTTTTCTTCAAACAACATGAAGTCTTGCTATATCATGACTATAGAAACTACACAGTAGTACCTCCATGGAGGAGGACAAAACCTACTAGAAATAGACTCTGAAGCTAGCTGTAGCCGACAGCATCACTCCTAGCCTGGATGTCCAGGGAGTAATGCTTGGTAAAAGTGTGAACTGTTTTCCAGGTAACTGCTTGACATATCTCTAGAATAGGGATGTCCCTGGCAGCAGCCAGGAAGCAGCTATACCTCTGGTAGAGTGAGCCCTCAGGCCTGGGGAGGAACCTTACCCAGTTTTTCATAGCAAGGTGGATACAAGAGACAATCCATCTGGCAATGGATCTTTTAGTGGCAGGTTTCCTTTACCAACCTCACCGTAAGTAAGAACAGTTGGAGGAGTCAAACCTTTGACCTTTGGTACGCTCTATGTAGTAACTAAGGGCTCTTTTCACATCTAAGCTGTGCAGCCTCCTTTTGCCAGAGGAGGAATGGTCAGTGAAGTACACTGGAAGAGATATAGATTGATTAAGGTGGAAATCTGAAACCACCTTAGGCAAGAACTTCCTGTTAGTCCTGAGGACCACTTTATCTCTATGAAAGGAGATACAATCAGGCTCTACTGACAAGGCTTATAATTCACTTATGTGTCTGGCAGAAGTGATGGCTACCAGAAACACAGTTTTCCAAGTCAAGTACTTAAGCTCTGCTGAAGACAAAGGCTCAAAGAGGGGTTGTATAAGCTGAGCAATGAAACATTAAGATCCCAGGCAGGGGCAGGGTCCCTGAATGGAGGGTTGGTGTGAAGCAATCCCTGGAAAAACTTGGAGAATACAGGATGAGCTGAAAGAGAAGAGGGCTTATCTGCTGATAAAAAAGCAGACACAGCTGCCAGATGCACTTTAGGGTAGCTGGTCTCAGCCCCAAAGTATTTAAGTGGACCATATAATCCAGGACTGTGGGTAAGTCAGCAGATTCTGGAAATATGCTTTCAGAGCACCATATGGAAAACCTTTTCCATTTGGAATTATAATAGCCCTGTTGGAAGGTTTCCTAGAAGCTCAGGATATCCATTGCACCTTGGGAGAGTGTAGATCAACAAACTCTAACTCTTCAAGAGCCATGCCTTGAGATTGAGAGATTTGAGGTTTGGGTACCAAACTCTCCCCTGAGCACAGGTTAACAGGTTGTGATTCCTGGGAAGACACAGGGGAAGGTGGACTGTGAAGGACAGTAGGAGTGGGTACCAAGGCTGTCTGGCCCAGTCTGGAGCTATCAGGATCATCTTGCAGGACTGAGACCTGATTTTGACTAGCACTTTGAACAGGAGAGGAAAGGGTGGAAAAGCATAGAGAAACTTCCCTTCCCAATTGAGAAGAAAGGCATCCAGAGGGACTGAGCCCAACACTGGGGGTCTGCAGCAAAAAAGGGGAAGTTGGTGATTGTCTGGGGCTGCAAAAAGATCTATCTGCGGGGTGCCCCATCTGGCAAATACCGCCTCCAAGACCAGAGGGTCCAGTGACCATTTGTGATGGCCCTGGGAAATCCTGCTGAAAGCATCTGCCAGGACATTGTCCTTGCCTGGGAGGTGAACTGCCATAAGGAAGGTGTTCAGGGAGTAAGCCAGAGACCACAACTTCATTGCTTCAGTGCACATGGCCATAGACCGAGTGCCCCCTTGCTTGTTGATGTACCACATTGTGTTGGTGTTGTCTGTTCTGACCTGTATAACTTTGTTCTGAACAGATTTGGAACAAGCTTGAAGTGCTAGAAAAACTGCTCTGAGTTCCAACAGATTGATGTGGAGCAGAGATTCCTGAGGGGACCACAATCCCTTGGTAGTGAGGTCGCCATGTGAGCTCCCCACCCCAAGAGGGATGCATCTGTAGTAAGGATTAAGGAGTGAGACTGAGGAGCAAAAGGAACCCCTGGTCTCAGATTGCTCTTGTCCTGCCACCACTGTAGGGCCTGGATCAGGGTTCGAGTCACTGGGATCAATTTGGCTAGAGGGTCTTTTCTTTGCGACCAAAAGGCTCTCAAATGAAACTGGATGTCCCTCATCTGAAATCTTGCTCCCTGCATTACTGCTGTAGAAGCAGCCATGTGCTCCAGGAGCTGTAGAAAGTGCCTTGCTGGTCGAGAGACCTGCAGGGTGAATGAGGAGGCCAGAGAGACCAGGGTCCTTGCCCTGTCCAAAGGAAGGAAGGCTCTGGCCTCCTCTGTGTTCAGCTCTGTGCCTATGAAGGTGAGGAGCTGGACAGGCTCTAGAACTGACTTTGAAAGATTCAGAAGGAAACCTAGGGAGGTGAGCAGTTGCTGAGTTATCTGTAGGTGTAACTGATCTTGGTCTGGAGACTGGCCTACTATGAGCCAGTCATCCAGGTAAGGGAAGATGACAATTTTGCCTTCTTAGGTGGGCAGCTGCTACTGCCAGGCATTTTGTGAATATCCTTGGAGCAGAGGTGAGGCCAAAGGGCATTGCTCTGAATTGGTAAGGGCCTGAGGGCAGCTCGAACCTGAGGTACTTTCGATGGGAGCTTCTGATGAGAATATGGAAGTAGGCATCCTTGAGGTCCAGGGACGCTAGCCAGTCCCCTGGCCTTAGACAGGATAGAATAATTCCCAGAGTCACCATTTTGAATTTTGATTTTAAAAGGTTCTTGTTTAAATATCTGAGATCCAGGATGGGCTGCCATTCTCCTGTCATTTTTGGGGTAAGAAAGTACCTGGAGTACAAGCCTTTGCCCTGGTGTAGGGGTGGAACCCTTTCCACAACTCTGAGAGCTAGGAGGGAAGAGACCTCTGCCTCTAAGGCAAGAGTCTCTGGTAGATTTGCAGGTGGAAAGGATCTGGTTCTCATCTTTGGAAGTTTTTTGTAGCTGAGAAACAGTCCCTGGCTTACTACTTCCAGGACCCACTTGTCTGATGTCAAAGACTTCCAGTCCTGGACAAAGTAAGCCAGCCTGCCCCCTACCAGTAGCTGAGAATCGGCCCTGGCAACCCCATCAGGGTGCCTGTTTGGCAGGGGCTTTGGGCTGAGGGTGGAAGCAGGCCTGCCTTGCCCGTCTGCCCCTCCTCTAAAGAACCCCTCTGGGCATAGGCAGAAGAAGAGGCCTGGGCTTGGTAAAAAGGCCTATAAAAAGGCCTGCCCCTGCCCCTGGAAAGCTGCCTTTGAGGAGTGGCCTGCCTTTCCTTGGCCTGTGCCCCACTAGAGGTGGTCCTATACTCATCCATTTTCTTCATGTAATTCTCTGTCTGCTCCCCAAACAGCGAATTACCCACAACAGGAAAATCCATGGCCTTAGTCTGGGTATTCTGTGACAGGCTAGTACATCTGAGCCAAGCCATTCTGTGAAGTGCCACAGATGTAGCCATGACTCTTGATGACACATCATTAGAGTCCACTGCAGCATGGAATTACACCTTGGATGCCTCAATACCATCAGCAGCCACCTGCTCCGGCTCCTTGGCAAGCTGGCCAGCGACCTGTTTTGCTAGAGCCATAACAGTATCCCACCCAGATTTCTGGTATCTGGCTACATAAGTCATATAATTTGCCTATCTGAGTCCCAAGGATGCTGCCATGTACTGATTCTTTGCCATGGCATCAATCCTCCTTGAGTCCTTATCCGGTGTGAAGCCAAGATAATATTAGCCTTGTCACAGGCTGCAGCCTGTACTACTCCAACATGGCTGCATTGTTGTGTGAGGAACTCCATATCAGAGCCTGACAAAGTGTACCTGTTGTCCATTCTCTTATCAACAGGAGGTATCGTGTGAGGAGCTTTTAAAATTTTAAAAGTCTGTTTCCCAAAAGATTAATGCAAGGGAATAGACAATCTCCTAGACTCTGGGATATCCATCATTTCCACATAGTCAGGCTCCTCTTGATCATCCACAGCTTCCTCCATAGGGAGCTGGAGGGTTTCAACCACTTTTTTATTAAACATAAAATGAGAAGGGGACTCAGAAAGCCTAGGAGGAGACACTCCTGAAGGTCTGTCTGGGGAGATGTCTGGGTCAATGGGCACATCCAAACTTTCAAATCCACATTCACTCTCCTCATACTCCTCTTCTCCCTCCTCCAGTTCATAATACTCCTCTAAATCATAGTCTTGAACCGTGGAACCGGGCTGAACTGGGCGCTAACAGATGGTGCCGTCTGCTGGAACCGGGAAAGCGACTGGACAATTTTATCGCTTGGCTATTTCTTCAGCGGTTGGAGAGGAAAGTTTTGGCTCCACACCAGCTGATTTTCTAGTCCTTTTTGCTGGACCTGACTCCTCAGAGTCGGATCTCCTTTTGCCCGAGGAAGTCTCGCCCTGGTCAGAGGGTACTCCCTCCGGTTCAGTTGGAATGTAACCGGGCTGGCCATCCGGTTCAGCGGACTTTTTGGCCTCCCTTTCCCTGATCCTACCAACTCTCTTTTCCAGGGTAGCTGCAGGAAAACTTTTACAAATCTGGCAGTCTGCATTGAGGTGGTCAAACCCCAAACAATAAACACGGGTGGTGTGGGGGTCAGCCTTGGCAAAGACTTCCCCACACACACTGCAGTGTTGAAACCCAGTGGGCCCGGTTTTCCTTTTGGGTTTCTCAGACATAGTGCCAGCCTAACCAAACTTACCCATTTATGGCAATCCGCCAGGTAAGACCCCCTTATCAGTTCCCAACCGTGTCACGGGTCTTGGAAAAAAATGTAATAAAATCTGTTTTTTTTAGAACCGATAAGAACTGGTAACCACACTCTAAAAGACAGATTAAGATTTTTTAAAACAACTTGATCGGTTCAAACCAAACCGATAACCTTTTACAAGTTCCACACAAAACAGAAATAAATGTAAAACCTGTCTAGTACTCACAAATACCACAGACAGAGTCTGGATTGACCGGTTGCAGTTTAAATTCGGTCAAAAACTGAGAAAAACAATACTTTAACCGACAAAATGAATATAGCAGAAGAAGAAATCTCCAGAGCGACTGTTCAGTGAGGCGGAGTAAAGAATCTGACGGTTTGAGTCTGAAGAACAACGGACAGAGTTTTAACCGAGCTCGAGCTCAGCGTTCCATACCTGGCATGGAAAGTTAACTCTTTCACCTCTGGAGCAGTTCAAAGGTTGGGACTCACTGCATATGTCATAATATAGCAAGACTTCATGTTGTTTGAATATGGGGTTCAGTTCTGGAGGCCCTACCTCAGGAAAGATGTGGAGAGGGTGGAGAGAGTTCAGAGAAGTGTAACAAGGATGGTGAGGGGACTAGACCACTTACCATAAAAGGGGAGACTGAATGAACTGGGCATGTACTCATTGGATCAAAGAAGGGAGAGGGGAGGCATAATACAGACTTTTAAATACTTCAAGGGCATCAATGAGGTGTCTGTGGAGAGCCTTTTCCGCTTGAAACAGAGAGACCTAGGGCAAGGGGGCATGAATATCAGATCAAGGGGGGGATTTAAGGGTAACATCAGGAAGTATTTCTTCACCGAGAGGGTGGTGAACAGCTGCAATGGGTTGACAAGGTAGGTGGTGGGGGAGAAGACAGTGGAGGGGGGTTCAAGAGGGCCTGGGACAAACACAAGGAATTGTTGAATTGTGGGGAAGGAATACAGCAAAAGTCTAGGAGAATCCTAGGCATTCTGAGCCGATTGGGTGGGCCTGGCAGTCCTTTTCTGCCATCACATTTCTATGTTCCTATGTTCTCTGGACCTGGCATGAAGCAGAGGTCCATGGCTGCCTGGCCAGTTTTACAGCCACAGAGGTTTGTGAGGTCGGTCACCGACGTAGAAGTACTAAAATACCTCCAGCCTGCAGTTCTTTTATGGCAGTCTCTGGTGTTTCATAAGTCTCGGTGCTGACAAAGAAGAATATAGCAAGACAAGATGGATAGGGTGAAGGGATTGCAGGCCATGTTCTTTTAAAGCCTTAAACACTAGCAAATGTGTCCTGCAGCGTGTCATCAAGGCCAACCGATAGTCTTTGTGTATGTATAGTTGAGTGCCTTCATAGTGTATTTCCTTGGCTTTCCACAATGTGTGGAGGACAAATTCCTTGTTGATATATAAAGAAGTGGAGCACTACAGACTGTAGCCTGGCCGCTGGTGTAGCTGGTGTTAAGCCGAAGGTCCTGTGTGCCCATTCAGTCTCAATGACATGGCCCTCTGGGATCTGTACAGTCATTCCAAGTAGCTGCTGGAAGAACTTCATTATGTCTGGGCTTTCCAACCCCTCTGGGAGGGTGTAGATTTGCAAATTATTTTAGTGTTTGCAGACCATAGCATCTTTGGACCATTCCTGTTGGATTGCCATGATCTGATGCAATTACACCAGGGCTCTCCTGGCAATGTCAAGACATTTATCAGAGGTTGCTGACTGCCCCTCATGTGCCTCCTGCCTTCTTCAATCTGTGTTATCTCAGTGCAGAGGGCTTTGGAAGTAGATTGTATCTCCTTCCTGAAATCAGGCAGCTCAGCGATCAATATTTCCATCTGTTTTCTGAGGGCAGTGGAGCCAGAGCATGTCACAGCCTTGCTACTGTGCCGCATGGAGACTGATGGCATGAAGCCCTCATTGTGCTGAAGCCCCACTACATGTATCATTTGGCATCTGTGGACTTTGCAGGTGATCTGACCCAATGTAATTGTCTCATCAGTTGAGATAACCTCCTATAGCACTGCTTGTTAAGTTTTATTTAGTTTCTGAATAAATAAGGAGTTTTTCCAGGTCAGTGAGGAATGACCAGAGTACTCACTAGGTGCATTATGTCATTGGAAATCAGATTGCTGTTTTTACACTTATTGTATACTATTTTAGGTTATAGTAAAGGCTCAAAGTTGGGCACTCACTACCTTGGAATAGGTGGACATCAGGCTCAAGAGGAATACAGTACAGCTTTGTTGTTTTTATTAAAAATGGCAATCCAACATGTTAAAAAAGCAGACACTCATGTAGTTCATGCCCACTTGATGCACCTGAGACTGGCTGGTTCACTACTGACTTTTTATTAAAATTACTAGAACATGTTTTAAAAAATTTGTTTTTGACAGAGATGAGAAATTAATCTGCAAATAAAGGGCACAGCTATGGAGACCATATATGATCCTTCGATAGCCAATTTGTATGTGGGGGCATGGGAAAATAAGTATTTATTCGACACAAACCAGAACCCTTTCATTCATAAATTGGCTTCATTGCGTCATTATACTGATGATGTAATAGTGGTGTTGCGGGGTGACCTTAGGGAACTTCAGGCCTTTGTGTGTGTTTCTGCACAGTATGAATCTGAAAATAAAATGTACTGCTGCTGCTGAGCCTGAGACAAGGACAGTGAGAAAGCAGCCACAGCTTCCTAGAATCAAGAAGGTTATTTTCTAGATGACACTGAACTGAATTATTACTTTTTGGACCTGTGTAAGTAACTAGTATTGATTCTGTTTTGGAGGTGGACTTGTCTTAGTTTTAACTTTAATTCACCTGGGAGGAACTGTAGCTAGGAGGTAGTTGCAGTCAGTTGTGAGTAGGCCTGTTACTTAGCCTTCGTGAAATTGGTGTCTGAAAGGTAGGAAGGCACTCCCCGGGGTGGAGGGTAAGAGTTGTAGGTGATTGTTTCTGGACGGCATAGGTTTACTCCCACCCACCCCAAGTGCATAACTTCCTTTATAGCAGGGGCTCTGACATCACCTCCCCAAAATTGTTAACAACATACACCAGTTCATATCCTTAAAGGCACAGCATACTGAATAGGGGGTAGAGACACTCACAAGCTTGCACACACTAAAACAAGAACAAAAAACAAAAAAGTATCTGTAACTGGAAAGGACACAGACATGTGGGGAGTGGTGCAATGCACTGGCCGTGGAGCAGCAGTCTTTCGGGAGACATTCTGGAGACCGTGTTGCTGCCCTATTTGAAGGCACCTCTCTGGCCTGAGGGAGGAGGTTGTTCATCTCCATGCTGACCTGGCAAGGATTTGGGAAACCTGCCCCCCACCCAGGGACCACCCAGGCCACTGTCACTACCTCAGAGGTAACCAAGAAAGAGGAGTGGTTGGACCACGGTGGGCTCAGGGAGGGTGAGGGTGTGGAACAGAGGTGCATCCCTCCATTTGTGCCTCTCCACAATTCATTTGCCACTCTGGCAAAGCATGGTTCCTCTAAGGAGGCACCTGCAGTAGAGACCAAGGAGGATGCTGGGAACTTCCACAATGGAGATCCACAGAAGGGTTGCCCAGGACCCCACAGGGGAAGAAAAAAACTCCTGGTGGGGGACTCAGTTGTTAGGGAGGTAGAACTGGGGGAGGGAGGGGAAAGGGAGGTAAGGTGCCTGCCCGTGCCAAGGCTTGAAGGGACAGGAAATGAATCCTCAGGATCATGGGAGCAGCGGCAAGGGGGAGGGAGATGGATGTCATTATCCACCTATGGACAAGTGACCTGGCTGAGAATGGGATCAGAGCAGTGCTACAGGAGTTTGTGGAGTTGGGAAGGGGCCTTAGACAAGTAGCACACATGGTAAATTTCTCAGAAGTGTTACCTGTCTATGGCATGGATGAGGCTAGGGCACTCCGCACCATGGGATTCAATGACTGGTTGAAAAGCTGGTGCACAGCTCAGGGATTTGGCATCACTGGGGACTGGGGCTCCACCTGGAGGGATGCAGGCCTATACAGGTGCGATGGTCTGCATCTATCCTGGAGGGGAACCAGGATTCCAGGAGATAGGCTTAAATGTTTCAGTGGCAAGCATTTAAACTAGCCAAGGGGGGAGTCGCTGATGAGAAGAAGGGAAATCTTAGCCCCCCACTAAAAATCAGTGTAATTAGTGAGGTAAACACCAAGACAGAGCAGTCAATAGGGAGAAGGGCAGGGGTAAATGGAGAAAAAGACAAAGGGAATAGGGACAGGGATGGGGCAAAAGAAATAAAGCCATAATAAATGGAAGGTAATGAGTACCAATGCCCATAGTCTAGGCAAAAAGCTGGCCGAAATGGTGGCTTTGATGGAAGAGGGATGCCTGGATATTGTGGCAGTCACAGAAGTATGGTACACAGAGAACCATGACTGGGATGTCAACATGCCAGGGTACACAATCTACAGGAGGGACAGGGAGGGAAGAAGAGGAGGAGGAGGAGTAGCTCTCTATGTAAGGGAAGGGATCAAAGCAACAGAGCTAAAGGGCAAACAGGGAGGAGAGGAGGCACTGTGGGTCATCCTGGAGACTGGAAATGGCTCCACAATCTGCACAGGGGTTGCATGCAGACCCCCATCTCAGGAGGAGGAAATGGACATGGAAATGACAGAAGGCACCCTTGGGATGGCAGAGAAAGGGGAGATATTGCTGATGGGGGCCCTAAATATGCCAGATGTTGACTGGAGCACCTTTGCTGCAGCCACATCTAAGAGCAGGGCCATTCTCGATACCCTACAGGGGGCATGCCTCAGACAGCCAGTTTTGGAACCCTCTCAGGAGAGAGCAATCTTAGACCTGGTACTCTCAAATGGGGATGGAGAGAGGATCTCTGATCTTGAAGTGGGTAGCCATCTGGGAACAAGTGACCACCAAACAGTGTGGTTCATGATAAACTTAGCTGTAGAGTCAAGCCACACAAAACTGAAAGTACTGGACTTCAGGAGGGCTGATTTTGTCAAAATGGGAGAGTGCCTCAGAAAAGCACTAGCAAACAGGCAAGAAGATGGGGTGGAGCAACAATAGGGAAATATCAAAACTACTGTCACAAAGGCAACAAACCTTTGTGTGAAGTAAATAAACACATCAAAATGAAAGAAAAAAACACCATGGTTCTCAAAAGAAGTGGTGGGGAAGGTAAGGGAGAAAAAGATAGCATTCAGGAAGTATAAAGAAACACAGAAAGAGCAGGACAGAGAACTGTACCAGTTAAAACAGAAGGAAGTGGGTAAGGCATTCAGAGTAGCAAAGGCCCAAACTGAGGAAAAGATAGCCAACTTGGTTAAGAAGGGGGATAAAACCTTTTATAGGTACATTATGGAGCAAAGAAAGACTAAGGCAGGGATACTGAGTCTGAACAAAGAGGAAGGTAGTTGGGCAGAGAGCCACAGTGAAAAAGCAGGTATACTGAATGAATACTTCTGCTCAGTATCCGCAATGAAAAAGCAGGGGGAAATACCTAATCCAGTCAATAAAAGCACTCTGGATAGGGGGATAATATTAGTCCTTTCACAGAAGAAATGGTTCTGAAAGAACTCTTAAAACTGAAGGTGAATAAAGCGATGGGCCTGATGGGATTCACCCCAGAATTCTAAAAGAACTAAGGGAAGAACTAGTAATACCACTGACTACCCTTTTTAATAAATCATGAGAGGATTGTGTGGTACCTGAGGACTGGAGGAGGGCGGATGTGATTCCCCTTCACAAAAGAGGCAGGAAACTACAGACTTGTCAGTTTGACCTTAGTGGTAGGGAAATTGGTGGAATCACTTCTGAAGGGAAGAATTGTTGAGTATCTAGAGGCCAGTGGGACACAGGAACCAAGGCAGCATATAGTCACATCGGGAAGGTCATGTCAGACAAATCTAATTGATTTCTTTGACTGGGAGACCAAAGCAGTAGACCAAGGAGGGGCTGTGGACATGGCCTTCATAGACTTTAGCAAGGCATTTGACACAGTCCCACTCAAAAGATTAATAAACAAATTAGCCAGCCTGGGAATGGGTCCCAGGGTGATAGCCTGGGTAAAACACTGGTTGGACAACAGGACACAGTGGATAATAGTAAATGGAGTCCACAGTGAAGAAAGGAGGGTTACTAGTGGGCTACCGCAGGGTTCAGTACTGGGGCTGGTCCTTTTTAATGTCTTTATAAGTGACATTGCAGAGGGACTGGGAGGGAAAGAATATCTCTTTGCAGATGACACAAAGATCTGCAACAGGGTTGATACACAAGGTGGGGTGGAAAGGATGAAAAGGGACTTGGCAAGGTTGGAGGAATTGTCAGATGTATGGCAGCTTGGATTCAATGCAAAAAAGTGCAAAGTAATGCACCTGGGAACCAAAAACCCAGGGGAAGAGTACACAATGAGAGGTGAGATACTGACAACAACAAAATGGAAAGAGACCTTGGGGTAGTTATATCAGAGGACCTAAAGGTGAGCCAGCAATGTGAGAAGGCTGTAAGGAGGGTTTGGGGGGGGTACTGGGATGCATAGGGAGAGGCATCACCAGTAGAAAACAGGAAGTTGACATCCCTCTGTACAGACAGTTGGTAAGACCACATCTGGAGTACTCTGTACAGTTCTGGAGACCCCATCCCCTCAAAGACATAGACAGGGTGGAGGCAGTCCAGAGGAGGACAAACAAAATGATGCAGGGTCTGCACCAGAAGACATGTGAAGAAAGACTAAAGGAACTAAAGATGTATAGTCTCAAGGAAAGGAGGGAGGGAAAGGAGGACATGATAATAACTTTCAAATACCTCAAGGGAATCAAAGTCCAAGAGGGTGGCATCTTTCAGAAAAAGAGATATGCAAAAACAAGGGGGCACAATTTGAAGATAGAGGGGGGACGGCTCAAAGGTAATGTGAGGAAGCATTTCTTCACAGAGAGAGTTGTGGATACATGGAACAGCCTTCCTGAATAGGTCATAGAGTCAAATACAGTGGGGGGAATTCAAGAATGCAGGGGACAGACATAAGGCTATTCTAGTGGAGAGTAGGAGGAAGTAGGCTGTTGGTTAACTAGGATCTGCAGCTTATCTGTTAGGTAGGGAAATGGGCAGACTAGGTGGGCCAAGCAGTCCTTATCTGCCATCAAATTCTATGTTTCTATGTTTCTATATACAGCAGATGAAACATCCATTAATTCTTTGGATCTAACTTTAGTCAAACAAGATGGTTCAGTCATTACAGACATTTTCAAAAAAGAGGGGCAGATTTGCACAGTATTCTGACGTTTTTCAGAATACAGTCAGAATACTGTCATATTCAAGTTAGCCATCTCAAAATGTCAAATTTCTGTCATAACAACTTCAAATGGCTACTGGGAGAGTGGGAACAGCAGGTGGAGCACCTCAAATGTAGCAGAGGAAAATAAGCACATTTTTTGAGCAGTAAGTTCACTCAGATTTTTAGTTGTTTAACCAGAAGTAGCACACTAAGCTGAAAGCTTTTTTACAGATGTGGCCTGGAAGCACATAGAAGTTAAGAGACTTCCTCAGGGTCACACAGTATGCAAGTGGAAGCTGTAGGGCTCAAACCCAGGTCTGGTCTGCTGGATAGCACCAGATTTGCAGCTCTGAGCCTTAAATCACTGTGCTATACTGCCTCCTTACTTGTTTTTGTCACAATTCAGATAAATTGGGCAGTCACTGTAAGTGAATTTTATCCTGCAGCAATGTGCAGACAGCCACACGCTCAGACAGTGGACCTACAACCTGAGCATAACCTGCTGGTCTCAGTCAATCCTGAGAGTCAGGGTGGCCCACACCACAAGAGTGTTTTCAATTGTCTGTCAAAAGGAAAATGTTGTAAAATGTAATGTTCATTCCTTAAACTCGAGAATGAAAACTGCATTTTTATAACTTCATTTCACAAGCTGTTGCAATCACAGGTATTTGAAAGGTATGTCAGACAGCCGACTCAGGACACCTACAAAAGAAGGAAGAAAAAAGTCTCATTAAGGCTCCAGATTCCCCAACATAATCTTGTTTGACCTCCTCAAAGAAACAATCGAAGAAGCGTAGCCCTCTTGCTGTACTGAGATATGAATCAGTGTTAGGCAGCTCACACATTTATTTTTTTTGTACTTTACATAAGAATATTAACATGATTCATATGCAAAGTACAAAAATATAAATGTGTGAACTGATGACCATATAAGCAGGTATCCCTTCTGGTGTGGGGCCTGTGGGAAAGGAAAGGAGAGAGAACAAGAGAGGAGCCTAACAGTGGAGTGCTGTTAGCCCACCACAGCTAGCCTACTGCCAGGTAGCAGAAATGGGAAATGCTGGGGAGAGGGGGGAGACAGCTGATTCACTTGGCTGCTATTTGATTGCACCCCCTTCCCCAAATGTGGTTGTAGTGGGGGTAGTTTGACAGCCACTGTTTGTGTAGCCAGGCAGTTGGGTCTCATCAAAAGCAGAGCCAGAGGTCAGCAGCGGGGGAGGTGTGGAGAAGACAGCTGCCTGCAGGCACAGGGAGAGCAGTCCACTGAGGGGACCACCAAAACTGCAGCAGAGAGAGCCAAGCCCAGCTGAAAGGTTTGCTGTCTCTGGCTCCTGTGCCTCCGGAAGATGCACTATGTGGCAATGCTATATCTAAAAATCTCATCCCTTCAGAAAGGTTTCCTGCTGCTTTTTTTTAATCGTAGTCCTCTTCTGCAGTTCCCTTGCAACTTGTTACTTTGAGCTCTGCAGCTCAGGTTTTGACTGAACAATAAACTGATGCATCTCATTGAAAATTAAAAAAAACAAAACAGGAAAATATTATACTTTGATAACCAGAAGATAAAAAATAGGTGAGTGAATAACAAGTAGGCAATGAATAGATATGCAGTATAAGGAATAGAACTGTAAAACACCCCTTGTCATTTTCTGGCCATACTGAGTCAGTATGGCCAGATATTAACTGGGACGTGTTACAATTCAGTGAATGTCGTGCTACACTAGCAAGTTGTTTTTTTGTGCTTAACAGACTGTTACTACTGTTTAGATATTAAAATTTGTTCAGGAAATCTTGCTATTATAGATGGCAGTATCACTTAAGAGTTCAGAGTACCAAGCTTTTTTAATTTCAATTATGTGTCTGAGCTAATGTACGCGGTAACAAAAAAGCCACTAATTGCCACTAGATCAATAGTTCTCAGACTTTGTCACAGTGAGCCTCCCCAAATACATGGAAAAGATTTTGAGCCTCCCCCAAAAATTGAAATAATCGTGGGCCTCCCCAAAGAAAAATAACACACTGTACTTTGCACAGTACACCATGAATAAATTGAAACCACTTTGAGTACTTGGCTCATAGTCAGTTCTTTGTCTTATATTGACTTGGAACTTTTGAAAAATTGCTCCTGTGCTAAAAGGTGTTATCTGAATAACAAATAAAAATAAACAAATATTATTGTTCAGCTTATTGTAACTCTCCCCCTCTCCCCCACAGGCCAGCCTACTTGCTCTGCTATTTTCATTCTTGAACCATTGTTACCCTGTGTTGCAGTACCTTCTTGGGTCAGACTACTTTCTCTGTTTCCTCTCTATATGAAATAACCTTCCTACATACTTTGCCTCTCCCCCTCCTTGCCTGACTCTAAGCAACTTCTCTGGGATTACTTTGCTCCTTCTTGCTATTTCTCTTAGAACTTCTATGCTCAACCCTTGTATTTGGGCTGTCCTGCCATCAGTTTACAAATTGATCAATTACCACCAATCATTAATTTATTGTTCATATTTATTTGCACTATTGCTCATTGTATATTTCTTGATTGTTTTGCAGTTACCTTTTGAAATGTATTCACTCCCTACCCTTCCCTGGGTATACCTGCAATGAGCCTTTGCTCATTCACCTTCCCTTGTCACCTACTAGTAAATAAATACTTAAAATTCACCTACTATTATCCTCTTTCAGTTTGCTTCATCTCTTCACACAAAATATATAAAACCCAAAATTTAAATACAGTACTTTTTCAGACTTGCTTGAGCCTCCCCTGGAACAGGTTGGGGCCTCCCAAGGGAGGCTGGCCTCACCATTTGAGAACCCCTGCACTAGATAATGAATGCATGTTTTGTTTAGTTTCAGTCATATGATTTTGAAACTGATTTAGCAGCACTTTATCAAACATCGGAAGTCAGTTGCACAGATGGTATGACTCAAACATTAGATATGTGTATGTGATGTACCAAAATAGACAGAAGATTCTTCATTACAGATGCCTTACTGTTTGAAATCATGTGAAAAGAAAATGTCATAGTTTAAAATAGAAGTGATCAAGGGCAGGAAAAGCCCATAGATGGCATGCCAGCTGCTCTGTTTTGAGCTGCGGTCTGGTAACATACCAAGTGCCAGATTTATGAAGGGATTGACCTCTTTTGAATAACTTTAGAACCTGAATGCATTTATATAAAATAGCCTGATAGCTATTTCTGCAAATGTAGAAAGCATTTATAAGTGGGTAAAAATGTTACACTTTTACACAGTCACCCCCAGCTCCATTATTCTTATTTTGACACTGTGAGTAGCACATATAAACTTTCACTTCCCCCTCGACTCTTTCCAAGCCTGATTCAGAGAAATGAGAGTTTGCCAAACAGTGAAAATTAAAATGACTATTTTTTTCTAGAATTTCATCACCGATAGATATTTATGAGATGCATCTGCTGTATCATTACCAGTATATTTTCATGAAGTGTAGGTTCAACAACGTCTGCACATTTAACAAGCGGCCATAAGTGGGTAAAGTAATAAACTTATACAGTGTCACCCACAAATGTACAGTTCCTACGACAACATAAATGATAATAACAATAAAACTTTATTTTTATAGCACCTTTCCAAGACCAAGGCACCAAACAGATTTAAAAACAAACAACATATTGCACAAGTTGCAACAACTTAGTTGGTACACAAACATCTAAACAAACTTGTAAATTAAAATAAAAACAGCCAATCAGTGGCCAAATGCCTGATGCCACAAATGAGTTTTTAAAACTTGTTTAAATCCCTCTACAGTTGTGTACTCATGTAACTGGTGGGGTACAGAATTCCAAACAGAAGGGGCCACATGCATAAGTGCCTGGGCCCCAGAAGATTTCAAACACACTCTTGGGATCTCTAGCAACCCCACGCCAGTCGAGCAGAGCGATCACTCAGGGTGGTGCGGAACCAGGAGCAATTTCAGGTAGTCAGAGCCCTGTCCATGTAGGGCTTGATAAGTCAAAAGACCGACTTTAAAGGTGATCCACCATTGTACTGGCAGCCAGTGCAGATCAAGCAGCACAGTTGAAATATGACAGAACCGCGAGGTTCCTGTCAAAAGCCGAGCTGCTGCATTCTGCACTTGCTGCAAATGGCAGATTTCAACCCCAAAAAGCCCTAGAGACAGGGATTTGCAACAGTCCAAGTGGGAGGACACAAAGGCACGAATCAGTGTAGGAAGGGTGCCGGACGGAACAAGATGCTTAATCCTGGTGATATTCCTCAGATGTTAAAAAGAGGTCTTGACGATGGCTGACACCTGTGAATGCAAGGTCAGCCCCTCATCAAAAATTACCCCCAGGTTACGCACCTGTTCAGAGACTGGGAATGGTAAACCCCAAGGAATAATTCTGAGGGTGAACCTACCCCCGATCCCCCTATCCGGTGTCCTGGGTCTACGACCAGCACTTCAGTCTTTCATAAGATCAGCTTCATCCAGCTTGAATCCATTCACAACTGGATTAGTGTCAAGCAGTTATTAAAGGCTGAGGAAGCTCTATTCTGGTTGGGTGCAAAAGAAAGGTATAGCTGCGTATCATTAGCATAGCAGTGAAACCTCAGCACATACCTCCTTTCAGTGTCTCTGAGGGGCAGCATATACACTGCAAAAAACATGGGGGACAACACCAATCCTTGACAAACCCCATAAGACAGAGGGACAGGGACATAGGAGAAATGCGTGACACTTTAATCATCCCCCTCCCCTAACCAGCATGCACAACATCCAAAGGAGTGAAGTGACAGTTCACTAAATGGTGACTCTTCAAATGATAGACTTTTATTAGAAATTCAATGATCATCATGTTATTTTTTATGTGAAATAAATAAATAGATGACTGAATTACCAAACATAGTATCTATATGAACAGATAGTAATGGGGCCTACCTCTTTAATGAAGCTTTTCTAGATGTTTTAGCTGATTTTAATGTTTACTGAATTATTTATTATTATATTGTTTGTTCTATGCTGCCTATAACCCTGCTTTTAGTATCAGTAATGGCACCCAGAGTCTCCAGGATTGGGTGCCAAATACAAATAAGATGTTACTTACTTACTTACTCACCATACATACTTGTTTCTGTCAGCATTTGCACAATATGGTTAAACATTACACTAATGCATGATAATAAATAAATTGATAAATACATAAATAAATGAAAAATGATTTTACTTAGTAAATGTTATATAATTGGATTACATACATAACTTGTTATTAATCACAAGTTAGTAGACACTTTGGTATCATCTTATAATTTTATTTATTTATTTGTTTGAAAGTTTGTGACTGAGAGAGGCACAGTAAGCAGTAATCTGTTTCCAGGAGTGACCCAGGGGTAAGGGATGGGGAATATGTGCACAGATGTAGACTAATTTACAGAACCAGATTAAGCTGTTGGTAGTATTTTAGTGTATTTCAGTAACGGGAAGATACAATTGATTCAGATGTATATAAGACTATTTCATCTATCAGTTCTAGTGAATGTGAAATCATCCTGAATGAAACTGCAGACTGATGATGCATGTGTTAATAAAACAAGAACAACAAAACAGTAAAAGAAGAAACAAGTGAGGTGTATAGCAAATATATGAAGCATAAAAATGCGTCAATGTTTGGGGAATAACAATGGGATATATAGTGCTTGTGTAACTTGTAATACTTTTTGTGGCTTAACTCTACTCCAAGTAGTAGGTATGTAAGTAGTAATCTGTGGGGAATAGAAGGCCCAGAAACAAGGGTGGGAAGGGCACCAGAGAAGGAGGAGGAGGAGGAGAGGATGGTGGTGGACAAAAAACATTCCCTAAGCAACAGGGTGCAGTTAGTAGAAGGCTTAAGTAGAGGCTGTGGAAGGAGCTATTCACCACATTTAACCACTGGCAAAGCCCTCCCATTCAATGTTTGGGGAATAACAATAGGATATATAGTGCTTGTGTAACTTATAGTACTTTTTGTGGTTTAACTCTATTCCCACCATCGAGTAGTAGGTATGAAGGCAGTAATTTATAGGGAATAAAAGGCCCCAAAAGATGCCTTCTCCAACTTATAGAGAGTATGACCTCCTGGAACTCAGGAGAGGGACCCCCCCCAGTGGAAGAAACCTCTGAGAACTCCTGGCTGACGGTCTGTCCATCCTCAGGGCATACTAAAAGGATAAGGACCTAGGCTGTAGTAACCATGACTAATTTTAGGAAAGGTGATCGCCTTGAAGATTTGTCAGTCCATCCTTGATCTACTGATGATATTGAATGAATGATTATCCTCAGGTTGAAGAGTCAATCATCTCTGTAGGAGCGATGGAATCCTAAGTGTGAAGCAGATCCAGTTGAAGAAGAGTGATTTAAATCCAGATTACCAAGGTGATGTAGGATGCCTCTCCATAGGGAGTTTCATGAACATAATGAGCAAAGATAGTATGAAATAATAAAAAATTAATAGACATTGGAGGGTGGACGTGCTATGGTATGAAAAGTTATGGGTGACTGATCGAACCTGAGTAAGGATCGACTTTTGAGGCAAGGACTGGAGGCAAGGAATTCAGTAGTGAGTGAGGAGTCACTAAGACAGCTGCCGTGAAGTAGAATATGAATAGAAGTTGCCTTTGAGCGCCTTGATGATGATGTTCCATTCTCGATCCATGGGTGATGCGGTTTGACTGATGATCCTGAGGATGAAGGACAGGTCTTTTCTGAAGGAGCAGTAGAATCCTAAATGTGTGGCAGATCCAGTTGAGGAAGGGCAATTGGAGTCTGGATTTCCAAGGGGATGAAGGATGTGTGTCCAAAGGGCTTGCAGAGGTGTAATGAGCTAAGAGAGAATGATTTGATCAGTATGCTACCAGATAGCTAACTGAGGGAAATGGACTGATTTGTGCAGTCATAGGTGAATGATATGACTTGTGTAACGGTGATTTTCAAGGTAAAGTCTAATGTGAGGACTGCCTTAAGTGATTAGTAGACAGACAAAGAGATGTGCAGATGTGATCCTGATCAAAGCTACAGAACAAAAGGGTAAACAAGGAGGAGAGGAAGCACTGTGGGTCAATCTGGAGACAGAAAATGGCACCACAATCTGCACAGGGGTTGCATACAGACCCCCATCTCAGAGGCAGGACATGGACAAGGAAATGATAGGAAGTAACCTTAGAATGGCAGAAAAAGGGGAGATATTGCTGATAGGGGATCTAAATATGCCAAATTTTAATTGGAGTACATTTGCAGTAGTCACTTCTAAGAGTGCAGTCATTCTAGACGCTCTACAGGGGGCATGCCTTAGACAACTAGTATTGGAACCCACTCGAGAGGTAGCAATCTTAGACCTGGTACTCTCAAATGGCGATGGTGAGAGGATCCCAGATTTAGAAGTGGGTAGCCATCTGGGAACTAGTGACCATCAAACAGTATGGTTCTCAATAAACACAGCAGTAGAGTCAAGCCACACAAAGGCAAATGTACTGGACTTCAGGAAGGCTGACTTTGCCAAAATGGGTGAGTGCCTAAGGAATGCACTAGCAACTGGGCAGGAAGGAGGGGTGGAAGAACAATGGGAAATAATCAAAACTGCCATCACAGAGGCAACAAGCCTTTGTGTGAAGCGAATAAACAAAACAAAACAATGTAAGAAATCACTATGGTTCTCAAAGGAGGTGGCAGGAAAGGTTAGGGAGAAAAAGAAAGCATTCAGGAAGTACAAGAAATCACAGAAGGAGCAGGACAGAGAATTGTAGCAGTTAAAGCAAAAGGAAGCAGGGAAGGCAGTCAGAACAGTAAAGGCCTGAACTGAGGAAAAGATAGTTAAGAAGGGGGATAAAACCTTTTTAGGTACATCAAAGAGTGAAGAAAGACCAAGGGAGGGATTGTGAGGCTTAATAAATGGGAGGGGGTGGGAAGAGGATGACTGAAAAGGCAGAGATACTAAACAAATATTTTTGCTCAGTATTCCCAATTGAAGAGGGGGAGGTACGTAAACCAAACAACAGAAACACTCTGGATACAGAAGTTGATACCAGCCCATTTACCGAAGAAAGGATTCTGAAAGAACTCTTAAAACTGAAGGTGGACAAAGCAATGGGGACTGATGTGATTCATCCCAGAATTCTAAAAGAATTAAGGGTAGAACTAGTGACACCACTGACTACCCTCTTTAATGAATCATGGGAGGATAGGTTGGTACCTGAGGACTGAAGGAGGGCAGATGTGATTCCACTTCACAAAAGTGATTGCAGGGCAGAAACGGGCAACTACAAACCTGTTAGTTTAACCTCAGTGATAGGGAAAATGATAGAATTACTTCTGAAGGAAAGAATTATCGAGTACCTAGAGGCCAGAGGGGCACAGGACCCAAGGCAGCATGGATTCACAGTGGGAAGGTCATGTCAGATTAATCTAATCGATTTCTTTAACTGGGTGACTGAAGTAGTAGATAAGGGAGGGGCTGTGGACATGGTCTACCTAGACTTTAACAATGCATTTGACACAGTCCCACACAAAAGATTAATATACAAGTTAGCAAGCCTGGGAATGGGTCCCAAGATGGTAGCCTGGGTAAAAAATTGGCTAGAGAACAGGACACATAGGGTAATAATAAATAGAGTCCACTCTGAAGAAAGGGGAGTTACTAGTGGGGTACTGCAGGTTTCAGTACTAGGACTGGTCCTTTCCACTGTCTTTATAAGCGACACTGTAGAGGGACTGGAAGGAAAAGTATTTCTCTTTGCAGATGACACAAAGATCTGCAACAGAGTTGATACACAAGCTAGGGTGGAAAGGATGAGAAGGGACTTGGCAAGGTTGGAGGAACTGTCAAATGTATGGCAGCTTAGATTCAGTGCTAAGAAGTGCAAGGTAATGCACATGAGAAACAAAGATCTAGGGGAAGAGTACATAATGGGTAGTGACATACTAACAACAACAGAAATGGATAGGGACCTGGGAGTAGTCATATAAGATGACCTTAAGGTGGGCAAGCAATGTGAGAGGGCAGGGGGATACAGGGATACATAGGGAGAGGTATCACCAGTAGAAAACAGGAAGTTGTTATCCCTCTGTACCGACAGGTGGTGAGACCCCATCTGGAGTACTGCGTGAAGTTCTGAAGACCCAGTCTCCGCAAAGACATAGACAGGATGGAGGCAGTCCAGAAGAGGGCAACTAAAATGGTACGGGATCTGCACTGGAAGACATATGAAAAAAGACTAAAGGAACTATGTATAGCCTCGAGGAAAGGAGGGAGAGGGGGGACATGATAGAAACTTTCAAGTACCTCAAGGGAATCAGTAAAGTCCAAGAGGGTAGCATCTTTCAGAAAAAGAGATGTGCAGAAACAAAGGGGCACAATTTGAAGATAGAGGGGGGATGGCTCAGAGGTAATGCGAGGAAGTATTTCTTCACAGAGAGGGTTGTGGATACATGGAACAGCCTCCCCGAGGAGGTCGTGGAGTCAAGAACAGTGGGGGAATTCAAGTATGCATGGGACAGTCATAAGGCAATTCTAGGGAGTGGGAATAGGAAGAAGTAGGCTGTTTGGTTAACTAGGATCTGCAGCTTACCCATTAGGTAGGGAAATGGGCAGACTGGGTGGGCCAAGCGGTCCTTATCTGCCATCAAATTCTATGTTTCTATGATGTCAATTGAATATATATATACAGACTGTATACTTGTATATGCTTGGCTGGTATGCTGGCTGAAGTAAATACAGGTACTTCCGGTGATGTGATTGTCCATGAGATGCACTGTGGTGGCTTATGGTGGGTTAGTTTACAGGTAATCCAATACCTATGTCCTTGAGAGCAGCTTTGGAGTGGATACGTTGAAGGATCTGTAGGCTTAACTGTTGCGGATTTCCAGATGGAAATAGGAAGATCCTGGATTCAGTGATAGTCTTTATTGGGGAGATTAATGTAGAACGTTGATTAAGGAGAGCTGGAGGGTCTGATCGAATTGCGATCTGAAGGTACTCGATGGAGACATGCAGATGAATATATATAGAATGGTGATGTCTAGGAGCCAAAAAAGATGGTTTGGAGGGGTGTGGCATTCGTAAGCAGATAGGCAGCAGAGATCCAATTGATGAATAATTTGACATCAGCTGGGAAGGTCTTAGAATGAGCAGTCTATTGAGGAAGTAAGAGTCTAATATCATAGTCAACAAATTTGATTATGGTAGAAAGCTGCGGACTGAAAGTAGGTAATGTCCAAGGTGCCATGATGTATCTTGCAAGTTCTGGGATCCGGAGGAGTGATGCTGGACAGTAAGTCAGAGCATAACAGGAGAAGTTACATCACCATGTGGGAATATAGCCTGTGATGCAGAGTAGATGGGAAAGTCCATGAAGACTGAATAGGCAAGATTCGTAGGGAGTATCCAATGGAGAAAGAATGTATGTTTCTAGTGTCCAGACAAATGATAGTCCAGAATAATCAAGGGAGCTGATTGGGTAGTATGGAAAACATTAATCACCGTAAGAGTTTCTGAGGCATGTTGCTAGGGAATGCATGCTAGAAGTAGATTCCTGAAGTGTAATGGATGGTGATCCATCCAGTAGTGAATGACAGCTGCAATGATGGCCAGAGTAGGAGTAAGATTGAATATGTGTAGGTAGGAGTTGCCTGAGTAGAATTACTAGCCAGGGATAGGATAATGCGCCCAAAAGAGCCACAGCACTCAGAACAAAACCCTGACCCAGCAAGGCGGTGATGGAAACAAGTTATCTGAAGATAGGAGGAAAGTCTGGAGTAAATCGCAATTGACAGAAGGACTGATCCAAGATGGTGATGAGGTGAAAGAAGCTGGATAGCATACTGTGCTGGAAGGAACAGGACCAGGTTGGCTCCTCCACAAACAGCAGCAGAATACAGAAAAGCTGTAACAATCACTTGATGATGATCCATGGAGGGCCAAGGAGAGAACAGAAGTACTAAGAGCAATGGGGTGAAGTACATAGGTCCTACATCAGACGAAGGCTTCAACCAACTTGCAAAGGGATGGAAGGAGCTGGAGCAAAGGAGGATAAACTTCCCACATCTGAAGGAGGAAATAAACTCTCATATCAACTGGACGGGTGACGTACAGCAAGGAAGGCCCAGAGGCAGTCAGATTTGGGTGAGATGGGTAGCGGACCAGCTGGCAGGATCCAAAGCATTGGGGAAAGTAGGTTAAGGGGGCAATTTATGATGGACACAGAATGAGTGGGATGGTGAGTGGTGAGGAGGGCTGTAAGCAGTCAAAGTAAATGGATCCTGAGACAGGAGAGGAATGGCAACAAGGGGATATGGACATCATGCAGCCTCCAATCAGAAGTAGGTAAGGTGACATGAAAGGCATGATGCTCCAGATAATGGGTAAACGTTATGGTACATTCAAGAGATGCTCCAGGCCAGGAGGAAGCAGCAAGAGACGGTTGGGTGGAGATCATGTACAATGGGAACTGTTGATTGAAGAAATGAACTTCCAGGCACAGGACACAGGAAGAGAGAACCAACAAATGATATCACTCTGTAGAGGCAGGAGGATGGAGGCAGACAAAGAACTTAGGTCCTCTTCAAACAGGAAGCAGCATCTGATGAGATATAGAGGAGACAAAAACCAGGTGGATCCAAGAACAGGCTATAACTCCACAATGATGATATGACAAGCAATCCAAGTCAACAGGCGGAGCTAAAGGCAGAAGGCAGGTAGTGTGCAGTGGTCTTGTTCCCGAAGGGAAGTGGCTATGTGCTTCTGGTAGGCAAGTGAGAATGGAGACTGCGACCAGGAGGATATCCAAGTCTGGAAGATGTGACATCCAATGGCAAGATGAGAATGAATACACATGGAACAGTGGAAAGTAAAGCTGGGCAACCATTCGTGACTGTAGAAGTTGAACATGGATTCAGGCCCACGGCCCTGGAGGTTAGCAAGACTGAGGCAAGACCAAGTTCCTGAAGAGAAGAAGCATCTGGGTAGCAGTTTGAGGAGGTGGAAGTGAAACTGCAGAATATAGGCTTAGGCATCTGCTGGGGATGGCTGAAGCAGGGTGAAGGTGATGTGAAGCAGCCAGGCAGTGGTAGATTGATGAGGGCACCAAGGCAAAGAAGTTCCATTCCCGAAGGGAAGCAGCAACTGGTAGGAGGTAGAGAAGGAATAGTAAAAGTCAGTACAATGCAGACATGGATCCCAACCCTGGTAGATGGGGCAAACTAACCTTCACTTGATGCTGCTAAGCAGAGTAAGGGATGGAGGATGTTCTGTTGGTAAGTAGCAGGAGGCAATGATAGTAACAGAATCCCATCCCTGATAAGCAGGGGAAGCCTAACTTCGCTCAGCACTTCAGAAAGTGAGAGTTAGGGATGGAGTCCGGAATACTGCTCATGTGGGCTGGCCAATGCACAACACTGCTGCACAGGGGAGCTGTAGTACAGAAAGCAGGTATAGGATAAAGAAGTGGGATATGGCAAGAAAAATGGTAGATGTAGCAATAAAGGTAGTATGAATAGGTGACAAAAATGGCAATGAGAAACATAGATGATAATGGCAAATAGGGTAATTGTTCTAGAATGAACTGTGAAGAGAAAACTGTGGAGCAAGGAAGATCGATGTAACAAGGCGTGGAGAAATGCCTGGAGCCATAATGTAGTGGTGAGTTGTTTGGCAGGATCTGCTGCTGAAAACAGTCATGGTAGGAACCCGTTATTCTTAAGGTAGGGTACGTCTGGATAAGGTGACTGAACTATAAAATCCTGGTTTGTCTGATCGTAGCTGCAGGTCTGAGTGGGACATTTCCATTATACAGAGGACTGTCAGGTGGAGGCCATAATGTACAGCCTGGCCACGGATGAAACTAAGATTCCCTTCACAGACAGCTGAAGTGGTGACATCAGCAGGTCTGCTGTTTTGCATCAGGATATCCAAGGGCCATGGAATAGCCCTGCCCCAATTCGAATTGTAGGAGTGCATGGCTCCCCACCAGATGATCCTGATGAACATGAAGGGGTACTGAAGTAAGTGAAGCATGCAGCTAAATTTGAGAGCTGAGGAAAATGAGTAGCTCAGCATGGAGCAGTGTGTGAGGCTGATGAAATACTGAAGAGTGGGACAGCCCTAGAAGAGTACGAGACACACAGCTGATCTGTGTTGCAATATGGTGGCAGTAGTCAGAGTGCAATACAATAAATGAGAATTTAAGTAGTACTGATCTTTATTGCGTGTGTAGCAGTGATGGAGATTGCAGAGCCTTGCACAGACAGATTGAGGAGTACAACATGGGACAGAAGGAATCGTACAAAGTGCAGTGTGTATTGTAATACAACAAGGAGTACTTACTGGAGGGCTGGTGAGGAATGTAGGTGTAGAGTTCCATCAGGTAGGTAGGCAATGAGAGAAAGGTAGGCTGAATAGCTGGTGGATGGATTCTGGAGGAAGAGAATCAGTGAGGAAGGGCTGCAGAAGGCAAGGTTTTGAATGGAACAGTGAGAGTGGTATCGAGGAGAGAAACAAGTCTGGGATATCCAGGAAGAAATGGGCAGTCAGTACCATAAGAGTGTATGGGTACTCGGCCCAAGATGGGTGGACGCCAGCGATGTTAGTCCCATGCTATGGGAAGCAGGAGCAGCACAGGACAAAGCACATGTGACAAGGGAGAAAAGCGAGGGTGCGTAGCATCTACTGGGAGCAACAAAAAATAATGAGGGAATGAGGAACAAGGAGGCGCCAGACAAAGGAAGGAGCAAAAAAGAGCGGGGAGGCACCAAAGTGCAGTGGAAACAGTCCCAGAGATAGGAAAAAGAAAAAGCACAAAGGAGGAGACAAGGGGGAGCAGAGAAAAACAAACCAAGCAGCAGACAGCAGGAAGGAGCACAGCCACACAAGCCATGCAGGAGCAAAGGCTAAAAACATTCCCTAAGCAAGGGGGGCTGCGGTTAGTAGAAGGCTTAAGTTGAGGTTGTAGGAGGAGCTATTCCTCACATTGAACCACAGGCAAAGTCCTCCCATTCCAATATTTTCCAGTCACATATAACACATTCTGCGATTGTACAAGCTCTGCATCCACAGCGGCCACAGGCTGGGAGACTGTTGAACATAGGGAGGTACTCCTTAGAACTGTCTGTACTGCATTAACTTTTTGCCACCAAAAGATAATTGTTTTCTTGGCACAGAATGGTGCAGTCTGCAAGCATTATAACATATGGGACCTTTATTTTCTAATTTTTCTTACATAATTTGAAAACTTAGGCACTGTGGGGTGGTTCTGATAAATGTACAGGCAGCACAAGGGGGAGGAGTGCTGCTTAGCAGCATGTCAGTTAAGGCATTTGCCTTCCTGTTTCTGCTGTAGTAATTTTAGTAAAAACAATGTATTGTAAGCATGTTGGAGTGGACGGAGAGTTTTGAATGGTGCATGTGGTGGTTCCGGGGTGGATACCTGAGGTGGACAGGGGTGGATCCAGGGACCACGGATGTGGCTGGCAGTCATAGCACCTGAGCTTGCATGTGATGGGTGGTGGTGGGGGGAGCAGCATGCTGCACAGTCTAATAGCTAATGGATTGCAAATATAAAGGTGGGTTAGCCATGGGTGCTCTGATTGAAGAATGGCATGAAATTACCTCAAGCATGTGGCTAGCAAACTTTGACTCCCTGATGGTGGTGGTAAGGTGGCTGGGGCACCCATAAGGCTGTTCAGAGTGGGAGCTGCACCAGGGAGTGATAAGCTTCAGTGGCTGCCTCCACCTCTCTGGTAGGCACTATACTGCTGCTGCTCAGACTACTGCCACCTGGTATTGTGCCATAGGGGCTTTTTGGAAACAATGGCATTCGTCTCCTAGAGTGCCCACTCACCGGTCTAGCTGGTTGAATCTCTGATGGCTGGCATGATATGTCCCACTCAAACCATGTCAGGTCAGCTTCTGCACACTCAACACACATCTGGTGAACAAGCACCAACACTGGGTGTGAGGAGGCAGGGTTATGCATGCTGTGTTGTTGTTTGAGGAGTGGCTGATGTCTTGAGGTCTGCAGTCCTTAGCTCAAATCTCAGTTATCTTGAGGTCCTGAGGATCCCTTGAAAAAGGTAACATGGTGGGCTCTGCTCTATGGGACCACTAAGATCATGCAGAGTTATACTCTCCTTTGTGGAAATCCTTTATTAAAAGGTGGGGAAGGGGGTTGTATGAGACACTATATTGCTGTACACTGTGGTTAATGACATCATACAGAACTGACTGCAGGAAGGGATGGGAGTGAGCCACATTCTGCCTGTATCATGGCATGGTACTCCTGTGCTCCATGAATCTCAGTTCTGCATACTTCAGTGTATTGTTTATGGTTTACAGTTCAGTTCTGATATCTGTCACATTTGTTTGTGTTGCAGGTGTGCTAACATAATGAGAGGTTTGAAGAGGGGAGGGTTTGCTATTTCATCTTTTGTTTTTGGTATAGTGGGACAAGTAGATATTAATATTGTACATATTAACACAGGAGGAGCACAGGAAGTTGAAGAGGGTGTTAGTGGGAGAATGTTTCTTTTCATCATATATCCAGCACCCACTTACATGTGGTGTGGGATTGCTGATCTGAAAGTGACTTCCCCTACAAATTAAAAGGTGGTTTAGGATGGTTTGGGACAATATGTCTATATAGTGGAAATCTTATCGGTCTACATAACCCCCCAAACATGGTATGTTTTAACATTTAAACAATTTCATGGCCACTGGCTATACTTACTTTAAGCTTCATGTAAAAGAGGGGGTCTTCTTATTTTTTAGATTGGAATTCCCAAGTAAGCAAGCTTTACCACCACTCCACAGTGGGACCCTTTTGGTATAGTCCCTACTCTAGCTTAATAACTCCGAAATGCCTACAGTGGCTACTCACAAATACAGAGTGCTGCCTGAACTAGCCTACAATACATTGCCTAATTGGCTCCTTAAATAAGGTACTTTCACTCAGGAACATTTACAGGTGATGAAAAGGAGCATGTTGTAAGGGGTACCACACCTTTCCCAAATTAACATGCATTGCCCACAAATGTAATACACATTTCTGCTAGGGAGCGCTACTGGGTTGTGGTAAATAACAGCAGTTAAAAACAAAATACCAGTGCACACCCCCCCCCAAACATGGTACAGGTACATCTGAAAACTAAGAGGCCCCCCTTTTTACATGGAGTTTAAAGTAAGAAAAGCCATTAGGCAGTTAAAATGTTTGAATGTTGAATATATGCCATGTTTCTTTTGGGCACTGGATGCCACACACCAGTAGCAACCTTCTCCAGAAATGTGAATTGCATTTTGAGCAATACAATGGTTTTGAGCATGCTATTTGGTTGTTTTTTGGAACTTCTAATGGACTGTCATAAACCTTTTTCTTTCTCACCTTTGTTTCCTTAGGTGTACTGCTGATTAAAACCTTGAGAGGAATCCCAACACCATCATTCAACTCTGTCAACTTCCACCTGTTCATGCAGAAACCATTGAGGATGATGTGTAACAATATAAGTAAAATGTTTTAATAAGCATTGCCTACCAATATTTATTGATAACTGTTAAAATTCAATTTAGTGAATCTAAGCTGTCCATATTTATAGCCAAACTTGTTGATAAATTACAGTATCATTGTTGGTTTGAACTTCTCCATGGTAAAGAGTAGGTATTGTATTGCAAACTCATTATAAGTGATATATTTATTAAATATCCACAAAAAGTGTAGTTAGTCAATGAACAGTTAAAACCAGTTCACAATTGTGCAAAATACAGTTGTAAGTGCAAAAACGAGTGCTAAAGTGCACAAAATAGAGAACTTAAGCAGTTCCAATAAGAATTTAGTCTGCAGACTACTGTATCAGTTAGAAACCTTGCCTCACAATTATTCCATAACACCACAAAGAAACAGTGCCTTGCAAAAATCTTCACTTTCAAAAAGCTTAATGAAGTACAAAAGCACCAAACAGATGCTAAGCCTAAAAGCCAAATCAAGTGTTCAAAAGCTGCCACCGCCATGCACTGTGTGGCTTCATGGGTGGAGCCAGAGAACATTCATTCTCTGACTCCTCCCACAAAGCCACACAGTGCATAGCATCTGTTTGGTGCTTTTGGACTTCATTAATCTTTTCGAACTTGAAGATTTTTACAAGGAGCTGACAATTTCTCTTTTCCATTCCTGGGACCATGGTCACATGGTGCACCTATCCCATGAAGACAACAATATGTACACCCGTCCTAGACTGAGTGCTTGACTGTAAGTACCCGAGGGAAAGAGATTTATTGGTCCAAAGTATGGTATCAGTCAGTCCTGCTTATTGTCTAAACTTCTTGTATATAGCCGTAAATCTTTGAATTTGACTGTTTCTTCGCAATGTAATGGAATAATTATGAGGCATGGTTCCTAAATGACACAACAGTCTGCAGACTAAATCCTTGTTGGCTCTGCTTCAGTTCTCTATTTTGTGCACTTTAGCAAGTGTTTTTGCACTTACAGCTGTACTTTGTACAATTGTGACCTGGTTTTAACTGTTCGTTGACTAACTACACATTTTGTGGATATTTACTGTAATAAATTTATTATAAGTGAGATCAAGGTCCACTGTGTTTTTAAAAAGTGGTGCTTACCGTCTCACCTTGCAATGAGACATTTTCTACTTTAATTTATTCACTCCAAGGTAGTGCACACTTTTACCTTATTCAGAATGAGACCCTCTGCACTCCCTTGTTTCTTTCTCATTATGTGTGATGTCATAGGGTCCGGTGTTAGTTCCATGGATATTGATAGTTGCTTATTAGTTCATTGTAGTGATGAGGAAACAAATTGTTACTATGAGTGCTTAAATATAGATGACATGATTTTTGAAAACACCACATTTGAAGGCAACTAACACCATCATTTTCATTTAAGTACTTTATTAGTAGAATGTTCAGAAATGCATTTACTTTGTCTGTTCTTCATGAGTAATTTTATTATTTCATATAGTTGACATTTGGCTACTTTTTTATGTTTGCTTGAGTGCAAGAGCAAGAAACTTTATGTGGCAGCTTAGGAGCGAAGCGGGTTGTGGTGGTTACAGCACCATGACAGCCAACTAAGGAACTGCATTTGGGAGCTTGGCACTGGTGGACCAATTGAAGCACAGTGTGCAGATGACACTGTCTTCCAACAGTGCCACCAAGTTATAACATTTTCACCACAGCAATCAGGGGCTGCCTCGTCATTGCAGCATCAGCCATTCTGTTGCAATGAGGGAGTGACCCGTCATTGCAGGGTGGAACACTGCCTAGTGTGATATTGTTTGTGAACATGGTGGCAAGCTGCTGCCATGTTCACAAACAATATTGGACAGCCCCCAGTGCCAAGGGCACTGAACGTCTCAGTGCCTGTGAGGCCGGGAGATCAGAGGGCTGTGGGTTCAGTTCTCACATCTGGCACTTGGGTTAATATCCCAGTACTGACACTGAAGTGCAGCATGAGAGAGGTGCTGCACTTCTGAGGTGTCATCTTTCAGATGAGACGTTAAACCAAGCTCCCATCTGCCTGGATTGGTGGTATTTCTGGTGGATGTTAAAGATTCCATGGCACTTATTGAAAAGAGTAAGGGATTTCCCCAGTGTACTGGCCAAATTTCCCTCATTTAGTAAAAATACCACCAACAGCTTAATCTGGTTTAAGGTCAGTTGGCATTCATCTGTATCCCCAGGTCATGCCTGAAAATAGGCAGGATTTGGCTAGTGCACTTACCCGGTCAACAAAAAGCTAAAAAAAAGGGGGGTGCCCAATCTCCTTCAGTATCATGTGCTGCCCCAAAACAGTTTTTGCTTGCTGATGGTGGCCCAATCCCCATCGGCTTCATCCCCCCTTCCCAATGTAATTTGCCAATGGGGGGAGCCCACTTCTCATTGACATAATATCCCCCACCCCAAAAAATATTGGTTTTGTGCTGAGGGGATGCCTAATGCCCAACAGCTCTTGCCGCCCCCGGATGTGCCAGTGGGGGTGCCCATTCTCCTGTTGGCTACAGCCCCCCAAAACAAAACACTCAGGTGGCATACTGGGAGCCCACTCCAATTTGCCAAATGTCCCTGGTAAAAAAAAAAAAATGTCCCTCAATGGTTTTTCTTTTTTCCCCCTGTAAATCAGAAAACGGTCCTTCGTTGAGTCCGATGGCCCTACCCCAACCCGCGGCCACCCTCTGCGCACCCTACCTCCTCACACCCCCCTGATCCTATACTTACCTCTGGAGCCCAGCACGACGATCTTCATTGGACTGGGAATACATCTGCATTCTTCAATGCCGACCGCGAACTGAGGAAAAGCCGGTAAGTTGTATAATGGCATAAATAGGGTTCTTTCAACTTTGATGCATATCTTAGGCATTTTTAGGAATTTTGGCACCAAATTTTCAGCATAGGGTTGTTTGGACTTCTCCTCATGAATTCATTCACTGTACTGGTGTTATTCGGTCCTGAAAGATGATTTTGTGGTCACTGTGTGGAATCATCTTTTAAGACTGATTAACAAAATGACAGTGCCAGTGTTCATGAGATGAGCTCTCAAAAAGTCTATGTTGCAAATTTGGTGGATAAAATCCAAGAAATGACCATTTTATGAGTGTGTGTTGTGCAGTTGCTATGCACGCTCATAACTTTCCGAATTTGTAATATTTTCACTCCAGATTTTCAACATTGCCATTTTTCTGCACCTCCTTATGAACAGTACAGCTGTCATTTTTCACATCCTGGCCAAAATGTGTTTTTGCACTTCTGGCACAGAATAGTGTGGACACAGTGGGAAATCAGTGTTCGGGACACATTAAGAAAATCACAGTGACACTGTTCATGAGCAGAGGTCCTAGAATGCCTGTTTGAAAATTTGGTGGCAAAAGTCCATAACATGACTTTGTTACATGCATGCGTTATGCAGTTTCCATGTATGCTTGGAAGAGTGAGCATTTTTAATATTCTCACTACATATTTTCAACATTGCCATCTCTCCACACCTCCCTATGGATGGTACAGCTGTCATTCTTCATATCCTGCCCAATCTGTGCTTTTGTACATATGGCACAAAATGGCACAGTCGCTATTGAAACTCAAAGTTTGGGACACATTGACAAAATCACACTGCCACTCTTCATGAGAAGAGATCCCAAATGCTTTCAAGTGGTGGGGGTTTACAAAAAGGCCATATTGAAAATTTGTAGTGCAAATACCAACAATTGCCTAGGGCTTTAGGGTTTCTAACCATAATGCCCCACCCTGTACAGACTGACAGGCATCAGGGTGTGCCTTTGGATTGCCGACTGTAATACTCATGCCATCCCACCCACCCCCAGCCACTGACAGACATCGAGGTGTACCTTGCACTCTTTGGCCCCAGATTTCACCCCATTGTCTTATGCTGCATCCATTTCAGCATATGTCCTTATGGAATGGGGTGACTGTAAAGCCAAACACCTCAAGGTACACCTCAAAACATGTTGGTGTCTGCAAAATAGAGTGAGGTGACATGACATGACCATCATGGGTGATGACCCAAATACTTACCCTAATGCCTGTCTGTCTCTACAGGATGGAGGTGGGGTTGGCGTGAAGTTTAATACTTCACTGCCATTCCTATTCTGCATCTGTCTAACTCCTGCATTTCCAATGCTAATTCCAGCAAGCAAACATTCGGCATTGACAAACACTTGTTTATCATTGTAGCTGCTGAACAACCAGAAAAGTGGCATATCCAAATGACATAGGCAGTATTAATGATAACATAAATACACTAATGGTGAATGAGAAGTATCAACTGTTACAGAATATATGGATACCACCAAGCACGTACTCCTTTCCAGTGACAAGGCTGTACAGCAAGAACTGTTCTTTCTGCTCAGATTGGCTGGTATAGTTTCCCTGGTTAGCATACTCAGCAAAATATGATGGTGCATTCTGCAAGTCTTCTGTTTTCTTTGGAAGCACAACATTGGCCAGAAATGCAGTTAAACTTAAAAGGCTGTAAACATCACCTCTTAATAATTGGAATGTTTCTTTGAAGAAGCTGCAAGATCAGCAGTCAAATTCACAGATACACAAAAATTCAGAAGTTGAAATGAGGCTCTTCATTCAAATGATGGAGAGCAGAGTTGCCCCTGTCAGTGTTCAGCTGAATACAGCTTAACAAAAGCGTGTTGAAACAAACTGTGAAAAATTAAAGTCAATCCTAAAAACAGTTATATTCTGAGTTATATTCTGTGGAAAACAGAATATTGCACTCTGTGGCCATCGTGATGATTTGGTATTAGCAGATGATCAGCAGGCAAACCCTGAAAACTTCATAAAGTTACTTGAGTTTTGTTGTGATGCTGGTGACGAAGTACTGAAACAGCACTTTCAGCTTTGCCAACAAAATGCAACATACAAATCAAAAACAACACAGAATGAGCTGATCAATTTTGTAGGCTGGTGGATTACGAAACAGATAATCAGCCAAATTAAAAACATTCTCACTTTTTTTTCTGTACTTGCTGATGAGGCACAAGACTGCGGTAACCAAGAGCATATGCCACTTATAATAAGATTTGTAGATGGTAAAGACCAAATCTGAGAGGAGTTCCTCAGTTCTGTTCACTGCAAACATGGAACATCAGGTACAGAAATTGCAAGGCTGATTATTGAAACTGTTTGGGTTTAGATATGCAAGAGTGCAGAGGCCAGTGCTATGATGGTGCTGGAAATATGTCTGGCAAATACAGAAGTACATCATCAGTTATAAAGGCACATTACCCACAGGCAGTGTACATACATTGTGCATCCCACCGGCTAAACCTGTGTGCTGTAAAATCAAGCACAATTCAGTCCATAAAGAATATGGCCGGCACCCTTTAAGAACTTTCTTTATTTTTCACCTGCTCTCCAAAAAGGTAAGCCTTATTAATGGAAAAAATAAAGGAACTGTGTCCTGAATGCATTGCCCACAAATGTAATAAAGCTGTGTACAAGACCTGCTGGATGTGACGGAGGTGTTTAGTGAAATTTACATGCCAGTTTCTGAAACACTGTCTGTTATAAAAAATACAATAAAGATGGTATATGGAACACTGAATCTTCAAACAAAGTCAATGGGATGCTTCATGCAATTTCTGAATGTCAATTCATTGTGTCATTCATTGTTGCTAGGGAATGCATTGCCTTCACTAGGGGACTTACAGTAAAGCTACAGTCAATATCACAAGATGCTCAGAGAGCATATCAGGAGCTCTAATAGTATTAAGCCGTTTGTTTTCAGGAGGTATTCATTTAAACCCTGGACCAGGTGAAAATATATATATTTTTTTTTACAGCAGATATGCTTAATGGCAACAAACTTAGTTTAGTTCACTTCAGTGCTAGAAGTGTGTTACCAAAGACTGATGTTATCCGGGAATGGGTTATAGATTATGAATCGGACATAATAATGATAACAGAATCCTGGTTAAGTAAGAAAATATTGGATGAAGATGTTCAAATCCCTGGTTACCAATTATGGAGACATGACTGTGGGAAGGGGGGGGGGGGTTCTGGCATATGAGGCTTTAGTCCTGGAAATCAAAAATTTAGATTGTGATATATTAACGCCAGGCATGGAAAGAGTAGACCTAGAGCTACAAATTTCATATTGCAAACCTATGTTGATAATAGGATGCTATCTCCCACCAAAGGGAGATGATCATAACCTTTTAGCTCTACAGGATTTCCTGTTTCCTTTAAAGGATAGCCACAAACTTACTGTTCTGGGAGATTTAAATATGGATTGGGCTACGATATTACCTACAAGTAAATTAATGGATATTTCAACATCCCTGGGACTGACTCAATTAATTACTTCCTTCACAAGACTTAACCCTAAAGTCCCAAGTTCTTCTACCATTTTAGATTTAATATTTACCTCAGACCTAGATATGTTTTTGCTACATGGTGTACTGCTGGGCACCTTTAGTGATCATCAGGTCATTTTTTGTATTAGAGGAAAAGACAAGAAACACAGCTTGTCTCAGGTTAAAACATATCAAAATTTGAAAGACTTGGATTATTTATTTATTTATTACTTGAGAAATTGGAATTACACCCTTTGAGTCATAGACTCTTTTGCAAAAGTTCCTTGTCAGTTAACACAGTAACACAGTGAAGTTGAATGACGGTGCAAAACAAACAATCAATATGTTACATTAGGAGTACTGGAAGGAAGGTAGCAAAACTGAGCAATATTCGATAACAGAGGGCAGAGACAGCCCAGAGTTGAATGCAAAACAGGAAAATACAGTAAACAGAAAAATACAGTAATAAGGCAAGAGTTCCCCATAGTAATTATTACAATGCAGAGAATAAAACTATTAGGAAGAAAATATTAGGAGGCAGTATAGCGCAGTGGTCTAAGGCTCTGAGCTGCAAATTTGGTGACATCCAGCAGGCCAGCCCTGGGTTTGAATCCCACAGCTTCCACTTGCATACTGTGTGACCCTGAGCAAGTCACTTAACCTCCTTGTGCTCCCAGGTCGCTCCTGTAAAAAAGCTTTCAGCTTAGTGTGCTATACCTGGTTAAACAACTAAATAAAAAAACAGTTGGTAGATTAACAGATAGTGTGCATAACTACATAATCCAAGTAACATAACATATTATGAAATTAGAAGGTGGGGAAAGGGATGGCAGGGGCTGATTTAGTGTAAAGATACTAGGGGCAGTCACAAGTTGAGTTCTTAGTGAGGAATTCCTTGAGTGAGGTTTTGAAAGGGCCTATTTTAGTGCCAGCAGAAAGAGCAGCAGGTAGGTCATTTAGCCAGCCAGGGGCCCTGTAATAAAAGGCTCTTTGACCGATGGATGTTCTGCAATGGGGGACCAGAAGGGGAGCCTTGGAGGTACTTCTGGAGACTCTTTGGGGCAGGGAAGGTTGGATGAGACAATGCAGGGTAGGTGGGGTGAGTTTCCACTGAATTTTCTTAGCCAGGAGGCAAGTATGATGTTTAAGGCAGCATTCAAAGTTTAGCCAATTTGAGCGACTGTAGAGGTCACACGTGTGGGTCATTTTATCACAACCTGTCACCAGGCAATAGGCTTTGTTTAGAACTGTCTTTATGCAACAGAGAGCAGTGTTATCTGCTGAGCCATAGCACACAATCCCGTAGTGCAGCACGAACAGGACTGAGGATGACTCAGCAAGGCATAGTGCATCAGTGGGCAGAAAGTGTTTGAGCTAATAAAGGAAGCCAATTCTGGAGCTGATGGTGTTACAGAGGAGGTGGATATATGTATGATAGGTAAGGGAGGAGTCAAGGGTGATGCCCAGGTAACTGAAGGAGGTGACCTGACTTGGGAAGTGTGGACCAGTAGTGAAGAATCATTGTAGGGGTTCTGGTGGTGAGCAAAAATCATTGTCTTAGTGTTTTTATAGTTTAATACTAACCTGTGTTCTGTAAACCAGGCTTCAGCTTCAGTGAAGGACTTCTGGAGGGCTTCCTGCAAGGGTAGAGTCTGAGGATTAATTCAGAAAATGACTGCATCTGCTTAAAGAAGTAATTGACCTGAACAGGCAAAGGGCAGGAAGTTTAAGAAAAGGCTAAATAGAAGGGGGCCCAGGATACAGCCTTGAGGGACCCCAGAGCAAACTGGGAGGCAGGAAGAGAGGGTACGGTCAATTTTGACCTGCTGTGACCTGTTAGTTAGATAGCTCTCAAACCATGTGATAGTATCAGGAGTCAGCCCCATGGCGGTCATGGATTTAAGGAGAAGGGCACGATGGACAGTATCAAATGCCTTACTTAGGTCGATGTAGACTGACCCAAGTAAGTGTCCCTGATCCAGGGCCTTATGGATATAGGAGGTATATTCAAGTAGAGCTATGGTGGTGTTGTGACCCCTATGGAACCCGTGCTGCTCAGGACACAGGAGGTTATATTTTGATAAGTGTTCAATGAGTTGGTCAGCTACTATTTTTCCAAGGGCCTTGGCGAGAGGGGGCAGAATGGAGATGGGCCAGTAGTTAGTAAGGGAGGTGTGTTCACCGCCTTTTAGAAGCAGTGTGATGACAGCCCTTTTCCAAGGGGTGGGAAACCCCCCAAACAGTGGGAGCAGGTAACAATTTTAGTGAAGGACTAGGACAGCGTTGAGAGAGAGGAGGAGGAGTTTTAAATCCAGAGTGTCTCCGCTGTGGCGGCTCTTACCCAGGACATTAGAAATGTAAGTCTTAGCCGCTCCGAGTGATATTACTTGAAACACGAAAGGCAGGAAAGTAGCAGGAGAGGGGGTAACATATGGGGAAGAGGGACATGTAGGGGTGGGGGGTCAAAAAAGTTAGGAGGAAGTACACTGCTGAGGTCAGAAAATGAGGAGTTTAAGGCATTGGCAATTTGCAGTGGATCCTGGGTTATAGTCCCATTTACTGAGAGTTGGGAGGGTGGGGGGAATAAAGTTTTACCATTTAGTTCTTTGAAAGTATCCCAGAATTTATGACCAGAACCTCCTACAGAGGCAACAGCATTCTGGTAATAAGTGGTCTTAGCCTGTCAGAGGGCATAGGTACATTTGTTCCTTGCTTCCCTGTACCGTTGTTTGTGCTAAGGCAGACCTGAAGCAAGGGCTCTATGTCAGAGACTATCCTGATGGCGCATGAGGTCGAGTAGTGTCTGCGATAGCCAGGGTGTATCACGATTTTTTACAATTTGTTTCGAAACTGGGGCAAAAAGGTCACATGCAGAACTGAAGGAGGTTATGAAATAGGCAAGGGCATTATCTGTGTTTCCTGCTATATCTATGGGTGACCAGTTACAGTTCAAGAGGTGTTTTTTAAACCAGGCTAGTGAACCTCGCTTTAGTCACCAACAGTAAATAGTTTTGGGGAGAAGGTTTGGAGCCTTACAGGACAACTGGCACAGTACAGGTGAGTGATCGCTGATGACATCAAGGAGCACTAAGACCTCTGAGATTCTTTTAGGGTGGTTTGTGAAGATTAGGTCCAGGAAAGTTGTGATCCCTGTCTTGTGGGGATTGGATGACTTGAGTCAGGTCCATGGCCAAGGTGGCATCTTTATAGGGGGCAGCTGATGGCACTAGCCAGTTTGTGTTAAAGTCACCCAAAACTAGGATCTCACTATTAGGGGGGAGAACTGAGAAGCAATTAGTAACCTCAGTGAAGGCAGATTTCTGATTATGTGGAGGAATATATAACACCATGACATAGGAATATATAACACCATAACATAGGTAGTTTTATCAGGGTTACCCAAAGCAAGCTTTATACTGAGTACTTGGGCACCATCTGTGGGAAGAGGGTGGGGACAACTATGGCTTGGGGGGAGTTTTGAATACAGAGCACACAGCCATCACCCCTTTTGCACTGATGATCTGACTGAAAGATAGAGTAGCCATTCAAGGCCACATGGGAATCCCCAGTGGTTATGGAGAGCCAGGTGTCCGTTAAAGCCAGGATGTCTAGCTTATGCTGTGTGATCTATCCTTGTACAGAGTCACATTTATTTAATAAGCTACAGATATTTAGGGAGGTGAACAAAAGGCCCCTCTTTTTTTTCACCAAGAGAGGGTGTTGGGGGGTTGACCCTGGGTTAGGGTGAATATTCATGGATAACAGGAGGAGGAGGAGTTGGATGTGATGGGTTAGGGCTAACTTAAGGAGCCTGCATTCCCTGGTAATGGCTGAAGGGGAGGTTTTAACTTTGGAGCTGAGTACTGGGATAGGAAGTGAGACGATGTGTGAGGCCGCAAGGCGTGTAAAGGAGAGGCAGTATGAGAGGTGGTGTATGATATTACAGGGAGGTTTATTAGAGTGCAGGTACTGGGAAGAACAAGTACCACTGAACTGATGAAAGGTGAGAGGATGGAGAGAGGGAGTAGGGGACCAGGGGGAGGACTTTGATCAGGGGGAGGAGGTGATGGTGGTCAAGAGTCCGATAAGGAAAAGGTAAAAGAGGGAGACAATCGCAGAAGCCAGCACAGGGGTTTAAAACTGCGACAGCTGAAAGACCAGAGCACAGGTGAGGAGAGTGTAGCCAAGATATGCAACAGCAGCCTCTAGTGGTGAATGAAGATAAGCTTATAGTGGAAATGCTGGATGATTGTTTTTTGTCAGCACGTGACAGAGCTAATATAATGAGTTGCTCACCAAGTGTGGTGGTGGAGGGGGAGGTGGGGCGGCCGACATCCTTTATGGTAGAATTGGAAGGCAGGAACTGGGATAGATTGGCTTTGATCCCTGACATTGATAGAGCCTGGCAATACTTCCATAGTGAATTCTTGACTGTGTGCAATACTGTACCTTTGCCAAACTCCGTAGTAAAAAAGTTAAAAATAACTATCCTTGGCACACAGCTGACCTAAGAAAATATTGTAAAGCTAGGGATGAGGCATGGAGGCTGGCAAAAGTAAACAATGAAAGAGCATCCTGGGAAAGACACCATGTTGCACATAATCTTTATACAATGAAAATAAGGAAGGCAAAGGCAGACTATTTTCTGGCTGCTTAACCCTAGGGACCTTTGAAGCATAGTAAAAAAACTGCAGAATAATAATGTTTCTGAACTTCCAAGTGTGTTTAGGGTGAATGGTATCTCTCACAGCATCTCGGATAAACTAGCCGATATGTTTAATGAGATGTATATAGATATAGGCTCTCTTGGTGCCAGTGCCACTTCTGTCCCTAGGGTACGGAAACAAGGATTGTTCAGGAGGAAAGGGATGAAAATAAGCCTCACTTTTCCTTTGAAAGTATAACTGTAAATCAGGTTTTTAAGGAAATAATAAAATTAAATGTTCACAAAGTTCAAGGCTTGGATGGGATTCTGTCTTATTTACTCAAATTTGCTGCCCCTGTAGTTGCCCCTTTACTAGCCAACCTTTTTAACCTTTGCTTGGAAATTGGTGTTTATCCTTTAGGATGGAAACAGGCTGAAGTAATACCAGTTTCCAAGAGTGGACAGAAGAGTGACATGGGGAATTATAGGCCCACATCGCTGCTTCTCATTATTTGCAAGATTTTGGAAAAAATTGTAGTATTTCAACAAATTGTTATTTGGAAGCTCAGAATATACATAATGGTAATCAATCAGGATTTAGGGTGCAGCATAGCACTACTACAGCCCTAATTAAAGTAGTGCCAGATATTCAGACAGCCATGGAGAAAAGCCTCCTGGTCGGGGCTGTATTTATAAACCTATTGAAAGCATTTGACACCTTGAATCATGATAGGATGTTTGAAAATTTAAGATCTGTTGGCCTCAACAAGGATGCACTTGCTTTGTTACATGGCTACCTGACTGGGAGACAGCAGTGAGTCATACTATCTAATAACTACTTGTATAAATGTAAATATTTGAATATCAAATCTGGGGTACCTCAGGAGTCAGTATTAGGACCAGTATTGTTCAACATGTATACGAATGGTGTCAAACACCTACTGAGTGGTGTCAGGCACCATTTGTATATGGATGATACAGTGCTTTACATAGAAGGTAGGTCTGTTAGTGGAATATGAGAAAAATTGCAAAGAGATTTCAATAAACTGCAGAATTATTTTCAGGATCTTGGGTTGGTCCTAAACTCCTCAAAGTCACAAGTTATGGTGTTTTTAAATAAACATCTACAAAATCAACCAACCCTGAATATAAAAAAACTTTTGATTACAGTAGCCTAACTCGTGTTGACTCCTATAAATATCCGGGGGTCAGGATAGACTCTCACTGTAAATGGGACACACACATACTGATTTCTTGACTAGGAAACTTAAAAAATTGAGGGCCTTATATAAATATGAAAACTGTATACCACCAGATATCAGATTAAAAATGGTGAACTCTGTGGTAATCCCACTGTTTGATTATAGTGGTGTTGTTTTTGGGGTGCAGCTGAAGGTGTCTTGCACCAGCTTGATGTGCTATACAATAGACTTGCACGATGTGTCCTAGACACACCCTGGCACACACAACCCACTATTCCCTTTATAGAGCTCTGGATTGGATAGAACTAATAGAGTGATGAAAATTACATACATTACATTTGATGTATTGTTGTCAACTTAAAACAAGCATTTGTAAATGCCGAATGTTTGCTTGCTGATATTAACATTGGATGTGCAGGAGTCAGACAGATGCAGAATAGGAATGGCAGTGAAGTATTGAACTCATGCCAACCCCACCTCCACCCTGCAGAGATGGACAGGTATTGGGGTGTTCCTTTGGGTTGTCACCCATAACGCTCATGGCATTTCACCTCACCCTATCTTGCAGTCACCGACAAGTGTTGAGATGTGCCTTGGGATGTTCGGCTTTACAGTCACCCCATTTCATAAGGACATACACTGAAATGGGTGTAGCATAGAAGAATGGGGGTTATCTCAGTTGAAGGCACACCTTGATGCCTGTCACTGGCTTCGAGGTGGGGGGGGTGGAATGGCATGAGCATTAAAGCTGGCAATCCAAAGGCACATCCCTGATGCCTGTCAGACTGTACAGGGTGGGATGTTATGGTTAGAAACCCTAACTCCCTGGGTGTTTGTTGGTATTTGCACTACAAATTTTCAACATGGCATTTTTGTGACCCCCACCTTATGAAAGCATTTGAGACCTCTGCTCATGAACAGTGGCACTGTAATTTTGTTAATCTGTTGCAAACATTGATTTCTCACAGTGATTGTGCCATTCTGTGCCAGATGTGCAAAAACATAGTTCATGCAGGATGTGAAAAATGACAGCTGTACCATTCATAGAGAGGTGTGAAGAGAAGGCAGAGTGGAAAATCTGAAGTGAAAATATTAAAAAATGCTTGAACTTATGAGCGTACGTGGAAACTGCACAATGCACGCTTATATCAGTCATTTAGTGGAACTATTTCACCAAAATTTTCAACATAGGCATTTTGTGACATCTGCTCATTAACACTGTCACTATGATTTTCATAATCTGTTCCGAGCATTGACTTCCCACAGCGACCGCGTCATTGTACCAGATGTGCGAAAACATATTTCAGGCAGGTTGTGAAAAATGACAGCTGTACTGTTCATAAGAAGGTGTGCAAAATTGACAATGTTGAAAATCTTAAGTGTAAATATTACAAATTCTCAAAGTTACAAGTGTGCATGGAAACTGCTCAATGCACGCTCATAATATAGTAATTTTATGGACTTTTGTTACCAAATTTTCAACATAGGCATTTTGGGACCTCCACTCATGAACAGTGTCACTGTGATTTTCATAATCTGTCCAAACACTGATTCCCACAGGACTGCGCTACAGTGTTCTGTGCTGGAAGTGCGAGCACATTTCAGTCAGGATGTGGAAATGACAGCTCTACTGTTCATAAGAAGGTGTAAAAATGCCAATGTTGAAAGTCTGGAGTGAAAATATTACAAATTCATGAAATTCACGGTATGCGTGGAAACTGTGCAATGCACGTTCATAACACAGTTATTTTTTGGAATTTTTTCTCCAAATTTGCAACACAGGCTTTTTGGGAGCCCACTTCATAAACAGTGACACTGTAATCTCATTAATCAGTCCCGAAAGACGATTCCACGCAGTGACCATAAAATCACCTTCTGGGACCGAATAACCAGATAGTCACTGAATTCAGGAGATGGGGTCCCAAAACCCCCATGATAAAAACTTAATGCAAAAGTGGCCTAGATTGCGACATATGTTGGAAAAAAAATATTTATGCCATTATACAGCTTACCAGCACTTCTTTAGTTCATGGCTGGTTTTGAAGAGTGCAGATGTGTTCCCGGTCCACCTAAGATTGTCACGCTGTGCCCAGGAGGCATGTATGGGGTGAGGGGAGTGCGGGTTGGGGAAGGGAGTGCTATAGACAATGAAGGACTGTTTTCTTGTTACAGGTTTGAAATAAAACAAAAAGCACCTCAGACCATTTTTCCTTTTCCACACACCCACCGGGTGGGCTCCCACTGTGTCCTATCATTTGGGGGGTCATGTTAGCCACACTGAGGTGGGCTCCCAGAGTGGCACACAATGGCAGCAGGAAAATGCTGATGTGATGTGGGGGTTAAACATGCCAACAGAGGATTGGGCACCCCATCGGCAAGGGTGTCAGGGGGATGATGCCAAGGGGGATTGGGCGACCCCCTTAGCACACAAACACAGGAATGGGGCACATATGCCAGTGGGGATTGGGCTTCCCCATTGGCAAATGAACTAGGGAGGGGGCATGCTGACAGATGGATTAGTCATGCCCAAAGTCAGCTTGCTAGGGACTGCAAGAGGCAGATGGCAATAGCAACTACCATGTTTATTGAAAAAGGACACCAGACAAGGCAAACTGTGATTCATCACTGGAATTAGGGACCACCTCAGCAGCAAAAACAGCTGATTGTTAATGATGGGGCACTCCCTGACTGCAGTGGTGAGTTTCTCTCAAGTTGGTGGCATGCTCCTCTATTGGCACCACAGAGACCAGTCCCAAGATGGACAGCTGGCATTCACCACAACACTGCCACATCTCCACAACTCAATACAACAGCAAGCTGACGCAATATGTTTCTTGTGCATGTGTGCAAGCAAACATAAAAATACCTAACTATATGCTAAATCTAATAAGGGAATGGAATGGAGTGTTAGGGAGGGTTTATGTACAGCAGGGGTAATAGAGTATACTGAGCCAGTTGTGAAAACTGTGAGGGGAAATTCTAGCTTTGTTCACATGGGCCCCAGGCTTTGGAGTAGTCTGCCTGGTCACCTGAGGCACCATACAAGTACAATATCTTGGAATGCCATAAGATCTTGGTTTGTTGATGCTGCTAAATCTCTTAAAACTTGCTGTGGCTGAGCTATGTATGTTTATCTATTGCTAAATGTAAGATTTTGCTGTGTTTGCATTGTATGCTGTTATTGTATGCTTTGTAAATTTTACTGTGGAATTGCTATTTTTGTATCCTGGGACCCCATTGAAAATTGGGTTATCCTTTTCTGATGCTCAGAATAATATTTTTACTACTACTAACAAATCTCTGTCATGCCTTATTGCTTAAATGCCCCAGCGGTCTTTGGTAGGAATACTATCTTCTCCTATTTACCTCAGGGATCAGTTCTGGGGCCAGTCCTCTTCAGTATCTTCATCAGTGACATTGCAGATGGACTGCAGGGTATGGTTTGTCTGTTTGCAGATGACACCAAGATCTGCAACAGAGTAGATGATCCAGATGGGGTAGGCAGAATGAGAAGAGTTCTGGATAAACTAGCAAAATGGTCAGAAGAGTGACAACTTGGGTTTAATGCAAAGCAGTGCAAGATCATGCACATAGGGAAGAGAAACCCCAATGCCACCTATAGGCTGGGAAGGAAGTTGCTGGCAGTCACAAGGGAAGAAAGAGACTTGGAAATTATTATCACCGATGACCTGAAATCATCCAAGCAGACCACTAAAGCAGTAGGTAAGGCTAGGGGGATGCTGGGGTATGTTAGTAGGGGTATCACAAGTCGTAAGAGGGAGGTAATAATCCTTCTTTGCAAGACACTGGTTAGGCCCCATCTGGAGTACTGTGTGCAGTACTGGAGGCCACATCTTCACAAGAACATTAACCAAATTGAGGCAGTCCAAAGAAGGAAAACCAAAATGATGCAGGGACTGCATCAGAAAACATATGAGGACAGATTAACCCTAGAGCAAAGGAGGGAGAGAAGTGATATGATCAAAACATTCAAACACCTTAAGGGCATTAACAAGGTTAAAGAGTCTAACATGTTTCAATATAAGAAAAGATTAGCAGGACAAGAGGACACAGCATGAGATTAGAGGGAGGCCAATTAAGGAGTAATGTGAGGAAGTTCTTTTTCACAGAAAGGGTGGTAGATGCGTGGAATGGCCTACCTCAGGAAGTGCTGGATAGGAATATAGTGCAGAGCTTCAAACATGCATGGGATAGGCATAAGGGAGCAATACAGATGAGTATGAATAGCTAGGCCATTGACAGAGCAAAGGCCAATGGCTTATTTATAAGGTAGAAAAAGAAATGGGCAGACTGGACGGGCCTTGTGGTCCTTATCTGCCATCAACTTCTATGTTTCTGGGTTTCTATTTCCTACTCCATGCAAGTATCAGACAAGTATGGCAGTAGCTGTCGATGCCCAGTGGGTTTACAAGTCCATTTACAGTCAATGGTTAGGTCCATGGCTGATTGCAGATGGCATACTGCAATGTAGAAAACAATACTACTAGACTGAAGAAGACAGTATTAAGTATTTTCCACCTTAAAAAAATAATGTGGTATTTTTTTCTGATTGCTTTCAGAAAATAAGATTTCATCTTAAAAAGTGTGTTCTTAAATGTACTTGAACATTTTTTTTTCATATTAACACTGTTTAGTAACATACAAAATCTATAACATCTAGATTCTTAGTTTTCCTTAAATTTAATTTAAGTCTGTTTTCTATTAATATCAATACATTTTGCTTAAGATTTGCTCAAAATTGCAAAAAGGCCAGATAAGTTTATTCAGGACACGAGACACTGAACAACGGCCTTGGTGCTTCAACCACATGGGTCTTCCTCAGAGGACCATTGTTCTGTCTTTTGTCCTGAATAAACTCACCTGTTTTTTTGTTTTTTTTAGCAGTTTTGAGCATCAGTCTTTCCTTTCGGAGTGCCACCTGTTTATCTGTCTGTGAAAGTTGGGATTTTTTTTCCTTGCTGAGCATTGGCACAGGATCCTGAGTGCCCTATCATCATGGTTTCTTCAAAATATATACAGTGGAGCCAGCCAGGATACTGCAGTACATTGTAATAATCAACATGTCTCAAAATGCTGATTGAAAAAAGGGGCTTATCTGTCACTGAATTGCACAGTTCCCTGCAGCATTCTGCAGTAACTCTGCAAAGTATTGCATTGCATCCCATCTGGCCCCACTGTATGTTATATGCATTCTGCCTACATGGATTACATTTCATCTATGAAGTTTTTCATTTACCAATAACTGTTTTAAAAAGGTTTACACAATAAAAGTAGATTTCTGATGGTTTCTTATGTGACTGATTTTTTTCTTAAAACATCAAGTGAATCCAGTCTTTTTTATTTTGAAAAGGGAAATGTTCTTAGCCTAGCACATTGGAAGAAATGTGCTTTCTCGATCTCAGAATTATGATCTCAGGCATTCTGAGTATACTCATGGAAATAATTTTCTAGCTGGGGGCTCCTAACTTGGGGGGCACATTCCCAGGAATCCCTCTCCAATATAGAAACATGGATTTTGATGACATATAAGGACCACTTGGTCCACCTAGTCTGCTTATTTCCCTACCTGTTTCATACATCACAGATCCTAAATGATCTGCGGCCTACCCTCTCTTTCCTATAACTAGAGTTCCTTTACGTCTGTCCCATGCGTTTTTGAATTGCCCTAATTTTTTTTTCCCCTACAACCTCTGCTGGGAGGCTGGTCCACGGATTCACCACCCTTTCCATGAAAAAATACTCTTGCTGATTTATAGGAATACTTATGGTCTGAATCTGCCCACAGTCTGTCACCAATGACACACCATTCATGATATACCTAAGAGTCAATTTTTATTTGTCATATGAAATGGTGGGATGGAGGACAATTTTCAGAGGGGAGCTGTTGATTTGACAAAAAGACTTGTGGAAAGAGGATATAGCAGGAACATTATTTTTGAAGTGAGGGAATTTGCCTATTCTCAGGATCGGCTTCTACTATTAGAAGACAAAATTAATAGGGATGATGCTGAGTCTAGGTTCAGCTTGGTGATTACTACCATGCACATGCTAGATATCTGGAAATTGTTGTCAGAAAACATTAGAAAGTTCTATCTTGCAATGTGAGCTTCAAGGACATTGCACAGCATCCCCTAGAATGGCATGCCGAAGGGTGCCCACATTAAGGGATATGTTAGTCAATAGTCATTAAATGGAAAGTAATAACACTATCTGGTTAAATCATAGTACAAGTGGGAGTTACCCATGCAAAAGATGTATAAATTGCAGGCATGTTGTGGCAGGGAAAGAGTTCAGAATTCACCACACAGGGAAAAACTTTTGAGATCTGAAAACTCATTACATGCGACTCTGCTGGGTAATTTACCTAGCAGAATACATATGCAGTGTTTTCTATGTGGGTAAAGCCACTAGAAATTTTAAAACATGGATTGGGGAATGCTAAAAATACCACCAACAGGTTAATCTGGTTCAGTGTCAGTTGGCATCCATCTGTATCCCTCCTCCCTCGGGACAAGGCTGAAAATAGGCAGAATTGCCTTGACCTCCTTTCCCAGTCAACAAAAACAAAATAAATAAATAACTCAGAGAAATTGATAGGGGTGACCCCTACATATGCTACAGCAGCACATATTTTGGAGGTGCTAGATAGAAGGGAAAACAAATTCATGTTCTGAGCCTTGGACAAAATAAATTCCAAATCAAGGGGTGAGTATGTTCTTGGCTGCCTCAGCCTGTGATAAAGGACCAGCCAGTCCAAAATACATCAGCTGGACATGAACTACATGGGTCATACTAGGAGTCATACTATGAAAGGTAGACATACAGAAGGCCTTAGACCATATATGTATATCTCCAGCCAAGCTAGTACAATCACACAGAGCTATAATAGAAACATAGAAACATAGAATTTGACGGCAGATAATGACCGCTTGGCCCACCCAGTCTGCCCATTTTCCTACCTAATGGATAAGCTGCAGATTCTAGTTAACCAGCAGCCTACTCCTTCCTAACCCCCCAGAATTGCCTTATGACTGTCACATGCATGCTTGAATTCCACCACTGTTTTTGACTCCACAACCTCCTCTGAAAGGCCGTTCCATGCATCCACAACCCTCTCTGTGAAAAAATACTTCCTTAAATTACCTCCGAGCTGCCTCCCCCCTATCTTCAAGTTGTGCCCCCTTGTTCTTGCACACCTCTTTTTTTGAAAGATGCTACCCTCTTGGACTTTGTTGATTCCCTTGAGGTACTTGAAAGTTTCTATCATGTCCCCTCTCCCTCCTTTCCTCGAGGCTATATGTATTAAGCTCCTTAAGTCTCTCTTCATATGTCTTCCAGTGCAGACCCTGCACCATTTTAGTTGCCCTCCTCTGGACAGCTTCCATCCTGTCTATGTCTTTGTGGAGATTGGGTCCCAGAACTGCATGCAGTACTCCAGATGGGGTCTCACCAGCTGTCTGTACAGAGGGATAATAACTTCCTGTTTTCTACTGGTGATGCCTCTCCCTATGCATCCCAGTATCCCCCCAGCCCTCCTTGCTGCCCTCTCACATTGCTTGCCCACCTTTAGGTCATCTGATATGACTACCCCCAGGTCCCTTTCCATTTTTGTTGTTGTTAGTATCTCACCCCCATTGTGTACTCCTCCCCTGGGTTTTTGTTTCCCAGGTGCATTACCTTGCACTTCTTAGCATTGAATCTAAGCTGCCATACATTTGACCATTCCTCTAACCTTGCCAAGTCCCTTCTCATCCTTTCCACCCCACCTTGTGCATCAACTCTGTTCAGATCTTTGTTTCATCTGCAAAGAGACATCTTTTCCTTCAGTCCTCTGCAATGTCACTTATTAAGACATTAAGAGGACTGATCCTAATCCTAAACCCTACGGTACCCCATTGGTAACCCCTTTCTTCACAGTGGACTCCATTTACTATTACTCTCTGTGTCCTATTTTCCAGCCAATTCTTTACCCAGGCTGTCATCTTGGGACCCACTCCCAGGCTGGCTAACTTGTATAATCTCTTGTGTGGGACTGTGTCAAATACCTTGCTAAAGTCTAGGTAGGCCATGTCCACAGTCCCTCCTGATCTACTACTTTGGTCACCCAGTCAAAGAAATTTATCAGATTTGTCTGGCATGACCTTCCAGCTGTGAATCCATGCTGCCTTGGTCCTGTGCCCCTCTGGCCTCTAGATACTTGACAATTCTTTCCTTCAGAAGTGATTCCACCATTTTCCCTACCACTGAGGTTAAACTAACAGATCTGTAGTTTTTTGCTTCTGCCTTGCTCCCACTTTTGTGAAGGGGAATCACATCTGCCCTCCTCCAGTCCTCGGGTACCACCCCATCCTCCCATGATTTGTTAAAGAGGGTAGTCAGTGGTGTCACTAGTTCTACCCTTAGTTCTTTTAGAATTCTGGGATGAATCTCATCGCGCCCCATTGCTTTGTCCACCTTCAGTTTTAAGAGTTCTTCCAGAACCCTTTCTTCTGTAAATGGGCTGGTATCAACTTCTGTATCCAGAGTGTTTCTACTGTTTGTTTTAGGTACCTCCCCTTTTCCTTTGTAAATACTAAGCAAAAATATTTGTTTAGTATCTCTGCCTTTTCACAGTCACCCTCTGCCCACCCTCCCTCCCCTTTATAAAGCCTCACTATCCCTTCCTTGGTCTTCCTTCGCTCCCTGATGTACCTATAAAAGGTTTTATCCCCCTTCTTAACTGAGTTGGCTATCTTTTCCTTGGTTTGGGCCTTTGCTGTTCTGACTGCCTTCCCAACTTCCTTTTGCTTTAACTGATACAGTTCTCTGTCCTGCTCCTTCTGTGATTCCTGGTACTTCCTGAATGCTTTCTTTTTCTCTTCAACCTTCACTGCCACCTCCTTGAAAACCATAGTGGTTTCTTACATTGTTTCGTTTGTTTATTTGCTTCACACAAGGCTTGTTACCTCTGTGATGGCAGTTTTATTATTCCCATTGTTCTTCCACCTCCTTCCTGCCCATTTGCTAGTGCATCCTTAGGCACTTACCCATTTTGGCAAAGTCAGCCCTTCTAAAGTCCAGTACTTTTGCCTTTGTATGGCTTGACTCTATTGCTGTGTTTATTGTGAACCATACTGTTTGATGGTCGCTAGTTCCCAGATGGCTACCCACTTTTACATCTGTGATCCTCTCTTCATCTCCATTTGAGAGAATCAGGTCTGAGGATGCTGTCTCTTGAGTGGGCTCTAATACTAGTTGTCTAAGGCATGCCCCCTGTAGGGCATCTAGAATAACCCCACTCTTCGAAGTGGCTGCTGCAACTGCACTCCAGTTAACATCTGGCATATTCAGATCACCCATCAGCAATATCTCCCCTTTTTCTGCCATTCTGAGTATACTTTCTATTATTTCCTTGTCCATTTCCTCCTCCTGAGAAGGGTCTGTATACAACCTGTGCGGATTGTGGTGCCATTGCCGGTCTCAAATTTACCCACAGTGCTTCTTCTCCTCCTCCCTGTTTACCCTTTTGTACTATTACTTTGATTCCTTCCCTTATGTAAAGAGCTACTCCTCCTCCTGTTTTGCCCTCCCTGTCCCTCCTATAGATAGTGTATCCTGGTATATTTATGTCTCAGTCTTGGTTTTGTGTGTACCATGTTTCTGTGACTGCCACGATATCCAGATGTTCCTCCTCCATCAAGGCCACTAATTCAGGAAGCTTATTACTCAGACTATGGGCATTGGTACTCATTGCTCTCCATTTTATGATGACTTTACCTTCTGTTGCAGCATCCCACACTGACCTTTCTTCCTCTGTCTTTTTCTCATTTAGTACCCTGTTTTGTAGGAGAGGCTGGGATTTTCCTGCTGCTTATCAGTGCCTCCCCCCTTGACTAGTTTAAAAGCTTGCCAATGAAGCATTTAAACCGATTGCTCAAAAGACTTGTTCCTTTCCTGGCCAGATGCAGACCATCCTGCTAGTATAGGCTGGTGTCCCTCCAGGTGGAACCCCAGTCCCCAATGAAGCCAAACCCCTGTGCTCCACACCATTTTTTCAATCATTCATTAAACTGCATGGTGCAAAGTACCCTCGCTTCACCCATGCCACTGACAGGCAGCACCTCTGAGAAGGATACTGGGTGTACTACTTGTCTTAGGCCCCTCCCCAATTCTACAAAGTCCTCCTGCACTGCTCTAATCTCATGATGTGCCAAGTCATTTGTCCCTAGGTGGACAATGACATCCAGCTCAGAATCTCGTGCAGCTGTTCTCGTGATCCTGAGGATGTGCTTCCTGTCCCTCCAAGCCATGGCACCAGGCAGGCTCCTTACTTCAGTTTTCCCTGCTCCCCCCAGTTCTATCCCCCAAATAACTGAGTCCCCCACCAGGAGCTACTTCCTTTCCTTGTGGTATCCTCTGCCTCCTTCCTGTGGGCCTCCCTTGTGACAGTTGTCCTCAGCCTCCTTAGTCTCCTCTGTGGGTGCATGATTTATAGCGATCTAAATTTGTTTGAATTTGTTAAAGTTATTAGATTCTATTATTGAACTAAGTAATGAATTCCATAGGTGAATAATTCTTTGGGTGTAATAACGCCTGTATTTGCTGCTGCTTGTGACTTCTAAGGTCATGGTCACGTTGGTTAAAATACATACCTATTTCAGACATTAGATCTCTGTCAGTTGATATTTTGTACATTAATCAGAGTTCCCCTCTCATTCTTTGCTGCTTTAGGGAGTACAGGTTTAATTCATCCAGCCTTACAATGTACCCTTTATCATGTACATTAGTAAAGAGTTTTGTAAGTATCCCTTCTCAGATATGAGCTCTTTAGGGGAGAGCAATAGTCGAGATATGGTTTTACATAGGCCTTGTACAATGGCAAAATGCAACCCCTGTCTCTTGAAGTAACACTCCTTTTAATACTTCCTATGAGTATATTTGTATGATTTATGACATGATTACAATGACTGCTGAAGGATAGATTAGAGCTGATTATTACTCCAAGGCCAGTTTGCTCTACAACAGGAGATAATACATGACCATTTAGTGTATACTGATTTTGCTTATTTGTGGTTCCCATATGCATAATGACACATTTACTAATATTAAACGCCATATGATTATCAACCCAGTCCTGTAATATTTTTAAGTCATTTATAAGATTCAGAATATCATCCTCATTTTTAAGTTGAGTGGCTAGCTTAGTATCATTCACAAACTTGATGGCAAAACTATTTATAGTAGTGGTCAGGTCAGATATAAAAATGGAGAACAGTGTTGGACCCAATACTGACCCCTGGGGCACTCTGTTGGTGACATGGCATAAGTCAGACATGTACCCTCGAATGCATACTCTCTGGGTACAGTGATTCAACCATTTTTCCACCCAGTTGATAATTGTGTTTATTTCCAGTGTCCTCATTTTAGTTATTAGAGTGTCACGTGGCACTTTATCAAAGGCTTTTCAGAAATCCAAGTAGACTATGTCCACTGGTATGTTGCTGTCAAGCGTTTTATTAATGTACTTGTAGAAAATTAAATTCCCAGATAAGCAGGGCCTGTTGTTCCTAAAACCATGTTGTGTACGGTCTACTAGTCTTTTGTTTTTTAACTCATCGTTCAATTTAGTTTTAAGTAGAGATTCAAAGATCTTTCCCAGAATACTAGTCAGACTAATGGGTCTGTAGTTTGAGATGTCCCCATGATTACCCCTTTTAAAGATGGTGGTAACAGCAGCAATCTTTCAGTCACTTGGTGTCTCATGACACATTTAGGACATATTGAGTATTTTATGAAGTGGATCCACCTACCCGTTCCTGATTTCCCTAAGTAGTCTGGGGTGCAATTTATCAGGTCCAGGAGATTTATTTTTATTAATGCAATTCAGTTTGTCCAAGATTTCAGTTTTGGACATCTCCAAAAGGTTATAAGCCTTGTTTCTAAGAGGTATATTATTGACTGTATTTTTTGTATTAAAGACTGAACTAAATATTTATTAAATTCTTCAATGATAGCCTGGGGAGCAGTGACTACCTCTGAATTTATAGTCAAGATTCCTATAGTCTTGGGTGTTTGTTTTTTGCAATTAATGTAAGAGAAAAATGTTTACCTCCATCATTCCTATAGGCTAGTCTAAATTCAAACCTTTTTTCCCCCTAGTTTAATCTTGTTTTTACAATTCTTTAAGAGTGTCATATCTCTTTTTATTATAATCGCTGTTGTCCGTTTTCATGATTTTATATACCCTCTTTTTTGCTTCATTAATTTGGTTATGCTAGGGTAATCCACAAAGGGATTTTACCCTTTTGATTGTAGGTAACCTTATTTGGGACATATTTAGCCTCGAGTTCTAGAATTTTACTCTTAACTCTTATCCAGAGCTTGGTTGGGGAGTCTGCTTTTTTAACATGTCAGATTGTAATTTTTAATAAAGCCAACAAAGCTGTATTCCTCTGGAGCCTGGTGTTCACTTATTCCGAGATGGTGAGTGCCCGATTTTGAGCCTTTCCTAGCTTCATGTTTGTCGAGGAGAACATCATATTTTAGATAATACCCATTTGAACAGTTTGCAGCCAGTGCTGCCTACGCTAGCTCTGGGGAACAATGTCATACTCATACCCCATCAGTGACTCCTTCATTCATGATTCTGCTGCCTGCACTTGGTCAGGGAACAATAATGCTTATTGCTTGGCTCCTCCACTCTCAATCCCACTGCCTGCTTTATGATCAGGGATTAACAGCTCTCTCATCCACCACTGATAGCTCCAGCCCCTCTGTAAGGCATTTCACAGTCAGAAATGCAGAGACATTTGATATATCACTTAAATGCAACAAATCCCAAATCCTAAGGTCTAAGGTATTAAGTTCCCATGAGGGGCCAAACAACTGCTCTATGGCTCTTCAGGGGTATTACTGCATAACTAGTCAAGCAAGAATTACTATAATTGTAAAAAAAAAACAGATATCAGAGGAGAGATGGATAAGCATAAAAAACAAAAGACAGGCAATGGAGCAGAGATGGACGAGTGTGTAAAAACTTACTGAAGCAGAGATTCAGCAACTACTTAATTTTCTTTCATATCTTTTTTTTTCTCAGATTTCAGGGTATTCTTATTTGCATTCAAGATGTATTATTTCATAGTTGTTAGTAATACATAATCACCATGCAGGATGAAGTGTGTTTGGTGCTTGGCAAAACATTCCTTAGCTCTTAATTTTATTAGTTTTAGTTTTAAGGAGATTCACTACAGTTTTAAATAATGCATAAATAGCACTGCATAGCTCTCTGTATGATGATCATGAATATACAGGCATCCTAGATGAAAACCATGTCCATGACAGTATTAATTCATATTTCTAGTGTGGCATGAATGAGGATGCATTTAACTACAATACATGGAAAGTACAAGGAACTACATTAGTTGAAACAAAAATGGTCAATTGATAAGATGTTCTGGAATGCAGAAGAGATCATTTCATTATTTACTTCTTCCTGCACAGTCTAGGAGTACTGCCCAAACATCAGCATGCACTCAAGACTTTGCCACAGGAGTTGCATTTACCTCATTGTTTATTAGAAGCACTTAAGTGCTGTTACAGTAATGCTGGCGGCATGAAAAATGCAACATGCAGACAGTATTTTTACTCAGGAATACTATAGTGAAACAAAGCTTCTAAAAGCTTCTTAATGCTCTGTTGTTGGTTTACAGAAGTCCCTGGTTTTCTTTTTTATAATGCAGTTTAATAAATGGACAATAGTTGAGTAGGGCACTTGTTTAATTTTTAAAGAAATACAAATGTGGGGGTTGGGAACCACTTCTCTTTCGGAAAGGGGCTGTTTGTTGTTGTTTCCCAGTCACTACTGCTAGCTTCCGCAGACTCTGATCTTGCTGCTTCTGCTTTCTGCCTTGATCTTTGTCCTGAGAAGGGGGACTTTTTTTGTCCCTGGAGCACTGTTGCTTTCTGTTCCCTGTCTCTGATCAGTTAGGTTTGCTATCCCCCTTCATTTTTGGGGAAGGGCTGCAGACCCTCACACAATATGAGACATGTACGGAGGCAGCAGCAGTAACCCCCTCACCACAATACAAGGGTGAGAGATGAAAGCAGCAGGGTCATCACAAACACAGTTAGTCAGAGTCCTAGGGAACCAGCAGCTGAGAACTGCAGATAACAACAAATTGCTCCCCCCCCCCAGCTAGACATGGATCAGAGGTAAAAGCAGCATTAGCAGGACTGTTGCAAGCACACCTAAGTGGAGTCTGTGGGAGCCAGCAGAAGTAATCCAGAGACAACAAGCTGCTCCCACCCTCACTGGACAAGGGTCAGGGGTGAAAGTGACCAATGCTACATGTGGTCTGTCTGTGAGATGCAGGCTCCCCACATGTGTTTCCCCCATTCCACCCTCATTGTTGGGATGGGGCTGCAGTCGTTGCAAGATATGATACTTGGAGAGAAGCAACAGCAGTGGCAGCAGACCTTGGGCCCCTGGTAGGAGCTGGGAGCCCAGCAATGCCAGAATGCACAATTTCACTACTTTTATTTGATTTGACTATAGCATTTTGCCCCACTCATCTCAGAACCTCTGGATTTTTCTTGGCAAGCAGCAACACTTGCACTCTTGGGAAAGTACACAGCCCCCACCCATGAAGAACTGGCAGATTATGCTCTGTAGGCTCTGAACCAACCAACTGAGCAGCCTTAGGATTTGTGCACCAGCTTCATCTCTGGCTCTGGAAAAATGCCTCTTTCAAGAGAAGCCTGGTGAGTAACCACAGCTTCTGTCATACTGGTATTTGTAGAATATAGCTGTTTACAGTATGTCTGTCATCATGTGCATATTGTGTGTGTAGAGAAGACTGTTTATGACTCGTTAGCTGCTGAGGTAGGGTGACTGACATCAAGTCAGAAGATCTTAACCCTTTAATCTCTAGCAGGGGTGTGGGGGGAGATCTGTCAGGAGTGATGCCTCTGACAGTGTGTGACTGTGTACGCTGCACAGTTATGAGACTCTGCAGTATCTCTTGCTAGCACTGACTCACCTATAGCATCAGCAAGTGCAGAAGGTCATTCCATGAATTGATTGCTCACCTGCTGGTACCCATTGTAGGTCTGTAGGCAATGGCGCAGTTTTATTGTTTCTTGCATGTACTAATAACCCAGAACCTCCTACTGTATCATATTGCTTTGTTCTGTCCTCAGTTACAAGGCTCACTTTCCTCTTTGAAGATACTGCTGGAGGCACAACATGCAAATATCTGGAATATGAGATTTGGTTAATTATTTACATTGCTAGCCTGTCTGGCTCTGCAATCCCTTCACCATGGGTGCAGCAGCAATGCAGATATATTTTTTCTATAAATTTCTCTTCCCAATTATTTATTATTAAGGAAATTTGCAGAACCATTGTATCTTAATGCTTTACACTTACATTTCTCCCTTGTATTAATTGAAATCATAATCCTCTTTCCATAGGAATAACTGTGATGTCACAAGCAATGTAGCATGACCACAGGTGGAGAAAACACAACTAAAGCAAATTAACTCTTTAATGAACAAATATCCTGTTTTCATGAAAATAGGCTCAGTGATACATACTGGGGAGGAGAAAAAATGAACTTATGTGAAATATAAGCTGAACTATGTCTAAATATAAAAAAAATTTAAGTTCTGGAGTCATCAGCTGCTGTTAAAATAATTCAATGAAGCATGTTTATACATTTCTATACTGATGTGGATACTTTCTCCTTACAATGATGGGTCAGAGTCTGCCTGAACCACTTAGTTCACCTTTCCCAGGCGAGGACAGGTCTGAATTAGCTTGCAGTTGATGTTCTCTTTCTCTATTTTAATCAGCAAGCAGTAAGCTTTAGGGCAATGGAATATTGTGTTGAAATCATAGAGAATCGGCTGTGTACAATGGCACAGCACTGCTATGTGTGGGTGTAAAGTGAGTCACAGTAAAGCTCAGGGGAGTTAAACCTGAGTGTCAGATGATGGGGACTTTTAATGGATCTCATGCATGGGGGACAGTAATTGCCATTTATTGGGCGGGTGGAGTTGATCTGTGTATGGTGTTAAGGGTGTTAACATTACTCTCTAGTTACTCACTCCAAGAAATGTACACTCTCCAGTATTTCATTCAGTCTTCGCCATTTACATGCCCCAATGTAATAAAATCTAAAGTTCTCCCCTTGTGGTGATTAACTATGGAACAATGTTTTCCTTTTATCTACAGCTAATAGTAGGATTTATGAACATTTTACTTCTGTACTGAACATATGCCTTCTCTGCATTCACATTGCAATATCAGCACAAAGAGAAAACTAGGAGTGTACTGAAAGACAAGAGTGCACGGTTTGGTAACCATGGTTACAGAGCACAGAAATTGGCACCTGCCACATTACAGAACTATTCCAGTTGTGCATATTTGTAATTGTCTTTGGCCTGTATGTTATCTTGACCTTAAGCACTTTCCTAATTATATGTATAGCTTCTATATACCAGTATCACAAGTATGTGGCCCAGGATCTCGCAGCTCGGCTTCAATGCCAAAAAATGCAAAGTTATGCACATTGGAGGCAAGAATCCCAGGATGGAGTACTACCTGGGTGGAGTCCAGCTTTCTGCATCAGAGGAGAAGAAGGATCTGGGAATGATGATCACTAGTGACCTGAAGCACTTCATGCAGTGCAAGAAAGGAGCAGCAATGGCAAACAAGATACTGGGATGCATAGTTAGTGGTGGATCAGCAGTAGGAGAGAAGATGTTATACTACCGTTGTACAGGTCACTGGTAAAGCCATATCTAGAACATGGTGTTCAGTACTGGCACCGACACCTCAAAAAAGACATTAACCTGCTGGAGATGGTCCAGAGGAGGGCTACAAAGATGATAGTGGGTCAGCAGGGTAAGGCATATGAGAAGAGGTTGAGGGCACTGAACATGTGCTCCTTGAAGGAAAGGAGTGAGAGAGAGAGAGAGAGAGAGAGAGAGAGAGAGAACATGATTGGGGCCTTTAAATACTTGGAAGGGATAAATAAACTAGATAAGGAGGGTTTCTTTAAGCTGAGTGGCAACCATAACATGAGGGGGCACAGTCTTAAGCTGGAGAGGGAAGGTTTAGGAGGGAGGTCAGGAAGCACTTCTTCACAGAGGATGATGTACACTTGGAATGCTCTGCCAGAAAAGGTTGTCTTGTTGAAGACAGTGGGCAGTTTCAAGAGAAGCTGGGATAGGCATAGGAGGAAGGCAAGGATCATAAGTAGAGAGGATGGGAGGAGGGGGAAGGGGGAAGGGGGGCATGGACAGTAACTCAAGCTGTGAACCCTGCAATAGAAGCAGACTAGATATCCTAAATGGCCTTCTTCTGCTGGCTTCTTCATATGTTCGTATATGTATCTTGTGGTTTGATCCTGCAATAGGATCAGCTTAACTATGATGGCTATTACAGTATTAGTAGCTAAATCATATAGAAACTTAATTGGTTATGCCACCAGTGGGAAGAAGAGGAGTGGGGGTTGGGGTGGGGGCCACAGATGAAGTGATAGAGGTGGATAGGGTGAGGACAGGGCTGCTAGCATTGAGGAAAGATAAATCCTCAGGCCCAGATGGTGTACACTCAAGGGTGCTGAGGGAACTGGCAGAGGAGCTTGCAGATCCACTGGCTGGCATATTCAATAGTTGACTGAAATTAGAAGGGGTACCATAGGACTGGAGAACAGCGCATGTAGTGCCCCTTCATAAGACTGGTCTCAAGGACTTCCCAGGGAATTAAACAGGTTAGTCTGATCTCAATTGTGTGCAAGCTTATGGAGACTATACTAAAAGAGCAACTCCCTATTATAATAAAAAGCCTAAAAACACTTGAACTGCACCAATTATGTGTTAACCTTATTGTTTTCTAGTTTTTTTTGTTCACTTTCCCCTGTTGTTGGTCTACGAAATAATGTAGCTAACGCAGCAATTATTCCACTGAGTCTTTCAAACTGTATCCAACTCTGCCCTGCTAACCACACATTTGCTGTTTGTGATATCACAGTCTATTGTTATGTTGAGCACTATGATGTCATAAACAAAGGCACTGTGAGGTTGACAGGGGAGAGGCAAATGTGTTCAAGTGTTTTTTATACAGATCTTTTAGGTGGACTACCAAGATGGTCTGTAAATGTTGGATGGAAACACTGAAAATAAAAAAAATCATTCTTTAGTAAATTGTAAAGGTTGAAACATCTTATTCTTAAAGACACATGCTGAAGTGCAAAGTTGCTCTTTAAGGAAAAGTTGGCAGAGTATCTAGACAAGCATGGTCTCCAGGATGTGAAACAGCATGGGTTTATGGGAGGGAGGTCATGTCAATGAATCTGGTTGACTTCTTTTAATGGGTCATCAAAACAGTGGAAAGGAGTCGAGTGGTGGTCATCATGTACCTGGACTTCAGCAAGGCCTTTGACTCTGTACTCCTCAATAGGTTGATCAGGAAGTTGGCAGATCTTGGGGTTGGGGAGAAGATGACCAGATGGGTGAAAAACTGCCTGAGGGGCAGAACCAAGAGATTGGTGGTAAGAGAAGAGCTATCTTGCAGCAAGGAGGTCACCAGTGGGGTCCCGAAGGACTCAGTGCTAGGACTGGTGCTGTTCTGTGTCTTCATAAATGATATTGGGGATGGCATTACAGGCAAAACATGCCTATTCATAGATGACAGCAAGCTCTGTGTGTGTTGGGGGTGGGGGGCCCAGCAGAAGGGATGCATTACCTAAGAGAGGATCTGGAAAAACTAGAGAGGTGATCTGGGATTTGGCAGCTTGGCTTCAATGCAAAGAAATGCAAAGTTATGCACATTGGAGCCAAGAACTTAGGATAGAGTACAGTGTGGGAGAGGCCTGGGAATCTGCATCGGAGGAGGAGAAAGCTCTATGTGTAATGATCACTAGTGGCCTGAAGTACTTCATGCAGTGTAGGAAGGCAGCAGTAAAAACAAATAAAATGTTGGGTTGCATTACCAGCGGGATCAGCAGCAGGCAAGAGGAGGTAATACTACCCTTATATCATAAGTGAGGCTGAATCTGGAGTACAGTGTGCAGTCCTGGTATCTATACCTTAGAAAGGACATTAACGTGCTTGAGATTGTACAAAGAAGGGCAATGATGATGATCATGGTTCAGCAGGGTAAAACATAAAAGGAGAGGTTGGAGGCCCTAAATACATACCCCTGGAGGAGTCGGGAGAGAGGGGAAAGAGAGGGGATATGACTGAAACCTTCAAGTATACCGAAAGGGTGACTCAATCGCACTGCCCGTCATTGGAGCAACTTGGGAAGGTGGGTGACTGGATTGGGGGGCGTAAGAAATAGCAACATCCCATCGCTACATGTCTACACACGTGGGGGGAGCAAGCACCGTCGAGTGTGGGGTGGGAGGGGATGGAGGGGTTGTAGGGGTGGTGCCATGGCAAGCTGCTGAGCTGCTTCTGTAGAGTGGTGGGCAGGTTCAGGGCTGGGGTGGGGTGGGAATGGTGCTGGGTTCAGGTCCGGGTGCAGGTACTTTTTACTGTACCCAGCCCAGATTGTTATTTTTTCCACATTTGCACTCCCCAACATGCACCCCCCCTGGAGTTGAGAATCCTTAAGTGGGGGGTGGGGTGGGGGGCAGCCCCCACATAAAGCAGAAAATCCCAACTCCCCAGCACCATTTTGCTGTGTACTGGGGAGTACTGTACATAGAAACATAGACTCTGATGTCAGATAAGGACTGCTTGGCCCACCTAGTCAGCCCATTTCCCTACCTAGAGGATAAGCTGCAGATCCTATTTAACCAACAGCCTATTTCTTCCTACCCCCCACAAAAATTGCCTTATGTCTGTCCCATGCATTCTTGAATTCTCCCACAGTTTTAGACCCCAGAACATCCTCAGGAAGGCTGTTCCATGCATCCACCATCCTCTCTGTGAAAAAATACTTCCTCACATTGCCCCTGAATCGCCCTCCTTCTATCTTTAAATTGTGTCCCCTTGTTCTTGCAAGTCTCTTTTTCTGAAAGATGCTACCCTCTTGGACTTTGTTGATTCCACTGAGGTACTTAAACATTTCTATCATGCCCCCCACCTTTCCTCCAGGGTATACATATTAAGCTCCTTTAGTATCTCCTCATATGGCTTTTCTTGCAGACCCTGCACCATTTTAGTTGCCCTCCTCTGCACTGCCTCCATCCTGTCTATGTCTTTGCAGAGACGGGGTCTTCAGAACTGGATGCAGTACTCCAGATGGGGTTTCACCAACTGTCTGTATAGTGGGGGATAGCAACTTCCTGTTTTCTGCTAGTGATACCTCTCCCTATATATCCCAGTATCACCCCAGCCCTCCCTACCGCCTTCTCACATTGCTTGCCAACCTTAAGGTCATCTGATATGATTATCCTCAGGTCTCTTTCTATTTTTGTTGTTGTTACTACTTCCCCCCCATTGTGTAATCTACCCTTGGGTTTCTGTTTCCCAGGTACATTACCTTGCACTTCTTAGCATTGAATCTATGCTGCCATACATTTGACCATTCCTCTAACCTTGCCAAGTCCCTTCTCATCCTTTCCACCCCACCTTGTGCATCAACTCAGTTAAAGGCACACCTTGATGCCTGTCACTGGCTTCATGGTGGGGGGGTGGAATGGCATGAGCATTAAAGCTGGCAATCCAAAGGCACATCCCTGATGCCTGTCAGACTGTACAGGGTGGGATGTTATGGTTAGAAACCCTAACTCCCTGGGTGTTTGTTGGTATTTGCACTACAAATTTTCAACATGGCATTTTTGTGACCCCCACCTTATGAAAGCATTTGAGACCTCTGCTCATGAACAGTGGCACTGTAATTTTGTTAATCTGTTGCAAACATTGATTTCTCACAGTGATTGTGCCATTCTGTGCCAGATGTGCAAAAACATAGTTCATGCAGGATGTGAAAAATGACAGCTGTACCATTCATAGAGAGGTGTGAAGAGAAGGCAGTGTGGAAAATCTGAAAGTGAAAATATTAAAAATGCTTGAACTTATGAGCGTACGTGGAAACTGCACAATGCACGCTCATATCAGCCATTTAGTGGAACTATTTCACCAAAATTTTCAACATAGGCATTTTGTGACATCTGCTCATTAACACTGTCACTATGATTTTCATAATCTGTTCCGAGCATTGACTTGCCACAGCGACCACGTCATTGTGTACCAGATGTGCGAAAACACATGTCAGGCAGGATGTGAAAAATGACAGCTATACTGTTCATAAGAAGGTGTGCAAAATTGACAATGTTGAAAATCTTAAGTGTAAATATTACAAATTCTCAAAGTTACAAGTGTGCATGGAAACTGCTCAATGCACGCTCATAATATAGTAATTTTATGGACTTTTGTTACCCAAATTTTCAACATAGGCATTTTGGGACCCCCACTCATGAACAGTGTCACTGTGATTTTCATAATCTGTCCAAACACTGATTCCCACAGTGACTGCGCTACAGTATTCTGTGCTGGAAGTGCGAAAGCACATTTCAGTCAGGATGTGAAACATGACAGCTCTACTGTTCATAAGAAGGTGTAAAAAAATGCCAATGTTGAAAGTCTAGAGTGAAAATATTACAAATTCATGAAGTTACGAGTGTGCGTGGAAACTGTGCAATGCACGTTCATAACACAGTTATTTTTTGGAATTTTTTCTCCAAATTTGCAACACAGGCTTTTTGGGAGCCCACTTCATAAACAGTGACACTGTAATTTCATTAATCAGTCCCAAAAGATGATTCCACGCAGTGACCATAAAATCACCTTCTGGGACCGAATAACCAGATGACAGTCACTGAATTCAGGAGATTGGGTCCCAAAACCCCCATGTTAAAAATTTGATGCAAAAGTGGCCTATATTGCGACATATGTTGGAAAAAAAATATTTATGCCACTATACAGCTTACCAGCACTTCTTTAGTTCATGGTTGGTTTTGAAGAGTGCAGATGTGTTCCCGGTCCACCGAAGATTGTCGCGCTGGGCTCAGGAGGCATGTATGGGGAGAGGAGTGCACAGAGGGTGGTCGGTCGGGGGAGGGAGTGCTATAGATAATGAAGGACTGTTTTCTCGTTACAGGTTTGAAATAAAACAAAAAGCACCTCAGACCATTTTTTCTTCTCCACACACACACACCGGGTGGGCTCCCACTGTGTCCTATCATTTGGGGGGGTCATGTTAGCCACACTGAGGTGGGCTCCCAGAGTGGCACACAATGGCAGCAGGAAAATGCTGATGTGATGTGGGGGTTAAACATGCCAACAGAGGATTGGGCACCCCATCGGCAAGGGTGTCAGGGGATGATGCCAAGGGGATTGGGCGCCCCCTTAGCACACAAACACAGGAATGGGGCACATATGCCAGTGGGGATTGGGCTTCCCCATTGGCAAATGAACTAGGGAGGGGGCATGCTGACAGATGGATTAGTCATGCCCAAAGTCAGCTTGCTGGGGACTGCAAGAGGCAGATGGCAATAGCAACTACCATGTTTATTGAAAAAGGACACCAGACAAGGCAAACTGTGATTCATCACTGGAATTAGGGACCACCTCAGCAGCAAAAACAGCTGATTGTTAATGACGGGGCACTCCCTGACTGCAGTGGTGAGTTTCTCTCAAGTTGGTGGCATGCTCCTCTATTGGCACCACAGAGACCAGTCCCAAGATGGACAGCTGGCATTCACCACAACACTGCCATATCTCCACAACTCAATACAACAGCAAGCTGACGCAATATGTTTCTTGTGCATGCGTGCAAGCAAACATAAAAATACCTAACTATATACTAGATCTAATAAGGGAATGGAGTGTTAGGGAGGTTTTATGTACAGCAGGGGTAATAGAATATACTGAGCCAGTTGTGAAAACTGTGAGGGGTAATTCTAGCTTTGTTCACATGGGCCCCAGGCTTTGGAGTAGTCTGCCTGGTCACCTGAGGCACCATAAAAGTACAATATCTTGGAATGCCATAAGATCTTGGTTTGTTGATGCAGCTAAATCTCTTAAAACTTGCTGTGGCTGAGCTATGTATGTTTATCTACTGTTAAATGTAAGATTTTGCTGTGTTTGCATTGTATGCTGTTATTGTATGCTTTGTAAATTTTACTGTGGAATTGCTATTTTTGTATCCTGGACCCCATTGAAAATTGGGTTATCCTTTTCTGATGCTCAGAATAATATTTTTACTACTACTAACAAATCCCTGTCATGCCTTATTGTCTAAATGCCCCAGCGGTCTTTGGTAGGAATAGTAACTCCTCCTATTTCCTCAGGGATCAGTTCTGGGGCCAGTCCTCTTCAGTATCTTCATCAGTGACATTGCAGATGGACTGCAGGGTATGGTTTGTCTGTTTGCAGATGACACCAAGATCTGCAACAGAGTAGATGATCCAGATGGGGTAGGCAGAATGAGAAGAGATCTGGATAAACTAGCAAAATGGTCAGAAGAGTGACAACTTGGGTTTAATGCAAAGAAGTGCAAGATCATGCACATAGGGAAAAGAAACTCCGATGCCACCTATAGACTGGAAAGGACATTGCTGGCAGTCACAAGGGAAGAAAGAGACTTGGAAATTATCATCACCGATGACCTGAAATCATCCAAGCAGACCACTAAAGCGGTAGGTAAGGCTAGGGGGATGTTGGGGTATGTTAATGGGGTATCACAAGTCGTAAGAGGGAGGTAATAATCCTTCTTTGCAAGACACTGGTTAGGCCCCATCTGGAGTACTGTGTGCAGTACTGGAGGCCACATCTTCACAAGAACATTAACCAAATTGAGGCAGTCCAAAGAAGGAAAACCAAAATGATGCAGGGACTGCATCAGAAAACATATGAGGACAGATTAACCCTAGAGCTAAGGAGGGAGAGAAGTGATATGATCAAAACATTCAAACACCTTAAGGGCATTAACAAGGTTAAAGAGTCTAACATGTTTCAATATAAGAAAAAGTAGCAGGACAAGAGGACACAGCATGAGATTAGAGGGAGACCGATTAAGGGGTAATGTGAGGAAGTTCTTTTTCACAGAAAGGGTGGTAGATGCATGGAATGGCCTACCTCAGGAAGTGCTGGATAGGAATATAGTGCAGAGCTTCAAACATGCATGGGATAGGCATAAGGGAGCAATACAGATGAGTATGAATAGATAGGCCATTGACAGAGCAAAGGCCAATGGCTTATTTATAAGGTAGAAAAAGAAATGGGCAGACTGGACGGGCCTTGTGGTCCTTATCTGCCATCAACTTCTATGTTTCTGGGTTTCTATTTCCTACTCCATGCAAGTATCAGACAGTATGGCAGTAGCTGTCGATGCCCAGCGGGTTTACAACTCCATTTACAGTCAATGGTTGGGTCCACGGCTGATTGCAGATGGCATACTGCAATGTAGAAAACAATACTACTAGACAGAAGAAGACAGTATTAAGTATTTTCCACCTTAAAAAAATAATGTGGTATTTATTTCTGATTGCTTTCAGAAAATAAGATTTCATCTTAAAAAGTATGTTCTTAAATGTACTTGAACATTGTTTTTTTCATATTAACACTGTTTAGTAACATACAAGATCAATAACATCTAGATTCTTAGTTTTCCTTAAATTTCATTTCAGTCCGTTTTCTATTATTATCAATACATTTTGCTAAAGATTTGCTCAAAATTGCAAAATGGCCAGATAAGTTTATTCAGGACACAAGACACTGAACAATGGTCTTGGTGCTTCAACCACATGGGTCTTCCTCAGAGGACCATTGTTCTGTCTTGTGTCCTGAATAAACTCACCTGTTTTTTTTTTCTGCAGTTTTGAGCACCAGTCTTTCCTTTCGGAGTGCCACCTGTTTATCTGTCTGTGAAAGTTGGGATTTTTTTCCCCTTGCTGAGCACCAGCACAGGATCCTGAGTGCCCTATTATCATGGTTTCTTCAAAATATATACAGTGGAGCCAGCCAGGATACTGCAGTACATTGTAATAATCAATATGTCTCAAAATACTGCATGAAAAAAGGGGCTTATCTGTCACTGAATTGCACAGTTCCCTGCAGCATTCTGCAGTAACTCTGCAAAGTAATGCATTGCATCCCTTCTGGCCCCACTGTATATTATATGCATTCTGTCTACGTGGATTACATTTCATCTATGAAGTTTTTTATTTACCAATAACTGTTTTAAAAAGGTTTACACAATAAAAGCAGATTTCTGATGGTTTCTTATGTGACTGATTTTTTTCTTAAAACATCAAGTGAATCCAGTCTTTTTTATTTTAAAAAGGGAAGTGTTCTTAGCCTAGCACATTGGAAGAAATGTGCTTTCTGGATCTCAGAATTATGATCTCAGGCACTCTGAGTATACTCATGGAAATAATTTTCTAGCTGGGGGCTCCCAACTTGGGAGGCACATTCCCAGGAATCCCTCTCTAATATAGAAACATAGATTTTGATGACATATAAGGACCGCTTGGCCCACCTAGTCTGCTTATTTCCTTACCTGTTTCATACATCACAGATTCTAAATGATCTGCGGCTTACCCTCTCTTTCCTATAGCTAGAGTTCCTTTATGTCTGTCCATGCGTTTTTGAATTCCCCTAATTTTTTTCCCCTACAGCCTCTGCTGGGAGGCTGTTCCATGGATTCACCACCCTTTCCATGAAAAAATACTCTTGCTGATTTATAGGAATCCTTATGGTCTGAATCTGCCCACAGTCTGTCACCAATGACACACCATTCATGATATACCTAAGAGTCAATTTTTATTTGTCATATGAAATGGTGGGATGGAGGACAATTTTCAGAGGGGAGCTGTTGATTTGACAAAAAGACTTGTGGAAAGAGGATATAGCAGGAACATTATTTTTGAAGTGAGAGAATTTGCCTATTCTCAGGATTGGCTTCTACTATTAGAAGACAAAATTAATAGGGATGATGCTGAGTCTAGGTTCAGCTTGGTGATTACTACCATGCACATGCTAGATATCTGGAAACTGTTGTCAGAAAACATTAGATAGTTCTGTCTTGCAATGTGAGCTTCAAGGACATTGCACAGCATCCCCTAGAATGGCATGCCGAAGGGTGCCCACATTAAGGGATATGTTAGTCAATAGCCATTAAATGGAAAGTAATAACACTATCTGGTTAAATCATAGTACAAGTGGGAGTTACCCATGCAAAAGATGTATAAATTGCAGGCATGTTGTGGCAGGGAAAGAGTTCAGAATTCACCACACAGGGAAAAACTTTTGAGATCTGAAAACTCATTACATGCGACTCTGCTGGGTACTTTACCTAGCAGAATACATATGCAGTGTTTTCTATGTGGGTAAAGCCACTAGAAATGTTAAAACATGGATTGGGGAATGCTAAAAATACCACCAACAGGTTAATCTGGTTCTGTGGCAGTTGGCATCCATCTGTATCCCTCCTCCCTTGAGACAAGGCTGAAAATAGGCAGAATTGTCTTATCCTCCTTTCCCAGTCAACAAAAACAAAATAAATAAATAACTCAGAGCAATTGATAGGGGTGACCCCTACATATGCTACAGCAGCACATATTTTGGAGGCGCTAGATAGAAGGGAAAACAAATTCATGTTCTGAGCCATGGACAAAATAAATTCCAAATCTAGGGGTGAGTATGTCCTTGGCTGCCTCAGCCTGTGATAAAGGACCAGCCAGTCCAAAATACATCAGCTGGACATGAACTACATGGGTCATACTAGGAGTCATACTATGAAAGGTAGACATACAGAAGGCCTTAGACCATATATGTATATCTCCAGCCAAGCTAGTACAATCACCCAGAGCTATAATAGAAACATAGAAACATAGAATTTGACAGCAGATAATGACCGCTTGGCCCACCCAGTCTGCCCATTTTCCTACCTAATGGATAAGCTGCAGATTCTAGTTAACCAGCAGCTTACTCCTTCCTAACCCCCCAGAATTGCCTTATGACTGTCACATGCATGTAGATTCCACCACTGTTTTGACTCCACAACCTCCTCTGAAAGGCCGTTCCATGCATCCACAACCCTCTCTGTGAAAAAATACTTTCCAAATTACCTCCGAGCTGCCTCCCCTATCTTCAAGTTGCCCCTTGTTCTTGCACACCTTTTTTGAAAGATGCTACCGTCTTGGACTTTGTTGATTCCCTTGAGGTACTTGAAAGTTTCTATCATGTCCCCCCTCTTCCTCCTTTCCTCGAGGCTATACATATTAAGCTCCTTAAGTCTCTCTTCATATGTCTTCCAGTGCAGACCCTGCACCATTTTAGTTGCCCTCCTCTGGACAGCTTCCATCCTGTCTATGTCTTTGTGGAGATTGGGTCCCCAGAACTGCATGCAGTACTCCAGATGGGATCTCACCAGCTGTCTGTACAGAGGGATAATAACTTCCTGTTTTCTACTGGTGATGCCTCTCCCTATGCATCCCAGTATCCCCCCAGCCCTCCTTGCTGCCCTCTCACATTGCTTGCCCACCTTTAGGTCATCTGATATGACTACCCCCAGGTCCCTTTCCATTTTTGTTGTTGTTAGTATCTCACCCCCCATTGTGTACTCCTCCCCTGGGTTTTTGTTTCCCAGGTGCATTACCTTGCACTTCTTAGCATTGAATCTAAGCTGCCATACATTTGACCATTCCTTTAACCTTGCAAAGTCCCTTCTCATCCTTTCCACCCCACCTTGTGCATCTACTCTGTTCCAGATCTTTGTTTCATCTGCAAAGAGACATACTTTTCCATCCAGTCCCTCTGCAATGTCACTTATTAAGACATTGAAGAGGACTGATCCTAATACTAAACCCTGCGGTACCCCATTGGTAACCCCCCTTTCTTTACAGTGGACTCCATTTACTATTACTCTGTGTCCTATTTTCCAGCCAATTCTTTACCCAGGCTGTCATCTTGGGACCCACTCCCAGGCTGGCTAACTTGTATATTAATCTTTTGTGTGGGACTGTGTCAAATACCTTGCTAAAGTCTAGGTAGGCCATGTCCACAGTCCCTCCTGATCTACTACTTTGGTCACCCAGTCAAAGAAATTTATCAGATTTGTCTGGCATGACCTTCCCACTGTGAATCCATGCTGCCTTGGGTCCTGTGCCCCTCTGGCCTCTAGATACTTGACATTTCTTTCCTTCAGAAGTGATTCCACCATTTTCCTACCACTGAGGTTAAACTAACAGGTCTGTAGTTTTCTGCTTCTGCCTTGCTCCCACTTTTGTGAAGGGGAATCACATCTGCCCTCCTCCAGTCCTCGGGTACCACCCATCCTCCCATGATTTGTTAAAGAGGGTAGTCAGTGGGTGTCACTAGTTCTACCCTTAGTTCTTTTAGAATTCTGGGATGAATCTCATCGTCCCATTGCTTTGTCCACCTTCAGTTTTAAGAGTTCTTCCAGAACCCTTTCTTCTGTAAATGGGCTGGTATCACTTCTGTATCAGAGTGTTTCTACTGTTTGTTTTAGGTACCTCCCTTTTCCTTTGCAAATACTAAGCAAAAATATTTGTTTAGTATCTCTGCCTTTCACAGTCACCCTCTGCCCACCCTCCCTCCCTTTATAAAGCCTCACTATCCCTTCCTTGGTCTTCCTTCGCTCCCTGATGTACCTATAAAAGGTTTTATCCCCCTTCTTAACTGAGTTGGCTATCTTTTCCTTGGTTTGGGCCTTTGCTGTTCTGACTGCCTTCCCAACTTTCTTTTGCTTTAACTGATACAGTTCTCTGTCCTGCTCCTTCTGTGATTCCTGGTACTTCCTGAATGCTTTCTTTTTCTCTTCAACCTTCACTGCCACTTCCTTTGAAATCCATAGTGGTTTCTTACATTGTTTCGTTTTGTTTATTTGCTTCACACAAAGGCTTGTTACCTCTGTGATGGCAGTTTTTATTATTCCCCATTTTTCTTCCACCCCTCCTTCCTGCCCATTTGCTAGTGCATTCCTTAGGCACTTACCCATTTTGGCAAAGTCAGCCCTCCTAAAGTCCAGTACTTTTGCCTTTGTATGGCTTGACTCTATTGCTGTGTTTATTGTGAACCATACTGTTTGATTGTCGCTAGTTCCCAGATGGCTACCCACTTTACATCTGTGATCCTCTCTTCATCTCCATTTGAGAGAACCAGGTCTAAGGCTGCTCCTCTCGAGTGGGCTCTAATACCTAGTTGTCTAAGGCATGCCCCTGTAGGGCATCTAGAATAACCCCACTCTTCGAAGTGGCTGCTGCAACTGCACTCCAGTTAACATCTGGCATATTCAGATCACCCATCAGCAATATCTCCCCTTTTTCTGCCATTCTGAGTATACTTTCTATTATTTCCTTGTCCATTTCCTCCTCCTGAGAAGGGGGTCTGTATACAACCCCTGTGCGGATTGTGGTGCCATTGCCGGTCTCCAAATTTACCCACAGTGCTTCTTCTCCTCCTCCCTGTTTACCCTTTTGTACTGTTACTTTGATTCCTTCCCTTATGTAAAGAGCTACTCCTCCTCCACTTTTGCCCTCCCTGTCCCTCCTGTAGATAGTTTATCCTGGTATGTTTACGTCTCAGTCATGGTTTTGTGTGTACCATGTTTCTGTGACTGCCACGATATCCAGATTTTCCTCCTCCATCAAGGCCACTAATTCAAGAAGCTTGTTACTCAGACTACGGGCATTAGTACTCATTGCTCTCCATTTTATGATGACTTTACCTTATGTTGCAGCTTCCCACTCTGACCTTTCTACCTCTGTCTTTTTCTCATTTAGTACCCTGTTTTGTAGGCGAGGCTGGGATTTTCCTGCTGCTTATCAGTGCCTCCCCCCTTGACTAGTTTAAAAGCTTGCTAATGAAGCACTTAAACCGATTGCTCAAAAGACTTGTTTCTTTCTTGGCCAGATGCAGACCATCCTGCCAGTACAGGCTGGTATCCCTCCAGGTGGAACCCCAGTCCCCAATGAAGCCAAACTCCTGTGCTCCACACCATTTTTTCAATCATTCATTAAACTGGATGGTGCAAAGTACCCTCACCTCACCCATGCCACTGACAGGCAGCACCTCTGAGAAGGATTCTGTGTGTGCTACTTGTCTTAGGCCCCTCCTCAATTCTACAAAGTCCTCCTGCACTGCTCTAATCTCATGATGTGCCAAGTCATTTGTCCCTAGGTGGACAATGACATCCAGCTCAGACTTCCGTGCAGCTGTTCTCGTGATCCTGAGGATGTGCTTCCTGTCCCTCCAAGCCATGGCACCAGGCAGGCTCCTTACTTCAGTTTTCCCTGCTCCCCCCAGTTCTATCCCCCAAATAATTGAGTCCCCCACCAGGAGCTGCTTCCTTTCCTTGTGTATCCTCTGCCTCCTTCCTGTGGGCCTCCTTGTGACAGTTGTCCTCAGCCTCCTGTCTCCTCTGTGGGTGCATAATATATAGCGATCTAAATTTGTTTGAATTGTTAAAGTTATTATATTCTATTATTGAACTAAGTAATGAATTCCATAGGTGAATAATTCTTTGGGTGTAATAAGCCTGTATTTGCTGCTGCTTGTGACTTCTAAGGTCATGGTCACGTTGGTTAAAATACATACCTATTTCAGACATTAGATCTCTGTCAGTTGATATTTTGTACATTAATCAGAGATCCCCTCTCATGCTTTGCTGCTCTAGGGAGTACAGGTTTAATTCATCCAGCCTTACAATGTATCCTTTATCATGCATATTAGTAATGAGTTTTGTAAGTATCCCTTCTTAGATATGAGCTCCATAGGGAAGAGCAATAGTCGAGATATGGTTTTACATAGGCCTTGTACAATGGCAAAATGAAACCCCTGTCTCTTGAAGTAACACTCCTTTTAATACTTCCTATGAGTCTATTTGTATGATTTATGACATGATTACAATGACTGCTGAAGGATAGATTAGAGCTGATTATTACTCCAAGGCCAGTTTGCTCTACAACAGGAGATAATACATGACCATTTATTGTTTACTGATTTTGCTTATTTGTGGTTCCCATATGCATAATGACACATTTACTAATGTTAAATGCCTTATGATTATCAACCCAGTCCTGTAATATTTTTAAGTCGTTTATAAGATTCAGAATATCATCCTCATTTTTAAGTTGAGTGGCTAGCTTAGTATCATTCACAAACTTGATGGCAAAATTATTTATATTAGTAGTCAGGTCAGATATAAAAATGGAGAACAGTGTTGGACCCAATACTGACCCCTGGGGCACTCTGTTGGTAACATGGCATAAGTCAGACATGTACCCTCGAATGCATACTCTCTGGGTACAGTGATTCAACCATTTTTCCACCCAGTTGATAATTGTGTTCATTTCCGGTGTCCTCATTTTAGTTATTAGAGTGTCATGTGGCACTTCATCAAAGGCTTTTCAGAAATCCAAGTAGACTATGTCCACTGATATGTTGCTCTCAAGAGTTTTACTAATGTACTTGTAGAAAATTAAATTCCCAGATAAGCAGGGTCTATTGTTCCTAAAACCATGTTGTATACGGTCTACTAGTCCTTTGTTTTTTAACTCATCGTTCAATTTACTTTTAAGTAGAGATTAAAAAATCTTTCCCAGAATACTAGTCAGACTAATGGGTCTGTAGTTTGAGATGTCCCCATGATTACCCCTTTTAAAGATGGTGGTAACAGCAGCAATATTTCAGTCCCTTGGTGTCTCATGAGACATTAAGGACATATTGAGTATTTTATGAAGTGGATCCACCAATCCATTCCTGATTTCCCTAAGTAGTCTGGGGTGCAATTTATCAGGTCCAGGAGATTTATTTTTATTAATGCAATTCAGTTTGTCCAAGATTTCAGTTTTGGACATCTCCAAAAGGTTATAAGCCTTGTTTCTCAGAGGTATATTATTGACTGTATTTTTTGTATTAAAGACTGAACTAAATATTTATTAAATTCTTCAATGATAGCCTGGGGAGCAGTGACTGCCTCTGAATTTATAGTCAAGGTTCCTATAGTCTTGGGTGTTTGTTTTTTGCAATTAATGTAAGAGAAAAATGTTTACCTCCATCGTTCCTATAGGCTAGTCTAAATTCAAACCTTTTTTTCCTAGTTTAATCTTGTTTTTACAATTCTTTAAGAGTGTCATATCTCCTTTTATTATAATCGCTGTTGTCTTTTTTCATGATTTTATATACCCTCTTTTTTGCTTGATTAACTTGGTTATGCTAGGGGTAATCCACAAAGGGATTTTACCATTTTGATTGTAGGTAACCTTATTTGGGACATATTTAGCCTCGAGTTCTAGAATTTTATTCTTAACTCTTATCCACAGCTTGGTTGGGGAGTCTGCTTTTTTAACATGTCAGATTGTAATTTTTAATAAAGCCAACAAAGCTGCATTCCTCTGGAGCCTGGTGTTCACTTATTCCGAGATGGTGAGTGCCCGATTTTGAGCCTTTACTAGTTTTACGTTTGTCGAGGAGAACATCATATTTTAGATAATACCCATTTGAACAGTTTGCAGCCAGTGCTGCCAGCTCTAGCTCTGGGGAAAAATGTCACACTCATACCCCATCAGTGACTCCTCCATTCATGATTCTGCTGCCTGCACTTGGTCAGGGAACAATAATGCTTATTGCTTGGCTCCTCCACTCTCAATCCCACTGCCTGCTTTATGATCAGGGATTAACAGCTCTCTCATCCACCACTGGTAGCTCTTGCCCCTCTGTAAGGCATTTCACAGTCATTAGAAATGCAGAGATATTTGGTATATCGCTTAAATGCAACAAATCCCAACTCCAAAGGTCTGAGGGATTAAGTTCCCACGTGGGGCCAAACAACTGCTCTACGGCTCTTCAGGGGTATTACTGCATAACTAGTCAAGCAAGAATTGCTATAATTGTAAAAAACACAGATATTGGAGGAGAGATGGATGAGCATAAAAAAACAAAAGACAGACATTGGAGGAGAGATGGACGAGTGTGTAAAAACTTACTGAAGCAGAGATTCAGCAACAACTTAATTTTCTTTCATATCTTTTTTTCTCAGATTTCAGGGTATTCTTATTTGAATTCAAAATGTATTATTTCATAGTTGTTAGTAATACATAACCACCATGCAGGATGAAGTGTGTTTGGTGCATGGCAAAACATTCCTTAGCTCTTAATTGTATTAGTTTTAGTTTTAAGGAGATTCACTACAGTTTTAAATAATGCATAAATAGCACTGCATAGCTCTCTGTATGATGATCATGAATATACAGGCATCCTAGATGAAAACCATGTCCATGACAGTATTAATTCATGTTTCTAGTGTGGCATGAATGAGGATGCATTGAACTACAATACATGGAAAGTAAAAGGAACTACATTAGTTGAAACAAAAATGGTCAATTGATAAGATGTTCGGGAATGCAGTAGAGATCATTTCATTATTTACTTCTTCCTGCACAGTCTAGGAGTACTGCCCAAACATCAGCATGCACTCAAGACTTTGCCACAGGAGTTGCATTTTCCTCATTGTTTATTAGAAGCAGTAAAGTGCTGTTACAGTAATGCTGGCGGCATGAAAAATGCAACATACAGACAGTATTTTTACTCAGGAATACTGTAGTGAAACAATGCTTCTTAAAGCTCCTTAATGCTCTGTTGTTGGTTTACAGAAGTCCCTGGTTTTCTTTTTTATAATGCAGTTTAATAAATGGACAATAGTTGAGTAGGACACTTGTTTAATTTTTAAAGAAATACAAATGTGGGGGTTGGGATCCACTTCTCTTTCGGAAAGGGGCTGTTTGTTGTTGTTTCCCAGTCACTACTGCTAGCTTCCTCAGACTCTGATCCTGCTGCTGCTGCTTTCTGCCCTGATCTTTGTCCTGAGAAGGGGGACTTTTTTTGTCCCTGGTGCACTGTTGCTTTCTGTTCTGATCTCTGATCAGTTAGGTTTGCTATCCCCCTTCATTTTTGGGGAAGGGCTGCAGACCCTCACACAATATGAGACATGTATGGAGGCAGCAGCAGCAACCCCCTCACCACAATACAAGGGTGAGAGATGAAAGCAGCAGGGTCATCACAAACACAGCTGGTCAGAGTCCTAGGGAACCAGCAGCTGAGAACTGCAGATAACAACAAATTACCCCCCCCCCCAGCTAGACATGGATCAGAGGTAAAAGCAGCATTAGCAGGACTGTTGCAAACACACCTAAGTGGAGTCTGTGGGAGCCAGCAGAAGTAATCCAGAGACAACAAGCTGCTCCCACCCTCACTGGACAAGGGTCGGGGTGAAAGTGACCAATGCTACATGTGGTCTGTCTTTGAGATGCAGGCTCCCCACATGTGTTTCCCCCACTCCACCCTCATTGTTGGGTTGGGGCTGCAGACGTTGCATGATATGATACTTGAAGAGAAGCAGCAGCAGCTGCAGCAGACCTTGGGCCCCTGGTAGGAGCTGGGAGCCCAGCAATGCCAGAATGCAAAATTTCACTACTTTTATTTGATTTGACTGTAGCATTTTGCTGCACTCATCTCAGAACCTCTGGATTTTTCTTGACAAGCAGCAACACTTGCACTCTTGGGCAGGTACACAGCCCCCCCCCCACCCGTGGAGAACTGGCAGATTATGCTCTGTAGGCTCTGAACCAACCATCTAAGCAGCCTTAGAATTTGTGCAGCAGCTCCATCTCTGGCTCTGGAAAAATGCCTCTTTCGAGAGAAGCCTGGTGAGTAACCACAGCTTCTGTCATACTGGTATTTGTAGAATATAGCTGTTTACAGTATGTCTGTCATCATGTGCATATTGTGTGTGTAGAGAAGGCTGTTTATGGCTTGTTAGCTGCTGAGGTAGGGTGACTGACATCAAGTCAGAAGATCTTAACCCTTTAATCTCTAGCAGGGTTGAGGGGGGAGATCTGTCAGGAGTGATGCCTCTGACAGTGTGTGACTGTGTACGCTGCACAGTTATGAGACTCTGCAGTATCTCTTGCTAGGCACTGACTCACCTATAGCATCAGCAAGTGCAGAAGGTCATTCCATGAATTGATTGCTCAACTGCTGGTACCCATTGTAGGTCTGTAGGCAATGGCGCAGTTTTATTGTTTCTTGCATGTACTAATAACCCAGAACCTCCTACTGTATCATATTGCTTTGTTCTGTCCTCAGTTACATGGCTCACTTTCCTCTTTGAAGATACTGCTGGAGGCCCAACCTGCAAATGTCTGGAATATGAGATTTGGTTAATTATTTACATTGCTAGCCTGTCTGGCTCTGCCATCCCTTCACCATGGGTGTAGCAGCAATGCAGATATATTTTTTCTATAGATTTCTCTTCCCAATTATTTATTATTAAGGAAATTTGCAGAACCATTGGATCTTAATGCTTTACACTTACATTTCTCCCTTGTATTAATTGAAATCATAATCCTCTTTCCATAGGAATAACTGTGATGTCACAAGCAATGTAGCATGACCACAGGTGGAGAAAACACAACTAAAGCAAATTAACTCTTTAATGAACAAATATCCTGTTTTCATGAAAATAGGCTCAGTGATACATACTGGGGAGGTGAAAAAATTAACTTATGTGAAATATAAGCTGAACTGTGTCTAAATATAAAAATGTTTTAAGTTCTGGAGTCATCAGCTGCTGTTAAAATAATTGAATGAAGCATGTTTATACATTTCTATACTGATGTGGATACTTTCTCCTTACAATGATGGGTCAGAGTCTGCCTGAACCACTTAGTTCACCTTTCCCAGGCGATGACAGGCCTGAATTAGCTTGCAGTTGATGTTCTCTTTCTCTAGTTTAATCAGCAAGCAGTAAGCTTTAGGGCAATGGAATATTGTGTTGAAATCATAGAGAATCGGCTGTGTACAATGGCACAGCACTGCTATGCTAAGTTCTCCCCTTGTGGTGATTAACTATGGAACAATGTTTTCCTTTAATCTACAGCTAATAGTAGGATTTATGAACATTTTACTTCTTTACTGAACATATGCCTTCTCTGCATTCACATTGCAATATCAGCACAAAGAGAAAACTAAGAGTGTACTGAAAGACAAGAGTGCACGGTTTGGTAACCATGGTTACAGAGCACAGAAATTGGCACCTGCCACATTACAGAACTATTCCAGTTGTGCATATTTGTAATTGTCTTTGGCCTGTATGTTATCTTGACCTTAAGCACTTTCCTAATTATATGTATAGCTTCTATATACCAGTATCACAAGTATGTGGCCCAGGATCTCGCAGCTCGGCTTCAATGCCAAGAAATGCAAAGTTATGCACATTGGAGGCAAGAATCCCAGGATGGAGTACTACCTGGGTGGAGTCCAGCTTTCTGCATCAGAGGAGAAGAAGGATCTGGGAGTGATGATCACTAGTGACCTGAAGCACTCCATGCAGTACAAGAAAGGAGCAGCAATGGCAAACAAGATACTGGGATGCATAGTTAGGGGTGGATCAGTAGTAGGAGAGAAGATGTTATACTACCCTTGTACAGGTCACTGGTAAGGCCACATCTAGAACATGGTGTTCAGTACTGGCACCCACACCTCAAAAAAGACATTAACCTGCTGGAGATGGTCCAGAGGAGGGCTACAAAGATGATAGTGGGTAAGGAGGGTAAGGCATATGAGGAGAGGTTGAGGGCACTGAACATGTACTCCTTGAAGGAAAGGAGTGAGAGAGAGAGAGAGAGAGAGAGAGGACATGATTGGGGCCTTTAAATACTTGGAAGGGATAAATAAACTAGATAAGGAGGGTCTCTTTAAGCTGAGTGGCAACCATAACTTGGAAGTGATAAATAAACTAGATAAGGAGGGTCTCTTTAAGCTGAGTGGCAACCATAACATGAGGGGCACAGTCTTAAGCTGGAGAGAGGAGGTTTAGGAGGGAGGTCAGGAAGCACTTCTTCACAGAGAGGAGGATGATGTACACTTGGAATGCTCTGCCAGAAGAGGTTGTCATGTTGAAGACAGTGGGCAGTTTCAAGAGAAGCTGGGATAGGCATAGGAGGAAGGCAAGGATCATAAGTAGAGAGGATTGAATGAGGGGGTAGGGGGGCATGGACAGTAACTCAAGCTGTGGATCCTGCAATAGAAGCAGACTAGATATCCTAAATGGCCTTCTTCTGCTGGCTTCTTCATATGTTTGTATATGTATCTTGTGGTTTGATCCTGCAATAGGATCAGCTTAACTACGATGGCTATTACAGTATTAGTAGCTAAACCATATAGAAACTTTATTGGTTATGTCACCAGTGGGAAGAAGAGGAGTGGGGGTTGGCGGGGCAGATATGTAGTGATAGAGGTGGATAGGGTGAGGACAGGGCTGCTAGCATTGAGGAAAGATAAATCCTCAGGCCCAGATGGTGTACACTCAAGGGTGCTGAGGGAACTGGGAGAGGAGCTTGCAGATCCACTGGCTGGCCTATTCAATAGTTGACTGAAATTAGGAGGGGTACCATATGACTGGAGAACAGCGCACGTAGTGCCCCTTCATAAGACTGGTCTCAAGGACTTCCCAGGGAATTAAACAGGTTAGTCTGATCTCAATTGTGTGCAAGCTTATGGAGACCATACTAAAAGAGCAACTTCCTATTATAATAAAAAGCCTAAAAACACTTGAGCTGCACCAATTATGTGTTAACCTTATTGTTTTCTAGTTTTTTTTGTTCACTTTCCCCTGTTGTTGGTCTACTAAATAATGTAGCTAACGCAGCAATTATTCCACTGAGTCTTTCAAACTGTATCCAACTCTGCCCTGCTAACCACACACTTGCTGTTTGTGATATCACAGTCTTTTGTTATGTTGAGCACTGTGAGGTTGACAGGGGAGAGGCAAATGTGTTCAAGTGTTTTTTATACAGATCTTTTAGGTGGACTACCAAGATGGTCTGTAAATGTTGGATGGGAACACTGAAAATAAAAAAAAATCATTCTTTAGTAAATTGTAATGGTTGAAACATCTTATTCTTAAAGACACATGCTGAAGTGCAAAGTTGCTCTTTAAGGAAAAGTTAGCAGAGTACCTAGACAAGCATGGTCTCCAGGATGTGAAACAGCATGGGTTTATGGGAGGGAGGTCATGTCAATGAATCTGGTTGACTTCTTTTAATGGGTCATCAAAACAGTGGAAAGGAGTCGAGTGGTGGTCATCATGTACCTGGACTTCAGCAAGACCTTTGACCTTGTACTCCTCAATAGGTTGATCAGGAAGTTGGCAGATCTTGGGGTTGGGGAGAAGATGACCAGATGGGTGAAAAACTGCCTGAGGGGCAGAACCAAGAGATTGGTGGTAAGAGAAGAGCTATCTTGCAGCAAGGAGGTCACCAGTGGGGTCCTGAAGGACTCAGTGCTAGGACTGGTGCTGTTCTGTGTCTTCATAAATGATATTGGGGATGGCATTACAGGCAAAACATGCGTATTCATAGATGACAGCAAGCTCTGTGTGTGTTGGGGGACCCAGCAGAAGGGATGCAGGACCTAAGAGAGGTTCTGGAAAAACTAGAGAGGTGATCTGGGATTTGGCAGCTTGGCTTCAATGCAAAGAAATGCAAAGTTATGCACATTGGAGCCAAGAACTTAGGATACAGTACAGTGTGGGAGAGGCCTGGGAATCTGTATCGGAGGAGGAGAAAGCTCTACGAGTAATGATCACTAGTGGCCTGAAGTACTTCATGCAGTGTAGGAAGGCAGCAGTAAAAACAAATAAAATGTTGGGTTGCATTACCAGCGGGATCAGCAGCAGGCAAGAGGAGGTAATACTACCCTTATATAGGTCTTTAGTGAGGCTGAATCTGGAGTACAGTGTGCAGTCCTGGTATCTATACCTTAGAAAGGACATTAACCTGCTTGAGATTGTACAAAGAAGGGCAATGATGATGATCATGGTTCAGTAGGGTAAAACATATAAGGAGAGGTTGGAGGCCCTAAATACATACTCCTGGAGGAGACGGGAGAGAGGGGAGAGAGAGGGGACATGACTGAAACCTTCAAGTATACCGAAAGGGTGACTCAATCGCACTGCCTGTCATTGGAGCAACTTGGGAAGGTGGGTGACCGGATTGGGGCATGCAAGAAATAGCAACATCCCATCGCTACATGTCTACACACGTGGGGGAGCAAGCCGCGTCGAGTGTGGGGTGGGAGGATGGAGGGTTGTGGGGTGGTGCCATGGCAAGCTGCTGAGCTGCTTCTGTAGAGTGGTGGGCAGGTTCAGGGCTGGGGTGGGGTGGGAATGGTGCTGGGTTCAGGTCCGGGTGCAGGTACTTTTGCTGCCAGCCCAGGTGTTATTTTTTATCATTTGCACTCCAACATGCACCCTGGAGTTGAGAATCCTTAAGTGGGGGGTGCGGGGGGGCAGCCCCCCATAAAGCAGAAAATCCCAACTCCCCAGTACCATTTTGCTGTGTACTGGGGAGTACTGTACATAGAAACATAGACTCTGATGGCAGTTAAGGACTGCTTGGCCCACCTAGTCTGCCCATTTCCCTACCTAGAGGATAAGCTGCAGATCCTATTTAACCAACAGCCTATTTCTTCCTACCACCCACAAGAATTGCCTTATCTCTGTCCCATGCATTCTTGAATTCTCCCACAGTTTTAGACCCCAGAACATCCTCAGGAAGGCTGTTCCATGCATCCACCACCCTCTCTGTGAAAAAATACTTCCTCACATTGCCCCTGAGCCACCCCACCCTCTATCTTCAAATTGTGTCCCCTTGTTCTTGCACATCTCTTTTTCTGAAAGATGCTACCCTCTTGGACTTTGTTGATTCCACTGAGGTACTTGAACATTTCTATCATGCCCCCCCACCTTTCCTCCAGGGTATACATATTAAGCTCCTTTAGTATCTCCTCGTATGGCTTTTCTTGCAGACCCTGCACCATTTTAGTTGCCCTCCTCTGCACTGCCTCCATCCTGCCTATGTATTTACGGAGATGGGGTTTCCAGAACTGGACGCAGTACTCCAGATGGGGTTTCACCAATTGTCTGTACAGTGGGATAACAACTTCCTGTTTTCTCAAATGGGGACAGTGAGAGGATCTCAGATCTGGAAGTTGGTAGCCATTTGGGTACAAGTGACCACCCAACAGTGTGGTTCAAGATAAACTCAGCTACAGAGTCAAGCCATACAAAAGTGAGGGTACTGGACTTCAGGAGGGCTGACTTTGGAAAGATGGGAGAGTTCCTCAAAAAAGCACTAGCAAACAGGCTAGAAGGAGGTCTGGAGCAACAATGGGGAATCATCAAAACTGCCATCACAGAGACAATAAGCCTTTGTGTGAAGCAAATAAACAAATCAAAATGAAAGAAAAAGCCACTATGGTTCTCAAAAGTGGTGGCAGTGAAAGTCAGGAAGAAAAAAATAGCATTCCAGAAGTATAAGGAAACACAGAAGGAGCAGGACAGAGAACTGTACCATATAAGGCAGAAGGAAGCAGGGAGGGAAGTCAGAATAGCAAAGGCCCAAACTGAGGAAAAGATAGCCAACTCAGTTAAGAAGGGGGATAAAACCTTTTATAGGTACATCAGCGAGCGTAGAAAGACAAAGGGCGAGGGATAGTGAGGCTGAATAGAATGAACGGTGGGTGGGCAGAGGGGGACAGTGAAAAAGCAGGGATACTGAATGAATATTTTCTGCTCAGTATTCACAAAAGAGAAGGGGGAAGTGCCTAATCCAATTAACAGAAGCACTCTTGATAGGGGAGTTGATTCCAGTCCTTTCACAGAAGAAAGGGTTCTGCAAGAACTCCTAAAACTGAAGGTGGACAAAGCAATGGGTCCTGATGGAATTCACCACAGAATTCTAAAAGAATTAAGGGGGAACTAGTGAAACCACTGGCAACTCTTTTTAATAAATCATGGGAAGATGGTGTGGTACCCGAGGACTGGAGGAAGGCGGATGTGATTCCCTTCACAAAGTGGGACCAAGACAGAGGCAGGAAACTACAGACCTTTCAGTCTGACCTCTGTGGTAGGGAAAGTGATGGAGTCACTTCTGAAGGAAAGAATAGTTGAGTACCTAGAGGCCAGTGGGGCAGAGGACCCAAGGCAGCATGGGTTCACAGCAGGAAGGTCATGTCAGATGAATCTAATAGATTTCTTTGACTGGGTGACCAAAGTAGTAGACCAGGGAGGGGCTATGGACATGGTCTACCTCGACTTTAGCAAGGCATTTGACACAGTCCCACACAAAAGATTAATAGTCAAATTAACCAGCCTAGGAGTGAGTCACAGGGTGGTAGCCTGGGTAAAACATTGGCTGGACAACAGGACACAGAAGGTAATTGTAAATGGAGTCCACTCTGAAGAAAGAGGGGTTACTAGTGGGGTACCGCAGGGTTCAGTATTGGGTCCAGTCCTTTTAATGTCTTCATAAGTGACATTGCAGAGGGACTGGAAGGAAAAGTATGCCTCTTTGCAGATGACACAGATCTGCAACAGGGTTGATACACAAGGAGGCATGGAAAGGATGAGAAGGACTTGGCAAGGTTGGAGGAATGGTCAGAAGTCGGCAGCTTAGATTCAATGCAAAGAAGTGCAAAATAATGCACCGGGGAACAAGAACCCAGGGAAAGAATACACAATGGGGAGGGGGGAGCTAGTAACAACAGCAAAAAAGGAAAGGGACCTGGGGGTAATCATATCAGATGACCTTTAGGTTAGCAAGCAATGTTAGAAGGCAGTAGGGAGGGCTGGGGGTATACTGGGATGCATAAGGAGAGGTATCAGCAGCAGAAAACAGGAAGTTGTTATCCCTCTGTACTGACAGTTGGTGAGACCCCTTCTGTAATACTGTGTCCGGTTCTGGAGACCCCATCTCCGTAAGGACATAGATAGGACAGAGGCAGTCCAGAGGAGGGCAACTAAAATGGTGCAGGGTCTGCAAGAAAAGCCATATGAGGAGAGACTAAAGGAGCTTAATATGTATACCCTTGAGGAAAGAAGGGAGAGGGGGACATGATAGAAACTTTTAAGTACCTCAGTGGAATCAACAAAGTCCAAGAGGGTAGCATCTTTCAGAAAAAGAGACATGCAAGAACAAGGGGACACAATGTAAAGATGGGGGGTTCAGGGGCAATGTGAGGAAGTATTATTTCATAGAGAGGGTAGTGGATGCATGTAACAGCCTTCCTGAGGAGGTTGTGGGGTCTAAAACTGTGGGAGAATTCAAGAATGCATGGGACAGACATAAGGCAATTCTTGTGGGGGTAGGAAGAAATAGGCTGTTGATTAACTAGGATCTGCGGCCTATCCTGTAGTTAGGGAAATGGGCAGACTAGATGGGCCAAGCGGTCCTTGTCTGCCATCAAAGTCTATGTTTCTGTGTTGTTGCCCAGACTACGGGCATTGGTACTCATTACCCTCCATTTCTTGATGGCCTTACCCCTTTTTGTCCCATCCCTGTCCTTATTGCATTTGTCACTTTCTCCATTTACCCCTGTGCTTTTCCCTATCAACATCTCTATGTTGGTGTCTACCTCACTTAGTACCCTGATATTTTTTGGGGGGGGGCTAGGATTTCCCTGCTCCTTTCCAGTACCTCCCCCTTGGCTAGTTTAAATGTTTGACAATGAAGTATTTAAACCTATCACCTAGGATCCTGGTTCCATTCCTGCACTGATGCAACCCATCATGCCAGTACAGGCCTGCATCCCTCCAGGTGGACCCCCAGTCCCCAGTGAAGCCAAATCTCTGAGCTCTGCACCAGTTTTTCAACCACTGATTGAATCCCATGGTGTGGAGCACCCTAGCCTCACCCGTGCCATAGACAAGCAGCACCTCTGAGAAGGTTACTGTTTGTGCTATTTGTCTAAAGCCCCTCCCCATCTCCACAAACACTTCTTGCACTGATCTCCCATGTGCAGCTGCTCCTGCGATCCTGAGTATTCATTCCCTGTCCCTCCAAGCCATGGTGCCAGGCAGGCACCTTACCTCCCTCTCCCCTTCCTCACCCAGTTCTACCTTCCTAACAATGGAGTCCCCAACCAGGAGTTGTTTCCTTCCCCTGTGGGGTCCCATGCCACCCTCCTGTAGGTCTCCTTTGTCGAGGTTCCCAGGATCCTCCTTGGTCTCCACTGTGGGTGCCTCCATAGAGGAACCACACTTTTCCAGAATGGCATAGAAATTGTGGAGAGGTACAACTGGAGGGATGCACCTGTGTTCCACCACCCTCACCCTCCCTGAGCCCACTGTGGTTCAACCACTCCTCTTTCTTGGCAACCTCTGAGGCAATGGCAGTGACCCTGGTGATCTCTAGGTGGGAGAAGAGGTCCCACAAATCCTGGCCAACTCAGCCTGGAGATGAGCAACTTCCTCCCTCAGCCCAGAGAGGTGTCTGCAGATGGGACAACACTGCATCCTCCAGAACATCTCTCAGAAGACTGCTGCTCCACAGCCACTGCACTGCACCACTCCCATCATGTCTTTTTTCTGGCTCCCTAACTGTTATTTGGAATACTTACTCTTTCCTCTGTTTGTTTATTTCTTTTTTTTTCTTCTCTCCCTACTTACTTACTGCCTCTGCACTCTTTTAGCTCCTGATCTTCCTGTTCTGAGACAAGAAGTTTCTAGATTTCTCAGTAGTCTCCTTACTTGCTCAGAGTCAGACCTCAAGCAGCTGGGGGGGGGCAGAGAGCTACTCTTGCCCTTCTAGAATGGTGAGTCTTTGGTGGCTCTGCGATCACTCACTTCCTGCTCCCAAACAGGAAGTTCCTGTTGTTAGTTAAATCCTGTGCCCATAAAAGTCGGACTGGTTTACAATGGGGTTGAGGGGAGGGAAGGAGGGCAATATAGTCCCAATAGAGAAGTTTTAGTTATACCAGTAGCTCCTTCCTCCTGGTGTTCTGTCTGTTCTCTGGCAGAAGCTATCTAAGGCAGTGTTTATATCTGGTCTTAACCTGGTTCCTTCTAGCTAAGCCACTCCCCCTACTTTGCAAATCTTTCTACAGTTAGTTAATTTCACAGATAACAATTCCCTTCTGACACCTGTGACAAGCACCTAGATAAGTACACAGATAACACAGATAACAGATAACGATTTACTTCAACTACCTCTGACAAACACACTAACTCGTTTTTGTTAACCTAAATTGAAGGTCCCAGTACAAGAGATCTAGTTCTTAATCCCAGTAGAGAAGTTTTAGTTATACCAGTAGCTCCTTCCTCCTGGTGTTCTGTCTGTTCATCATCAAAGTATTTTTTTGCCGATGTGCTGTTGCCCTAACGCTGATCGCCCATCGGTGATCATTATTATCACATAAATCTGAAAGAAAGAAATAAGGTGGATAAGGAGGATAAGCTAAGTGGAAACAGAAACATGAGGGGATATAGTCTCAAACTGGGTGGGGGAGGTTCAGGAGGGAGACTAGGAGGCACTTATTTATGGAGAGGTTGGTGGCAAATTGGAACATGCTTCCAGTAGAGGTGGTTTCATTGAAGATGGTGGGCAACTTTAAGAGGGGCTGCAATAGATTTGGGAGAAAGTAAGGATCAAGGGAGAGGCAGACAGATGGGAAGGGTGGTTTGGGGAGGGGGGCGCAGTCAGTAGCTTAAGCTGTTATTGCTATTTACTATCACACCTCTGCTTCTAATCTTTTCCAATTGAATACAGCTTACTACCAGCTCCTATAATTTATTTTAAAATCTAAATGGAATGAATACCACTGTGCCCTGTTGCATTAAGTAAATTGTCTGCCCCCCCTCCTCTTTCCTTTGGTTATCCCTTATTTACAAAAGTGTGAACAAGCAGACCCTTACTGACCTAGTTGAAAGGTTTCTAGCTCCCAAGCACAAATATAGCTTAGAGATATGTCCCGTTGTGGCCTTTTCTTGCCTAAGTTTCAAGCACACTTTGGGGAAGAATGCTTTTCTTATGCTGTTCCATTCTCACGGAACAACCTCTCTCCTCAGCTTAGAATTTCACCCACCCTTGGTATTTTCAAAACATGGCCTAAAGAAATTGTTGTTGCAAGAACACTCTAACTGTATTCGTTTTAATTGAGTTTGTGTATGTCAGTTTATGTATTTATTTTTATCAACTTGGGGCATTCTGCTAACAAAACTTGCTTCTCATAGAATTTGTCCTGTACTCTGTATAACCTTTAAATACAAATACATAAAATAAAATAAACATTAAGCTAAGGACCCTGCAACATGAGCAGATTGGATAGACCAAATATCCTTTTTCTTCTGCCCTCTTCGTATGTTCAAATGTAGTAGTACTATTACTGTATCAATCATTTTATTTGTTTCAGCATAAAGCTATTTCAAAAATATGTACATAAAATATTAAAATACACATAGAATTTTCACATAACACTGTGCAACTGTGTCACTCGGGACAATCTAGCAACTGAAGCAACACAAGCAGCTCACCTGAGTAGCTGAGGAAGCCGAATCTCCAGCCTGATAACTTTCGAGGCAGCTCCCCCCCCCCAAGCTAGGCACTCGGGACAATCAAGCAACTGAAGCAACACAAGCAGCTCACCTGAGTAGCTGAGGAAGCCGAATCTCCAGCCTGATAACTTTCGAGGCAGCTCCCCAAGCTAGGCACTCGGGACAATCAAGCAACTGAAGCAACACAAGCAGCTCACCTGAGTAGCTGAGGAAGCTGAATCTCCAGCCTGATAACTTTCGAGGCAGCTCCCCAAGCTAGGCACTCGGGACAATCAAGCAACTGAAGCAACACAAGCAGCTCACCTGAGTAGCTGAGGAAGCTGAATCTCCAGCCTGATAACTTTCGAGGCAGCTCCCACCCCCCAAGCTAGGCACTCGGGACAATCAAGCAACTGAAGCAACACAAGCAGCTCACCTGAGTAGCTGAGGAAGCCGAATCTCCAGCCTGATAACTTTCGAGGCAGCTCCCCAAGCTAGGCACTCGGGACAATCAAGCAACTGAAGCAACACAAGCAGCTCACCTGAGTAGCTGAGGAAGCCGAATCTCCAGCCTGATAACTTTCGAGGTAAAAAGAGCCTCTTCTCTTCGTCTGGACGCCTGCAGAGGGCAGAGGGGTGCTACCTGATGAACACTTATATTTTATGAACTTTGTTCCCTGTTCACCACTGGGTGGGCTTGTTATTTGCTTCTCTTTGTGCTACTAATGCTGAAGTGTAAAGCTAGGGACTCACTGGTTTTCCTAGAGTTGCCTTGCTGATTACACCTTAAAGCCAGATATACCAAGCAGCTAATATAGAGCAGACTTGTTTAATATGGTGGTATTGAAGCTAATTGTGCTTGCAACTGAAGGCATTAGGTTAGCTGGGTCCTAGTGTGACCTCATTTTGGAATAGCCCTGTTTGCTTAGAGTGGAGCTCCTTTGTGTATGTCACAACATATTCTCCCGCTGCATAGTAATGAGAGGCTGTGTTTTCTCCACTACATAGGCAGCCCCCCAAGCTAGGCACTCGGGACAATCAAGCAACTGAAGCAACACAAGCAGCTCACCTGAGTAGCTGAGGAAGCCGAATCTCCAGCCTGCTAACTTTCGAGGTAAAGAGAGCCTCTTCTCTTCATCTGGACGCCTGCAGAGGGGTGCTAGCCCGACAGCACTTTGCGCTGTCTGCCCCACCCGCCCCAACCACCCTCCCACCCAGGGGCGGCTGTCAATTTAAGAATCCACCCCGTGACATCACATCCGGTGACATCACGTCCTGTTGCCCAGAACTGATCTCCCCACTTTCCCATTTGCAGGTTATACCTGCTGGCCACTAGAGGGACCTATGCTCCCTCACTACTCCTACTGCTACCTGTACAGCACTACTTCCCTGGGATCTTGCTCACCACAATGTATTGGCCCTGCCTCACGCTCTGCCTGTGCCTATCCCCACTAGCAGTGCACTTACCCACATACCCATCTGCTAGTCCACACTGTGCCCTGGCACCCCTCCCTCCCCTTGCTCCTAAACCTGCACTCCTGCCCCTTGGGACCTCTGTGTGTCCCTATCTTCCCTGCCCTTCCCCTAGCTTTCTCTTCACCTCAGGCACATCTGGGTGTCTTCTTATTCTTGCTTTCCCCTCCTGTACCTCCCTGCCCACCCCCTGCTCCCTTAGCCTCCCCTCCTCCCCCATGTCAATTGTAGGAAAACCTCTCACCATCTCCCAGCCAGGGTGTTAGTCATGCTACTACTCCTGTCGGGGAACATTCATCCAAACCCTGGCCCGGTTCCCAGGAGCTCCCCAACTCACACTATAGGCCTATGCATGGTCTCCATGAATATCTGTAGCCTCCTAAAAATGTTTGACTCACTACAATGCCTGGTCACATCAATTAACCCTGATGTCATCACCCTGGTTGAGACTTGGCTGTCGAAATCCTCCCCTGACTCCCTAGTCTCCCTTCCTGGTTTCACCCTTTTCCGGTCCGACCGTGTTGGGAGACAGGGTGGAGGCTGCGCTATTTATGTCAAGGAATCTCTCCCCGTACTAGCCCTGCACACTCCCATCCTTGACTCCAGGGCCCAGGCGCTTACGCTGAAACTAACCCCTGACCCTTTAAAGGGACCCCTTTATCTGACTACTGCATACGTGCCCCCCAGGGACCAAATGCAGGCCATTGCCTCTCTTACAGAATACCTTACCTCTCTACCTCCTTCTGCTGATCAAATTCTGGTGGGTGACTTAAATGTCAACTGGCTCAGCCCCTCCTCCTCCTCCCTCTACCCGAGACTCCTTTTCAGCAATAGACCTAACGCAACTAGTTACCCACCCTACCAGGACTAACCCCAAGAGAGGCTCCAGTACCCTGCTTGATGTGGTACTCACCAACCGCCCTAATCGGATCCCCAATGTACAAGTCCTCTCAGACTATCTCAGCGATCACTCCCCCCCCATTCTATTCCACTGGTCATCCTCAGTCCCCAAACCCATAGCACAGTCCACATGCTGGCTGCGTCTAATACCTGGTGGACTAATAAAACTTAAGGAACTTCTGTCCCAAATTGACTGGTCTCCTATACAGGCAACTCCTGACATTGACACAGCTCTCTCCTTCTTTACCCAAACTTTTAATAATGCCTGTGATATCTTTGCCCCAATGTTGACCCGCCGTTCTAAAAGGAAGAATGCCCCCTGGGTAACCCCAGCTTTGATCCACCAGCTCAAACATAGGGACAACCTATGGCACCGTGCCATTGAGACTGGCCGGCCCAATGACAGGCGGTTATATGCTGCCGCCCAAAACAAGTGCACTCGGGCCATCAGAAAGGCCAAGTCTGAGCACTATCGATCCTCACTCACTGCCTCATGGGGGAACCCCAGAACCTTCTGGGATAACATTAAACAGTTAAATGGGAGTGCACACTCCCCCCACCCACCCAGATCAACATTAATGATGTGATCTCCTCAGACCCAGCCCTCATAGCCAACCACCTCAACACCTCATTCACTGACCTTAGCCCTATCCTCCCTACAAATTTTTGACCCTCCTCCCCAGCACCTGCCGTAAATCTTCTGCCTTATTTTCTCCTCCACTGTGTTTCTGCCCAAGAACTTAGGCGCACCTTGTCACTGCCCTCAGAGTAATAGTACAGGCAGTGACACCCTGGATCCATGTATCCCACGGCTGGTCTTAGACACAGTCCTTACCCCGATCACATGCCTCATCAACCACTCTCTTTGCCTGGGGAAGGTTCCAACTGCCTGGAAAGTCACCACTGTCACCCCTATCTTTAAAGGTTGTGATAGGACTGTGGCTGGAAACTATCGACCAATCTCCATTCTCTCTCCTCTCTCCAAGGCCTTGGAAAAAGTGGTGGCCTCTCAAATCTCTGACTACCTCTCCACCTACAATGTCCTTTGTCCTGAGCAGCATGGCTTCTGAGCGGGCCACAGTACTAACACAGCCCTCCTAGAGTTCTCCAACTTTCTCCACTCCTCCATAGACACTGGTTCTCTGGCTGGTGCTGTCTTCATTGACCTCTCGAAAGCTTTCGACACTGTCTCCCACCCCCTCCTTCTTGATGCCCTTAGTCTCTCTGGTTTTGCTGCTGGGCCTATCTCCTGGTGCACCAGCTATCTGTCTGACCACTCACAGCGTGTAAAAATTAATGTGACCTACTCAGACATCTGTCCCATCTTTTCTGGGTTCCCCAGGGCTCCATTCTGGGCCCCTTACTATTCTCCCTTTACCTTAACACCCTTCCACGCTCTTGCTCGGGGAACATTCTATTATATGCTGATGATGCAGTCATCTTTGCCTCAAGTCGTAACCCTATTGCCCTCCAGGACTCGCTGCAGAAGTCCTTCACTGAAGCCGAGGGCTGGTTCAAGGAACATAGATTGGTGATAAATCTTAAAAAAACAAAAACCATGTTCTTCACTCATCCCCAAAACAAGTCCTGCAACTTCAAACTCCTCATTCACTCTGGGTCCTCTTTCCCACTCGAACAAGTTTGCTCCTATAAATACCTAGGGATCCATTTTGACCCCCCCTCTCCTTCCATGGACACATCGCTGCCCTAGCCACTGCCACTAATATCCGATTGGGCATCTTACATCCAGTATAAACACTGCCTCCCCGGAGCTCTTCGACTTATGTCACCTCCTCTATCCTGTCCCTAGTGGACTATGGGACTGCCCGGTGTATGGTGCTGTGATCAGACCGCACTCCATAAAAATTCGCACTACTCTGAATAAGGCCTGCAGGTTAATTACTGGAGCACCTAGGCTGACACACACCTGTCTCACTGTCGCTAAGCGCTGGTACTTGATCTTGATGAGCCTCAAATATCTGACCTGTACCCTTACAAAAAGACCCTCCTTGGGCTATCCCCACCAGGATTGACCACCACCATACGCCGCTCTGTCCCACTAGTTCATACTCGGACCTCTGGGAAAACCTCTCTTGTTATCCCTAGAGCTAGGACCTCTCACGGCCAAAGAGCCTTCAGTTTTAGAGCCCCCTCCTGGTTCAACACACTGCCCCCCTCCATCTCCGAAGCTCCAACTATATCGTGCTTCAAAACTTCCTTCTGTAACCACCTTATTAACACCCGATGCTGTAATTGCCACTAGTCAAAGCCGTACTCAATACTTATGACAAAGCTGATTACTAAGCTGCTAAGGACAACATAACTCTGGTATTGTTTGCATCCATCCTACCTGTACCAGCTTGTTTGTATCTATGTCTTAATTTACTGTTATACTTATGTGTTATACTGTTATACTGTGTATTTTCGTTTGTCTTACTATGACAAGGTACCTTTGTAAATGAGCCTATGGCTCAAAGGTTTTCCAAACTGCTGTTTAAATAAAATAAAAAATAAAATAAAATATAAATAGGATATTAAATACACATAGAATATTCACATGACACTATACAACGTGATACAGTAACCCATATACATTCATTTCCTACTAGCCGCACATTTCATCAATCTATCCTTATATAATACTACAATCTGCTATCATATAAAATACAGCTATAACATAGCATTTCTCTCATCTTCAAAAAAGCAACGTCTGTTATTATAAGCTGATATCTCAGAGAGACGTAACTGAAGAACTATGATTTTATTTTATCTCATATCTACTGTATACTATAAATCCCTGTATTCTTTTCTTCCTTATTTTTATGCTCTCTTTAAGAAATATAGCTAAATTATTTAGAACTTCAGGATTTTCTACATTAAATAATAGGTCAAGAACAAATCTTGTTGGCATATATAAAGTTCCAATATAATCCCCCAGTCTTTTAGTCTGTATGTGTTTATACCATGGACATCTTAATACAGCATGCTTTAAATCCTCTGGTTCATGTAAGCTACAATAGCAGTTTTTTGTTATATCCTGATCATTACTATACCTTACTTCTGATACATTGCTTGGGAATGTCTCAAGCCTAAATTGAGTTATCAAATTTCTATTTTCTGGTTCCTGTACTATATTTAAGTATGGTTGTAAACCATGTTCGATTGTATTGCTGGTTAGCCACGGGCAACTTTCTAACTTGTTATATTTTTAAGATCTAATTATTTTGATTTTTCCTTCAGTAGTTTAAAAATATATTTTGTATATGTTGGACTTATATGTATCTTTTGTTCAACCCAATTCCACAAGTATTGTATGTCATTTTCTTTTATTATCCTTTGTATGGTTTTTAACCATCCTATATTCTTATGTCCTAATTGCATTTTTTTCCTTTATACACATTCCCATAAGTAAATTCTTGTTTTCTGATGTTAATTTTATCCACTGATTTATTAGTCTACTATATACTAGGTACTGAAAGTGTATTTGTCCCAGTTGTGCTCTCACAAGTGAACTAGGTGAGCTATTTTGTATTCTTAATAATTGTTTATAAACCGTATTTAGTAAACTTTCTATCTTGGTGATCTTATCAATGCCCCATATTTCAGCAGAATAACTTGCCTACTGTACAATTTTTGTGTTGATTGCTTTAATCATTGGTAGGATCATGTTTCCCCCCTAAGTATGATTGAATCTTTTCAATGATTTTATTAAGTTCTGCATTTTCTGTGTACATACCTGTAAGTGTGTATTCCACCTTAAGCTTTTTGAGAATGTGACCCCCAAATAGGGGAAATCCTTCATATAATCTAAATCTTTGCCCAGTAAAGTAAACTTTCTAAATTTCTTGTTAGTACCGAATACCATGACCTTTGTTTTTCTTATGTTTGGCTTTAAGTTGTGTATTATGCATATTGTTCCCATTTTCTTTAGTACTCTCTGTAATCCTATTCTGCTTATCGAATGTATTGCCAAATCATTGGCATAAGCCAATACTGGCAATGTTCTAGAACCTATTTTGGGAATATGGAACATTGGAGCATCCAGTGCCATGATAATATCATTTATATAGATATTAAAAAGGGTCAGGGCAAGTACACAACCCTGCTTTACACCAACCTCAATTGCTACTTTCCCAGGTAATGCCCCTGCTGGGGAGTATTTTATCCTTGTCCAGGTATTCTGATAGATTCTTATTGTAAGTAATATTAGATTTAGATCTATACCCAGTTTAACCATTTTTTTCCAAAAGAGTTCTCTTATTATTGTATCGAAAGCTGTGGAATAATCCACAAATGCTACGAATATTGTTTTTTTTATTAAATTTACAATATTTCTCCAGTATATGATCCAGAAGAAATATTTGGTTGATTGTACCTGTATTCTTCTGGAATCTGGCTTGATAGTCAGAAATAACATTATGTTGTTCTAACCAAACAAATAACTTGTTTAGCAGAACTTTAGCATAAATTATTTTATTTATTTATTTTTATTTAGTTTTTGTTGATCGGGTAAGTGCACTAGAAAAATCCTGCCTATTTTCAGGCATGACCCGGGGGAGGGGGATACAGATGAATGCCAACTGACCTTGAACCAGATTAAGCTGTTGGTGGTATTTTTAGTGAATGAGGGAAATTCGGCCAGGACGCTGGGGAAATTCCCCTACTCTTTTCGATAAGTGCCATGTGATCTTTAACATCCACCTGAACTACCACCAATCCAGGCAGATGGGACCTCGGTTTAATGTCTCATCTGAAAGACGGCACCTCAGAAGTGCAGCACCCCTCTTATACTGTACTACAGCGTCAGCACTGGGATATTAACCTAAGTGCCAGATGTGGGAACTGAACCCACAGCCTTCTGATCTCCCGGCCTCAGAGGTGAGTTTACTACCTACTGAGCCACTGACACTGCTTTTGCTATATTATTATTGCTATAGAATCCAATAGTCTAATAGGCCTATAATTTACTGGGTCCTTGAATGAACCCTTTTTATTAATGGGAACGATGTAACTACCCAGCCAACTATCTGGAATATAGGCATACATAGCTGATTTATTTTAAAAATCAGAATGGACTCTAGCCCACCAATCTATATTTAATGTTATGAAATCTATTGATATATTGTCTGGACCCTGAGATTTGTGGTTCTTAAAACTTTCTATTGCTATTTTAACTTCCATTTCTGTGAACTAACAAAAGGAACCATCCAGTTCATTTATTCCTATCTTATCTGTTATCTGATTTAATTTAAATATGTTTTTGAAATATTCCACCCGTATATCTGGCTCAATATAAGCATCATATTGTTTTTTAAAAGTATTGGTACCTCTAGCCACCATGTTCCAAAAAGCTATTGTATCATAAATATTTCTAGAATCTATTTCATGTTCAATTTTTAGTGTCACTTCCTGTATATACTTATTACTTAGATTAATCACCTTGTCCATGGGGAGTTTGTCCCAATATAGTTTACTTTGTTTTTTTTATGTATACAAACTACTTGCTGTTCTTCCCTTAGTATATGTTTATCTGTCTTTCTAAATAGCACCAAGGGCAAGTGATCACTCTCTGATCTATTTATTACTTTAATGTCTTCATATTTATTATAATCATATACTGGGGCAAGCATGTAATCCACCATGGTGGAACCCCTATTAGTAACACAAGTTAGTTCTCCTCTGTTATCTGATTCAAACTGTCCATTTAGAACTATTAACTGTAGTGCTTCAAATAGGTATTTCATCTGTTTGTGCACATCTGAGTTTTTCTTATCTAATGTACATCTTTTTGGTATATTTAAAGCATGCAATATCTCTTCATGTTCCTTCTCTATAATTTCTTCTACTCTCACATTAAAATCCCCAAAGAGGGGAAGCTCTGTTTATTTTCCATCAACCAATTTCCTAATCTCTTTCATTAATTTTTCCTTTAGGGATTTGTCATATAGGCTCAAATTAGTTGGTGGGTTATATATGTTAACAACTACTGACTTCTTTTCTCATATTGTCATTTTAATAATTATATAGCTTTGATTTACTACATATTTTATCACTTTTAAGTAATTGGTTATTTTTATATACAGAGCTAACCCTCCCATTCTCCTTCATGTCTTCTTATTTGTCCTTGCTGATATATTTACCAGAGTACATCCATTCAAGTTTGTGCCCTTCTTGATTACTGTATCTAATTGGGCCCATCTTTTTAACTTGCTTGTCATGTAATTTATCTATTTTACATTTGCACACTTTTTTACACTCATAATTGCTTGGCTAATTTATCACTGATGGAATAAAAACCCATTGTTTTGATGTGCCACTTACACCTTTGACAGAGTGCCTCCTGGTGCAAAGCATTAGGTGTGACACATTTTGGGGGTATATATTCTTGCTGCTGTATGCCTTTCACTGTATGTATCACTCTTTTTGCACTTTAAGTAATATATTTTTTCTAAAAGGGGTCTCGTGCAAATATATCTAGAAACATAGAAACATAGAATTTAATGGCAGATAAGGACCGCTTGGCCCACCTAGTCTGCCCATTTTCCTACCTAACAGATAAGCTGCAAATCCTAGTTAATCAACAGCTTACTTCCTACTACCCCCCACTAGGACTGCCTTATGCCTGTCCCATGCATTCTTGAAGTCCCCCACTGTTCTTGATTCCACAACCTCCTCAGGGAGGCTGTTCCATGCATCCACAATCCTCTCAGTGAAAAAATACTTCCTCACATTACCTCTGAGCCGTCCCCCTCTATCTTCAAATTGTGCCCCCTTGTTCTTGCACATCTCTTTTTCTGGAAAATGCTACTCTCTTGGACTTTATTAATTCCCTTGAGGTACTTGAAAGTTTCTATCATGTCCCCTCTCTCCATCCTTTCCTCTAGGGTATACATATTAAGCTCCTTTAGTCTTTCTTCGTATGTCTTCTGGTGCAGATCCTGCACCATTTTGGTTGCCCTCCTCTGTACAGCTTTCATTTTAAGGTTGTGATGTGTACCAGTTTTCTTGTTTGTACACAACACAAAAGGACTGTCTCTAAAACACTAGCAATAATATTTGTCTAACAAATAAATAACATGCAAACTTTGGTATAGTTCATAAAGGTATATCCTTAAAAGTCCAAACTAATTCTGCTATGTATCCAAAAGACTGTATATTTTATATTATATTATGACTGCAGCCAATAGGATACTAGGGGCCCTATACAGGCTTTGATTCTGCCTTACTCCTGAGGCCAGGAAACAGGTGGTCAGAGGTACAATTCTACCTATCCTGGACTATGGGAATGTTGTCTGTGGGGCTGCCACTGATACAAGCCTGTTCAAAGTGCACACCTAGCTAAATAAAACCTGTAGGTTTGTGTTAGATGCTGAAAACCTAATGCATACATGTGATCTTTACATAAGAACTGAATGGATCCCACTTACGAAACTCATTAAGCTTCATGCCCATCTTCTGGGAAAGAAGGCCCAACTCGGACTTGCACCTCCCTCCCTGCAAGCCTTGTTCTGTCCTGCTCCAGCCAAACATGCCACTAGAAGTGTTACTGAGCAAGCATTAACTGTTCCATTCAGAAGGACTGCTTTGGGGAGGCAGGTCTTCACAGTTAGGGCTCCCACCTGGTTAAATGAGCTACCAGCCACTGCCACAAGCCTTACATGCCTTGGTCCTTTCGAGTCCAAGCTAAGAAAGTCTACCTCCCCCCTGTACACTGCTACTCCCACTCTTAACCCACAAGCCCTGCACACTGCTGTCCTTGTAAGCATGAGCAATGAAGACCATCTCCCCACCAGTTTGAGCTACTGCCATTCTTAACCCAGCTGTTACCTGACCCCTGAACTCAGGGCCTGCCAAGATTCATCTTGCACTCTACAAATTGGCCTGATTCTCCCTGCTCTACACCTGCCATACTGTCCTACCTACCATGCACCCCCTACTCCCCTCATCTACTCCCTGTTAGCCCATGCCTCCTTAATCCATACCCTCCCTACCCATGAGCTTAACCTCCATGTTCCTCCTCTGATTCCTCTTCTGCTAACTATTCCTGATTAGTTCCCACTACCCCAACTCTTTACCACATCTATGCTTACTCTCCTGGATGTAGCCTAATAACCAATTTAGGTATCAGGAATGATGTTCAGCCACATCTCCTTTTCCTCCCTACAAGCTCCTGTATAGCTTCAATCTCTGATTTTCTCCAACTAGTACCTAACTTGACTTATGCACTTTATTGTCTGCCCTGCTGTGCGTACTGTATCCCCATGTACCCTGTACCCAAGCTCTGGTTATGTGTTGCTTTTGTCTTTGTTACCTATGTTATGTTGCTATTACCAGTGTTAATGATTGTTACTGATCACATTATGATGTTTTTGTTGTAATAGTTTTTATTATTTTCCAAAAACGTGGAAAAACTGAACATAGAATCACAATACAGTATACAGTCACAGGTTTTGAAGATACATAAAACCCCCCTACCCACACTTATAGGGGTAGTGTGCCAGTACAGTAATCATGGGAAAGGCAGAAGGATATAACACAAGAATAGGGTACATACACATAACATTTCACCTTATAAAATAGAGGTTACTGTATTTTCAAGTGGACTAAGGAATCTACTAATGCAGAGACATAGCATGGAAATAAGCAGGGTAAACCACACCTTCCCCATAAACTCCCAGTACTGATCATATAAAGGGTACTTACCGAAACCTTAGGGTCAGATCAGAGCATTCTCATTGCCAGACATACACACTTCTACAGAAGTTATTTTATAATTGCCGTCAGGTGTGTTCCTTTTCATGGCATCCGGAGAAATTTAACTAAGAATGTACATATGTACTGCAAAAGATCAGACTGATCCTGTAATGAAACCAAAAATATCCCAAGCTTAAATCTGTACTCTTAAAATAGGCATTCCAAATGTCAACAAGTGTTCAGTCACAGCGATTATAATCTCCAGTACTATCACAACAAACCTAGGCCTCAGGACTTCAATAATAGAACCTTGGTTCAAGACCCCACCTTGTCAGACTACCTGTTACAACCAGCAGAGGAGACTGAAGGTAATCACCCTATTCCCGATGGTGGAAGGACTTTCCCCAAATATCTAAGATATGGATCCCAACAGGCTGAAAATAAGGAGAGTTTGGACTTCTGTAAGTAGGATATCTTATCCAGTTTGGCCAGAATAGACAGAGACCCCATTCTGCTACAGTAGGAACCACAGGGGTCCTCCATTGACATAATATGGCTCTTTTAGTTTGTAGCGCCAAGAAAGCCAGCCATCTATATCTTAGCAGTGACAATTTAGGCATATCCACGCATATCCCCAAGATATAAAAGAGAGGGCAGAGGGGAATGGTCTGTTGAAGAACCCGGGAAGCAAGATCTAGAATCTCTTGCCACAGGGGTTGGATCTTGGGGTAGCTCCACAACACATGCACTATGTCCCCACCCGGCTGTTGGCATCTCCAGCAATTGTCCTGGTCTATTACTTTAGCTCTATGAAGAATGACTGGAGTTCTATACCAAGAGTGTGCAATTTTATTTTGGATTAGTCTGGATTTGGCATCTGTGAACCAGGTGTGTGCGTCTACCCAGGCTTTATCCCAAGCCTCAGAGGATATATGGGTCTGCAACATCTTCTCCCACCTTTGCCTTGCTGCATCAAATTGAGATGGGAGAGTGTCTCGAAGAGTAGCATATATCTGACCAGCAAGGTCCTTAGTACAGGGTATCCATCCCCCTTAGTACAGGGTATCCATCTAGCCAACGGCAAAGCTTGGGCATGGCCCAAGGAACGAGGTAGAAGATGCTGAATGGCATCCCTAATCTGGAGTTATCTCCAAAAGTCCACTGCTGGGATACCTCATTGCTGTCTTAAAGATTGAAATGTCTGGATGGCCTTGTGGTTAGGGGTCAACAAATCACCCAGCTTAGTAATACCCAGTACCACCCATTGTCTCCATAGGATTTCGATTCCGCCTATGGTAATGTCTGGGTTTTGCCAGATAGGCACATGGGAAAGAGAAAGGGGGGACAGATTAAGTTTGCGATGAAAGCTAACCCAATTTCTCCTGGCTGTCTCTACTGTGGGGGAAGTGCGTTCTATCCCTATCTTATTAGTCCCAGATTTTTTAGCGCTGTTCCTCTGAACCAAGAGAGATAAGGGGTGACACAGCACCACAATATCTGTCTCTAGCTGCACCCACTGCAGTGAAAGAGGGAAGGGAGGACGAGCCCAGTTAACCGTTTGTGCCAAGAGGAAGGCACAGTGGTATCCCTCTGGCCATGGGAGGTTCCACCCACCCTGCTGCCAATGTGACCTTAGTTTATCTCGACTGAACCTGGGTTTGGATCCCTCCCATAAAAAATCCCCAATTAGTTTATCAATACCCTGGAACCATTGTGCAGGTAAGGGGACCGGTAGATGCCTCAGAAGGTAAAATAACTTGGGTGCAGAGATCATGGTCACTGCCACCACTTTCCCGGCAAGAGTGAGTTTAAGTAGCCTCCGTCTATCGAAGTCTGTCTTAATGGGGGAAAGAAGGGGTTGTACATTAGCTTGCCAGATTGTTTCTAGAGATGGGGTCAATAAAATACCCAAATACATGATCCCACCTGGGGTCCAAATTAAATCATCTGCTGCTATCCCCTGCTAAACACAGTACTCATTGAGAGGGAGTATCTCCGTCTTATTCCAATTCAGCCGTAAGCCTGAGTGTTTAGAGAATTCTTCTAACAAAGCAAGGAGCGGGGGGATAGCAGTGTATGCATCCTCCAGAAGGAGGAGAAGATCATCAGCATACATAAAACTTATATAGGATGTATTCCCCACTGTTAACCCTTTAATCTCTGGATGGTTATGGATAGCCGCAGCCATGGGTTCCACCGCCTGGACAAAAAGTAGGGGAGATAGCGGGCAGCCTTGCCTCGTACCTCTGCCCAATGGGAAAGGATGAGAAAGCATCGAGTTTGTGTTAACTCTGGCTGAGGGGGCTTCATATATAGCTTTTATTCTGGCAAGAAAGGTGTTCCCTATCCCGAAGTAAGAAAGAGTCATATATAAATAGTCCCACTCCATGGAGTCGAATGCCTTTTCGAAGTCCACCGTAATAGCGGCCGTGGGAGTATGAAGAGACTTGGCCAGGAGGATCAAATTCATCAGGGTTCTTAAGTGATCTGAGCTGTGTCTTCCAGGTATAAATCCCACTTGTGACGGGTGTATTAGATCAGACAACAGTGGGCTGAATCTATAGGCTAATATTTTAGCGTAAAGTTTACTGTCCAGATTTATAAGTGAAATTGGGCGGTAGTTCCCCGGATTAGTAGGGTCCTTGCCTTTCTTGGGAATCACAACTATAATTGCCTCCCGCATGGAAAGCAGTAAAGCACCCTTAAGTTCTACCTCCTGAAACACCTGGGTTAAAAGGGGAGAGATAGTGTGGCCCAGGATCTGATAGAATTCTGCGGAGTACCCATCACTTCCCGGGGATTTCCCCTTTTTCAAGTCTTGGATGGCTACCATCAGTTCCTCCTTTGAAATGGGGAGATCTAACATTTGCGTTTGCTGACTCTGCAACTTACGCAAGCCTAAGGTATCTAAGAAACCCTGAGTATCTCTATTGGGGCCAGCGTGGGTGGAACAATATAGCCTTTTATAAAATAAGGACATAATCTCGTTAATATCCCCTGGAGAAGTGCATAGTGACCCTAATGTATTTTTCAAACCTGGGATATATCTGCTAGCCTGTTGTTTCCATAGTTGGTATGCAAGTACTTTACCCCCTTTGTCCCCCCCTTCCCAAAAAGTATGTTTAAGACATAGGATAGCAGCTTCAGCTTTCCTATTCAGAAGCTGGTTAATTTCAAATCGAATGGCCAAAATAGATTTGCCAATGGCAGAGTGAATGTTAGGAGAGGGCAGCGTCTTAAAAATACTTCCAGCTTTAGCCAATCTCCATTCAAGATTGAACAGCTGCGTTTCCCTTTGTCTGCATCTAGCAGTCGAAAACCCCATAATGTTACCTCGCATCGTGGCTCTGAAGGCCTCCCAGGTTGTACAAGCAGAGGTATCACTTATAGGGTTTTCAGCTAGAAAAAGAGAAACCTCCTTGATGAGCCAGGGGGTAAACTCGGAGTCCTTTACCAAAAGTGGGTCCAGTCTCCATTGCTTAGTCGGGGGAGCCACTGGATCTCAGTGTAGAAGGAGCTGGACTAGAGCATGGTCAGAGATACAGCAGGGAAGAATTGAGACATGCAGAGTCTTAGTAGTCAGGGTAGCTGAGCCAAGCCAGAAATCCAGCCTACTATATGAGTCATTTGGAGCTGAATGAAATGTATAATCTCTTGTTCTGGGGTGGAACAATCTCCAGAGATCCACGAGCCCCTGATCAGACATCATTTGCTGTAGAGCCTTCACACTTCTAGGATGCGCCTCTTTCCCCCCATCATTCCTATCTAGAAGAGGCATCAAGGTGAGATTGAAATCCCCACTAATAAGTAGCGGGCAGTCCAGGGGGTTAAATTCAAGTACTACCTCTGCCAGATTATGAAAGAAGCAAGGGGCATCCTCATTAGGGACATACACATTACAAAGAGTGAGTGGTCCAGTGGGGTATTATAAGTGACCATAACCCATCTGCCTTTGGAGTCTGAACGTGTCTGGATTAACGTCCAGGGAAGAGACTTATTCACCAAGATAAGAACCCCATGTTTCCTGGTCAGGGCATTAGAATGCACCTGCTGGCCAACCCAGTCCTTCCTCATGCGGATGTGATCCTCCCCAGAAAACTTTGTCTCCTGAAGAAAGGCCACTTGAGAACGTTTACGTTTCAGGTGTGCAAGGACTTTCTTACATTTTATCGGGGAGTTTAGCCCCCTAACGTTCCAGGTATGCATCACAATGTCAGACATTTGGTTGAGGTCTCCAATATATGCCAAGCGTAAAAGAGAACCTAAAAAAGGAGCTAAGAGTTTCTATGGGCTTGGTATTTAAGAGTCACTGTCCCAGTCAGAGCAAAAAACCCCAGTACCAGGCAGGGGTTAACTATCCGGACTGCAGCAACTGTATACTATCACTATATCTAATTAATAAACTAACTTATCTACAGACTATTAAAGGGAGAGTGGTAGGATTAAACTGGCTAGAAGCCTAGCCAATGTTATGTCCTGTCGCTCCTGGGGGGTGAACCAGGTACTTCTCAGAGAGGGAGAGAAAATCCCCCATTACTGAGAAGTGTATACCAGAATATCCAAAAACAGGAAAAGAGCAAAAGGGGCAATAAATCCGCACATACTAGAGCCATATACGGATCTGCCTACCACCCCCTCTAACGGGGGGGGGTATAAGTCCTGTGAGCAAATTCTTGGACCAGCCTACTGCTCTAATGTCGATGGAGAAATCAGAACCCCCCATTTTGTAATTAGGACTAACCTGGACCTACTAGCAAAATAGGAGACTCGCTCTTGGTTCTTGGCTCGGTACCATATTAGTATCCTCAGCTATTACTGGAGGACATCCTCCTAAGTTGAGTTTTCAGTAATCACTAGAAACTTTCAATCCTTATACTAAGGATTTGCAAACATTCCGTATGAAATCTTGCCAGAAACATCAGCAAGGCTTACTCATTTACAGTTCTATGCGCTGCAGAGTCCGGGTAGGAATGTCAAGTACAGCATCAGCATAACACATACCGAGGAATCGATGTACTGCCTCTGGTATTACTTGGGTACCAAATAACACATACAGGATCCAGAAAATATGTTTAACTGCCTCTTGCTGAGCCCTCAGGGCATGATGATGAAAGGGGTGAGATACAAACCCAGAAAGAGACATTGGAATCCAAATTGTACAGGACAAAGGACAGACTGGGAGAGTAAAGGGAGGCGGAGGTGGATGCCACATACACTCGAGCAGCTATGCTGTCCCAGGAAGATTGTTGAGTGCTCCCCGTCATCCGACTTATACTCCCTGAGAAACATGTCTATGTATCCACATTCCATTTGGCCATAGCAATTACCCACACAGTAAACAACTTTTGTCAGCCAGACCATCTAACTAAACACATTAGCCCGTGTAATCCGGCCACATTAACCTTTGGAAGGAAACCACTGTCCCTGAAGTCATCACCCAGACATGGGCCAAAGAGACCATGCCATTTCCCACCCACAAAATTACAACATTACACTAACAGCAAGTTCAGATACTTATCTAACAAGTCAACACTTTGATCTGAAGGAAGGTCCCAGTGTTCATGAAATGTTCAGTTGCTGTTTCTCCTCTGGTTCTCGGCCTGTGCAGCAGCCTGGGGGGGAGCCTGGGGCCTGGATATCTGGCGAGGTACTCGCTGAGACTCTGTCAACATGACGTGGCCTTTCCTTGAGTGATTCCTCCAGGAGACTGCATTTTGGGTGTCCTCCCTCCCGCTGTCCATTACTTCACATGCCTCTGCGTCGGGAAGATCACTCAGGATCGAAAATCGGTTGTGAGCAAAATAGGGGCTAACATACTCTATCTGTACTTCAGACTCTGCGCCGAGAGTGGCAGGGGCCAATATGTCGACACTGTTCTTCCTCTCCTGTGGATGGCCCCATTTAGTATGCAGGGAGGATGGAGGCCTCTTCTGGACTTTAGAGTTTCTAGGTTCTAATTCCACCAGAGGTGCAAACTGGGGGAGGGTATCTGGAAGGTCAGCTTCTGAGATGGGAAGTTGCTGGTTGTTTACAGCCTGACTAGGGGACTGAGAACTCAAGCCATTCGGGCAGGTGCTGGCAATCAAGTCCAGGGCAGCGTCTGGGGATGAAAATTGCTGAGTAGTGCTATTTATTGAAATTTGCAGCATAGCCAGGTATCTCAAAGTAAAAGGGATCCTCAAAGCATGTAACGTCCGTCGGACTTCAGTGAAAGCTTTATGCTGGGCTGCAAGCTCTTTAGAATAATCTTGAAATATCATGATCTTATGGCCCTGCCACTGTAGTTGCCCTAGCTCTCTTGTCCTTGCCTGTATCGCTTCTTTTTCGGCAAAGTTCAGGATTCAAGTTAAAATAGGGTGAGGCCGCTCCCCCTGAGCAGGCCTGGACTGTGACGTACGATGTGCATGCTCCATGGTAATCTTGGTGCCTTGGGGGAGCTTCAGGATCTCTGGCAATGCTTGCTGTAAAAATGTCAAAACCCTCCCGTCCTCACAACCCTCCGGAAAGCCCAGTAGGCGCAAATTATTATGCCGATTCCTATTCTCCAAGTCGTCCACTTTGTCCTGCAAAAGATGTATCTGAGCTGCCTGGTCTCTTATAAGGGCCGAATAACTGTGAAGTAAATCCTCCTGCGTAGTGGCCTTTTGTTCCACTGCATTGACTCACACATTAATTTGCTGGATTGCAAAAGCTGAATTATTAGTTGCCAACGTGAGGGTATCTATGCTGGCCATAACTGATGCAAACATCTCCCTAATCGAAGGCTCCTCTCGCTCCTTCGTAGAATGCGCCATCGTGTGTGTTGCATAGATTAGGCGGCTGATCCTTCACTCGTGGCAAGCTTTACTGCTGTCCACTTAGTTTCAAAGTCCCCTGGCCACTGAAGTGTGAATTCAGCACACTGATCCATCTATTCCCATTAAGAAGTCCTCTCCGAAGATGGTAATTTATGGGTTCTTGGCTCCATGCGAAGAGAGCTGCACGATTATGTTGCCATCTTAGTTGAGTGCTAGCCATGCCCCCACATTATGATGTTTTTTGACAATGCCTATTTAGCTGCTATTGACTCCCAGACTCATGTATTCTCCCCTCCCTTTATGACAAGGATCCTATGTGAATGAACTTTTAGCTCAAAGGTTGTAATTCCGATTACTCAATAAATACAATAAAAAATATTCACAAATGCATTAATTTTCAGATAGCCAGGAAGAGGTACAGTAGCTAAACTGAAATCAAAAGCCTTGATCAAATCAATGAACACTGCCCCAGTGAGCATCTCCTTGTCCTTGGCAACTTTAGCAGAATTTGTGAGTTGTATGAGTGCTGTGATTTCTAGGCAGAGCTTAATGTGTGCCGGGTCTGGCAGGGTCTCAGACTTGGCAAAAAAGTTTTGAGGGATTTCAGGGGAGTCTCACATGGTCTCAAAGCAGGGCCCTTACTCTTATGTGTGTTTTCCCTTACAATGACTTTGACTGGGCAGTATGACCCTTAGTTCCTTTGTCCCTTTGTTTACTACAGTAGCTTAATGTTTTGTGTCTGCTTTTTGAGGTATTATTGAAAAACTGTCTTAAAAATAGAATGCCAAATTTGGCACTATGTAGCAAAAAAGGACTTCTGCAGCAGTAGTCCATCCATCTTCCTATAACTAAGACCCTTGCAGACACAGCAGGTTTTTTTGCACTCTGTAAGCTATATTTCCAGGTAAGACTGTCATCAAAATTTAGTCCAAGGGAATAATACTTTTTTTTTTACTTCCTCTAATGTTTTATTGTCATCTCCTTACAATTATTTTTTCTGATCCCAAAGGGAAGGACCTTACTTTTATTATTATAAAATGGAGAGAGAAAAACCTTCATTTTGATTGGTTGTTACTAGTGCATTAGATACGTTCAGTGCACAGGTACTGAAAAGGGGGGCCACAGTACAAAACAAGCATTTGTCAATGCCGAATGTTGCTTGCTTATATGTGCTGTTTAGATATTTGAAAGTGATAGTACCATGCCTAAGAACTGTCATGTGCCCCCCCAAGACATTCACTGTGTCTTTCTGTTCAGTATTCACAGAAGAGGGAGAGGGGCAAGGGCCATAGTAGTACAGCAGTTGCCAAGTGGGTGAAGAGGTGGAGAACAGTCCATTCACAGGCAAAAGAGCCCTGCAGGAGCTGACTAAATTGAAGGTGGACATAGCAATGGGACCAGATGGCACACACCCAAGGACATTAAGAGAACTGTGAAGGGAGATAGCAGTACCTCTGGCAGCCATGTTCATTGAGTAATTCAACACAGGGGTGGTACCACAGAATTGGAGGAGGGCACATGTGGTCTCCCTTCACAAATCTGGCAGCAGGGAGGATGTGGGGAACTATAGGACGGTCAGCCTCACCTCAGTAGTGGGGAAGATCATGGAGACATCGCTTAAAGAAAAGATTGTGGGGCATCTAGAAGCCATCGGAGTCCAGGACCATAGGCAACATGGATTTACAGTGGGGAGATCATGTCAGACAAATCTGGTTGATTTCTTTGACTGGGTGACAAAGGAAGTAAATCAGGGTGGGGCAGTGGACAATGCTTACCTTGATTTCAACAAAGCCTTTGACAACCTCCCACATAGGAGGCTGATTAACTAGCTGGGTAGGCCGGGCATGGGGGAAAGGGTGGTAAACTGGGTTAGAAACTGGCTAATAGACAGGAGGCAGAGAGTGGTGATAAATGGGGTGCAGTCTAGGGAGAAGGGGTGACCAGTGAGGTGCCGCAGGAATCAGTCCTGGGGACAGTCCTGTTCAATGTCTTGATTAGTGACATTGCAGAAGGGCTGAAGGGAAAGGTCTGCCTATTTGCAGATGACACCAAGATCTGCAACACAGTGGATACCCCAGAGGGTGTGGAGAAAAGGAGGAGGGACCTGGAGAAGCTTGAAAAATGGTCTGACTGGCAACTGAAGTTTAATTCAAAAAAGTGCAAAGTTATGCACCTGGGACACAAAAACCCTGGTGAATGCTACAGGATGAGGGGTGGGGAGTTGCTGACAGTCACAAAGAAGGAAAGGGTCAGGGACCTGGGGGTTCTTATTTCAGATGACCTGAAAATGTCAAAGTGCTAAAGCAGCTGGGAGGGCCAGTGACATGCTGGGGTGCATAGGCAGGGGTATCACCAGCATAAGAAGGGAGGTAGTGATGCCATTATATAAAACCATGGTCAGACCTCATATAGAGAACTGTGTGCAGTTCTGGAGGTCGCACCTTCATAAGGATATTAACAGGCTGGAGTTGGTCCAGAGAAGGTGAATAAGATGGTACAAAGCTTGCAACACAAGACTTATGAGGAGAAATTAAGGGACCTCAATATCTACTCACTGGAAGAGAAGAGGGAAAGAGGGGATATGATAGAAACATTCAAGTACCTCTAGGATAAAAACAAGGTGCAGGGGGTGCCTTTCTCCAATACAGAAGGAGCACAAGAACGAGGGGGCATGGCATGAAATTGGAAGGTGGGAGGTTAAGAGGGAATGTGAGGAAGTTATTCTTCACAGAGAGGGTGGTAGACATGTGGAATGGTCTGCCTCAGGAGGTGGTGAGAGAGAGCACTATGGATGGATTCAGGCATTCTTGGGACAGGCATAGGGGAACCATACAGGTACAGCAGCGAGTGGGTCAGAAGCAGTAATCCAGTACAAGGGTTTACAGGCAGACTAGATGGGCCAGACAGTTCTTATCTGCGGACAATTTCTATGTTTCTATGTCTGTGTCTCTCTCTGTCTCTTATGAATTACAGACAGACAGAGACACACAAGCATATCCCATTTGCATGTGCTGTTCCCCACTATGTCCTCCCTAACACATTACTATCCACAGACACACAGAGAGAGGACACAGCACACATTGTCTCTTCAATGCTGCTCCTCCAGTGTCTCTGTCTCTGTCTCTCACTGTTACTCTCCCAGCCTCACTCTCTCTAAGCACTGAGCTCCGTTCTTGAATGTCGGGGGGAAAAACTCAGTTGCGCTCTCTCACTGGGGTGGGGGTTGGCAGAATGAGACATAGAAAACTTATTGTACGGGAGGTGGGAAAGCAGCACAGAGGTTCCCAAAGAAAAAGACACAGAGACAGAGACACAGAGAGAGAGAGAGAGAGACAGAAAGCAAGCGAGAGAGAGACACAGAGACAGTGACAGCGGCAGCGACAGCAAGAGAGAGAGAGAGAGAGACAGAATAAACAGGTCTCTCCTGCACACAAACTGTAGCACTGTTCTGTACTGGGGAGCAAGGGAAGGCCACAGACAACAACATCCCAATGTTTTCTCTCTTGCTGTCCCACAGGACATTTCTGCCATGGTGCAGGTGCAGAAGAGTGATGATGCTGTCTCTCACTCTCTCTATCATCTGTGCACTGAGGGTGGGGAATGGGCAATGGAGCAGCCATAGTTGGGGGGGGGGTGGCAGGAAAGGAAACTCTGGGTGGCCACTGTCACACTCGCTCTCCTTATACATCCCATTATTCCTACCCACTTTGTCTCATGGCCCTGGCACTTAGCAACACTGTGTGTGCGTGTGATGGGGGTGATAGTAAACTGGCAGAGGAGACAAAGCAAAGATGCTGGGAGGCAATCAGTCATACTGAGGTTGGGATAAAAAAAAAAAAAACACTTACCTGCAGGTAACTTTGACTGCCAGAGAATAACAACAATTATACAATGGGGTCCAAGAATTGGAGTCCCTGATTGGCTGACTGGCAGCTTTCTGCAGTGGCTGCCCCTTCTGTAGCTGCCCACATGTAGTGGCATAATGGACAAGATTCGCCTTCTCAAACACCTGTGTTTGGATTGTCTTGGTGTGCCCAAACTGCACTATCACTTGGACACCTCCAGGTAAGCATTACACACTCCCCCAGGGAAGGACAGGAATCCACCAGAGGGCTCGATCCTCCCTCCCCAGCAAACCCTTGAATCACCTGACTCTGTTCCTGAACTTGGGTCACAGGTGTGTCAGAAGGTAAGGTGCTAGACACCTCAGCCCTTCATGACACTGTGCTCTGCAGCTAACTCACTGAGGACGAAGTATGATCCCTTCCCTTTCTTTCCTTGGGGAACTTTTAAAAAATTGCACTGGTGTCAGAGGAACTCCTATTCAGGTAATGAGCATCCAGTTTGTCAATGTACAGTTTACAACAGACCTTCTGGGGTATTTGGTGCTGCCCCATATGCATGCATCTCACTGGACTGAGGGAGGAGGTGGACGGCTTAGGTTAAGAAGATCTACTCTCAAACACAGGCATCACCTAGTACACCTCTGCTGTCTCAGAGGGTGCCAGGAAGGAGGATTGGTTTGACAAGATGGGCCCTGGGAGTTACAAAGTTGTGGAGCGAAAGCCTGTTCCACATCCCATACCACTGCGTAACTCTTATGCTGCAGTGGCCAGGCAGAATTATCCCACAGGGGTACCCAATGCAGTGACTGAGACAGATGTAGAGATCCTCCATGAGGGAAACCCAAAGGGGAGTAGTAGAAGTTCCCAGAGGAGGAGAAAGCAAATCCTGGTGTGGCACTCAATAGTGTGTTAGATTCAGTTGGGGACAGGTTGGGATGAGGTGAGTAAGGTAAGGTGCCTTCTAGTGCCACAGCTCAAAGGGATGGGAGGAGGACCCTAGGGATTGCTTAGGATTGGCTTGATTATTCCCATGGCCTGCATAAGGTGAGGAGTCAAAGGCTAGGCCAGCAGTGATAAAATGGGAGTTAAGTTCTTCAAGGATTTGAGAATTACTTTCAACAACGGTACCACTGGTGAGTATCTTAATGGAGGGTGCAGAAGGCTGTCCTTCAGTAGATTTGACTGTCTTCTACCCTCTTCCTTTCCCACTACACCTCCTTATAGCACTTCTTAGCTACTTCCCTCCCTTCTCCTTCAATTGCACTTGTTTACTGATTTTGAGCCTAGCACTCAGAACATTATTGCACTATGACTGTACTGTCGCATTATTGTATCATCTGTAATACGGTATCTTAGATCTGTGCACTCCTATTTGTTGCATTAATTTTATAAGTTGTAATTGTCTGTACAGTACCCTAATTGTTGTATTATATTGTCTACCTGCTTCCTACATAATCTGTAACTGTTCTTACCATCTATTATCTGTACAATCTGTTTTCTTATACTCATTGTCCCCCCCCCCCGGTCACACCGTGAGACAAGCAACTTGTTCAGTGTGCCTTCCTGGTGAAACATTTAAATAAATAAGTAAAATAAATTGAGCAGCACCAACCCTAGCACCGAGCCCTGTGGGACCCCACTGGTTACCTCTCTGGTGCCAGATAAGATAACTCTCCCCCCCACAACCACCCTCTGGGTTCTGTCCCTCAGCCAGTTTTCAACCCATCTGGCCATCTTTTCCCCAATCTTGAGATCCACCAACTTCTTGCTCTACCTTTTGTGGGGCACAGAGTCAAAGGCCTTGCTGAAATTAAGATAGAGGATGTCTACCACTTGGCCCCTGTCCACTATCTTAGTGACACAGTCAAAGAAGTCAATCAGATTCTTTTGACAAAATCTCCCCCCATGAACCCATGCTGCCTTGCATCCTGGAGACCATGCTTCTCTAGATATTCCACCAAACTTTCCTTTAGTATGGTCTCCATTAGCTTGCCCACAATGGAGATTAGACTGACTGGTCTGTAATTCCCTGGGTCATCCTTGGGATTGCTTTTGGGATGAGCACTACATGGCTGTTATCCAGTCCTACAATACCACGCCTGACTAGTGAACTATTAAATAGGTCTGCCAGTGGCCCTGCCAGCTCTTCAGCCAGTTCCATTAGTACCCTTGGATGTACTCTGTCTGTGCCTGGTGATTTGTCCACCTTCAATGCCAGGAGCCCCTCCTTCACTCTATTCTCCTCTATCACTACATCTGTGTTCCCCTCCCTCCAGCTACTCTTTTCCCTCCTGAAGGCACTGGCCCATCCTTCTCCCTGGGGAAGACAGAAATATTCCTTTAGTATCTCTGCTTTTCCTCCCATTATCCTCCACCCACTGCACTTGTAGGTGGGGGGACCAGTTCCCTGTAACTGGGGTGGAAACCAGTACATAGTACATGGTGGGGGGGTCCAGTAGCCTGAGAGTGGGGTTGACACCAGTTCACACTATTTGAGGGATAACGTTCTGGTCTGTGAACCTAGGTGAGGGGTGGGGGACCAATCACTGCACCTGGTTGGGGGGTACCCTGCATCTTGGGGGACCATTTCCCATGCACCTTGGGGGTGACCAGATCCCTACACCTGAGGAATCCAAGTACTCATCACATTCAGGGGACCGGTACCAGTATGGGGGGGGGGACGACCAGTATGCTGATCACGGGGTTGGACAACTACCATCCACATGTGGGGGAACCAGTGCCCAGCACTTGAGAGATGACCAGAACCATGCATTGAGGGTTAGGGGGGACCAACAGCAACCCCGTATAGGAGGGTAGGAGGGGTGGGACAGTACTTTGAACATGGGGAGTTGGGGAAAGGCCAAGTACCATTCACCTGGTGGACCAGAATCATGCACATAGAGGGAAGGGGGCTAACCAGTACACTATTAGTGAGAGTGGGGGTACCAGTAGGTAGGTAGGTTTATTGATCAACCTATAGTCATTACAAAAACAACATTTAGCATAAATCAGTATGAAATTTAAAATACACACAATTCCTCATAAATTACATTATTCCTCATTCTTGCAACTTTTGCAAGACCATTTTAGGTTTTCATAAACATTTTACACATTTGGGGCAGTGAGATATAAAAGAAGCGTGCTGCCCATTTTAAAGCAAGGTACTGTTGTGCAGTTTTAACATCATTTGCAAGGGCTATTGAAAATCTGTGTGCCTGAATTATCTTCCCCCAACTGTGTGCCATTACTCGTCCTCTGCTGATTATTTTGCTTTTTTACACCTGTGGCTCAGAAGGAGGAACTGCGGTGAGTGTCAGTGGAGGAGGAGGTGCAGTGAGATATGAAAGGAACTTGCCGCCTACAGCGCAAGCGCTGTGGCACGAGAGTGAGTGGTGTGAGCACCACTTGGTATTGAAATTTGTTGATTAGGGAAAGGAATTGTAATGTAAGAAGGGAAAGTATTGCAGTTGTAAAATTCATTACAGCCAGACATTTAAAAAAAAAAGTCAAAAATTTTAAAGTTAATAGTCTGTCCTTGTTAGGGTCGGAATAGAAAACATTCAACACAAGCTTTAACCTGTTATTTGGGTAATTAAGTAATTCTGATATTTAAGTAATATCTGTGTGCAACTGGGTTGTGAAATATAATAATTTAACGATGTATTGTATAGGGGTGATGAGTTTTGTGGTGTATGCCTTTTTGTTCTGCTTACTGGAAGGTTTAGTTCGGAAAATCTGCTGGGCAGAAGAAAATGGGACTTATGATAATAGGATTCAATTGGAGTTTCAGAATAATGATAACAAACTAGAGGTTAGTAAAACCGTATTTGGCCTTATGGGTAAATGGGAAGTTGGAAATCTTGGATATTTCTTAAACTCTAGGAAAATAGATTTCTGTTTGTATTGCCTAATAACAAAAAGATTACAGGAATCGGGGGATGTGGAAGAAAACCCAGGACCTCTAGAAAATATAGAATTAAAATGGACAAAAGTACGAGAAGTAAGAATGGTACACTTAAATATTTGTAGTCTTATGCCAAACAAACAGGAACTGGAAGCTTGGTTTGAGGTACATAAACCAGATTTAATGTTGATAACTGAAACTTGGTTGAAACCCAAAATACTACTAACATACTAAAATGCCAGCAGAATAGGCCTAATGGTCTTTCATGTCTGCTCGTTTGGTCAGCCCCCACCCTGGGTGCTGACCTTGCTGTCCCCCTCGCCTTCTCTGGCTTCTCCCTTCCCAGTTCCGGATATTCTTGCTGCACTGGAGTTTGCTTCAAGAACCCTTCCCCTGTACCTGTCCCACCCCTCTTGAACCCCTCCACTGTCTCTGCCTCCACCAGCCCCTAGGCAGTGCATTCCATGGCTCCACCACCCTCCTCAGTGAAGTAGCACCTCCTCCTTTCTCCCTGAATCTTCCCCTCCAGCTTCCACCCATGCCTTCTAGTGGCCCCTCCTCCTTCCTTCAAGCACCCTGACTGTTCCTCCCATTTACCCTCTTCATGTACCTGAAGATCTCTATCATGTCCCCCCGGTCCCTTCTCTCTTCCAATGTGTACATATTTAGCTCTTCGAGCCTCTCCTCATAGGTCCTGTCCCCCAAGCCCCAAATCATTTTGGTTGCCCTCCTCTGGACCCTCTCCAGGAGGTTAATGTCCCTCTTTAAGTGTGGCCTCCAAAACTGCACGCAGTACTCAAGGTGCAGCCTCACCAAGCAGTTATACAGAGGGAGTATCACTTCCCTCCTTCTGGAGGTGATCCCCCTAGTGATGCATCCCAGCATCCTGTTGGCCTTGGCTGCTTCCCTCCTACAAGTCTCAGAGTTGTTCATCTTGACATCCACCACCACCCCCAGGTCCCTCTCAGCCATCGAGACTTGTAGCATCCCCCAGGGTGTACACTTGGCCCAGGTTTCTGCCCCCAGGTGAGTACCTTGCATTTCCCTGCATTGAACCCTCAGCTTCCACTTCTAGACCATCTTCCAGAGCTCCAGGTCCCCTGTAGGGCCACCCTCCCTCCTCCCCATCCACCACCGCCCCAGTTTCGAGTCATCCACAAAGAGACTCATCTCACCCTGATTCCTGTCCTTATGTCAGAGATGTAGGCGTTGAACAGAAGGGGCCCAAGGACTGATCCCTGTGGGACCCCACTAATAACCCTTCTTGGGGATGAGACTATCCCGCCAACTACGACCCTCTGGGTCCGGTCCTGGAGCCAATTGCCTATCCATCTGATCATCTGGTTCCCAACCCCCATTTCTCCCAGCTTATCCAACAAGCCCATGTGAGGAACAGAGTCAAATGCCTTGCTGAAGTCTAGAAAGAGGATGTCCACTGGTCTACCCAGGTCCAAGGCACTCATCACCCAGTCATAGAACTCCACCAGGTTTGTCTGACATGATTTCCCCGGGATGAATCCATGCTGTCTATCGTCCAGGCATCCTGACTTATCCAGGTCCCCCCAGCCTCTCCTTGACAATGCCCTCCATCACCCTGCCCACCACCGATGTCAGGCTGACAGGCCTGTAGTTCCCTGCCACCTCCCTTGATCCCCCCTTGTGGATAGGCACTATATGCGCCACCTTCCAGTCTTGAGGCACCCACCCTGTCCTCATAGAGATGGTGAAAAGCTCCGCCAGGGGTTTCGCCAGGACATCCGCAAGTTCCTTCAGCACTCTGGGATGTAATTTATCCGGCCCTGGTGCTTTCTCCGTTTTAAGGGAGCTGAGGGCTTCCCTCACTCTCTCTGCTGTGATTTCCACTTCCGGTACCTCTTCTCCCTGCTTAGCCCTCCCCCCACCTGCCAGTGATGCCTCCCCCTCTCCCCAGACCCGCCGATCGGTAAGGGTCCCCCCCTCCTCAGTATCTCTGTTTCCTCCCATGTATGATGCAGCACCCCATTTTCCTTGGTGAAAACTGAGGTGAAGTACTCATTTAGTACCTCAGCCTGCTCACCCGGTCTTGTGCCCATCTCTGCCCTGATTTAATCCTGCTAATCTGCCCCTTCACCCTTCGTTTTCCCAATGTATCTAAGAACCCTTGTTCTCTCTCCCACTTCCTGGCCAGGTTCTGCTCCTTCCTTGCCTTAGCCACCCTCACCACTCTAGTGGCCCTTCTAGCCATCAGCTCGTACTCCACTCGATCCCATTCACTCCTTGAGCACTTGAATTGCTTATAGGCTGCCTTCTTTCCCTGCACCACCTCCTGGACCTCCCTGGTCCACCAGCAGGGTTTTTGGGCCCTACCAAAATACCAATATAGATGATAGCTTAATATGAATTTTGGGTTACAACCACTTAAGAAAGGACAGGCCAGGGAAGGGGGTTAGTAATGTTTTATAAAATTAATTTAAAGGTAAATACCCACTCCAGTATTAGACTCTGAATGTAAGTGTCTTTTTGTAGAAATGGTATTGGGAAAAACAAAGAAATTAAACATGGGATGTGTATATAATCCTTCAAACTCTAAGATTCAGGTATTGGAGAAATTAACTAAAATATTGGAAGGATATAGCAAACAGGAGCTAATTGTAATGGGGGATTTTAATTTTAATTGGTGAGGGACTGATGCAAATAAATACAGGAAGCTGTTGCAGGGAGTGAATCTTGAACAAATTATAACAGATGGAACATGGTTAAACATTTACAAAAGCAATTTAGTTTAATTGATAGGGTATTAGTAAGTAATGTAAAAAATAATGGAATTACAGGGGTATTAGCCAATGTAATTAGCGATCATCTTCCAATTTACTGTGTTTGGGGGAATGGGAGACCCAAAGATAAATATTATGTAGTGGAAAATAGAACTTTAAATGAGGAGAATTTGTTAGCTATCAAACAAGATCTATCACTGGTCAATTGGACCCAATTAAATAATATTAGAGATGTTAAAGCAGTAAGTATATTCACCGAAACGTTAAACACAATAATTGACAAACGAGCCCGAATAAAGAAGAGAAGGGTGAGGGGCACTAGAAATAAATGGTTACATCCTAAATTGTTTAAATTAATGAAGGAAAGAGATGCAGCTAACCAATTGTATAGAAAAAAATAGGTTAGAATCAGACTGGAACCACTATAGGCAGTTGAGAAATAGATGTAAAAAAGAAATAAAAAGATCTATGGTTGAGTTTTACAGGAATGAAGAGGTACTTTTCATGACAAAAAAACAGTTTTGGAAGAATGTGAATAATTTGCTGGCCCCTAAAAAAGAGAATAATATAATTGGTTTAGTTAAAGAACATCAGGTGATTACAGGGGGAAAGGAAATGGCAAATTACTTGAATGAAAAATTCACTCATCTAGAGGAGTATCCTTTGGATTTTGGGGAAAGGGTTAAATTTAGAATGCCTGACCAAAGTGATAATTTCCATAAGTTTTATTTTAAGAAAATCACATGGAATGAAGTTTATCAGGAACTCTTAAAATTGGATGAAACAAAAAGACCTGGGTTTGATCAGACAGAATCAAGAATCTTAAAAGTAATGGCAAAAGAGATTGCAAAACCACTGCAGGTAATCTATAGCACGTTACTTGAAACAGAAATTGTACCAACTATGTGGAAGAAAGCAATAGTGATTCCAGTTTTTAAAGGGAGTCAGACAGATCTTGTGGTAATTTTACAGACCAATTTCCCTTCTGTTTATAGTGGGAAAAGTCCAGGAAAAGTTACTGCATCTACAAATTGTGTAACATTTAAATAAATATCAGGTGTTTACGGATGCACAACATTGCTTCTGTAGGGGGTATGGTACAACAACGGCCTTAGAAACATAGAAACATAGAATTTGATGGCAGATAAGGACTGCTTGGCCCACCTAGTCTGCCCATTTTCCTACCTAACAGGTAAGCTGCAGATCCTAATTAACCAACAGCTTACTTCCTCCTACCCCCCACTAGGACCGCCTTATGTCTGTCCCATGAATTCTTGAATTCCCCCACTGATCTTCAAATTGTGCCCCCTTGTTCTTGCACATCTCTTTTTCTGAAAGATGCTACCCTCTTGGACTTTGTTGATTCCCTTGAGGTACTTGAAAGTTTCTATCATGTCCCCTCTCTCCCTTCTTTCCTCAAGGGTATACTTATTAAGCTCCTTTAGTCTTTCTTCGTATGTCTTCTGGTGCAGACCCTGCACCATTTTGGTTCCCTCCTCTGGACTGCCTCCACTCTGTCTATGTCTTTGCGGAGATGGGGTCTCCAGAACTGCACACAATACTCAGATGGGGTCTCACCAATTGTCTGTACAAAGGGATAACAACTTCCTGTTTTCTACTATTGATGCCTCTTCCTATGCATCCCAGTATCCCCTGCCTTCTACGCCTTCTCACATTGCTTGCCCACCCTTAGGTCATCTGATATAATTACCCCCAGGTCCCTTTCCATTTTTACTGTTGTCAGTATCTCACCCCCATTGTGTACTCTTCCCCTGGGTTTTTGTTTCCCATGTGCATTACCTTGCACTTCTTTGCATTGAATCTGAGCTGCCATACATTTGACCATTCCTCCAACCTTGCCAAGTTCCTTCTCATCCTTTCCACTCCATCTTGTGTATCAACCCTGTTGCAGATCTTTGTGTCATCTGCAAAGAGACATACTTTTCCTTCCAGTTCCTCTGCAATGTCACTTATAAAGACATTAAAAAGGACCGGTCCCAGTACTGAACCCTGCGGTACCCCCGCTAGTAACCCTCCTTTCTTAACTGTGTACTCCATTCACTACTACCCTTTGCTTCCTGTTATCTAGCCAATTTTTTATTCAGGCTACCACCTTGGGGCCCACTCTAAGGCTGGCTAATTTGTGTATTAATCTTTATGTTGGACTGTATCAAATGCCTTGCTAAAATCTAGGTAGGCCATGTCCACAGCCCCTCCCTGGTCTACTACTTTGGTCACCCAGTCAAAGAAGTCTATTAGATTCATCTAACATGACCTTCCCATTGTGAATCCATGCTGCCTAGGGTCCTGTGTCCCACTGGCCTCTAGGTACTCAACAATTCTTTCCTTCAGAAGTGATTCCATCATTTTCCCTACCACTGAGGTCAAACTAACTGGTCTGTAGTTTCCTTCCTCTGTCCTGCTCCCACTTTTGTGAAGAGGAATCACATCTGCCCTCCTCCAGTCCTCAGGTACCACCCCATCCTCCCATGATTTGTTAAAGAGAGTAGTCAGCGGTGTCACTAGTTCTACCCTTAGTTCTTTTAGAATTCTTGGATGAATCCCATCAGGCCCCATTGCTTTGTCCACCTTCAATTTTATTAGTTCTTTTAGAACCCTTTCTTCTGTAAATGGACTGGTATCAGCTCCCATCTTCACAGTATTTCTTTGTTTGGTTTAGGTACCTCCCCCTCCTCTTCCTTTGTGAATACTGAGCAGAAATATTTGTTCAATATCCCTGCTTTTTCACTGTCCCCCTCTACCCACATTCCCTCCCGTTTATAAAGCCTCAGTATCCCTCCTTTGGTCTTTCTTCGCTCCCTAATGTACCCATAAAAGGTCTTATCCCCCTTCTTAACAGAATTGGCTATCCTTTCCTCCATTTGGGCCTTTGCTATTCTGACTGCCTTGGTCAGGTTCACAAATAACTTGCAAGGAAATATGGATCAGGGGAAGTATACTGGTGTGGTGTTCGTGGACCTGACCAAGGCTTTCGACCTAGTGAACCACCAAATACTGATTTTCAAATTGAAAGTGTTGGGGTTTGGAGGACCAGTGACAGAATGGTTAAATGATTACCTGACTATGAGAGAACAACAAGTTAGGATAAATTATACTGTATCTGACTTTAGAAAGTCAATGATGGGGTACCACAGAGATCGATATTGGGGCCTCTGTTGTTCTCTCTAAATACAGTATAAATAAATTATCCATAAAATGTAAAGATTCCTCCATGATGATGCAGTTTTATATGTGGCTGAGAAAAATATTGACATGATTTGAATTGAGTTAGAAAATGATTATAAAAAATGATAGCATGGTTAAAAGCAAACAGATTAGTTTTGAATAAAAAAAAAGACAAAAGGTATGCTGTTCAGTACGCCTGCAAAGTTTTGGAGGATGAGGGAAGATTTTAAAATAATAGATAATGATGGTTCTTTTCTTGATATGGTCACTGAATTCCGTTATTTGGGTGTGTTACTAGATAATCACCTTTCCTTTGTTCCTCATATGAATAATGTAACTAAACAGATACATAGTAGAATTGTTGCCCTATATACAGTAAGGGATTTTTTAACAGGTGATACTAGGAAAACTATAGAAACAGCATGTTTATTGCCCATATTAGATTATGGAGGGTTGATTTGGGGGGGAGGGAGGGTCAGAAAAGGTAAAACAGCAGAGACAAAGTCTATATAATTCTATTTGTAGACCTGCATTAAGGGTTAGACAAAGGGAACATAACTGTAATCTATATAGTAGGCTGGGTTGGCTATCTTTGGTGCAAAGAGACTCCATGCATGGGTTATGTTTTGTGCATAGATCAGTCTACAGTGTTATATACTCTCCTATGTACAACTTTTTTTCTTGTAGAACAAATACTAGGCAGCTAAGATCCAGTTCCTCCATTTTGTTGGAAATTCCTCTTTGTAAAACATAAAAGAATCAAAAACCTTTTAAATATTGTGTAATAGATACGATAGGGTGTGGGTATAGATAACTCAAAATAGGCAGAGATGTGACATAGAAATTCAGCTTGTGGCACACAATAACTTCTTGTGTATCATTTATTAAAAATAACCAAATTGAAACTCAGACAACATAAAATAAAATGCAAACTTCAAAAGCAGATACAAAGAAAAACCTGGATCACCAAGAGCTTGTAATGATTACTTTCACATAGATTGGAAATACTACATAACACATTCCCACTATCTTCTAAATTCTCCAGAAGAAGAGATAGAACATCTCTTTCCCACCACTCTCTCCCCCCTACTGACTCCAGAGCCTCCTTAGAAATATGTTAGACTAGGCATAATTATTCATGTGGTCAGTATGATTCACCACTACTTCTAAGAACAAAGACATATCTATGCTAATACATATATGAGGGGGGGTCATACAGCCACAGTATAATATCTTTCATTCCAATATATATATATAATGTGCTCACAGTAAAAACATAATATTTCAATTTAAAGCAGAAAAATAGCCTGCATATCTAATAGTCCATTATGACCCGAGGCTCTGCCTACAGGGTGATGTCATCCTGAACTATCTCCCTATAAATATGCCTCTTTCTGGGCTGCCTGTCCCTTTAGGAGAGCCTTTTCCACCTAGCAACAGCTTCAAGGTACAAACAATTCCTGTACACCTTTTTAAAGTTTGTAAAAAAAAAACAAAACAAAAAAAAAACTGTCATTTTCCCCAGCAACTTGTAACTATCATAAAGTGTGAGCACTGTACTAAAACAAGCATACAGCTTCTGACCTGTGCGCTCACTTAAATTTAGATTGTGAGCACATGCAGCCAGTACAGAAAAGCTACTAAAATCTAGACGGCTTTCTTATATTGCCTGTGGGTATGAAATTATCGTGTCCAGCACTTAGAGCAGAGGCTTAGTTGTATTTAGGGGTTTGAAAGCCTGTCAAGTTGCCTAGTAAATAAAAAACCCTCAAGACTCTTTGCAAACAGACTCTCTTTTCATTTTAAACTGCTCCCAGCAGGTACAAATCATATGAAAATGAAGCAATGTACTGTAGAGCCATGGTAAGTAGAGAGTGTTACGGTGCTTGCTTTTTCTTCATTTCTGCAGTTTTCAATATGTGGGTGACCACTATCCTGTATGCCTATTTAAATGGGGATTCCCGCAGCGCTATACCGCTATGGTCAAAGGCGCTTGGAAAGGAGGATTTAAGGTGCGGTTCCCCCTTTCGTCTTTCAATACAGGGAGTCCCTTTACAACACAACTCAAAGTACTTTATTTTTCTTCTAGCTGGGAAAGGGGAGGGGTTCTGAAAATAGAACCAGAGAAGCGCTATTATACTGTACCTAGTGCAGTTCAAGTGTAATTAATGCATGTTATTAAATGAAGGAATACCCTTCTTTCTTGCACTGCATGCGTCACACCCCCAAAGTCATAGGGTCCCGATGCAAACAGAGAATTTAAAATGGGGGAAGCAAAGAGAGACACTATAGTAGGAGGCCACCCTATTATAGTGGGGAATGGAAAAGAAGTAGAGAATAAGAAGACTGCTGCAGCAGATTTAAGAAATAGGGGACAGGTAGAGGGAGAAGCCTCGAAGTTTCTCATTAGGCAAATATGGGGCTTTACTGGAATACACTGCTTGACGACTTAAGAAATTTAGAAAGTTTAACTTCTTTTAAAGTATTTCTAAAAAGACACTTGTAACTGGGGTGGGATGTAAGCATACCTAGAGGTTGTCTTAGGCATTGCACTTTATATTATATAATCTGATTTAGGATTATATTAAATGACATAGTGTGAATATTCATATTGTTATGTGTTCTATTATGTTTGTATGACTAAGGTGTAATTTTGTTCTGTATCCAAGTCAAACCTGTAAAAGGACCATGTAGTCCAGTGCTTTTTTACTCAGTTAACAAAGTTTTAAATAAAATAAAAAAATAAATAAAATAAGCAGATTTGTGTCTTTTAGAATTATGTCATTTAATATAATCCTAAATCAGATTATATAATATAAAGTGCAATGCCTAAGACAACCTCTAGGTACACTTACATCCCACCCCAGTTACAAGTGTCTTTTTAGAATCGCAAGGAATCGCAGAAGGAGCAGGACAGAGAACTGTATCAGTTAAAGCAAAAGGAGGCTGGGAAGGCAGTCAGAACAGCAAAGGCCCAAACCGAGGAAAAGATAGCCAACTCAGTTAAGAAGGGGGATAAAACCTTTATAGGTACATCAGGGAGCAAAGGAAGAGTGAGGCTTAATAAAGGGAGGGAGGGTGGGCAGAGGGAGACTGTGAAAGGCAGAGATACTAAACAAATATTTTTGCTCAGTATTTACAAATGAAGCGGGAGGTACATAAAACAAACAGTAGTAACACTCTGGATACAGAAGTTGATACCAGCCCATTTACAGAAGAAAGGGTTCTGAAAGAACTCTTAAAACTGAAGCTGGACAAAGCAATGGAGCCTGATGGGATTCATCCCAGAATTCTAAAAGAGCTAAGGGTAGAACTAGTGACACCACTGACTACCCTTTTTAACAAATCATGGGAGGATGGGGTGGTACCCGAGGACTGGAGGAGGGCAGATGTGATTCCCCTTCACAAAAGTGGGAGCAAGGCAGAAGCAGGAAACTACAGACCTGTTAGTTTAACCTCAGTGATAGGGAAAATGATGGAATCACTTCTGAAGGAAAGAATTGTCGAGTATCTAGAGGCCAGAGGGGCACAGGACCCTAGGCAGCATGGATTCACAGCAGGAGGGTCATGCCAGACAAATCTGATAGATTTCTTTGACTGGGTGACCAAAGTAGTAGATCAGGGAGGGGCTGTGGACATGGCCTACCTAGACTTTAGCAAGGCATTTGACACAGTCCCACACAAAAGATTAATATACAAGTTAGCCAGCCTGGGAGTGGGTCCCAAGATGACAGCCTGGGTAAAGAAATGGCTGGAGAATAGGACACAGATAGAATAACAGTAAATGGAGTCCTCTCAGAGGAAAGGAGGGTTACTAGTGGGGTACCGCAGGGTTCAGTATTAGGACTGGTCCTCTTCAATGTCTTTATAAGTGACATTGCAGAAGGACTGGAAGGAAAGTATGTCTCTTTGCAGATGACACTAAGATCTGCAACAGAGTTGATGCACAGGGTGGGGTGGAAAGGATGAGAAGGGACTTGGCAAGGTTAGAGGAATGGTCAAATGTATGGCAGCTTAGATTCAATGCTAAGAAGCAGGTAATGCACCTGGGAAACAAAACCCAGGGAAGAGTACACAATGGGGGTGAGATACTAACAACAACAAAATGGAAAGGGACCTGGGGGTAGTCATATCAGATGACCTAAAGGTGGGCAAGCAATGTGAGAGGGCAGCAAGGATGGCTGGGGGGATACTGGGATGCACAGGGAGAGGAATCACCAGTAGAAAACAGCAAGTTATTATCCCTCTGTACAGACAGCTGGTGAGACCCCATCTGGAGTACTGTGTGCAGTTCTGGAGACCAAATCTCCGCAAAGACATAGACAGGATGGAAGCTGTCCAGAGGAGGGCAACTAAAATGGTGCAGGGTCTGCACCGGAAGACATATGAAGAGAGACTTAAGGAGCTTAATATGTATAGCCTCGAGGAAAGGAGGGAGAGGGGGACATGATAGAAACTTTCAAGTACCTCAAGGGAATCAACAAAGTCCAAGAGGGTAGCATCTTTCAAAAAAAGAGGTGTGCAAGAACAAGAGGGCACAATTTGAAGATAGAGGGAGGGCGGCTCAGAGGTAATTTAAGGAAGTATTTTTTCACAGAGAGGGTTGTGGATGCATGGAACGGCCTTCCGGAGGAGGTTGTGGAGTCAAAATCAGTGGTGGAATTCAAGCATGCATGGGACAGTCATAAGGCAATTCTGGGGGTGGGGGTGAGAAGAAGTAGGCTGCTGGTTAACTAGGATCTGCAGCTTACCCAGTAGGTAGGGAAATGGGCAGACTGGGTGGGCCAAGCGGTCCTTATCTGCCCTCAAATTCTATGTTTCTATGTTTCTATCTAGAAATCTATACAATGGATATAGATCTCTTATTTGTGTTGATCTAAACAAATTATACATTTTTTTGGAGGGGAGACCAAGGAGGGACAATATAGGCACCAGCCATTTCCTCTGCTAGCTTTGTACTGTGGGCAATGTAAGACACCATGCTTCAAGTCATCCTCAAATCCATATTTGTATTTACATTTTGGTTCAAGAGCCCTTTTCTGATCGTATAGAATATATTCTGCTTTATGGCCTTCTAATCTGAATCTCGTTATTACCCTCCTCTGTTCTGGGCTTGACAGCAATTTTAGGTAGGATTCCAATTCATTATTTTGTTTAATTATTTTGAACCACCTGTAGTGGCACAAACTCTTTACTCTTCCTTCTTGTTCTGAAATTGCTACTGATCTCACCCTTTCTTTAACTTTCATAATAATACCTTTAATAGGAAAAACATAAATTTCATGTAGAAGATCCCCTAACCCCAATGGAAATACCTTCTCTTTAATTAACTTTATAGAGATTGATGTAAAATTTCTTTGGTGATATAAAATTTGTTCCAAACACATTCTGGGGTATCTATTATCAGGCAAAAGGAAAAGATTCAAAATAAAAATAATCCTTCTTTCCAAGACCATAGTTGATAGAGACAATCGTCCAAGCTCTTTCCTCAATATCTCTGCCAGTACTAATTGTTGCACTCTTAATATATATCAATATATCTTATTCATTTCTCTTTCTAGGCACTTTATATTAGATGGGGACCATATTTCCACCCCATAAACTAATTTTTATTTTAGCATTTACTACATCAATCAATCCTGTTATTGTAGATTGTCTCATTTTTCTATGAAACCTTTCAAATGCATTAAGTGGTCCAAGTAATTTCTTATGCATCATTTTTGTATGTTGAATCCATCTGGTCCCATCTGAAATCCCCAGTCCTAAATAATCATAATATGTAGTGTTTTCAATCTTTTCCTTATCCAGGTATAGTTTATCAGCATTTTTCTTTATTTTACCAAAGATAATCTGATTTGTTTTTTTCAAGTTTATTTTCAGTTGATCTCTTCTACAGAGTTCCCCAAAACACTTTAACTTCCTCTGTAAGCCCAGAGAAGAGGTAGAAATGAGCACAATGTCATCTGCATGGGCAAACCATGAAATGTTTTGTGATGTAACAGTTGGAGAATGGAAGTCTGGCCTAGCCAATTCCTTCAAAATGGAGTTTATGTGTAAGTTGAACAACAAAGGTGCTAATAAACAACCTTGACATACTCCTAAATTACTTTGTATATCTTTTGTCAAATTACCACATTGATCATATTTTATTTTAAGCCAAGTCCTATTATGTAGGTCCATCCATATTTCCAATATATAAGGGTCTATTTTATATTTATTTAGTTTTTCCCATAGAATGTTCCTGCTAATAGAATCAAAGGCTGTTTTTAAGTCTCTAAAACAACAATAAAGTTTTGATTTTTTTATTGTAACATTCTTCCAGATGTTGTGTTATAATACAGAACAGTGCTGTACCATTCAATGATTGGTTCTGAACCCGTTTTGACATTCCTCTAATAAATTATTTTGTTCAACCCATGTTTGCAACCTTTCAGTAACATCACACTGGAGAGGGAATACACTAATTGGAGAATGATGGGGAACTGAGGGGGGCGGGACCAAACACTGCCCCTGAAGGGAGGCCAGTACCATGTATTTTGGCTGACCATTTCCCTGTGCACCTGGAGGTTGATTAGACAACTTACACCCAGTGGGTGGGGACAAGCACCCATCACCTTGAGGGGGGCAGTACCACTGCATGGGGGGGGAAGCAATACACTGCTAGATTGAACCAGAATCCTGCATCTGAGGGAGGAGACCGATAGCAAAACCTGTGAGGAGGTGGGTGGGACAGTACCATTTACATGGGAGGGGTTGGGGAATGGCCAAGTACCATGCACCTGGGGGACCAGAACCATGCACATGCGGAAAATGAGGAGGCTAACCAGTACACTGCAAGTGGGTGTGGAGGGGTTGCCAGTAACCTGACAATAGGATAGGGACCAGTACACACTATTTGGGAGATGATGGGAAACTGAGGAGGTGGGGGACCAATCACTTTCCCTAAGGGGGGGCCAGTACCCTGCATCAAGAGGGACCATTTCCCAGTGCACCTAGTTATTGAGTCACCAGACACCCACACACCTGGGGGGTACCTGTCACCTTGGGGATGGGGGACTGTTACCATTATATGGGGAAGGGGGAAGCAATACCCTGCCCATTGTGTTGATACAGAACGCCTGCAATCGTTTGGGGAGGTGAGGTGGGACAGTAAGCTGAACATGAGGGGATGGGGAATGGCTCAGTACCATGTGCAAGGGGGAACCAGAACCATGCAAATAGGGAGAGGGAGGAGGGAACCAGTGTGCTGGGTTGCACATGAGGGTGGGGGGACCAGTTCACTGGCACTGAGCTGGGAACCAGTACACAGTACATGATGGGGGGCCAGTAGCCTGACAATGGGGTTGGAACCAGTACACACTACTTGAGGGATGACTGATTGGTATCTGAACCTGGGGGGGGACCAATCACTACCCCGACTGGGGGCCAGTGCCCTGCATCTTGTGGGACCATTTCCCCATGCACCTGGGGGGTGACCAGACCCCTACACTTGGGGGGAGCCTAGTACCCATCACATTAGAGGACCAGGACCAGTTCCGGGGGTAGGGAGACCAATATGCTGATCATGGGGGTGGACAACTACCATGCACATGTGAAGGAACCAGTGCCCAGCATGTGGGAGGTGACGAGAACCATGCATTTGGGGTGTGAGGGGGACCAATAGCAACTCCATATGGGGAGGTGGGGTGGGTGGGACAGTACCCTCAACATGGAGGGATTGGGAAAGGGCCAGGTACTATGCACCTGGTGGACCAGAACTGTGCACATCGAGAGGGGTAACCAATACACTGTTAGTGGGAGTGGGGGTGCCAGTAACATGACTTCCTCCAGCTAATGAGTTCACTGGGCCTTACACAGGTTGTTACCTCCTCGACCCATATTAGTGGTCACTCATTGGACTTGGTGTTCCTCCTGGGGATGGAAATATCCAATTTGGTGGTGGAGCTAGTCAGATGGTCTGATCATCACACCATCGGGTTCAGTTTCTTGGCTCCCCCCAGTAGGCACGCCCCTATTCAAATGGTCCAGTACCGTCCTTTGAGGGGTGTTACTCCCGATGGCCTAATAGCATTGCTGGATCTATTGGGTATACAGGGTGAATGCATGGATCCAGGGGATCTAGTACCTGCCTATAATAGTGCGATGGTGGCAGCCCTGGATTCCAAAGCTCCTGTTCATGTTTGTCCCCTAACCCTTAATTCAGGGTCTCCTTGGTTTGATGAGACCTTGAAGGAGTTGAAGAGAGTGGGATGAAGGCTTGAGAGGAGCTGGCGGAAGTCGGGTCTGGAGTGTGACAGGCTTAGATTGAGAGACCATTATGTGGCCTATCAATCAGCAATCACCTGTAAGAAGGCAGAACTCCTGTCCAGGGAGATTGCTGCTGCACAGAATCGACCAGCTCATCTCTTCCGGACTGTGGACAGATTGTGCAATCCAATCTGTCTTCAGCATGTGGGAGCTTTCTCACAAGAACGGTGTGATGAGTTTGCTCAATTCTTCATAGATAAGGTTACCACAATCAGATCTGGCATCTGTCTGGTCCCCTCTAATGGGAGTTGTGGTGGTTGGCAGGAGATGTCAGGCCCTCAGTTTACTTGATCTGACGTTTGCCAACCTGCAATCACTGACATTGCGATGGTCATCCAGACGTTGTGACCAACCTGCTGTAGTTTAGATCCTGGCCCCACATGCCTCATAGTAGGATGCATAGAGAAATCTAGCCCGGTCCTTGCCGAAATAGTCTGGAGGTCATTGGAGAGGGGGATTATTCCAGATACCCTGAAGAAGGTGGTTGTTCGGCCCCTCCTTAAAAAACCCTATCTGGACCTGGACTGTTTGGTGAACTACAGACCTGCCTCTAACCTGCCCTTTGTGGGTAAGGTTATTGAGAAGGTGGTTGCATTGCAGTTGGATGACCATTTGACCAGCCACAATGTCTATAATTCTCTCCAGTCAGGATTTAGGAAGAGACATAGCACTAAGACAGCCCTTGCTCGGGTACTAAATGACCTCCTGATAGCAAGAGATTGTAGGACCCATTCCATTTTGGCCCTTCTCGATCTCTCTGCAGCATTTGACACTGTTGACCATGGGATACTGTTGAAACACCTGCAGTTCATCTGTGGACTGTCTGGTACAGTCCTCAGATGATTTAGATCTTTCCTCGAGAGTAGGACTCAGAGTGCAGTCTGGAGTTTATTCCTCAGCCCCACTCCCCCTGTACTGTGGTGTTCCGCAGGGTTCCATTCTGTCTCCCATGTTGTTTGCAGTGTATATGCTGCCATTGGAAGAGATCATTAGGTGGTACAGTTTGAGTTTTTACTGCTATGCAGAGGATACTCAGCTGTACATGTCCTTTGTACCCGATCATGATGTATTCCTCTCCATGTTTAACAACTGTCTAACCGAGATCCAAGACTGGATGAGTCCGAGTTGGCTTAGGTTGAACCCAGTTAAAACTGAGGTGCTGGTTGTGGACCCAGATCATAGAGAGGTGGATATGTCGGCAGGATTACCCTCTGGGTTGTGGTTTGGGGGTATTCAGTTGCTGCCTCAGACTGGGTGCGGTACCTGGGCGTTGTTTTTGATGATGGCCTAACCCTGAAATCTCAGGTGGTGGCAGTAGTCAAAATCTCTTTTTACCATCTGAGGAATGTCACCTGGGTGAAAAATTTGGTTCCTCCTGACGATCTTCCAACTTCGGTCCACGCCATTGTTACCTCCTGCCTTGACTACTGCAACTCCCTTTACCTAGGGCTACTGAGGGTAGATATCCACCGCCTGCAGCTAGTGCAGAATGTGGCAGCCAGGCTATTAATGGGTTCTTCTAGGACCAGTCATATAACGTCTATGCTTCGTGGACTGCACTGGCTGCCAGTACAGTGGTGGATCACCTTCAAGGTCGGTTTGCTGATGTATAAGCCCTACACGATCAGGGACCTAGTTACTTGCAAGATCTCCTTCGCCCTTACTGCCCCCTCCGCCCTCTCTGATTCACTGACAAGGGATGGCTAGAGATTCCCAGGGTCCATTTAAAGACATCTGGGTCTTTTAGTTTTGGGGCCCTGACCCTGTGGAATTCTCTACCTCACTGAGTGCAAGACTGCCTAATTGTCCAGAATTTTAAAATCGCATTGAAAGCACGCTTATTTAGCCTGACTTACAGTAGCTTTTAGGCCATCTCTGTAATTTATATAATTTAAACTGTTGGGTTTTATCGATTAATGATGCTGTTATTTTTATAATGTTTTAAGATGGCCATTTTATGTAGAAGCACCTTGATTGCAGAAAGGTGATTTTTACAAATAGCATTTTGATTGATTGATTGATGACACTAAGGTTGGAACCAATAGACACTCATTGGAAGATGACGGGAAACTGGGGGACCAAACACTGCCTCTAATGGGGCCAGTTCCATGCATCTTGGCTGACCATTTTCCCATGCAACTGGGGTTGACCAGATACTTACACCTAATGGGTGGGGCGAGTACCCATCACCTTTGGGGGGGGGGGCTGGTACCAAAACATGGGGGAGGAGGGAAGCAATACACTGCTTGTTGGGTTGAATCAGAATCCTGCATCTGAGGAAGGGGACCGATAGCAACACCTGTGGGAAGATGGAGTGGGACAGTACCCTTAACATGGGGGGTTGGGAAGGGCCAAGTACCATGCACCTGGGGGACCAGAACCATGCTCATGGGGAGAGTGAGGGGGGGTATCCAGTACACTGCAAGTGGGGGTTGAGGTGGTGTCAGTAATCTGACACCGGAGTGGGGACCAGTACACACTACTTGGGGAATGATGGGAAACTGGGGGTGGGGGGTCCAATCACTTTCCCTAATGGGGTGCTAGTACCCTGCATCATGAGGGACCATTTCCCAGTGTACCTGGGGGTTGAGTCACCAGACACCTACACATCTGGGGAGGGGGTACTTGTCACCTTGGGGGACCATTACCAGTACATGGGGTAGGGGAGAGCAATACCCTACTCATTGGGCTGATCCAGAACCCTGCACTTGGGGGTGGCAGATACCAGCACCTGTGGGGAGGTGGGGGGACAGTACCCTAAACATGAGGGGGTGGGGAATTGCCCAGTACCATGCACTGTGGGGGGGAACCAGAACCTTGCACATGGGGAGAGGGATGGGGGAACCAGTGTGCTGCACATGAGGGTGGGGGGACCAGTTCACTGACACTGAGCTGGGAACCAATACTCAGTATGTGGTAGTGTTGGGGGGGCCAGTAGCCTGACAATGGGGTTGGACTAATACACACCACTTGAGGGATGATTGGCCAGTGTATGAACCTGGGGGGTGGATCAATCACTGCCCCTGATGGGAGACCAGTACTCTGAATCTTAGGGGACCATTTCCCCATGCACCTGGAGGGGTGTCCAGACCTGTACACCTGAGGGGGCCGAGTACCCATCACATTGGGGGACTGGTACCAGTACTGGGGGGGGAGAGGGTAATAACGCTGCTTGTGTGGTTGGGCCACTACCATACACATGTGGGGGAACAGTACCCTGCCCATGGGAAGTGACCAGAACCCTTCATTTTTTGGGAGGGGACAAACAGCAACCCCACATGGGGAGGAACAGTACCATGAACATGGGGTGAAGTGCCCTGTACTATACGACTGGTGGACCAGAACTGTGCACATGGGGAGGGGGGTGAAACCTGTACACTGTACATGGGGGTGGGGATCCAGCACAATGACATTGGGCTAGATCAGTATCCTGACTCTGGCGTGGGAACCAGAACACACTACTTGGAGGATGATGGGCCAGTCTATGTACCGGGGGGCAATTACTGCACCTGATAGAAGGGCCATTACCCTACGTCTTGCAGGTCCATTAGCCCATGTATCTTGGGGTGACCAGACTCATATGCCCTTGGGGGGGGGTAATAACAGTCACCCAAGTGATAAATTCAGTAAGATAATTAAATAATAGAACTGAAATAAAACAGCCATTAGGGATTGTTGTTCCTTCACTACACTCTGTCTCTCTCACAGAACAGCCAGAAAATAGGTGACAGAGGACGAATTCAACAAAAATTTATTTATTTATTTATTTATTTAGATTTTGGTAACTGGGTAAGCCCACTGAGACCAGAGATCTCTTTTTCAGGGGCTACCTGGGATTAGTGACAGAGAGTACATATCTTGGCAACATTAAACAGTAGTCTTAGGTATACATTTGTAGATACAGAGTGTACATACATAGCAGAATTGTATCGGATGACATTGGGTAAGAAACATAACAAGGAGAGGGATACACATGAGTAACTGTAGGACAGCGTTAGCTGAGTACATAGGAAGTCACAGGGGGGTACATAGTTGGGTATTAACATACATGAGTTTATGGTTTGTACATGGTACACATTGGGTAACATCATTGGCCCAGAGAGCAGAGGGTTCCACTGGTCTAATAAATGGTTTCATAGTACCTTAGCAGTTTACAAAGGGGATGCTATAGGAAAGCAGTTGAAGTTGGCACCAGAGGTCACAGAGGGGTGATCATGATAAGAGGCTAACTGTTGCACCCACAGAGGCTAAGTTCGAGGAGATATGCTTTGAGGCCAGATTTGAACCCTAGGAGAGAAGGCTTGTTGACTAGAGTCATAGGAAGGGCATTCCATAATAGGGGGGCAGCGTAGTGGAAGGAGCATTTGCCTTGATTGGTACGAACCCGGGGGGTGGCAAGGGGACAGCTAGCCGAGGATTGAAGGGTACGGTGCTGGGTCTTTGGGATGAGTAGATCACGCAGGTGAGGAGGAGGACCAAGGGAGGTGAATTTGAAAGCAAGGCAGGCAGAGGAGTAGGCCAGCTTGTGCTGGAGGGAGGGCCAGTTTAGATCTGCTAAGGCCTCGCAGTGATGCCTCCTGGAGAAAGAGTTAGTAGCGAAGCGAGCCACTTTATGGTAGCGTGTGGAGAGCTTATTGAGCTCAGACTCTCGGAGTGACTGCAGTAGTGGGGCACCATAGAGGATTGTTGGGAGGAGATTGAAGTTGGCGATTGCACGACGTGCCTCGCTAGTGAGGGAGTTTCCCAGATGATAGAGGAGCCCCATCTTCTGGTGGATGGTTTGGGTTAGGGAGGTGATGTGGTGTTTATAGGTCAGCTCCTGATCGAGGAGGACACCTAGGTACTTGAACGGATCCAAGACCTCAACCCTACTCCCTAGGGCTGACGTGAGCTTGAGTAGGTCACTTCTGTTAGCCCCGAACCGTCTTGTCCTGAACAGGATGGCCTTGGTTTTGTCATTATTCATTTTTAGAGAATTTGCTGAGAACCATGCCTCAAGGTCAGAGAGACAGGCCTGCAGCTTAGTAGAGATGACATTGGGGTGGGGGTCGCTGAAGTAGACTACAATGTCATCTGCATAAAGAATGAGGTTATTTGGCCCGCAGCCTCCCTTGATGTCGTTTAAGAACAGTGAGAATAGTAGGGGGCCCAAGATCGAGCCCTGGGGTACCCCTGAGACCATGGGTCTTTTGCCGGATTGAGAGCCCCTCCAACGGACTTTCTGTGTTCTGTTAGTCAGGTAGTTCTTGAACCATGAGAGGGTGTGTGCGTCCAGACCTAGTTGCCAGAGCTTAGAGAGGAGGAGTTCATGGTTGACCATGTCAAAGGCCTTGGATAGGTCGATGAATAGAGCACCTGTTGGGAAGCCTTGGTCCATGGCCTTAAGAATGTCAGATGTTAGTCGGATTAGGGCAGTGTCAGTGCCATGGCCTTTTCTGAACCCATGTTGTACATCGGAGAGTAGTAGATGCTGTTCTAGGTAGTCCTGTAGTTGATTATACATGAGCCTCTCCTGTACTTTTCCAAGAGAGCTGAGAAAGGAGATTGGCCTGTAGTTTCCCGCGAGGTCACGGGGACCTTTTTTATGGATAGGAACAATAGTTGAGACCTTCCATTTGGTAGGGATGGTTCCTTCGAGGAGTGACCTATTAATCAATAGGGTGACGGGATAGGCAATAGCTGTGGCAGCTGCTCTCAGCAGTCTAGGTTCTAAAAGGTCATGCCCAGGGGAGGAGTTGGGGTTTATTTTGAGGAGCAGTGGGAGTACAGTGGATGGTTCGACTAGTTTCAGGTGGAATTGGGGCCGTGGGAGGGTTCGGTCCCAAGGGATGAAGGAAGGGGACCCAGGGGAAGTTGTGGGGGAGGAAACTAAGGGGTTAGCGAAGTAGTCGGAGAAGGCTTCGGCAGCAGCCAAGGGGTCGCTGGTCAAGGAGTTACCGACCAGAAGTGTGTCATTAGGTGAGTTTGGGGTACCCTTGGTGAGGGAGTTAATGTGACCCCAGAATTTCTTGGGGTTACTGAGATGACCGGTTGAAGGTCCCTTAGGTACTGTGATTTAGCCTGTTTAGAGGTTTTCTTGCAAAGATTCCTCAGTTCCCTATACTTCTCCCATTCAGGTGTACCGCCAGAAGACTTGTAGAGTCCCCAGGCCCTGTCACGGCGTATCATAGTTTGCTTAAGGTTAGGGCTCAGCCATTTGTGGCACTTTTCCTGAACCCTTAGTTGCTTCTGAGGAGCGTGTAGGTTAGCCAAGGACAAAAATGAATTGGTGAAGTAGTCGAGTGCCTCATCGAGCGAGGGGAGAGAGATGATGGGGTTCCAGTCAATAGTCCCCAGGGCAGAGCAGAAGTCAGCAGGGACAAACCTGCTAAAAGTCCTTGCTTCTATGATGCTAGCAGGGGTTTTGCAGGGTTTATTGGACCATATACAGAAAGTTGGAGAGTGGTCGCTAAGGGAATCAGACATGATCCCGGCAGTAAGTATGCGGTCAGGGCAGGAGACTAGCATTTGTCAATGCCGAATGGTTGCTTGCTGGCATTAGCAGTGGAAGTGCAGGAGTTAGACAGATGCAGTATAGGAATGGCAGTGAAGCATTGAACTGACGCCAACTCCACCCCCACCCTGCAGAGATGGACAGGCATTGGGGTGTGCCTTTGGGTTATCGCCCATCACAGTCATGGTATTTCACTTCACCCTACCCTGCAGACACTGACAAGTGTCGAGGTCTGCCTTGGGTGTTCGGGCTTTACACTCACCTCATTCCATAAGGAAATTTGTTGAAATGGGTGCAGTATAGAATATAGAAACCTAGAAGTTGATAGCAGATAAGGACCACAAGGCCCATCCAATCTGCCCATAGTATAGGAGAATGGGGTGAACTCTGGGGCTAAAGAGTCCAAGGCGCACCTTGATGCCTGTCACTGGCTGCAAGGTGGGGACAGAATGGCATGAGTATTGTTGCTGACAATCCCAAGTCACACCCCTGATACCTGTCAGTCCCTACAGGTTAGAGCGTTATGGTCAGAAACCCTAATACCCTGGGAGTTTTTGGTATTTTTACTCCAGGTTTTCAACATGGGCTTTTTGTGACCCCACTGCATGAACAGTGACACTATCAGTTCGTTAGCCAAAAGGTGATTTTGCACTGCGACTGCACCATTTGGTGCCACAGGTGCGAAAACACATTTTGAACAGGATGTGAAAAATTACAGCTGTACTGTTCATGAGGAGGTGTAAAAAAATGGTAATGTCCAAAATCTGGAGTAAAAATATAAAAAAACTGGTGAAGTCACGAGCATGCGTATAAACTGCACAATGCACACACGTAATGTAATTATTGTGGGAATTTTTTACACCAGATTTTGAACATGGGCAGTTTGGGACCCCCACTCGTGAACAGTCAGTGTGATTTTCTTAATCTGTCCCTCACATTGATTTCCCACAGTGACTGCGCTATTCTGTGCCGGAAGTGTGAAAACACATTTTGGCCAGGATGTAAAAAATGACAGCTGTACTGTTCATAACAAGGTGTGGAAAAATGCCAATGTTGAAAATCTGGAGTGAAAATATTACAAATTTATGGTTACGAGGGTGCGTGGAAACTCCTCAATGCATGCTTATAACACAGTCATTTTATGGACTTTTGTCGCCAGGTTTTCAATATAGGCATTTTAAGACCTCTGCTCACAAACAATGTCACTGTGATTTTCTTACTCTGTCCCGAACATTGATTTCACACACTGATCGCGCCATTGTGCTATATGTGTGAAAACACATTTCAAGTGAATTGTGAAAAATGACAGCTATACTGTTCATAAGGAGGTGTGGTCAAATGGTAATGTTGAAAATCTGGAGTGAAATTATTAAAAATTCTCGAAGTTACAAGCGTGCGCAGGAACTGTGCAATGCACTCTTGTAAAACAGTCATTTTTGGGAATTCTTTCACCAAATTTTCAACATGGGGTTTTTGGGGGCCTACCTCATGAACTGTGACACTGTCATTTTGTTACTGAGTCTTGAAACGTGGTTCCACACAGTGACTGCGAAATCACCTTTCGGGACTGAATAACAAAATGACAGGGACTGAGTTCATGAGGCGGTGTCCCAAGAAGCCCATGTTGAAAATGTGGTGAATGAATTCTCCAAAATGGCAGAGATATCCACCTAAGTTGAAAAAAACCTATTTATGCCATTATACAGCTTGCTGGCTTTTCTTCAAATCGTGGTCTACTTTGAAGAGTGCAGACGTGTTCCTGGTTCACTGAAGATTGTCGTGCTGGTCTCTGGAGGTACGTATGGGGTGGGGAGGTGGGAGTACAGTGGGTGGATGCGGGTTGGGGAAGGGGGCACGAAAGACTGTGAGGGACAGTTTTCTGTTTTTACAGGTTTTAAAAATATATAGACTACATGGGACACTTTTTTGCATGCTGGGGTGGGCTCCCAGTGGCTGGCACACCTGGGTGCTTCTTTTTGGGGAGGTGTTGAAGCCAATGTGTGCTTGTGCTTAGGGGGGGATTGTGCGTTAGCTGAAGGAGATTGGGCATCTCCTCGGCACACAACAAATGGGGAGGGGACATCATGCCGATGGGGATTGGGCTACCCCATCGGCAAATGAACCAGGTAGGGTGCATGCTGACAGGGGGATTGGCTTTTCTTTTATTTATTGAAATGTTTCACCAGGAAGGCACCCTGAACAGCGGGTGGCAGCTTTCCTTTGGCATTGTGGGGACTATGAGAGGCCGACGGAGAAGCTGTTGCCATAGGAACACCACACAATGCAGCTGTGTAATTGGCTGCTGCAGTCAGGGAAGCCCCACAGCAAAAACAGCTAATTGCGTAGTGACAGAGCACTCCCTGATTGCAGGGGCCAGTTTCTTTGATCATAGTGGCATGCTCATTAACTGCCCTCACTGACAGCATGCTTCTCTATTCACTGTGGCAGAGAACAGCCCCAGAATGGACTGCTGCCATTTGGCACAACACTGCCAAGCCTCCACAACCCGCTTGAGAAGGAAGGTGATGCAATATGTTTCTTGCACACTCGCGCAAGTAACACAAAAAAAATATTAGTGTGCCATTGGAATGTTCAGGTTTTGAACTGCCACCATTTTATTTTCAGCATTAGGGATAACATTGTCATGTAATCAGAACAAAGAAGCCCTACAATAACCATAGTTGCCAAGTACTAATAGCTGATGTTACCTCAACAGAAATGTTACCTATCAAACGGAACAGATAATGGCTTCTCTTATGATCTTACTGTGTCTCCAGCATCCACGTCTGCTGCTGCTGCTGTGGCTATTGTGCTGACAATCCTACGATGTAAACAAACAAAAAAAGCCATTGCCTTAATTTCTTTTAAGTAGACTGTTACATTTGGAGTCATCTTGCTGCCACATCCTGTGATACGTGTTATGGCTGCTCGCTCAGTGGGTATTTATTTAACTTTTGTTAACCAGGTAAACACGCTAGACAAAAACAGATGCCTATTTTCAGGTGCAGTCCGGGAGGTTACAAGGAGATAATGATGCAAGTAGTACAATGCACAGGTAAACAATAAACTGGCAGTTCAACAATGAGGCAGAGAGGCAATTCAAGGTAACACAGAGTGCATGCATAAGGAACGGGTAAACAATGTATAGGACATTTCTAAAAAGAGACAGAGGCAATTCTAAAAACATAGAGTACATACGCAAGGAACAGTGTGAATAGGTATGTCCGGGAGAAGCAAACACACACACGGCATTCAGGCAGGTACCCTTCAAGTGAGGACAAGTATAGCACAAGTTTGGGGGGCCACTGGTATCTTAAGTGCAGCTGCAGGCAGAAGAGAAGCAACAAGTGATCCCAGAGGGAGTTCTGGAAACAGGCTTGGGAGGGTGTAATACAAACATGGGCAGGAAAAGAATTCCATGATCTTGGAGCACACAAAGCAAATGTATGCCACCCATTTGGGTGTGGATAATTGCAACCTGGAATATTGCTGGACCCTGCGACCTTAGGGAATAAGAGGGGTGGGCAGGTTTGAGAAGCTCAGCCAGAACTGGAGAAGTGGCTGTTCTGGTAACCTTGTCAGTAAAACATCCAAATACAAAGCTCCAGTGATGGCTTGGTGAGAGCCAAGTAAGCTTATTGTAAAGATCACAATGGTGGGTGAGATGACAGGCTGCGAGGGCAAAGCAGCACATATTATTATAAGCCACATCCCATTAGAGAGGCGAGTTTTAGCTGCCTGAGTAAATGCGATGAGACCGTAGCAAAGCATGGGGAGAAACACCCCTTTTGCCAGGGCAATACGAGCAGCAGTGGTAAGGCTGTTTTTTGCATTGTAAGCCAGGCTCTGCTTACTATTAACAGCTCTGCATACATAATGAATTGTGCTGACAGTCCCACAGTATAAACAAACAAAAAAACCTGTTGCTTCAATTTGTTTTTAAAGCAGTAGTGCTACTTAATCAGGAAGTGATTTGTTTTTAGTTTTGGAGCGCTACAGTAAATATGGTGGCTGCTATCTAATACTGCTTCTTTCAACACTGCGGGTGGCAGAAATGTAAGCAAAAACAAAGGAAAATAGAGCAAATTATGGGGTGATAGTACAATGTTGGCGAGAAAGATTACATGATCAACAGAGCATAGGGAATAAAACTGTTGAAAAAGCCCATATTATTTTTATGTTTGCTTGTGCGCATGCACAAGAAACATTATGTGGCAGCTTAGGAGAGAAGCAGGTTGTGGAAGTGCAGCACTGTGGCAGCCAATGGAGGCACTGCATTTGGGGGCTTGGCAGTGGTGGACCAATGGAGGCACAGTGTGCTGATGACACTGGTTTCCAAAAGTGCCACCAAGTTGAAAAGTTTTCACTGCAGCAATCAGGGGCCACCTTGTCATTGTGGCATCAGCCTTTCATCTCTGTGTTGAGCTGAGAGTGCAATGGTGGGCAGTCCCTAATTGTTGCAGCTGCCTGTGTAGTATTTCATTGCCCCTTAATGTGCTTTCAGTCAGGAGAGTAAGCTGCATGCGTTCAGTGGCTCTGCCATACTGATCTGGGGCTGAGCAGAAGAGTGCACGAGGCAGGAACATTTCATTTTCACTCGTCTGCCCCCCCATGCCCATTTCCAGTTCTAGGGCCACCAAGAGTGGCACATCATTGTTCTGTAGTGTATTGGCGAGGTCTGTGGGTAAGCCCCCCGCAATTCAGCCCCTGACAAGCAGCAGTTCCTCTACAGAGGGAGGGCAGCACACTTCAGTCATGGTGCAGTCCCAATTTTCAACAATCAGCACTCAATAGAGTGTGAGACACACAGATTTCCTTTGTCCTCCCTCTGTGCCCCCCCCCCACACACACACAGGTACTGTCCAGTTGCATTCCTGCAGTCACCAATAGTGGAACATCACTATACTGTGCTTTCAGCCAGCAGAGTACGCAGCATTCATTCTCTGACTCTGCCGTGGTCATGCGAGGCCAAGAGAGAAGAGAGTGCAACACTCGGACACATTTTCTGTTGCCATTCCTTCTGTGGCTCAGCCGTGCTGATCTGTGGCCGTCAGAGAAGACAGCAGTAGACAGATTCCCTTTTCCCAGTTTGCCACCGTCCACTTGCAGTCCACGGTCAGTGGCAGGGGAACATCAGTGTGCTCTCCTCATTTGTTTTGTACAGATTTTTTTTGTTTACTTTTTACCTCCTTTTCTTTCCTCCCCTTGTTTTAGATAGTTTGTCTGAGTCACTGACTCTACACTGCTGTATGTTTTAGTTTACTGGTAGGAAAGGCACTGCATGATAAAACCAGCATCAGCATGTCCTGAGCATTATATATTACCCAACCAAAATTAAGTGACAAGTCTGCTTCAGTGCTGAGGGCTTAACTAAGCTGTCTGACAGGACTAGATCAGTTCTGGTTCCCAAATAAATTCATTTTTATTGTGCACACAGGGTGCATTGCAATGTTGTTGGATTTCAGGGGGAAAAAAAACAGACTCTTGTGTACGGCTGTGTTGTCTCAGTGCCATGAGTCCTGCAGCTGGTTGACTGTCCTGACACTACCCAGTGTGTGTGGCCATGAGTATTGTCTTGTTGGGCTGGGCAAGTAAGTGCACACCAGTGCCTGACCCACACTACAGCCAGAGACCACTAAGTTGGCTTCACAGGCAGCATAAGCTAAAAAAAACCTGCACCTCAACATTATAAATGTGCTGTATGTCATTTAATAGATTCATTCAGCCCCGGTGCAAAGCACACCACCGTTCAAGAAGCCCACCTCATCTCACATGCACTACCTTGTTTTGAAGAAAGTAGCCAAAAAAAAAAGACATACAAAAAAAAAGTTTCTGGAGCTCATGGAGCAGAAGCATTTATTTAATATGCAGTGCAAGCTTGGAGACACAGGCTGCAGGGGCAAGCTCCATCAGACCCTTTTGGCAGCATTTCTATGGCTCTAAAGGACTAATTAAAATAGAACGGTATACTAAAACATGACTGTAAGTCCTGCTCATACAGTTAGCGCCCCCCTGAAGCTATAATTCAATGTCTACAAAGTAAACATACTTTTCTATTTTAATTAGCTCTTTAGAGCACACACACAAAAAGAAACCCCACAAGCTTCAGGTTGGACTATGCATTTTATACTCAAATTACACAATGTAGTGTTAAAAAGACAAGATACTTCCAGATTATTATAAAAATACCACACATGTTGGACACAGTACTGTGTGTGACACTGTCACTTGTTGTGCGGTCTCTCAGTCACTCTAGTTTCTAGTTTAAATACAAGTAGTACTGTACAACTAAAACATTATGTCTGTGCCTTCCTTGCTATCTTTTTCCAGCACACTGTACAGTACAGTACATTACTATACTGTCATCCCTTTAAAAACAAAAACTACATCACATTTATTTAGCTAATGAAATCCTTCCTGCAGTACAGTATTTCAGAACAAAAACTGTCGGCTTCTTGTTCATGACACTGGGGGAATGGGGAGCCCCAGTGTCACAAAGCTACTGGATGAAATACTACAAGGCTATTAAAAAAATAAGTAAATAAAAAACTCAGTTTTAGTGTCAAGCAAGCAAGATTGCTCACAGCATTTGAAAAAGCCAATTTTTCAGCTTCTAATTCTGAATTATCAAACTGTTCTAATGGCCAGAAATGATTGCTGACCCCCCCATTATTACTATTTACAATAGAAAAGGTCACAAGTTCTTACCGTAATTACATTGCTAGTCCTATTTTTATTCTGAATGGTATGCATGCGCACCTCCACGCCCATGCACGGTTGTGTTGTGGAGTGGGGGGGGGGGATGGGAGAAAGACCTGCAAAAGCCTACAAACAGTTATATGTGTATATATATTGTTTGTAAATCTGTTGGTTTTGTTTTGCCATAGGCTGCCAAGTAGTGCCAATACCTGGCTTCTAATCTCTGCCCGTAATTATAGTTCACAGTTCTAACCAAGTTTGGTGTAGTAATCATGAACTTAATATATAAAAACTCAGGTCATAATATTTGCTTTTTATCTCTCAAGAGCAGCATCCCCACTGTCATGGTTTAAGTAATGCTGTAATGTGCTGCTTCCTGAATTTTGTGAGCCATTGCCATGTCTGTTTAATCAACTTAGCTACTGTTACATGCAGACCAGATAAATGCTTGGGTGGTGCTGATTTAGGGGTACCTATACATATTGGCCTGGATATTCAGACTGCGCCAGCCTGAGCTTAACGCAACTGGGATGTGGCAGTGCCAGGGCCAGGTGATATTCAACGGTGATTCACCATGGCGCAGCACCATTGAATATGACAAGGTCAGTGCACACACTGTGCATGGCACAGTGGCACTGCACCGGCGCAAGCCGCAGATAAGGAGCACGGGGATGCACCAGCACAAGTGCAGTTGCACTAGGTGCATCACATGCGATATTCAGCAGGGGGCATACAGATGAGGCCATAAAATATGCAAGGCACAAATGGGGCCATTTGCATGTCATTATGGCCCCATTTGCATGCCCTATGCAGGGCAGCCCAGCGACTTGCGCCTGGTGCCCTGCACAGCATGATGTGTGCAGTGGGGATCCCAGGGCATCCCCTTCCCGGTACCATGATTGCAGTATACTGTATGTGCATTGGAAATTCCCTGGTAGTCTAGTGGCACCCCTCCCACCCAATTCACCAAGAAATGTCAGAAAAGACTGACTCTGGTAGTCTAATGGAACCCCCACGCCCGTTTCCACAATCGCAGTACATCGCCGTCTGAAATATCCCTGGTGATCCAGTGGAACCCATCACCCCCCAACCCACACAGAACCCCATGCCCACCCATCACCCCACATCATCAGTGGGTGGCAACAACTCACCCACATACCACCCAGCCACCCGCCGAATGACAGGTGCAGTATGGGCTGTTAGCCCATTGGTCCCCAGTGTGGACCAATGGGCTTGCAGGGCATACTGTACTAGACTGTCCCAAATATATGAATGACTTCCATTCACATGTTCAGGGATCAGTATCTAGTACAGTATGCCCTGTGTCTGATTGGTCCACACTGGGGACCAGTACCACTTACAGCCCATACTGTACCTGCCGTCTGCGGGCAGCCGGGCAGTAGCGCGGGTGGTTGCTCCACCCGCCAATGACAGGAGGGGTGGGGTGGCAAGGGGTTCTGTGTGGGTGAGAGGGGTGGAGGGTGCCACTGGATCACTAGGGATTTGTCTGATGGAGGTGTGCCACAATCATGGAAATGGGCATGGGGGGTTCCACTAGACCACCAGGGTCAGTCTTTTCTGACATGTCTCGGGGAATCAGGTGGGAGAGGGGGACCACTAGACTACCTGGGAAGGTCTTTCATCCCAGTTATTGGGGAATCAGGGACTGGGAGGGCCACTAGACTACTAGGGAATGGTGCACTATACAGTTACCATGATCAGGGATTCTGGAGGGAGTGGGTAACACTAGACTACCAGAGTGATGTGTGTGTTTCAGGATGGCGTTCTGGGTGGTTGGGATTTGTTCCCTCTCTTCACGGACTCAACTTTGAGACCTCCTATGTGGCACACTGTAGGGTTGCACCAACATATGTGCTGCACATCCCGGGCTGAATATCGGGATATGCCGCATATGCATGGGCATGCCCCCTGCATCTGCGCTGCATACAATTACAATGCACCCCAGCACATCGGAAGTTACGCTGCACCGGGCAGCCTTCTTAATATCCCACTGGGGCACAATGTGGGGTTGTGCTGGCACAAGTCTATTGTGCCAGGCACAACCCCTTTGAATATCCGGGCCATTATATGCTTGGTTAAAAAGCTCAAAATGCCATGCTTACATGTGTCCCCATTGCTTCAGTGTATTGTAAGTATCACTGTAAAGCATAGTTCCTAAATTATATGAATTGTTGCTATGCCCATTCAAACATCTTCAGAGCAATTTCCATATGCAGTCCAAATAAATGGTTATCATTGCAAGAATTAAACATATATAGGTAGCTCATTGCCACACAAAGCATTTATTTAGTGTGCACTTGCAAGGAGCTACAAGTCATTTAAACAGATATAGGAGCTGCTCATATAATTCGGGAAACATCATGGCAGTTTCATTTACACTATTTCATGTAGTGCTAACAGATGGAGTCCCTTTTTTCAAGAAAGTAGCCAAAAAAAGGAAATGTTTATGCAGCCCATGGAGCAGAAGCATTTATTTTATAAGCAGTTCAAGCTTAGAGACTCTTGGCCTGATTCTAGAAGCATGGCACAAGTTGCCACCAAATGCCACTTGTGCCAAATGCAGCTGTGACATTGACCCTATGCACTATTCTAGAAGGGGCAGGGTCCCCGTGGCTAACTACCGCGACTTACGACATACAGCCAGGTACACTCGAACAGAGGGTGCACCTGACGAGAAAGTCACAAGCTGCAACTGGTAATCCACATGTTGAAAGTGCCCCCCATTCCCCATCCCCAGTGGAACCCCACAGGTCTAGAGGCCCCCATCCACTGTCGTGCCACCAAGGGTCACCCAACACCTATGCTGATCCCCATGTGACTGGTGTACTGTACATTATGTACAGTACATGCAGTCTGATGTGTGTGCAATAGAAGTGGAAGACTGTACCTGGTAGTCTAGAGGCCTCTCACCCTGCTGTACCACTCACCCAGCACCTCATCTGTCCTCAGCCAGTGATTGGCACAGCTCACTCACCTCCATGACCAGCTGCCATCTGAGTTCAGTAGGAGTGCTCACTGTATAGACGCACTCAGAAATGAATGAGTATTCATTATTTTCTGAGCGCGTCTATACAGTACGCTCTCTTATTGAACTCAGTTGGCTGCTGGCCATGGAGGTGAAAGGTGGGCTGTGGCAGTCGCTGGCTGGGGATGGGTGGGGGTGCTAGGTGGAGTGGCACAGCTGGGTGGGGGGCCACTAGACTACCAGGGATGTTGTACGGTTCCCACATACTGTACATGGCACTGTCTCTGTGTCTGGGCATGGATGGGGTGGGGATTGACAGCACCGCCCTGTGGGTCCGTTAGTGGTGGGGGGTTTAGAGGCATGGGGTGTGTGGGCAGCGCTGTGGGGCTTGTACTGTTCAGGGGTATGGGGCATTTTACGATATGGAGGATTGGGGCGGGGTGCAAGATGCCCATTGGGGCAACAATGGAGGTGTTCTGGGCATGGGTGGCTCATGGACTAGGTGCTCGGCTGCTGGTGGTTCTACAGGACCCTCAAAGGACATATGTACAGTTACACCAGCTAAATGCTGGTGTAACTTATGTTGCTGGTTCTCCTTTGGGGGGTTCTGGTAGAATCCCGATATTGGGGACTTTGTTGCTGCTCTACTGGAATAGGGTGCAACTGCTGCCATAAACCCCCTAGCGCCATGTCGCAGGGGATTTAGGGTGTAACTGTGGGTGTATCTACACTTTGGTGCAAGTGGCCTGCAGCATGTCATAGGCCACTTTGTAGAATACTGCATGTTGCAACTGCTGGCGTAACTTGCTACTTGTGCCATTCTGTTTGGCGCAAGTGCAGTTATGCCAGGCATAACTCTTCTAAAATCAGGCCCACAGTCTGCAGGGTTAAGCTCCATCAGACCCTTTTGCCAGCATTCCTATGGCTCTAAGGACTAATTAAAATAGAAAGTTATACTAAAAACTTTGTAAGTCCTGCTCATACAGTTAGTGCCCTCCTAAGCTATAATTCAAACTTTACAAAGTAAACATACCTTTCTATTTTAATTAGTGTTTTAGAGCTCTTACTCCTCTGTAAAGTTTACCCCAGCCATACAGCTACCTCCTCTGTCTGCCACACCCATCTCTTGATCAGCCCTATACAGTCTACCCGCTTTATTTCTGCCACTCTCTTGCTGGCCCCCACCACCTTCACAAACCAGTGGGCTTGTATCGAGTCCTGTAGGCTGACATCTTATATCTGTTTCACAGATGTAATGCATGTAACAAAAATGGATGTCCATACAGTCCACAAATCAGACTCGTTGCCAACCTTCACTTCAATTAGATGTTTCAAAACACTTACTGTATGTTGAGCTGAATCAAATATGACCTCCATGTAGCACAGGCTGACTGCCTTATTCATAGAAAAGCAGTTCTGCTTTCACTGACAATGTTCATAAGTCAAGTTTGTAATGAAGACGAACAGAAAATCGCTTAGTAATGGAACTCTGGCAGTGTGTTCACCTTTATTCAGGTTTCAAGTTTAGTTTATTGTTCAGCTGTAAAGCCATTACAAAGTTTTAAAAAGGGCAATACATACATGCCAGTACAAATACATGTTCCATACAGGTCTCACATGACAGAGCATTTAGCGGTTAAAAATAACAGCGCTCCTCAATTAATTCTACATATGCCAAATTTCAACGCTAACATTCATGCTATAAGCCCTAAAATAAAAGTACTACAAATTCAAATATTAAAGGAAAACTGCTTCCTCATATCTTCTAAATGTCATTTGCTTCCATGTCAACAGACAACTCTTTTCATGTAGCTGTTAAAGATGTATGCAACTGCTTCTGTTAGTTTTCACACTTCATACTAGGCACTGCCACTCTCCTGGGAGGGTCCATTTTCTGCATGTTGAAATCTCATTGTCCCTGAGAGCTGCATTAGCATATGAGAACATGATGTCAGATCAACCATATATATCATGTATTTCTATGCTAAAATAACAAACACCCTGCAAAAATTCTCTGGAAACTTATAAACCGAATGGAGTTTAAAGGGGGAAAAACTGCATTACAGTACAACTCAGATAGCTTGTAAAACTTACTGAAGGTAAATGTGGTATTTCACACCTTCTTGCAGCTATGTTCTTTTAAAACTACTTAAGCAGACAGGCATACTGGGGAGTTTAAAGGTTGATTATGTATCACATTCTCATATGCTAATGCAGCTCTCAGGGACAATGAAATTTCAACAACCATAAAATGCACCCTCCCAAGACAGTGACAATGCCTAGTATGAAGTGTGAAAACTAACAGAAGCAGTTGCATACATCTTTAACAGCTACATGAAAAGAGTTATATGTTGACATGGATGCAAATGACATTTAGAAGACATGAGGGTACAGTTTTCCTTTAACAGGACACATGGATGCATTCAATAATAACAAATCCATACATTATTTCAGCTTTAGCATTTAACAGTAGACTTTATAAAGGAATGAGCCATTACAAGCTACAGGATCGGTCTCTACGGCATTTGCCCGCAATTAGCAAGCAACCATAACACATTTTAACTCATCAAAGTTCTGGGTTAAAGGTTTCCTTTTACATGGAAGTCCATCACTGCCAATTGTCCCCAGTATTAAATATTCAATTTTCCACCACACTGTCAGAATTACCAGATAAATGTGAATGGCCCCTTACCTTCATGGCCCATGTTACAGTCGGTGCTGTATTGGAGAAGTGGGTTACTCAGGCCACCATGCACGGCTCCAGAGAATAGACCTTGAAGGAGTCCTTTAAGTAACATACATTCTTAACTTCAATAAAGGTCTTTTAAATTTAGCAGGAATCATGCACTCAAACAGAATTTCCATCAAACAAATTAAAGTCATACCATGAATTACCGGAGTCCACAGGGATTAGTAACTAGCTCATTAGTCCTTTTCTCTTTGGACCCATATTCCAGCTAGTCATTTCTAGTTACTGTCCGAAGGCAAAGGGAAAAGTACCTTCTTAAAAAATTTTCTTCACAGCAATTTATATTTTTTCACTTGAAGAAGTGTTTTTAAACTAGTGGTAGTTAGAATAAGTTTACTTAGCTCCTGCCTTTAGGCTGCTATGGCATTCTCCACATATCTTTAATGTTCCAAAAGCAGTGGCTTTTGTTTACCTTCCAATCTCCTGCTCTGAGAGTTCATTTGGCTTAATAGACTTTCTCCAGTTTTTCTATTGGCTCCAAATAGGCTCACAGCCACTTCTCAGCAATTCTGCCACCTACACACCATCTTCTCCATAAAACTGATAGCACCTGAGCTCATATCTGTAAACAAGCAAAAAAGAAAACTCTCCCCTGTGTGCAGTAACTTCAGGGTAATTTAACTGAGTAACATCAGAACCCCCACCTGTATATAATAGTATACCTTTTAGTAATAAAAACTAGCATGTCTGCACTTAATGTGCTATCCAAATTCTGACATTCAACTGTTCTCCTCAGAGAACTTCTCTGGTTCAGGGTAGAACAGAATTACCCAGAATAACCTCTCAAAAGGGTCTCAGTAGTCATTTACATCTGAATGCTGAAAACCAACAGCTGGCTGAATATACTTTCAATGGCAAAAGGCCCCCTGCAATCTTCAGATTTACCCAAAAACATGTATGTGGAGCCGGTAAGATAAAATAAGTAAGTTTCATTCATGAAGAGTTAGGAAAGTCTTTTTTTCTTAAAAGGCAACTGACAATAAGCAAATACAGCGTGGTGTGGAGCGGAGTAGCACTGTAACCATCTTGCTGTACCGCCCTTCCCCCCCATTAAGATATTTTTTTATTTAAAAATAAAAATAAATGGTAACAAAATGGGGACATTATTTTTACATTGGAAAGTGCATGTGTCAGCATTGATTCACAGCTGTTCCCAGCATGAGCCTACTGTGTTGTTGTCAGCCTGTGTTTGATGCCACTAGTAGGGTAACGTGATCAAAAGAAGTCCCACAGTTGTAAGCATAAAAGAAAAAGAAAAAAAAAAAAAAAACAAGCTTTAGGTCAGGCTATGCATTTTATACTCAAATTACACAACATAGTGTTAAAAAGACAAGAGACTTCGACATTAGTATAAAAAAACCACACATGTTGGACACAGTGCTGTGTGTGACACTGTCACTTGTTGTGCGGTCTCTCACTCACTCTAGTTTTTAGTTTGAATACTAGTGATACTGTATAACTAAAACATTATGTCTGTACCTTCCTTGCTAACTTTTTCCAGTACACTGTACAGTATGGTATATTACTATACTGTCATCCCTTTAAAAACAAAAACTACAACACATTTATTTAGCTAATGAAATCCTTCCTGCAGTACAGTATTTCATAACAAAAACTGGGGGCTTCTTGTTCATGACTCTGGGGGAGTGGGGAGCCCCAGTGTCACAAAGCTACTGGATGAAATACTACAAGGCAATTAAAAAATAACTAAATAAAAAACTCAGTTTTAGTGTCAAGCGAACAAGATTGCTCACAGCATTTGAAAAAGCCAATTTTTCAGCTTCTAATTCTGAATTATCAAACTGTTCTAATGGCCAGAAATGATTGCTGACCCCCCATTGTTACTATTTACAATAGAAAAGGTCACAAGTTCTTAATTACATTGCTAGTCCTATTTTCATTCAGAATGGTATGCAGTGCACTTCCACGCCCATGCACAGTTGTGTTGTGGAGTGCAGGGGGGGGGGGGATGGGAGAAAGACCTACAAAAGCCTACAAACAGTTATATATATTGTTGGTAAATCTGTTGGTTTTGTTTTGCCATAGGCTGCCAAGTAGTGCCAACACCTGGCTTCTAATCTCTGCCCGTAAATATAGTTCACAGTTCTAACCAAGTTTGGTGTAGTAATCATGAACTTAATATATAAAAACCCAGGTCATAATATTTGCTTTTGTCTCTCAAGAGCAGCATCCCAATTATCATGGTTTAAGTGCAGTATAGCGCAGTGGTCTAAGGCTCTGAGCTGCAAATTTGGTGACATCCAGCAGACCAGACCTGGGTTTGAATCCCACAGCTTCCACTTGCATACTGTGTGACCCTGAGCAAGTCACTTAACCTCCTTGTGCTCCCAGGTCGCTCCTGTAAAAAAGCTTTCAGCTTAGTGTGTTATACCTGGTTAAACAACTAAATAAAAAAGTAATGCTGTAATGTGCTGCTTCCTGAATTTCATGAGCCATTGCTATGTCTGTTTAATCAGCTTAGCTACTGTTACATACAGACCAAATAAATGCTTTGGTGGTGCTGATTTAGGGGTACCTATACATATTGGCCTGGATATTCAGACTGCACCAGACTGCACCAGGCAGTGGTGCAAGCCTGGGCATAGCGCAACTATGATGTGCTGGTGCCAGGGCCAGGTGATATTCAATGGTGATGTGCCATGGCACAGCACTGTTGAATATGGCAAGGTCAGCGCATGCTCTATGCATGGTGCAGTGGCTCTGTGCTGGTGCTGGTGCAAGCCACAGATAAGGAGCACAGGGGATGCAACAGCGCAAGTGCAGTTGCCCTAGGTGCTTCACCTGCGATATTCAGCAAGGGGCATGCAAATGAGGTCATAAAATATGCAAGGTGCAAATGGGACCATTTGCATGTTATTATGGCCCCATTTGCATGCCTTATGCAGTGCAGCCCAATGACTTGCACTTGGCACCCTGCACAGCATGACGTTATGCAGTGGGGATCCCGGGGCACCCCCCCACCAGGTTCCACGATCACAGTATATGTGTAATGGAAATTCCGTGGTAGTCTAGTGGTCCCACTCCCATCTAATTCAACAGGAAATGTCAGAAAAGACCAACCCTGGTGGTCTAGTGGAACCCCCCCTGCCCATTTCCACGATCATGGAACATCGCCGTCTGAAATATCCCTGGTGATCCAGTGGCACCCACCACCCCTCCAACCCACACAGAACCCCTTGCACACCCTGCTCCTCCCCCCTTTGTTGGCAGCTGGCAGCAACCCAGCCACATACTGCCCAGTCACCTTCCAAATGACAGGTACAGTATGGGCAGTAAGCCCATTGGTCCCCAGTGTGGACCAATAAGCTTGCAGGGCATACTGTTCCAGACAGTCCCAAATAGGTGAATGACTTCATTCACATATCTGGGACTGTCTAGTACAGTATGCGCTCCAAGCCCATTGGTTCACACTGGGGACCAATGGGCTTACAGCCCATATTGTACCCGTCATTCAGCAGGCTGCTGGGTGGTATGCGGGTGGGTTGCTGCCACCCACTGATAATGGGGGGAGAGGGCTGCAGCTATGAATTCTGGGGCCCCAGACAAGTCACTTGAAATGGGCCCATGTTTTCCAAATCAGCTAATGCCAGGGGTAATGCCAGCTCCTCAGGTGGGCCCCTCCTGAGCTCAGGGCCCTGGACAACTTCCCCACTCCCCCCCCCATTACTGTGGCCCTGATGGGGGGGGTGCAGGGTGGACAAGGGGTTTCATGTGGGTGGTAGGAGTGGGGGTGCCACTGGATCACCAGGGATTTGTCTGATAGCAGTGTACCACGATCGTGGAAACAGGAGGGGGGTTTCCACAAGACCACCAGGGTCGGTCTTTTTTTACGTCTTGGGGAATCAGGGAATCTGGTGAGAGGGACCACCACTAGACTACCAGGAAAGGTCTCTCATCCCAGTTATTGGGGAATCGGGGATGGGTAGGCCACTAGACTACCAGGGAATGGCGTACTATACAGTTACTGTGATTGTGGATTCGGGAGGGAGAGGGTACCACTAGACTACTAGAGTTCTGTGTGTGCTTCAGGATGGAGTTCTGGGTGGGCAGGTGGCCACCCACAGCTGGCGGCTGCTGTGTTGTGCCCTGCAATACAGCAGCCTACCTGTGGGTGGCCAGGATTTGTTCCCTCTCCCTCACAGGCTCAACTTTGATCCCTCCTATGTGGTGTACTGCAGGGTTGCACCAGAATATGCGTCGCACATCTGGGGCTGAATATCAGGATGTGCCACTTATGCATGGGCATGCCCCCTGCATCTGCGCCACATACAACTGCATTGTGCCCCAGCACATCGGAAGTTGTGCTGTGCCGGGCAGCCTTCTCAATATCCCACCAGGCCACAATGCGAGGTTGCGCTGGCACAACTCTGTTGCACCAGGCACAAACCCTGTAAATATATGGGCCATTGTATGCTTGGTTAAAAAGCTCAAAATGCCATGCTTACATGTGTCTCCATTGCTTCAGTGTACTGTAAGTATCACTGTAAAGCATAGTTCCTAAATTATATGAACTGTTGCTATGACCATTCAAACAACTTTATAACACTTTTCATATGCAGTCCAAATAAATGCTCATTATAGCAAGAATAAAACATATATATATATGTATAGGTAGTTCAGTGCCACACAAAGCATTTATTTAGTCTGCACTTGCAAGGAGCTACAAGTCATTTAAACAGACATAGCAGCTGCTCATATAATTCAGGAAGCAATACGTTCTGTTACTTAAATCATGGCAGTTTCATTTTCACTATTTAATGTAGTGCTAACAGATGGAGTCCCTTTTTTTAATAAAGTAGCCAAAAAAAGGAAAAGTTTATGGAACTCATGGAGCGGAAGCATTTATTTTATATGCAGTGCAAGCTTGGAGACACAGGGCCAGATTCTAGAAGCATGGTGCAAGTCTCTACCAAACGCGACTCATGCCAAATGCAGCTGGAACATTGAACCTGTGCCCTATTCTAGAAGGAGCAGGGATCCCATGGCCAAGTCCTGTGACTTGCGACATACAGTGAGGTACATCAAACAGAGGGCACACCTGGTGAGAAAGTCTCAAGCCGCAACCAGTAATCTGCATGTTGCAAGTCCCCACCCATGCCCGACCCCCAGCAGAACCCTGCAGGGCTAGAGGCCCCCACCCACTGTCATGCCACCAAGGGTCCCCCAACACCTGTCCCAATCCAACTGGTGTACTGTACAGAATGCACAGTACATGCAGTCTGATGTGTGTGCAATAAAAGTGGAAGATTGTACCTGGCAGTCTAGTGGCCCCACACCCAGCTGTGCCACTCTACCCAGCACCCCCCGTCCCACCCCCAGCCGGCAACTGGCACAGCTCACATCTCACCTCCATAACCAGCTGCCAACTGAGTTCAGTAGGAGCACTCACTGTATAAACATACTCAGAAATGAATGAGTATTTATTATTTTCTGAGCACGTCTATACAATAAGAGTTCCTACTGAACTCAGTCGACGGCTGGCCATGGAGGTGAGAGGTAGGCTGCGGCAGTCGCCAGCTGTGGATGGGTGGGGAAGTGCTGGGTGGAGTGGCCCAGCTAGGTGGGGGGGCACAGGACTACCAGGAATGTTGTGTGGTTCCCACATACTGTATGTGGCACTGTCTGGGGGTCTGGGCATGGGTGGGGTTGACAGTGCCACCCTGTGGGGCCGTTAGCAGTGGAGGGTTTGGTGGCATGGGTGTGTAAGCAGCCCTGTGGGGCTTGTACTGTTCAGGGGTATGGGGGCATTTATAGTACAGGGGATTGGGGCGGGGGTGTGAGATGCCCATTGGGGCAACAACGAGGTTTTCTGGGCATGGGAGGAGGGCATATGGACTGGGTGCTGGGCTGCTGGTGGATCAACAGGACCCTCGGAGGACTTATGTATGGTTACACCGGCTAAATGCTGGTGTAACTTACATCACTGATTCTCCTCCGGGGGTTCTTGAAGAATCCCGACATTGGGGACTTTGTTGCTGCCCTACTGGACTAGGGCGCAACTGCTGCTGTAAACCCCCTAGCGCCATGTTGCAGGGGGTTTAGGGTGTAACTGCAGGTGTATCTACACTTTGGTGCAAGTGGCCTGCAGTATGTCGCAGGCCACTTTGTAGAATACCGCACATCGCAACTGCATGCATAACTTGCTACTTGTGCCATTCTGTTTTGGCACAAGTGCAGTTATGCCAGGCATAACTCTTCTAAAATCAGGCCCACAGTCTGCAGGATTAAGCTCCATCAGACCCTTTTGGCAGCATTTCTATGGCTCTAAAGGACTAATTAAAATAGAAAGGTATACTAAAACTTTGTAAGTCCTGCTCATACAGTTAGTGCCCTCCCAAGCTATAATTCAAACTCTACAAAGTAAGCAGACTTTTCTATTTTAATTAGCGCTTTAGAGCTCTTGCTCCTCTGCAAAGCTTACCCCAGCCATCCAGCTACCTCCTCTGTCTGCCACACCCATCTCTTGATCAGCCCTATACAGTCTACCTGCTTTATTTCTGCCACTCTCTTGCTACCCCCCACCCCAAACCAGTGGGCTCTTATCCAGTCCTGTGGGCTGATATATTTTATCTTTTTCACAGATGTAATGCATGTAATAAAAATGGATGTCCATACAGTCCACAAATCAGACTCGTTGTCTGCCTTCACTTTGATTAGATGTTTCAAGACACTTAACTGTGTGTTGAGCTGAATCAAATATGACTTTCAATGTAGCACAGATGGACTGCCTTATCGGTAGAAAAGCAGTTCTGCTTTCACTGGCAAAGTTTGTGAGTGAAGTTTGTAATGAAGGCGAACAGAGAATCACTAAATAATGGATATCCGGCAATGAGTTCCTCTTTATTCAGGTTTCAAGTTTAGTTTATTGTTCAGTTGTAAAGCCATTACAATGTTCTTAAAAGGACCATACAGACATGCCAGTACAAATACACGTTCCACACGACAGAGCATTTAGAGGTTAAAAATAACTGCGCTCCTCAATTAATTCTACATATGCCAAATTTTAGTGCTAACATCCATGCTATAAGCCCTAAAATAAAAGTAGTACAAATTCAAATATCAGGACACATGGGTACATTCAATAGCAACAAATCCATACATTATTTCAGCTTTAGCATTTAACAGTAGACTTTATAAATGAATGAGCCATTACAAGCTACAGCTGCGGTCTCTACAGCATTTGCCTGCAATTAGCAAGCAACCATAACACATATTAAACTTGTCAAAGTTCAGGGTTCAAGGTTTCCTTTTACATGGAAGTCCATCGCTGCCAATTGTCCCCAGTATTAAATGTTCAATTTTCCACCACACTGTCAGAATTACCAGATAAATGTGAATGGCCCCTTACCTTCATGGCCCATGTTACAGTCGGTGCTGTATGGGAGAAATGGGTTACTCAGGCCACCATACACGGCTCCAAAGAAGAGACCTTGAAGGAGTCCTTTAAGTAACATACATTCTTAACTTCGAGAAAGGCCTTTTAAATTTAGTAGGAATCAAGCGCACAAACAGAATTCCCATCAAACAAATTAAGATTATACCATGAATTACCAGAGTCCACAAAGATTAGTAACTAGCTCATTAATCCTTTTATCTTTGGACTCCTATTCCAGCTAGTCATTTCTAGTTACTGTCCGAAGGCAAAGGGAAAAGTACCTTCTTAAAAATTTTCCTTCACAGCAATTTATATATTTTCACTTAAAGAAGCATTTTAAACTAATGCTAGTTAGAATAAGTTTACTTAGCTCCTGCCTCTAGGCTGTTATGGCATTCTCCACATATCTTTAATGTTCCAAAAGCAGTGGCTTTTGTCTACCTTCCAGTCTCCTGCTCTGAGAGTTAATTTGGCTTAATAGACTTTCTCCAGTTTTTCTATTGGCTGCAAACAAGCTCACAGCCACTTCCCCGCAATTCTGCTGCCTACATTCCATCTTCTCCATAAAACTGATAGCACCTGAGTTCATATCTGTAAACAAGCAAAAAACAAAACTCTCCCCTAAGAACAGTAACTTCAGGGTAATTTAATTGAGTAACAGCAGAACCCCCGCCTGTAGGTAACAGTATATCTTTTAGTAATAAAAACTAGCATGTCAGCACATAATGTGCTATCCAAATTCCGACATTCAACTGTTCTCCTCACAGAACTTCTCTGGTACAGGGTAGAACAGAATGACCCAGAATAACCTCTCAAAAGGATCTCAGTATTCATTTATGTCTGAATGCTGAAAACCAACAGCCAGCTGAATATACTTTCAATTGCAAAAAGCCTCCTGCAATCTTTAGATTTACCCAAAAACACGTATGTGGCGCCAGTAAGATAAAATAAGTAAGTTTCATTCATGAAGAGTTAAGAAAGTCTTTTTTTTTTAAAAGGCAAAAACAATAAGCAAATACAGCGTGGTGTGGAGCGGAGCAGCACTGTGGCCATCTTGCTGTACCACCCCCCCCCCCCATTATGAAATTTTTTTAATTTAAAAATAAAAATAAATGGGAACAAAATGGGGACATTATTTTTACTTTGGAAAGTACACATGTTAGCATTGATTCCCAGCTGTTCCCAGCATGAGCCTACTGTGTTGTTGTCACCCTGTGTTTGATGTCACTAGTATGGTCACATGATCAAAAGGAGTCCCACAGTTGAAAGCTCCACCCCCCCCCCCCCCAAAAAATACAAGCTTTAGGACGGGCTATGCATTTTATACTCAAATTACACAACATAGTGTTAAAAAGACAAAAGACTTCCACATTAGTATAAAAATATCACACATGTTGGACAGTGTTGTGTATGGCACTGACTCTTAGTCGCTCTAGTTTCTAGTTTAAATACAAGTAGTACTGTACAACTAAAACAATATGTCTATACCTTCGTTGCTAATTTTTTCAGTAAACTGTACAGTACAGTATATTACTATACTGTCATCCGTTTAAAAACATAAACTACATTACATTTATTTAACTAATGAAATCCTTCCTGTAATACAGTATTTCATAACAAAAAATGGGGGCGTCCTGTGCATGACACTGGAGGATTGTGGAGGTCCAGTGTCACAAAGCTACTGAATGAAGTACTACAAGACTTTTAAATACATAAACAAATACATTAATTAATTAATAAACTAACTCAGTTTTAGTGTCAAGTGAATAAGATTACTCACAGCATTAAAAAAAGTTTCAACTTGTAATTCTGAATGATCAAACTGTTGTAATGGCCAGAAATGATTGCTGCACCTCCATTGTTACTATGTAGAATAGAAAATGTCATGATTTCTCAGTTATACTGTATTCCTAGTCCTGTTTTCATTCCGAATGGTGTGCATGCCTGTTTGTACGCACATGTGCCATCGTGTGGCAGGGTTGGGGGAGATAGGAGAAAGACCTACAAAAGCCTACGAACAGCTATATGTGTTTTTTAAATCTGTTAGTTTTGTTTTTCCATAGGCTGGCAAATAGTGCCAGTACTTGGCTTCGAATCTCTACCTGTACTTATAGTTCACAATTCTAACCAAGGGTGGTATAGTACTCATGAACGTAATATTTAAAAACCCAGGTCATAATATTTGCTTTTATCTCTCAAGAGCAGCATCCCCACTGTCATGGTTTAAGTAATGCTGTAATGTGCTGCTTCCTGAATTTCATGAGCCGTTGCCATGTCTGTTTAATCAGCTTAGCTACTCTTAGGTGTAGACTAAATAAATGTTTGAGTGGTGCTGATTTAAGGGTACCTATACATATTGTATGCTTGGTTAAAAAGCTCAAAATGCCATGCTTACATGTGTCCCCATTGCTTCAGTGTACTGTAAGTATCACTGTAAGGCATAGTTCCTAAATCATATGAACTGTAGCTATGCCCATTCAAACAACTCAGTCCATGATTGCTATACCAAACTTGGTTAGAATTCTGAACTATAATTAGGGGTAGAGATCAAAAGCTAGGTACTGGCACTACTTGGTAGGCTTTGGAAAAATAAAACTAGCAGATTTTAACCATTCTGAATGAAAACAGCAGTAGCAATATTACGTAATTGAGGAATCATGACATTTTGTAAACAGTAACTATGGGGATTCGGCAATCATTTATGGCTCTGAAAACAGACTGATAATTCTGAATTACAAGCTGAGAAGCCTTCCTTTCAAATGTTGTGAGCAAACATGTTAGCTTGACACTGAAACCAATGGTTCTTTTCTACATGCCTTGTAATAGGATTCATTCAATAGCTTTGTAGGAAAGCACATACTGTAGGTTTAGCCTTGATTAAGGTTATATAGTTAGGAGATTAATGAATAGCACTGTTATATGTGTGCTGTATGGAAATTGGTTTACACTGGTTATATGCTGTTACTTATTGGTTTTATTTTTATCAGAGCAGGTCACTTGGAGAGCAGAACCACTGCTAAATTACCTCACTTGTCATAGCAAGGGTTCCAATCCTGCTATAATAACTGGTCAGCAATTTCTCTCAATGTAATGACCAGGCTGATATTTTCCATAGCAACCGACTGGTTGTTATGACATTCATGAGCCATGCCAGTTAAACTATGCTGCTCCCTCATTGGCCAACATTCTGTATGTGGGCTGAGCCAAACAGTCTCACAGACTGCTGGAGAAAAATTGCTGGTCTGATATTATAAAAAATAAAAGATGGGGAGGGTATTTCATATGAGAATTTAATGGACAACCTCATTGTGGGATGCTTTGATAAACCCCTCTGGCTTCACCCTCGGGGTTTATGTAGCATCCCACAACTCAGGTGTGCATTAAATTCTCATATCAAGCCCTTCCCCATCCATTATTCTCTATATAGCCAACTACTCTTTGTGTGACGCTGGGCAAGTTCTCAGCCTCTGAGCCCTCCATGTCACACAGCTGTGAAAATAGCTAGTAGCAACAGGACCCCTACAGGAACTGAGATGCTTCATTTCAGTTGGCTTCCCCTAGGTAAATAAGATTGTAAACAATTACTTAAACTTCCTATACTACATAACCTCAGTTTTCACAAGCGTATCTTATTCATTCTATGACTGTAAATTCCTAAGTACACTACAGGTTGGTTACTTAGCTGAACTCAAAATGAATGAACATTTAATTACTTTTTAATTTCATTGTTCAATAGAAAGGACAATTAACATTTAGTTTCTTTTTCATGTATTATTTTTTTAAAGAATGTTACATGCAACTTAAGGGGGACGACGTATTTATGGTCACTTTGTCTGTTGAGACAGAACAGTTTCAGAGCAGCCTACTTGCAACCATATATTTCATTACAGTGACCTTTGTAGCAGAATCAATTAGCAGACATTCTGATGACCATTTGTTTTGCCTGGCTGCACTGAGGAATGTAGCACATAGTCACTGTTTATTTTGTGCCAAACTGAACAAAATATATTGCCTTCCTCTAATGTGCTGGTTGCTCTTTTACATTGCTATCGTAACAGATGCAGTCCTTCATGTCACGTAAACTAGCCGCTTTGGTGCATCATGTACCCCTCCCTCAGGGTGACTTTGGAAACAAGTTGTTTATAGATAAAGTTTGATTCCCAGCACATCCAATTGAGTGCTGTGTGATGGTGAGCACATGACAAATGAGCTGCAGTGAGGCTCAGGTGACTGGAGTCAAACTAATGACTGTAGTATGCCCGTTACATTCGCATTGTTTCACATAATAATTAATAATCTTACTGCTGTAATCGTATGATTGAAAATGGCTATCCAGCATAAGTATGTCTCCTTAAATAAGAAATGCCCTTAATAAATTACTATACAGAATTGCATGGGATCAAAAAGTCACCAGGGTTACCCATTCAAACCATTGCAGTTTAAGAACTACAGCATTCTAATAATTTTTTAGGTTTTTTTTTTAAGGACATTATGTTTATTATAGACACTAAGATCATTTTTATTTTCTTAAAAATGCTAGTGACATAAGGACTTTAGGTGGGGTGAGAACAGTACTGCTTTCCTGAATTATTTCTCAATTGTGGAGTTCTGTTGGAGCACTGTTATTTATGCATTTCTAAGTGTTTTTTCAGGAAAGACAAACTGAGCTGATAATGGTTTGTTTCCAGATATGACCTGGGTGTCTGGTTGTTCTTTTGTTGGGAGGAGGGAGGACTAGAATATCTGTTTTCAGTGGGCAGAAAATGTCATTTAAAGACAATTTTAAAATAGCTAATCAATGAGCTCTTATACATGCTTTACAAGTGGAATAATTGTTACAATTGTAGCTCTATATATCCAGCCTTTGTTTGTGACTCTACCTTCCTTTCTCGGTCAAACATACAGATGGTCAATGTATGTGATTAAGATCTGCTCCCAAAGTATAATGTTGCTCACTGACCTCTCTTGGGTTGATACCTGAACCTGTGGGTATCACTGGGGGGGTTTGATGTGAGGATTGGGCCCTGTGTTATCGGAGGACGGATAGAGGGTGCAAGTACCTCATGGATCTTGGGGGGGGGGGGAGCTGAAGAGCTTGCCCCTCACTCAGATCCCATTTACTTGGATCCTGGCTGGTGTTCCTCTCAGGGGATGGTCTGTGGTTTGATGCTGGAGAGGTTAAAGAACACTGATGGGAGCAGTGCCTTGATATGTAAGTTTATTGATCTCTGAGTTTGTGGAAAGAACCATCAGAAAATGAGTCGGTGAGATCTTTACAGCCTAGTAAGATTGTTTTCTTACTTTTGCTGGATGGACTGTGTTTTTTCTTTAAAGACAGTGTTAAACGATTTATTTTATTCCCTGCCTGGAGGACAATGTAAATGTTTTCTCTCACAGACAGTTTAATAAGATATTGGGAACACTGAAAGTGCTTTACTTTCTTTAATTAACTTATTTATATCCCGAATTGTACTACTGAAGTGAGAGTTTGGTGGGGGGGGATACATATTTCTGGTGAGGTGAGAGCTCCCAGAATTTATAAACTGTTTCAGAGAGAATTGTACAAATCTTTTTACAATTTTTGTTGTAATAATTGTTTGTTTTTATTAATTTTATTTTTATTCATTCTTTATTTTTGTTGTTTGGGTTTTTTAGTGTATATATCTTTGTGTGTGAAGATGTGTTGGGGAGTTACTCAGACGGTCAGGCATTATTTTCCCTCCCAGCTTAGGGACCTCTGCCCTTTTAATTGTCCCCCATTGTCCCCGGAGGTATATAGATGTTGTAGGGCTCTGGGGATTGTGAGGATGAGGAAGGTGGGGGCCCGACCTGGAGGGGGAATGAAAAAGAGTGGATGGATTGAGACAGTGAGGACAAGAAGGTGCCCTCGGGTGAAATGGGCTCAGGAAAGAGGTCCACTTTCCCTGATTCCCATACCCCAAGGGCTCTGCTTTCAGCAGGCAGGTAGCTCGGTCTTCACTGGCAACTCATCTAATAGCTGATCTTGTCGGATCATCGGATCTGGCATGCATCACCGAGACCTGGCTGGATGAAAATGCTGGCCCTGTTTTGGCTTCAACTATACCAGTCGGGTACTCGGTGATACACCATCCGAGACTGGATTGTAGAGGTGGGGGATGGCAATCTGTTTTAGAATGGAACTGAGTCTGATGGAGGTAGTAGTGGGAATTACCAAATCTCTTGAATGTATCTTGGGTGAGGGTGTGGGGTACAGGATTCTTCTCATTTACCGTCCACCAGGTAATGGGAATGTTTTCCTGCGGGAAGTCGCAGACTTCATTGTCGACATGACATTGGGATCCTACAGATGGCTGATCCTGGGGCATTTCAATGCCTGGGTCGACGCTGAACTCTCGCAGTTTGGTTCTGACTTCCTCCAGCTAATGAATTTGCTGGGCTTCACACAGGTTATTTCATCCTCTACCCATATGAATGGTCATTCATTGGATTTGATATTCCTCCTGGGGATGAGATATCCAATTTGGTGGTGGAGCCAGTTGGATGGTCTGACCATCACACCATTGGGTTCAGTTTCCTGACCCCCCCGGAAGGTCAGTCTCTACGGAGATGGTCCAGTATCGCCCTTTGAGGGGTGTCACCCTAGAAGACCTGATGGCAGCTCTGGATCTATTGAGTTCGTCTAGTGAATGCATGGATCCTGGGGACCTAGTTCTTGCCTATAATAAGTCGGTAATAGGGGCCCTAGATTCCATTGCTCCTGAACGTGTTCAACCCCTCACCCTTTGCCCAAAGTTTCCTTGGTTCGATGAGACTTTCAGGGACTTGAGGATAGTGGGAAGAAGGCTTGAGAGATGTTGGCGGAAATCGGGTCTGGAATGTGACAGGCTTAATTTGATGGACCATTATCGTGTCTATCAATCAGCAATTACCTATAAGGCAGAATTCCTGTCCAGGGAAATTGCTGCTGCACAGAATTGACCAGCCCAGCTCTTTTGGACCATGGACAGACTGTGCAATCCACTCTGTCTTCAGTCTGAGAGAGCATTTTCACAGGAACGCTGTGAGGAGTTCGCTCGATTCTTTGCAGATAAGGTTGCCACAATCAGGTCCGATCTCCTTCTAACTCTCTCAAATGGGAGTTGTAGTGGTTGGCAGGAGATGTCGGACACCCAGTTTGTGTGGTCTGACTTTGACAACCCACAATCAGTGACATAGTGATGATCGTCCAATCACTGCGACGACCAACTGTAGTTTGGATCCGGGCCCCACCCACCTCTTAATAGGATGTGTGGATAAAATCGGCCCGGTCCTTGCTGAGTTAATCTGGTTGTCATTGGAGAAGGGGATCTTTCCTGACCCCTTGAAGGAAGCTGTGATTAGGGCCTTTCTAAAAAAACCCTCCTTAGAACCGGAATGTCTGGCCAACTACAGCCTGTCTCTAACTTGCCTTTTGTAGGTAAGATTATTGAGAAGGTGGTTGCGTTGCAGTTGGACAATCATTTGACCAGCCACAATGTCTATGATTCTCTCCAGTCAGGATTTAGGAAAAGACATAGTACTGAGACAGCCCTTGTTAGAGTACTTAATGACCTCCTAATAACGAGAGATCGAAAGACTTGTTCCATCTTGATCCTTCTTGATCTCTCTGCGGCATTTGATACCATTGATCATGGAATTCTTTTGGAGCACCTGTGGGTTAGTTCAAGTTTATTGCAGGAAAACTCCATTGAGCAAGCTCATTCACAAGGTGGTCCTGTGACATAAACACTTAAAGTACAAATACAGATAGGTAATAACAGTATATACATGAAATGCACGTTACATGATACAGGCTGGATATACATACAAGGGTACCACATAGGGTGACCGCAGGTGGTAAACATTGATATGAGACAGAAGCGACTTACAGGTTGCATACTGATAAATGAAACATGATGACTGGTGTGTGCAATACATATACAGTATTTTGGCAGCTAGAACAAACAACAGTCTACAACTGATATGGGGGGGAGGAGTGATTTGATAGAGTAGCGGTGGAGCGTAAGCAAAGATAAAGCCAGGAGTAGAAGGGGGAAGGGAAAGCAGTTAATATGACAAATCAATTATACCTTACCAGTGGATAAATATGGCACATATGGGGAAGGAAGAGACTTAATGACAGTTACAGGTGTCTTTTATTTTGGCTATCTGTGGGCTATCTGGTTTAGTCCTCAGTTGGTTTCAATCATTCCTCAAGGGTAGGACTCAGAGGGTGGTGTCTGGGATTTGTTCCTCGACATCATTCCCCCTATCCTCTGAGGTGCCGCAGGGCTCTATTTTAGCACCCATGTTATTTGCGGTATATATGCTGCCATTGGGAGTGATCATTAGGTGGTACGGCTTGAGTTTTCACTGCTACGCAGATGATACTCAGCTGTACATGTCCTTTGTGCCTGGCCAGGATGATGCTGTCTCAGTCTTTAATAACTGTCTTACTGAAATTCAGGACTGGATGACTGTGAGCTGGTTGTGGTTAAACCCTGAAAAAACTGAGGTGTTGGTTGTGGACTCAGGCCATCGAGGGGTAGGTTCGTTGACTGGGTCATCCTCAGGTCTTTGGCTTGGGGGGACCCAGCCTACAACCTCAGACCAGGTATTGATCTGTTGTTAAAGCGCCTTGGTTTTGGAAAGGCGCTTCTTAGAAATAAAGTATTCATTCATTCATTCAGTTGTGCCTTGCACATGTCATCTATGTAAACAACTCTGTTGCAGTGATCACAGTTACATATTGTCTTAAAAAATCATATCACACTAAGAAATCTTCCACTTTGTACTTCTTAAAAGGTGGTATTAAGTGTCATAACAAAGTTCACAAGACACAGAAACACCTACAGCGGTATCTGCAGAACAATTTCCCTATAGATGGCTCCATTTCCCTGTAAAATAAATGAATACCTGTTGATCTGGTATCCATGACTCTGACCAGACCTAGTGCATGTGGAGTGGACTGCTTGCCAAGCAGATGCTCTACACCACATTGGCTCCTTATTACAGTGTCTCCTATACTTATTTGAGTACCTGTAATCTTTGGAAATAAAATACAACTCACATTGGCTGGGAATGTCATGCTTTATTATACTAATAATAATTAAATGTTTATTCAAACTGAAAGGAAAATGTATAACTTTTTCTACTATTGCACCACACCAAAAATCATGCAAGAACATTATAACAAACATGATGACCACTCCCTCCAAGAATAACAGCCACTGGCTTCACACCAAGGCACACCCAGATCACTGCCATTCTCTACAAAGTACAGGTCAGATCACTTATCACTTCAATATCTCACTGCCACTTTGACTATGCATCTCGCAAACTCCTGCAGTACCAATACCAACGCCAGCAAGCAAACATTCTGCATTGACAAATGCTTGTTTTATCTTACACTGCTGCTTTAAGTAGACTGTTAAATTTGGAGTCATCTTGCTGACAAGTCCTGCGATACATATTTTATGGCTGCTTGCTCCATATGTGTGTGTGTGTGTGTGTGTGTGTGTGTGCTCATAGTTTTTCTTACGTTATCAACAAAATGAACAGAAGTGGACAAAAGTACACTCACTTGCTTTTTGTCTTTGGTAACTCTGTCCTACAGAAGACCTTATTGTCTCCCTCTCTCACCTCATCCAGTTAACCTCACTCATCCGATACTGAGGACATTGCTGTCTCACTCTCACTCCTTATACATGTAACCTTGATCTTCAGATAAAACATTAAAAAGTGACTCACTTTGAGCTTTACATTTGATTTCTAGCACTGCACTACGTGGATGTGCCTGTGGAGGGATGATCTGTAAAGTTCTCATTTAGAAGCAAAAACTACAACTACAGATGCTGCAAAAATGGAAAACATGGATTTCTGAATACAGTATATTTTTACATCATGTAATTAGCCAGAGCAGATGAATCATGGCTAGTGGTACAAGTTTCGGGGGGAATAATGTAGCAAAAAAATAACAATTCCCCAAGTACTTTATCTGTTGCAGTAAACTTGATCATGAACTTTTAAATAATTTTCTTAACTAAATCTGCAACCTAGCCATCACAATATGAAAATATGCAATACTGATATGCAAATGAGATCATGAATATTAATACCATATACAATGATATCACCTTATGCCTGGCAGAAGGACTCTTTTATCAGATGTTCTCTTAACAGTAGCCTTTTTTAGTATAAATAAAACCATTTTTTCTAACAGTAAGCACTTAAATAAAAAGTAGCCCATTTTATAAGTGTGATAAGACACTCCAGGGTGTGCATTGAACAGATATTACTGCACTTCTACGATTTGAAGACACTCGACCTGCAGCCTCGTGCCACACTACACCCTAGGCATGTGGTAATAACTGTTCAATGCACACCCCATCATGTCTTATTGCTTATGCATTTTTTTAATTCTTTGGTAACCAGGTAAGGCCAACTAAGCACAAGTGCTTGTTTCAGGGGTGACCCAGGAGCACTGGGTTGCTTAAGTGACTTGTTTAGAGTCGTACAGTATGTAATTGGAGATTGTGGGATAAAAACCCAGGTCTGCTGAATGTACCAAGCTCATTCACAGTTCATTACTATAACCTGTAGGCTATACTGCATGCCCACAACTTACTGCCCCCAATATAACAAGTTTTGCCATGTTACAGAGTTCTACATGTAACTCGTCTAAATGCCTTTGCAGCCAACTATGAGTATAAACAATACAGCCAGGTCATTAGCATTAGTAGTGGGCAAAATGAATAAATTTCACCTCATGAAGTTCTTCACAAAGCACCTCCACTTTGCAATGTGCACAGTGGTTGAAAGGAGAACTTTGCTATGCCTTTTTGCAAAGTGAAGGATCTGAATTAGGATCTGTCTTACAAGGTGCTCTGAGAGCCTTGTTTTTTTTATGGCTTGAAAATAAACTTTTTTTTCTTATCTTTTGAGCCTGATCTGCTACATCTCCTGAGCTGACATTTGTTTTAACTGCTATATTTTTGCATCTTGTTTAAAGAGCAGCTGACACCTTCAAGAAAACTTTAACAAAACATGATATATGGACACAGTTCGGCTTGTACTTCACATTCATTCTGTATTTCTCCTCCCCAGTATTTATTACTGACATCATCTGCACTAAAATAGGATATTTGCTCCCAAAGCATTCATCTATTTCTGCTGCTTTCTCCCTACCTGGGCAGAATTCACGAGCACAAAGTCCAGTGTAAAGGTTTGTGCTGCACCTTGCGGTTGCGGAGGTTTGAAATTATGCTACCGACAGTTGGATAGCGCACCTCACTATCCGACTGTTAATAGGGGCTGGAGTGGGTAGTGCTAACCCAGGAAAACTATCACTTATCCCAATAGTGCTGCCCTAACAGCCAGGCAGAAGAATGACCCCTCAATGAAAAGCACTGCTGTGCTAATTACCATTCACAAAAGCTCCCATGTAAATGAACCCATTGGGCATGCAAGGTGCCAGGTGGCCATTTGCATTTTCAGTATGGGCCCATTTACAGGGTCTGTGGGTGACATAGTCTGACTGCCCCCCAAGCCCCTGCACCATGCAGCCACAGTCCCTGTTGTTCTAGTTCCCCTTCCCCTGTTCTCGGATTGCTGTCCCTGTCCACAAATATATATTACCCTGGTAGCCTAGTGGTGCTCCCCCAACCCCCGGTCCCTGATCCATGGTCAAGTAATTTTTCCCTGGTAGTCTAGTGGCCCTCCCTGTCTCTGATTCCCGGTCTAGTAATGTTTCCCTGGTAGTCTAGCGCCCCCCCATTGTCCAATCACTGTCCCTGTATAAAAAAGAAGAACATTCCCTGGCAGGCTTGTGGTCCCTCCCCCTCCCTGATCACTGTCCTGGTAACAACTGGTCGAAGAACCCCCCTAGTGGCCTAGTGGACCCCCCCTCCCTCACCTTGGCAGGTAGTGTCCCACCACCCCACTCCCCCATCCCCAAACTGAACTGGTGACTGGCACAGCCCTCCTCTCATCACCACGGCCAGCTGCTGACTCAGCTGTCATTGGGGCATGTACGTTACAGTACGCAATCCATTGACAGCTCAGTTGTTGGTTGACCGTGGTGATGAGAGGAAGGTTTTGCCAGTTGCCAGCTTGGTTTTGGGCTGGGGGAGGGCAGGGTGATGAGGCACTACCTGCTGGGGTGGGGGGTCCACTAGACCACCAGAGGGGTTCTTTGACCAATTATTACCAGAACAGTGATCAGTGAGGGGAGAGGGACCACAAGCCTGCCAGGGAACTTTTTTTTATATGGGGACAGTGGTTGGACAACAGTGGCAGGACCACAAGACTGTCAGGGAACTTTATTTGTTTTATACGTGGACAGTGATCAGAAAACTTGGGGGGGGTGACCACTACACTGCAAGAGAACTTATTTGTTTAACATGGGGATGGTGATTGGACAGTGGGAAGGGGGGAATGGACCACTAGACTACCAGGTAAACATTACTTGACTGGGGATTGAAGAGGGCCACTAGACTACCAGGGAAACGTTACCTGACCGGGGATCGGGAAGGGCCACTAGAGCACCTGGAAAACATTACTTGACCAGGGATTGAGGATCTGGGAGGGCGACTAGACTACCAAGAAAACATTACCTGATGAGGGATCGGGGAGCAGGGACAGGGAAGGACAACTAGACTACCAATGACACAGTCATTTTTTTTTCTTACAGGGATATCAAACTGCAGTACTTCCAGCAGCCACTAGGGTTGTGCAGAATACCATTAGGTCTTGGTTGGAAGTATTTTCTCCATGCAAGGGACATAGAAACATAGAAACAGAGAATTTGATGGCAGATAAGGACCGCTTGGCCTACCTAGTCTGCCCATTTCCCTACCTAATGGATAAGCTGCAGATCCAAGTTAACCAACAGCGTACTTCCTCCTACCCCCACTAGAATTGCCTTATGTCTGTCCCATGCATTCTTGACCTCCAGGACAACTGCAACTGGTGCAATAGGCCCTTTCATGGAGAAAATCCTTTGTAAATGAGACTGTGCTGATATGCATGTCCCTCCCATTTGCATTGCAGATCCCCCAAACGTTTGCCCCATTGCAAACCCAATTTGCAGATGCAAACTGGGCTTTTGTGAATACCACACTGGGGCAAAACCCAGTTGGCATGGTGCAAACTGGGTTTGTGACAGGGCAAAGTTTTGTGAATCTGGCCTCTGAAATCATAATGCAGTGCTTGTGAAATCACAGTTACTCCCATGGCAACATATTGTGATGTCACAACAGAGGATTATAACCTGAAGTAGGGAGGCTTACTCCCTACTTAAAGTTACAGAAGACAAACTCTAAGGGATGTACTCTGAGGGATATACATGTTTTCATACATATTTCCTCAGTAATAAATAATGAGGAGGAGCAATCTATAGAAAATAGAGAATGCAAACTGAACTGCACTGTTTCTCAAAGTTTTCTCTGAGGCAACAGCAACTCTTCGGCAGCAATTTATAGTGTATATAGAAACACAGAAGCATAGACTTTGACAGAAGATGAGGACCTCTTGGCCCACCCAGTCTGCCCATTTCCTTACCTATTGGATAAGCTGCAGATTCTAGTTAACCAACAGCCTACTTCCTCCTACCCTCACTATAATTGCTTTATGTCTGTCCCATGCATTCTTGAATTCCTCTACTGTTTTTGTCCCCATGACCTCCTCAGTAAAGCTGTTCCATGCATTTACAACCCTCTCTGTGAAAAAATACTTCCTCATGTTGCCCCTGAGCCATCCCTCCTCTATCTTTAAACTGTGCACTCTTGTTCTTGCATATCTTTTTCTGAAAGATGCCACCCTCTTGGACTTTGTTGACTCCCTTGAGGTACTTGAAAGTTTCTATCATGTCCCTCCCCCCACCTCCTTTCCTTGAGGGTATACAAATTAAGCTTCTTTAGTCTCTCTGTGTATGGTTTCTGGTGCAGACCCTGTACCATTTTAGTTGCCTTCCTTTGGACTGCCTCCATCCTGTCTATGTCCTTGCGGAGATGGGATCTCCAGAACTGCTTGCAGTACTCCAGATGGAGTCTCACCAACTGTCTGTACAAAGGGATAACAACTTCCTGTTTTCTACTGGTGATGCCTCTCCCTATGTATCCCAGTATCCCCTAGCCCTCCTTACTGCCTTCTCACATTGCCTGCCTACCTTTAGGTCATCTGATGTGACTACCCCCAGGTCCCTTTCCATTTTTGTTGTTGTTAGTACCTCCCCCCATTGTGTACTCTTCCACTGGGTTTTTGTTTCCAGGTGCATTACTTTGCACTTCTTTGCATTGAATCTAAGCTGCCATACTTTTGACCATTCCTCCAGTCTTGCCAAGTCCCTTCGCATCCTGTTTGGGTGATTGTGTGTGAGGGAGCACAACACCCTGGAATGGTCAGATCTTCGTCATGGTACACTGTCGCCACATCTTTGTGATCACTACCAGCTCCAAGCATGCTTCTTCCATCTCTGCCTCTAGGTCATTAGTTTTGGTCCCTAGGTTTCCGGTGTTAGTGTAGATAATCCTCCATGTCACTTGCTTCCTCCCTCCCTGTGGCTACTTTATACCCATCTTTTCCTTTGCCTTCTTCCTTAACCTAGCTCATACTGCATCCCATCCTCCCCCTCCCGGACTCCCTGTAGCTGCAATGTATCCTATTCTGTTGTCCCTTTGTTTCAACTCTTTGTGTGCCCTGTTGTTCCCTCTGTATCTACAAGTGCTGGGAGAGGCCACCTGGGCCTTCCCCATTTGAGTAGGCCCATCTATCAGCAACTGATTAGCCTCCTGTCACTAGTTTAAAAGCCCCTCGATGCCCTCTGGATATGATTTTACAATGCATTTACACAGGCTAGCCCAGCTGACATGTAATATCTTATTTTCAGTGGGGTCCTGCTTTTGCCCACTTTTACACTGTATCTGCTTAGAATAATCCTGCTGAGATACAGTATTTCATCTTTAGGTGGGTTCTTTTACCCATTTTTACACTGTATTTACCTGTGGTAGCCAGCTGAAATACAGTATCTTGTTTTCAGTAGGATCCTGCTTTTATCTGTTTTAGGTTTATATTTAACAAGGATAAACTAGCTGAGATGCAATATCTCATTTTCACTGGATACCTGGTTTTACTGATTTTTACATATATTTACCTGGGATAACCCAGCTACAATACCACATACCAGCTGAGAAGAATGCAAGAGATCATCTGCAGTGGGGTCCTGTTTTTAGAGTTTTTACACTGTATCTGTCCAGAATAACTCAGTTGACAGTCCACATATTGTTTTTGATGGGGTTCTCCTTTTATACATTTTGCACTGTATTTACCTAGGGCAACACAGCTGAAAAGAATGCAATATATCCTTTGTAGTGGGGTCCTACCTTTACAATTGTTAACCCTGTATCTGTCCAGGATGACTCAGCTGAGATGTCATAGCTTTATTTTTAGTGAAGTTCTTTCTTAATCCTATTTTGCAATGTATCCAAGACAGCTCAGCTGAGATGTTGTATTTGTTTGCAGCAGGTTCCTGATTCATTTTTACACAGTGTCTGCCCAGGATTACTCAACTAAGATTCAATATCTCATTTTCTGCTTTCACCCCTTTTCAGGATAGTTCATCTGAGCTGTAATAACAAGTTTTCATTAATTTGTGAGAGGAGTGAGTGTGTGTGTGTTTGGGGGGTAAATGCCAAAATAGACATAAGAGATATGGGTACAGTAGAAAGAGGAGAAGCACAAGAAGAGGTTACCACAGCCAGAAGCTGCTGGATCTGAAAGCAGCTTGAACAGTCAAGGTTTTAGCAAGGGGAAGAGAGAGGTTTTTGTGTGAGGGGGGAAGTGTTTTAAGTTAAAAAGATCTGCTTTTATGGGTTTGTAACAAAAGTAACCCATTAATCATTTTCCTAGAGTGTTATCAATAATTTCCACTTGAAGCCCCAATACTGAGATTTGACAGTTTTAAGTGCAGCATTAGTTCTTTTTCAAAATAATGTATTACAACTCCCCCCCAATAAAAATAGCAGAAAGGCAATATGTATTTTGTTTTGACACCTTTTTGGGATGCATTGAAAACCAAAAACAAGGGGCATGCAAGTGAGAACAGCGTTTTGAATTTATATTTTTTGCCCAAGGGCAATGCCTAAAATTTTCAGAGCTGAATCATTAAGTGATTGAAACAGCAAATTAAGCTGTCTAGGATTCATCCCAAGCACCCCTTCCCCACATAAAGATGATTTATCTTGTAAGATGATAAGTCTGAGATGCCTTTTCATGTTCACCCTGCGTGCACACACATGCAACATCTTGATATGAGAGTGCCTTTTGAGAAGTGTGACACTGTCAGTCCAATATGGAGTGGTCTGCAAGGGGCGTGTTAGTGCCACACCAATAATCAGCTTGGCTGATCATGACACAGTTTTGGCTTGCTGGATGGAAAGGGTCCTGTGCTTGAAAAGGGAAAGTTGATTCAATCATGGGTCCTATTGCTGTCCCCATTTTTATATATCTTTTTCATATATATATATATATATATATATATATATATATATATATATAGTCATTACAAATAACTACCTTAATGCAGAAGTTAGAGTTGTTATTAAAGCATCAAAAGCTGGGAAATTTGACATTAGGGTTTCCAACCCTAACACCCAACCCCCCCCCACCTTGCACAGATGAAGAGGGATTGGGGGGTGGCATTGGGGTTGTGAGCCCATACACTTACCCCATTCCATTAGAAATGGCTTTCTATACCAGCGGTGAACATTCAGCATTGAAAAATGCTTGTTTAAAAACGTGACACATTCAGTTTTACAACAGCAACTGTACAGTTATGTTCTTTTCACAACTTTCTTGCTGCATGCATCTCTAATAAATGAAGTAATACATTACAAGTGGAACCCTCTTATTATGGACACATTTGTGCAAGCAGGTTTTGTCCATTACATGAGGTGTCTGCCATATCCTCAAGTCTTAAAATATAACTCTCCCCTACCACAATTCATACACAAGAGTTAAAATCAGAACATGCCCCCTCCTTTGCCAACCAAGGGTATGGGGAACTGCTATTTGCAGCTGATGGGGAATGGAGCAGTAAACAAGTCTGGAAAGATTTTGCTGTACAGTACCTGTGTTGACTGAGGGGGTCAGGAGGTCTCAGGAATAATCTCCTAGAGTAAAGTGCCAGGTATCAGACACACATGACTTGGGTGAGGTGAGTGATGTCTATATACAGTACTACCAGACAAACCAGTTGAATAATCAGGTGACAGCAGGTAGTTTGCAGCTTGTAATAGGGGTACAGAGGATCTCACAGTGTCCACTATACAAGAGTTGCAGAGTATGGTATAAATGTGATTTATAACATTACAGACATATCTTTTGGCTTCTTTCAAGGCAGATATGCCTATTACAAGTGGGTGTCCTTTATAAGGGTGTCCATTATAAGTGGGTTCCACTAAATAGTTGTTGCTTCCCCACAAGCTTTAATTAGTTGTACCTTTAATCTTATTTGGAAGAGGGCGCTGGAGGCAAGCTCGGCAGCATCAAATATAACCAGGGAGGAAAGGGATCTGTGGGTTATCATCTCAAATGACCTATAGGTGGCCAAGCAGAGTATAAAGGCTATAGGGAGGGCCAGTGGCATGTTGGGATGCATGGAAAGGGGTATCGCTAACAGAAGGAGGGAGGTGGTGATACCACTATAGGAAACACTGGTGAGACCTCATCTAGAATACTGTCTACAGTTCTGGTGGCCGCTTCTTTTTAAGGACATAGAAAGGGTGGAGGCTGTCCAGAGAAGGGTGACAAAGATGAGGCAGGGCTTGCAGCAAAAGACATATGAGGAGAGATTAAAAGACCTCAATATGTATACTGTACAGAGAAGAGAGGAGGGAAAGGGGAGATGTGATAGAAAACTTCTATCTTAAAGGCATAAACAAGGTGTAAATGGGTGACATCTTTCAGTATAGGAGAGGTACAAGAATGAGAGAGCACGATATGAGATTGGAGGGGGGCAAGATATGGGGAAATGTAAGGAAGGTTTTTTTCACAGAAAGGGTGGTGGATGCATGGAATAGCCTGCCCCAGGAGGTGGTGGGAGCAAGCACAGTGGGGGATTTAAATGTGCATGGTATAGGCGTACAGGAACCCTGAAGGTGGGAAGGAGAGGCTAAAGCCGATGACCAAGTAGGGTCAGTGGCCACTAATAATGGTAAAATATATGGGCAGACTAGATGGGCCTGGTTGTCATTCTGTCATCAATATCTATGTTTCTATGTTATGTTTATGCTTATGCCTGCACAGAATGGGTGACTGGAGCCCCCTGCAAGCCACAGGAGCTGCTCTAACCCCGGTGGCTATTCTGCACTGACCCACCTGCCTCACAGCCCACAACCAGGCATCCTGCCCAGAATGGGTGACTGCCTCCTCCTGCAAGCTGTGGGAGCTGCTGTGACCCCAGTGACTGTTCTGCGCTGACATACCTGCCTCTCAGCCTACAACTATGCAGTCTGCCTAGAACAGGTGACTGCCTCCTCCTGCAAGCCGCGGGAACTGCTATGACCCCGGCAGCTGTTCTGCACTGACCTGCCTGCCTCACAGCCTACAGCCAGGCATCCTGCTCAGAACTGTTGACTGCCTCCTCCTGCAAGCCATGGGAGCTGCTCTGACCCCAATGGCTGTTCTGCGCTGGCCCATCTGCCTCACAGCCTACAACCAGGCATCCTGTCCAGAATGGGTGACTGCCTCCACCTGCAAGCCATGGGAGCTGCTCTGACCCTGATGGCTGTTCTGCACTGACCTGTCTGCCTCACAGCTTACAACTAGGCATCCTGCCCAGAATGGGTGACTGCCTTCACCTGCAAGCAATGGGAACTACTCTTATACTGGTGGCTGTTCTGCACTGACCCACCTGCTTCACAGCCTACAATCAAGTATGGATTTTGAAGAGCAGCCCAGAGTGCCGATGGGATTGAACTTGGCACTTTTTGATTTTCTGGCTGATTGGCTGCACTACTACTGCTCCTGAGCTCTGATTGAGCACAGCACTATTCCCCCTTCTCTTGCTGGTTCTTGCCTCTACCCTTTCTAAGCTGTCTTTTTTACATTCGCTTGCATGCAGGCGCAAGGAATGTTTTGGGAGAGTAGCACACTTGGAGGTGTGCCTCTCCCATCCAATGCACTGCTCCCTTGAGCAGGCGTGGCAATTGCAGGAGCTCAGTATGACAGTGGTGTTCCTCTGCTTCAAAGGAAAGCACCGCTGCCATACTGAGCACTGCTGTCCCCCCTTGCATCACGCGCTCCGCCCACACGCATCACGCCGCCCCCCCCAAAGCTTTCGTGCCACGCTGGGAGCCCACCCCAGCATGACAAACGTTGTTTGCCAACAGGGTGCCCAATCCCCCATTGACTCCACGGCCCCCCAGCCATCCTGCTGCCATGCTGGGAGCCCACCCCAACATGGCAAATGTTGCGTTTGTTTTGCCAGCGGGGTGCTCCAATCCCCGTCAGCTCTCGGCCCCCCGTGCCTTGGATTTGCCAGCAAGGATGCCCAATCCCCATCAGATCCTCAGTCCCCACACATCTTCTGCCACACTGGAGCCCACCCCAGCGTGGCAAACATCACGTCATCTTTTTTTAAACCTGTAAAATAAAAGCGGTCCCCGCAGCGAGTCTCCCAGCCCCCTCCACAACCCGCACTCACCCACTGCGCACCCAGCCTCCCCACCCCTCACCCCATACTTACCTCCGGACTCTGGCGCGACGATCTTAGGTGGACCGGGAACACGTCTGCACTCTTCAAAGCCGACTGCGAACTGAGGAAATGTCGGTAAGCTGTATAATGGGCTAGATAGGGGGGTTTCAACTTTATTGCATATCTCAGTCATTTTTTGGAATTTTTGCACCAAATTTTCAACATGAGGTTTTTGGGACCCCTTTTCATGAATGATGTCACAGTCATGGCGTTATTCGGGTCTGAAGGGTGATTTCGCAAACACTGCGCAGTCACTGCGCAAAATCACCCTTTGGCCTTGAATAAAGCCATGACAGTGACATCATTCATGAGAAGGGTTCCCAAAAACCCCATGTTGAAAATTTGGTGCAAAAATTCAAAAAAATTACTGTTTTACGAGCGTGCATTGTGCAGTTTCTACGCAGGCTTGTAAGTTCACGAATTTTCAATATTTTCACTCCAGATTTTCAACATTGCCATTTTATCACACCTTCTTATGAGCTGTACAGCTGTTATTTTTCACATCTCACCCAAAACATGTTTCCGCCCATGTAGCGCACAATGGCGCAGTTGGTGTGCGAAATCAATGTATGGAACACATTAAGAAAATCACAGTGACACTGTTCATGAACACAGGTCTTAAAATGGCTATGTTGGAAATTTGGTGAAAAATTCTAAAAATGACTGTTTCTGATGTGTTGCATGGTTTCTCATCGCGCTGTAATGCCATAATTTTCAATATTTGCACTCCAGATTTTCAACATTGCCATTTTACCACACCTTCTCATGAGCAGTACAGCTGTCATTTTTCACATCCTGCCCAAAATGTGTTTCTGCCCATATAGCACATAATGGCGCAGTCGGTGTGCGAACTCAATGTATGGGACACATTGACAAAATCACAGTGACACTGATCATGAGCAGAGGTCTTAAAATGGCTGTGATGAAAATTTGGTGAAAAAATTCTTAAAAATGACTGTTTTACGAGTCTGCGTTGCGCAGTTCCTACGCACGCTCGTAAGTTTGCGAATTTTCAATATTTTCACTCCAGATTTTCAACATTGCCATTTTACCACACCTCCTTATGAGCACTGCAGCTGCCATTTTCTACATATTGCCCAAAACGTGTTTCCGCCCATGTAGTGCACAATGGCACAGTCGGTGTGCCAACTCAGTGTATGGGACACATTAAGAAAATCACAGTGTCACTGTTCATGAGCAGAGATCTTAAAATGGCTATGTTGAAAATCTGGCGAAAAAATTCCTACAAATGACTGTTTTATGAGCGTGCATTGCACAGTTCCCACGCACTCTCGCAGGTTTGCGAATTTTCAATATTTCCACTCCAGAGTTTCAACATTGGCATTTTACCACACTTCCTTATGAGCAGTACAGCTGTCATTTTTCACATCCTGCCCAAAACGTGTTTCCGCCTATGCAGCGCACAATGGGGGTAACAAAAAGGTCATGCTGACAATTTATTGTGCAAATACCAGCAATCGCTCAGGGCATTAGGGTAAAGCACCGTACATGACAAACACCACTGCAAATACCTGCAAGCGAACGTTTGGCATTGACAAATGCTTGTTTAACACCGTTTTCCAGTACTGAGTGTTTAGTAAAACAGGATTGTTAAAGTTATAGCTTGTTGATTTTTACCACATAGAATTGTCAATAACTGCAGCTTGTAGATTTTACTTGTATAGAGTATTAGACTGTCTGCATTCTTCCTCCTCTAACCAACTCTAAACACCTGCAATTCTTTTTCCACAATCCTACTCTAAAATCCTGTCTGTGTCTAAAGTGGGCTGTGAAGCACCCTAAGGACTCTCCTGCTTGAACTTATAGTCCTGATCTCTACTGCTCTAGTTCCTGTTCCCAATACAATTTTTCTTCCCTCTGAACTCTCAAATCACAGTTCATGTATTCATTCCCTCTCCCCTCCATGCCCTGTTTCTTCCTGGCTTTGAAGCTAGCTCCAGTAAACCCCCTCCCCCCAAAGTGTAACAGCTCTTTTGTGAAGGTGTTGTTCAGCTGCATTACTAATCTGTCTGTCCTGCCCTGAAAACCTCCCCCTTGCTATTGTCTCCTTGTCTGCTTGGGGCCAAGGCTTCTAGTGCCCATTGTCCCTGTTAGCCTTAAATTAACAGACCATTCATCCCTCCTGCCCAGAACGGGTGAGTGCCTCCTTCTGCAAGCCACAGGAGCTGTTATGACCCCAGCAACTGTTCTGCGCTGACCCATCTGCCTCCCAGCCTACAACCAGGTACAGAATTTGAAGGGCGGTGCAGAGCCACCGACAGGATTGAACTTGGCACTTTTTGCCTTTCTGGCCAATTGGCTGCACTACTACTGCTCCCGAGCTCTCATTGGGCACAACACTATTCTCCCTTCTCTTATTGACTCTTGTTTCAACCCTTTCTAAGCTATCTTATTTTTAATACGGTTTTCCAGTATTGATTGTTTAGTAGAACAGGATTGTTATAGTTATCCTTTTTTTTAAATGTCTGCTTTCCCATTTGTAAATTATACTGCAAAGCCACCAGATGGCAGCAACTCACAGAGGTTGCAGTCCTCCTCCCACTGCTCTCACCTAACACTCCTAGTCCTGGGTCACTCAAAATCTTGATTGCTCCACGGTGGCTGCATGCTCCAGTTTTAAGCAAACTTCCCGCAGATCATTGGAATATCATTCTCAGCCTAAATTCACCCCGTACTGTCAGTGACAAGAACTCTGTGATCACCACAATGCCCTTCAAGTCCAAATGGACTTCTCTGAGCCTTGTCCTGCTCACTATAATATCACTTGCAGGTCCGCCCAGTGGACTGCACCCTCAACCCACACAATGGCTCACCCAACTAGCAGTGCTAAATGCTTATGGGACCATCACCTTCCACGGCATTGGAGTCTCCGAGCACACCTCACATGGGTGCTCATTGCCCTCATTGCAGGAATACCAAATTAATGGTCCATACATGCTGTCATGCTTCCCTGGGATGGTAACACAACTCAACACTGTGAAAGAGTGACCATCTTGAAGAAGTCCTACTCCTACTATCAGGCAATGTGCACCATAACCCAGGCCTGCCACCACAACAGGTGAATCAAATGACCAAGCCAGTTGGACTTACTATTGCCTCAATTAACATATGAAGCCTACTCCCTAAATTGGATAACCTGAAAGCATGACTTACCCAACACAGTCTAGATGTTCTTTCAGTGGAGGAGTCTTGGCTGTCTCCCAAAGTACCGGACTCCACTATATTTTATCAGGCTACACCTCATTCAGACAGGACAGTCTCTCAAAAAGAGGTGGGGGCTGTGTGCTGTACATCTGGGATTCCCTTCAGGGGCACATCCTTCCCTCCCACAGTAGTAGTGATAACCTGCAGGTCCTGACTATAAAACTCCTTCTGGGGTCACATAGCATGGCTCTTACTGTACTGTCTGTATACATCCTACCCAAACTCACTGGTGCTGGTACCGGGGACCTGATGGACTATGTGAGCACCCTGAGTGTTAATTCTGAAATCATGATGCTGGGAGATTTCAATATCAACTGGCTCTCCTCTACTGTCACCTCAATCAAAGATGCCTTAACAGCCATCCATTTCTCACAATTGGTGGAGACCCCAACCCATATCAACTACAAAACTGGGACCAGCACACTCCTTGACTGGGTTCTATCCAATCGGCCTGCCCACATCCACAACACTACTGTTCTCCCTGATTGCCTGGGTGATCACTCTCCTGTTACATGTACCTGGTCCTTCAACTATTGTAAACCACTCACCAGAACAATTACAAACCGAGTCTTACTAAAAAGGCACCAGGAGCTGCTTAAAATGGACCTCAAGAGTGCAGATTGGACAGTACTCTATAATGCTAATAATGTGGACACAGCTCTGGACCACTTCATAAAAACCTTCAATGTCATCTGTGACAAGCATGCCCCAATAAAAACCAGAAAGATAAGAGGGCACAGTAAACCCTGGATCAACCCTGACCTCCTAGAGCAGCTACTTCTTTTTAAATTTTATTTTTATTTTTATTCTTTGGTAGCTGGATAAGGCCCACTAGGCACAGGTGGCTGTTTTCAGGGGCAACCTGGGAGCACTGGGGAGGTTAAGTGACTTGCTCAGAGTCATACAGTATGCAAGTGGAGGTTGTGGGAACCAAACCCAGGTCTATCTGCTGGATGTACCAAGCTCATTCACAGCTCATTACTCTAACCTCTAGGTTATACTGCCAGCCAGAGATCACTTACGGCAGATAGCGAGAGCACACAGTACCACTACTAACATACAGAGTTATAGAAAAGCTCAGAATGAGTGCACTAAAGCCATCTTTGTTCATTTATTTATTTATGACTTTGGTAACCGGGTGAGTGCGCTGATCCCAGGGACCGTTTTCAGACACGATCCGGGCCACATGCTGTGGCGCAGAGTTGAAAGTATACATCAATCAAGTAAATAAGAGCAGGAAACACATTTAAATTGGGAGGTTACACTACTACAATTGAATATACAGATGACAAGCCTGGGAAACACAATAGTAGGAAGTGGGTAAATCAAAATGTATACGGTAGATAGCAGTAACAAATCCAACTGAGCTAACAGGCAGAGCCTGGTGGGAGTAGAGAGCATGCTAGAGGCCACCGGTTGCAGTGAGAATACCTACAGATAGAGTGTAGAAAGGCTGGTGTATGGTGGGGGTAAGAGAGGAAGAGAAGGAGGGCTATATTAAGGGTGGCATGGAGAGATGAGATACCAAGAGAGGAGAGAGGATGGGGGGGTGTCATCTGACTCACCAAAAGCAAATACTAGAAAGAAGCCCTCTCCAGAACCTGGAATGACAGCAAATTGTTCTGGGATAACCTCAATGACATAACCGGCAAGGACCCCATATCTGCACCAGCCATGCTCTAGATCAACAGTGTACCCTCCTAGGACCACATGCACATTGCCAATGCACTTAACATTGCATTCATGGACCTAAGCAGTGTTCTGCCAGCAGACTACTTCAACCCCCCCACTGCTGACTGATCCTAATATGGCCAAACAACCATCACTTAACCACCCGCTCTTCTACTTTAAAGAAGTCTCTCAAGCCAAAGCTAAAAAGCATCTGGAGAAGGTGATGGGGAAATCTAGAAATAACGGGGACACTCTGGACCAAAAAGTCATCAAGCTGGCCCTGGCTGAAGTCCTAGGCCCACTCACCAAACTAATCAACCTCTCCCTCTGCCTCTCACAGTTCCTCCAGAGATGGAAATCAGCCACAGTAACTCCAGTGCACAAATGTGGTGACAGGTCCCTACATAACAACTACAGACCTATCTCCATACTTCCCCCTCTCTCCAAAACCCTTAAGCAGATACTGGTGGACCAGTTAGTCAAACACCTGAACCAATACTTACTTCTCCATCCTGAGCAACATGGCTTCCGATCAGGTCACAGTACTATCATGGCCTTGCTCAAATTCACTGGACACATTCACCATTCAATTAATCAAGGTCTCCTGGTTGGGGCAACTTTCATTTACCTATCAAAGTATTTAATATGGTGAATCACAAGCTCCTGCCAGACAAACTGTCAGCTATAGGACTCTCTTTGGAATCAGTATGCTAGTTCAGCAGCTACCTTCACAATCGCTCACAAAAGGTCAAAATAGGGGTGATCACTTCTGATAACAGACCAGTCTACTCAGGGGTCCCTCAAGGATCAGTTCTGAGACCCCTACTGTTCAGTTTATTCTTAAACAAACTGCAATCCACATGCCTGGGCCAAATGCTCCTGTATGCAGACAATGCAGTCATATTCAACAGAAACCCTAATCCCGAACAACTGCCAGTGGATCTCCAAAAGTGGTTCTCAGCCACTGAAAAATGGTTTATGGATCACAGACTAGTCATTAACTGCAAAAAAAAAACTAAGACTATGACGTTCACCAGCACACAGAGCAAACAGAAAGCCTCCACCTTGCAATCAGGAATGCCAATGGGGACCCACTGGAACACGTCCAGAAGTTCAGGTACCTGGGCATCACACTCGACTCTGCACTTTTGTATGCCCAACACATCGACAACACAGCAAGGGTGATTAATACAAGAATAGGGATCCTATACAGGCATAGACACTGCCTAACACGAGGCATTGAACCTGGCCATCAACAGCTCGATAGTGTCCCTCATTGACTATGAACTGGCAATCTACAGGTTGACGACAGACACAGCCCTAAACCACATCACCACTGCACTAAACAAGGCAGGCCAACTGCTCACAGTTGTGGAAAGACTAACACACACCTGTGAGCTCTACACCCAGGCAGGTTGGCTACAACTGAAGGACAGAATAAACTACCAAACCTGCCTCATCACCAAGAAATGCTCCCTCAACCAACTACCCACAGGGGACCAGAACCTCCTAACTCCACACTCAAGGACTTGACCAACAAGGAACTCCACCATTCAGACCTACAAAGTTCCCAGATGCCACACAGCCCTTGCACAAAGTGCCTTTTACTATCATGCTCCACTATGGACCAATGCCTTACCTCACATCTATTGGATCATTCAAATACAGACACCAGCAGCACCTACTAAAATTTAGTAAATGTGACTGCTACCATTAGCATCCTCCGATCAACCAACTACCTGCACTTACCTCCTGACAACTCACTGGGTTGAAGGACCCCAATCCTGGCACTTTAGGTTACACCTACCCCCCCAATCATGTTATCACTCCCACTTCCCTACCCCCCTCAGAGGCTTCCAACTACCTTACTCCCCCACCCATGTTTGCATCCCCTCCTTCTTCTTACCTCTGAAAGCTTCCAAGTAGGGTGTTATCCTCTGACACTGGCTAGCTGCTATACTGCCTAAGCTGTTTAATGATGTTGTATCCTGTAACTTACCTGTACCATATGTAACCCTGTCATCTCTATTGTATTGTCTATGTAACTGATGTGGAACCTATAAATGAGGATCTGCTCACTGATGTAATCCTAGACCTCAATAAATAAATAAATAAAATGTTTATTGCATCACATGGAACTTGGTTGCAGCCAAGGCTTATGCTATTGGATTTTTCTAAAAGGAAAATCTTGTAAGTAATTTGTTCTACTTCAAGAGATGTGAGAAGCTGGATTGGGGAGGTTCAAAGACAGGCTACCAGCTAATTTACAAAATTCTTGCTGAAATGTGTCACTAAAGGAAAATTGTCACATTCACATTTAAGGGGGATTTTAAAGCCATAGAACGTGAATTATGTTTAAACTTCAGTAATCAATGACAACTGGACTAACTTTACCAGCAAAAATACAAGAGAGGCATTGAGGAGGATTCTGACCTGTACACTACCTTTCAACTGAATCCACTCTTGGGGAAAACTTACCAGTACTGAGGAAATAAATTGGGTATACTGGGTAGAAATACTCAAAGGCAAAAAACTGCAACCATAGCCTTTTCTCAACTTCATAACAACATCAGGGATCACCTTAAAGAGCAACAGTGCACTTCAGCATGTGCTTTCATAAATAAGATGTCTCACAGGTTACAATTCACTACAAAAGATATTTTTTCACTTTTAATCTTCCTTTCCAAGATTTACAGCACATATTGCTAGTCCATCTAAAATGTATGTATAAAAACAATTGAAAACATTTGCCTCTCCCCTGTTAACCTCACAGTGCCTTGGTTTATGACATTGTAGTGCTCACCATGACAACAGACTGTGATGTCACAAACAGCAATTGTGTGGTTAGCAGGGGAGAGTCAGATACATTTTGAAAGGCTCAGTGAAATAAGTGCTACATTATCCACAATATTTAGTAGACCAAGAACAGGGGAAAGTAACTGAAATAACAAATAACTAGAAAACTATAAAGTTAAAACATAATTGGTGTAAATCTAGTGTTTTTAAGCGTTTTATTATAATAGACAGTTGCTCTTTAAGAATCGACATATCAACAGCTTGTAGAACTGTAAAGATCTCTCAGAGAGGCCCTACTGTTTGGAATGGAATGATAGAGTGGAGTAAACATTAGAGTGAGAACTCTAATCAACAGCTGAAACACCAGGAGACCTAAAAGTACTTTATGGGGTAAACAAGGTACAGGAAGGGGGCCTCTTTCAGAGGAGGATGAGCACCAGAATCCTGGGGCATGCGATGAAGCTTGGTGGGGGTCACAGAAAGGGTATTGGATGTCTGGGACAGCCTGCCAGAAAAGGTGGTGGGGGTGAAGATAGTGGTGAGCTACATGCAAGTCTGGGATAAAAATATGGGCTTAATAGGTAGAGGAAAGGGAGACTGGAGGGTCACCTGTGGAGTACACACAGAAGAGAGGGTATTACAGGGGTAGGGGCAGGAGGTCTGCTAGATGAGCCTGTCCAGCTCCTGCTCCCAGACCACAATCCAGACAGAATTCCTGACTGCACAGATTAGGCTGACCCCTCCCCCCCTTCAATAGGGGGCAGGTTGGCTTGCTACTTTCAACACTGAGAAAACAATACCACAGACAACTGGGTACTGGAGGTAGTGAGTCAGGGTCTCTGTCTTCAGTTCAAATAGTTTCCAAAATTCCAGGCCCGCAGGGTTTTCTGGCCTTCGTCTCCAGCAGACACTATTCTGCTGGAGGTAGAGGTAAAAAAGCTCCTGCAAGTCAGGGCAATAGAGACAGTCCCTGTTACCCAAAAGGGAAAGGGCATGAACTCAAGATACTTTCTGACAAAAGAGAAAATGGAGATTGGCGGCCAGTCCGGGATCTCAGATACCTAAACAAACACCTGGCAAAGCCCAGGTTCAAAATGGTCACACTGGCCTTAGTTATTAATTCTCTAAGGAAAGAAAACTGTCTGGCATCTCTGATCTGAAAGATGTTTACTTTTACGTTCCAATCAGACCTTGCCACAGAAAATACCTAAGGTTCTCTCTTCCCTCAGGTCATTATCAGTTCTCAGCACTTTTCTTAAAGCTCACTTCAGCCCCATGGGTATTCACAGTGTCTGACAGTGGTGGCAGCTTACCTCAGAAGGCAGGGAATCAATGTATTTTCTTACTTGGATGACTAGCTAGTTGTAGGGAAATCATACCAGCAGGTAAGAGTTTCCATTAGGGTGACCCAAAGTACCTTGGAATCACTGGGTTTCCTTATCAATGCTCAGAAGTTTCTGAGCCAGTTCAGTTACTGGAGTTCATTGGAGCAGAACTTGATACTGTTTAGGGAAAAGCTTTTCTCCCACAGGAGAGGGTGTCAAACCTATTGACTCAAGCAAATTTCTTTACCTTAGGCCAGCCCAGAACTGCAAGACAGTTCCTAGCATTACTAGGACACATGACCTCAACTACTGCAGTAGTGTTGGGCTCCAGCTTTCAGCATCACCTCAGATCCCATTGGTCCCAAAGAAGGTCCCATTTCAAAGCTTGTGCCAGTCACAAGAACGCTGTTACTGGTCCTGCAGTGGTGGAAAGAAAGGGATAACCTCTGACAGGGCATTCCTTTTCAGCAACAGCACCACACTGTGGTCCTAATAACAAATACCTCCCTCCTAGAGTGAGACCAACACAGGAGACTTAAAAGTCTCCTCAGGAATCCAAACTGCACATTGACCTTTTAGAGTTGAGAGCATTCCTCCTTGCCCGAAAGGCCTTTGTCCCTCAGTTGAGGGGTCAGTTAGTCCCGGTCATAACAGACAACACATCCACCATGTGGTATATCAACAAACAAGGTCTCCTGGTGGGGGACTCAATTATTAGGGGATAGAACTGAGGGAGCCAAGTGAAAGTGAAGTAAGGTGCCTGCCTGGCACCATGGCTTGGAGGATCAGGAAGCAGATCCTAAGGATCACAACAGCAGCAGCACAGGAGACAGTGCTGGATGTCATTGTCCACTTAGGGACAAATGACTTGGGCACGCATGGGATTAGAGCAGTGCAGGAGGAGTTTGTGGAGTTGGGGAGAGGCCTTAGACAAGCAGCTCATACAGTATCCTTCTTGGAGGTGCTGCCTGTCTATGGCATGGGTGAGGCGAGGGTACTCCGCACCATGCAGTTCAATGAATGGTTGAAAAACTGGTGTAGAGAACAGGGTTTTGGCTTCATTGGGGACTGGGGTTCCACTTGGAGGGATACCCACCTATACTGGCATGATGGTCTGCATCTGTCCAGGAAAGGAACCAGTCTCCTCAGTGATAGGTTTAAATGCATCTTTGGCAAGCTTTTAAACTTGCCAAGGGGGGAGGCACTGATAAGCAGCAGGGAATTTCCAGCCTCCCCCCACTAAAACCGGGTACTAAATGAGGTAAAGACCAAGGTATAAAGGTCAGTAGGGAGCAGGACTGGGGTAAATGAAGAAAGCAAAGTCAGTAAAGGTAGGGATGGGGCTACCAGAGTAAAAGCCATCAAACAATGGAGAGTAATGAGTACCAATGCCCATAGTCTGGGTAACAAGCTTCCTGAATGAGTGGCCTTGATGGAAGGTGAATGTCTGGATATCGTAGCAGTCACAGAAACATGGTACGCACAGAACCATGGCTGGCATGTGAACATACCAGGGTACACTATCTACAGGAGGGACAGGGAGGGTAAAAGAGGAGGTGGAGTAGCTCTCTATGTAAGGGAAGGAGTCAAAGCAACAGAACAAAAGGGCAAACGGAGGAGAGGAAGCACTGTGGGTCAACTTGGAGACAGGCAATGGCACCACAATCTGCAAAGGGGTTATATACAGACCCCCATCTCCAGGGGAGGAAATGGACAAGGAAATGATAGAAGATAGCCTCAGAATGGCTGAAAAAGGGGAGATATTTTTGATGAGGGATCTGAATATGCCAGCTGTTAACTGGAGTGCATTTGCTGCAACCACATCCGAGTGGGGTCATTCTAGATGCACTGCAGGGGGCATACCTTAGACAACTAGTACTGGAACCACTCGGGAGGGAGCAATCTTAGACCTGGTACTCTCAAATGGAGATGGAGAGAGGATCACAGATGTAGAAGTGGGTAGCCACCTGGAAACTAGCTACCATCAAACAGTATGGTTCATGATAAACACAGCAGTAGAGTCAAGCCATAGAAAGGCAAAGGTCCTGGACTTTAAGAGGGCTGACTTTGCCAAAATGGGTGAATGCCTAAGGAATGCAGTAGCAAATGGGCAGGAAGGAGGGGTGAAAGAACAATGGGGAATAATCAAAACTGCTATCACTAAGGCAACAAGCCTTTGTATGAAGCAAATAAAACAAAACAATGTGGAAAACCACTATAATTCTCAAAGGAGGTGACGGGGAAGGTTAAGGAGAAAAAGACAGCATTCAGGAAGTACAAGGAATCACAGAAGGAGAAGGACAGATAACTGTATCAGTTAAAGCAGAAGGAAGCAGGGAAGGCAGTCAGAACAGCAAGGGCCCAAACTGAGGAAAGGATAGCCAACTCAGTTAAGAAGGGGGATAACACCTTTTATAGGTACATCAGGGAGAAAAGAAATACCAAGGGAGGGATAGTGAGGCTTAATAAAAGGGAGGGTGTGGGCAGAGGGTGATTGTGAAAAGGCAGATATATTAAACAAATATTTGTGCTCAGTATTCACAAGTGAAGAAGGGGAGGTACCTAAACCAAACAACAGAAACACTCTGGATGTGGGGGGGGGTTGATTCCAGCCAATTCACAGAAGAAAGAGTTCTGAAAGAACTCTTAAAACTGAAGGTGGACAAAGCAATGGGACCTGATGGGATTCATCCCTGAATTCTAAATGAACTAAGGGTAGAACTAGTGACACCACTGACTACCCACTTTAACAAATCATGGGGGGATGGGGTGGTACCTGAGGACTGGAGGAGGGCAGATATGATTCCGCTTCACAAAAGTGGGATTAGGGCAGAGGCAGGAAACTATAGACCTGTTAGTTTGACCTAAGTGATAGGGAAAATGATGGAATCACTTCTGAAAGAGAGAATTGTTGAGTACCTAGAGGCCAGAGGGGCACAGAATCCAAGGCAGCATGGATTCACAGTGGGTAGGTCATGTCAGATGAACCTAATAGATTTCTTTGACTGGGTGACCAAAATAGTAGATCAGGGAGGGGCTGTGGACATGGCCTACCTAGACTTTAACAATGCATTTGACACAGTCCCACCCAAAAGATTAATATACGCGTTAACCAGCCTGGGAATGGGTCCCAAGATGGTAGCCTGGGTAAAATATTGGCTGGAGAACAGGACACAGAGGGTAATATTAAACAGAGTCCACTCTGAAGAAAGGGGGGTTACTAATGGGGTACCGCAGGGTTCAGTTCTAGGACTGGTCCTATTCAATATCTTTATAAGTGACATTGCAGAGGGACTGGAAGGAAAAGTATGTCTCTTTGCAGACGACACAAAGATCTGCAACAGGGTTGATACACAAGGTGGGATGAAAAAGATGAGAAGAGTCTTGGCAAGGTTGGAGGAATGGTCAAATGTATGGCATCTTAGATTCAATGCAAAGAAGTGTAAAATAATGCACCTGGGAAACAAAAACCCAGGGGAAGAGTACACTATGGTGGGTGAGATACTAACAACAACGAAAATGGAAAGGGACCTGGGGGTAGTCATATCAGATTACCTAAAGGTGGGCAAGCAATGTGTGAGGGCAGTAAGGAGGGCTGGGAGGATACTGTGATGTATAGGAAGAAGCAACACCAGTAGAAAACAGGAAGTTGTTATCCCTCTGTACAGACAACTGGTGAGACCCCATCTGGAGTACTGCATGCAGTTCTGGAGACCCAATCTCCGCAAGGACATAGACAGGATGGAGGCAGTCCAGAGGAGGGCAACTAAAATGGTGCAGGGTCTGCACCAGAAAGGCATATGAAGACAGACTTAAGGAGCTTAATATATATAGCCTTGAGGAAAGGAGGGAGAGGGGAGACATGATAGAAACGTTCAAGTGCCTCAAGGGAATCAACAAAGTCCAAGAGAGTAGCGTCTTTCAGAAAAAGATGTGTGCAAGAACAAGAGGGCATAATTTGAAGATAGAAGGGGGATGACTCAGAGGTAATGTGAGGAAGTATTTTTCCATGGAGAGGGTAGTGGATGCCTTCCTGAGGAGGTAGTGGAGTCAAAAACAGTGGGGGAATTCAAGAATGCATGGGACAGACGTAAGGCAATTCTAGGTGTTGGGGGTAGAAGGAAGTAGGCTGTTGGTTAACTAGGATCTGCAGATTATCCATTAGGTAGGGAAATGGGCAGACTGGGTGAGCCAAGCGGTCCTTATCTGCCATCAAATTCTATGTTTCTATGTTTCTAAAGTGGCACCAGATCTTCAAGGCTGTGCACAGAAGCCATGAAAGTTTGGTCCATAGCATACTCCCCTGGAAGTGCATTTGTCTGCCATTCATCTTCAAGGGAAAGACAATACACTGGCAGATTCACTCAGCAGAATCATCCAGGGTTATCACAAATGGCTCTTGAATAGGCAAGTGTTTGACAAAATTTTCAGGCATTGGAGCACCCTAGAAATAGATCTTTTTGCCTCAAAAGAAAATCAACAGCTTCCACTTTATTGCTGTAGGCCAGCCTCATTGGGCACGGTGCCCATGGAGGCACTGACCCTGGATTGGGCGTGAAAATTTCTTTATGTCTTCCCTCCAAATCCACTGGTGTCACGAGTCCTTCTCAAGCTGAGGAATCAGTCTGCAGCCATACTGGTTGTACCAGATTGGGCCAGGCAGCCATGGTACCCTTTGTTGCTCACCCTGTCCACCAAGCAACCATCTGCCCCTGAGATACAATCTTCTAACAGCTGTTCAGGGGTAGATAGTTTTTCTAAACCTTGAGACCCTTCACCCGAAAGCTTGGTTCTTGAGGAGTTAGAATTTTCTGAGTGTAACCTGTCAGAAGAGGTACTGAAAGTTTCTCACAAAACTTCCACAGGAAAGATATGCTCAGGAATGGAAAATATTTTCCACCTGGTGCAGGTCCAAGAAAATCAATCTCCTTAAGGCAGATTTGCCCACATTGCTTGATTATCTGGTGCATCTGCAGCCACTAGGCCTCAGGCCTGCGACCCACAAGGTTCACTTAGCAGCAGTATCTGCTTGTTTGTCTGCAGGTGCTCAGAGAACAATAGCTGCACACTCAGTTTTTAGAATATTTTTCAAAGGGTTGGCACATATGTTTCCTCCTGTTAGGGAACCAGTACCGTCTTGGGATGCTATGGAATGCATTGCCTCATCAAATTAGGCATTCTTCCTCCCCCTGGTCTATCACAGCCTCCTTTCTTATCTTCCTCTCTCCTACATGCAACTGCTCCTAGCCCTCTAAATCTCTCCCTCCTTTCAAGCTGGCACACTTGACGAGAATAAAAAAAAAAAAGCAAATTTGGGCACCTTGTTCTGCTGTATAGTAATTTATCTACATATTCTAGGTTACTGCTATGTAGTTCCAGCCCTGGTTTAATCATAACTCATACTGAACTGCATAAATTCTAGGTCCTTTTCCTTTTGTATATAGCTCTAACTGTTATGCCTTGGTCTAACTCCTTGCTAATTTTATGGATGTTTTGTGTTGTTGTGTTGATGTATTGTCAACATAAATTTTTTCAAATTAGAATACGTACATCAATGAGAACAAAATCCCCTTTAAAAGAAGTGCATGAACAAGTACATAATTTGGGGGGAGGGAAGCTCAAGGATGAGTTAAGAGGGGAGGGATGAACTGGGAGGGAGATGAGGGAAGAGAAAACAACTTTCTGCACACGGTTACAATGAGCGAACAAAGGCTGGTGTATAGGATTTCATTCACACTCTACTGCACAGAGTATAGGCCCAGAGTTCAACTCCCCCTCTCTCCACATGGTAGTGAGAGGGGAGAAATAAGGGTAACTAGGGGTTCTGCAGGTAAATGAATATTGTACAATGTTACTCACCCTCAGGGGATTCTCTTTGGCCCATCTAAATTGCTAGACATAGACACACGAATCCTGGAGTATGATTCGTAGTTCTTCAAGGCTTCAGGGGTGAACCAGATAGTGCGAATACGTATTGCAAGATCCAGCCGCTCATAATCATGGACAGAACAGACATATACCCAAAGAATCTGCACTTAAGGCCCAACACGACTTATTCGTTGTATGTAATACATCCTATGGTAGGTACTAAATGCAGGGAAATATGTTCTGGATTATACAAGAGAAATACAATTACAGATATTGTATAATAAGGAAAACAGGGTAGAAAAGTCACTAAAGATCTAGTTTGGTATCCCATTTCTCACTCAGTGTCCCTCCATGGAGAAGGTGTGGGTAACAACTGTATCTTATTATCAAGGCCTCTTTTACTTGATTACCAGGCTGGTCCCAGCAAGGGGAGTGAAGAATCATCCAATCCCTTTCTGGGAGTTGACATATCTCGGGTAGGTGGCCCACCAGATTTGGAATTTGGTTATTTGGTATGTTTGCTGTTGAAAGATCCTATCAAATTTAGTCAGGGTGGACATGGAGACCAAGACCTCCTCCATTGTGAAAATCAGAGAGGTTCTTCATTTACAGAGAAGGATTCTTTTGGTCTGAAGAGCCAATAAGGCCAGCCATCTGTATTCATGAGGGGTCAGCTTTGGGAGGTCAAATTGAATTCCCAGGAGAAAGAAGAGGGAGTTATGAGGGATCAGTTTACTGAGCGCCTTTGATGCTGTGGCACTTACTCCCCTCCAATGGGACTGTGTCTGAGGGCAGGACCACAGTATGTGTAGAAAGTCCCCTTCCCCCCGGCATCTCCAACATTGATCTGAATCCAGGAGCTTGGCTTTAGTAAGAGCAGTGGGGCTTTTGTACCATGAATGTGATATTTTGTTCTGGATCAGACGGGATTGGGCATCATGGAGCCATTTATGTGTGTCTTTCCAAGCTTGGTCCCATTGGGTAGTGGAAATGTCACACTGTAGCATTTTTTCCCCATTTTTTCTTGGCATCCTCAGATTGGGAGGGAAGGGAGTCCCTAAGTTTGACATATATCTGCCCGGCCTACACTTTGGGGTGTCTGATCCAAATGCGCAGGTTGATCTATAAGAGGTTGAAGTGCCACTCTGATTTGTAGGTACCTTCAGAATTCCTTCTGGGGAAGGCCCCATTGCTGTTGGAGAGATTGAAACATAGGAAGAGTGTTAAGGCTATGGTCCAGAAGGGCTCCCTCTTTATAAATACCCATTTCTAACCTGTGTTTCCATACTACCCATTCTTCTCCTGTGGTGATGTGGCGGTTTTGCCAGAGTGTGGTGGAGGAAATAGGGAGGGGGTCCACTTTCGGTATAGTATGGACTGAGAATCAGTTTTTACTGGACTCTTCAACTGTGGGAGAAGTTCGGGCCGTAGTCTGCCTATTGTTGGTTTAAGTTCTGGTTTCTCCCCAGGAGAACAGGAGAGATGAGTGGTACATCATCCCAGTGATGTCTCAATCAAGTTGGACAGTGGGGGGATAAAGAGGTGAACGGGTAGATCCATCAGACCATTTGGACCAAACGAAAAGCTCACCTGTTTCCCTTCATCCAGGGAAGGTTCTATCTACCCTGTGACCAGTGTGCCCTCAGTTTGAAACAGCTGAATCAGGGTTTGGATCCCTCCCATAAGAAGTCTCTGATTAGCCTATCTATGGCCATAGGCCAGTGTTTAGGGTGAGGAACTGGGATATCGGCCAGTAGGTAGAAGAATTTAGGAGCTGTCACCATTTTTATAGCTGCAATCTTCCCAGCAATTGTGAGTTTGAGCAGATTCCATCAGTCAAACTCTGTTTTGGTTGTTTGAAGAAGGGGTTGTATATTGGCCTGCCAGAGCATCTCTGTAGTAGGGGTAAGAATAATACCTAGATAGATAATCCCTTTGAGGGCTCAGAGGAGTCCAGCTGTCTCCGTCAGCTGTTGGGTGCAGTGGCCATTCAGGGAAAGCATCTTGGTTTTAGCTTGATTTAGCTTCAGTCCTGAGTAACTGGTGAAGGAGTCAAGGAGTTTCAGTAGGGGGATACAGAGAGCTGTGCGTCAGCCAATGGGAGGAGAAGGTCATCTGCATACATAAGGTTGAATATTCCAAGTTCCCTACTTTGATGCCCCTAATATCGGGTGCTGTCTTATTGCCTTTGATAGTGGTTCAATTACAAGGACAAACAAGAGAGGTGAGAGGGGACAACCCTGTTGAGTCCCTCGCTCAAGTGAGAATTGAGGAGAAAGCAAGGAGTTAGTCGTGACTCTGGCTATGCGGACCCTGTAAATGGCCTGGACTCTAGACTTAAATCTCTCACTGATTCCCATTTTTGCCAAGACCAGGTACAGGTAGTCCCACTCGATGGACTCAAATGCTTTCTCAAAGTCCACTGCAATGGCAGCAGCTGGAGTCGGGAGGGGGCGAGCTATAAGCAAGAGATTCATCTGGACTCTTAAGTGATCTGAGCGTGTAGGCCAGGAACAAACCCCACCTAAGAGGGGTGTATGAGGTTTGATAGAAAGGTGCTCAGGCTAGAGGCAAGAATTTTAACATAAATCTTGCTGCCCAGGTTTATGAGCGAAACTGGGTGGTAGCTTCCAGGGTTCACAGGGTCTTTGCCCTTTTTTGGAATCACTACAATGGTGGCCTCTCTGAGAGATGGTGGGAGGGTTCCCTTAAGCTCTACCTCTTGAAACAACTCGGTAAGAAGCGGGGTGATCATTGGAGCTAGCGCCTGATAAAAGTCTGCAGTATAACCATCAATCCCAGGGACTTTTCTGCATGAAGACTCTGAATAGCGGAACTCACCTCTCCCTGAGATATGGGAGCTTCCAGGGTTTGTGATTGTTGTGTGGTAAGTGTGGGCAATTGGAGACTATCTAGGGAGGGTTGTGTGTCCGAGATTGGACCCGAGTGGGTAGAAGAGTAGAGTTTTTCATAAAAGGAGGCCATAATTTCATTAATAGCTTCTGGGGTGATGGCAGTCACCTCGTGGGTGTCCTTCAGACCCGGGATGTACCTGCTAGCCTGTTGTCTCCTGAGTTGGTAGGCAAGTACCTTGTTCCCCTGATCTCCTTCTTCCCAAAAGGTGTGTCTGAGTCGTAAGATGGCCACTTCAGTCTTTCTGTTTAGAAGCTGGTTAATTTCAAATCTTAGGCAGAGAATAGTCCTGCCCATAGAGGAGTTGGGGAAGGGGGAGGGCATAGCTTTAAACTGAGCTTCCACTATGACTAGCTGATGATCTAGTGCTACCAGATATTGCTCACACTCTCTGCATTTTGCTGCAGCAAACCCCATCATACTGCCTTTCATGGTAGCCTTAAATGCCTCCCAAGTGTTGCCAGCCGAGGTGTCTGAGGTATGATTAGTGGAGAGGAATAGGGAAGCCTCATTTTTTGCCCAGGGTTCCTCATAAGGAGAGGATCAAGCCTCCAATTATGGGGGGGGGGGGTGAGTGGCCCCATTGAATTAAGAGTTGGACAGGGGCATGGTCAGAGATAACCCTAGGGATGATCGAGGCATCTATAGCATTCTTCAAAAGGGCTGAGGAGGTTGACCAGAAATCTAGTCTACTGTGGGAGGAGTTAGGTTCACAGTAAAATGTATAGTCTCTGACCCCTGGGTGGAAAAGCCTCCACACATCAGTAAGTCCCTGGTCTATAATACGTAGGTGTAGTGCCCTTACACTCCTGATGTGAGATTCCTTCCCAATGTCATTTCTGTCCAATGAGGAGATTTGAGTGAGGTTAAAGTTCCCACCTATAAGCAAGGGGCAGTTAGATGGTAGGAACTCTGTTATGATCTCAACCAGAGCGTGAAAAAACTGTGAGGCATCATCATTAGGAGCGCACACATTACGTAAAGTGATGAGACCAGAAGGGGTATCGTAGGTGACAATCACCCATTGACCCTCTGGGCTCAAGAGAGATTTAGTATGGGTCCAATGCAAGGATTTGTGGAGGAGGATAAGTACTCTGTGTTTCCTTGTGGAAGCACTAGCGTGTACCTGTTGGCCCACCCAGTCCTTTACCATATGGGCATGATCCTCATTAGTTAGTTCGGTCTCTTGTAGAAAGAACACCTTGGACTTCATGCATTTCAAATAGGCTAGGACTTTCTTTTTATTGAGGAGTTCAGCCCCCGTGCATACCATGTTTGGAAGATCATGTCTATCATTTTCATTTAAGAAGGGGGTAGGGAGGCAGGGGAGGTTTATTTGGTGATTCAGCAGTAGGTAACAAGGTCCAGAGCTGGTCTCAAAAGGGGTGCTAGAAGAAGATCATTAGAGGTCTCGGCTGGCTAAGGTCTACTGTTGTACTGAGGTCTATAGGGGACAGAAATAGGCCTACCCAGATATTGGATACATGTTCTTTCGAGCAATACAATCTGGCTCTGATTTGCAGCTTCACATACAGCAGAGTTTTCAGAACAGTAGCAGTCTATGTACACACGTTTGAAACTACTAACCTATAACAGTAAAAGGTAACTATGAAAACAAGAACACAGTTGAGGGACACAAGTTGGACTTAGCTGGCTGGTTCACCCGCCAATGGCATGCTCAGCTGTCCCTGTGGAGGGAAGAGTTAAAGAAGTGGCATGCAGGAAGTTAAGCCTGTACCCAGCTGCGCCAATCTAAATATTCAGTACAAACAAGCACTGGCTGTGGGTGGAACTAAAGAAGAAAAGGGCCAAACTGATGGGATAGCCACCACCCAGAGTCTGCCGGGCCTGGAGAACTTTTGCAAGCCCATAGTTGCTAATGGAAGTGTCTAGTGGTAATATAGCCCACCATGTGACTTCCCTGGAGTTCTGGCAGTCCCTAGGTCGGATATGCAAAAGGTGTGTAGGAAAAAGCTGTAGGGCTTCAATCTGATGTAAGGGGGGGAGATTAGGTTGGTCATGGGGAGAAGGCCAAAGTCTGTTTGTACCCTTAGTAGCCATCAATACTGTGAAGAGCGGGTACCCGGCACTCATGTCTATAGACTATCCCGGACCTAGAAGGAAGTAACAGATTGGTTTACATGGCAACTCTGGGCTGGTGGTGAGAAGGATGAAGTCCAAAGGGAGGGGTCTCCGAGGGGAGTTCTTATCTTTAGTTCTCTGTGCTGCCAACAACATTCCCCGTCCCTCTTCCCCTTGTAGTGCACCAAATCAGTAAAACCATAAAAATCCACATTTAGTTACATCTTAGGTGGTAGGGTGTCTTGTGGGGGGGGGGGGGCAAAGCTAAAAATTAACCCCACCCATCTTGGGTTCCCCTCGTTATAGCACAGGTGAGGTGAGGGAGCCCCCTCTAAATTGCAAGGAGCAGACACAAGGCCTCTTCATACACCCCACTCTGCTGTTTCCCAACAAAACCCTCCCATTTATTCCCTTCATAGACACAAAACCTTAGGTACTTATCTGTAGTTAGCGATGCCAGGTCAAACTGGGAGCTCATCTGATTTGATTATAGCAGTTGGTAATCCGATGTTTAGTTTATTATCTGTGGATAACGTTTATATGAAGCATTATTTATATGTTTATATTTATTTCTGTGTTTTTATTGATCTGTTTTTGAATATGTGTTTACTTATTTGTATGGCACCCAGAGCCTCTGGGATTGGGCATCTTTTAAATAAATGTTGCCTTGCCTGGTCATCTAGGGTTGTCTTCTTGCCTTTTTGTAGTTTGGGCACAGGTGACTGCCTAGAGGAATGCCCAAGTCTGTGGCGTAGGTTTCGGATTCCCTTAACGGCAGTACAGTGTCTGTAGAGGCCGCCCATGATCCGTATACTTCTTTGGGCTCTGCTTCTTGGGGAGTAAGGGTGGTAGTGTCCATCTCAGGAGAGGATCTTCACTCCTGGTAGGGGACTGAACTGTGAGGAGGGAGAATCTGTTTTGTGAGAAGTAGGGGCTGGTATATTCCCGGTCCTGGGTCTCTCCTCTCTGGCCGGTCATCTTGTCGATGCCTATGACTTGTCCTCTGTCCTGTGGATGTTCTCATCTGGTACATGAAGCCGACAGGGGTCTTTTGTGTATCTTTGGGAGCCAGGGCTCTAGCTCAGTGAGCGGGTCTTGTTGTGGTATCCTGGCTGGTATGGTGTGTTGTTCCCTTTTCAGTGGGGATCTACAGTCCAGGTAGGGGCTGTTGAGTGTGACAGGAGGGTCTGAGGTTGGACTGCAGCAGAGATTAGTGCCAGGAGGCCAGAGTTTGTTAATATAGTCCATGGCTGCCTCAGGCATGGAAACTGGTGCGATGGTCCATTATATGACAGTTTTAGAATCGCAGGGTATCGGAAGAAGAAAGGCACCTGAAGATCATTGGAACCTCCTGTGTACCTCTGTATAGGTCTTCCTTCTAGTGGCTAGTTCCTTAGAGTAAGCTTGAAAAACCATTATGCGATGGCCCCACCAGTCCAATGCCCCAAGCTCTCTGGCCCTGGTTTGGATGGCCTCCTTTTCAGCAAAAGTAAGAATCTGAGCTAATATAGGCCACAGTCATTCTCCAGCAGCTGGTTTGGGTTGAAAGAAGTTTTGCGCACACTCAGTTACTATTCTGGTGGTAGGAGGGAGCAGTAGGAGCTCTGGAAGAGCTTGTTGAAGGAAAGGTAACATTTTACCCTTCTCACATCCTTCAAGTAATCCCAGGGACCGCAAGTTGTTGTGTTGGCTTCTGTTCTCCAGGTGGTCCATTTTATCCTAGAGAAATTTAATCTGGGCCGCTTGTTCCCTCATGGTCACACAGTAGCCCTGAAGGATGTCCTTGTGGGACAGCATTTGTTGTTCGGAGTGGTCTGGTCTTGCATCAAGTTGCTGAACTGGTGCTGCAGTGCTATTAGATGCCAAGGTCAGTGCATCTATCCTGGATATAATTGATGTGAACATTTCTCAAACTGAGGGTTCTTCACCCCCTTTAGAGCTGTGCACCATGTGGCCTGGTGTATGGGGATTGTCATAGGCTAAGGAGTGAATTAACTCTGAAGTCCACCCTTGGATTCCTCTGAAATATCATAGGTAAGTAGGCACACTCTTCCGATTGTTGTAGGCGGTAATGTGTGCATTAGGCTATTGGCAAAAATTGACTATTTCAGGGTTCTTGGCTCTGGGTTAGCAGCATGAAAGAATTAAGTAGCCATTTTGTTTGCCAGTTGACCACACCCCTGTATTGATGTATTGTGTATTGTGGCCACAAGCTCTTAGTTGACAATTGTATACTGGGTCTTATATTGGGAGATAGAATGAGAGAAGGTATTACTGCCCATTATACCGTTCCCCACATTGCAGGCTCAATGTTATCTGTTTAAGCATATTAATTGTTTTATTTCTCTTTTAAATCCAAGTTACCACTCAGAACAACGTACTCTGGAAGGGTATTCCATACTCTCGCTGTTCTATATATAAAGGAATAGTATGTTACATTGGTCTTTACAGTTTTTAATTTTATTTGAAGTCTGTGTGCTCTTAGGCCTTCTGGTTTCTCCATCAACTGTATACCAAGTTCATTTATTAGTTCTGTATCTCTCATAATTTTAAATAACTGTAATAAGGTCCCCTCTCTTCCTTCTATTCTCCAGACTAAACAAATCCAACTTCTTCAACCTATCCTCATAACCATCGTATTTTGTGGACCATATCATGTTAGTAAAGGTCCTTTGTATTTTTTCTGTCCTATTTATTTTACCTTTAGTATATGGGTTCCACAATGATGAACCATAATCTAAGTGAGGTCTTACAAATGCCCTATACAGAGGAAGTAGACATTCTTGTGATCTGTTTATAAAGTTTCTCTTAATGTTTCTAATCACATACTTTATTTTCCTAACTACCTCTAGTCTCTGTGTTCTGAAGGTCATGCCATTATCTATTATTATCCCACAATCCTTTTCCCTATCTGATGTTTCCACTTTCTGGCCATTCAAATAGTATTTATGCCTGGGATTTTTTCCCCACATGCAACACTCTGCATTTCTCTATACTGAATGCCATTTTATTCTTGTACTGTAATATTATATAACTATGTACTCCCTTGCCCCCCCCCCGGATGCTCCGTGAGACGAGCAATATGAAATTGTTCAGTGTGCCTTTCCTGTCAATAAATAAAAATTAATAAATAAAATGTGTGCATAGCTAAACTCATGGACTCCCGAAATGTGTCACTTGGAAAACTGTTTTCCTGGTGGCAATCACTTCAGCAAGAAGGGTGTGTGAGCTGCAAGCTCTTTGCACTGATCCTAATTACATCATCTTCCGTAAGGACAAAGTAGTCCTTAGGACAAACAGGAAGTTCCTTCCAAAGGTGGTAACTGAGGTTCAATTGAATCAGTCCATTACTCTGCCTGTATTTTTCACAGCCAAATCCAGTTCAGGTAAATTAAAACTGCATAGCTTGGACATAAATAGGTCTCTCAGTTATTATATTATACATACTAAGGACCTCAGGAATCCCTACTCACAGCTTTGCATTACCTATGGTGAAGTGGAAAAGGGCAGGCCTGCTGTATATTGAACTCGACCTACTGTGATGTGCTGTGCTCCGGTAGGTGTTACCTGATTTGTACTGTATCCTGTATATCAATTGTTTTGTATTCTCCCTCTCCCCCCACCCCCAGGACACATCTGGAATTGAGCAGTAGTCTGCTCAGCATGCCTTCCTAGTAAAACTCTTAAAGAAATAAAGAGGTCTATTGCACATTAGATAGTATCCTGCATCCAGTTCTGCTAAAGCTAGGCTGACAAACTGCCAGCACAAGGCCCCAGGTTACATTCCACTCATGAAACTGTTGCCTCTGTGGCAGCTGGAAGGGACATCCTGTTGCTGGAAATCTGTAACGCGGCTACCTGGAGTACAGTTCACACCTTCACAAAGCACTACTATCTGGATGCCCAGTCCAAGACTGGTGCTAGGTTTGGCACTGCAGTATTGCAGAACCTTTTTCCAAAATAGGTTCTGTACCTACCTCCCCAAGATACTGCTTGGTAGTCTGCTAATTGTCTAATACCACTTGGAGATTCCTGGGGTTTGAAGAAAAAATTATTTACCATAGTAATACTATTTCTTTCAGGGGATCTCCTAGCAGGATTAGACCTCCCATCCCTACCTCCCCTTAAGTAACCTGAATAGGTTCAGCAATACTTTTTATGGGACTTTATAAGGTTGCCATTATTCATTGGCTTATCTTTTTATATATTTGTTAATACACAAGTACACCTAGGATACTTACAGTAGCTCTCCTTTTTTGTGTCTCTCTTGTCCTGTTTGGAACCCTTCCTCCTTTTCAAGGGGGGAGGGTATTGCTGTTAAGGTGTTTTGCTTACAATTATTTAATGGCCTAGTGTTTTCATCTACAAAATTGAATCTGGCAGTTAGATGCCACCTAGATGCAGAAATTTTGAATGATGCGTTCCAAATTCTCTAATTTGCATACATTCTAAATCAAAGTTCCAGGGGCAGGCAGAAGCTCTGGACTGACTGCTAGTTGTTTAATGCTACTATGAGATCCCATGGAAGAAACAATATTACTATGGTAAGTCATTTGTTCATATCTACTTCCAGACAAGAAATGCAGAACAGGTCAAATCTTAATTTAAATTCAGCAGCTTGAGGAGCTCTCACTCAGTGCAGTCAAGTTGCTTGCAAGCCACTCCATCACTCCTACAACATTGAGTCTGAAGGTTAAAATCAGTAAGTCTTTTGAGTTTGGTGAAAGCTCTTCAAAACAATCTTATTTATTTATTTAAAAGTGTTACCAAGAAGGCATACTGAGTGGTGTAATGCTCGATTCCAGATGCGTACTGGGGAAGGGGGAATTAGGATAGACAGTATACATAGAGAAAATACATTACATGCTGCAGCACAAATACATGATCGAGAGAGTCACATTGTACAAGATACACCTGCCTCTTGGCAGGGGAAAGATAAATAGTACAGCGAGTGAGCTAGAGCTCACAGTGAGGCTAAATGTCACAGCAATAGAGCATTGTTAAAATGTAGTAACAGACATACAACCAAGCAGTTGGACATTCAAGCAGTCGTGTGCCTTATGGGGCTAGCTGCACATGCAGGCAATTGTGAAATGCTGTTTGAGGAGGAGGAGGAGGAGGAGGTTGAGCTGCAGTGAGGAGGAGGAGTGTCTGAGCTCAGCAGGGAGACCGTTCCAAATGTAAGACATTCGGTACTTGAATGCAAGCTGTTTGGTTAATTTGTGTGCAGAAATTAGAAGTAACACATTCTTTTTTAGGTCTAACAGTAAATAAATATTTTTCTTTGGGGGAACCATATTAATTTTTACAAACAAAATTTCAATGAGTTGTGACTGGTCTTCTAAGACTCAGTCACGTGTGTTGTAGTAGTTCAGTCAAAGCTACAATAAAAGTGTCAGTTGTAAAATATTTTCCTATAGTGTTGCATGACGGAGGGTGATGCTGTAACTCTTTAGAAGTCCTGATTTACAAATTTTACAGATCAATTTTGGGAGTTCTCTCTGGCTTACCAGGTGCCATTTTAAGAGTAAAGTTAGGCAACCCCCCCAAGGGCTCAATCTATGTACAGGATATTCAACTACTGGTTAAAATTCATTACAATTAATAGTTCTCAATTACATTTCTTAGGCTGCATGGAACAACTTTGCTTTGAAGGGCTAGAGTTTACCTTACCCTGGTTGAAGACGGTAATCTTATTTTGAATGTAATGCACCAGCAAAATTTAAGAGGTGTGGGGTCTATTTTCAAAGAGCCCTTAGATTGCCACACATTGTGACAATCTAGGGCTGCGGTGAACTCTGGGTGTGTCAGGGACCTTGGGCCCAATTCTGTAGTATCAGGGGCCCCTGTGCCAAACATCTGGGACTTACCACACCCATAGGCTAGTGCCAAACAATTGGCACACCTGCAGGAATTGCTGCAGGGATCTGCCCCTCACTCGATGCAACAGTAGAGGGATCAGGATGGTGGGGGTGGTGTTAAACATGCTTGCCAGGAAGAGTCCAGGGGCAGAAGGGGCACAGAGGTGCCCTAGGACTGTGGCTGCTAAAAGTTTGGGAAGCTAGTGATTAGTTTTGCTATGTGCATGTATATATGGAATAGCAAACCATGCTTTGTAATGTAACTTTGGAAGACTTATATGTGTCTATCGGGTAGATGGCAAGTTATTACATTTTAACAGCTGATATTATCTGCAATCCATTTTGAAAACCTACAATCATCAAACCTGATGGCAACTATACCTAGGAGGTCAAACACAGAGAGAGCCGCACCAGGGTATGGGGTGCTCTGTGACAAGGAAGTACTATATGTAAACACAGTCACGGCACTCTCCTACACACCACCAATAATGAAACCAAGGCATAAGCTTGTGCAAAAGTATTGCCTTTACTGAAGCAGCAGTAGCTTAGTGAACAGCATGAAAACAGTAAAAATCTTCTTACGTTTCACCGAATCATGGGAGGTGTCTGCGCTCATTCTCAAACCTGGGGCACTCTTGCATGCGGTTACACTGCCACTGCACTAATGGGCTGGGGCTAATTAAAATTTTTATAGTTGGTAGCTTGATCAAATCTTAAGTAAGTTTACACTTATAACAAAGTTTTATTTTTATTTCATTTCATTTTTTTTACTGGGATGACAAACTGAGCAAAAAGCCCTTTGTAAGGTGCGGCCTGGAGACACAGCACAACCCAGCCACAGTTTGTAATACAATTTACAATTAAAAGTATATGCAATCCAATAAATTATGTCTTGTAATATGCAGGAAATACTTTTAAGAGCACTCAACAATAAAGGCTAAAAACATTTACAACATGAATTGCTAAGAAAAACATTTTTCAACCACTGTTTAAGGATTAGATATATCTTTGCAGTGCTAGGAGTCAAAGACAATTCTTCCCAAAGCACTTGGAAAGGAATGAGTACACTGACCATATTAGCAGAGATGTGTGGGATAGAAAGATGTAGGCTTTCATTGGATCTTAGACTTCTACACTCTTTTTTAATGGACAAAAATGTGAACACTGCTGAGTTTCAGTTTAGCCTTATAATCTTACTGTATCTACCAGGCAATAAAGAAAATAAAGTACTACAGCAACAGTCAATGAGGTCACTGAGAATGGAAAAGGCATTCCCCAAATTGTTCAACACCCCCATGCAGATGGCCTGCACATTTCTCAGATGGTACAGAGGACTAGTAGACTAGGAGAAAGGGGTTTATCCCTGGATGCCTATGCTGTTAGCCAGGAGGTAGTTTGTTTTTGATTCAGAGGAGTCTCTTGTAACACCAATTGACTAGAATCAAGAAACAAGAGAGTTCTGCTCCTCAGTACTTAATGAAAGTAATCAAATTGTTTTGTGTTTTTACAGTAGCCACCACAATAACTATATTCCTCAATATTTTATGGCAAGCACTACTTTATCAAGGCACCAGTGATCATCGAGTATTTTGTGGTACAATGCATAATTCCAAGAAGAGGTATCGTTTGTTTTTTTTTGTTACAGCAACTTGCTGAACCTTGATTCTTTTTCTCATGATTTATTATCTTGGTCTATAATCAGTTCCTGTTTATGTTCTCTGGGAGGCAGTAACAGCCATTGCACTGGGATGACCTTCAGTGATATAGTGGTGCTTATCATGAAACATTTGGGAATACAGTTGTTCTTGTGGTTACTGTAAAAACAAGCATTTGTCAATGCTGAATGTTTGCTTGCTAGCATTGGCATTGGTAGCATAGGAGTTAGAGATATGCATAATAGGAATGGCAGTGAAGTATTTAACTGAAGTCAACCCCACCACCACCCTAAAGAGACTGACAGGCATTGGGGTGTGCCTTTCGGTCATCAGGCATAACGGCCATGCCATGTCACCACACCCTACCCTGCAGACACCGGCATGTGTCACAATGTGCCTTGGAGTCTTTGGGCCTTATGCTCACCCCATTCCATAAGAAATACAGTGATATGGGTACTGTATAGAAGAATGGGGTGAACTTTGGGGCCAAAGAGTCCAAGGCACACCTCGTTACCTGTCACAGGCTGCAGGGTTTGGGTGGGGGTGGAATGGGAGGAGTATTATAGGCAACAATCCCAAGTCACACCCCGATGCCTTTCAGTCTCTACAGGGTGGAACGTTACGGTTGGAAACACTGAGGTCCCAGGCGTATATCGGTATTTTCACTCCAAATTTTAAACATGGTTTTTTTGTGACCCCTACCTCATGAATAGTGGCAATATCACTTTGTTAGCGGAAAGCTGATTTTGCACAGCGACTATGCCATATGGCACCACTGGTGCGAAAACACATTTCAAACAGGATGTGAAAAATGACAGCTGTACTGTTCATGGGGAGGTGTAAAAAATGGCAATGTTGAAAATCGAGTGAAAATATAAAAAAACTGAAGTCACGAGCATGCGTAGAAACTGCGCAATGCACACTCGTAATGCAATTAATTTGGGATTTTTTATAGCAGATTGTCAACACAGGCATTTTGGGACCTCTGCTTATGAACAGTGCCACTGTGATTTTCTTAATCTGTCCTGAACACTGATTTCCCACAGCGATCACGCATTTCTGTACAGGAAGTGCGAAAATACATTTCAGCCAGGGTGTGAAAAATTACAGCTGTACTGTTCATAAGGAGGTGTAGAAAAATGCCAGTGTTGAAAATCTGGACTAAAAATATTACAAATTCAGGAAATTATGAGGCTGCATGGAAACTGTGCATTGCACGTTCGTAACACAGTCATTTTATGGACTTTTGTCACCAAATTTTCAACATAGACATTTTAAGACCTCTGCTCACGAACAGTGTCACTGTGATTTTCTTAATCTATCCCAAACATTAATTTAGCACGCCAGCTGCGCCATTGTGTGCTACATATGTGAAAACACATTTTGGGCAAGATATGAAAAATGACAGCTGTACTGCTCATACGGAGGTGTGGTAAAATGGCAATGTTGAAAATCTGGAGTGAAAATACAAAAAATTTGCGAAGTTACGAGCGTGCGTTATTTTGGGGAATTTTTTCACCAAATTTTCAACATAGGGTTTTGGGGGGCCTACCTCATGAACTGTGGCACTGTTGTTTTGTTACTGGGTCCCAAAAGGTGGTTCCATGCAGGGACCGTGAAAACACCTTTCGGGACCGAATAACAAAATGACAGTGACTGAGTTCATGAGGTGGGGCCCCATGAACCCATGTTGAAAATTTGGTGAAAAAAATTCCCCAAAATGGCTGAGATATGTACCAAAGTTGAAAAAAAAAATGTATGCCATTATGCAGCTTACCAGCATTTCTTCGGTTAACGGTCGGCTTTGAAGAGTGCAGACGTGTTTCCGGTCCACTGAAGATTGTCGCACCGGACTCCGGAGGTAAATATGGGTTCAGGGTGTGTGTGTGTGGGGAGATGGATGTGCAGAGGGTGGTGTGGGTTGGGGAAGGGGGGCAAGATAATCAACGGGAACCATTTTTGTTTTAGGTGAAGACGACCCGAGACTTTTGCCACGCTTGGGTGGGCTTCCAGCATGGCAGCTGGAAGTTTTTTGGGGGTGCTAGTGGAGCCAATGGGGGTTAGGCACGCCTGTCGGCCATACAGATGTTTGCCATGCTGGGGTGGGCTCCCAGCATGGCAACTGGAAGTCTGCTTGTTTTGTTGGGTGGGGAGTTCAGTGGATCCAACGGGGGATTGGGCACCCCCATTGCCATTCTGACTTTTACCATGCTGGGATGGGCTCCCAGCATGGCACTTGCAAGTGTGTTTGGGGGGGCAGCAGATGGACATTTGCCATGCTGGGGTGGGCTCCCAGCGTGGCACCAGGAAGTGTGTTGGGGGGTAGCGGAGCCGATGGGAGATTGAGCACCCCCGTCGACTGTACGGAGGGAGGGCATGTGCACGCTGTGGTGGGCTCCCAGTGTGCACGTATGTGTTTGTGGGGGAAAGAACTGTCTATGACAGTTCAGATGCAGTGCTGACGTAGGCAATTTGCATACTGCTGACAGCAGTATGCAAATTGTCTGCAGCAGTGTTTTCCTTACAACTGTACACCACTGCATCTGAACAGCTGTCATAGACAGCTCAGACATTCATTGGCGTGGTGCAGCCACGCCTGCAGAAGGGAGCAAGTCACTGGAACTGGGAGAGGCACACCTATGAAAATTCGTATGGTGGCACTGTTTCTTGCACATGTGTGCAAGCAAACATAAAAATAATAATAATATTATTTTGAGTAAGTACTAAGAAGTTGAGCTCTTTTTCTCATTTCTCTGGTTCTTGACAATAGGGCTGAATGCACTATGACATGAGGTGGTACCCTGTACTGTGGGCATGGAAACTGTTGTCCACCTTGAAGAAGTATAGACAGTGTCAATTATTTTCAATTTCATGACTCATTACATGTTTATGAACAACATGATTCCAGCTGTCAGTGCCACCACAGCCACCTGTGCTCTATGGGCATGGACAATTGCCTATCCACTTTGAGGTGCTATGCATGGTTTTAATTTATTATCATCTTAATGACTCATCATGTTTATTAGAAATCATGCTTTCTTGTCAAAATACATATAAAATACATTTAAACTATTTTAATTAAGTATGTTTTATTTATTTTTTCAACAATTTGGATTTACAACCTTTGAGTCAAAGACTCATTTACAAAAGCACCTCAATGCAGGGAGGGTAGACAACAATTGGTGGAGTACAACAATGGAGAACATTACAGGTGAAATACAATAGAAGAACACATGAAGCAATTCCAGTAGTACAGTAGTGTACAAAGGCTTCAATTAGTTCCAGTTAGTTTGGTATACATATAAATAATAAGGTGTTGCTAGAGGTTCTAGATAGCGATACCTGGGGGGGGGGTGGTTACTGGGGGAGAAAGGCAGTCCGGGGGACTTTGTCTGTAAATTGGGCCAGGTGGATCTCAAGGCATTGCCCAGTCATGGGCATTTACAGCTCCGAGTGTCAGTGAGTTGATTTTGGAGGGCAATTTTGAAGTGGACAATTTTGGGGATGTTTATGATATGAGTGGGGAGGGAGTTGTACCAGTAGGGGGCTCTTTAGTGGAATGATCTTTGGGCAAGCGAAGTCCTGGCTCTCTGGACCTGGAAGGTGGCTTTGGTTGCATTTCGGGTGGTGACCAAGTGGGAGGCCAGTTTTAGGGATGCAGCAACCCGAGCCCAAGTAGTGTTTTTTGGCCAGTATACAGGCGTGGTAGCGCAGGCGCTCATCAAAGGTGAGCAGGTTTGAGGAGGAGTAAAGCTGGCATGTGTGCGTTCTGCTGGGGGCACCGGTCAGGAGCCTTCAAGACTTGTTGATCGAGGTCTGGACTTTGGTGAGGGCTGTGGGGTCATAGCCACATAGATAGGGAGCCCATAATCGACCAATGACAAAATGGAGGAGGTGATAACCAGCCGGAGGGCATTCTGAGGGAGGCAGTTTTTGTGGTGGTAGAGGAGTCCAATCTGGGTGTTTACGGCAGAGGACAGGGAGCAAAGATGGGGGTGGAAAGAGAGAGCCGAGTTGAAGGTGATGCCCGAATATTTGTATGCAGACACCTGTTCAAGGGGGTGTAGAGTGCTGGGGAGGATGAGAATGGGGCATTTCTGGAGTTACTCTGGCAGTGGGCAAAAAGCATAGATTTTGTCTTCTTGTGGTTCAGAACCAGACGATGGTTGAGGAACCATTTTTCAGCTTGGCTGAAGGTGAGTTGCAGAGAGTTCTGGAGGGTCATGGGGTCAGGGTGGGAGGTGACGAGGACAGTGTCATCGGCATAAGGGAGCATTCTGCATGAACAGGAGCTAGTAAGGGTGTTGAGAAAGAAACTGAACAATGTGGGGCCCAGGATGGAACCCTGAAGGACACCTGAGCGTACAGGTAGGGTGGCTGATAGGGTACCATTTATCTTGACCCGTTGGGATCTAACATGGAGGTAACTAGAGAACCAGGCCAGGAGGCCAGATGAGAAACCAAGTTGATGGAGGGAGTCAAGCAATAGGGGGTGACACACAGTGTCAAAGGCCTTAGATAGGTCAATGAACACTGCCCCAGCGACGTCCCCAGAGTCAAGTGCAGAGTGTATTTGCTATAAGAACTCTAAGAGGGCTGAGGTGGTGCTGTGTCCAGGGCAGAAGCTATGCTATTCTGGACATAGTATGCTGTATTTGGTTAGATAATCCATGAGTTGGGTGGATACTATTATTTCCAGGGCTTTAGAGAGTGGGGGGTGGATGGAGATTGGTCTGTAGTTATTTGGTTATGTGCGATCTCCATTCTTATGAATTGGGGTAAGTTCGGCTGATTTCCATGTGGTCAGGAATTGGCCAAGGCACAGAGACTGGTTTAACAGATCAGTGAGAGGGGCTAGCATGACATCTAGAGTTAGATGGAGAATTCTGGAGTCAAGGGGGTCAGAACTGGGGTTGTGGCTGGAGAGGGCTTTTTGTAGGAGTGGTTTGGCATCATGGGGAGATATGGTATGGAGGAGAAAAGGGGAATATTCAGGGTGCGGGGGTTTGAGGTAGGTGTTGGGTTGAAAAAGTGGACAGGAAGGAATGCACTTAGGTCAGAGAAAGCCGTGTTGAGGCAGTCGGCAATATGTGTGGGGGGGCAGTGGTAATAGTGCCATTGTCGAGTACGGTTGGCACCACTTATACTGCCCATGCTTTAAGAGGGCATTTGGATACTGTGGGCGAAATGCCCAAACCATTTACCATTTGCTATCTTTTTAATGCAAAGTGCTGCCACATATAGCAATCCATGCCTGCCGTCTATAGCAGGCATTTTGGGCACCAGAACATGGCTGTCAGTGGTAATTAACAACCACTTAACACCTTATTTGAAACTCTGGTTCCAGCAGTTTAGTGTCTTTTTGCATAACAACACACTATAGCACCCCATTCACAGTGTAAGAGCACTACTGTAACAGCAGGCAGGAAGTCACACCCAGGTGCTTCCACAAACACAGTGTCTTGTTGTTTTATTAAAGCAGGCTTTGTGCTCTCAAATGACCTAACAAACACTGGTGAGGGAACATCAGCATCAAACTCACCACCATTGTTTGATGGGGATTCCAAAGTTTTTTGGAAGAACTGGTGGAGACTTCGACTGGCTTGGCGAGGCAGCTGGTCCATAACCAGGAAGTCCGCAAAGAAAATGACGAGCAAGTTTCATCAAGTGATGTCTAGGCTGTCCTGTTAACTATTCGGCAAGCCGTATATATCGCCAAGAAATTTCAGAGAGTAACTCAGATAGGAATTGACTGAGAGCTGATTATAGCTTGAATTAGAGCCTGAATTTTCAGGCAAAGTTAAAACTAGGAAATAGGAATGCCTATCCTTTTAATTATCCAGCAAGCCATGGAGCAGCTACCCAACTGTAGCTCCAAACTGGGACATGCTGAAATGCAGCACTGTACAGTATCTTTTGCTGAAATACATATTAACGTGTCAAGTGTTCTTTGGGGGGGTGGCTGAGCATTATACCAACCATCGATTATAACGGGCACTATGGGGAGACACAAATATGCCCATTATAAGGGGTGCCGACTGTATCTGAGAAGGGGGGAGAACGAGTTTTTCCATTAAGCTCCTTAATATCATCCCAGAATGCTCCTGCAGAGCACCAGGAGGAGGCTAGGGTGGTTTGGTAGTATTTGGCCTTGGCTTGCTTTATAGCCCAGGTGCATTGGTTATGAGCAGCATTATAGGCTTGTCTGTCCGCTGTCCTGCCTGACTCGACCACGACCTGCCATAGGTTGTCTCGCTGCCTCAGTTGTTGGATAAGGGAAGGGGAAATCCAAGCGGCATTGTGTCTTTTGGAGCGAGTACTGGTAAAGGGGGCAAATATGTCACAGGCTTTGCAGAAGGCTCCGGTGAGGTAGTCTAGTGCAGTGTCTATATCAGTCGTGAGTGAGATCGGAGACCAGTCAAGCTGTACTAGGTACTGCTTTAGTTTTCTAAGGCCCTCTGGGTGAAAGTGGTGATGGGAGGTGAGTTTGCACATGGGTTTCTGTGTGGAGGAGGACCAGAAACAGAGGATAGGGGAGTGGTTGCTGAGGGTGTTAGCTAGGATGCTACCAGACTTAATTTTGTGGGGACGATTGGAAAGTATTTTGTCAAGAAGGGAGCTGGTGCTCCTTGACTGGTTAAATCTGGTAGGAAGAGTGACTAACTGAGCTAGGTCAAGGGCAGTGAAGAAGTCCTTTATGTGTGCAGCAGTGGAGCCAAGCCAGTTGATACTGAGGTCACCTAGGATAAGCTGTTCAGCTTTGTAGGGCAGGGTGTAGAGATAGTCAGTAAGGGAGTGAATTGCTGGTCCTTGGGCCTGGGGGGGTATATGTGTAGTTGTAAGATAGAAAGGGCCCCTGCCTGGGTCAGGGGAGATTGTTATGGTGATGGCTTGGGCACTATGACCGAGCTTGGGGGCAGGGAGGGCATGGCTAAGGAGGGAGTCATGCAAGTAGACTGCACATCCGCCACCACATTTACCAATTTGATCCTCTCGAAGCAGGGTGAAACCGGGGAGAGAGACAGAAGGGTCAGGGTTTGATGCAGAGAGCCAGGTCTCCACTATGGCAAGGATGTTGGGCCTGTGTTGGGTGACCCAGCAGTGGAGTATTATATTACTATTGTCTTCTCCAATTAATTTATTGTCATGTCACGCACAATACTGGGTTACATTCTGCTGCATTCGTCTGCCAGTAGCTGCAGAAGTATAAGAATGTGTGCCCTGGTCTCATTTCATAACTCATTGGAGAGTGATGATTTCTCTTGATCTTCAGCCATTCTCTACAGTAGAGGTCACTGACTTTTCATGACTTGCATCAAGAATTGAAGCATAAATACAACACTCTATCATGCATCATATTGTCTAGGCATGCCAGACCCAAGCAGTATATGTGGCGGTGTATTATGCAGAAGCTTATTCCACTTACACCACCATGTGAACAGGACTCCAAAGTGCACAACAAATAACTTTTCTCATCGTCCTTCCTATGACGAGTACACTTGAATGCGACATATGCCATTATTTATTATCTTCTACAGCAATTTAATGAAACATACTATTAAACAGAGGAGGGGAGGGATGAGGGGGCTTGACAGGGATTGTACTACTGTTGTATTTCTGTCTGTTTGTTTTCTTGTGCCTCATCCTGTCATGGATTTGTTGTAATGTTTGAAAATCTAAATAAAACTTGAAATAAAAAAAAAGAAACATACTATTATACAATCATACAACTATTTTTCTTGGTATATAAATGAATAATAATTAATGGTCTCCGTTTTTTCCCATTGTCAAAACCGTGTGTTAAATGCCGTAACACCTAAGTAGGTGTTACGGCATTCACGCGCTCCCTTTGAACAACAAAGGCTTGAGACAACTAAGTAAACATAGCACAATGTTCAAATTGTCCCTGTCACCTCAAGTGGCACTGACTGAAATACACACTTCTCGGGGGTTACCTCCATACCAAATAGCCTCCAGCAGCCTCATATCGCCTAGAAGTTAAAAAAAAAAGCCGATTCCAAACACCGAACGAAACTGAAAGACAACAGTTCATTGAAGAGTAGGAAAACCTCAACACAATTCAAAAAACTAAAAGCGACCTCAGACTTTTCAAACGGAGACCTTTAATTATATAAAATAAAATATGGGGAAAAGTGTGTTAAACATGAATTTAACACACACCCTTCGCCCTCGGGGGTTTATGTGCCATCCAACAACTCGGGTGTGTGTTAAATTCTCGTAACATACTTCTCCCCATACTTTATCGTATATATAATCATAAAATTACATTAAAATAAAAACCATAAAGGAAGTCTAATTCTTCTAAACACAACATATTCATAGATCACAAATTATACTGTCTTGTCATATAAATACAACATTACATAAAAACTAATAAAAACAGATTTGTATATTAAATACTGTCACTGTCATATTACTATTTCTTATCTGTTATAGATATACACATACCATGAAATAAAGTTAATAGAAGAGATAAATAACATACAAAAAACAGAATTGTAAAACCTATGGTGTTGCAAGGGAGAATATAGTAACTGGCATGATGTAAAGCAGATAGGTGGAGACTACAGAGGGTATACACCTTGAGGTCAGCAATGACTAGTAACTATTAATGTAGCTCACACTGGGTCATGGTGGTCTTAGTGAGTTTTGCAGACTCCGTCACAACACCACAGACAGTATTGCACTGCAGATGCATGCCAACAGCACCTGTCATAAGTAAGCTACAGTATATCATATGCATTGCTGACCTAAAGGCTCTTCCTTACTGTAGTCAGTGTACTCTATGCCAGTTACTGAACTGAAAGCCAAAGTAGTCCAGCTTAATTGTTGACATTAAACAGAATTTGCATTGGTATATGTTTAAGTCAAACCAATGCTGGCCCTGGCAGCCTCTCTTACCCTTAATGTGAAGTAGTACAACCAACCACGACTAGTGCAGTGCTCAATGTGGAGCCTAACAGCACTGAGCACATGGCACAACCAATCAACCCCCTTTACCTAAATGCCTCACAGCTAAATAGTCAACCAAACTATAGTCTAGAGTCCAATGTGCAACCAAATCACACACAGTCTGGGTAAGATGAGAGGAAGGAGAAAACAGAAGAGCTAGGGCATTGAATGTTGTCCGCACATAATGGGGAGGCGGGGGTTATCACAGATCTCATTTGTAAGAAATACCAGAAGTCTTGTTTGGGAGTACTATATTGGGCAACAATTTCAGTAAAGGATAAGCAAAAACAAGGAAGAGAGGAGAAGGTGACTCAAGGTAGTGGTGCATCAGTTAACAGGAGAGTACAGGAAAAAAGAAAGGATATTACTCTCACTCACGCCTTTTCTCAATACTGGAAAGTTGTTTTAATTCAGTAACCTGTGCAGCAGTACACTGGCCCCTCAACCGCTGCCTTGACAATTTGAAGTATGTATTTTAATAAAAGACATGCTCACCCCCAGTGTCAACTTATTTAATCACAGGATCTTAAGGGCAAATACACATGGGGGCATGGCCTGGTGTCCAAAATGGAAGCATAGTAAAACTGAACACCTACCTTTATCCATTCAGCAGTATCACTAACCCAAACGATGGTAGAAATTGCAGAATTCAGAACTGGAACATATGGGCACCAATTCAAGACCACTGGCTCATAAATCGACTGCTGTAATCCTGACTTATACCTCAGAGAACATATGACAACTTGACACGAGGTACCAGTGGCAAGGTTGGGCAACACATTATGCCCACAGCAAACCTACTCCCATCTGAAAGCTCCAGCACTCAAAGCACTAAGGGGGTATGGACTACCCATGACATCCCGCCCACCACTACTTGACATTGCGACCAAATTCACTAAGCTGACTGATATGCGCCACAAAGTATTACTGGTAATGCTTGGCCGGCTGGATATGATTGCTGTATGATATTTGTAATATAGTATGTGAGTCTGTGCTCCATGGGTGCCCCCCTCCCAGGTTTCAGTTACAGGCAATGACCAGGAGATCTCTGTAATGTAATTAACTTCCTTGAGAAGTTGCATTTTATGGCCTTTTTTATGACCTCCTGCCTCTGAAGCTGGGAAACTAAAATATACATTTTATGACTTCAGAAACAGGGCATAACTTAACTGATTTCTGTTGGCTACATTTGCACCTAAGTGACATAAGTCAGAGTTGTAAAAACCTTTGATGTTCCCTGGGAAAATAATAAACCAGCCTCCAGTTCAAAGGAAGGCTTGATTAAAAACTGTCATAATTTGGGAAATTAGTTTTTGAAGTCACATTATTTAAAATATCTCCTGACAGGAAGTCATGTTTGTATTTGTTTTGGTTCTAAAAGGAGGAGCTAGATGACTCACAGAAGAGGGCGGAGACACACCGTTTAAACTAATACTGTGTCTGAACTTGTTATCATATTCAATCTTGGGACTGTAGAAAGACACAGCTCTGTGATCTAACTTAGGCACTTAAAGAGGTAATACATTAGATAGAAAAAGTCTAACTGTATTGTGGTAGGAGGTTTTGTTTTGTATTTTGCCCTTGTTATTTTAAGTGACTGTATGCTCTGTAATATAGTGTTCTGTGTTTATATTTTACATATTTTTATCCATTTCAGTAAATATATTATTTTGAAAGACTGCCTGTGTCTGCCAGTTCTTTTCTTGCACTTGACGTATAGAGGGTTAAGACTGACAAAAACTGTTCAAAAGCTTGATGGTGTTACTAAACTGGGAAAAGGCAAGAATATACCTAAGGTCTTTTACAGAGTTTTAAGGGTTAATTTTGGATACCTGGTTAGGTGCCCTTAGGCGAAAGATATATTGCATCCCCCCGAAGAGATTATTATCTGAGCCTGTACATTTGGGTAAGCTAGCATAAGGTTCACAGTTTGCATTCCCCCAGAACTTGAGTCCAAAGGTGATTTGGACCTACAAGCAGACAGGAGGGTTACCCTGTCTGTTATCTGTTCACATTACTGCACTCGGAGGTTGGCACTGTGGGAGCAGAGGGCCTGACCTGCTGAGTGCTTTTGTGACACTGGACATTTCAGAACCTAAATTGACCACAAACAAAACTGATGAGGACTTAAAGACTGAAGTGGTGGCACAGCAGCATGAGGCACTGCTCACCCAGCACCAGTCCATCCTGCAAGAACAACAAGCACAAATGCAGTATTTACTCAATATGGTGGATGGCATTGAAAATCGCTCCCACAGAAATAATAGAAGAATAGTGGGCATTCCTGAAGAGATGGGAGGGAGGGAAATGATTACATTCCTGCAGTCTACATTGCCAGGCATGCTTCGTTTAAATAATGCAGCCCTGCCAGAGATTGAAAGGGTGCACCACAGCCTTGCTCCCAGATCTCCTCCAGGGGACAGACCCTGAACAATTTTATGTAAATTCTTACGGCACCCCACTAAAGAACTGTACCTAAGGCTGGCCAGGGAAATGAAAACTCTTGAATGGCAGGGGCATAAAATTCAAATGTACCAGGACTTTTCCTAAGACCTGTCAGAACCAAGGTGGGCCTATGCTGATGTTAAAAGTAAATTGTACCACCTAAATATTACAGCATCCCTCTGTTACCCAGCTGTGCTCAGGGTGACTTACATGGGAGAACAGTTAATGTTTAATCATCCCACTAAAGTTGAAATGTTCCTGGCAGATATTGGAGAAGAGAGAAGGGTGGCTGGCCACCTTCGTAACCCAGCTTAGGGTCCATCATGGCAGCCCATGGAAACCAATGCAGAGAAGATGACAGTAGAGGGCCACCTTATCGCAGTGGCATGCAGAATGATGAAACCTGGCAAAAGGTACAACAAGGCCTGTCAAAGAGACATACTAAAATAAATCAGAACTCTAAGGCTTTGCCCCACAGAAACAGATCATGGAGCCACCAGTGACTACAAAATCTTTCTGATGCCAGCAGTTTATCACCAGGGGATGCCCCAGTCAAACTTGGAAACAGATTTGCTGCTTTCAGAGATATGCTCCCTTCAGTGAAAAACTCTCCAAGGCTGTGTCTCAACTGCCCCATGGGGGGGTGGCAAATCTATGGAGGACATCATGACTGACTGGACCCCTCTTTGTCAAGAATGGGCAGACTGCATTGGGAGTAAGGAGCAAGATTTGGGTCCAGAGTCTGTACATTCACTGAGTATTACACGTCAGGGGAGGAGGGAGGTTGGAGAGTGCGAACAGCAGAGGCTGAATGAGCAGGGTCACCACATCAGAGTTATAGGGTCCAGAAGATGCCCTGGAGTGAATTGGAACCCAGACCTTGGCCTGCCATGTTTGGTCTCAATATCCAAGGGCACCACCAATTTAGGTGGGCACGTGGTTCGGGCAGCCCTGGAAGTTCATCCAATTTGAGCGGTGTTATGCAATGCCAGATCCATTAAAAACAAGACTGTAATTATTGCAGGTCTTGTAAATTTGGTGGATCTGGCTTGCATCACTGAGACCTGGCTGGATGAAAACTCTGGCCCTATATTAGAGGCCTCAACTCCAGCCAGATACTCGGTCATCCCTCACTCAAGATTGGATCATGGGGGGGGGGTCACAGTCTGTTTAAAGACTGAATTGGGCCTCACGAGTGTACCAGTTGAGGAGACTCAGTCATTTGAGTGTACTGTGGTAGCAGGTGTAGGTTGTAGGATCGCCCTCATCTACCATCCATCTGGGGATGGAAAATGGTTCCTTCAGGAAGTGGTGAACTTCATCATCAACGTGGCATTTGAGTCTCCCAGGTTGATGATCCTGGGTGATTTTAATACCAGGGTTGATGATGAACTCTCCCAATTTGGACAACACTTGCTCCAGTTGATGACACCCCTGGGCCTTACACAGATAGTTACCACTGCTACCCATAAATATGGTCACTTCCTTGACTTATTCTTCCTCCTGGGGATCGAAGCCTCAGATCTAGGGGTGGAACCAGTTGGATGGTCCGATCACTACACCATGGGGTTCAATTTTAGTGCACCCCCCTCGAAGGCCTACCCCTTTGGAGATGGTCAAGTATCGCCCTTTACGAGATGTTAGCTCTGAAGGCCTGACGGTGGTACTTGACCTATTGATTATTCCGGTGGCAAACAGCGACCCAGAGGACCTCGTGGTGGCATATAATATGGCCATTTCGGTGGCCCTGGATATCATTGCTCCTGTCTGTGTTAAGCCTCTCTCCCTTTGCCCTCAGTCCCCATGGTTTGATGGGACTTTGAGTGAGATGCAGCGATTAGGAAGACGTTTAGAGTGTTGCTGGTGGAGGTCTACCCTTGATGCCAACCACCTTAGACTGATGGACCATTATTAAGCCTATCAATTTGCAATCACCTGTAAGAAGGCAGAGTTCCTGTCTGGGGAGATTGTGGCCACTCAGAATCGACCAGTTCAGATTTTTCAAACTGTGGACAGACTGTGTAACCCAGCCTGTCTGCAAGTCCAGAAAGCATTTTTGCAACTAGAGTGTGATGAACTTGCTCAATTCTTTGTGACTAAGATGGCTGACATCAGGACAGCTCTCCAACCAGAACACTCTATGGGTGTTGCTTCTGATCAATGTTTGGCCACTAGCCTCCAGCTCCTGGAGTACCTTCGACCACCTGGAGCTCATGGATGTCATGAAGATTGTCCAGGGTGCATGCCCTATGTATTGTAGTATGGATCCAGGACCAACTTCCCTGATTTTGAGTTGTATTGACTCCATTGGTCCGGTCCTTCCATGGATAGTATGGTGCTCCTTGGAAACAGGTGAGTTTCCTAGCTCCCTGAAGGAGGCGGTGGTAACACCCCTCCTGAAGAAAGCTTCTTTGGACCCAAACTGCCATGTGAACTACAGACCAATCTCTAACCTTCCCTTATTAGGGAAGGTGGTTGAGAAGGTAGTGACCATACAGCTGGAGAGCCATTTCACCATCCATGACATCTATGAACCTCTCCAGTCCGGTTTCCGAAAGAGGGACAGTACTGAGACAGCTCTGGTTCGGGTGCTCAAAGATCTCCTGATGGCTAGAGATTGGAAGAATCGTTCCATCTTGGTTGTTCTAGATCTCTCATCAGCGTTTGTCACTGTGGGCCATGGGGTTCTGCTCGGCCATCTAAGGTTCATCTGTGGTCTGTCAGGTACAGTCCTCAGGTGGTTTACATCTTTCCTCACCAGAAGAATTCAGAGGGTGGTGTCTGGGATTTATTCCTTGGATCCAATCCCCCTGTCATATGGGGTTCCTCAGGGATCATTGTTGTCCCCCATGTTGTTCGCAATGTATATGCTGCCCCTCCGAAACATTGTAAGGAGGTATGGGCCGAGGTTTAACTGCTATGCTGAGGATACCCAGCTCTACCTTTCTTTTGCACCCAACCAGGATGGAGCTGTCTCAGTCTTTAACAACTGCCTCACAGAAATCCAGGAGTGGATGGATTCGAGCTGGTTGAAATTGAACTCGGGAAAGACTGAAGTGCTGGTTGTGGACCCAGGGCACCTGATAGGGGGGTCAGGGGTAGGTTTGTCCTTGGGGCTATTTCTTGGGGGCTTTTCACTCCCAGCCTCTGAACAAGTGTGAAACCTGGGGGTAATTTTTGATGAAGGGCTGACGTTGCATTCACAGGTGTCAGCCATCGTCAAAACCTCTTTTTACCATCTAAAGAATATCTCCAGGATTAAGCACCTTGTTCCATCCAGTGATCTTCCCATGTTAATTCATGCCTTTGTGTCCTCACACTTGGTTTATTGCAACTCCCTGTACCTAGGGCTTCCTGGGGTGGTAATCTACTTTTTGCAGCTAGTGCAGAATGCAGCAGCCCGGCTTTTGATAGGAACTTTCCAGTCCTGCCATATTTCTCCGGTGCTGCACGGTCTACACTGGCTGCTGGTACAGTGGTGGATTACCTTTAAAGTCAGTCTTCTGACTTATAAAGCCCTACACAGACAGGGTCCCAACTTCCAGAAAGAGCTTCTGGTACCTTACCACCCTGGGCGATCGTGCCCCTCAGCTGGTGAGGGGTTGCTAGAGATTTCAATGGTGTGTTTAAAATATTGTGGGGCCCGGCAGTTATACACGCAGCCCCATCCCTTTGGAATTCTCTACCCTGCCAGTTATGTGAGTGCGTGACCGTGGAGGGATTTAAACAAGCTTTGAAAACCCATCTCTGGCACCAAGCATTTGGTGACCTATTGGATGTATTTATTTTAATTTTAGATGCTTTTTGTCTTATTCAACTAAGCTGCTGTGATATTTGATAGGATTTTAAACTCTGTTAGGCACCTTGGTTTTGGAAAGGCACCATAAAAATAAAGTTTTATTATTTTTTTATCATTATTTTTCCCTGGCTGTCATGTCGGGTATACTGGAAGAGGCGAACTAGCAGGGTCCCGAAACTTGCCTGGTTTAGGTTCTTAAATCTTTTCTACAGGGGACTAAGGTCATACTGTATGGGAAAACACTCCAGTGTCCTCGCATTGCTGCAGGAACATTAATTGATGTTCTGCTTTTGCCTAGGGATATATGCCCACGTGGAGCACCATGCAGCAAGCTTATGTCGTAGTGATTGAGAGCGTGCCTATTGTGTTCTTCCTTGAGCACATCTGTACCACTCGGCATGCATCGCACCTTTAGGCTACCAGCATTGGCTCTTGAGGGTGTTAAAGTTTTAGTTTAATATGTTTGAGCTTATGCAAGTTGTTTGCATAAGACCTGGTCCTGTTTGTTACTTTTTCTCATATCACCTGAACAGTGGCTGCTGCCGTAGTCAAGTAAAGGGGAAACTACATTCATAGATATGAGTCACAGATCAAAACACCACTGGGGCACAAGTTCTTAACAGAACTTCACTCAGACAGCTGTTAGGCTATTGATTCAAACCTGCTCCCTGCAGCTTGGTGCAAATCAGCCTTGTACCCTCTCCTACCAAGGAGAAATGGATGGCGACCAGTTGATTGTGCTGCTCGTCCCCATACTAATACAATAATGAGTCACAAATGCCAGATGGTATGGGATACGCTTTTACAAACTACACAGGGAAAGATGTTGAATGTGCACCCCCTCTCCCTGTTTTCCCATCTCATGTGCCGGTTACACAAAATGAGGGTCTAAGGGGCTGGAATAGTGGAACACCCCATTTGTACAGCAAGTTGCAGCTGTAAGAGGCAGTTGTTTCCACACTCAACCTTGAATCCCTCCCCCCCCCTTCCCATAAAAGTGGCAGCAGCATCAAAATGCATGGCACCAATCCCAAGCTGATAGGTTATAAAGATGACAATCACCCTAGACTAAGGGGCCGGGGTGCTCATCACCCCACTTTTTCCTCCAAGTGTTGGGTCACCCACAAAGTAGGGGCCAAAAGCCTAATTTAGAAGGTATTTACTGAGACCTAGTTATGGGTCTGTGTTCTTAAACCTGTTGCTCACTGTAATACTGTTTGTTGTGTTTGCCCCGAAGGGCTCTCCATGTCCTTGGCATCTCCGAGTTGGATGTGCTGGGCAGCATTGGACAGTACCTATCAACGTGGTTCTATTGAATTATTTGTCCCTAATAGAGGGCACTAGAATCACAATTGTAGGGCTGGAATGTAGCAAGGGGATTGTGTATGGGTAATTTCAAGCTGCACACTTTCGTGTAACCCCCCCCACTGAGTGCTACCTGGTACATCAGGAGCTACTGTTCAGGGATGTATGTTGCAGCTAGTGGGTTCTCTAGGCCAAGTGTCACACCTAATATAGCAGTACTTAAAGATCTATGCTCATCAGGGGTTGGTTTCCTGCTAAATGACTCTCCCCTCAGGTTCCCAAAACTCTCTTATAGATAGCTAGGGGGCAATCACAGCCACCTCCTGGAATGTGAGGGACTTAATGACACTCATAGAGAGGAAAATGATTTTGGCTAGGCTTAAGAAACTAAACACACAAATTTTATACAGGAAACCAAACTATCCAGCCAAGAAGCTTCTAAGTTAGTCAGAGAATAGGTGGGGGTGGGAGATGCAGAGTGTTTTTGGGACAACCAGATTTGGGGTCTCCATTCTTGATCATAAAAACCTGCACTGGGACCTACTAAACAGCACGAAGGATGGGGAGGGGCACTGGGTAATGGCTAAAGTAGCCACCCCCATGGGGAAGTTGGTTTTGGTTAATACTTCTGCTCCAAATGAGGATACCCCAGACTTTTTTCATATTTCCCAGACCCTGTCCAACTTTGCAGAAGATGATTTGGAGATCATATGGGGGGGGGTTGAACCTGTCACGGGATCACTTTCTGGACAGATTGAATTCTAGGCCAGAACCACATACTAAATCTTTGCAGGCTCTTAAAGCTGTAATTGCCCTTCATAGGCTACATGACATTTAGAGACTTCAGCACATAACAGATAGGGACTATACTTATTTTTTGGCAGCCCACCAAATGGCAAGCAGACTTGATTACTGGCTCACTTCCCCCTGGATCTCCAAGAATATACTGGCATCTAAAATTACCCCTCTGTACTTGTCTGACCATGCCCCTCTGACCATGGCTCTAATGGGTGGACCACATAATAAGAAATCCCAGGCATGGAGACTAGATCCCCTCCTGCTGCAAGATGTAGACTTCAAATCCTAGGTGGTGACAGAAACAAATAACTACTTTGTGGACAACCCTCCAGGTTCTGCACCCTCATCAACCATATGGGAAGCCTTCAAGGCAAACTTAAGGGGCAAAATAATCAGTTATGCCTCATATGGCCGGAAGCAGATGGAGAAAGAGGCAGTTGAGCTGGAAAAATAGCTGGCTGAAAAAAAGCTGTGTAGAAACTCAATCCTGGTTCCCTAATCTCCCAGACCCTAGTCTACGAGATTGTTCATTTAAGAATGTGGTTAAACAATTTGGCTACTAGAAAGGTGGAACTACAAATCCAGAAACTACACCATAAATACTGGGCCTCAGAAGAAAAATCAGGCAAACTTTTGGCTTTCTGCTTGAAAAAGTGACAGGCTGAAAGGCGTATAACCCAGCTGCAAGACTCGAAAGGGGAAATCCAATCCTCTGAAGCAGGGATCAGTCAGGCCATGGCAGAATTCTACAAGTCACTGTATAGTACACATATCAATTGGGACCCCCAGAAATAGAGTGACTTCATAACACCCCTGAACTTGTCCAAACTCTCCAGCTCACAATGAGAGATGTAGAACAAACCCCTGTCTAAAGAGGAGATCAGAATGTCCATATCCTCAATGGCTCCTCACAAAGCCTCTTGTGCAGATGGCTACCCAGCTGACCTGTACAAGCTGGTCCAAGAATCAATTTCCTTCCCTCCATTAGACATGCTACAGGAGGCCTTGCAAAAAGAGAAACTACTGGACACTTTGAGGGAGGCCATTAGAAGGGGAAAAAATTCCTCCCTACCCGCCAACTACAGGCCCATCTCCCTGATCAACACTGATACCAAAATCTTGGCTAAAGTGCTGGCTGCCAGAATGGAAGAAGTACTCCCAGGCCTGGTCCACCCCTCACAGATGGGCTTTGTAAAGTGTCCTGTAAGTGCAGATCATTTGCGTGCATTAGTCACTCTGATGCAGGGTGCAGCACTGGCTCCCACTCCTACTGCAGCTATTTCTGTGGATTTTGAACAAGCTTTCAACTCAGTGGAATGGGAGTTCTTGCATGCTACCCTGCAACATCCAAATTTCATCCCCTACTTTAGAGGCTGGGTCTGGGCATTATATAATCACCCTGCTGTTAGGATCCTTACAAACCAGTCCCTCTCGCACCTTTTTACCCTCCACAGGGGGACCAGACAGTGGTGTCCTCTCTCTCCCATGCTTTTTTCCTAGTGATTGAAGCACTAGCATGTGCACTCAGAACACATCCAGATGTGCAGGGCCTGGAGGTAGAAGGCATCACAACCCACACACTCTTGTATGCTGATGATTGTTTAATCCTAACTCAGGACTTGCAAAATATCACGCCTCATATAATGAATCTCTTGGACTCCTTCATAAAATATGTGGCCTCCACATTAAATATAGGGAAAACAGAAGTGCTCCCACTAAATTCCTATGCCCTGCTGATCTTGATTGCTGGCATAGGACTGGCCTGGGTGAAAGACCACATACAGTACTTGGGAGTCCTACTTCATCCAAAATTCAGACCCCTATGGACAGGAATCTCTCACCCCTGTTAGTTCAGCTCCATGCAGAAGTACAAAGATGGAAGCATTTAAATCTATCTATGCCAGGGAAAACAGCGGCTATAAAGTTAATGATAGTATCAAGAAACATAGATGTTGATGACAGGAGGAGACCGCTAGGTCCAACTAGTCTGCCCATTTGTTTTAGACCTATTTTGATACTCTAGTTGCCCTTTGTAATCAGGGCTCCCTTGTGTCTATCCCATGCATTCTTGAATCCCCCCACAGTGTTTACCCCCACAACCTCTTGGGGCAGGCTGTTCTATGCATCCACCACCCTTTCTGTGAAGAAAAACTTCCTGGTGTTGGTAGAGAACCTCTCTCCTTGCAGCCTGAGGTCATGTGCCCTGGTTCTGGAGCTCTTCTTGAAGTGAAAAAGTTCCTGTGCCTGTATCTTGTTAATGCCTTTTATGTACTTGAATGTTTCAGTCATGTCCCGGCTCTCTCTTCTCTGCTCCAGGGAGTACATATTCAGTTCCCTAAGTCTTTCCTCATAGGACATGTACTGCAGACCCTGAATCATTCTTGTTGCCTTTCTCTGTACTGTTTCCACCCAGTCAATGTCCTTCCTGAGGTGTGGCCTCCAGAATTGGACTCCGTATTCTAGGTGAGGCCTGACCAGCGATCTGTACAGTGGTAGTACCACCTCTCTCTTCCTGCTCATGATTCCCCTCCCAATGCAGCCCAGCATTCTGTTGGCCTTCATTGTTGCCTTCCCATACTGCTTACTAACCTTCAAGTCATCTGAGATTATGATTCCCAGATCTCATTCCTGGTTTGAGGCTGCCAGTCTTTGACCTCCTAGGCAATACTCTTTTCTTGGATTTGTCTTTCCTATGTACACGACCTTGCAAGTTTTGGCATTAAATCTCAGCTGCCACACTCCAGACCATTCTTCTAGTTTCTTGAGGTCAGCTTCCGTCTTGCTCACTCTTTCTGGAGTGTCCATCCAGCTACATATCTTGGTGTCATCTGCGAACAGACACACCTTCCCTTCCAGTCCATCAGTGATGTCTATTATAAAAACATCGAAGAGCACAGGCCCTAGAACAGAGCCCTGGGGCACCCCGCTGGTCACCTTCCCTTCCGTTGATTGCGTTCCATTAACCTGTACCCTCTGGGTTCTGACTTGTAACCAGTTTTGTACCCATCTGACTACTTCTGGACCAACCGCTGTGTGGTCAAGCTTCTTTATTAGCCTTCTGTGTGGAACCAAGTCAAAGGCCTTACTAAAGTCTAAGTAGACCACATTTACTGCCCCACCATTGTCCACTATTTTTGTAGCATAGCCAAAAAACTTGAGCAGATTTGTCTGGCATAACCTACCTGCTGTGTAACAGTGCTGTTAAGGGTCTTGTTGGCTGCTAGTTTCAAGGAATGCCTTGATTCTCTGCTTGAGTAGTGTCTCCATTAGTTTCCCTACTACAGACGTGAGGCTCACCAGTCTGTAATTACTAGCCTATTCGCAACTGCCTGATTTGTGAAGTGGAACCACTACTGCCTTTTTCCATTCTTCGGGTTCCACACAGCTCTTCAAGGATTTTGTGAATAGAAGTTCCAGAGGTGCTGCTAATTCTGCCCCTAGTTCCTTAAGGATTCTTAAGGATTCTTATATCTAATGGCTCACTTGCCACTAGAAGTTCAAAATAAATGACTTCAAAAGTAGACTCCCTGGTAATGTAACTTCTTGTGGGGCACTACAATTCCTTGATATAGCAGGGCTAAATTGAAAGCACCCTGGAATAAAGGTGAATGAGGGCTTCCTAACTTTCAGCTCTATGCTTTGGCCTTCTCTGTAGATAGAACATGCAGAGGATTCCAAGAGCTGGTGTGTAACAGGCTAGCATGGTGTGACATACAGCAGGAGTTATTTGGAGGGATGGACATCTCTTCGTTGAGATATTGGAAAGTAATTCAGGATGCATTTAGATCATGGTAAAAGGTAGGACAGATAACAAACTCATGCCTTAACCCAGGCACTCTGGCTTATTTGTGGAACAGCTCCAGCTGGTTGATAGAACATAAACCCATTAACCGGTCAGGATGGAGGGATAAAAACATACTTAGGGTTAAAGACATTTTTATGCAGGATGGACAAGGCATTGACTCCTTCACTTCACTAAATGAGAGGATCACCTGCCACAACAGGATTTTTGGAAGTATGTGCAAGTAAGACATGTCTGCAACAGCAGACTCCAAAAACCCTGCAATTGTAATACATGCACCCGGAAAGGTAGTAACCAATGTCCCCCGCTGCCCCTGGCCAAGTGGTCTCAACAGAAGAAGGGCCTAGCAGGAATCATATACAAGATGTTGCAAGATGTAGCAGCTGACCCTACCAGCAGAGCCAAGGCCAAATGACAAGAGTTTCTTGGTATACCCATATCTGATAGAGAATTGACCTCACATTGGTCAGCAGCAAAAAGAGCCTGTCTGGACCCTCACAGCCTTTTGATACAAAATAAGATAAAGCACCTGTGATACTACACCCCTCCCAACTGAGAGCCATGGGTCTGCTCTTGCCCAATATATGCTGAAGGTGTGGTACACAGGGGGATGACCATCTCCATATTTTATGGCAATGCCCTCCAATTTGGCCCTTATGGGATGGGTTTATTTTATGCTGCTCCAAAATACTCAGCAGACCATTACCTAATATCACTTCATTATGGCTACTAGGAATCCCCTCAGAGGTATTGAAAGTGCCATACTAAACCAGACTGTGGCTACTTCAAGCTTCGGTGGAGGTTAAGAGGGCCCTTCTCAGGCGATGGCGATCCCCTATGATTCCTGTGTTTCAAGAGTGGGTTATGGCCATGGAAAAACTAGTCAATTTCTCCAAGCTATCTCATTTCACTGCAGGGTCCACCCATATTTATAGGATAAGGTGGACCCCTTTCAAAACATATATTGTGGCCAGAAGCAGACCCCCCCAGATCAGGGCAGAGTAAAGACTTATTAAAACTTCCTTGAAACTCCCAGAGATAGGTGTCATACTGTACTTCTGTGCAAAGTAAATCCCCACCCTGTTCCACTCCCAACACCAGAAGAAATCTATCTTTTGATTTAACAGTTATGTATATGCACATAGGTAGAATTCTCTGAAGCAGACTCCTCCCTGTTGTTTCTCTTCATAGGAGGCAGACCAAATTGGATTCCAGTAGGATGTCAATACAGGCCTTCTCTATGCCAATAAAATGCCACTTATGGGAGGCAGGGTCCATTGCCTTTAAGACATGGACAGCAGTAGTCTACTCCATATTCCTGCATGTTAGGGCTCTTATGTGGTCACCCACCTTCTCCTTTAATTTTCTTTTCATGCGGCCAACATAAAAACATGAACTAGAACATGTTGCCAAGTGCACAACGAGTTGTTTCACAACTGATAAACCTGGCTATGTGAAGATCTCCTGATATAGATATCAGAGTCATAGGGGTTAAAACACCTACTGGGGTGTTTATGAAATAATTAGCATGGAGTTTCTGGTTTTCTTAATATGAAATTTAAAACATGTTATTTATTATTTCAACAATTTACAGAGTTAAGTATTATGAATTTTGTTGGTGCTATAAAGCATAATTCAACACATAGGTAATACAGTTGTTTCATGAAATGAGAAATTAATATTGTTAATTCAATGAATGTGCAAAGATTGAATGAGTTTTTTCTCTCTCTCTCTCTCTCTCTCTCTCTCTCTCTCTCATAGAGTGTATTACTAAATCCCATTGAAAAAGCCTATATCTCTAGGGGAAACATTGGGATACTTTTTACAACAAAAGATGAAATTCTAAGGAAGGAACTTCCAGTTGTTTGTGTGGCTTTAGTTCAAAAGCACAGCACACACAGATAGGAACTATACGTAGTTTTTGGCAGCCCACCAAATATTGAGCAGAGTTGATTACTGGCTCACCTCCGCCTGGATCTCCAAGAATATAGTGGCATCTAAAATTACCCCTCTGTACTTGTCTGACCATGCCCCTCTGACTGTGGCTGTAATGGGTGGACCACATAACAAGAAATCCCAGGCATGGGGACTAGATCCCCTCCTGCTGCAAGATGCAGACTTCAAATCCTGGGTGGTGACAGAAACAAATAACTACTTTGTGAACAACCCCCCAGGTTCTGCACCCTCATCAACCATATGGGAAGCCTTCAAGGCAAACTTAAGGGGAAAATAATCAGTTAGGCCTCATATAGCCGGAAGCAGATGGAGAAAGAGGCAGTTGAGCTGGAAAAATAGCTGGCTGAAAAATAAGCTGTGTAGAAACTCAATCCTGGTTCCCTAATTTCCCAGACCCTAGTCTATGAGATTGTTCATTTAAGAATGTGGTTAAACAATTTGGCTACTAGAAAGGTGGAACTACAAATCCAAAAACTACACCACAAATACTGGGCCTCAGAGGAGAAATAAGACAAACTTGTGACTTTCCACTTGAAAAAGTGACAGGCTGAGAGGCATATAACCAAGCTGCAAAACTTGAAAGGGGAACTTCAATCCTCTGAAGCAGGGATCAATCAGGCCATGGCAGAATTCTACAAGTCACTGTACAGCTGCACCTGAGGCAGTGACTGGAAGGCTACCTGGTATTAGCTTGATAAAATGCACTGTGCAGCATATTCGGCAACAGGAGCATGGCTGTCCTACAACTCCTACCACAGTGGAGGACCTTATTATCCCCCCTGAATTCTCTATTCTGAGCTCTGGTGGACAGTTTCTACTGTATGACAGTGGGCAGGAGAAAGACTGAGTGCTATTGTTTTCAACAGAAAACAATCTGCAATTTTTGAAGGAATGTGGGGACTGGATGCTTGATGGCACATTCAAGTCCTGTCCAGCATTATTCGATCAATTGTACTCTGTGCACGGTATTCGTTCAGGAATGCTTTTAACAGCAGATTATGCTTTAATGAGTTCCCGCAAAACAACATCTTATGAGAGAGTATTTTCTAAGATTAGAACACTCGTTACTAACTCTTGCCCATCAAATTCTATCATGGATTTTGAGCAGGCATCATGGAAAGCATTTACCAATGTTTTCCCAGAAACACAACTTCGTGGTTGCTTTTTCCATTTTGCACAAGCTGTGTGGAGGAAAATCCAGCAGCATCCCGAGGTGGAAAACAGGTATTGCAATGACCCGGACTTTGCACTGCACTTACGAATGCTGTTATCATTGGCATTTGTGCTGCCTACTGATGTTATAAAGAAATTTGAAGAAATGAAAGAAATGGATTTTTTTGCAACACATGAAGAGTTGTTACAGCCAGTGCTTGACTACTTCGAAGACACCTGGCTTGGGTGACCGAGAGGCAGAACGGGGTGCAGAACAGCACATTTCCCAATACATCAATGGAACTATTATGCTACTACTCATATGGGGTTAGCAAGAACTAACAACAGCGTTGAGGGATGGCACAGGGGATTCAACTGTAGGCTAGGCGCATGTCATCTGAGCATTTGGAAACTGATCAATGGTCTAAGAGAAGAACAAAAGCTTTGTGAGATTAAAATGTAGCAGCTAATTTCTGGTGCTGCATCTACTGGCACTAAAAGAAAGTACAAGGATCAGAATATTTCTATAGCTGCAATTGTGGATCAATACGAGTCCCGTACTAATTACAAATATTTGAAAGGATTAGCCTACAATTTTCATTTTAAGCAGTGAAGAAGAAATGTGATTGCAATTTGCAGACAGAAGAAGTCTAGAAGACAGAAATGAGCGAAGTGCAGTGAAGTGCTGTGAAGATTCGAAAGAAAGAAATAAAGGTTTTCCTGACTTTGCCATTTTTTTTTAAATTGTGAAGGTTGCTGTTTTGATGCTTCAGAACCTTGCCAGTTTGTTCAGTATTAAATAGGCTTTTTAGAGTCGTTCGGTTTGCTCAGTATTAAATTGTCACCAAGAGTTTGATGAAATTGCTGCATTTAAATCAGCTTTCGTTTTGATTGTTATTAGGCTTTTTCAAGTCATTGGGTTATTTGTGGAAGGGAGAACAAGAGCACGCTGGAAGGCGACCGCGGGGAGCACAATCTGATGTGCTGTTTTAACAAGCGCTGTTTTGTACTGTCGCCTTTACTGTGGTCGCCGACATGTAATCGCCCAAATCAATGTCGCGATTTTAAAGTTGCTATTTTTGCATAGAACCGGTATTGCAGCTGTTTTATGAAATGAGAAATTAATATTGTTAATTCAATGAATATGCAAAGATTGAATGAGTTTTGTTCTATTTCTTATAGAGTGTATTACTAAATCCCCTTGAAAAAGCTTATATCTCTAGGTGAAACATTGGGATACTTTTTACAACAAAAGATTAAATTCTAAGGAAGGAACTTCTAGTTGTTTGTGTGGCTTTAGTTCAAAAGCTCAGCACACACAGATTTTTCACATAGGACAAGGTCATTCGGACCTTCAGCGGAGGTGCATGACATTTTTTTGTCATTTACCAGGAGCATTGCAATATTTTCAGTGGGGGCCCCGAACTGCTGCATCTTGTCAGGTGGAACAGTGTGTTTGGGGAGGTAGAGACCTGGGATGTACTGCAGCCATCATCAAGGAGGTGCTGTGGCCAGTTTTCCTTGTTCCTCCCATCCTCATGGGGACATTGCCTATGTGGCCATCAAGGTAGTCCAGCACATGCCCGTGTGCATGTTTCCCCACCAATGGGAAAGATGACCCCACCCTCTTTTCTTCCCACCAGCCGCAATACCACCAGTAGTCACCCAGATCAGCCTGGGAGTGGGTCCCAGGGTGGTAGCCTGGGTTGCAAACTGGCTGCACAACAGGACACAGAAGGTAATAGTGAGTGGAACACATTCCGAAGAAAGGGGGGTCACTAGTGGAGTACCTCAGGGCTCAGTACTGGGTCCAGTCCTCTTTAACATCTTTATAGGGGACATTGCAGAGGGTCTGTAGGGAAAGGTATGCCTCTTTGCAGATGATACAAAGATCTGTAACAGAGTTGATACACAAGGGAGGTAGAAAGGATGAGAAGGGACTTGGCAAGGTTGGAGGAATGGTCAGACATATGGCAACTTAGATTCAATGCAAAGAAGTGCAAAGTAATGCACCTGGGAAACAAAATCCCAGGACAAGAGTACACAATAGCAGGGGAGGTACTAACAACAACAAAAATGGAACGGGACTTTGGGTAGTCATATCAGATGATCTAAAGGTTGGTAAGCAATGAGAGAAGTCAGTAAGGAGAGCCAGGGGGATACTGGGATGCATAGGAAGGGGCATCACAAGTAGAAAAAGGGAAGTGGTTATCCCTCTGTACAGACAGTTGGTGAGACCCCATCTGGAGTACTGTGTGCAGTTTTGGAGACCTCATTTACGCAAGGACATAGACAGGATGGAAGCAGTCCAGAGGAGGGCAACTAAAATGGCACAGGGCCTGCATCAGAAACCATATGAAAAGAGATTGAGAGAGCTTAATATGTATACCCTTGATGAAAGGAGGGAGAGGGGGGACATGATAGAAACATTCAAGTACCTGAAGGGAATCAACAAAGTCCAGGAGGGTAGCATCTTTCAGAAAAAGAGATGTGTAAGAACAAGGGGACACAATTCAAAGATAGAGGTGGGTCGGCTCAGTGGTAATGTGAGGAAATTTTTTTTCATGGAGAGAGTGGTGGATGCGTGGAACTGCCTTCCTGGGGATGTTGTTGGGGCTAAAACAGTGGGGGAATTCAAACATGCATGGGATAGACACAAGGCAATTGTAGTGGGGGTGGCAGGAAGTAGGCTGTTGGTTAACTAGAATCTGCAGCTTATCCAGTAGGTAGGGAAATGGGCACACTGGGTGGGCCAAGTGGTCCTTATCTGCCGTCAAAGTTTATGTTTCTATGTTTCTAGGTGGCAACATCATGGCAGAGGATGGAACCCTCCCTCCCCAGAGGAGGACAGCATTCTCTGGAATGCTTAATCCTCCTCCCCAGTGCTGGCTGCCTATGACTCAAGCTTGTTTCTGAACTCAGGTCACTGGCATCTCAAGCAGTAGAGATACCACTGCACCTACAGGCTGGCTCAGTTGTAGACTTTCTGTATACAAACCCCTGAATAACCCCTTTCCTAAAAGTGACCTACCAAGTCTGCTGCATTGGCTACAAAATCCTACTTATGACTGAAGTTCATGCAGAATTGCAAAAACTGACTTTCAGTGATATTTTTGATAGTGTGGCAGGGATGGCAGGAACTAGCAAGCAAAAAGGCATTACAATCAGTTGGCTTCCAATAAAGATCGGTATCTTCCCCCAAACAATTCTTAGAAATAATGATATCCAAGAAAGATGACCTCATTATATGGTAGCATGATGGATAAATTGGGGTTACTAGTCTCCAAGAAGTCAACAAAACTAGTTAGCTCCAATGCTGCTCCCTGCCACACCATCAAAAAATCATCTCTATAACTCTGTAAGAGAGTGATGGAAGGCAGAAAAGTGTTAACCTCCTCATTATAGACCACACATTTCTCTCACAGTCCTAAATAGTGATTTGCAAAATTCAGGACACAAGTGGCTCCAATTGTCTTGCCACTCACTTGGAGGAAAAGCCTCTCATGAAACAAGCTGTTTAATTCCAGCACAAACCTGGAGAGTTCTTGCAAAAATTCTGTGGGTGGTTGCCTGCCTGGTGGTCTGCCATCCAAAGGAGTACTCAGAGCATACAGACCCTCACAATGAGGTATGTTGGTATAGAGGGCCTCCACACTGAGGGTGATCAAAATGTGCTACCCTCAATGTGGAGATCCTCCAGCAAAACAAGCACCTCATTTCTGTCCTTGAGATATAATCTCAGGGCACCAAGAGTTTGATGAGGTTCCATGAGGGAGTCAATGCCAGATATTATGGGGCAGCCATTGGGCTGCCTCCAAACTTTTGTGCACCTTGGCCAACATTTATACCAACTGGCACACAGGATGGTCCTTATTAAGGAAATTCCTTAGTGTTACCATCAGTCCACCGCTCCATATAAGATCTAGACAGCTAATCATCAATAGTTGCTTGGAAACCATTTCTGAGATATCAGGGCAAGAGGCGACTCACCCACATACTTGTTAGTGTTCATTAACACAATTCCACCCATTGTCCACAGCTCTTATGGTAATTAAGGGTTCCTTTCTGAGTTTTTCCAAGGCTTCAAACTCGGCACTATTCATATTAATAAGGTCTAAAGTCATTGGAAACAAGCACTGCCAAGTCCCGTTCATATGGCTTGGTAAAGACTCATACAGCTGGGTTCATGCGTGGAACAAAAGTAGATTGAGGGCAAAAGTGGTTAAGAGAGAACTGTTTTTCTCCTGGTAGCAGAATCAGACAAATAAAGGAAGCCTGACTGGTCATCCGTTCTGTACTGTCCACAATGTGCGGTGGTGCCACTTCCCTACGCATTGTGTCCTCGTTGGAATAAATGCACTTTCGATTCAATGTACATGCAAATTTCATGCAAGTCAGTGACTGCTCTATTAATTTCAAGCCCTTGTTTAAGCCTGCTAGTTCTAATTCTCTGAGGGTCCTTGAAGAAATATAACATTAGCCCTTATTGATGAAACCTGTTCCAATTCTGACACCTCCCTGCCTCTTGTTTATTGAATTGTGTCTTGCCTCTGTAATCTTGACCTTCCCAATCTTGCCTTGCCCTCTTTCTGAGAGAGGGATAATGTACTGACACTGTTATGATTTAGTGGTGTTATTTTTGCATTTGTTTCCTATACAGGTAGAGATGCATTTCAAGCAGCTTGGATTTGTTGCAGCATTTAGCATCAAGTTTGCTGTTACACTGTTTTAGTTTTTAACTGTTCTGTAACTTTTCACCATTTGTATTATGGTGTTTGCCCCCTATGTGCATTTGCCTTTAAGATGCTGTGTAAAAATAAGGTGGCACTAGGGGGCAAACATGTCTCTCGACAAAGCACATAGTGTGAAACGTCAAGGCACTGGTGAAGGGTTGGCATACTGCTTCACTTGTTACTGAATTAAATCAACCTTTCAGACTTAAGATAAGGTTGATTGGGGGAGTATAGATGTTGTATTCTCAGGATTCCAGCTTTCTCCAAGGGCCAGTGTACTGTCTTACCATCTAATTTGAACATTGAGTTATGCCACTGGGGCATCCAGAGAGGAGAAGCATGAGACATGTCCTTTAACTACATGAGAGAAATAAACAGGACAGGCACAGAGGAACTGTTCAAGGGAAGGGGAGGGAGAGACACTCGGGGTCATGACATCAGATTGGAGGGTAGAAGGTTTAAGAGGGAAATGAGGAGGCGTTTATTTACAGAAAGGGTGATAGTAGAATGGAACACACTTCTAGCAGAGGTGGTGGCCTGTAAAACAGTGGAATGCTTCAAGAGGGGCTGGGATTGGGCAAAAGGGAGGGTCATAGGAGGGGGTGTTAGGCTGGGAGGGGCAGCTGCAGAGTAGGGGTGCTAGTTGCAAAATTGAGCACTCGACAGACCAGATGGCCATTTTCTGCTGGCAGTTTTGTACAGTAGGTTCGTATGTTCGTATGAGACAGCTTCAGGGCTTCTGTTACCTTTCTCAAGTAAGTAAGTGAATGACTAAGCACAGGGTGATGGCTGGCAGCCTGAGGTATTTTAGAGTATAGGAAGATTAGTGGAAAGTGTGGCTTGGTGCATTGTCCCTTGGTGGCTACCCATAGAGGAATGCTAATTTTTTTTAGGGGAGATTCATTTAGTCACTTGTTTTACTAAAAATGCCATGTGGTAATATGGAAAGTTAGGAAGCTCTCTTTGACCTCTTTGGGGAGGAAAGTATAGCACAGTGGTTTAAGGCTCTGAGCTGAAAATCTGGAGACCTGGGTTTGAATTCCACAGCCCACATCTTGCATACTGCGTGACCTTGAGCAAGTCACTTAACTTTCCTGTGCTCCCAGGTTGCACTTGTACATAAGCTTTCAGTTTAATGTGTCTCACCTGGTTAAACAATTAAAAAAAAAAAAAAAGACCAATGCTTATGAAATTTGCCTTGACTGAATCAAGGGGGTCTCCCCCAGAGAAAGCTGCCCATCATTTTATTGAGTCTGTTGAACCATTTCCCCCAGGGATACATACGAGGAGGTGGGCTAGTAAGTGGAGGACTTTGGGTGTGAGCATAATTTTAATTGCAGCTATTTTTCCAGTAAAGGAGAACTGAAGTACTTTCTACCTCTCTATATCCACTCTCAGGGAATCTAATAAGGATGAGAAGTTTGTTCTGCATATGTCTGTGAGTGAGAGGGTAATTTTGATCCCTAAATAGGCGATAATATTGTCAGTCAATTTCCATCCTGTATCATGAAAGAGATTTTGGATACTGCTAGCATTTAGAGGAAGGATTTCAAATTTGATATGGTTAATGCAAAGACCATGGACTTTAGAAAAGGTATGAAGTAAATGCTAAAGAGAAGTGATGGGCTGTGGTGCACTGGACAGTAGAATAAAGAGATCGTCAGTGTAGGAAAAGGAAGTATAGTCTGCCTCTTTGACAATAAGTCCTTTACTATTCTCCTCCATTTTAAATGCCAAGGCGAGGGGTTCTATAGCCAAGAGGAATAACTGAGAGGACAAATGGCACCCTTGTCATGTTCCCCTGAACAACTGAAAGGGAGAGGATAGAGTACTGTTAATCAAGACCCTAGCAGTAGGTAAACTGTACAAGGTTGTGACATCTGGCATGAAGTAGGGGCCTATACATATTTGCTGCATAACTATGATCAGATATGACCAGTGGACCAAATCAAATGCCTTCTCGAAGTTGATAGTAAGAGCAGCAGCTGGGGTAGAACACAATATTGCTATGTGGTGTAGGTTGAAGAGGACTTTAAGATGATCTGAACTTAGTCTACCCTTTACAAAACCTACTTACAATGAATGTATTAGCAGAAGGACAGCTGTCTCCAGTTTGCTGGCCAAAATGTTAGCTAATATTTTGGTATCCCATTGATAAGAGAGATTGGGCGGTAGCTACCAGGCAAGATAGAATCTTTTCCTTTTTTAGGGACAGTTATCATTGCTTCTCTTAATGTCAGAGGGAGAGATTGACGCTGGAGAGAATGGAGAAAGACCCAAGGAAGCAGAGAATGATAGTGTTATGTAGGTCTTGGCAAAAGTCAATAAGAAACCCATCTTTGCCTGTTTATTTATTTTATTCACATCTAGTATGGTTGGTCTGTACCTGAGATGTAGACATTTGAGGGAAAGCTAAGGAGTCCATGAAGGAGGTAATGAGCACATGGCAGGGGTGGGATGCAGAGGAGTATATCTGTGCATAGACAGTTTTAATTATGTTATTAATTTCCTCACATTTAGTGCCCAAAGTCCTTTGGGGGTTATGCAGGCCATGGACGTACCTTTCAGTCTGGAGTTTGTGCAGTCTATAAGCTAAGATTTTGCATGATCTCTCTCTCCGCTCCCAATATTTATGTTGTGTGCAGAATAAGGCTAAGTCTGCCTTTCTGGGACAATGGGTGTTAAGCTTTGTACATACAGCCATTATTTCTGAGGTATCTTCCCTGAGGGTCGCTTTGTGTTTTTCCTCTAGACCCATTAATATGGCTTCCAGTTCTCAGACTTTGAGTTCCCTTAGTCTCCTTCTATGTGTTGTATAACCTATCATGCAGCTTTTGGGGAATAATTTTAGCAGTTCCCAGATTGTGTCATCTGTCACTGATCCATTATCCTTAACGGCCAGGAATTCCATAATTTTGGAGTGGGTCCAGGGAATAAATTTCAGGTCTCAAAGCAAGAGAGGATCTAGGCACCAAGAAGAGGATTTGTGGAATAGGGGCCCGAAAGCAAATACATTGATAAAGGGGCATGGTCAGAAATTACTATTGGAAGAATTCTAACCTCTGATATAAGCTGGGTTGTAGGTGGACTGGGGAGCCAGAGGTCTATATGGCTAAAGGAGTAGAGGACATTCAAAAAATAAGTAGTCTTTGACCACTGGATGCGAACACCACCATGCATCCATTAGGGAATGTTCCCGAACTTGGTCTTTAAGGACCTCCACAGCTTTCTTATGGGGCTCACCAAGGGCAGAGGAACAATTCATTAGGGGGTTCAGAGTAACATTGAAGTTTCTTCACATTAGTACTTGAGCAGGAGGGAAGCTGAGGGAGGATAGTGCTCTTTAATGTAAGAGAAAATGATGGATCATCAATCATTGTTTGGGGCATACACATTTAAAAGGAGTCAGGGGTCATGAATTTAAACATAATTCACATACCCTCTTTGTTCACCTTCGCAGTTTTACATTCCCATCTTCATGATTTCTGAAAGGAAATAGAGACAGCTAAATTTGCAGAGGTGAAGGTACTATAAACTTCTATGCCAATCCATTCTTTGTTTAAGTTTGGTTGCTTCATGGGATTATAACTTGTTTTTCTGAAGGCAGCTTACATTTGGATTGGGTTTTTATAAGAGGGCCAAGGGTTTGTGTTTAATTGCAGAGTTTAGGCCCCTGATGTTCCAGGAAGTAAATGTGACACCTGTCATCATGAAACAACTAATGTTTTTTTAGGAGTAAAGGTTGCATGTCCCTCCCCCAAGGTAGCAAATGTGAGCTATAGTTAACAGGATTCCCTACCAATTTAGTATGATATGAACCTCACCTCAACTGTAGCCTCACATCCATTTGAGGGAGATAATTCATTCCAGAGAGACCGACTGTCTGACATAAACATTCCATTAACTTAACGCACCTAATACAGTAACCTAGATAAAAGTAGCAGAATAAAAAAAAAAAAACAACAAAGACATGCGATGGCCTGTTTTCTGGGCCTTCCTCCCTGGTCTTTTTAAGATTACTTGGATATTCCTTCACTTATTCCTTTAGTGGAATGTCCCCATCCAGTACTGAGACTTTATGTTTTTTTTTCAAGCCAAAGATCCTACTAGTCCCATGGTTGTGTGTTGCTATTGGCAGCAAGCACTGAATTTACATGTAGACCCTTCATTATGGCGAACCATGTGGCAGCATTTCTATAAATTTGCTAAGCAGGACAGGAACCAATTGCTTCAATTTCAAGTATTGCAGAATCTATATTACACTCCTTTGCGATTGTACAAAATGAGGCGGCTCCCCACATTAGAGTGTACTAGATGTGGAATGGTGGAAGACCATCTTCTCTGGGATTGCATTAAAGTAGCCCTCTTTTAATACGCTATTAAGGTATGTTTGGATCCACTACTGGGGCTTGAAGAAAACTTTATACCGGAGATATGCTTAGTTGTTTTTAATCCATGCAATCTTTTTGGCCCACTGAAAGTGTACATGGCTTTGATATCAGTCATGGTTAAGTTACTAATATTACATCATCGGTTAGATGATGCCATTTCCATGCATAAAGAATGACACCAGAAATTTTCCAGGCCCTGCTGGTTGAAAAACAAACTGCCTTTACCCAAAGCAAGATAGCGAGGTACTGTACATGCTGGGAGCCACTCTGTACTTTATTGTCCATAGAGACATCATCGTAGAGGGTTCTAATAGTAGTAATACCAACACTTTTTCATTGTGGTAAGCTTACCTCCTTTTAATTTTGGTCCCCATTGTTAGTAGTGCTTTTATTCTGTAAGGTTATAGTCTTATTGTGGTTTATTGGTCCTGTCTGTATGTTCATGGGATTCGGTGCTCCAAGATTTGGTGGGGAGTGGTAAAGTGGGGGAGGGTTCTTTCCTTTTTTTCTTGTTTTGTTATTATTACTGTTGTTTTCTTGTGGTATTATTGTTTGTAACTGTGTTTTATGCTACATTTGTAAAACTTTAAGAAAGAATACTCTAGTAAAAAAAAAAACTCAGAGCTACCCAATGGCTCAGTGGAACTACATTGTGCTTCCATGCTGGCAACCCAGGTTCACAAGTGAGCACGGGGTTGCTGGGATCGAGGCTGCTTTGAAAATTAAAACTTGGGGCTGCTAAATTAAAATTTGGGGCTGCTTTGTAAATTTACATCTTGGAGCTGCTTTGAAAGTAAAACTTGGGGCTGCTAAATTAATCTAACTCAGGGCTGCTTTGAAAATCACAGCTCGGGACTCCTGAAGGGTTTAGCCTATTCTGACTGTTTGCTGCATTGGGGATTATTCTAATCCACTGTTAACATTGTTAAGTGCATGATTGTAGACTACTGTGTTTTAGTGACTTACTGGTAGCAATTTGGTTTGTCTGGACCCACATAGCCAACCTCTGCACTGTGTAGTTAATATCTTTCTTTCACTTGTTTTGCTGTTCACCTCTCCCGTTCCTAATTCTCTCTCTTGGTTCTCCCTCAACCCAAACTCATTCTTCCTACCCATACTACCTGCACTCTACTGCTGTAATCCTGCTTGCTTTACCCTTCTATTGACCCATTTTTCTCCACTACTGTTAGATCCTTCCTATAACTCCCCCTCCTGCGACTGCCTCTGTTACTGTTACCTGATTTCATTAAACTTGTTCCCTCCCTAGATACCTCCCACAGTTCTTTGTTACCCTGCTCACCCCTCCCTATTTATTTCCTTACAGCTCCTAACTTCTGCCTCAGGGCATTCTGCCCTGGAGCCACATGGAGACCACCCTCCGCTACAAGGTATGGACCTGTTGCTAAAGCATGCTTCCATCTAAATTCAAACTTGGCACCTTTTTCCAATGCCGCCTAAACTCCTGAACTTCTAGCTCTCTGGCCTCAGAGAATGAGCGTTACTTCTTGAACAATAGTGTGCTTAGTGTCATTTATTTTTTTATTTGCGCTGTGTAACACTGGGGTTTATTTGCTCCTTTTAGATTTTTATCTGCATTTAGTGTAATCCAGACTGTGAGTAGCTCCAGAGTGGCTGTAATGTCCTGGATCTGTCCCTCAGGGCACTTTTAAACTGAACCCAGCTTGAGCAGAAGCTTTAAATTGTATAAAACTAGGGCAGCTTTTAATTGATTCCAGCTCCACTGCTCTGTATTGTACAGTGTGCTTGGGTCTACTTTGCAAATTGCAACTCAGGGCTGCTCTAAAAAGTAAAACTTGGGGCTGCTGAATTAATCTATAACTCAGGGCTGCTTTGAAAATCACAACTCGTTGGTTTGAAAATCACATCTCGGGGCTGCTGAAGGGTTAGGGCTATTTTGACTGTTTGCCGCATTGGGAATTGCTCTATTCCCCTCAGCCACTTCGCAGCTGCTCCCCACCAGCCTACCAGTTCCTTCCCACACTTAGCTGGCTTTTCTTATATACTGTCCATGTGTCACGATTTACCGTTATAGGTGTATCGGATAAAACCTATCTCCCTTGAATCCCATCTGTAGCTTATTTTTCTCCACCACTAGATGGCACTGTTTCACTAAGCTGTGTTCATTGGACCTCTGCAAGCCTAATCTGCTTGATTCTCTGTGCTGTTTCAAATTCCTTCTACTTGGGTCAGACACCCAGTTACTCTGACTGCCCACACCTCCTGTCCCTGACAACTTACCTCCTTCCTGCATACCCTGCCTCAGATAAATTTCACTTTCTCTTGTATATTTTGTGCCTGCTTGGCAGCTCCTCCTCAGCACTCATTCATGCTCTCTCTGTCCCATAATTGCACATTCCAGCACATGCTCAGGATGCATAAGCAGACCATGTGCCTTCTCTCATGTGCACTACTTGCATTTCTGGGCATTGACTCGCTAGCCTTCTTTGTTGGGACTTCCACAATCCGCTCTGATGTTTACTCCTCGAATGTTACCTACTCCAACATGCTAACTGAGTCTTCTACACAGCCAATTTATCCAGTGCTCCTGAGTTTCAAACGTGGTGGGTCAGCTCTGAGACATGCCTTACACAAGAGGATTACCTCACCTGGGGCAACCTCCTGCACCATTACACTGGCCACTTTATGGATCATACTGTTATCTCACTCTCCGGGGACATTGAACCTAACCCTGGCCCTATTGCGGTTTCCTTAACATCAAATTCTTGCTCTGCTCATCTCCTACCTCAGGCTCTGGGTATTTCTCTGGCCCACATTAACAGTCGGAGTCTCCTACACAGACTCATGGAGCTTGAGGCATGGGTGCATGTCAACAAACCTGACATCCTTGCCCTATCTGAAACCTAATTGAACCCCTCTGTCTTGGACCTTAGTTACTCTCTTCCTGGGTATAACGTGCTCAGGATTGACCTACCTTCCTCCAAAAGGGGAGGCGGGCTGGCACTTATTTATAAACATCACCTCAATATCTATCTAATACTCACCCCTCCTCTCAATAACTGTGAAGTTCTTCACTCACTCCTACTCCTGGGTGGAGTCAAGAAGTTGCACATCTTCTGTACATACAATCCACCTAAAAATAGCAAGCTTGGGCTTGAGGAGAGTATTGACCTGATTCCCTCAGTGGCAAAAAACAACAGGGTTATCTGCTTGGGTGACTTTAATCTTAATTGGCTGGGTCCGGATTCCTCTCTCTTTACCTCAGCTATCAGTAAGGCCAATCTTTGCCTGGTGTTTTCGTGCCATTTTCATGGCTTGTTGTAAATGAAACTCAATAAAACATTAAATGATAAAAAAAAAAAAAAAGTAAGGCCAATCTTCTACAACTTACTGAGTCCCCTACGAGGATATCACAGAACACCACACAGCACACCCTCATTGACTGGATCCTCGCAAATCACAAGGACCATTACTCCCTGGCTGGAGTTCTTTCTGACTCCATTAGTGATCAGTGTCCTGTCTTCTGTGTGAGGGGGTCCCCTCCTCCAGGGAATCCACCCAAAGTTCCATCCTTTGTTGACTTTTTCAAATTTGACCTGGCTTTATTTTGCAGTGACTTGCGACGTGTAGACTGGTCTTTACTTTTCTTTAATGCTATCATCTCCTCTGTTCCTAATGTCCCCCCCACCTGCACATCACAACCTTCCACTCCTCCTCTTGCTCCCTGTGAAGCTCCTGCTCTTCTTATTACTTCTCCAGTGCTACGTTCCAAAGTCCTAAAGCTGCTGAAATCAGTCCCTGCTCATGACAGTCCTGGTCCAGACGGTATTGAACCCAGGTGCCTCAGACTCACTGCCCCATCCTGGCAACTCGAATTACTTGTCTGTTCAACCTTTCCATCTGTACTTCCACGGTGCCTCTAGCTTGGAAATCTGCTAAGACGATCCCTGTCTTCAAGAAAGGTGACCCAAAAATCCTAGTAAGTTATCGACCTATCTCACTCCTCCCCACACTCAGTAAAATCCTGGAGAAACTAATCCACCGCCAGATCTTGACCCACTTATTCCAATTTAATCTGCAGTCCCCCATTCAGCATGGTTTCTGGGCCAGGCATAGCACCACCATGGCTCTCACCCTTTTTACTAGCGAGATAAAATACAATATGGATAAAGGCCTTCTTACGGGGGCAGTATTTATCGACCTTTCCAAAGCATTTGATCTGGTGAACCATTCATGGCTCCTGCACAAATTGGAGTTCCTTGGTGCCACTGGACCCACGCTTTCCTGGTTCCGAAGCTATCTTGACAACAGGTCGCAATCTGTCTCCTTTGGCAAGGTTCTATCATCTCCTGCTTCCATCTCCTGTGGAGTTCCCCAAGGGTCTATTCTTGGGCCCTTACTATTCTCCATATTTGTTAATGATATTCCCTCCTCTATCCCCCACTGCCGGTCTATTAAGTATGCTGATGAGCTGGTCCTCTACGCCATCTCAAGCTCAAATGAAATCATTAATGATCACCCGACATCTGGATTCATCCAACTCCAATCCTGGTTCACCTCCAACTTCCTCGTACTCAATCTACCTAAGACTCAGGCTATGCTTTTTGGGTCCCCTAGCAAAGTCCCCTCCAGGTCCCTCAGGTTTTGTGTGCTCTGCCAGGATGGGTTTTCAGTCTCTACTACTGACTTCTTTAAATCGCTGGGAATAAGATTCAATTCCTCTCTTGAGTTCTCCCTTCGTATAAATGACCTGTGCAAATCAGTAAATACCAAGATTGATGCTGCTTACCACGTTCACCACTCCTTAACCCCTGAGGCCAGAATATCTGTAGTAAGAGGGGTCTTGCTCCAGAGTCTGCTGTACGCTCTCCCTCTTCTCTCCCAGGCTAATGTTGGCATTCTCTGTAAGTGGGACATCACTTATAACAACAACATGTGTAAATTTGCCCTCTCAGCCCCTCATCTTACTTGCTCTACTTCTCCTTGCATTGGCTGTTACCCAGCGCCAACCACATGTACTCTGTAGGATGTTTCATTGACTCCTTGACAAGGTATCCCCAGCCTGACTCTCTTGCATCCATGCTTACCCCTGTGTATTGCCACCGCTCTCTAAAGTTGTCTGATGATCATCTACTCTCTGTCCCTTTCTGTTCCACCAAAATGGGGGAACAAGCTTTCTCTCACTTTGCTCCTAAATACTGGAATTCTCTGCCTCCTCACCTTAAGTGCTCCTCATCTCACACCTTCTTCAAATCTGTACTTTATTCTCACCTCCAAGCTCTTGATATTTGTGACTGCAATATTCCTGCCTGATTCACTTCTCCTGCTCTTCCTTATTGTACTTCTTTCTTTCAAGTTTCTTCATTTCCTGCCATCAATCAACACCCCATCCCCAAGGAGTGGGTTGTGTAGATTTATAATGATCTAATCATGTTCTGTTATTTCGAATATTCCTACACTTTCCATGTGTGTAAACTGTTTATTACTGTATTGTCTTTGATCTTATGTTACCTGATTGCTTAATGCCTGTATTTGTACTCTACCAGGTCATTCCTGAAAATAGGCAGAGTCATTGCCTGGTGTACTTACCTGGTCATCAAAAGCAAATAAATAAATATATATATATGGAGCCCTTTAAATACTACACTGAGGTTAATAAAGTACAGAAGGGAGGTATGTTTCAGAGGAAAAGGTGCTGTAGAATAAGGGGTCATGATATGAAGCTGGAAGGAGGTAGAATCAGGAGAGCTTTGAGGAAGTACTTATTCACAGAAGGGGTGGTGGATTCCTAGAACAACCTTCCATAGGAGGCAGTGGGGTTGAAACCAGTGGTGGGTTTCAAAAATGCCTTGCATAGGCACACAGGAACCCTTGTAGGAAGGAAGAGGATGGAAGAGAAAGTGCTATTGATCAAGCTGTGTCTCCAGCAAAACTGATCATAATTAAAATTGGGCACACAAGATGGGCCCAGCGGTCATTAACTTCCATCGGTTTCTATGTATGACAGGTTATGCAATTCCAATGGCTAGAGTGTAAAATTACTAATGTGCACAATATCAATACTGTAAACTGTGTGGTAAAAATAATACATGTTGTACCATGCTGCACAGACATGATAATCAAATCAGTAGTAATATACGCATTGAGCAAGGGAGAAAAAAAATCAAGGGGAACATGTGTGAAGGAATATACTACTCATAGAGTCATGACACCATGATAGGTACATACAGTACTGTATGAATTTACTGCATTATGATGGTACCCAGCTGTATAGCCAATTCTGAGTACGCTACAATATGGGATTTTATTTATTTTTGTTTTATTTTTAATAATCCAGACATTGACTACACGGTAATGACAGATAACCAATGATGCTCTTTATAATTTGTCATCTTTTTTTTCATTTATTCAGTTTTGGAAAATCACTGGTAATGTGACTGCAATTAGCTTTTGGTTTGGAGGACAGAAGGAGGTGGAAGAGACAGTGCTGTAGATCAAGTTGGGTCTGCAGCAAAAGTGCACATAATTAAATATGGGCAGACTAGATGGGCCCAGCAGTCATTATCTGCTGTCAGTTTCAATGTTTCTATGTATGACAGGTCACGTGATTCAAATGGTTACAGTGTAAAATTATTAATATGCACAACATCGATACTGTAAACTGTGTGGCACACATAATTTATGTTGTACTATGCTTCACAAACATGATAATCAAATGGGTAATAGAGGATAGAGGAGCTGAGATAGTTAGGTTTTGCAAGCTCAGTGACAGCTGGTCATATGTATTTTCCAGTGGACAGAGTGCAGAGGGATGTCCAGATACCTGCTAGCCATGTACAGTCTGATGTCATGCCTCTACACAACACTGTAGGTATAAAAAAAACTGATAAGAGCTTATTTTTTTCCTGTTTCCAAAGCTGTTTTCTCTAATACTTGTGAGTTATTACTAGGAATTCTGAGACAACAGGAGATGTACTTCCATATATAGTTGCCTCATATTTATGTAAAATGGTAATTTAGTTATCCCCTATGCATATATGTGTCTAGTTTTCTCTAGGTTCCTTATTCCACAAAGAGCTGTGATAAGGAATAAGAACTAATAGAAACTGCTGTTGTCCAACTCCAAAGTGTAAAAGAATATGATGGGTGGGTTAAAAATATTCCCTTTACACATCCAGCAAATGGTCCAGTACTGCTTCCAGCCGAATAAATGCTAGGGTCTAAAAATTAACCACTGGCTAAAATGCTCCAGTGTTTTAAACACTTGTGAACTGAATTACCCACTCTACAAACATGTTCTGATGCTGCTTTCATGTCTCTGTGACCCAAACGTCTAGGGGTTCTCCACTGTTTGGCGCCGGAACTAGACTAACAAATATCATATTCTCAAGGGGCAGTGAGTGCACTTGCACTCTCTAGCAGGCTTTGCTCAAGATTTTTTTGAAGACAAAAAAAATGCTCTGCTGCATGGCACCAATTGGCCAAACACACTGATGAATGTCACAGTGTCGGCCTGCTGTGGTGTGATGTGACAGCTAGGCACATTCAGTTAAATTCATCAAAATGTCTTAGCCACAGTGGCGAAATGGAGCCTGGAAATGTTAGTCACATTAATTTTACAGTAGTCATTGGTGATGGTGGCTATCCTTTGTGCACACCCAGTGCCAGGAACAATAAAAATTGACACCTATTAGTGACTGAGATGGATAAGGAACATGACCGCTGTCTTTTTTTCCCTTCATTTTTATTTTAAAGAGGTCACTGTCAGCCCTTGTTGCATCACATTCTTTCTAGTTGAAACACCATGTTTTCTAATTGATTACCTTTTCTAAAATATATTAATGTTGCTGGTTGTTTTATCTGCTCCTTTCACAGTAGAATTGAAATGCATGCTAACAGTGTTACTATGCTTAGAGTTGTTTTGTTTCAAATCCTTGACCTACTCTTACTGTATACTCCTTGAACTTTAGGAACACCCCCAAACAATGCAGCCACTCATGATGCCATATTCTTCTCCCCTCCCACTGCATAATGTTGTTTTATTTTGGGGTGGAGGGTCCAAAGTCCAGAAAAGATGTAGTGGGAGTTGATCAAGGACTATAAACAAATATGTTTTGACAAACAAGAACCTGAGGTCATGAGTTGAAACCAGAGGGGTCAAGATTTAATAGGAATGTGAAGAAATTCTTTTTTATGGAAAGGATGGTGAACCACTTTATCTATTTTTGGGAAATCACTTGTAGCATAGCTGCAATTCTGTTCAGCTAATTAACTTTTGGTTTACCTACACATGCCCCTTACAAAGGAATACACTATGCATTAATGCCTCTGCATAGTATTATCCTCCTCTGAACTGCCTCCACCCAAGCTATGTCCTTGCATAGGTACAGCCTCCAGAACTGGACACTGCACTCGAGGTGCGGCCTCACTAATGTCCTGTATAGTGGAATTATGACCTCTCTTTTTCTGCTGGTGATTCTCTTTCTTTGCATCCCAGCATCCTGTTTGCTTTTCCTGCTGCTTTGTGACAATGTCTACCTACCTTGAGGTCATCAGAGATGATAACCCCTGGGTCCCTATCCTGATTGGAGCATTCTGTTTTCTCCTCCCCCCAGTTGCTATGTTGTTCCTGGGTTTTTGTTCCACATGTGCATTATCTTGCACTTTTTATCATTAAATCCCAACTGCCAATCCCTTGACCAGTCCTCAAGCTTCTATAGATCTCTCGTCATTCTATTCACTCCCTCTGGTGTATCCACTCTTTTGCAGAGCTTCGTGTCACCAATGAACAGGCAAATCTTCCCCTCCAGACCTTATACAATGTCACTGATAAAGACATTGAAGAGGACTAGAGCCAGCACTGATCCATATAGTACCCCACTGGTCACTTTACCTTCTGCAGAATAACTGCCATTTACAACCACCCTTTGTGACCTGTTATCCAGACAATTTTCTATCCACTTTACCACCATCTTACCCACCCCTGTGTTCTCCCACTTGCTTAGCAGCAGTCTATGGGGCACAGTATCAAAGCCCTTGCTTAAGTCCAGGTAGACCACATCCACTGCCCCCCCCGATTCACCTCTCTGGTCACCCAGTCGAAGAACTCAATGAGGCCGGTCTGGCACATCCTTCCTTCAGTAAAACCATGTTGCCTTGAGTCCTGTAGACCTTTGTCAACTAGGTGTTCCCCTATTCTTCCTTTCAGTAGTGTTTCTATGATCTTTCCCACTACTGAGGTCAGGCTAACTGGTCTGCAGTTCCTTGCTTCCTCCTTGTTTCCATTTTTGTGCAGATGTACTACATCAGTTCTCCTCCAGTCTTTGGATTCCTTTCCTGTTTCCAATGACAGGCTAAATAGGGTTACCAGAGGTTCTGCCACCACTTCCCTTAGCTCCCTCCACACCCTGGACCCTGGGGTGAACCTCATCTGGTCCCATAGCCTTATCTATTCTATTTGTTTCCAGTTTCTTTAGGACCCTTTCCTTCAAAAACTTACTTGTATCCATTTACTTTTACTTTCAGTTTATCATCCAACCTCAGAACTGGGCACTCTGTATTCAGGGGGAGCGGCAGTAGGATTGGCTCCTGGTGACTGCCTAGCTATATTGATAGTGGCAGCTTCAGATTTTCAATCAGAAGCAAGATTCATATGCCTCTGACTGTCACAAATCCCACACCCATGCCATACCAGCATGTCTCTCATACCTGGCTGCTGCAGACCCTCACCTGTGTTTTCCCTTCCCATTTCCTGTGCCCACACCCATCCATCTCAGCAAACGTTGCATGCCCTGGACTCCTGGATAGTTGAAGCCTATTCATCAGTTCCCTGCATCATGCTGAGGCGGATTGCTCAAACTCCAGGTGAAATGTGGGTCTTTTTAAAAAAAAAAATTAATCCACTCACTTCCCTGTATCAGGAGGGATTAATTTTTCTTCAATTAATTAAAATAAAGAAACAAGTCTCTTTTGGAGTGCAGATACCTCCTGAGACTTACAATACCTTTTGCTAAACAGTGAGGGATTGGACATGATGGATCTAGAGTCCCTTATGGCATTAAATTAATATGTTACAGTGATGGATTGGACATGTTGTACCCAAAGTCCCTTAAGCTGTTAAATTACTATATTACAGTGAGGGGCTGGACGTGATGGACATAGAGTCCCTTACAACATTAAATTACTATGTTACAGTGAGGGCTTGGACATGACGGATCTATTGTCCCTGACAGCCTTTAATTACTATGTTACAGTGAAGGGTTGGACATGATGAACCTAGAGTACCTTACAACCTTTAATTACTATGTTACAGTGAAGGGTTGGACATGATGGACCTAGAGTACCTTACAACATTAAATTACTGTGTTACAGTGAGGACTTGGACATGATGGACCCAGAGTCCCTTAGAACATTGAAACCTTCCTCCTAACTTACCAACTTGCTGCACATGCCGTGAAACTTGATCAAATAGAAATAAAAAATGTAAATGTGGAGGTGGACATTGGACATCATAATAAAATGAGAGAGGTGAGGAATTTAAAAAACTCTAAAAACACAATTCATTTATGGGTCTAAATAGGGAAATGCACTTAGAACAGGTAGCTAAAATAAAATGTCAACTTTGATTTATCTATGTAAAAGTACACATAAAGGCTGAAGTTAAACTATCAGAATACTAAAGGGTTAAAACTCAAATGTGTTGCAAGGTATCCTGAGGGCAGAGTGGGATGGAAGGTGAAGCAATGAAACACAAAGCCACCTAGAAAAGGCACACAGCTTCATAGAAACATAGAATTTGACGGCAAATAAGGACCGCTTGGCCCACCCAGTCTGCCCATTTCCCTGCCTACTGGATAAGCTGCAGATCCTAGTTAACCAGCAGCCTACTTCTCCCTACCCCATCCCCTAGAATTGCCTTATGACTGTCCCATGCATGCTTGAATTCCACCACTGTTTTTGACTCCACGACCTCCTCCGAAGGCGCTCCATGCATCCACAACCCTCTCTATGAAAAAATACTTCCTTAAATTACCTCTGAGCCGCCTCTATCTTCAAATTGTGCCCCTTGTTCTTGCACACCTCTTTTTTTGAAAGATGCTACCTTCTTGGACTTTGTTGATTCCCTTGAGGTACTTGAAAGTTTCTATCATGTCCCCCCTCTCCCTCCTTTCCTTGAGGCTATACATATTAAGCTCCTTTAGTCTCTCTTCATATGTCTTCTGGTGCAGACCCTGCACCATTTTAGTTGCCCTCCTCTGGACAGCTTCCATCCTATCTATGTCTTTGCGAAGACTGGGTCTCCAGAACTGCACGCAGTACTCCAGATGGGGTCTGACCAGCTGTCTGTACAGAGGGATAATAACTTCCTGTTTTCTACTGGTGATGCCTCTCCCTATGCATCCCAATATCCTCCAGCCCTCATTGCTGCCCTCTCACATTGCTTGCCCACCTTTAGGTCATCTGATATGACTACCCCCAGGTCCCTTTCCATTTTTGTTGTTGTTAGTATCTCACCCCATTGTGTACTCTTCCCTGGGTTTTGTTTCCCAGGTGCATTACCTACTTCTTAGCATTGAATCTAAGCTGCCATACATTTGACCATTCCTCTAACCTTGCCAAGTCCTTTTCATCCTTTCCACCCCACCTTGTGCATCAACTCTGTTGCAGATCTTTGTGTCATCTGCAAAGAGACATACTTTTCCTTCCAGTCCCTCTGCAATGTCACTTATAAAGACATTGAAGAGGACTGGTCCTAATACTGAACCCTGCGGTACCCCACTAGTAACCCCCCTTTCATCAGAGTGGACTCCATTTACTATTACTTTCTGTGTCCTATTTTCCAGCCAATTTTTTACCCAGGCTGTCATCTTGGGACCCACTCCCAGGCTAGCTAACTTGTATATTAATCTTTTGTGTGGGACTGTGTCAAATGCCTTGCTAAAGTCTAGGTAGGCCATGTCCACAGCCCCTCCCTGATCTACTACTTTGGTCACCCAGTCAAAGAAATCTATCAGATTTGTCTGGCATGACCTTTCTGCTGTGAATCCGTGCTGCCTTGGGTCCTGTGCCCCTCTGGCCTCTAGATACTCGACAATTCTTTCCTTCAGAAGTGATTCCATTATTTTCCCTATCACTGAGGTTAAACTAACAGGTCTGTAGTTTCCTGCTTCTGCCTTGCTCCCACTTTTGTGAAGGGGAATCACATCTGCCCTCCTCCAGTAGTCGGGTACCACCCCATCCTCCCATGATTTGTTAAACAGGGTAGTCAGTGGTGTCACTAATTTTACCCTTAGTTCTTTTACAGTTCTGGGATGAATCCCATCAGGCCCCACTGCTTTGTCCACCTTCAGTTTTAAGAGTTCTTTCAGAACCCTTTCTTCTGTAAATAGGCTGGTATCAACTTCTGTATCCAGTGTGTTTCTACTATTTGTTCTAGGTACCCCCCCTTCCTTTGTAAATACTGAGCAAAAATATTTGTTTAGTATCTCTGCCTTTTCACAGTCTCCCTCTGCCCACCCTCCCCCTTTATTAAGCCTCACTATCCCTCCCTTGGTCTTCCTTCGCTCCCTGATGTACCTATAAAAGGTTTTATCCCCCTTCTTAACTAGTTGGCTATCTTTTCCTCGGTTTGGGCCTTTGCTGTTCTGACTGCCTTCCCAGCTTCCTTTTGCTTTAACTGATCCAGTTCTCTGTCCTGCTCCTTCTGTGATTCCTTGTACTTCCTGAATGCTTTCTTTTTCTCTTGAACCTTCACTGCCACTTCCTTTAAGAACCATAGTGGTTTCTTACATCGTTTAGTTTTGTTTATTTGCTTCACACAAAGGCTTGTTGCCTCTGTGATGGCAGTTTTTATTATTCCCCATTGTTCTTCCACCCCTCCTTCCTGCCCATTTGCTAGTGCATTCCTTAGGCACTTACCCATTTTGGCAAAGTCAGCCCTCCTAAAGTCCAGTACCTTTGCCTTTGTATGGCTTGACTCTATTGCTGTGTTTATTGTGAACCATACTGTTCGATGGTCGCTAGTTCCCAGATGGCTACCCACTTCTACATCTGTGATCCTCTCTTCATCTCCATTTGAGAGAACCAGGTCTAAGATTGCTGCCTCTCGAGTGGGCTCCAATACTAGTTGTCTAAGGCATGCCCCCTGTAGGACATCTAGAATAACCCCACCCTTCGAAGTGGCTGCGGCAACTACACTCCAGTTAACGTCTGGCATATTCAGATCACCCATCAGCAATATCTCCCCTTTTTTTGCCATACTAAGTATACTTTCTATCATTTCCTTGTCCATTTCCTCCCCCTGAGAAGGGGGTCTGTATACAACCCCTGTGTGGATTGTGGTGCCATTGCCAGTCTCCAAATTTACCCACAGTGCTTCTTCTCCTCCCTGTTTTCTCTTTTGTTCTGTTACTTTAATTCCTTCTCTTATGTAAAGAGCTACTCCTCCTCCTCTTTTACCCTCTCTCTCTCCTGTAGATAGTGTATCCTGGTATGTTTACGTCCCAGTCATGGTTTTGTGCGAACCATGTTTCTGTGACTGCCATGATATCCAGATGTTCCTCCTCCATCAAGGCCAATAATTCAGGAAGCTTGTTACTCAGACTATGTGCATTGGTACTCATTGCTTTCCATTTTTTGATGGCTTTACTTTCTGTTGCAGCATCCCCCACTGACCTTTCTACCTCAGTCTTTTTCACATTTAGTACCCTGTTTTGTAGGGAGAGGCTGGGATTTTCCTGCTGCTTATCAGTGCCTCCCCCCTTGATTCATTTAAAAGCTTGCCAATGAAGCATTTAAACCGATTGCTCAAAAGACGTGTTCCCTTCCTGGACAGATGCAGCCCATCCTGCCAGTATAGGCTGGTGTCCCTCCAGGTGGAACCCCAGTCCCCAATGAAGCCAAACCCCTGTGCTCCACACCATTTTTTCAACCACTCATTAAACTGCATGGTGCAAAGTACCCTTGCTTCACTCATACCATTTACAGGCAGCACCTCTGAGAAGGATACTGTGTGTGATCCTTGTCTTAGGCCCCTCCCCAGTTCTACAAAGTTCTTCTGCACTGCTCTAATCTCATGTTGATCCAAGTCATTTGTCCCTAGGTGGACAATGATGTCCAGCTCAGACTCCCGTGCAGCTGTTCCTGTGATCCTGAGCATGCGCTTCCTGTCCCTCCAAGCCATGGCTCCAGGCAGGCACCTTACTTCAGTTTTCCCAGCTCCCCCCAGTTCTATCCCCCTAATAATTGAGTCTCCCACCAGGAGCTGCTTCCTTTCCTTGCAGCATCCTCTGCCTCCTTCCTGTGGGCCTCCCTTGTGACAGGTATCTTCAGCCTCCTTAATCTCCTCCGTGGGTGCCCTCACAAAACAATCAGCTAAGAGCTCTGACCCACCATTGCGATGAGTGCCTTCCTGTCTGCAAGATACTATACACAACAATTTGACAGAGAAAATCCACTGCTAATCAAACAGAGAAAAATCCAGACATCCAAGTCAGACACAGGTAAACCTCCCCAGCCCCAAAACAGCCTGGTGGTTTGTGCTCTGAAAGCAGTCAGCCCCAAAATAAGTCAGCTGTGCTTTAAACTCTTCCTGCACTGAAAATCTTAAGAAGTGTAACAAGACTGTCTTTTCCTGATAATTGTAAATTCCTTATTTCACCTTTCAGTTAGAAGCAGCCTCCACCTGCAGTATATCTGCTACAAACCAAAGACAATTGAAAGGTTCCCCTCCCTCTGTTGTGAGCACAACTCGCTTTCTTGCAAATCCTATGTTCAGTATTGCAGCTCCCAACAAGAGATAGTTTGACTAGGAAAAATATTAGCTGTTCTGATGAGTTTGCTATAAACACTTGCTTATAATACTATTGTTCTCAGGTCTGTTACCCAAGCTATTGGCTGATTAAGTCTCTGTGATGTAATCACTTCCTGAGAAAGTTTGGAATTGCCTTTTAAGGCAAACAAAGATAAACACAGAAAACAGTTTACTGTCTGGGTCAAATACACAACCTGTACCTGCACTTATTTCAGGATTTGTGACAAATGTTTCGCCCAGAGTTTAAAATCTTCCTGCACTGAAAATCTTAAGAATTGTAGCAAGACTGTCTTTTCCTGATAATTGTAAATTCCTTAATTCACCTTTCAGTTAGAAGCAGCCTCCACCTGCAATATATCTGCTACAAACCAAAGACAATTGAAAGGTTCCCCTCCCTCTGTTGTGAGCACAACTCACTTTCTTGCAAATCCTATGTTCAGTATTGCAGCTCCCAACAAGAGATAGTTTGACTAGGAAAAATATTAGCTGTTATAGTATAAATATCTTTTAAGACATATTTTGCAGGAAATCAACGCATATACCACATAATCAGGTAAATATGCAGCAATAAAAGAATTATAAGCACATAATAGAAGCATGGTCTTCAAAGACAAGGGGCCAGATATTCAAAACTTTGCACTGGGTGCAAACTGTTTGCATTTGGTTTATGCAGGGTTTGCGATGGTTCGCTAAATTCAAAAGGCTAAATAGTATGGGCAAACTGCATTAGCGCTGGGCAGAAGTATAATGTACACAAGGGTCAAAAAGAGGGGGCACTTACATGAATACAGGCACAATGCTATATTCAGTGCATTAGCACCACACAAAGTGTTGTTGTGCATCTTAGCATGACACTTTGTGCGGTGCAAATTACCACCCAGGAAAAGGTAGTCTTAACTCTGGGCAAACCAAGATTGGGGAGCATTGACACAGCAGCAAAAGGGAACAAGGATGTCTGCAGCCAATGAGGAGGCAGTGTGGGCAGACTGCCTCCCTAAGCCACTCTATATACACAGGCAACCAAACTGTGGAATACAATGCAGTCATATTGCTTAGAAGCCAATCAGCCAGTTAATGATAGAACTACGCTGAAACAGCACTTGCAGCAGTAATGGTTTGCAATGTAACAATATGTTACACATTGTAAATTGTGTGTTGTGTTAATGGTTTGTATGTAGTGTACTCTGTATCATCCCAGCTGCACATGTTGTGACTCTGTGAGGTGTCTGGCATTGTGCCTCAGCCCAGTGTACTTCTCCAGACAACAAAGTGATAAATAAACATAGACAGGCACCAGACAGGGTATACACATGCTGTACACGGACAGCACCTCTTATGTTGCCATCATCTGCCACCAGTTCCAACCATGCCAGGTATTAATTGGTGACCTGACACCCAGTGGACGCCATGACAGTGTGTCCATACAGCACACACCTGCAGACCACCCTTCAGTGGACACCAACAGAATACAGCACACACATACAGCACTGGGGGCATGAAGGGTGTACAGGTGGCCAGGCTGCACCACGTACTGGCTGCTACCATAAGTCTGGGACTATCCATGCAGTGAAATTGGTCCAGTGTAGGGAATACCCCAACACCAGTGTACAGTACTTAAATGTGTGTGTGCTGTGCAAACGTTTTGAAAACATGGAATATTTCTGCAGAATTTTACATGTGCTGGTGCTTGCAGCTTTAATTAATCCACCCCCTTTGCTAGCACACATTGGCCACATAGTTCACCTTTACCTTCCTTCTCGTTACTGTGCACTGGGCTGCTGTGGTGGTTTGCACTTCCTGACTGCTATATTCAGAGCTGTATTATTTTCCGCACTATTTTTGCACTGCACTCTCAGCCTAGTTTGCCCGGCTTCCTTAGCATGCTATATTCGCCAGATTTAGCACCAGGGCAATCCTTTTTGAAAATAGCAGGCAATTGGATCCAGGCTAATTAAGCATGCCAGACAGTGCTAATTTTGCTCTGGGGCAAAGTTTTGAATATCTGGCCCAAGATCTTGTAATGCTGAATCAAGCTGAAACAGAAACTGAAATGCTGAACAGTGCAATGCAGTCGAGAAGTGCCGTGGAAAGAAAATCATCTTTTCATTGTTTATGGAAGTTAGCTATTTCAAAAGCTATTTATCATTTTATCTGTTGTAGATCTCCAGCAATGATAATATAATTTGAATGAAATATAACCCTCATTCCTCACTGGGAAACACTAACTAACAGAGAAAGAAATAGTGCAGTAACAGACCGCTGAATAAACAGACTGCTGAGTGGTTGGATTGCTATAAAAGTCAAATTTAATAAGTCCGTTAGGCGTCTGTTGAGATTCGTTTTCTATGTGATAGTAAAATGTCTGCAGAGCTCTGCCCTGCAGCCATAAAAATGATCATCCGACAGTTAACCACTATAAAGAACAGAGGTGAATACTCCTTATACTGCAGACCCCTGAAAAATGTCCTAAGTACCCAATAATAGGAAAAAGAAAAGGAGATTAACAGTTTGCCTATAAAACCCTGGGAGTCAGAGGAGTTTAAAGTACAAGGGGGTTAGTGAGATGAAGTTAATTAAGTGAAGACCATATTGTATACACCTTTGTATAGTTGACCCTGGGCGTAAGAAGTTTTTTTTTAATTAATCTTTTTATTGAAATGATCAGATAAAATAAACAACACAGCAAATAAAAACTGTGGAACAGCATTACAGATATGGGTGACAGAAATAGCTACAGTTGAATCGCAATGTACTGTACCCCTATATAATGAGAAAGCAAGTGCAGGTGAACTTATACCATGCAAGTGAAAACGTATTGAACAATCAAGTGACAGAAGCAAGTACCAATACATTCTAGATGGGTAATACAGAACTGATACCCCTTGAAAGTCTCAAAGTACAATGGTTCCACATACTGTATGAATACACTTGACATTTGTGGCTGCTAGCAGCAGGAGAAATGTTCATGACTACAACCAGAATTATGTTTCACTTCTCAGGAAAGTTTCTCATATTATTTTTCTTGACTTCTTTGGCCAGTTGCACAGCACTGCAACAATACCTAGCAGCAGGAAAGCGGTCTTTCATTGTGGCCACCACTTGACATTTGTGTCTATTAGCAGCAGGAGGAATGTTCATGACTATAACCAGAATTATATTTCACTTCTCAGGCAAGTTTCTCATATCATTTTTCTCACCTTCTCTGTCCAGTTGCACATCACTGCAACAATAGTACCTAGAAGCAGGAAAGCAGTTTGTGAGGGACTTGGAGTAGTACTTCACATTTATGGATAGCAACAGAAATGTTCTAAACAAAACAGCAAACAGGAATTATGTTTTGCATGCTGGGGATGTGCCTTCTTTTCTCACTACTCTTAGTCTTGGCGTTTCCTGTTACACGCTCTCGACTATGGTACGGCACTTAGTGGCAGGCAGCATGATGTTCCAGCCTGCCCAGTTTAGATAAGACAGGAAAAATTATTGTTTTTTTTTAATTGTTTTTATTTTTGGGGTATTTGTATTTTATGGAGCCAGGTGGAGGACAACTACAAAACTTAAAAACAGTGCAGACTACAATAATACAACGGTAGAAGAGAAATGAAAACTTCAGGGATGTAATGAAAAGTACTGATACAGTTTCCGGGGAGGGTCATAAAGGGATTAGGAGTAGAAACTTAGAAAAGAAAATAGAAGACTCAGAGAAGAGGCATAGTTGAAGGGCTCTGCCTGTAGTTATATGGGGGAAGTGCTCCTCCCCCATATCCTACTTAAGCTGCTCTGCTTAGAGTGAGGCGCACTCACTGTCAGGCCATTGCTGGTCCGTGGCTGCTCCCCACCATTTTGTTGTTTCTCTCTCGCCTCTCTTCTCATCCCGTTCCCTGTGTTTTCTGTTTCATCTGTTTGTTGTTTTTATTTTCTTTTGGGGGGGTTCTGTAGCTCGCTACTTGAGTGCTGCTCTCTCTTCCTGCCTTCTCACTTGCTTCTTAACCTATCTTCTGTTCTCCGTTCTGTTTCTTTCCCTCGAGCAGCCCCTGCTCCATGATAGTTTGTAGCCGCTCCGCTCTTCACCTGCTCACTTCTTTGCTGCTTCCTTCAGTCCCTGCCATTTGCGAGGTTCCAGACATCTGTTGCTGCCAAAACTACTAGCTTGCTTCAACGCCTGCTCCCCTGCTTAAGTCTGTCAGCCACCTCATCTTGCATCATTTCATCTATGGGCTAGGACTACACTACCAGGACCATGCAACATATGTTCTTCCGTGTTTCCTACCTTGAGTCTGCCGACATTACTCAACCTGTGCTTCGCTCACCAGCATATCTCCTCATTTTGGGATGCACCTCTGCAGAACAGCATGTATGAACTGACAATTGGGCCATCCTTTAGGAGACTGAGTCACATATCACTATTATTACTACAGTCGGCTAGCAGCTGCGCATAATCTGCATTCATACTCACTCATTATTCACCATACCTAGTGACTGAGCACATATGCTTGATTACTTTATCATGTGCTGCTTATTGCAGCTGCAGCAAATCTGTGTGATCATGGTTTACGAGACATAACGGACTGCTTTCAGACTTTCACTCTTATCCAGGACACACATACTAAGCCTCCATTTCTCTTGCTCGAGTCCCTGTCCTGAATGGCAAACTTTTAAACCATTCCTACACCTTGTGTCTGCCACGAACTGCATTAAGCTCTGACTTTTACATTTGTTTGTTTGTGGCTCTGCAGATTCCTGCTGCTTCTCATACTGTGCAGCCAATGCTGAATGATCAAATCGAATCGATGAACTCTGTTGTCAGACACATTCCCTATTGTTAACTACATAAGGCCATTTGTAGACTTGTCATTGCTTAATATATCTGGGATGTGACTTCCTATTATGGCTCCTTGCTTTTTTTGCTTTTGCTACTTGATTATCAAAACGACTTTAGAAAAATCAAACTTATTGCCTGCTATTCCATATTTATCGATCCCTACTATGTACAGTACCTCATTTTATTCAATTACTCCATGCTACTATGCCTACTTTCATGTATTCTGCCACTACTACTACTATTACTTACTACTGACCTACGTGCAGGTCTGAGCTTAAAATTCATTACCTATGGCATGCACCATTTTCATTCTCGATTCCTGCTCTTCCCTAGCTGCCTGGTATCTCCTAACTATACTAAAATTGGCAGGTCTTCACACTCAAATGCTCTCAGATTAGCTCAGTGCTCATTCAGCAGCTTCCAGGGTTGCTCTTTTATTCCACCTGCCTCGCCAGCATCAGGCCTCAAGATTCCGGAACTCTGTCAGCCTACTACACTCTATCTAAGCCTGGAGGTTCATTTACTCTACCTCATATCTACCTCACCATTAGACCTGGGGGTTCGTCTATTCGTACACTATGCTTGCCTGTGCTGCACCCGGCTGGGAGCTTCATACTTCTCTCAGCCTGCCACCCCCAGTTCTGAGCCTGGAGGTTCCCTCAAATCATTCATGCTAATCAGCTAACCTATGTGAGGATCAACTGTGCACACTAGCTCTACAAGGGTTAGCTGCCACTATACTGACTTCACCAGCAGACCCGAGGGTCTGGTTGTGCTTGCAACATTTCTTGGAGCTAGTCACCATTTACTTACTATACCAGCTGACCTACAAAGGTCCAGCTACACTTCCTAACATGGGCCTAACCCCAACTCTACTACTTGTTAACTTGCCACTCTATTTACTTACCAGCAGACCTACAAAGGTCTAGCTGCACTTCATGTTACTGGAGCAAGCCGCCTCTCTACTTACCTCACCAGCTGCACATCTCACCAGAACTACCTGCCACATTCTATTACTACCTGCAGACCTACTAAAGTCTGGCTGCACTTTTATGTCACTGGAGCAAGCCTCTATTTTACCTCACCAGCTGATGGTTAAGCTTCGCATCTCATCGAGACTACCTGCCTCATTCTATTACTACCAGCAGACCTCGAAGGTCTGACTGCACCTTTATGTTACCTGGAGCTAGCCACCTCTCTACTTACCTCACCAGCTGATGGTTAAGCTGTGCATCTCATGGAGGGACTAGCTGCCATGTTCTATTACTCACCAACTGACCAACTTTGTCCATTTACTTGCTACTTACTACCTCATCTCCTATCTTACATGTTCTGTCCACACATATTTACTTATTAAGCTCGCTCTGCTATACTTCCTTGGATGCTTCCTAACTTCACAACAGTGGTTCAGATTTACTACCATCAAATCCTACAGGGATTCCACCTCAGCTTTACTGCTGTATACCTTCTATATTATGACCTAAGCATATCCTGCTATCTTCGTCCTATCAACTGTACTAGGTTCGTCAGTCATCAGCTTCATCTCAAGCCATTCTACCATTTCATGAATTCTTATGCCTTCTATCAGCAGAAGCCCAGCGGCCAGACTATTCCAGTACATACTGCCCGTTGCCTGTAAGGGTTAGAGCCTGGACACGTAGTCCACAATTTCTAATTGTCATGTGCTAGCCCTAAGAGCTCCTCATCATAACCCTGCCCTGAATCTGTTGGAAGTATGCCAACAACGCTAAGCTCAGTGCAATTATCTGGATGCTTCACATGTCCCTTCAGCACCTGTAATGCACACGCAAGACCTGAAAGCCTATTCTGACCTTCATTTCTTACCATGAACTTTACGCTGGATCATCATTAACCTGCTACTAGAACTAGCCAATAGATTGATTAATTAGGATTATACTCCTTTAGTATGCCCAGAAGGATAGGCGGGTTGGCAGCCATAGGTCCTCAGAGGTTTCCCCCTAAGGGGGGGTTTCCTCTTCTACGTGCTGCCGGCCATACTCTCTGGAGTTGGAGGACATAATTGTGGATATCATACTTCTTTTGGGGGGTGTCACATCCTAAACAACTAACCTTCCTTCCTATGGTGGGATACAGAGTAAAGCCACACCATCAACTTATGCTGTCTAACTCATTGTTCCAGTATCAGCACTATCATACTGTCAGTTCATCATGAACTATAATCACTGACTTATCCATGTTTATGTCCAAGTACTTAAGCACTATCCATACATACAACTATACCTTAGAGGCATCATTCAATTTACTGGTGTGGCCTCTGTATCCAAACTCAAACCTACATTATGAATATACAGTATGTAACCCAAGTACTGAGCTCTGAACCAAATACCATTGAAAGACTCTGCCTGCAGTTATATGGGGGAAGATCTCCTTCCCTATATCCTACTTAAACAAGCAGAGTCTGCTGCTCTACTTATAGTGAGATGCACTCACCCTCCATCCTCGCCTTACACCTCCTCCTTCTCCGGCACTCATATCCCACCAGGAGGGTGTCACATCCTAAACAACTAACCTTCCTTCCTATGGTGGAATACAGAGTAAAGCCACACCATCATCTTATGCCGTCTAACTCATTGTTCCAGTATCAGCACTATTGTACTGTCAGTTCATCCATACAGCTATACCTTGGAAGCATCATTCAACTTTCTGGTCTGGCCTCTGTATCCAAACTCAAACCTGCATTATGAAGATGCAGTATGTAAAACAAGCACTGAACTCTGAGCCACATATAACAAATATTTTTCTTTCCTTTTTTAGTTTTTTTTGTGAGGGGTAAATAAGGAGAAAAGTTGAAGGAAATAAAAGTATTAAATAAAGGAAAAGAAAATAATAAAACCCAATTACTGGGTTGCACTGCCACTACTGCCACCACAAAGATCCAAAAGAACATAGAAACATAGACTTTGACAGCAGATAAGGACCGCTTGGCCCACCCAGTCTGCCCATTTCCCTACCTATTGGATAAGCTGCAGATTCTAGTTAACCAACAGCCTACTTCCTCCTACCACCCGCTATAATTGCCTTGTGTCTGTCCCATGCATGTTTGAATTCCCCCACTGTTTTAGACCCCACAACCTCCCCAGGAAGGTTGTTCCATGTGTCCACCACTCTCTCCATGAAAAAATATTTCCTCACATTGCCCTTGAGCTGTCTCCCCTCTATCTTTGAATTGTGCCCCCTTGTTCTTACACATCTCTTTTTCTGAAAGATGCTACCCTCCTGCACTTTGTTGATTACCTTGAGGTACTTGAAAGTTTCTATCATGTCTGCCATTTCCCCTACCTATTGGATAAGCTGCAGATTCTAGTTAACCAACAGCCTACTTCCTCCTACCACCAAAAAGAGATGGTTCGCAAAGACAGTTTACATATCCTGAGTAAACTCCTGCCATACTTCACTGACCTCATAGAGGAGGTCAGCAATTTCTGGCCACATGATGGCCAAGTCCACCTGTGTGGTGACTGCACCTGGGGCTGCTGGTGGTAAGGCTGCTGGAGCTGCAGGTGCTGCTTGCTGTGCTGCTGGAGTACCACTGTCCCCATGTTCCTCCAGTGCACTCTCTGCATGCCGTCACCTCTTCTTCCTCCTCCTGCCAGCAGGACTCTTATTCCATTCACCACCATCCGCCTCATCCTCTCCTGCCGCACTAGTGCTACCCTGTCAATCCCACAGCTTGGTCTCCCATTCACGCTTATGGTGAACAGTCGGGTGTGTTCTCTGTCCACAGGTGCCTAAATGAATGCCCTTATTTCCCCTCTGCACCTGCCTCTCACAGGGTTTACATGTCACAACACTAGTGTCATCAGCCTGGTGTATACAAAACTGCCAAACAGGGGAACTCTCATGCAGTTGGGGTGCCCCTGGTGCATATGCCGACTGCAGAATGAAATATCCTCAGTGAAGACCATTACAGCAACAGAAATTGACAGAAATCTACAGGTCACTGTAATGGTCCCCACTGACACCGGCAGTGCATCTCCCAGTGTTTTGTTCCCTCCTCGAGACAACTCCAACTTTGAGTTGGACAATTAAATACCGGGGGGCATACCTTCAAGGTAGCTCTGCAGCTTTGCTTGACAATTTGAGAAATTTTGCTGAAGATTTGCACATTGTGCTGGAGAAAACATTTATAAATGCTGGGGTCTGGGGGCCACTAGGCCCCCAGACGCTATGGGGGTTTAGATGCTCTTTGGTGCATTTCAGAGCTCATTTTGAACATACAATACACTGCTGTTAATTACTGCCATCACACCGTGCTCCATGTAAACCATTTGTCTGTTCTTTATGTAATTATGTTGGTAGCACTCTGCAGATCTATTTTATTACCCAGTTTACACATGGTACTATTTATTTCTTTATAACAAATCCTACCTTGTGGTGATGTTTTTTTTAATGTCAATTTTCCTGAACAAAGTCAGTTATTTCGTCTTCTCCTGCTATGCACACACATTATGACAGCTATTGTTACACTTGTCGAACTTTCCTCCATTTGTTTTGTTGACAACTTAAACAGACAGTAGGTATATGTGTATATATATATATATATATATATATATATATATATATATATATATATACACATATATATGTGTACATATGTATGTATATGTGTGTGTGTATATATATATATATATATATGTATGTATGTATGTATCTATGTATGTGTGTATATATGTATATATATATATATATATATATATCTATATATATGTATATATATAGATACATGATGGCAGGAGGATATGGAAATATTCTCACTTCTGCAAAGTGAGCTGTGTATTCTCATGAGTGCCGAAGGCACAAGTGAAAATACACAGCTCTCTCTGCAGGAGTGACAATATTTTCCATATCCCATGATCTGCCCATCATGTGTGTGATTTATACCACATAGGTTAGAGCTTTAGGAACATTTTTTCTGATTATGTGTGTTTCCTGCTCATTCTGTGCGTGCTGTCAGTGTGTGAGTTCTGAATGGACTGGGAGTCAGAAACACAGGTGAGTGTGTTTTGCAAAGCTAATTGAGTGAGTCAGAGGCTCAGTGAGAAAGACAAACTGCTGCAGGTAGCACTGAGAAACAGAAACTGCTTTGTAAAAGAGTTTCATTTAGAATTCAGGTCGTTTTGAAGCTTAGATCAGTACAGTAATTGGCTAGGAATGTTAGAAACACAATGGGACACAGGTGAGAGTCTTTTGCAAAGCTAATTGAGTAAGTTGCAGCTTCAGTGAGAAAGATAAACTGTTTTCTGAAGCAGTTTCCTTTAGAATGCAAACTGCAGTGCAGTTATCCTCACTCTGGTGACATCAGCAGAGTATGGATAAATGCTAATATCCTCACTCTGCTGATGTCATCAGGATTTATCCTCACTGCAGTGGAAATAACACAGGATATCCTACTGAGAAAGCTCTCACCCCCGTGGTGTATATATATATATTTTTTTTATTTTATACCTGGAAAGCATAGTTTTTCAATACAAATCATAAGGCTGAAAACATATAATCAAGGGACATATACATCTCTACACTGGAATTAGGATCATAAAATAAATATACAAATTAGTAATTTTAAACAATACACTAAATATATTTAAAATGAACTGCTAGGCATGGGTGAACCTCTGTGTGCAGTTATCAAATACTAACAATAAAACATTTATAAGCATTTCTTCATCTGTTTAGCATAGTATATTTTTTTTTTGGGGGGGGTAGAGAATCCAACAAGTGTAAGTAAAAGAATATGTAGTCATTTTATAGCCAGGGCCTGATTAGTTATGGAATTCATATATTTAAATCTACTCAGCTTTTAAAGGAATTTACAGTAACTTGTATTCAGAGTAACACTGTAAAACAATTATTTTATTGCTCTGTTTCTAAATAGTTTAAACAATATTGAATGGTACAATGTGTTAAAGCAACTTGAACCAGTATTAAAAATGTGTGAAGTTGTTGAAGACACTAAGATATGAACTGTACCCTGTTTGGTATTATATTATCCACAACAAAAATGAGTTTAAAAAAATGTATGAAGCTGTAAAGTTCATCCAAGAGATATATGCTTCCAACACAAGTGCAAGGTAACACAACAGAGGAGCTCTGCTCTATACTAATTGATGTACAAAACAGCCACATAAAGGTCTAAAATAAACATTCTTAGAGGAGATATATACAATAGAATGTTTCTCATGGCAGGCTGTTTATTTTGTCAACTGAAGGCTGTTTTTTTTGTTTGTAGAAACTAAAGATGCTTCAAACACATTAGTGCATGCACTGGCATTATCATTAAACAGAGTCAATTGGCCATGACCAAGTGCATTGGCACGACAGGTAAATTTGGGCTACTGGCAGTGACTTGTTTATTTTTTTTTTGAAAATGTATTTTTATTTAGAAACAGAAGTATACAGATCACACAATTCATACATATCTTATGATACACAAGATACGTTTGCCTGTGTTACATGTCATTCAGGGCAATAGGTACATTAAAGGACATTACAAGTACCACCATTATTGCTGACATAACCATATTAAGGTCCTGGGTTGAAATCCTTAAGTCATATTATCATATTATAATACTGTACCTGGGCATTTTCAAATATCCAGTGGTCTTAGTGAGGGCCGAGCACTGGGGGTGTACATTAGCCCATACATTTACTTAATTTATAACATTTAATTAGACATTTAGTAGATGACAATAATGTTTATAATAACCAAGACAATTGATCGGCCCTCAAGAGACCAATAATGATTACTGACTTAAACACCACTATATAGTATTTCATCTTTATAGAAACAGCTTGTGGTCAAATGCGGAAACTGCCAGATTCCACTGCCTCAGGCAAGGGTTTCCATATGAGCTGAAATTCATTAAGGTAACCATGGGAAATACTTTGTGCTCTTTCAAGGGCCATGCAGGCTCTCAAATTAAGTGCCCATCTTGTTACAGATGGAGATGTCAGGGATAGCCACACCTGGGCTATGGTTCTTCTCACATTAATAAGGGCTAGGGACCATAAGGTCTGTGACGGTTTAGGTACTAAGGGGGAAGGATCAGCTCCCAGTAGTAATTCCAGTGGGGACTTAGAGGGTGGATATCCTAATACATCACTCATTATTGCATGTATGGCATGCCGGAAAAGGGCCACTTTAGGGCAGGTTAGGGCTAAATGGATAAGGTCAGCTTTATCAGCATGGCATTTAGGGCAGCTATCAGATCTGGAGGTATCTATTTCATGCATTCTGATAGGAGTCAAGTATGCCCTATGCAAAAAGTTAAGTTGAATCTGATGAAGCTTATTGCTCCAGGAACAATTCACAAAGTGTTCACAAGCATATTTCCAAGTAAGCTTATCTATTGGTAACATCAAGTCTTCACTCTATGTATATTTACTCTTGTTTTGCAGCTGACTTTGGAGGGAACCCTGGATTATACCATAATAAACTGAGACGGACCCCTGTCCCAGTTGTGGTCCGAACAGTTTCCTCCTCGAAGGGTGAGGGTTCCAACAACCCATATTCTTGGGTTAGAAATTGCCCTCATTTTTGACGTAATCTCATAAATAAGAAAAAAATCCCCCGCTAGTAGTCCCCATTCCTTACTTAGAGCCCCAAAGCTTTTTAGCATTCCTCCTTAAGACATTTGACAGACTGCAACTATCCCAGGTCTTCTCCAGGCCAAGATACGTTGTATCACTATTGGGGCAAGCTATGATCCATCTCGCATAACATTCAATAAGCTCATATTGGGAGATCTAACATTTCTATGCCCTATACATTGATGAGCTTTAATCCAAATTTGCATTGTGTTCTCTGAGAAAGGATTAGTTAATGGACTTTTTCCCAAGTTCTCCAATGCACCTACCAGAGTGTCATTCTTAAGGTTGCCTTTCAGCATATCTTCTTCTTTTCCTAACCATGTACAACCTACTTCTTGTGTCCCATTGGGTAAATATGCTAATTAAGTTGCCCAATAATAACTTTTGAAGTTCAGTAAACCTATACCACCTTCTCGGGGAGGAAGTTGAAGGGTAGCATGTTTCACTTTAACCTTGCCCCCCTTCCATATGAACTTGGTAGTAAGGGTGTCAAGATGTCTGGAGTGCTTCAGGGGAACTTTCATAGGGAACAACTGATACAGATATAATATTCATGGTAAGATGGTCATTTTGACCACCCCTACTCTACCAAACACTGACAGGGGAAGCATTGTCCAACGTTCAAAGTCTTCTGTAAGTTTCACTATTGATGGAATAAAGTTTAGGGCATATAGGCGACTAGTGGATGCTGAGATTTGAATACCCAAGTATTTGATTGTGGTGACTATTTGCAAACCACCTAGATTTGCTGTCAGCTGAGATCTACTTTGTAGCCCAACTGGGAACAGTTCACTTTTGGTCCAGTTAACACGGTGTCCTGAAAGCTGACCAAAGGTGTGCATTAATTCATGGACTATCCGCAAGTCTTGGGCTGGATGTTACAAGAACAGAAGTTGGTCGTCTGCATACATTGCTATTTTATGCTGTCCGCCACCTCCCCTCAAAGCCCCTAAACACCTGGGTGTGATCTTGAGGCCGTGCCTAATGGTTCCAAAGATTAGACATATAAAAGGGGGGGATAAAGGGCAACCTTGTTAGGTACTCCTACTTAGGTTAGCAGGGCAGTGATGGTGCCATTAACCAACACTTGAGCCCATGGGTGGATGTAGAGTGTTTTGACCAATGAGTGAAATACCACATCTACCTCAAACCTTCTCAAGACCTCAAACAGGTACCCTCATTCCAAGTGGTCGAATGCCTTCTCGGCATCTAGGGTGACCACCCCTGCTACATATGTTCATTTGGTTTTGCCCCATTTATAGATAATGTTTAGTGTACGTCTAATGTTATGTTTCCCAATCCTTCATTTTACAAAACCAGATTGATCTTGATGTATCACTTTGGGTATCACAGGTTCTAGTCTAGCGGCCAGGGCTTTAGCCATGACCTTATAGTCTGCCATAAGTAACGAGATAGACCTATATTAGGCACATTTAGTCAGGTCTTTGCCCGGCTTTGGCAGGATCGTAATCATGGCAGACTACATGGTTAGGGGTAGCTCACCTCTTTCTAGACCCTCTAGGATCATATCAAATAGAGGCTCAACCAGAAGGGTTCAGAATTGTTTAAAGAAATCAATTGGCATCCCGTCTTGACCAGGGGCTTTACTTCTCTTTAAATTCCTAAGGGCTGTTAATATTTCTTGTTTTGATGGGGGGGGGTCTAGATCTTTACTAAGATTTTCTGGAATCGTGACAATAGGAGCACTTTAAAAGAATAGGTCAAAGTCCGCTGGACACAGGTTATGTTTAGAGGTATACAATTGTGCATAGAAATCACCAAATGCCTTCTCTATTTCCTCCGGCCCTTGAACTGATATCCCTTGCTCAGTAATAATCTGCCCTACATTACACTCAGACTCCTTGCACTTTAACCAGCAGTTTTAGCCAGCAGTTTTCCGGCTTTGTCCCCATCATAATAGGCCACTGCATAAGTGAGTAATATGGAACATTCTAATTGGGTGCTCGAGAGCATATTAAACTTCCACTTTAGTTTTTGGAGAATATTATAAAGTGTAACAGTTGTGTTCTGTTTATGGGCTTCCTCAAATGCATTTATTTTGGCCCTTAAACTGGTCAAGTCTTGTGTCTCCAGCTTGCGCTTATGGGAGGCATAGGCTTTAGTTTGACCTCTTACATAGGCTTTGAGGGCTTCCCATCTAGTACCATGGGTTGTGTCACCCCTTCTATGTAAAAGGAGATACTCTTGTATAGTAGTCTTCATAAGCCATATATATTCCTGATCCTTGAAAAGCAACGGGTCTAATTTCCAGTTTCTAGCACTCCTAGACACACCGGACCCCCTAAATGCAACCAAGTGAATGGCATGGTCCAAAATAATGATTGGACAATAAGTAGCCTCTTCTACCCCCCCACCAATAAGGATCTGGATACCAAGATTCTATTAAGTCTGGTGTATGTGTGGCGTGCATGTGACAAAAAGCTGTAGTCACGCCCACTAGGGTGGGTGTGATGCCAGGCATCCACTAGTCCAATATCCCTCTGAAGTTCTTCATGAGCTTTGGCATTGTGTGACCTATGCATGGGGAGCCTACTAGATCTGTCCAGGACAATGTCAAGGACACAGTTATAGTTTCCCCCAAGGATCCATGGGCCCTCCCATCCAGCCATATCAAGTGCCAATTTTTGAAAGAAGCCAGGGTTGTCAGTATTTGGTGCATACACTGAACCTACTATGAATACCCCCTTACCCATTACATTAATTTTGGCTAGTGCATATCTCCCCCCTTGGTCCACTTTTTATTCAATAATCTGAACTGGAAGGTCCCTTGGGATCCATATCAATGCCCCCCTGGCCTTAGAAAAAACAGTGGCAGAAGCCCACATGCCCGCCAATACATTTTGCTGTCTTTTGTTCCTCCCTGTGTTCCTTGCTTTAACCCTCCTTATTTCCCCCATAGCCTTCTTCCTCTTTAAAATTGATTTAAACCCATTGACATTCCAGGACACACACTTAATATTGTCAGCCATGATTATCAAAAATGTAAACACCCATTGCATCTTGAACGCACAAATTCTGCACTTCTGTATCTTTTTTATTTTCTGTAAACCCCACAGTCTCCCTTCCCTTCCTCCTATCAAACATACTCCCCTATATCCCTCAGCCTGAGCCTGTCTCACCCTAAGGCTGTACATGCAAAGTGAGCTTGTTTCAGCTATTAATGGTGACCTTGCTGTACAGTACCTTTGCAGGTCTCAGAGAAACATGCCAGCTCAAAATAGACCCATTTCCCATGGTTTGCATATCGCCTTATGTAGCCCCCATGGTTTCTGTATTCTACATAATCACATATCACCTCTACAGGTACAGTTAACTCTGCCAGTATTCCCACTGCAAGTATCAGGCAGTAATGGTATAATATGACAACCATAAATTGTACGTCATTGGGACACCATTTGTAGTTGTTCACTCTAAATAATTAATAGCATCCAACTTGAAACCAGTTATTAGAACAGCATACTCTAGATTAGAAAATTGCCAAACAAAACAATTTGTATACATAGTTGGGTAAGTTCGTCGATAGAGCCTTTCTAACCAACTACTATTAAGAATAATAACAGTAACCCTGGCCCTTATGAAAACTAATATGGGCTTCAACGACAGTGTAAACTGGCACCATATTATATAATAAGCCTTGGTCCACAAACATGCAATCAGGTCGAGCATCAAGCCCACTCGAGTTATTGGTACAACTTCACTGCAGTTTTAATTATGATTCAGTAAAGCAGTCAAAGTTTTAAAGCCATGAGTTTGAGAGGCCCAGTGCCCAATTATAAGGTTCACCGCTGGTACCTGTGCCCCTAGGCATGATCAGGTGCAGTTCTGGTATCTGCAGTGTGACCTGGGCTTTGCAACTATTTGACATTCCAGTAGCCCATTCAATAAGGCAAGTAGCCCAGTTCAATATAATGGAAAGAAATTATTTCCAACTCCCCAGCCAAGATTGACTGAACGATCACCTTCTTTCCTGCAGTTACCTGAGTCCCTAGAGCCGGTCAGGACAGAGATAGCAAAACTTAGAGACAAAACATGGTATTTAGTAATATGCAGCCTCAGATCCCCAGCTCACATCATATAAACCGTATCCAAAAGACTGGTAACCTCAATCAGAGGACATAAGAACACCAGGAAAATGAGTAACTGCTTATCATTTCATCAGTTACTTCATGGTGTAGGCATTCTTGAATCCTTCAGGCATCTGGCACTCCATTTCCCCTGGCCTCCTCCTCTGCCAGACATTTCTCTACTTCCCTAGAGCAGTTGAAAAATTGTGTCTTCTGACCTGATCTGTCCACTCGTAGTTTCACCAGATACAGAAAGGCGAATGACCCCCCAACTGGTGCAATCTACTTTTAACTGCATTGAAGCGCTGTCCCCAGCCCTGGAGATCCCTGCTATAGTTCTGGTAAATATGCACTTTTCCATTGCTAGATTGAATGGGGCTGATTTCTTTGGCTTTTTGTGAGACTTTTTCTTTGTCGGAATATCTTAAATAGTTTATTAAGCAGTGTCATGGTCTATCTCCCGACTTTGGGGGGGGATCTCAGTGCACCCTCTCTGTTTCAAATGCAGCATACTCTACTGGTAGGCCTTACTGCGCCACTACCCACTGAGGCAGGCCCAGATTAGGGTTGCAGCCTTCAGTCCCCTCTGGAAGCCCTATTATTCACAAATTCGATCTTCTAGAGTGATTCTCTTGATCCTCGATGCGCCCTTTTAATTCTGCCATTTTGGATGGGAGGTCATTTAATTCGGCCGATACTCCTGCATATGAGTCCTCCAATTCCCCTAAACAGTGCTCCAGTTCAGGTAATTGAACTGCATGTGTTGTCGTTGTCTCCGAAAGGCTTGTCACTACAGATTGGAGGTGAGTCAATTGCGACGTTATATTTCCAAATCCTGTCTTCATCTCCTGTTGTATCGCAAGTAACGCGTTCGGAACCCTAGCTACAGATTTGGTCAGAGCATCCATTTCTTCAGTTTGGCAGTCGATTGTGGCTTCCACCTCATGGCCTCTCTGACTGCAGGCTGGCAACCCTGCCATTTTGAAAGGATTTTGAGCATTAAAAGGTAGCTTATCCTGCTTACTTTTCTGCTTGCTTGATGCCATAAGGTAAAGTCAATACACAGATGCTGTTCCAATATATCAATAAGGCATTAAATAGCTGTTTAAATCAATTTTAATGCTGATGTATCAAGGAGCTCCACTAACAAGCATCTGCCATCTAAGCCTGCTAGCCACATGCACCCAGTGACTTGTTTTTATGTTTTAATTAGTGTTTTCTGCAAGTTTGTATCTTTTTCACAATACATATTTTTTCACTCTGATATATTGTGTAGCTGTGTTGTTTTTGAATTATGCCTTCCTTTACACTCTCTCTCCATTTTTATGTTGTCTTGCGCTTACAGCGCAGACAACATATTGTGGTTGCTTCCGTGGAGATGCGGGTTTTGGAGGTGCTGTTCTGCTGTAGCCAATGGTACCACTGCTTTTTCTGGCCAGGCTCTGTGGATCCAATGGCATAGCACAATGTCTATGAAGGCAGTTGAGAAACGTGCCACCACCTTGAAAGAAATTCACCACTGCAATCAAGGAGTGCCACGGAGTGGTCCCTGATTGCAGCAGCAGCAAATTACTGCTTGCCTTGTCTAGTTTCCCTTTCCACGAAAGATGGTGGTGGCTTCCCCGACACATTTCACAATGCCTACAGAAACTGGCAGACAACTGCTGCCTCTCACAGTGCCCTTGAAAGCCGATGGGGTGACCAATACCCCTGTCAGCATGCCCCCTCCCAAATTAATTTGCCAACTGGGGTGCCAAATCCCCATCGGCATTATGCCCCCCCTTCTTGTGTGCCGAGAGGGTGCCCAATCCCCCTCATCTCATGCGCCCCCTACTCTGTATGTACTGACAGGGGTGCCCAGTTCCCTGTCAGCTACAGACTACCCAATCAAACAGTTAGGTGGCAGACTGGAAGCCCACCCCAGCATACAAAAATACCTGCAAAAAAGAAAACCTTCCCGTGCCTTTTTCTTTAATTTAACTTTTAAAATTAAAAAATGGTTCCTCATAGAGTTGTGTCCCTTCCCCCAACCTGCGCCTTTCCTCTGCGCACCTCATCTCCTCACACACCCCTCATCCCATACTTACCTCCAGAGCCCGGCATGTGACCTTCGGTGGACCGGGAACACGTCTGCACTCTTCAAAGTTGACCACAAACTGAAGAAAAGGTAGTAAGCTGTATAATGACATAAATGTATTTTTTTCAACTTATGTGCATATCTCAGACATTGTTTTGACTTTTGGCACCAAATTTTCAACATAGGGTTTTTGGGACCCCTCGTCATGAATTCAGTCATTGTCATGGCGTCATTCAGTCCTGAAAGGTGATTTTGCGGTCACTGCATGGAATCACCTTTCAAGACTGAGTAGTGAAACAACAGTGTAACTGTTCATGAGGTGGCCTCCCAAAAAGCCTATGTTACAAATTTAGTGAAAAAATTCAAAAAAATGACTGTGTTATGAGCGTGCATTGTGCAGTTTCCATGCACACTCGTAGCTTTGCAAATTTGTAATATTTTCGCTCCAGATTTTCAACATTGACATTTTTTTACACCTCCTTATGAACAGTACAGCTGTCATTTTTCACATTCTGGTCAAAATGTGGTTTTGCACTACTGGTGCAGAATAGTGCGGTCACTGTGGGAAATCAGTGTTTGGGATAGATTAAGAAAATCACTGTAACAGTGTTCATGAGTAGAGGTCCTAAAATACCCTTGTTGAAAATTTGGTGACAAAAGTCCACAAAATGAGTATGTTACAAGCGTGCATTGCGCAGTTTCCACGTGCACGAGTAACTTCGAGATTTTGTAATATTTTCACTCAACACTGTCAATTTTTCACACCTCCTTATGAACAGTACAGCTGTCATTTTTCACATCCTGCCCAAAATGTGTTTTCACACAAATGGCACACAATGGCACAGTTGCTGTGAGAAATCGTTTAGGACAGATGAAGAAAATCATAGTGATGGTGTTCATGAGCAGAGGTCCCAAAATGCCTTTGCTGAAATTGTGGTGACATAATTCCACTAAATGACTGTGTTACGAGTATGCTTTGCACAGTTTCCACATATGCTCATAAATGCAAGCATTTTTTAATTTTTAATATTTTCACTCAATATTTTCAACACTGCCATCTCTTCATACCTACCTATGAATGGTACAGCTGTCATTTTTTACATCCTGCCCGAAAAGTGTTTTCCCACATCTGGCACAGAATGGCATGGTCGCTGTGAGAAATCAATTTTCAGGACAGATCAACAAAATCACAGTGCCACTATTCAAGAGCAGAGGTCCCAAACACTTTCATGAGGTGGGGGTCACAAAAAGGTTGTGTTTCAGATTTGTAGTGCAAATACCAATAAACGTCAGGAGCATTAGGATTTCTAACCATACCGTCCCACCCTGTACATACTGACAGGCATCAGGTGTGTGCCTTTGCATTGCCAGCTGTCATGCTCACGCCATACCATCCCCCCACCCTCAAGTCACTGACAGGCATCGAGGTGTGCCTGTGTATGTCCTTATGAAATCGGGTGACTGTAAAGCTGAACACCCCAAGGCACACTTCAGCACTTGTTGGTGTGTGCAGGATAGGGTCAGCTAAAATGCCATGAGCGTTATGGCCGAATAGGGTGAGCATGAGGCCCAAGGACCCCAAGGCACAATGCAATATTTGTCGCACTCAGCAGGGTAGGGTGAGCTAAAATGCCATGAATGTTATGGCTGACACCCAAAGGCACACCTCAGTGCCTGTCAGCCTTTGTAGGATGATTTGGGGTTGATGTCATTTTCATACTTCACTGCCATTCCCATTATGCATCTGTTCAACTCCTGTGCTACCGATGCCAAAGTCAGCGAGACAACATTCGGCATTGACAAATGCTTGTTTAACATGGCAATCATATCTGTACACACTGTTTCCAGTTATTTACAGCAAAAGGTGTTTCTTGTAAAGCTATACCAGAAATCAATACAAGCATTTGAAAATGTAGCTCCTGATTGCTAGAATCAGGTCAATATCTATGACTAAATGGCAGTCAAGCACTCTCTTACACTGAGATTTTGAAAAGCTTATAAGTGTTTTACACACCTGCCCATAGCATATTTCATATATGTAAGTCTGTATTTCACATTTACTGAAAACAAAAATGGAAACTGAGGTAGGTGGAATGCTTACAAATCTCCATCCCCAATGTGCTGCCACCCAGTTATGCTTTCTTAGAAAATGGGCTTTAAAATCTAAGCAACCTAATTGGCTGGCAGGGGAACATTAACTTACAAGTAGAGCCCGGTGAGAAACTAGTACCAGCCCAAGTGCCCCTTTACACATTTAAAAATCCTTCTGTCCACCATGCCTGCCCATTGGTTAAAACCACCTATTCAATTTGAAAAAGCCGCCATTTTTTTCTCTCGCTTAGCAAGAGATAATACTGCCCATGCGACACTCTGTTTGCTTCCCCCTTACTTTAACCTGCATAAATTATACAGCCAAAAAAGAAAACAAGCAGTTTTCGGCATGTACTGAACTATATCTTAAAGCAGCATATCCTTTTCTGGTATTAGCAGCACATTTTGTGTCAAAGGCACCCACACTCCACTCTGCTCAGCTCCAGTACTCCTTATTTCCAACACTGAAGGCTTTTCTCCAAGACCGTAACCCATACCTCTCCACAAAGCAACATCACTTTTCTATTTAAAAAAAAAACCTTCCTTTCTACCACTGTTGCTGATGCTGTCTGTTTGAGCTCACCTCGTTCTCACCACACGCTTATCAACAATCGAGAGTCCCTATTCCAAATCGAATACTAAAACCCATTCCTCAGTCTCGTCGGCACCTAAACAGACACATGCACTCTTTTAAATTTCAAATTGAAACACACATGTGCTGCCACATCCTAGTCCTTGCTCTGCACCTCCTGTTTTTGCGTAGCAGGGTTGTGCAAGATGGCAACATCTAAGTTGGGGGGGGGGGGCAGAATGCGGTAAGACAGACAGAAAACTGTCTTTTTGTAAAACAAACTTGAGCATCTTGTTACAGATGTGGTGAATGGAAGGAGAACAGAAAAGCTTTGTACATGGAGGGAAATAGCACAAAAAGGGAGGAACTACTTTACAATGCAAGAACTTTAATTGTATTTCACTCTTTGTTTTTATTTTACTAAATCCCACATAACTATGCCACAGGTAGCCCATTTTCTAAGCGCAATAATACCCTCCTGGGTGGGTGCTATGGGGAATATATCGGACCTTCCAGGGTGCTATAAGGCCCTCCTCCTGTGGCGTTGGGCCTCATTATACCCCTGAGTGGCCTGGTATTGCTCAATACCACCCACCCTGTTGGGCATTATTGCTTGCATCCAAGACCTGTCATGCAAAAGCAGAATTATAAAAGGAAACTAGTGGACCTTTCTTATAAGGTAAATTGTCAGGCAACATGCTAACCTTGTTAGCATAGTGGCATCCTGGATTCCAGAATGGAGTAAGCAAAAAGGTGAAGATAGAAAAAAATTCAACTACTGCTCAGGGTGCAAATGATGTATTAACTTGCTGTAATTGAACTGTTTCATGGAGAAGGACAAAAAGGGGCAGCAAAATTTGAAAGTGCTTCTGGGCTTTCTGGTATCAAACTTGCTATTTTGGTCCCAGCATGTGTAGCTTATTTTAACACCAAGTAGCTTTCTTGGCCTTAGCTAATACATCATTTGTTGGTTGGTAGTAGTGTCAAGCAGTTTTTGAAAACAAACTAATGTTTGCACAAAGAATATTGGATAGTGTCTCATCGTTCAGACTGTTTCGCATTGTGGTCTTATTTTTCTTAGCCATGCTAAATACCTTTTTACTTTCAGCATTTGAATGTGGCAGTGTGAGTACCAACTTGACCACTTGAACAAGGTTAGGAAAGGTTAGCTCCCCTGAACATTTTTCTGGTGTCTTAAAAAAATGGCATAATAGATCCATGTAAAATGGATCAATGGCCCCCTCGTTGGTTACCTGTTTTTTAATGTGAGGTGGCAAGGAGAACAAGCTGTACTCCACAAATTCTTCATGTAAGGCATCTAAGTCAACATGCAGATTTAGTACTTTTTATGTTTGCTTGCATGCATGTGCAAGAAACATAGTGCCATCATCGGAGATTTTGGAGGCGTGTCACCTCCTCCTCCAATTCAGTCAGTGTGCTGGCAGGCGCGGCCCCTGTAAGCCAATGCATTTTGGAGCTGTCTATGACATGCTCCAAAATGCAGTGGCATACAGTTGAAAGGGGGAGCTACGCTCAGTGAGCAGCGATAAGATAAGGCTGCTCACGCGTAGCCCCCACAGACGCCAGGGAAGGCGGCGGGCGCTTCAAGACGACGCACAGTATAGTCGACGGGTGCCCAACTCTCGCCGGCTGTGCTATGCTGCTCCGCCTCCCCCAAACGCTATAAAATACCATGCTGGGTGCCCACCCAGCATGGCACTATCATATAGCCACGAGGGTGCCTAATCCCGTCGGCGCACTGTCCTCCCCCAGTAGTGAGTGCCATGCTGGGAGCCCACCCCAAGCGTGGCAAGCACTCGGAGGCCAATGGGGTGCCTAATCCTGCTGGCTGAACGCCACCCCAACATCCTTGTGCCATGCTGAGAGACCACTCCAGCGTGGTAAACGCCCAAGTCGCTCTCTTTTTTTTTTTTTCCTGTGAAGAAAAACGGTCCAACGGTGAGTCTCCCCGCCTCCCACAACCCACACCCACCCACTGCGCACTCCAGCCTCCCCACCCCCTCACCCCATACTTACCTCTGACCCTCAAGCGCCGACGATCTTTGGTGGACGGGAACATGTCTGCACTCTTCAAAGGCGACCGCGAACTGAGGAAATGCCGTAAGTTGTATAATGGGCTAGATAGGGGTTTCAACTTTATTGTGATATCTCAGGCATTTTTGATTTTGCACCATCTCAATATGTTTTGAGCATCTTTCATGATTGATGTAACAGCGCATGGCGTATTCAGAATGGTGATTTCACGAGTGACCGCGAAATCACCCTTTGTACCCGAATAACGCCATGACAGTGACATCAATCATGAGAAGGGTCTCAAACCCCATGTTGAAAAATTTGTGCCAAAATTCCCAAAATGACTGTTTTACGAGCGCAGCATTGGCGCAGTTCCACGCAGGCTCAGAAGTTCGCGAATTTTCAATATTTTCACCCAGATTTTCAACATTGCCATTTTACCACACCTTCTTATGAGCAGTACAGCTGTCATTTTCACATCTCATCCAAAATGTGTTTCCGCCCATGTAGTGCACTAGCCTGGCGAGTCGGTGTGAAATCAATGTCATGGGACAAATTAAGAAAATCACAATGACACTGTTCATGAGTAGACATCTTAAAATGGCTATGTTGAAAATTTGGTGAAAAAGTCCTAAAAATGACTTTTACGAGCCTGCATTGCGCAGTTCCTACACACGCTTGTAAGGGCGTGAATTTTCAATATTTTCACTCCAGATTTTCAACATTGCCATTTTACCACACCTTCTTATGAGTAGTACAGTTGACATTTTTCACATCTCACCCAAAATGTGTTTCTGCCCATGTAGCGCACAATGGCGCAGTCGGTGTGCGAGGTCAATGTACAGGACAAATTAAGAAAATCACAGTGACACTGTTCATGAGCAGAGGTCTTAAAATGGCTATGTTGAGAATTTGGTGAAAAAATTCCTAAAAATGATTTTTACGAGCGTGCGTTCCACAGTTCCTATGCATGCTCGTAAGTTTGCACATTTAATATTTTCACTCCAGATTTTCAACATGTCCATTTTATTAAACTTCCTTATGAACAGTACAGCTGCAATTTTTCATATGTCGCCCAAAATGTGTTTTCGCATATAGCGCACAATGGTGCTGTTAGGTGAGCCAAAGCAATGTTTAGGACAGATTAAGAAAATCACAGTTACACTGTTCATGAGCAGAGGTCTTAAACAGCTATGTTGAAAATTTGGTGACAAAAGTCCATAAATGACTGTGTTACAGTGAGCATTGCACAGTTTCCACGCACCCTCGTTAGTTCATGACTTTGTAATATTTTCAGTCCAGATTTTCACCAGTGGCATTTTTCCACACTTCCTTATGAGCAGTACAGCTGCCATTTTTCACAACATGGCGAAGTGTGTTTTCACACTTTCAGTGCAGAGATGCATGGTCGCTGTGGAAATCATTGTTTGGCATAGATAAAGAAAATCACAGTGACACTGTTCATGATCGGAGGCACCAAAATGCCTGAGTTGACAATCTGCTGTAAGATCCCCAACCTAACTATATTACGGGTGTGCGTTGCACAGTTTCTATGTCGCTCGTCACTTCAACATTTTATTTAATATTTTACTACACATTTGCAACATAGCCATTTTTACACCTCCCCATGAAAGAGTACAGCTGTCATTTTTACATCCTGTTCGGATATTTTGCACCTGTGGTGCTAAATGCCGAGGTCACTGTGCATAAGCAGCCGTTAACAAACTGATATTCCCCTGTTCATGAGGTGGGGTCACAAAACAAACATGTCGAAAATTTGGAGTGAAAATACCAACGAATGCCTGAGGTATTAGGCTTTTCAACTATAACGCCCCACCCTATAGAGAATGACAGGCATCAGGGGTGACACTTGGGATTCTTGCCTGTGATGCTCATACCATTCCACACCCTGCAGTCACTGAGAGGCATCGAGGTATGCCTTGGACTCTTTGGCCCCAAAGTTCACCCCATTCTCCTATACCGCACCCATCTCACCGTACTTCCTAATGGAATGGGGTGTGCATAAGGGCCAAAGATCCCAAGGCACACCGTGACACTTGTCAGTGTCTTCAGGGTGGGGTGTGGTGAAATGGCGTGGCCATTATGCCTGATGACCCAAAGGCACACCCCAATGCCTGTTCGTATCTGCAGGGTGGTGGTGCCGGGGTTGGCTTCAGTTCAATACTTCACTGCCATTCCTATTATGCAGCTGTCTAACTCCTACACTACCAATCCCAATGCCAGCAAGCAAACATTCGGCATTGACAAATGCTTGTTTATGTTTGAAATATTAAAAGGAGCAATCATTTTAATATTGCTCAAACCAGGTCTTCATCAGTATTCCTAGCTGTTTTTGTCCATCAGTTGTTTAAATATAGGTTCTGTTGTGACTAAAATGAACTATGCCCACCAGGCTGGGTGTGCTGTTGGTTGCAGTTCCTGAGTTTCAGTTTATCGATTGTTTTAAGTTCATTTTAAATCCATTTTAAGTTTGTTTAAGTTTGTTCTAAGTTTGTTTTTAGATCGTTTTAATTTAATTTGTTGTTTTTATGATCTGCCTGTTTTTCATGTTGAGGAACGAGTTTATGTTGGGCTTATCCATTGAGTAGCCCACTTTCCCTGTTTTTCCCACTGCTGCAGTTGAGGACTAAGGAGACATGGGGAATCTGGGGTAAACTGTTTGGAGGATATGAGGCTTAATTCGGGACGCTCTGTTAATGCCCTAGTATTTAAGATATTCCTGGCAGTTCAGCGGTTTTTCGGTGGATGGGATGTTTTCTTCCTGTGTCACTGTATACTGCTTTGTTTGGTAAGTGGAGCTTTCTTTAATTGGCCCTGAATGTTTTGGGGAAGCTGACCTAGCAGTGGATCACCCTGATAAGGATTGTTGCTGAAGATTACGATCCTATGGATGTATTGATTGAACTGTCATAAGGCTTGGAACTGTTATTGGACATTTTCTACTGGTTATTGGTTTTTTGCATTTGAATCTGGAAATTTTTTACTGGATTTAGGGACTAAGTGGCCCAATTTACAGCCAGTGAGTAGACCCGAGTTGGCTGGGGCCCATGTACTGGTTTGTGGTAGCCTGGGGGTCTATGCTTTATCTGCTGGGCAGCCAGCGGTTGGTGCTCTGTCCCTTGAATTTCCCAGGGGATCAATTAGGTTGGGTTCTAGCAGGGGTCTCGAAGTGGCTGGCACTGCTCGGTCATGGACCTTGGGCCAGATTTCCGGGGCTCTCCCTGACTGTAGAGCTGGCTGGACTTGAAGAGGCTTCTTTGGATCCTTTTTCCTGCTCCTGCTCTTTGGATTCCTTTTACTGCTCCTGATTATGGTTTGATTATTTGATTTTATTGGCCAGTAAGAGCGTTTTTATTAGTTTTGTTTTCTGCCTGTTTCTTGGATAAAGTTTAAAGTTCATCTATATTTGGCAGTGAAACATAAAAACATAGAAACATAGAATTTGATAGCAGATAAGAACCGCTTAGCCCACCTAGTCTGCCCATTTTCATACCTAACAGATAAGCTGCAGATCCTGGTTAACCAACAGCCTACTTCCTCCTACCCCCCACTAGAATTGCCTTATGTCTGTCCCATGATTCTTGAATTCCCCCACTGTTTTTGACTCTACGACCTCCTCAGAAAGGCTGTTCCATGTATCCACAACCCTCTCTGTGAAGAAACACTTCCTCACATTACCTCTAAGCTGTCCCACCTCTATCTTCAAATTGTGCCCCCTTGTTTTTGCACATCTCTTTGTCTGAAAGATGCTACCCTCTTAGACTTTGTTGATTCCCTTGAGGTATTTGAAAGTTTCTACCATGTCTCCCCTCTCCCTCCTTTCCTCGAGGCTACACATCTTTAGTTCCTTAAGTCTTTCTTCATATGTCTTCTGATGCAGACCCTGCATCATTTTGGTTGCCCTCCTCTGGAAAGCCTCCACCCTGTCTATGTCTTTGCAGAGATGGGGTCCCCAGAACTGTGCCCAGTACTCCAGATGTGGTCTTACCAACTGTCTGTACAGAGGGCCAACAACTTCCTGTTTTCTACTGGTGATGCCTCTCCCTATGCATCCCAGTATCCCTCCAGCCCTCCTTACTGCCTTCTCACATCGCTGGCCCACCTTTAGGTCATCTGATATGACTACCCCCAGGTCCCTTTCCATTTTTGTTGTTGTCAGTATTTCACCCCCCATTGTGTACTCTTCCCCTGGGTTTTTGTTTCCCAGGTACATTATTTTGTACTTCTTTGCATTGAATCTAAGCTGCCATACATTTGACCATTCCTCCAACCTTGCCAAGTCCCTTTTCATCCTTTCCACCCCACCTTGTGTATCAACCCTGTTGTAGATCTTTCTGTCTTCTGCAAACAGTCATACTTTCCCTTCCAGTCCCTCTGCAATGTTACTTATAAAGACACTAAAAAGGACTGGTCCCAGTACTGAACCCTGCGGTACCCCACTAGTAACCCTCATTTCTTCACTGTGGACTCCATTTACTATTACCCGCTGAATCCTGTTGTCCAACCAGTGTTTTGCCCAGGCTAACACCCTAGAACCCACTCCAAGGCTGGCTAATTTGTTTATTAATCTTTTGTGCCGGACTGTGTCAAATGCCTTGCTAAAGTCTAGGTAGACCATGTCCACAGCCCCTCCCTGGTCTACTGCTTTGGTCACCCAGTAAAAGAAATCAATTAGATTTGTCTGACATGACCTTCCTGCTGTTAATCCATGCTGCCTTGGGTCCTGTGCCCCACTGGCCTCTAGGTACTCAACAGTGCTTTCCTTCAGAAGTGATTCCATCATTTTTCCTATCACTTAGGTCAAACTGACAGGTCCGTAGTTTCCTGCCTCTGTCTTGCTCCCACTTTTGTGAAGGGGAATCACATCCACCCTCCTCCAGTACTCGGGTACCACCCCATCCTCCCATGATTTATTAAAAAGGATAGTCAATAGTGATACTAGTTCTTGCCTTAGTTCTTTTAAAATTCTGGGGTGAATCCCATCAAGCCCCATTGCTTTATCCACCTTCAGTTTTAAGAGTCCTTTCAGAACCCTTTCTTCTGTGAAAGGACTAATATCAACCCCCCTATCCAGAGTGCTTCTATTGACAGCATTAGGCATTTCTTCCTGCTTTTCCATTGTGAATACTGAGCAGAAGTATTCGTTCAGTATCCCTGCTTTTCACTGTTGCTCTCTGCCCAAAGCACCTTCCTCTTTGTTCAGCCTCAGTATTCTTGCCTTAGTCTTTCTTTGCTCCCTAATGTACCTATAAAAGGTTTTATCCCCCTTCTTAACCGAGTTGGCTATCTTTTCCTCAGTTTGGGTCTTTGCTATTCTGACTGCCTTATCCGCTTCCTTCTACTTTAACTGGTACAGTTCTCTGTCCTGCTCCTTCTGTGTTTCCTTATACTTCCTGAATGCTATCTTTTTTCCCTTACCTTCCCCGCCACTTCTTTTGAGAACCATAGTGTTTTTTCCTTTCATTTTGATTTGTTTATTTGCGTCACACAAAGACTTGTTGCCTCTGTTATGGCGGTTTTGATGTTTCCCCATTGTTGCTCCACCCCACCTTCTTGCCTGTTTGCTAGTGCTTTTCTGAGGCACTCTCCCATTTTGTCAAAATCAGCCCTCCTGAAGTCCAGTACCTTCACTTTTGTGTGGCTTGACTCTACAGCTAAGTTTATTATGAGTCACACTGTTTGGTGGTTGCTTGTTCTCAGATGGCTACCCACTTCAAGATCAGAGATCCTCTTTCCATCCACATTTGAGAGTACCAGGTCTAAGATTGCTCTCTCCTGAGTGGGTTCCAAAACCAGCTGCCTGAGGCATGCCCCCTGTAGGGCTTTGAGAATGGTCCTACTCTTGGATGTGGCTGCAGCAAAGGTGCTCCAGCCAATATCTGGCATATTCAGGTCCCCCATCAACAGGATCTCCCCTTTCTCTGCCATCCTAAGTATGCCTTCTATCATATCTTGGTCCATTTCCTCCCCCTGAGATGGGGGTCTGTATACAACCCCTGTGTGGATTGTGGAGCCATTTCCAGTTTCCAGGGTGACCCACAGTGCCTCCTCTCCTCCCTGTTTACCCTCCAGTTCTGTTGCTTTTATCCCTTCCCTTACATAGAGAGCTACTCCTCCTCTTCTGAGAGTGCCATAATTGGAATATCCTTGGGCCCTGATAGTGAGAGTATCAGTGGTTTATGGACTAACTGCTTCTTGGACAAAGTTTAAAGTTCATTTACTTTTGGCAATGAGAGTGCCATAATCAGTACATCTTTGGCCCTGACAGAGTATCAACGGCCTAAAGACAAACGGTGCCATCACTGAAGGAAAGACTGTCTTGCCCAGGGGCTGTGCTCCTGAGGATGTTTTTAATAGTCTTGCTGTGAGTGAGAGGACCAGTGGGACTTGATTTAGTTGGTCTCTTCTTCATACATTTTATGACTGTACTACTCCTGTTTTGTTTATGTTTGTTTGTGTTTGTTTTAGTGTTGTCCTCCTCTGAGCTGTGAGAGGGTTCTGTGGAGGGGAAGTTGTGTTATTTGTGTTTAATGTAATTATCTGCTGTATTGTGGGGTTTTCATTTTGATTTGCTGTGTAAGGGAGAAGTTTATGATTTGTTATGGGTTTTAGTTTGAGTTTTATTGGGTATACTGCAATCTTCTTTAGGTAGTTTTATGAGAATAGGATTTTGTTGTGTGCCTTGTTTCTTGTTGTAATTTTTAGTTTGTCGAATGTGCCTGTTGGCCCCTCCCCTGGTCTTACGCTATTCGGCATCTTTTCTCCGTGCCCTCACCCATTCTCCCCCCTCCTTTGCCCTTTTTTATTTATCAATGCTGTTGGGTATTGGGCATTGTGCATAGGAGAAATGGGGATGGGTGCAGTGGGGGGTGCAGACGTTGGAGGCCGAAGGAGTGGTCCTCTTGCATAGGGGTGATTAGGTCCAGAAGATGCTCTGGGGCAAAATGGAGCCTGGAATGTGGTAATCCATGCCTAGTCTCCATACCCAAGGGAACCATCTCTTTTGATGGGTAATTAGCTGGGACAGCTCAGGAACCCCATCCAGCTCAGGTGATGTTATGTAATGCCAGATCTATTAAGAACAAAACTGCAATTATTGCAGATCTTGTTGGAACAGCTGATCTGGCTTGCATCACCGAGACCTGGCTGGATGAAAATGCTGGCCCCATTTTGGAGGCAGCAATTCCAGTTGAGTACTCGCTGATACACCACCCGAGATTGGACCACAGGGTGGGTGGGTAGTGGTCTGTTTTAAGACTGAATTGGGCCTCATTGGTGTACCAGTTGAGGAGGCCAAATCCTTTGAATGTACTGTGGTAGCTGGTGTGGGTTGCAGAATAGCTCTTGTCTACCATCCACCTGGGGACGATATGCGATTCCTGCAGAAAGTGGCAGATTTTGCCACTGACATGGCATTGGAGTCACCCAGACTGATGGTTCTGTGTGACTTCAATGCTTGGGTCGATGACGAACTCTCGCCATTTGGTCAGCACTTCCTCCAGATGGTGACATCACTGGGCTTCACTCAGATTGTTTCTTCAGCTACCCATAATCACAGTCATTCTCTGGATTTGGTTTTCCTCCTGGGGATTGAGACCGCTGATTTGGGGGTGGACCTGTCAGTTGGTCCGATTATTGCACCGTAAGGTTCAATTTTTGCACCCCCTTAGTAGGTCTGCCCCTGTGGAGATGATCAGTTACCGCCCTTTACAGGATGTGGGCACTGAAGACCTGGCGGCAGTGATTGACCTCTCTGAGTTTCCTGATGCCAGCTTGAGTCCAGAGTTGTTGGTTCTGGCCTATAATAACACCATTTCCTCTGCTCTGGACTCGATAGCTCCTGTCCGTGTTCATCCTCTCTCACTCCATCCTTGGGCCCGTTGGTTTGATGGGTCTTTGAGGGAGTTACGATGTGTGGAACGAAGGTTAGAACATTGTTGGTGAAAATCCGCCCTTCTGGTCGATTGCCTTTGTTTGGTCGAACACTACCAGCTCTACCAATCAGCGATCTCCTGTAAGAAGGCAGAGTTCCTGTCCAGGGAGATTGCTGTCACTCAGAACCTAATGGCTCAGCACTTCCGAACTGTGAACAGGTTGTACAACCCAGCCTGTCTGCAGCTCCGTTGAGGTTTTTTACAAATAGCGTGTGATGAGCTTGTTCATTTCTTTGCGAATAAGGTAGCCGACATCAGGTCAGAGATTCATATGACTTGCTCTATAGGGAATGTGGTTGGTCAGCATTTGGTCACTACTCCTCGTACTTCCTGGAGTTCCTTTGACCTGCCGGACTTCATGGATATTATGCAGATTGTCCAGGGGATGCTTCCTACATGCTGTAGTTTAGATCTGGGCCCAACGTCCATGATTTTGGGTTGTTATGAGATCATAGACCTGTTTCCGGCTCAAATTGTCCGGTACACCTTGGAATCGGGTGAGTTTCCAAGCTCCCTGAAGGAGGCGGTGGTGATACCCCTTCTGAAGAAAGCTTCGTTGGACCTGGACATTTTTGAAAACTACAGACCTATCTCGAACCCTCTCTTTTTAGGCAAGGTTATTGATAAGGTAGTGGCAATCCAGTTGGAGAACCATTTGACCATCCATAATGGACACAGAAGCCAACATGTAAAAATTGGGCACACAGTATCTAGCTCCAACAAGGTATCTTTAGGGGTCCCACAGGGAAAATGATGGAATCACTTCTGAAGGAAAGAATTGTCAAGTATCTAGAGGCCAGAGGGGCACAGGACCCAAGGCAGCATGGATTCACAGCAGGAAGGTCATGCCAGACAAATCTGATAGATTTCTTTGACTGGGTGACCAAAGTAGTAGATCAGGGAGGGCTGTGGACATGGCCTACCTAGACTTTAGCAAGGCATTTGACACAGTCCCACACAAAGATTAATATACAAGTTAGCTAGCCTGGGAGTGGGTCCCAAGATGACAGCCTGGGTAAAAATTGGCTGGAAAATAGGACACAGAGTAATAGTAAATGGAGTCCACTCTGATGAAAGAGGGTTACTAGTGGGGTACCGCAGGGGTTCAGTGTAGGAAGTCCTCTTCAATGTCTTTATAGCGACATTGCAGAGGGACTGGAAGGAAAGTATGTCTTTGCAGATGACACAAAGATCTGCAACAGAGTTGATGCACAAGGTGGGTGGAAAGGATGAAAAGGGACTTGGCAAGGTTAGAAGAATGGTCAAATGTATGGCAGCTTAGATTCAATGCTAAGAAGTGAGGTAATGCACCTGGGAAACAAAAACCCAGGGAAGAGTACACAATGGGGGTGAGATACTAACAACAACAAAATGGAAAGGGACCTGGGGGTAGTCATATCAGATGACCTAAAGGTGGGCAAGCAATGTGAGAGGCAGCAATGAGGGCTGGGGGATATTGGAATGCATAGGGAGAGGCATCACCAGTAGAAAACAGGAAGTTATTATCCCTCTGTACAGACAGCTGGTCAGACCCCATCTGGAGTACTGTGTGCAGTTCTGGAGACTCAGTCTTCGCAAAGACATAGACAGGATGGAAGCTGTCCAGAGGAGGGCAACTAAAATGGTGCAGGATCTGCACCGGGAGACATATGAAGAGAGACTAAAGAAGCTTAATATGTATAGCCTCGAGGAAAAGAGGGAGAGGGGGGACATGATAGAAACTTTCACACTCAAGGGAATCAACAAAGTCCAAAAGGGTAGCATCTTTCAAAAAGAGGTGTGCAAGAACAAGGGGGCACAATTTGAAGATAGAGGGGTGGCTCAGAGGTAATTTATAAGGTATTTTTTCACAGAGAGGGTTGTGGATGCATGGAACGGCCTTCCAGAGGAGGTCGTGGAGTCAAAAACAGTGGTAGAATTCAAGCATGCATGGGACAGTCATAAGGCAATTCTAGGGGATGGGGGTAGGAAAAAGTAGGCTGCTGGTTAACTAGGGTCTGCAGCTTATCCAGTAGGCAGGGAAATGGGCAGACTGGGTGGGCCAAGCGGTCCTTATCTGCCGTCAAATACTATGTTTCTATGTAAGACTGGTTCTGTAGCCATAAACTTCTATTAAACTACAAAAAAAATAAGGTGATGCTCACAGCCAACCCACAGCACAGAAAGAAGCTCCCTTCCCTCACCATCTCCAATAAAGTCAGTGAGCCACTGGATCAAGTTCACTCCTTCAAGTACTTGGGGGTCACCATTGATGGCTGCCTCACCTTCACCCAACACATCAACACAATGGTAAAGGCAGTGAACACCAAGCTGGGTGTACTATATAGGCATAAAAAGTATCTCACTCCAGAGGCCCTCAGCCTCAGTCTCCAGCTCCATACTTTCTACCATCGACTATGGATTGGTGGTCTATGGCGCAGCAACAGACACTGCACTAAAAAGGATTCACATTGCCCTCAACAAGGCATGTAGGCTCACGATGGCTGCAGATCAAAATACCTACACCTGCTCCTTACACGAGGAGACCAATTGGCTGCCACTAAAGAACAGGATTATATTTCAAACATGTCTCCTTGGAAAAAAGGCTCTAATGGGTAAAACCGCCCCATACATTTCTAGCATCCTAACACCAAGTGCTACCAGCTATACCACCAGAGGCAGGATGGGGGGGCCCTATCAACACCTTTCCATCGAACTGTGCAGGGACAGTGTGCTTTCAGCTTTAGTGCCCTCCAACGGCTCAATGAAATCCCAGTGCACATTCTGAACTCCCAATGCATCTCACAATTCAAAAATGGCCTAAGGCAACACCTTCTTACTAGGACAGTTTGTGACTGCCACTAGGACTCTAACACCCATAATGCCCACTCATCCACATTCTCCTGCCCCTTCCTTTTTACTCCCACCCTTCCCTCTTGCCCTATCCCTCTGTCTTCCTCTCCTTCCATGCCTTTTCTCCCACTTGATCAACCTTAAAACCAACCTACTACTGCTACCTCCCAACCTCCTAGACAAAGCCACTTCTTTTGGCTGCCCATTCTCCCCCCCCTCCAGTTTCCCTTCCCCCTCACCTTGACTCCTCCTCGGACTCTCACACTAGGTGTCACACCTCTTTATCTCCTTCGCTACATATAAACACTGTCCTTTACCCTAGTTGAATGCTCTTGATGCTGTACTATCACCATTGGTGCTATGAATGACATTGTAACCTTATTGTATACTAGCTACCTACTATTCGAGTATTGTATGTAAACTGTTTGTTATTGTTGTCATTGTCACTGTTTGACATGGAACCTTTGTAAAAGAGCTCTGAGCTCAAAGGTATGATCCGAATCCCTAAATAAAATAAAAATACAATAAATAAATTAATAAATAATGTTTACGAACCTCTCCAGTCGGGTTTTCGTAAGAGGCACAGTACTGACACCGCTCTGGTTCAGGTGCTCTATGATCTCCAGATGGTGAGAGATCAGAGAAACTGTTCCATTCTGGTACTTCTTGATCTTTCTTCAGCTTTCAACATTGTAGACCATGCGGTGCTGCTCGAGTTCCTGAGGTCCATCTGTGGCCTGTCTAGTACAGTGCTCAGATGGTTTTCATCCTTCTTAGATGGTAGAACACAGAGAGTTGTGTAGGGGCTTTTTTCTTCTGACCCTTTTTCTCTGTCTTGCGGGGTTCCTCAGGGCTCGGTGCTGTCCCCCATGTTGTTTGCAGTGTATATGCTACCCCTCGGAGACATTGTAAGATGGCATGGGCTGTGGTTTCATTGCTATGCCAATGATACCCAGCTCTACCTGTCTTTTGCCCCTGACCATGTTAGTGCACTCTCAGTATTTAATAACTGCCTTGCTGAAATTCAAGACTGGATGAATTCAAGCTGGTTAAAGTTGAATGCGGGAAAGACTGAGGTTATGGTTGTGGACCCGGGTTGCTGGATGGAGGGGTTGAGGACTGATCAGCCCTCTGGAATTTTTTGGGGGGACACTCAGATCCTTACCACAGAATGGGTGCATGACCTTTGAGTAGTGCTCGACGATGGGCTGACCCTTTGTCATCAGGTGTCAGCAGTTGTTAAATCAGCCTTTTACCATCTTAGAAACATCACCAGGGTCAAACACCTTGTTCTGTCCAGTGATTTGCCTGTGTTGGTCCACACCTTTGTGACCTCCCGCCTTGTCTACTGCAACTTCCTTTATCTGGGGCTTCCTGGGGTTGATATCTGCTGCTTGCAGCTGGTGCAGAACGCTGCTGCTTGATTATTGTCAGGGGCATTTAGAAGTTCGCATATCACCCCTGTGTTGCACGATCTGCACTGGCTGCTGATTCAGTGGCGGATCACCTTTATGGTAGCTTTGTTGACCTACAAAGCCCTACACAGTCTTGGTCCCGACTACTTGAAAGAGCTTCTGATTCCTTACACCCCTGTGTGACAGCTCCTCTCGCTTAATGAGGGGTTGCTGGAGATTCTGAGGGTTATTTTGAAATCTTTTGGGCCCCGTGCCTTTATGTTTGTGGCCCCTACCCTCTGGAATTCTCTGCCCCGTCAGCTTCATGAGTGCATGACCCTTGGGGGCTTTAATCAGGCACTTAAGACTTTTTTGTGGACTCAGGCATTTTAAGAATTATTATGATTTTATTAATGGTATAGTTATTCTGTAATATTTGATATTTTGTTTTAATTCTGTAAGGTGCCTTGATATTTGAAAGGCACCTAATAAATAAAGATTATTATTATTATTATTATTAACTATCTTGCAGCAGGCACTGCTATCTGACCTTGTGGAACAATAGTTGTTCAATACAGCTGCAAATACTGATGGCAACCTGGTCCAAGCCATATTAAAAGGCATGCTTATTTTATTATTTCAAATGTGAATAAAAGTATTGCACTAAAACAGACTGAAATTGTGGACAGAAGGGTATCATACAAGTCAGGAGGTAAGTGTCAGTCTCAAATAGTATAAAAAGTATAGGTCAAAATTTCCACCGGATTCTTGCACTGCTGCTTTAACAGTCAGTCACCTCCTGGGGGCAATATGGGACTCTGCTGTGCCTTGTGCCACATTACACCCCTATGGGGTGATTTAAAAGATTGTTAATCCAACTCCTGGTTATGCTTTATTGCTTATTTTAAAATTGTGGAACATGATTGGCTGACTGACACAATTTACCCATAGTAAATCATGGCATGAGTAACAGGTAACCGTACCAGTCAGACCCATTAAGAATCCACAATGTTCGATTCCTGTTAGGGAAAGAAGGTCCCGTATTTCTTTAGTCTTCTCAGTGGTAAAGAGATTGGTATTACGTCACTGACTAGATCAGGAAGAAATTTCTTATTCGGAATGGCTAAAGGAAATTCTGTATAGCCTAAGGATTGAAAAAACAATAGCCACTCTTAGGGACTGTCCTCAAGGATATGACAAGAGGTGGGGCAAGTTGGAGACTTTGTTAATGGTGTAAGCATTTCCTTTAAATGACAATTAAATAAATAATAATATACACTGTGGATATATTGTGTTTGACATAGCAAGGATGAAAGTCGTCTCGATAGATCTTTCAAGTTTACTGTATACCCATGAAATGGAACCCCCTTATTTCTTTTATTTATTTTAGTTTTATTTTATGCCTTGGTATCTTCGGGAAGGGAAGGGTCAATGGGGGTGGGATTTAGGCATTGATTGTGCAGCTATTTCTAATGATGTTTGGTCTTTATATGCTATGTAATTCACAATGTGACTGTACAAGTTTAATAACAATAAAGCTTATTAAATTAAAAAAAATCCACAATGTTTAAAATCCCTCCAACCCTCCGAAAAAACACAACAAGCAAACACCTCATATTGCCTACTTGATAAAGTGCATAACATCAGAAACCTCAAGTTTTAAAAGTCTACAAAGTGTAAAAGTTATGTACCATCAAGTTTAGAAATAAAAATCCACTCCCAGCCCAATCCAGCTTTACAAACACTCACTTGTTCTCCCTCATTGAAACCTGGTTGGCTGCATTTCCATTTCTTTTTCTTCAACATTTCCACGATTAGTACAAATGGAACAACTATGGCAGCAATGTATGGTAGACACTAATGTTAAAGAATATATAACTGTTGTCACCCTTCATTTTCTTGACTCTCTTGCTACCGTTTGTGTATAAAACAAAAGGTCAGTGTTCTCCCTAGCAATAAACAACTCAGTACAGCATCACCCTAGTAATGCAGGAATATTTTATGTGGAGCAATATTAAAAAACAAAGCAAAAGAACAAATAGAACATTTACAAAAAAATCTATTATGAAAGCTATTCTTTTTAACCCCCCCAAAATATTGGTCCAACACTTCCAGAGTTGACAGAATTTAGCAGAGCCACAACCTAAAAGAATAAGTCAAAAAGAAATGCTGAGATCTGGCTGGGGGGGGGGGCAGGATACAGAAAGTCATTGCAAATGGGATGGCATCAAGAGAGGGCATGGTCACTAGTGGGGTCCCTCTGGGGTCAGTGTTAGGGCCACTACTGTTCAAACTATTCATAGGGGACATTGTGGATGGCCTTGAAGGGGGTGTGAGTCTGTTTGCAGACAATATTAAAGTTTGCAATAGGGTGGACACTCAAGAAGTGTAGGAAGAATGCAAAGGGATCTGGGGAGGCTCAAGGCATGGTCAAGGAAGTGGAAGTTTTCATTTAAAATGGACACGTGTAAGATCATGCATCTTGAATACAGAAACCAGAGTGCGGGGTACTGTATGGGGGATCGAGTCCTGAAAGCAACAGAACAGGAAAGGGACCTAGGCATCACTATATCGAGGGACCTGAAGGTGGAAAAGCACTGCAAGGGAGCAGTGGCTAGGGGCAGTGAAATGTTGGGCTGCATTGGAAGGAGGATTACCAGTAGGGAGAGAGAGATCAGAGTACCCTTGTACACCAATCTAGTTAGGCCACAATTGGAGTATGGGGTCCAGTTCTGGAGGTCATATCTCAGGAAGGATGTGGGGAGGCTGGAGTGAGTTCGGAGGAGGGTGACAAAGATAGTTAAGGGGCTCAGCCACCTGTCCTATGAGGAAAGGTTAGGGGAGTTGAACATGTACTCCCTGGAACAGAGAAGAGAAAGAAAGGATATGATTGAGACCTTCAAGTACTTAAAAGGTATAAACCAGGTGTCAATGGGAAGCATCTTGCAGCTGAAAGGGAATCAGAGGACAAGGGGGCATGGGTTACAGAATGAGGAGGTACAGTCAAGGGTAACATTAGGAAGTACTATTCACAGAGAGGGTGGTGGATAAGTGGATTCAGATCCCAGAGGAGTTGATTGGAGAAACAGTTGAAGGCTTAAAAAGAGCATGGGACAGACACAAGGGATTGTTGAGGGTGGGGGTAGGAAGAAGTAGGCTGCTGGTTTACTAGGATCTGCAGCTTATCCACTAGGTAGGAAAATGGGCAGACTGGGTGGACCAAGCGGTCCTTATCTGCCATCAAATTCTATGTTTCTATAGGCGGGTGAGTGGGAAGAGCATGTCCTAGCAGATAGCTAGACAAGTGGACAGGTTAGATGGGCCTAGCGGTCCTTTTCTGTCATCACATTTCTATATATCTATGTATCTGAAGACCTTATGGGTGCACTGTAATTATTACAAAACATGCAAACCATCTATTCACAAAAGGGCAGATGTATGTCACTGACACTACCCTAAATCTAAAAGTCATCATCTTAGGGGACTACTGCATTTGCCCTATCCCTAATTTTGTTAAAATACGCTTTTGATGTACTTGAGATTCTCTGAATCTGGTACATTTTGTACTGTACTGAACAAAATTTATAAAGAAAAGGTGAAAAAACAAGTGTTTCTGTTCCCTCAAGTCCATTTCATTCCAGTCGACAAGAATGATGGACACTACAGAAAAGTCAAAATCCTGCCTGTCACTTCTGCACTTCAAGATTGGGTGGTAGCAGAAAAACTGAAGTTTTTTTTTGTTAAAAAAAAACCCCACAACAATCAAGAACCTATGTGGCAGTCATGAAGATCGGGGGGCAAAAGCACATAATCATTACACTTACACCAATTAATGATAAATCTTCAAACATGAATACACTTCGGTACGATGAGAGAACACATTAAATGAAAGTTTGAGAAGCTGAAGTGACAGGATGGTATCTAGAGGATGACAACGGGGCGGGGGCGCTGACAGAGATTATTTAGAACTTTGCAAAATCCCTTGTTCAGAACAGCTATAAATAATAACATAAAGCAAGGTTAGTAGCAGAAGGATTAACTGTAATGGGGGAACTTTTAACACGAGGTTCAATGGGCAGAGCAACAACGTCACTCCCCCATCAACTTCAAAAACGTCACTCATCCTGGACTCTCCCAGGATTTGTTTTCCATTGCAACTGGAGGCACTGCTCTGCTTCTCTTCAGTCTGGATTGCTGCTGCTTCTTTTCTCACTTCTCCTGCCTGCTTTCTCTAGTTTGGGTGGGTGCCTTCGGCTGCCAGTGACTATCTCTCACCCTCATTCTCCATTTCCCCATCTCATCTCGTTCCTCACCTCAATCGCTCTCACTTGCTCTCTTTCTGCGCTGTACTGGATTCCACTATGGCTGTGAGGCTCAGCAAGATTGGGAACTCCTCCATTTTCTATTGCAACCTGCATTTCGTTTCATCTACAATCTCCCGCTGTGTGTCCATGGGTTTGCGAGTGGGACTATCTCTGTTTTGGTTCTCCTGGCTGTAGCAGCCACAGTGTTTAACAATCACCCACTTTCAGGCATCTCCGTTCCTCTGCCTGCTCCATCACCCGTTCTGGGCTTCTCCGGCTCATCTGCTTCGACACATCAATGTGCAGTCCGAGTCCCACACAGCACGAGTGCTGCCAACCTGTCAAACAGGCTTTTTTCTCTAATTTTCAGATTCACAGTCTGAAAGGTTTGGCTGCACTGTCTGCTGCATATGGTAGATTGCTTCAAGCAGCTTCATATCACTGCACATCTTCTATTGGCATTGTTGGATTCATCGAGGCATCCCGTCACTTTGTCTAGCTCTAAGGTGCCACAATCACACTGTCCTGCATCACAATGTCTCGACTGCATTTGCATCTGTTCTATTTCCGATCTATGACTTAGCATTTAACTCGTCAGTGTTCATGTCGAACTCCCTGCCCTTGGCTTGTTGCATTCCCTGAGCATTGCCATTTCCCTGTCCTACCATATACTGCAGTTCACTCAATTTGTCTGCCTCAGGTGGCCAGTCGGGATAACTCAATGGACTCCATCTGGTCTGCACTCAATTTTATTGGGGTTCCTGCCTCTACCAGCCCTATAGGCTACAGTTCATTCAAGCTGTCATCTCATATTACCCTCATCCAGCTCACCTCACTGTCGTTCACCTTCTGTATTGGCTGGGTCCTATGTTACCCAATTGACCTCCTTCCATCCTTTGTCATTTCATACATCGCTTTCTTGTAACGGCCTCCATGGCTTCGATCTCTCACTGTACCTCATCTGTTTCCAACTTTTCCCTTCCTCGTCGTAGTGCCTTTCTAGTACCAGCCATCATGGCTTCACTTCTCTCTTAGCTCACTCCTCATCATACATCATTCAATTTTGCCCACTCCTCATCATACCTCATTCAGTTTTGCTCAACCTGAGTTGCCTCTGGTTCCAAATTTCCCTTCTTGGCCTCGGAGTCTACCTCCTTTCGAGCAGCCTGCTTCATTTATTTCCTTTGTTCGAGGTCATTTCAAGTTCATTCTCATCTCCTCTTTCACTTCCACACCAGCCATCTAGGATTCACTCCACTCATGGCCTACTATTGATATTCTTTTTGGGTTTACATACCCTAACTCCTATGCCATCCATCAACTGCGGCCATCCTGCTGCACGAATCGAGTTCATAACTCCAGTTATATCGAGTTCATAAATCCAATTATCATTAATTCAGCATTACCTCGAGGCTAACATAGAAACAGAGAAACATAGAATTTGACGGCAGATAAAGACTGCTTGGCCCACCCAGTCTGCCCATTTCCCTACCTGATGGATAAGCTACAGATTCTAGTTAATCAGCAGCTTACTTCCTCCTGCCCCCCACTAGAATTGCCTTATGCCTGTCCCATGCATTCTTGAATTCTCCCACTGTTCCTGACTCCACAACCTCCTCAGGAAGGCTGTTCCACGATCCACAATGCTCTCTGTGAAAAAATACTTTCTAACATTACCTCTGTGCCGTCCCCCCTCTATCTTCAAATTGTGCCCCCTTGTTCTTGCACATCTCATCTTCGGAAAGATACTACCCTCTTGTACCATGTTAATTCCCTTGAGATACTTGAAAGTTTCTATCATGTTCCCCCTCTCCCTCCTTTCCTCAAGGGCATACATATTAAGCTGCTTTAGTCTCTCCTTGTATGTCTTCTGGTGCAGACCTTGCACCATTTTGGTTGCCCTCCTCTGAACAGCCTCCACTCTGTCTATGTCTTTATGGAAATGGGGTCTCCAGAATTGCACACAGTACTCCAGATGGGGTCTCACTAACTGTCTGTAAAGAGGGATAACAACTTCCTGTTTTCTACTGTTGATGCCTCCCCCTATGCATCCCAGTATCCCCCCAGCCCTCCTTACTGCCTTCTCCCATTGCTTGCCCATCTTTAGGTCCTCTGATATAATTACTCCTAGGTCTCTTTCGATTTTTGTTGTTATTATTAACTCACCCCCATTGTGAACTCTTCCCCTGGGTTTTTGTTTCCCAGATGCATTACCTTGCACTTCTTTGCATTGAATCTGAACTGCCACGTATTTGACCATTCCTCCAACCTTGCCAAGTCCCTTTTCATTCTTTCCACCCCACTTTGTGTATTAACCCTGTTGCAAATTTTTGTGTCATCTGCAAAGAGGCATACCTTTCCTTCCCGGTGCTCTCCAATGTCACTTATAAAGATATTAAATGAGGACCGGTCCCAGTACCGAACCCTGTGGTACCCCACTAGTTACCCTCCTTTCTTCACTGTGGACTCTGTTTACTATTACATTTTGTGTCCTGTTGTCCAGCCAGTTTTTTATCCAGGCTACCACCTTGGGACCCATTCCAAGGCTGGCTAACTTGTATATTAATCTTTGTGTGAGACTGTGTCGAATGCCTTGCTAAAATCTAGGTAGGCCATATCCACAGCCCCTCCCTGGTCTACTACTTTGGTCACCCAGCCAAAGAAATCTATTAGGTTCGTCTGACATGGCCTTCCTGCTGTGAAACCATGCTGCCTTAGGTCCTGTGCCCCACTGGCCTCTAGGTACTCAACAATTCTTTCCTTCAGTAGTGATTCCATTATTTTCCCTACCACTGAAGTCGAACTAACTGGTCTGTAGTTTCCTGCCTCTACCCTGCTCCCACTTTTGTGAAGTGGAATCACATTTACCCTCCTCCAGTCCTCAGGTACCACTCCATCCTCCCATGATTTGTTAAAGAGAGTAGTCAGTGGTGTTACTAGTTCTCCCCTTCATTCTTTTAGTATTCTTGGGTGAATCCCATCAGGTCCCATTGCTTTGTCCTCCCTCAATTTCAAGAGTTCTTTCAAAACCCTTTCTTCTGTGAATGGACTGGTATCGACCCCCCTATTCAGAGTTTCTCCCTTGTTTGGTTTAGGCACCTCCCCCTCCTCATCTGTTGTGAATACTGAGCAGAAATATTTGTTCAGTATCCCTGCTTTTTCACTGTCACCATCTGCCCACATTCTCTCCCCTTTATTAAGTCTCTTTATCCCTCCCTTGGTCTTTTCTTTGTTCTCTAATGTACCTATAAAGGTTTTATCCTCCTCTAACAGAGTTGGCTATCTCTTCCTCAGTTTTGCTTTTTGTTATTCTGACTGCCTTCCTGCCTCCTTCTGCTTTAACTGATAAAGTGCTCTGTCCTGCTCCTTCTGTGTTTCCTTATATTTCCTGAATGCTATCCTTTTCTTCTTAACTGCCTTCTCACCTTCTTTTGAGAACCATAGTGGTTTTTCCTTCATTTTGTTTTATTGATTTGCTTCACACAAAGGTTTGTTGCTTTCATGGGGCTGTTTGATCATTCTCCATTTTGCTGCTCCTCCTTCTTGTCCATTTGCTAGTGCTTTTCTAAGCATTTACTCTTCTCCAAAGTCAGCCTTTCTAAAGTCAAATACTCTTGTTTTTGTATGGGTTGACTCTATGGCTGTGTTTATTGTGAACCACACTGTTTGGTGGTCACTTGTTTCCAGATGGCTACCCACTTCTAAATCTGAGATCCTTTCTCCTTCCCCATTTGAGAGTACCAGGTCTAAGATTGCTCCCTCCTGAGTGGGTTCCAACACTAGCTGTCTGAGGCATGCCCCCCCGTAGGGCATCAAGAATGACCCTGCTCTTGGATGTGCCTGCAGCAAAGGTACTCCAGTTAACATCTGGCATATTCAGGCCCTCCATCAACAATATCTCCCCTTTTTCTGCCATTTTAAAGATGCCTTCTATCATTTCTTATCAAAGGCTTATTCCTTTACATCATTTACTCGACCACTCATATCATTAATCCCTTACTACCTCATCGACTACAACCCCAAGGTTTAATCATTCAGAGTCTAATCGCTTAATCAAACATGCCTCTTCAATCTCAGTGCATGCTCGCTTGCATCGCTCAATCAAGCCTGTCTGTATTATCATTCATCTCCTTATCAGCACATCTGGAATCTCCTTGTGAGCACATCTGGATACCCCTTATCAACCACTCTAGCGTATCCTCCATGGGTCCCCGCTATAGCACGTTCCTCATTTTATCTGTGCTTATGAGTTTTCCGTATCCTATCACAATCCCACTTACTCATATCCCTCATCTAGGAACTATTCTCTCTACTAACACATCCTCAAATCAAACTTCGTCAGCCTGGAGGGAAGGTGACCTAGGCCTTGGACCACCAGAGGTTTCCTCCTCAAAGGGTTTTTTTCCTCTCCTTCATACCAATGGTCATAATATTAGTTAGAGTTAGTACTTTCTTCTCGTTAGTTAGGTTATGCTGTTGGATGGAGGCAGATGGTGGCTCAGCTTTCCTCTCTCTCTTCAGGAAGTTAGCCCTTCACAGAATTCATTCTTCATCCTCGCCTCTCCGAAGCTTGACATCTTAAGGGATTCTTTTTGGGCTTCTTCCTAACCTCTCTTTAGCCAATGCATTAATTTCTGGAATCTGTAGGGGGGGAACCCTCCTCTAGGGTTCCTTGGGTCGTACCCCTACAGGGTGCTATATCCCATGGATAGAGAGGCGGAAAGCCACAAAAGTAAATCAAGTTACTCAAGCATCATCACATATCTTATCCAGTTGCATAAGCACATTGAATGGGAGGGCTTTTAGCCTGAGATTCAATGGGCAGAGCAACAATGTCACTCCCCCATTGACCTCAAAAACATCACTCATCCTGGACTCTCCCAGGATTTGTTTTTTGTTGCCCAACATCCACCCCTCCTCCTCCAGTGGCTTGTCTCTCTTGCCCATGGGCTTCTTCCTAACCTACCTTTAGCTGACACATTCATTTCCAGCACCAAGTAGGGGGGAAATTTCCTCTAGGCTTCCTTGTGTCGTACCCCTACAGGGTGGTATATCCCATGGATAGAGAGGCAGAAAGCCACAAAAGCAAATCAAGTTACTCAAGCATCATCACATGTCTTATCCAGTTGCATAAGCACATTGAAGTGATTGTAATAGCTGGAAATACAAGGAAGTAAGTGACAGCTCTTAATTTAGGTGCTTCTGAGTCTCATTGTCAGACTGCTGTCATGTAAAAACCACGCTGCAAACAAAACAAGCAAAACTGAAGTAACTTGGCAAGTAGAACCAAACCACCAAAATTTTGATAGGTAAACATGGCACAAAATTCCTTTATATAAGCCCAGCTAAGTCTTTTTTGTGAAAATCACATTGGATGCCTGATCTTTAACTTACCCTCCAGTAGAGACAGATTGAGAGGGAGATATGAGATCTTTGACAGCAAATGAAATATTTATTGTTTAAAGCAGCCACTTGGGCTGACTGACGATGAGCTAAAACCAAACAGTTTATGACTGCCACTACACTCAATAACCACGAAGAGAAGTTTTCATGGCAATTGTTAAAGCTGAGACAGTGGCGCTAACTCAACTAATTGCAGGCAATACTGTATTTTGAAACAGCTGCAGAGCTGTGACATCACAGCACACACCTGCCAATTCCCTGGTACTGTAGCTTGTGCTGGGCATACATGCCAATCACACTGCCACTACTAATGGGCAGCTCTAAACCTTTAGATCCTATCAGTCAGCTCCATTAATGCCGCATGAGCTACTGTACCACTGGGATTTCGCATGACTTTATTCAGCGGCTATGCAATGCAGCTTGCAATATTCACAGGACGCAGAATGGTAAAAACTGGTGGGAGGTCCTGACCTCCAGCACAGTAGGGTGCCTTGATTTTATGCTTGCGGGAGATCTGGCAGTGATGTTAGAATGCAGTAGACTCCCACAAAATGCGTGAGACTTGGAGGATGCATGAGGTGTTTGGGGGACATAGCCCCCTGAAGAAAACACACCGATACCCCCAACAGCACAATGCCAACACTCTGCATTGTGTCTGTTAATGTAGGGGATGTCGGTGGCATTGCTATCGCCATGGTATAGGTAAACCCTCCTGGTATTATGGTAATGCTGGGGTGCACAGCAGGAGTGCTGCTGGTGATGCCACTGGTGCTGGTTGCACATGGCTGTGGAGCAAGCTGCCACTGTGTCTCCACCAGCTCCATCTGCTGCTGTTGCTGCTGCTCCATTACTGGGGAAGCACTTGTTGCTGTTTCAGGTGCCTCCATCCTTGGGCTAAATGCCTCATGATTGAGGCGGATGCCTCTACTCTCAACCCCATCCTGCTGCTGCATCCTCCTGTGGCCATGGTGCCAAATAAGTCCACTACGGACTTCAGATGATCGCTCCTGCAACATATCTTTACTAATTTACAAAAGAAAAAAAAGAGGCTCAGAGATAGAGAGTGGAAACATGAAATACAGAAAAAAAAATTACAAAACAGAAAGCTTTAGCAGAAAATCAAAGTCAGAAACTGATAAGGAGTGAAAAAGAATTAATAATTTGCAGATATAAAACTAAAATTTAAGATTTTTCTCCTGATTTCCAGGTTAGCACACTGGCACTGATTCACTCAGCTAGAGTGTGATTTGTTTCCTTAATGCTGTTCTTGGGGCAGCACTGCCCCGGGGCAGTACCCTTTAGCTCCACCAGCTTACACTTATTGGTGGATATCGCCCAGTGGCAGTGCTGCCCCCGGGGCAGTACCATCGTGCTCTGCCTCCCACCTATCCCTATTGATGGATTTCATCCCCTGCCCCCAGGGCAGCAACATGTAGCTATTACTTCCCACAAATCTGATTTTTGCAAGTCTGAGGAATTAAGGGGTTTAAGTGCACAAGAGAATGTTATGGCAATTCTCCCCCCAGCAATGTGTACTGGATGTCTTTGAATATATTGCCCCCCCCACCGTATTTCCAAGGGCAGATGGAGATTTAGAATTATAGAACCAGTTTTTTTGGGGTGGGATCTCACAGCATATAAACCTGAAAAAAGTTGAACATTTCAGAGGACAGTGTTATTGTTCTGATATTAGTGTGACCAACTTTATTAATTTGCTTTTTCTGAAGACGAGATATGGTGTAGTATGACTAGACTTGAAAATCCTATAACACTTCATTGTGTTTCAGTGGTTTAATAGGCATGTCAGTATGCTGCAGGTCCATGGGTCAAGTGTTCAAAGTTTCGCCAGGAAACAAATCTCCTTGTTCTGAAGGACAGATATGGTGTAGTGACTACATTTTGAAATGCTATGCAAATTCCTTGTGCTTCTATGGCTTAATATGTATGTCAGCACGCATAACATCCGAAGTCAGGGGTTCAGGCCTTGAGCAGAGATGTTTTTTTTATGTCACTTTATTCTGAGTAGAGACAAAACCTGGGAAAACTAATAAAATCAGTGTATCTTGGTGGCTCAAGGTGTATGTCTGTCTGCATCCACAAGAGCCAGACGTCAAGGCTTCAAACCTTAACCAAGGGCATTTTTTTGTGCTTTGTGTCAAACTCTGTTGTGAGCATTTAATTATATAGATGTTACAAATCATTACCTTTTTTTTTAATATTGCTAAATTGACAGAAGCAGGCAAGAGAATATATTTTATATATAAATTGTAATAAATGGGGCAGTGCCGTGATGACTGGTTGCTGCTGCTGCCCCTGGGACAGTACCATGACGATTGGTTTCTGTTGGCTGCTCCTGAGGCAGTGCTCTTGCTGCCCCTGTGTAACTGGTTCCCATAGGCTGCCCTTGGGGCAGTGCCTGGGTAGTTGGTTTCTACTTGCTGCCCCTGGGGCAGTGCTTGTGTAATTAGTTCCCTTGGGCTGCCTCTGGGCCAGTGTCCTTGCTGCCCCTGGGGCAGTGCTTGTGTAATTAGTTCCCTTGGGCTGCCCCTGGGCCAGTGTCCTTGCTGCCCCTGGGGCAGTACCTGTGTAATTGGTTCCCATTGGCTACCCCTGAGTCAGTGCCTGTGTAATTGGTTTCCATGGGCTGACCCTGGGGAAGTGCCTGGGTAGTTGGTCCCCAGGTCTGACCCTTGGGCAGCGCCTGTGTAATTGGTTCCCAAGGGCTGCCCCTGGAGCAGAGTTCTTGCTGCCCCCAGGGCAGTGCCTGTGTAATTGGTTCCCATGGGGTGCCCCTGTGGCAGTGCCGGTGTAGTTGATGCCTGCTGCCTGCCCCTGGGACAGTGCACAGGAACAAATACCCAAACACTAGCCCAGGGACAGCTAGTAGGAACCAACTAAACAGCTAATGCCCCAGGGGCAGCCCCGAGTAACCAATTACACAGGAACTGCCTCAGGGGCAGTTCATGGCAACCAATTACACAGGCACTGTCCCAGGATTAGCAAGGACACTGCCCCAGGGACAATGAAGACACTGCCCTAGGAACAACCCAAGGAACCCAATTACACAGGTGCTGCTCCAGGAGCAGCCCATGGGATCCAATTACACAGGCGTTGCCCCAGGGGCAGCAAGAGCACTTCCCCAGGGGCAGCCAATAGAAACCAACCATCATGGCACTGCCCCAGTGACACCTATATGATTAAATGCTCACAACTGAGTTTGACACAAGGCACAAATAAATATCCCTGAGTAAGGTTTGAACCCTTAAAGTCTGGCTCTTGTGGATGCAGACAGACATATACCTTGAGTCACCAAAATAAACTGTTTTAATTAGTTTTCCCAAGTTTTGTCTCTACTCAGAATAAAGTGACACATAAAAAAAATATCCCTGCTCAAGGCTTGAACCCCTGACTCTCAGATCTTTTGCATGCTGAAATACATATTAAGCCGCAGAAACACAGTGCATTTAGATAGGATTTCAAAATGTAGTCGCTGTACCACATCTATCCTTCAGAAAAAGGAAATTTCTCACTGGTGAAACTTTTAACCCTCAACTCATGGATCTGTAGCATGCTGACATACCTACTGAGCCACTGAAGGACACTGAAGTTTTATAAGATTTTCAAATCTAATCATACTACTCCATATCACTCCTTCAGAAAAAGCTAATTAATAAAGTTGGTCACACTAACATCAGAACAATAACACTGTCCTCTGAAATGTTCAACTTTTTGTCAGGTTTATATGACATGAATCCCACCCCCAAAAAAAAATGGTTCTGTAACTGTAAATCTCCATCTGCCCTTGGAAATATGGTGGGGAGGACAATATATTCAAAGACAAGCAGTACACATTGCTGGGGGGAGCATTTCCATAGCATTGTCATGTACACTTAAAACCCTCAATTCCTGAGACTTGCAGCAATCATATTTTTGGGAAGTATTAGCTACATGTTGCTGCCCTGGGGGCAGGGGACGCAATCCACCAATAGGGATAGATGGGAGGCGGAGCTCAGGGGTGCTGCCCCTGGGGCAGCCCTGCCAGTGGGTGAAATCCACCGATAGGAGTAAGCTGGAGGAGGAGTTAAACGGTGCTGCCCTGGGGACAGCGCTGCCCCGAGAACAGCATTAAGGGAACAAATAAACACTCGAGCATCCACTCAACCTCTTTGAGAAAGAGAAACCAACTCACTCACTCACTCACTTCCTGCCTGCTTGCAATGTCCCAACTCCCATGTGACCTGCAGAAGCTCTGCCATGTGACTCTGATGTAATTTTTTTTAAACTTTGCCTTGACAACTGCAAGGTGAAATTGCAAGGGGAAGTTGCAAGGCAAAGTCAAAATAGGTGTATTTGGGCTTAAAGCAGGGAAATTTGTGAAATACTCCACAGATGTGAAGTTACCAACTTCATCAAAGCTTCACTTGAGGAGTAAAACATTGCTGCATCTCTAATCGTGGCACCATTTGAAGTTTAAGAAAGGAGACCACCACTTACAGAAGTCACCCAGAGTATTAGAAGTTAAGCTGGATAGTCTCTCAAAAGTGGCTAGCTGCTCCACTGCTAACACTCATTCAGAAATGGAGGGGCATTTGTCTGTTCTCCAGCTGCTCAACAAAAGTCTGATGGCAGCTGTCCCCACAGCTGTAACTCAAAGAGCCCCTGGGTCACATTTGGGTGTAGCAGGAGGGACTCATGCTAAGAGCAACAGAGGTGCTTCCACTGGTGTAGAATTCCCTAGGACCTCACAACATACATCTAATACTTTTCCAGAAAGGCTAAGCCATAAAATGTGGTAAAGTTGGGTGCCAGGTTGGTCCATCTGGTATAGAACATAAGGGGCTCTGTACCATCTTAAAAGTGTTTTTTTATTTAATCTGCTCCTGCTGTCTCTACAAGCCTTGTGTATCCTGCTCCAACAGTGAGCCCATTGCTTGTCTGAGATGGCACAGTGCAACTCCTGCTCCCATTGCTGTTTGGCCTGCAAGACAAGGTTAGGAAGGTTTGCATAGTTTATGTAATAAATTTGCAGACAACACCAAAATTGGTGGAATCATAAATACTGAGAAAGAGGCAAATAAAACATAGAAACATCGAAATATAGAAATTGTCGGCAGATAAGGACTGCTAGGCCCATCCAGTCTGCCCATTGGCCCTACACTTGTTTGCGCCCTCTGACCATACCTGGTCAATGGCTTTTCACCACTCCTTCCCACCTCTAAGGTTCCCTTGTGACTGTCTCAGGCATGTTTAAATTCCTCCACGGTGCTTGCTCCCACCACTTCCTGTGGCAGACTATTCCATGTGTCTACCACCCTCTCTGTGAAGAAAAATATCCTCACATTTGCTCTTAACCTGCCACCCTCCAATTTCACATCATACCCCCTCATTCTTGTACTCCTCCTATATTGGAAGATGTCACCCCCTGCACCTTGTTTATGCGGTTAAGGTACTTGAGTGTTTCTATCATTTCTCCCTGATCCCTCCTATCCTCCAGCTATTATATATTGAGGTCCTTTAATCTCTCCTCATATGTTTTCTGATGCAAGCCCTGTACCATCTTTGTCACCCTTTTCTGGAGTGTCTCCACCCTGTCAATGTCCTTACGAAGGTGCAGCATCTGGAAATGCACACAGCACTCTAGGTGAGGCCTCACTAGTGTTTTATACAATGGCATCACCACCACCCACTTTCTGCTGGTGATACCTCTGCCTATGCACCCCAGCATGCCACTGGCCCTCCCTGCAGCCTTTGTACTCTGCTTAGACACCTTTAGGTCATCTGAAATGATAACCTCCAGATCCCTTTCTTCCTTGGTGATCATCAGCAACTCCCCCCCCCATCCTGTAGCTCTCCCCAGGGTTCCTTCATCCCAGGTATGTTATTTTGCACTTCTTTGAATGTAACCTTAGTTGCCACACCTTGGACCATTTTTCAAGCTTTCCCAGGTCCCTCCACATTTTCTCCACCCCATCTGGAGTAGAGATGCAGCGAATTTTTAATCTGACCGTGAAGTGGATGCGAAGTGGGTACTTCATGTCCATGAAGCACAATGCGAAGTGGACACTGCAAAGTGCTCACTTTGCGTTATTATTATTATTACCACTTCGCGTTGCCATTATGCCTTAACGTGAAGTAAGGTGAAGTGAGAAGAAAATAGGCATATCACATGGCTTACAGTACTATACGTCACATGCTTTAGCCAGGCAGGCAGGAAGGAAGTGTGTCACAGAAGCAGTTTCACTTTCTCCTTTGCATTTGTAGTGGGAGAAAGCATTTGTGAGAGGAGAGGAGTTACTGCTTGTCTTTTGTTGTGTTTCAGTGCCAGAACAAAAGCTATTTCTTTATTTAGTTTTTGTATTGTATTTGTGTTTTTTTTTTGTTAGTGAATTTTTTTGTATATGTTTTATTTTGTTTTGTGTGTGTGACTGATTGTGTGTGTGTGTGTGTGTGTGTGTGTGTGTGTGTGTGTGTCCACTGTCTGTGTGTGTGTGTGTCAGCCAGTGGACTTCAGGAGGATCGACGTAGGAGAAGGCGAGTCACTGGGCCATGGGCATGGTAGGAGGGGAGGAGTGCGGACCCATGGAGAGAGTGATGGTCGTGTCATGTTGGATGGCTCCTGACTCCTGGCTGGCATTGCTTCCCCTGTTGAAGCAACAGGAGCAGCAGCACCAGTGCCACCGGTGGCTGCTGCGTGTCCACCTTCTCCACCACTATTACCACTACCAATACCACCACCACTAGCAGCAGCTATTGTGGCTCCAGCAGCACCCCCTACACCACCTCCACAGTCACAGGAGGTGGCCCTGGAAATTGTAGGTGGTGGTGGGACTCGTGCCTGACATGTGAGGACTGTGTCTGGTCCCCCCCCCCCGCAGCTCCCCAGTGTGGGAGTTTTTTAACTGTGTGGGGGGAGACAGCACAGTGGTGGAGTGCCATGTGTGTGGTGTGGCCAGTGCACCCACATGCTGAACCACCACAGGACAGAGTGGCAGGCTGCCATGGAAAGAGCCAGGTATCCACCTGCTGGCCCATCCATGGCAGTGGCCGAGGGTGCTGCTGGGGTGGGAGTTGTGCCTCGCAGTCACTGCCGCAGCAGAAGGAGGAGGGCTACTACAGCAGCTGCTCCACCACCACCACTGCCACCACAGCAACCATCACCACACTGTCCACCACCAGCCCCACTGCCTGGATTCCCTGCTGCAGTGGACCCCACCACAGTCCCTGCAACTCAGTCTGACATCAGCCTGGTGTGGGCAGTGCTTGAGGCAAATAATGAGCGCTTCAGTGCTTTGGAGCAGCAGGTGAACAGAGTGGAAGCACAGCAGCAGCAAATACTTTCAGTGCTGCACCTGCTGCTGGACCACCATGGCATCCCATGGCCATAGTAAGTGAGAGGATTGTTTTCTGCCCCACACCCCACCCCTGACCCCACCCCACTACTGTGTTGTACTGTTTTTGTGTGTTTTTTCTTTGTTATTGTTTAATCATACATAGAAACATAGAATTTGACGGCAGATAAGGACCGCTTGGTCCACCCAGTCTGCCCATTTCCCTACATAATGGATAAGCTGCAGAACCTAGTTAACCAGCAGCCTACTTCTTCCTACCCCAACCCCCTAGAATTGCCTTATGACTGTCCCATGCATGCTTGAATTCCACCACTGTTTTTGACTCCACGACCTCCTCTGGAAGGCCGCTCCATGCATCCACAACCCTCTATGAAAAATACTTTTAAATTACCTCTGAGCCGCCCCTCTATCTTCAAATTGTGCTCCTTGTTCTTGCACACCCTTTTTGAAAGATGCTACCTCTTGGACTTTGTTGATTCCCTGAGGTACTTGAAAGTTTCTATCATGTCCCCCTCTCCCTCCTTTCCTTGAGGCTATACATATTAAGCTCCTTAAGTCTCTCTTCATATGTCTTCCAGTGCAGACCCTGCACCATTTTAGTTGCCTTCCTCTGGACAGCTTCCATCCTGTCTATGTCTTTGCGGAGACTGGGTCTCCAGAACTGCACGCACCAGCTGTCTGTACAGTCTCACCAGCTGTCTGTACAGAGGAATAATAACTTCCTGTTTTCTACTGGTGATGCCTCTCACTATGTATCCCAGTATCCCACCCAGCCCTCCTTGCTGCCCTCTCACATTGCTTGCCCACCTTTAGGTCATCTGATATGACTACCCCCAGGTCTCTTTCCATTTTTGTTGTTAGTATCTCACCCCCATTGTGTACTCTTCCCCTGGGTTTTTGTTTCCCAGGTGCATTACCTTGCACTTCTTAGCACTGAATCTGAGCTGCCATACATTTGACCATTCCTCTAACCTTGCCAAGTCCCTGCTCATCCTTTCCACCCCACCTTGTGCATCAACTCTGTTGCAGATCTTTGTGTCATCTGCAAAGAGACATACTTTTCCTTCCAGTCCCTCTGCAATGTTGCTTATAAGGACACTGAAGAGGACTGGTCCTAATACTGAACCCTGCGGTACCCCACTAGTAACCCCCCTTTCTTCAGAGTGGACTCCATTTACGATTACTCTCTGTGTCCTATTCTCCAGCCAATTCTTTACCCAGGCTGTCATCTTGGGACCACTCCCAGGCTGGCTAACTTGTATATTAATCTTTTGTGTGGGACTGTGTCAAATGTCTTGCTAAAGTCTAGGTAGTCCATGTCCACAGCCCCTCCCTGATCTACTACTTTGGTCACCCAGTCAAAGAAATCTATCAGATTTGTCTGGCATGACCTTCCTGCTATGAATCCATGCTGCCTTGGGTCCTGTGCCCCTCTAGCCTCTAGATACTCTACAGTTCTTTCCTTCAGAAGTGATTCCATCATTTTTCCTACCACTGAGGTTAAACTAACAGGTCTGTAGCTTTCTGCTTCTGTCTTGCTCCCACTTTTGTGAAGGGGAATCATATCTGCCCTCCTCCAGTCCTCGGGTACCACCCGATCCTCCCATGATTTGTTAAAGAGGGTAGTCAGTGGCGTCACTAGTTCTACCCTTAGTTCTTTTAGAATTCTGGGACCCTTTCTTCTTCTTTCCCTTCCAGGGCAATCTTTGTTGCACCACATAGTGCAATACATTTTTGTGAAAACCACCTGTAATTTCATTACAGTGTGTCTCGTGACGGAGAAATTCCTGTTCTGAAAAATCTGCCCAAATTCTGCCTCCCTTCTCAGCAACATTAGGACGTGATGGCAGGGAGAGTGCGTGTGTGTGCTCCTTACAGTGAATATCTGATTGTCCGGCAGGTTTCCGAATGTTTCTTTATGTTATAATGGTCAGTTTGTGGTGAAATGTGTGGGCACGTTTCCAGTAAGAAGAGTCTTGTTAGTGGAAACATCCCACATTTCACAACAAAGTCAACCTTATAACATAAGGAAACATTGGGATAGCTGCCAGACATTCACTATAGTGGAGCATGCACCTGCACTTCCCCTGGCATCACGTCCTAATGTTGCTGAGAAAGGGTAGCAGAATGTGGGTGGCTTTTCTGATCAGTAATTCCTCACTGACTCATTGTAATGAAATTATGGGTTGTTTTCACAGAAATATATTGCACTCTGTGGGGCAAGAAATATTACAGTGGGAGTAATGCCCCCACATATTAGTTTATGTGCATCACAATAACTATGTAATGTGGTGAATCTCTGTAAAGCAGCAGTGCAACAATCTGTTGTTAACTCTGACCTATATTTTTTAATGCTATGTTACAACTTCCTTTACTTACATCCTGACTGACTGGAATGATATGCAAATTTGCAGTAGTTGAGTCTGCTGTACCACCTTTTTTCATGTGTGAAATTATGAAAGGAGCATTCCTTTTAAATTGGTGCTGACCAGGTCTTTGTCATTGTTTCCTCTGCTTTTCTCCATCACATAAAGTAGTTGTTATATATAACTTTTGTTGTTAATTAACAGTTATGCATCAGGCAGTGTTTTATGACACCACGGAACAATAGATATTGAAAAGCAGCTGAAAATAAATACAAACCTGGTCCGAACAATATTGGAAGACGTGCTCATTTTTTTTTCATACATGGAAAAAAAATAGTCAAGTAAGTAAAGCAGACATAAATTGTGAAAAGAATCGTATCATTCAAGTCACGACTCAGAGGTAACTAGTGGTGGCTGTGGCAATGCAAAGTAGCATAAAAAAAGTACAGTTCAGAACTGTGAGGACATTCTTGCAATGCTTCTTTAATTGTAAAAAGGTCTGTATGACATCATGAGTTCACTGCAACAATCACAGAACATACAAGTGGCACAGAGTCCCCAGATTTTTTCTGCATGCCCAAAATGCATCCTGCTTGTGTGCAGAAAATTGACAATTGGTAACAAAGTGAAATGGGATTGTTTCAGCACATACAAAGTCCCCCAGAATTAATGGCGCACTCAGTCATGTGCACAGTGGTGGCACAGAGTCCCCAGATTTGTTCTGCATGCCCAAAATGCATCTGCCTTGTGTCCAGACAATTGACAAGAGTAGTGAAATGAAATGGGATTGTTTCAGCACATGTAAAGTACCCCAGAATTTATTACGCAATCACTCATGCATGCAGTGCCCCAGAATAAAATGATGACAGTGACCAAACTGTTGCTGGTCCAATGAGTGCAGTGATTTGAGCAAATGCAATGTGATTATCTTAACTGGATGGAAGGGTGTCTTTTTTCTGTAGACTAATGGTAGCCTTGGTGAGTTAATATATATATAGATACATATTTCTGTATTTTGTAGGTAAGGGTGGTTGACATGGACATGTACTCATGGTATGGTTCTGTATCACAGGTCACAGATACTGTTGGCGTGCACATTCCAGTGCTCGATGAGAACTTTTTGCATAGAAATTTGCAATGGATAACTGTCAAGCACATGAAGGTAAGTATTTTTTTTTATTTTGGATGAGGAAGCATATTTGCAGATTTGTCTGTAATGGTTTCTTATTTTGTTACTTCTTCACAGATTTCATCTGCATCCTTCTCGAGTCTGGTTGTTAATGATGGTCATGATCATCTAATGAAACGACTTCTGCATGTTGCATGTGCGCCCCATCCCTGGGGGAAGGGGGGCTGATGTTGAAGAACTTTTTTGGATAAGGCCACTTTGTCAAAACAACAAAACATCTGGAAGTTTCCTAAAAAAAGAAATGAATGACTTCTTACAGTTTAATTGTTATGTGTCCCTCCCAGGTTCTCAAATCTCAATACCTAAAGTCGTTACATTTCAAACCCACATCTTGTCAACTGACACAACCTGTGTGCAATATTTGCTGCAGTCTTTACAAAACAATGAAACGGATAAAATAAAATCTTCATACTTAACCAGAATGGATTTCACATGGATATTACATCTCTTCCTCTCTGTACGGTACAGCTACCGTACCATTCCCAATGAGTTTTAGTGATGGAGCCTTTTTTTGTTACCCTGTAAAAAAAACAAAAGAAGTGTACTGTATGTGTTTTACCATTACGGCTCTGAAAAGCTACAGAAAACAAAACATACAACTAAAAGAAGTGAAGCAGCATAACAAACATGAGTACACATACTCACTTTATGGTTTAAATATTAAGAAGCTTTCTGTCTCTGGCTGATAGATGTGGTGGTCTGGACAGACTCATGGTGGCAGTGGATAACATCAGTCCCAGTGGTGCTGGTGGTCCAGGAGGCAGACAGACTCATGGTGGCAGTGTATAACATCAGTCCCGGTGGTGGTGGTGGTCCGGGAGGCAGACAGACTCATGGTGGCAGTGGATAACATCAGTCCCGGTGGTGGTGGTGGTTTTAGGGGCAGACAGATTCATGGTGGCAGTGGCTAACATCAGTCCCAATGGTGGTGGTCTGGGGGGCAGACTGACTCATGGTGGCAGTGGCTAACATCAGTCCCGGTGGTGGTGGTCCGGGGGGGGCACACCACCTTTTAAAAACTTCAGTTAAAACCTGCCAACATTAACCAATCATCATCCTCATAAAGAAAACTACCTCACAGTTATCAATGTCAGAAGTCTGACCACTGGGACATTTTTTCTCCATTCTGTCGTCATCTACGTCAGTGGTGGGCCGTTTCAGGCAGCCACTGTCAGTGCCACCAGGATGCTCCATTTCTACATCAGCAAGACCACCATGACTAGGCCGGGGTATGAATACTGAGGTTGCAGTCTGTGCTGGTATGTGCCTCTTATTCATTTTAATGAATGTTAGTAAACTAACATTTGCAGGACACAGATTTGTGACAGTCCCTGACTATTGCACCTGCTGAGCTGAATACCCTCTCAACACTTACACTGGAGGGTAGGCATGTGAGGTACTTCAGTGCCACTGCAGTCAGCTCTGGCCATTCACTGACCTTTCCACTCCAGCACAAAAGAGGATCTTCAGTTATTGTCAGATGACTGTTTTCAGACAAATATAACTCAACCATTCTCAGTGCCTCACTAAGTCTAATTGTTGATGCATCATCCTATTTCTCCCGAATCATTTATTTCACAAATACCCACTTGGGACAAAGCTTCCCAAAGCGGGTTGACGCCAGCCACTTTGGATGACAGACACCACGAACTGCAGCCCCCTTCCCCTTGCAGGATATGCTTGATGGTCCTCCAGGTACACCTTCAGCCAGATTATGTTGCTGAGGTTTGCTGACCTTGGCACGTGGCTTCTGTGCCCCATGGACCAAGTGCACCAGTTGACCACTGTTATTTTTTACCTGTTCAGGCCCTCCCTCCAGTACTGATGCAATTCCACGTTTGTATCGTGGGTCCAGCATTGTTGCTATGGCAAAGTTGTCACTATGCTGAATGCTCACAACATGATGATTCTGGTCGAATACTGTCAGCATGTGTTGCAGCAACATACTGCTACCATTGTCTCTGGCAACATCAAGGCTATGCTGTACATTCACAATGTCTGCCTCAGCACCCGGAGCAGTGGAATTGATTGGCTAATGGAGGCAGACTCGCCACTCACTGCCTGTGTGGCATGTTCAAAAGGTCGCAAAATTGTTTTTACAGAGTCCATGAAATGCCACTGTTCAGTCATCATAGACATGGAGGCCCAAGAACTGTCATGGTTAGTGTGCATAACAAGATATTCTGAGATGGCTTTGTATTGTTCATACAACCTGTCTGCCATGTATAACTTGTAGTTCCATCAGGTGACAACTTCCAGCTTCAGGCAGTGCTGAGGCAGGCTGTTTTGTATCTGCAACTGCCGCAGTTGGTCACGGGCCTTTCCAGATCTTGAAAAGTGAGAGCAGATATGTTGTGCAATGGTCAGCATTTCCTTTATATCAGGGTGTTGCAGAAAATCCTGAACCATGAAATTTAAACAGTGGACAATGCATGGAACACAAAAAAAAACACCATTCGTGATGCATTTCACCACATTTGACCCATGGTCACTTTCTATGAACCCAGCTCTCAGGGAAAGAGGGTTTTGCCATCTGTCAGTTTCAGTCAGTACCATGTCCAACATTTTCTCACCAGTGTGTGAACAGGTCACACTGTGCATAGCAATTGTTGCATGCTGTCGAATTCCAGGAAGATTGCTACCATGACAATCCACCTTACTGCACTGATTAGTCACACTACCAACATCACAAACAACCCCCGGCACCTGAGCCCAGTGTGCAGTTATACACAGATATGAACTCCCCGCTGTTTTACCACTTGTCCACATATTTATACTTAAATGGATGAATGGAGGGAGGAATGTTGAAGGGCATGTCTTACTGAGTTGGTCACAGTATGGAGCAACTCTAGGACAGCATGGGTAGAAAAGTATGTCCTGTATGGGACTTTCCATTTTGGACAGGCATGTGCAGCAAGCCACTGGAACCCAGAATTCTCCACAAAGGAGAGGGGCAAAATATCAATTGTCAGCATTTCTGCTACAGTAGCATTGAGTTCACGTGACATTGTATGATTCGGGGGGTACTTCAGCTTATGCGCAAAAACACTCTGTAACGTGGGCTGACTTAAACATTTTACAAGTGGTGTGTTGATCACAAATGGTTGTGCTCTGTGATGAATGGCATTGGCAGGGCATGGAATATGGACATTTGATGAAGACAGTTGCACAGGTGATGATGACAAACCCAGAAATGATGCTATTTTGCCAGATTTGCCAACTGGGGTTGATGTATCACTTGCACTAGACATACTGCATTCACCACCACAAAAACTGCTACTCTCACCAGCACTGGACAACATTTCAAAGTCATTATGGTCCTCCACCTCATCATGCCTGTAGTAATCCTCTGCTCTTATTACCACACTACTGCACACGTTTAATTTTCTACTGGGCTTAACAATCATGGAAGGGGATAACATGTTGGCTATGGTTGCCAGTGATGCGGGTGAACACCCCACTGTGGTATTAGCTACCAGCTTGTGCTGGGTCCACAGTGCCAAGTGCTATTCTTAAGATGTGTATGCTGTCCTCCTGTGCCCAGATGGCTCCCCTTTTTACCTCAACTCACACGCACATGGCAAACCTGGCAGATTGCAACTGAATCACCATTTGCATCTTGAACAAAAAAATCCCAAACAAGGGATTGTGATGCTCTGCTTTTAACATGTCCATGATGATGTGGCTTATTTAAGTCCATTATTTTAAGCACTGAAGTGGGGGGAGGCATGATGTTTTGGGCACTGCACACCTGGACTGCAACTGACCACCATGACTACCTATCATATTGATTACTGGGTCATCATCATCAACTAAAACCAGTAGATCACAAGTCTTAACGGGGATTCTTGCAAACAGACTCAGACACAGCCACTTTTAATTTATTTTTCTCCAGTTCCCAACTGGGGTCAATTACATCATCATCACATTCATCAGCATCACACACATTCACATCTTCTGTTTGGATGCTAGCATGTGGACTGCATTTTGCAACAACAGCAACATCATCATCATCACATTCATCATCAGCATCTACACCACCATCACCTGATATTTTTTCACCACACTGTGAATCACTGCACGGAAAATGCATGACGTTAAGTGCCATGGTGGATGGAATATCACATTGTATGCTATCATTGACATGATCATCAGAATCCTCAGGTTCAGTTACTGGTATGTTACTGGGAAGTATGACATCATCTACGCTGCCACTCACTTGCACTGCTTCACACTCAATATTTTTGGAAATGGTACACTGGTCGGAATTAGAACTTGATGCAACAATACTAATACTACCTCCACCACCACTAACACCAGTAACACTAACACCACTGGCTGGGAAAACATCATCTCCTCCAACTATGAGTGAAGCTACTGATTGGGCTGTAAAAAACATTACCGGAGAAATACCTTTCCTCACATCAGCAATGCACTTCTGCGTCTGTGTACTACTACCATGCTCATAGACCATCTTATTGCCAACATTGCCATGGCGATAAACAGCTTTGCTCGTACATCTCTTTGCAGGCATTTTGGGGGATCAACTACAAATATTATAACCAAATTCAGATTTTGATACGTTCACTCCCTGATTGGAGGGACGCTGGATGTGAAGCCAAATAAACTGTGGCTTCAGCAACAGATAAGCGACTACTCTGAGACTGTCATGGAATTAAAACAACTTCAGTAACCAGTGGTGCTGATGAGGTCACAAACACAATCCAATCTGGTAAAAAATACCTTTTGAATGTGCGGGGGGGCACTGCATACAGACAGTGTTGATTTTTATGGCACTACAAGCAGCAAAACTAAGAACAGATACCACGATCGCAGTACAAAATCAGGCAGCTGCAGTGAACAGCAGGTTCACACTGCTGTGCTTGCAATTACACTAGTCTGTGGCACAATAACAGGTGTATTATTTGATGCACACAACACTGCACACACACTCACATACAGAACAGTTTGTGTACAATGCTGAATGAGGAATGCGCCGTAAATGCAAAAGTTCAGTACTATGCCACATTACGTCTTGTAAATTTGTAATGTAAACAACCTGAAATTATGAACTGCTGCACCACATTCACACAACAAACAGCAAGAAAATTTCTACTATTACTGACAATATTACTGTGTGTACATTAACACAGTCAGTTATATAACAAAAATATAACCAAAAAACAAAGAAATCACTATTTCTCCAACTTAAATCTACCTACACCACAGATACCTCCCTCAAAGCATACTTTCGCCACACACACTCAATGTTGTAAATTAACATTCAAAATCCACACAAAAACAAAAACGCTCGATGATATAAGCACAGGAGGGTTTCCTACAATCGATGAACTAAAGCTGGATCCACAGAAAAAAGCAAAAATGCTTTTTGAACAGCTTTTACAAGATTCCTATCACAGACAGCTATCTAAGCATACTTTCTCCTACTCCTTCCTACTCATACTACCACGAACTGAGGCTGTGCAGATCAATATAGAGCCCATGTGACCTGAAATCCCATGAATCACTGCAAAATTCACCTTTGGAGCCCAAAAACAAGGCATAGTGAGAAGTGCACTGCCTGCAATGCACTTTGCCTTAAAATTGGCAGAGTAGTGGCCTGGGGAGGTGGAGTAAAGTGAAGTCATCGCTTCCAATGGACTGTGCATTCCTCATTATAATGCAAAGTACTCCGCTTCGCGTTGTGGAGCAGTCCACAAATCCGTATTCACTCCACGAATCACTTCTCCAAGTGGATTGAGCCCACTTCGCCCACCATTAGTCTGGAGTATCCACCCTGTCACAGATCTTAATGTCATTTGCAAACAGGCAGACCTTTCCCTCCAGTACATCTGCAAGGTCACTAATGAAAACATTAAACAGGACTGGCCCCAGGATAGAACCCTGAGATACCCCGCTGGTCACCCCTCTCTTCCCAGATTGGATCCCATTTACCACCACCCTCTGCCTCCTGTCTATTATCCAGTTCCTAACCCAGTTTACCACCTTGTATCCATGCCCAGACTACCCATCTTGTTAACCAGCCTTTTATGTGGGACGGTGTTGAAGGCCCTGCTGAAATCAAGGTAAGCTACATCCACCACTCCCCCAATTTACCTCCTTTGTCACCTAGTCAAAAAAATCCATTGCATTTGTCTGACACGACCTCCCTGTTGTGAATCCATTTTGCCTTAGATCCTGGGCACTGCTGGATTCCAAGTGTGCTACTATTCTTTCCTTAAGCAGTGCCTCTATGATCTTACCCACTACTGAGGTGAGGCTAACCAGCTTGTAGTTCCGTGCCTCCTCCCTGCTACCACTTTTGAGTACAGGGACTACATGTGCCCTCCTCCAGTCCTCTGGAACCACCACTGAAGTAAACAACATAGTCAAATAGGCAACCAAATGGAAAATGGATTTCTATAGTGCAAAATGTATGGTTATGCACCTAATAACAAACAAAAGCTAAAAACAACTACGTGTAAGAATGATCTTAGGATTTCTATATTTTTTTAATACATGTTTTATTTATTGAATTTTTTATAATCACATGCATTTCAAATTGTGCATGTTAGATGGCCTCCAGTCCAATTCTTAGAAAGACAATATTGATAAAAAGAAAGAAACAGAGAATGTATTTATTCTTAAGCAGCATGCACTTAATCTTTTCTGAATCAGGTCTATTATATATTATCCTTTCAATACTGACTAGTTTCTCCCTCTCAATTAATACTAATAAATGTAATTTATTTAAATACAGGAGACAACTGCCCAATTATATATAATAAGTTACTAAATTAGTTGCTAAATGAAATTCCATATCAGATTTAAGAAAAAAAAAATATTCTCCCGCATTTGAAAGTTCTTTTTTCTTTTTGCTTCAACCCATTCTGTCAGAGATCTCTTGGGCAATGGCTGAAAGTTCTTTATCTGAAGATATTGGGGATTCCCCTTCCCTGGATGAGTCTGATTCATACTGAGCCTGAATAAATTCCATAAGCTGGCCCACCTTGAAGAAAATATAAGTCTTTCTCTTGTAAAGAATTTGCATCTTGGCAGGTACAACCAATTGGATGGTTCCTCCTAATTCCAAAACCTCTTGCCCGTAGTTTAGAAACTTTCTTCATCTCTGCTGGATTTGATAAGAAAAATCTGGGCATATAAAAAATCTGTTTGTGTTATAAAGTAGCACCCCTTTCACTCATGATAGTTTGATCAGTAAGTCTCTATCAGAGTCGAAAGCAAAGCAAATCAGGATAGTTGTTTTAGTGTGAGTTTTAACGACTTAACAAAAATATATTTTACAAGCTCTCACAAATTTTCAAAATCGGAGTCCACGCTATTAGGAAGCCCCACAATTCTCAGGTTTTTATACCTAATCTGGTTTTCCAGAAGCTCTACCTTCCTTTGCATATTATAGGTTTCTTTGATTTGTAGCTCCTAAATCAGTAAGTATATTTTCTTGTTTACTTAACGTCTTTGTATTTGTCTCAGTTTTTTTAACATTTTCTGTTACAATATATTTTGCAGTTTTAACCTCCTTCTGCAAGAAAACAAATTTTGCATTAAAAGCATCTTGCTTTCGCTCTTGGCATTCAAGAACTGCTAGAACTCTATCAATAGATTTACTGAGAGACTCCAAGGTGTAACTTGTCGATGGGTCTCCAGAATAATCGCTTTGTTGAACAACCATTGGGAATGGGTTGTTGGTGGTGTATATTTCTGCTTCAGAATGCCTGTCTGGAGGCAGTGGTTCTGAGTGAATTGCAGGGTGAGTTACAGAGAAACTTTCCACCTGTTCTTGTAGGTGCGATTGCAGCTGTTGTTGTCTTAAAGTTTTAAGCAATAGATTTCCATGAGAGGAGACTACCATAGAAGCAGGTCCACTAAAAAGCATATCACTTCTTGGGCTCTCAGCCAGTCTCAGAAATTGCTTTTCCAGAGGTCTCACATTCAGTGAGGCAAACCCCTCATTAGATGAAGAGGTTGCTCTATTGTTACTTTTTTCAGTCATGAGTATTCCCAACAAAGGTAGAGCTGGGTAGCACAATAACAAAATAGGACAAAGGTTTCAGACCATGGAGCTCCTTACAATGCGTCTGCTTAATCAGCCACCATATTACGTCCCCTTTCTCTTTTTCAGTAACACTAAAACAGTATGGCCATGGAAGTGTTGGAGGTGCCACTAGACACCAGGGAAATGGAATAAAACAAGGGCAACAGTGATCGTAGAGTGGTAGGTGCCACTAAACACCAATGAAATGGAACAAAACAACAAGGACAGTGATCAGAGGGTGGGGGAGTGCCACTAGACACCAGAGAAATGGAACAAAATAACAGGGACAATGATCGGAGGTTGGGGGTGCCAGTAGACACCAGGGAAAGGGAATAAAACAATGGGGACATCTGATCAGAGGGTAGGGGTGCAACCAGACACCAGGGGAAAGGGAACAAAACAATGATGACAGTGATAGGATGGGGGTGCCACTAGACACCAGGGAAATGGAACCAAACAACAGGAACCACGATTGGAACGGTGGGGGGTGCCACTAGACACCAGAGAACACAGTGTAATTAACAGAGCACAAGAGGGAAACAACTTTCTGCATTTTCCTTATGTGTGTCATATCATATACTGTGGTGTTCTGCTATAGGAAACACCACAGTATATGATACGACACACAAAACAAAGTATGACAGCAGGACATCACTGTTTGTTTTTTTAATACAAGGGGATCAGGGCTGGGAAAGGGTGGTCTGCTAGACCATGGGGTGATTTATTTTTTTTGATAAAAAGGGGATTGGGGCATCTTTTTTAAAGAGGGAAACAACTTTCAGCTTTTTCTTTATGTATGTCATATCATATACTGTGGTGTTCTCCTATACGAAACCCCAGAGTACATGATAGGACACACATAACGAAATATGGCATCAGGACATCATGCTTTTGTAAAGATTCAGCTATATGTAGAATGTTTATTTTTTACACTGTACATGTCCAAGTATGAAAAATCTTTTATAAATTATTTAAAATCTACTTGACTATAATACACAAAAGCCACAGAAGCTCATACCTTTGGCCAAACTTTATCAAACCTGAATGTTTCAGGTTTCAAATCCTCATATTTTTTTCAGTTATTGGGGAGGCAAAATAAAAGTCTTAAAAACAGTGATTTTTATGTTTTTTGCACCTCTGTAGCGTTACCCCCACTGAACCAATGTACATGAAACATTCTGAATCAAGAGATCCTGGCACAAAGGCTGCACTTTCAAAATTTCATGTAAATCAGGTGAATGGGAATAAAGTTATTAAGGTGTAAAAATTGGGTTTAACATTAAAGTGCTTACTCAACCCCTAATATACAGGCGCAACCGCATCTGTATGACAATGGAGTCAAAAAAAACAGACAGACACACTCGGACCAGAACATTTTTTTTTTTCTACTTTCTATGTGCATTTTGTGATGTTTTTCTGGTATTAACAGCAATTTCTTAAAAGTTCTGATATGAATCAGAATCAATCAGAACTAATCAGGACTCTGACCTGGATCCTGCTTAAAAGGGTCAGGACTTTTTTGGGCCCACCCATCCCCACTGCTGGGCTATTGAAAATCTCCCAAATAGGCCAGTTTTCTCACCTCTGAACTCTGCCTCTTGGCCCCTCCCCCCTACTGCTACAGAAGGTACTAGCCATTGACAATATTTCCAACTAACCGGCAAAAGTTACTTGGTTGTCACATACTGTACTGTACCTCCCCCTTAATTTTTTTATGAAGTTGCATATATTTGTGAGATACACAAACAGCTACTTCATCTGGCCAAATATTTACTCATACTGGTGAGGCAGTCCATCTCTTTGGAATCAGAACCACTGGGGCTGCCCAGGGACTGTAGAGTGACTGGATCAACACTTCCTGTAGCTCTTTCCCTATTGTTGTTTCTACTGCATCAGGCGCCTGATAATGCCTCTCCTTACGGGTTTCTCTACAGTGGATTTCACATAATGCACAGTGGGATCAGTGCTCCCTGGGATGGCATTTAAAAGTGGAACAAAGTCTTTACTTTACTCATCTGGTGTGCTTGTCTGGATATAAGCCCTTCGGACATTGTCACAACACTCCAGAAGGCGTTTCCTTTGCTGCTCTCCAGCATGTCTGGAGCAGACTCCTCCAGATCTCCATCTGCTGTGCTGCAAACCTAAAGGCAATGTTAGCATGATCATAATAGGGTTTCATCATATTTACAAGGAAAACCCTCTGAGTGTGCCTCCTATTGAGCAACTCTATGGCATAATCCACATATTTCACCTGACGTATGATGTCATAGGGTCTCTCCCATGCTGCCTGCAGCTTGTTGTGCCTAACTGGGATGAATACCATTACCTTCTGCCCTGTGGTGTATGATTGAGCTCTGGCTTCTTTATCATACCAAGTCTTTTGCTTCTGCCATGTGGCAGCTAAGTGATCCTGAGTAAGGTCCAAAAACTCCTTAAGCCAGTCCCAAAAATTTAAGACACAGTTCAAACAGACTCTCTCTGGGTAGCAGTAGACCCTTCAATCTCCTCTCTGACTAAATCAAGGGGCCCTCTGACCCATCTGCCATACAAGAGCTTAAAAGGTGAAAAGCCCAGTGACTCCTGTGGGACTTCCAGGCATGCATGTGGGGTAAGAATTTGTCCCAGTCCCTTTTGTGCTGTTCTGTGAACATGCATGGCATTTCTTTTAAACCTGCATTAAATCTCTGAACTAAGCTATTAGTTTTTGGGTGGTATGGGGTTGTATGCAGTTGCTCTACCCCACACCACTTCCACAACCGAGTCATTGTATCAGACATAAAGTTTGTTTCCTGATCTGACAAAATCTCCCTGGGAAATTCAACCCTGCTGAAAATTCTTAGCAGCTCATCTGCTACCTTCTTGGAGAGTGTGATGGATGCATGGAGCGGCCTTCCTGAGGGAGTCATGGGGTCAAAAACAGTGGGAGAATTTAAGAATGCATGGGACAGACATAAGGCAATTCTAGAGGGGGGTAGGAGAAATTAGGCTATTGGTTAACTAGGATCTGCAGCTTATCCAATAGGTAGGGAAATGGGCAGACTTATCTGCCATCAAAGTCTATGTTTCTGTGTTTCTCTGCTCTTATGGAGGACATGGCTATAAGTTCCAGATATCAAGTGGCGTAATCTACTGTGACCAGAATGTTATTCTTTCCCTTCAAGCTAAGTATAGCCAATGGGACCATAATGTCCACAGTGACACAGTAAAATGGTTCCTCAGTTTTAGGGAGTGGAATCAGGGGAGCCTTTGCTTGATCTCCTTTCTTTCCCATACTCCTACACCCTTTGCATGAATGACAGTACTTAGCCACATCTTGGTATAGTGTAGGACAGTAAATGTTCTGAAGCAAATGCCTCTTTGTCCATTCAATCACTTAGTGTGTGGACAGAAGAATTTGGTGGGCTAAATCCAGGAGGGCTACTCACTATTTCTGAGGAGCCACAGTCTGCTTGCACACATTCCATTCTTAGGAACATAATCTCTACGCAAAATGCCTCTTTCACAAAATATTTTCTGCTGCTCCTCCCTTGCAGAATCACTGTTGCTGCTGGCTACCAAAGGCCCAAGTGCAGACAGAGATGAATCAGTTAGCTGAGCCTTGTGCATCTCCTCTCAAGAAACCCCTCCCAGCGTTGTCTTTTTTGCAGCTGGGTGCAGCTGCCGCTTATCAGTAGGGTGTCCCTCTATTGACTCCTGTGTCAGTGAAGTGCTGCCCCCTGCAGAGCTCTCTGGCACAGCCCATTCCTGTGCCTCAGCAGTGTGAGGTGTTTTCTCTGGCTTCTATGACTTCTTGGGCTTTGTAGCCACACTGTCTGGTACAGGTCCAAAGTTATGAACAGGGTCAGATCCTGTCTCTTTCCCAGTCTTCTGATTTACCTCTACTTGTCCCAGTCTTCAAGCTTGACGACAAATCACAGCACAGACTGTGCCTTGCTCTCCTTCCTCATCCCAATCATATCCTAGCAAAACATCTGTGGGTAACCCAGAAGCAACCACAGTTTCCCTTTCACCTTCACCCCCTCCCACTTCAGGAGTACTCTGGCCTTTAGAACTATGACTCAGGGGAAAAGATCAAATTTAGTGGAGGCATCCTTCTCAGGCAGGATTTGATCTGGCTGTACCAGCTCCTGCTGGACAACAATGACACTAGCCCTAGTGTCCGTCTATCCTTGTGCCAAAGTGTCATTTACCCAGATTGACCTCTGGAGCTTCAGAGTATTCCTGGGAATAGCACTTGAGATACAGTTTATGATGTGCTGCTCTTCTGTGGAGATATGGCTCTCACACTCAGTGAGCATGAGGTTGACCACATTGTGTCCCATAGTGGGGCAGTGGTCTTCCTCTTGCCAAGGCTTAGTCCTTGTTGCCTGAGGACAACCATAAGACAAATGCCCCACATTTTGACACATGTAACACTTCTGACTTTCCACTCTATTATTTTTAGGCTCTGTTGGGGTATTCCTTCTAGGTTCAAAGGTCTACTGGGTTTTATGTCCCCTCTTGTGCCCCACTCATCCCTTTGTTAACAAAACCTCCTCCCTCATGTACCTTCTCATATGTATCAGAGTGGCTAGCTCATATTGACTGGCCCATTCAACAGCTTCTGCCACAGTAATAGCATTCTTATCCATTAACCATATTTTAAGATCAGCATGCACACATTTTAAAAATTCTTCAATAGCATCACTTCATAAATTTCTTCAGCAGTTACAGCTTTCTTCCTATTTAAACTATTCCAGAGGAATGGGGCTAACTACTTATTAGCCATGCAAAAAGGCCATTTGTTTGGTGCAGTTAAAAAAAATATTTATTAATATTCACAGGTTAAAATACCCACAGCACTCATTGTTACAAAGCCAACATTTTGTGCTAATCACGGGTGCTTTTTTAAGGCTTGATTTCCTCTTGGGCTGCCTCTGCCTTTGATGTGGCTTCATTTTGAGCTGCCTCTGTCTTTCGCTGATTCTGCTTCTGCTCTACATCTGCCTTGCACTCTTTTCTCTCTCCTTTGGAAAGTTCTAGCTCCCTGTCCTTCTGCCTTTCTGCAGTGCAAGCTAATTCCAACTCATCTTGTACAGCCATCTCAGAATTCATGTGTGTCATATCATACAGTCACCCAGTGCTCCTTGGTCAGCTGCTTCCAGAGGTTGAAACAGCTTAACTCTTTTCAAACCTTCATGTGGTATGCTTCTCTCCTCACACAGCTGCTGTAGCTCCGGCAACCTCACTGCATCATACTTGCCTGACATTTCTATCCCTAACTTTGTAAACCTGGATAGAAAATAAAATTTAAAAAAAATAGAAGTGAGAAAAAATGGACAGAGTTGCAGTGCTTGCTGTTTTATACTTGTTAAGACTGCTTAATTTAGAGACTGCCCCTTTAGGTACTGGATAACCAAACTGTGCTTTGTGCAAGTAAGTCTCACTTTCTCATCCTCACCGCTGCCACCATATGTCATGGTCAGAGCACCCTGCAGTCCCCAGTTAGTCTTTTTCTCTGTCAGGCTTTGCCACTCAGACTGTCTGGACCAGCATCATTGCTGTCAAGGTCCTCTCTTTATCAAGAGCTCAGAACCCAGTGCTCTGGTGGAACTTTTCCACCACATTCTACCCTGTAGACTCCTCATAGTGAGGGTCTTCGCTCCAAGTAGGATACACTGTGCTCTCTCGAAGACATTTTACTATTCAACCCTTTTATCCAGGTGTCCTTCCCTCAGAGATGCAGTAACAAACAACCAGTTACTCCAGTCTTTCGAAAAATAACTAATTTATTAATAATCGCTGGTTGTACAAATACAGTAGTAATGGTCAGGCATAACTCTATTTACATGCAGAAAACAACAATACACTTATAGGATCATAAAAGAAAGTTTGCACACTTGTGCAGGTAAATGCTTCTATATTTCCTAGAAGTCACGTAGTGCGATTACCTCACTGTCCACCAGCCTGGTTACCTCAAGCTCTCTCTGCAGACACACAGTCTGAATCCCTCATTGGGCATACAGAAACCCAAAAGAAAAGAGAAAGAACCAATCTGGGTTGAAACATTCTCTCTCCCTCTCCCTCTCCCTGTCTCCCTCTCCTGTTGTCTTGGTCACTTCCCTGTAGCCAGGTTCATCCAATTGGCTGAAACTGCTTCAGGCCTGGAATTTTGGGTGATGCCAATCTTGTGATATTATCTTTCCTTGGTGTCTCTGGGACCCAACTTTCTCTTGCATATGCCACTGAGACAAACTGTCTTCGATTCCTTTGTATATTAATGATCTAATCCCCCTTCCAGGAAGCCAATACAGTCGACTCCACCTAATATGGATGCAGTTATGATGGACAATCAGTTACTGTGGACAAATAATGCTGCCCCATCCCAAACCGTATCTTTCTCTTTAATTTTCAGCCTGTTTACACAGATGTTGTTTGTTGCTTAGCTCGGACACATTTTGATGTCAATTAGCACTGTTCTGGCCAAATTTCACACCCTTAATTGCCCTAATTGGCATGCTACTTAAATGCAACAATTATCGTGTCTCTCAGATGCGCACACACTTCCATTCACGCTGTTGTGGCAGTAACTTTCTGTGTGGTAAACTGAGATGTGAGTGAAACAACATGCCTTATCTGTTGCGAAAAAAGTTGAATTTATTCAGCAGATTGGTTCTCTGCTGAAAATGAGCATAAGAGACATGGTTGTCCATCTTAGCTTGCCAAAATCAAATGTCTCTGATCTGTTGAAATGCAAAGAGGAGCTGCTTACAGAATGGCATGGAAATCAAAACCAAATCGAAAATGAAAATGGGAAGGGAAGGACGGAAAGGTGGAAGAGGCTCTCCTACGTTGGTTCACTGTGGTAAGGGAGAAGGAAGATTTAATTAGTGGGCCTTTACTTATAGAGAAATCTAAGCAGCTTGCTGCTGCACTTGGAAAGGAGGACTTTGTTCCGACAGATGGGTGGTTGCAGCATTGGAAGACACGGCATAACATTAGTTATCGCCGTGCCCATTGTGAGAAACTCGGCGCTGACAGTGTTGGGGCTAATTCGTGGCTTACAGATGTCCTGCCCGACTTGCTAGCTGGTTATGAGCCTGAAAACATATTCAATGCAGGTGAAACCGGTGTATTCTTTCATTGCATTGGATATGGGACACTCACGTTTAAAGACTCACTCCCTCAGGGACAAAAAAAAGCCAAGGAATGCCTATCAGTCTTTGCTTGCTGTATTTTGGCAGGAACTGAAAAATGTGAACTTCTTGTGATTGGCAAGTCTGCCCGACCAAAATGTTTTAGAAATGTTCATTACCTACCTGTGCAGTATCATAGCAATAGATCAGCATGGATGACCTCAGACATTTTTATTGAGTAGGTAAAGAACTGGGATCACCGACTGAGAGAAAGAAAAATTATCCTACTGTTGGATAACTTTAGCGGTCACACTGATGTTTTTGGACTATGTAACATCCGTTTTGTTTTCCTACCCCCGAACACCACCTCTGTCATTCAGCCTTTGGATCAGGGAGTGATTTATGCATTCAAGCAGCATTACGTTCATGCAGTGAGAGAAAGAATTTTAGCAGACATGGATGGGGATGGGAGAGACATTAGTGCTGCTGATTGTGTGTGAAAAATTACAGTGCTGGATGCTATGAGAATGATGAAGATGGCATAGAACTGTGTAACGACTCAGACTATAGTGAGCTGCTACAGAAAAGCTGGCTTTACATTTTCTGATCCACTAGCCATCAGAGATGAGGTCGGAGAGGAGGTCATATTACCACCTGACGGCCTCTCAGAGAGTGAATTTGATAGTCTCGCCAGACTCGGTGGACATGATCCAGAGCCCATCATTGATGATGTCCAAGCCGTGATAGAAGCGATGAAGTCAGAAGAAGAAGAACAAGACTCCGATTCAGATGATGATGAGAACGAGCCACAACACCAGGTGGCAAGCTCAGAAGTTTGGCATGCATTTAACACTATGCCGTGCGATGGAGCAATGCTTGGATATTGTTCCTAACTGGAGCATGCTTGCAAGGACAGAAGCAGACTGGAAGGCATACACAATGGTACAAGTGAAGCAGACCAGCATAACGGCATACATTGCTCAGCACCCCCCTTCAGAAATGTAGAAAACATAAAACGTAATGTTCCACAAGCACAAGCACAAAGCACAATGTTTTATCATGAAGATAAAATTAAAAGTTAAGTTTTAAAACAATCTCTCACCAGAAGAGCTGTTCAAAACCGCACAGTAAAGCATAGACACAACCCACTCAAGTCATGACGAAATCATACCCCATTCAAAAACAATCATTCCTAAAAAACAAATCACATAAGTACAGCACTGAACTCTGAAGCAGTTATTACAGCTCAATACTACAGTATATTGCATCGAGGGGGGGGCTTGAAAACAGTACATTACAGTACAGTACAGTGCATTCCGCTTTACAGCACAGTAAACATATTCTCGGGTAATACAAACTTCGGTTACTATGGTCAATTTCAGCTGACACTGATGAGTCCTCTATAAGTGACTTGCACTGTACAATGAACGTCCACAGTTACTTAAGAAATCTTGTTGGACTTTTCAAAATCTCCCAAATAAGCCAGTTTTATCACCTTTGTACTCTGACTCTTGCCTGCCCCCCACTGCTACAGAAGGTACTAGCCTTTGACAAAAATATTTAAAACTATCAGCAAAAGATGTATGGTCATCACAGCTGAGCTTTTGTCCCATTGACAGGAAGTGGGGATCAATGGGTCCTCATCTTATACTTTGGGGAGAGCTGCATCAAGGCTACAGTAGTAGCCACAGACATTGCCAGCTATTTCCAGATACTTCGCAACATTTCTAAAGAGTTTCTCTCTGCTGCCCCTACTGTGGAAATGGAGAAAGCAGGAGATATATCTGGAAATATCACAGAAATTTTGGGAAATAGCTGGGATGAGAGTGCTTGGTCTTGCTTAGCTGGAGATCCTGCATTAAAGCCATATTGGGAGCCTCGACATGCTGGTTAAGTTCTGGAAGGTTAGCATCTGGCCATGAACAGCGAATAAAGTTCTTAGCTGCAGGCAGGAGTATGAAATGAATGCAGAACTCAATTTCTCACAATTCATAGTGTAGCAGGGTAATGGAAGCTACAGGGAGTGCTGAGTTGTTTGAGGACATGGCAGGCCCTTATGTAGGACCATCAGTGTTCAGTTAAGGCAGGAGAAAAGTGCAGATAGCTGCAGATTTTGTGGGCCTGCCTGGTATGGGGCATTCTTTCCCATGCCAACTGCATAATGCGCCCCTTTACTGCGAAACAGAGAAATTAAACAAGGATTTTGTGAGGTTTGTGTCTGGGTTTGGAAGGAGGGGTGAGAGAATGGTGAGACCATTCTATCTCCAATGGTGCCAGCCACTAATGATGGTGCAAAACAGGTAACACATTTTGTAAAACTGAATTTGTGTCCTTGCCCTCTGTGCCTCCTGGAAAGCCCACAATTCACAAGATTATGCAATGGTCCCTATTCTCCAGATCTTCAATCTTCTCCCAAAGTTGAAGGATGGTGTCGTCTTCTTCATGGAGATGGGCCACCAGCGAGTCCATAGAAGCCTTGTTGTTATATATCTGCTGCTCTGTGTAATTAACTAGCTGTGAGAGAGATATAATGTCCTGTCAAGTTTTAAGGCTGAATTATTCAACAAACCAGTTTTATTCAGCAGCTGCATGAACATATTTCTAATCACTTGCAGGTCATCTGTTTTGAGTGTGAGAGTTAAGGTGCCAGAAAGTGCCATCTTGAAACTGCAATACCGTACCAGCCTGAGGAAAATATAGAGTTTAAAATGGAGGAGATTGTGCCAATCAGTTCCAAAAGTAGATATTTGGGGTCAGGACAGGTCATAACACAGATATGTTAGTTTTAACTCAATTCTGATGCCTGATACAGTAGTGTTAACTCAATTCTGACATCTGATACAGGAAGATTTGAATGGATTGTATTTGGAGAGGGAAGAGCTGAAGAGATTAGGCTGCCATTTTACCAGCAGCCAGGTCACATCCTTAGAAAGCAGCTATTAATTATAACTACTTCTGCTAAGTATTTACAGTGGAGGATAGTGGGCCTTTGCTGGAAATGGCAAAAAGACTGCTATAAGGGGAATCCTAGAAATGGAGTAGATGGTAATTTTAAGTGAAAGGGTCATAAAACAGCTTGCAGTCTTGAAAAGAGATCATAAAACACATAGAATGAATAAAGCCAATGTATGCATAGATGTTATTTTGCAAATTGCCAATGACCGTTTTTCCCAGTATAACATCCACCAGCATACTGAGCACAGCATGTCCAGCAAAGTTAGACAAGTTAAAGGCTGATTGCCACAATAAAGTGTGTAACCTGTCAGCTACCTCTTACCAGTCTGCCTGGGCGGTTCGACTCACTCTAGTATTCATCAGGTGCTGGGCTCACTGAGGTTTAGCCAACCTTATATACAATAGAATATAAAGGCATAGCACATACATGTATGTATTAAAAGGCTGACTGAGCTAATAGTTCATGTTTAAAGTAGCTGCCTATTTTGCTTAATGAAAAATACAAATAGTGCAGACAAATTAATTTAATTTATAAAACATTTTACAAAAAGCGTCAATGTTAACAGCATGTAATTGTGGATAATGGGAGAGAGGAAGAATATAAAAAGATAGAAAAATTGCAGGACATAGACATCTCCATCTTACATTTACTGTACTCACCCTGTGTCAACCCCATATGGTAATTTTTTTATTTTGGAGGGGATCAGCAGATGTCCTGCCAGTCCATCCATCTGCAGTCTGGGTATGGTGACACAGACAGAAACATCAACGGAGAGACTCTACAAATATAAAGAAGTAAAAGAAACAAGCATTTGTCAATGCCGAATGTTGCTTGCTTCTATGTGCTGTTTAGGTATTTGGAAGTCATTGGCGTGCAAATATTGAAAATTCGCGAACTTACGAGCGTGCATAGGAACTGCGCAATGCACGCTCATAAAACAGTCATTTTTAGGAATTTTTTCACAAAATTTTCAACATAGCCATTTTAAGACCTCTGCTAATGAACAGTGTCACTATGATTTTCTTAATGTGTCCCATACATTGATTTCACACACCGACTTTGCCATTGTGCGCTACATGGGCAGAAACACGTTTTGAGAAGGATGTGAAAAATGACAGCTGCAATGCTCATAAGAAGGTGTGGTAAAATAGCAATGTTGAAAATCTAGAGTGAAAATATTGAAAATTCGCAAACTTATGAGCGTGCCTAGGAACTGCGCAATGAACACTCGTAAAACAGTCATTTTTAGGAATTTTTTCACCAAATTTTCAACACAGCCATTTTAAGACTCTCTGCTCATGAACAGTGTCACTGTGATTTTCTTAATGTGTCCCATACATTGAGTTCACACACCAACTGCGCCTCATCGCGCTACATGGGTGGAAACACATTTTGGGCAGGATATGAAAATGACAGCTACACTGCTCATAAGGAGGTGTGGTAAATGGCAATGTTGAAAATCTGGAGTAAAAATATTGAAAATTTGTGAACTTACGAAGCGCACGAGGAACCGCGAACACATCAGAAACAGTCATTTTTAGGAATTTTTCCACCAAATTTTCAAAATAGGTTTTTTGAGAGCCCACCTTATGAACACTGGCAGTGTCATTTTGTTAATCATTCCAGAAAGGTGATTTTGCGCAATGAATGTGAAATCACCCTTTGGGCCCAAATAAAGCCACGACAGTGACAGCATTCATGAGAAGGGGTCCCAAAAACCCCATGTTGAAAATTTGGTACAAAAATTCCCAAAAATGCTTGAGATTTGCAATAAAGTTGAAAAACCCCTATCTATCCCATTATACAGCTTACCGGCATTTCCTCAGTTCGCAGTTAGCTTTGAAGAGTGCAGATATGTTCCCAGCCCACTGAAGATCGTCGCGCCGAGCTCTGGAGGTAAGTATGGGGTGGGGGGTGTGGGGAGGCAGGGTGCGCATGGGTGGGTGTGGGTTGTGGGGGTGGGGAGACAGCGATGGAGCGCTTCTTATTTACATTTTTTTTTTTTTTATTCAGGCGATGCGGGATGTTTGCCACGCTGGGGTGGGCTCTCAGTGTGGCAGCAGGGAAAGCTGTTTGGGGACGTGGAGCCGAAGGGATTGGGCACCCCTCCACCAAAACAAGATTTGCCACGCTGGGGTGGGCTCCCAGCGTAGCTCCGCGAAAGCTTTTTGGGGGGGTATGCAGCCTTGGAGCTGATGGGGGATTGGGCACCCCTGTCAGCCAAAGCAAGATTTGCCATGCTGGGGTGGGCTCCCAGTGTGGCACCAAAGCTTTGGGGGGGCGTGCAGCCTTGGAGCCGACGGGGGATTGAGCACCCCCATCGGCTATAACAGTTTTTGCCACGCTGGGGTGGGCTCCCAGCATGGCACCTGGACAGCTGTTTGAAGGGGGGCCGTGGAGCCAATGGGGATTGGGCACCCCCATCGGCCATACAGTGTGTGTATGGGAGGGAGCGCATCAGCACGCAATATGTGTGCTTGTGTGTGTCCGTGCATGGGGGGGGAGCTCTGCTCACTGAAGCGGAGCTCTCCCTTTGAACTGTATGCCACTTCATTTTCAGCTTGTCATAGACAGCTGCAGCAGTGATTGGTTAACTGGGGTCGCCCCTGCAAACACACTGAATGCATTGGAAGGCGGGCTGACACACCTCCGAAAACTCGGATGATGGCACTATGTTTCTTGCACATGCATGCAAGCAACATAAAAATGCCTGTTAGTGTTTTAACTTAAACACATTATTTATATAATGCTGTTACCATTATTTTCTTTGTCAAAATATTACTCAAAAAGAAAGGGAAACCCAAAACAAAAAAATTATAATATTTGATAAGATGACAAGTTGACAGTGATGTAAATCTATATTGAAATGAGATATTCTGATGTTGGGGGGAGGGGGCATCACATGAACACAGTATCTACTAAATCCTGAAGCACACACAAGCACCATGTCTCGGTAACTACCCCTACCTACTACAGGAGTAATATTTGTGCATAATAACAGGTTTAAATCTAAAGCACTGCATTATCATTACAGTGTATTCACAAAAGTGGTCTGAAATCCATTTCTTCACTAAGCCTTCCTTTGTTCTGTGGTTTCTTTAAGACATCTGGTAACCTTTCATCTTGATATTCTACCTGTTCAGAATTGAAATTACTGCTTGTCAGGCTGTCTGTGCCTGGTCAACTTTGTACTAAATCATTTATACCACTCTTAGTACTTTATCTATGCTCTTTACATCAGTAAGCATTGACAAGTCAGACAAGTCTTTCTCTGTAATAGTGTCTTCTGTGTTTACATATGTGTCCCCATTGTTCCCGTTAGTTCTCATCTTTCAAGCTGTGGTCTGGAAAAGAAAGAGGTTAGGATGTGTTTTCTAAGACTACAGAGTCAAGCCATACAAAACTGAGGGTACTGGACTTTAGGAGGGCTGACTTTGGCAAGAAGGGAGAGTGCCTCAGGAAAGCACTAGCAAACAGGCTAGAAGGAGGTGTGGAGCAACAATGGGGAATTATCAAAACTGCCATCACAGAGGCAAAAAGCCTTTGTGTGAAGCAAATAAACAAATCAAAATGAAAGAAAAAGCCACTATGGTTCTCAAAAGAGGTGGCTGTGAAAGTCAGGAAGAAAAAGATAGCATTCCGAAGTATAAGGAAACACAGAAGGAGCAGGACAGAGAGCTGTACCAGTTAAGGCAGAAGGAAGCAGGGAGGAAGTCAGAATAGCAAGGCCCAAGCTGAGGAAAAGATAGCAAACTCAGTTAAGAAGGGGGATAAAACCTTTTATAGGTACATCAGCGAGTGTAGAAAGACAAAGGGAGGGATAGTGAGGCTGAATAGAGGGAACGGTGGGTGGGCAGAGGGGGACAGTGAAAAAGCAGGAACACTGAATGAATATTTCTGCTCAGTATTCACAAAAGAGGAGGGGGAAGTGCCTAATCCAATTAACAGAAGCACTCTTGATAGGGGGGTTGATCCCAGTCCTTTCACAGAAGAAAGGGTTCTGCAAGAATTCCTAAAACTGAAGGTGGACAAAGCAATGGGTCCTGATGGAATTCACCCCAGAATTCTAAAATAATTAAGGGAGGAACTAGTGAAACCACTGGCTACTCTTTTTAATAAATCATGGGAGGATGGTGTGGTATCCGAGGACTGGAGAAAGGCGGATGTGATTCCCCTTCACAAAAGTGGGACCAAGACAGAGGCAGGAAACTACAGACCTGTCAGTCTGACCTCTGTGGTAGGGAAAGGAAGGAATCACTTGAAGGAAAGAATAGTTGAGTACCTAGAGGCCAGTGGAGCACAGGACCCAAGGCAGCATGGGTTCACAGCGGAAGGTCATGTCAGACGAATCTAATAGATTTCTTTGACTGGGTGATCAAGTAGTAGACCAGGGAGGGGCTGTGGACATGGCCTACCTAGACTTTAGCAAGGCATTTGACACAGTCCCACACAAAAGATTAATAGTCAAATTAACCAGCCTGGGAGTGGGACCCAGGGTGGTAGCCTGAGTAAAACATTGGCTGGACAACAGGACACAGAAGGTAATTGTAAATGGAGTCCACTCTGAAGAAAGGGGGTTACTAGTGGGGTACTGCAGGGGTTCAATCTGTGGGTCCAGTCCTTTTTAATGTCTTCATCAGTGACATTGCAGAGGGACTGGAAGGAAAGTCTGCCTTTTGCAGATGACGCAAAGATCTGCAACAGGGTTGATACACAAGGAGTGTGGAAAGGATGAAAAGGGACTTGGCAAGGTTGGAGGAATGGTCAGAAGTATGGCAGCTAGGATTCAATGCAAAGAAGTGCAAAATAATGCACCTGGGAAACAAGAACCCAGGGAAGAATACACAATGGGTGGGGAGGTAGTAACAACAACAAAAAGGAAAGGACCTGGGGGTAATCATATCAGATGACCTTAAGGTTACAGGCAATATGAGAAGGCAGTAGGGAGGGCTGGGGGGTATACTGGGATGTATAGGAGAGGCATCATCAGCAGAAAACAGGAAGTTGTTATCCCTCTGTACAGACAGTTGGTGAGACCCCAACTGGAGTACTGTGTAGTTCTGGAGACCCCATCTCTGCAAGGACATAGATAGGATAGAGGCAGTCCAGAGGAGGGCAACTAAAATGGTGCAGGGTCTGCAAGAAAAGCCATATGAGGAGAGACTAAAGGAGCTTAATATGTATACCCTTAAGGAAAGAAGGGAGAGGGGGGACATGATAGAAACTTTTAAGTACCTCAGTGGAATCAACAAAGTCCAAGAGGGTAGCATCTTTCAGAAAAAGAGACTTGCAAGAACAAGGGGACACAATTTAAAGATAGGAGGGTGGTTCAGGGGCAATGTGAGGAAGTATTATTTCACAGAGAGGGTAGTGGATGCATGGAACAGCCTTCCTGAGGAGGTTGTGGGGTCTAAAACTGTGGGAGAATTCAAGAATGCATGAGACAGACATAAGGCAATTCTTGTAGGAGGTAGGAAGAAATAGGCTGTTGGTTAACTAGGATCTGTGGCCTATCCTGTAGGTAGGGAAATGGGCAGACTAGATGGGCCTAGCAGTCCTTATGTGCCGTCAAAGTCTATGTTTCTATGTTTCTAATCAGTTTAAATAGGTCCACTTCTGCCTTGAATCTATTAGAACATTTTGCAGGTACATAGCTGAATCCCTTCTTTAAAATTGATTAGTGATGTTTTGTAAGGGGGAAATTAGATTCATCAGTTGTATTGCTGTCTCTTTGTGAACTCAGTTTGGTGTTTTTCCTACTACAAGCTACAGGAAAATTTTTATGACATCACAAATAACATAATAACATACTAAAATGCCAGCAGAATAGGCCTAATGGTCTTTTGTGTCTGCTTATTTGGTCAGCCCCCACCCTGGGAGCTGACCTTGCTCCCCCCCTTGCCTTCTCTGTCTTCTTCCTTCCCAGTTCTGGATATTCTTGCTGCACTGGATTTTGTTTCCAGAACCCTTCCCCTGTACCTGTCCCACTTCCTTTTGAACCCTTTCACTGTCTCTGCCTCCACTAGCCCCCTGGGCAACGCATTCCATGGTTCCACCACCCTCTCAGTGAAGTAGCACCTCCTCCTTTCTCCCCTGACTCTCCCCCCCTCCAGCTTCCACCCATGCCCTCTAGTTGCCCCCCTTCCTTCAAAGCACCCTGACTGCTACTCCCCTATTTACCCCCTTCATGTACCTGAAGACCTCTATCATGTCCCCCCAGTCCCTTCTCTCTTCCAATGTGTACATATTTTAGCTCTTCAAGCCTTTCCCCATAGGTCCTGTCTCCTAAGCCCTAAATCATTTTCTTTGCCCTCCTCTGGACCCTCTCCAGGAGTTCAATGTCCCTTTTTAAGTGTGGCCTCCAAAACTGCACACAGTACTCAAGGTGCGGCCTCACCAAGCAGTTATACAGAGGGAGTATCACTTCCCTGCTTCGGGAGATGATCCCCCTAGCGATGCATCCCAGCATCCTAGTGGCCTTGGCCGCTGTCCTCCTACAAGTCTCCGAGTTGTTCATCAGAGAGGTTGCCACAGGAGTGGGGAGTTAGGTGCCAGGACCCCGGAAAAATTGCCTGTTAGTGTTTTAACTTACACATTATTTATATAATGTTGTTACCGTTATTTTCTTTAACAAAATATTACTCAAAAAGAGAGGGAAGCCCAAACCAAAAAAATTATAGTATTTGATAAGATGATAAGTTGACAAGGATGTAAATCTATATTGAAATGAGAAGCACAATTCTCCAGGAGCAGCCCATTATAAACAAGTACATGGTTCATATCCAAAGGGTATAATTTGTAGGGGTTTAAACACATCAAAGTCATGCAAAGAGGGGATGATTGAATGCAGAAGCTTCTTTAACAGGAGGTGCGCTGCACACATACTTTGAAAACACAGAGCCTGGTAGGGCTCAATGGAGAACTGCACTTTAAATATTTGTTTGTGAATACATTGTAATGATAATATAGTGCTTTGGATTTCAGTCTTTTATTTATAACAAATATCACTCCTGTGATACATAGGGCTGGTTAATTAGATATAGTGCTTGTATGCAATTCAGGATGGGACTTGTGGATATTGCATTCATGTAATGCCCATACCTCCCACCTTCCGAGTATGAGGATAACTCACTTCAGTAAAGAGTTTTGTTCTTGTCAACTTACCATCTTAAGTATGTTACGAGTTTTGTTTTGGGTTTCCATTTTTTTGACTAATACTTTCGCAAGGAAAATAATGGCAACATGATCAAATAAATAATTGGCTTGATTCTCAAAGGAGCTTAGATTGGTGCAAACTGTGGCAAACAACAGCTTGCACCAAAGCCCAGTGCACCAGGGACCCTGCATCAGATTCTGGTACAAGAGGAATCCTGGCTCCTAACTCCCCACTCTTGTGGCAACCTCTCCCATGCAACAAACACAAGCACATGGGACAGATTAACCATAGGCACCAGTGGCAAAGACAAGAATTCCACATACAGAACACCTGGAGGTCTAGTGCTCCTTCCTCCCCAATCCCTGATGTGCCCCCATAATATATATATATTAAATGATCCCCTCCCTGCTAGTTTAGTGGCCCCCCTCCCTGATCCCCATTCTGTCCATATAATATATATGCTAATTGATCTTCTCCCCGGTAGTCTAGCAGGTCCCCCCTCCCCGAGTGGGGTGGTGGACATTTAATATATATATATATATATATATAAATATATATAAATATATGTGTGTGTATATACATATATATATATATATATATATTATATTATATGAACACATCGGGGATCAGGGAGGGGGGACTGCTAGACTACTAGGAGGGATTATATATATATATATATATCATATATAGAGATATAGATATATATATATATATATATATATTATATGGACACATCAGGGATCAGGGAGGGGGACTGCTAGACTACCAGGGAGGATCATTTAATACAGTTATTATATGGGTTCTTTGGGGATTGGGGAGGGGGGGCCGCTAGACTACCAGGGAGGGGATCATTTAATATATATATATTATACATGCACACCGGGCATCAGGAAGGGGCCTACTAGACTACTGGGGAGGGGATCATTTAAAATATTTATTATTTGGGCACATCGGAGATTGGGGAAAGGGGATCTCTAGACCACCAGGGAGGGGACTCATTTCAAATATATACATATATATTATATTATACAGGCACATCGGGGATTGGGGGGGCACCTGCTAGACCGGTGGGGAAGGGATCATTTAAAATATATATTATACTATATGGGCACATCAGGGATTGGGGAGAGGGGATCTGCTAGACTACTGGGGAGGGGGTCAAATATAGATTATACAGGCACATCGGGGATTGGGGAGGGTGGACCACTGCATACTGCAACAAACAAGCAACTCTCCCAGAGGAGAATTTTCTAAGTACTAGCCCTGGCTGGTCTAAGGGTGCTTAGAAAATCATCCTCTGGAGGAGTTTAGAGAATCCCATTTATGGAGATATGGCAGCTTGCATGTACCACATGTCCCCTAGCACCAGTTCGCAGACCATTATTGGGCACATAGGAAGTGCAAGCCCTTCTTAAGGCAGGCAGCCTGTGGCTGACGCAGGCTGCTTTTGTGAATAGCTCAGGGGGCAGTGTTTGACGCAAGGTGCCACTTGCACCATTTATGTTTGGTGCAGGCACCTTGCATCAGTCTCAGGGCTTTGAGAATTGAGCCCAATGTGTTTAAACTAAAACACTAACAGGTGTTTTACTTCTTTGGATTTGTGGAGCCTTACTGCTGATTTTCTCTGTGTCACCATACCTAGTCTGCAGATGGATGGACTGGCAGGACATACAGTATGCTGATCTGGAATAAAAAATGAAAATGCTACCATATGGAGTTGCCACAGGGAGACTGCAGCAAATGTCATATGGAGATAACTGTGTCATGCAATGTTTCTATCTTTTTAAACTCTTCATCACTCCCATTATCCAAAGTTACATGTTCTTAACATTAGCACTTTTGTAAAAGGTTTTATAAATTAAGTGGATTTGCTTACAGTGTTTTTGTTACGTTCATCAGTATGTTGATAGATCTTTGGCCCCATGACTAAGCCACATCATCAAAGCATTATTAAGTGGGTAAGATATATTAATTATATTTTATGTGTGTGTGGTGGGGGCTGTGCCTTGGATCGTGACTTGTTCTTAACAAACATCAGTGACAACTAATTGGGTCTGAAATTTATTGCAAGTAGTGATTGTGGAAAGACAAACTTTCTGGACATTACATTACACAGGGGTACTGCATGAAAAAGTTTTCACAACCAGGACACAGAAAGAGCACAGCAGGTAGCAGTTTGCTACACGCACGCAGTTCACATCCCAAGTATACAGTATGAAATATCCCCAATAGCCATTTGGTTAGACTGCAGCACAATTGCACAAAGAAAGGTAATTTTGAGAGGGTGGCTTCAGAACTGCTTCATAGATTCAGGATCAGGGGTTATTGTGAGGAAACACTCCAGGAGGCCCTGGCTAGGGCATGTACTTCAGAAAGGTATAGATTACTAAGTCATAAACCAGTTAACTGTGCTAATTACCAGGTTATGTTTGTAACAACTTATGGTCCAACTACAATAGACCTTCAATCAGTTATTCATCAACACTGGCACTTGTTGGGTTTGGATAATGATCTGAAAGAAATGACCAATGTTGGACCCAGGATTACTTTTTGTAGGGCAAATAGTCTTCATGATACATTGATACACAGCAAACTTGAACTCCTACCCAACCAACATCTTGTTTCTTGCCCAAATTGTCTGGTTGCTACCGTTTCAAGAACCATATCAGTGGTAAGTTTGGGGTTCAAGGAAAGGTATTCTCAAATCTTTCTCCAGCAGACTTTAGACAAATACAAATTTGGCAGTACATAACTTGCATCACCCCTTTTGTACAGTATGTCCTGAGGTGCTCCTGTGGCAAGACATACATTGACAGAAGCATTAAAAGAACATATCCAGGAGCACTACAGGGCAATCAATGGAAAGACATTGACCATCCCATAGCCCATCAACTAGCTACAGTTACCCATCAAGGATGTTTTGAAATTCATTACATTGGGATAGAACTGTGCAAAACAACCCCAGACTAGGGAAAGGTAAGGACTCCTATTGCAGAAGGAGTCCATGGGGATGTTTAAATTAAAAGCTGTGAAACTGCATAGGTTTAATAATTTCATGGATTGGGAGCCATTTCTGTAATATGGTTCAGCAACAGATTTTGTTTGACACAAACATTTCCAGGAACAAAAACAAAAATTGGTCGTTCAATTATCTATATTTTGGATATTTTACTAAATCTCCATTTCTTCAGTTGTACAGTACAAAAACATATCATTAACACCCAGGGTTATGGTTTTAAATTTGGAGTTTTTTTTTTTTTTTTTTTTTATAAAGGATGTTGCATTACAAAAGCTCAATTTTAGTGGCTGGGCACATGATTTTAATTATAATCTGATTCCATACATTTATTAAAGTCAGTTTTGATTCTGGTGTGCCCTTATGCACATATTTGTAAGTAGTTATTTTTATGTTTTTGTGTACAAACGGTTTAATGGGTCCTCTTTTTGGCTGTATTTATGTACACAATTTATTGTGGGATTTTCCACAGAAATGGAACTGTGTCATGCCTTTAGGATGTTTTTGCAGATGATTCTTTTTTCTATCTGTTCCCTCACATTGCTGTTGTCTTTTTGTAATATGATCTCATTAGCTTAATATTATGAAGTCGTCCTTGTGTAATATTTGATAACGTATATGATGGTTTTAATGTGCTCAGTAGTAATAATCTGTCATCTTTAGTGTGGACAATGCACTGTTATTGATAAGGATGTGGGCTGATATTTGGATGGTCTAGACTGCGCTCATTCTTTAAATCAACTTGGTTTTAATTCAAATATATAAGGGTGCACAAAGATCATCAATAACAAGGAGCTTAAAAATCTTTGTTCTGCACCAAAAGAAAAGGGTTTTTATTTTTAGTGACATATGCTATCTTATGGCAACTCTCAATAAATGGAAATATGAATTGTGTTCATCCTCATGAGCTCTGGCAGGTCAGAAAGACATCTGAGGGCATCCAACTGAAGTGCTGTGCTGAAATGGCACTTTTTGTTTGTATGCTACTTCATTAAGGATGCTTCAATATCAAGCTAGTTTTAGGTGGTGTTATCAATAAAATTTAATAATTGGCTAATCAAAATAAAAGACTGGAAGCCACTGTTTTTGATGATTTTCAATCTGACTCACTGTCAGAACTCACAAGGACATGGAGTTTTGCCTTTTTACTGGCTTTAACTTATTTGCACTTATTAATTGTGAACACATGTAATTAAGAATTGAAATAGTCATGGCTGAAACACAGAAGTCATGCCTTTTGAGGAAGAGGATTTTTTTTGTTTTTTTTTTTGCCTTGAAGCACTAGGGCTTGTCAGTTTGGAGGTCCCATCACAGCATTTTATTATTTTGTAATTTGCAGTGTTTTGTACTTAATAAAACTCTTGCCCAGTACAGCAGGCATGCTTGCTTGTTGCTTGTTGGTGGATGCTGTACTGGAATAAAAATCATTGGCACTTAGCAAACTGACATCTGTGTATAGATTGGCTTTAATCACTCTGAGTGTGCAGGAACTGTGTGAATTCTGGTTGTGGAGTTTGGTGAGAGAGCCTTCCCCTTGCTGCAGCATTGCTCCTTAACTGTGAACGCAGTTCAAGGTGGATGTAATGGGGGGTGAAAATAGATAAAGTTCCAGGACCTGATGGGATGTACTCAAGGGTGCTCAATGAATTGGCATCAGAACTGGCTGAACACTTGGCAGGGTTACCAATAGCTCAAAACAGTTGGGTGTGATTCTGGAAGATTAGAGGGTAGCGGACGTAGTTCTGGAGGGGAGAAGGAGAAACTGTGTATCTACAGGCCCATCAGTCTTACCTTCATGATAGGTAAACTGATGGAGACACTAGTCAAGGAGGACCTAGTGGACTATGTGGAGACAAATGGGCTCCAGGATATTAAACAGTACAGGTTTGTGGTTATGAGGTCTCTGGGCAAGGCAGTGGATAAGGGATAAACAATGAATTTTCTCTACTTCAGCTTCAGCAAGAAATTCAACTCAATGCCAAACAGAAGGTTGCAGAAGATGTTACAGGATCTAGGTGCAGCAAAGGACTTGCATATATGGGTGGGTAGTTGGTTGTGAGGGAGACAATACAGACTGGTGGTAAACAGAGTCAAACTATGGGAGAGGAAGGGAGATTACAAGTGGAGTGCCACAGAAGTTAGCCCTACATCCAGGTCTTTTCAATATGTTCATCAGTGACATGGGAGAGAGAATACATTGTAAGATGTGTCTGCTCAGAGATGACACTAAGCTCTGTGGGGGTCCACCACAAGACTGCAAAAACAAAATGCTAGAGCGAATTACAGCACAGACAAAATGCTGACAGCAAGAATTGTGCCTAAGTAAAACACAAAATAATAACATTGCGTGGGGGGGTAATTTACTCTCTGGGAGGGAGAAAGTCAGCAGGAGAGAAAGTTGAAGGGGATTTACCATTCTAAACTCTGGGAGGGAAAAAGTCGAGGGTGGGATTTATTATTCTAAACTGCAGAAGGGAGAAAATCTGGGGGGGGGGCAAAGTCAGGGGATTTATTATTCTAAACTCCAGGAGGAACAAAGTTGGGGGGGAGACAAATGTGACCAACTGAATATCAGCATGAGTAAAAACAACTACATGTACAGTGCTATAATATCCCATGCTCTTCTGTACATGTAGCTGTTTTCACTCATGCTATTTCCATGATGCACATTTCACTCCACAATTATTCCATCACCATGTTGATGGTATACCTCTCTGTGGCATGGTGGACAATGAGGATTGTATAAGGAAGTTGCAGAGGGACCTGCATAGGTTGGAGAGGTGGCCCAAGGTTTGACTGTTGAAATTCAGTGCCGACAAAGTGCAAGATGATGCTAACCAGAGCTACAGTTACAGCAACTGGGATATTGTGGTGTGTTAGGAGGGGTTTCAATAGCAGGAGGAATGGTGATACAACCTCTCTATACAGCAGATCACCGCCCCGTTTGGAATACTGTGCAAAGTTCTGATGTCCCCCCTAAAAGAAATATAAAGACAGGCTGCAGACGGTGTAGCATAAGGTAAGAAAAATTATCCAAAGCCAACAGGGCAGATCCTATGAGGAATTGGCTTAGGGCAATGAACATATACTTGATGCAGGCCAGAAGGGAGAGAAGTGCTATGATAGAGACCTTAAGGTTCATGAACTGAATGAACAGGGTAAACTGTAAGGAACTTTTCAGCAGGAACAGTGAGTCAAAATCCCAGGGACATGATTGGAAGGTGGGGGGAGTTTCAGATGGGACATAAAAAAGTTTTATTGTACAGTGAGAGTGGCATAGCCATGGAAGTACCTGCCGGTGATTCGAGATAATGACATCACCTTCAAGAACAGTGCTGGACTTCAGGAGGGCTGACTTTGGGAGGATGGGGGAAGTGGTAAAAGGGTACCTGGCCAGAATTCAATCTAGTATGGATACTAACCAGAGATGGGAGCTCATAAAGTTGGGGATAGTGGAGGCAACCAAAACCTGCTGCAAAGCCCAGAGCAAGAAGGCTAGGGCTAAGAAACCGAGCTGGTTGAGCAAGGAGGTCATGGAAAAGGTAAGGAGGAAAAGAGCTGCCTTTAGGAAATACAAGAAAACAGGGAGGGGGGGACAGAGAGAGTACTTGACAGAATCGAAGGAGGTGACAAGGGCAGTAAGGGAGCCAAAGCATCTACAGAACTCAGGGCTGGCACAAGGCATTAAGAAGGGGGAGAAGGACTTCTTTAAGTACATCAGGGAGAAAAGGAGCTGTAAGGACCACATAGTAAGGATTAGGAAGGAGGGGGGTTGGGTGGAAGCAGGGTACGATAAGGCGGAAGCACTAAATGAGTACTTCTGCTCAGTATTTACTAAAGAGAAGAGGGGGGTGACACCCAAGATGGGTGAAATGGCAGACGCGGGGGGAAGTGGTGACAGATGGGGAAATCATGGAGGGCAGAGTTCGAGAGGGTTTGAAGGCACTGAGGGTGGACAAGGCACCAGGCCCAGATGGCATCCACCCCGGGTACTGAAGGAGCTGGCAGAGGTCCTTGCAGGACCTTTGGCAGACCTATTTAATGCCTCACTACATTGGGGGTGTGTACCTCAGGACTGGAGGATGGCACATGTGGTGCCCCTCCACAAGAGTGGCCCCAAGGATGAACCGGGAAACTACAGACCAGTGAGCCTCACATCCATCATGGGTAAGCTAATGGAGACTATCCTGAAGGAGGGCTGGTGGCCCTCTTAGAGGCCAAAGGACTACAGGACAGCAGACAGCATGGCTTCATATGTAGCCGATCCTGCCAAACCAACCTGGTCGGGTTCTATGACTGGGTAACTAGGCAACTGGACAGGGGTCATGCAGTGGCTGTCCTGTATCTGGACTTCAGTAAGGCATTCGACTCAGTGCCACATGGAAGGCTGGGAAGGAAGTTGTAGGCACAGGGCAGGTGCAATGCTGGTGAGATGGGTAGGAAACTGGCTGCAGGGAAGGCAACAGAGGTGGTGGTGGGTGGGGGCTCTCACACCCAAAGGCAGTGATGACGGTGTCCCACAAGTGCTCAGTGTTGGGACCAGTGTTGTTTGGGATATTCATTGCAGACATATCATGGGACATCAAGAGCAAGATCAGTCTGTTTGCTGATGATACCAAGGTTGGCGCAGTGGTGGATGACCTAGGGGATGGCAGGGGTTGCAGGATGATCTGGCAAAGCTTGAAACCTGGTCAGACACCTGGCAACTGAGCTTTAATGCCAAAAGTGCAAGGTGATGCATTTTGGGATGAAGAACCCAAGGAGGACTTACCAGCTAGGGGGGTGCAGCTATCCCAGACAGAGGAGGAGAAGGATCTGGGTGTGCTCATCACAGGGTCAATGAACAACTCGGCACAGTGTAGGAAGGCAGCTGCAAAGGCCAACAAAATGCTGGGTTGTATTGCAAGGGGTATATCCTCGAGGAGAGAGGAGGTGATTCTGCCACTGTATAGGTAATGAGTTAGACCACACCTGGAATACTGCGTGCAGTTCTGACGTCCGTATCTGAAGAGGGACATTAAGTTACTGGAGGGAGTGCAGCGCAGGGCGACAAAGATGATCAAGGGTCTGGGGGACTTATCATATGAGAGGAGGTTGAAGGAGTTGAACATGTACTCACTGGAGGAGAGGAGAGACAGGGGGGACATGATTGAAACCTTTAAATACATGAAAGGAATCAACAAGACAGGTACAGAGGGGCTGTTCAAAGTAAGGGAGGGGAGGGCCACCAGGGGCCATGATATGAGACTGGAGCGAGGAAGGTTCAGGAGGGAGATGAGGAGACACTTTTTTACAGAGAGGGTGGTGGCTGGGTGGAATGAGTTACCTGCAGAAGTGGTATGCAGTAGAACAGTGGACTGCTTCAAACGAGGATGGGACAGGACAAGGGGAAGGGTTAATGAAGGGGAAGGGTGGAAGGGAGGGGCAGCTGCAGAATAAGGGGTGCTAGCTGCACATTCGAGCAGACTTGATAGACCTCTAGGCCTTTATCTGCTGGCAAATTTCGTATGTTCGTATGTTCGTATGCACATAACACCACCACCAAAACATCGAAAATAAGTAACAACGCTGCTGAAAACACTGAGTGATACAGATCAGCAGGAGTTCTTTGTTTTTTTTGGGTGGGGGCCTTTGCACCCTATACACCCAGACCTGGGTAGCTTTGCCCCAACACCCCCCAGGAATTAATATAATCAACTGCGAGGGAGTGTGGACCATGGGAATGGGGAGACACTTGGAAGGGGGGAAGTGTCCTAAAAAAAAGAAAGAACACTAAAGTTCACTTCTGGGAGATAGGGAACCAAACCCTGGTCCCAGGTCTCCTCCATTCCAGGAGTGAGTTCCTTAGTCATTCCACCATGGGAGCAGCTTGGCCAAGCACCACACCTCCTCTTCTCTTATCCTTTCCCCATTACTGCTTTCCCTTCCCCGCCTACACATACAGTGACAGGAGTATGTGTAACTCCGTAACGATGTACTACTCTGTTGCTGTAAAGGTTCCTGACATTCTGCACCATTATTGCAACAATGTTTTTTAAACAATGTTGTGGGTGGATACGTTGCTGGCAGGGGTTGTGGAGGAAAAACACATTAATGGTTTCAAGCATGGCTGGGAAAGATTTAAGGGCTTAAAAGTTACTCAGAAGAAAGTGTTAAAGCAGGAGGCAGGGGGAGGAGGGGACAAAACCCTGTATAGACAACATATCTCAGGGTAAGATATAGTATAGCAGGGCAGACTGCATGGATCAATGGTCTTTATCTGTTGTATTGCTCAATGGTCTAAATGCTACTCTACCTTAGTTAGACAGTAGCACCAAATGCACACAGTGCCATAAAATAATTGAATACATTTACAAAATACCTTATAGTGTATGTGAGAGCACGATCATTAATGAAATTCAATGAATTCCTAGTGATGTCACACTGCTGTTGTACCATCTTGAGTACATCACTACAAGGGTACAACAACATGGAATGCCCTTGTACTCATCTGACCCTGACAGCTGCACCAGCTGCTCATTTTTTATCTTTATCAGTTTCTTCTGATAGTTCTGAGGAGAAAAACAAGTGACTGGCGATGGCTTCCACTGTATTTTCAAAACCTGACAGTTCAGGACAGCACTAGTTCATACAAGATCATCAGAATCACTGCATAGTAAAAGAAAACAGAATCAGATGTGAAAATATTACAAACCTATGTAGCAGGAAGTGCTGAGTTACAGTGATCCATGACATTTCATCAGAAAATGATGGCTAGCCATGTAAACACATTATTTCCAACCATCCTGCTCTCTTATTAAGTAAAACAATATTCTCTTTTTGTTTGTTCTTCTTCCCCGTTACCTTTCTAAATGCTGATGCTTGACTGATGGCTGCAACCTGGAGGACTGCTGTTCCAATTTGCTCTTGTTGATTTTTGGTTCACGGCATTTCTGGCACCAGTTTCAAACTGCCAATTATGTATAGTGATGTCCAGTACTATGAGTTCAATTCCTATCTTATAACCATAAAGTTCACTCTAAGGAAATTCTCCATTGTTGTTGCACAATTGTCCATATACTATAAAAGACGATGTATGGGCAACAGTGAACAGCAATGCTGAGTTCACTTCTCGAGGTTGTCATGACAACTGTAGACTTTTTGAGCTTCACTTTTCAGGTCTACTCGGTTGTCATGACAACCTTTCGAAGTGAACACATTGTGTTCACTGTTGCCCATCCATTATCCTCTATATCATCCTCACACCAGCCCTGTGAGTTAAACACCATAACTGACACTATAGTGCAGTACAAGGGGAATGCTACACTTTTGAGGTGCCACCTTTTGGATGAGACATTAAACCGAGGTCCCTTCTGCCCATCTCTAGTCACTATCCAGGTGGAAGTAAAAGATCCCATGGCACTTATTGATGAAGAGTAGAGGAATTTTTATTGACTCAGATCAGAACAGTTCAAATCAGATCACAAAACCTTCACAGGCTTGCCTTCTATACCTGTACCAATGCCAGTCAACATGTTGTCATAAATATGTGAAAGTAGATCTAGATAAGAGTTTGAATTCTTTTTCTCCAATCAAATTTAATTCACAGTTATTTTTTTTTTACTCAACACCTCTAATGTAACATTTTGTTTGCTGCAAAACATATTGGCACTGTATTGCCACACCGCCCATTCAATGCAAGCTAACAGAACTAGCTCCGTACTCTTGTGATTCCTAGCATTAGTACCCACCAAATTCCCATAAATTAATGCATCATAGGAAAGAAACATCATTTCACCCCCCCCACCACCACCACTTAAGACTCAGCAGATGCCAAAGATCTCTGCTATAATGGCATTCAAAAAATAAAAGGGACATTGTCTCTTCTAAACCTGGACAAAATGGGTGAGGGCAAAAATTGCTTTTGTGTACTTTTATGTTTCAAGTTGCCTTTAACCTGCAATTTACTTTATTATGTGTACACAACAATAACATATCCCATGTCTTGAGGGATTCTTTTATACACTAATTGTGCAGCTGTAGTTCTAAAAGAGACTAAAACTCTTCGAGTATACACTGGGTCTGAAAAAAACTGTTTCTTGGATAAACTTATAAAGCAGCTTTCTAGTGTTAGATGTAATATGTTGTGGTATAATTTTTCATTTTGTCATTTTCCCAAAAAGGTCTACTAGATAACCTAAAATGGAGTATATATATATATTTTTTATCACTATCAACTTACCCTTCCCCCCAACCCATGGTAAAAGTTGACTACAAGAAGAAGCAAACAATGGTACCCACAATTTGTGAGCTTGTAAATCACCGAAATTCTTATCTGTAAAAGGCAGAAGAAAAAGGTAATGGAATTCAGCATTCTCTGTACCCCTTCTTTATAGTCTCTATATGTGTGTGCTCTTTTAATTGGTTTCAGGTGACTTCCCCAACATAATTTGGAAAAATGGAAAGCATCCTGGTTTCTAAATGGGTTGGTAGTGGGAAGACATAGCTAATGTATAAACAAATGGTGTCAAAACAGTTTTAACGATATAAATGCTCTTTTTTTGACATTTTTCACTTATTCCAGCAAGAGATTTTCTGTTTCCATTTTCAGTTTTTTTCAGACCAGATCTTAGTAGCCATATCTTTATCACTAAAAGAAACCCTTAAAAATGTCAGAGGTTCTGTTGAGACTGGTATGCCTATTACTTCAGTGGGGTTATCTAGATCTCAATTCCCTAGCAATAGGTCTCTACTTTTATGCACATTTAGACTGAAAAATCTGCACTGCCCTCTTTCCAGATTCTATATTTTGGACCAAAAGACAAATATTATTAGCATAAGCCAAGAGTGTAGAGGGGGCTGGTCCCTCTGTAGTCCGAATTGGAAGGATCCTAGGGTCAGTGTTGAATTTTCTCAGCACTGGGTCTAAGAAAAAGTTACACAGAATCAGGATCAGGGGACAGTCTTGCCCCCTCCCCATGAACCTGGCACTCTGAAGCCAAATTACCATTTATTAATTGTTTCAAACAAGCAGAAATACACATACATTTAATCCAGGATGAATCAGGCTCAGGGACAGTCTTGCCATACCACTCACTGGACCTTGCACTCTGACTCTGAATAACCATTTATTAATGGTTTCCACAAGCAGAAGTATACATACATTTAATCCAGGATAGAAAAATGTAATAAACAGATAAAAAAGTAGCAGGTAACTGGTATCTGATCAAAACTGTAAACAGAAAGTCATGGGAAATGACATCACATCACATACCTTTTTGTGGTCCAATGACAAAATCAATTCTGAGGAAGAATCAAATGTTATTCATTCAATAATTTCTCTTAACAAGATAAGGTTACCCTGTATTTCCCTGCCTTTTATCGAATAAGCCTGCGAAGTAGAAATGAAAAGATATGCTACTGTAGTCAATCTGGCCACCAATATTTTGGTCAAAATATTGTCTTAAGAATGTTTATATACCTGATAGTTGGTAGGTGAACATAATTGTTCCCCTTTCCAACAAGGGCGATCCAAAGAAACCAAAGAATTTTAGACCAATATGTTTGCTGGAGGGCATATCAAAAATCTTCTCTAGAATCTTACTGAATAGACTCCAAATTTGGGTTGATAAGCTCACAATTATATTACCATTACTGGCAGAGTTTAGAAAGGGGTTTTAAACCACTGATCATAATTTTACTTTTGCACATTTCATAGAGAAGTACATTACTAGGAAAAAATATATGATGCATACATAGACTTTAAAGAAGCTTTCAATTCAATAGATAGAGGTATTTTGTGGCATAAATTACAGGAACTGGGACTGGATACAAATCTTCTACCTATTATGCAATAATAGTCAGATAACAAAACATGTATAAGATATGACCTGAGGGGTAAATTTACAGATTAATTTAAATCCAATTGAGATGTCAAACAAGATACCTCCTTTCCCCTATATTATTTAACATTCATTTAAATGAGTTTCTTGAAAATCCTGATTCTGTGAGCATCCACTCACCAAATATCCTAGGTAAAATGTGTCCTGCATTGGCCCATGCAGATGACATGATCCTGTTTAATCTGTCACCAAATAGACTTCATTGGAAGTTACTTTACTTTTACAAAATTTGCCTTTGTCATAATCTTATAGTAACTTTTGTTTTGGTGGTACGAAGATATACTTTTTACATGTGTAGTCAGAATCTCGGAACAGTGAAAAATATATTTATCTTGAAGGTAACTTTCCATCCAATGGGGAATGTACAATAAACACCAAAACACAACAAAGTTAAATCTGACAGACTATTCAAAAATTATCAAAAATTAATTTCCTGTATGCAGGGTGGAGCATTAGGTGTAAATAAATCCAATAATACTTCCTGATACAGAGGTATAGGGTTATTACATGCCCCATCTTTGGGAAATTCCAATATTATTACTGTAAAACAGGTAATAATTAAAGCCAAATAACTCTTGCTATGTTCACGGGTTTCCCGTAACCATGAACTTTAACAGATGGCAACAATTTTTGGTAAGCATTTAAAACTTGTGTAATTTTATTATGGTGTAAGTAATAAACCATAAAAAAAAAATTACAAAGTGACAAACCACAAATACCATGATATACAGTTCATTGTGCTTTCAACACATCATTGCTGACTTCTCCTCCCCCACCACACACACATATATACACACACAGACAGCTCAACTTTCGGTAAAGACAGCTATAGCATCACAGCAGTATCAGTGTACAAAAGTGTTCACAGGGTTACTGGCAGAAGAAGCATTGGCAGTAAAAAAAAAATTTTAAATAAGAAGGGCTTGCTTTACCTTTTAGAAAAAGTTACTGAGCACTGAGTACAGCACTTTACTTGCCATATTTAGGGATTTGTCATGTGCTTGCAATATCCCTGGCTTGTCGAATACAGGAACAGCTTCTTCCTATCTTCCCCTTAATTTCTGAAAAGTAGTCAAGGGCCACTTCGAGTGTTTCACTTTAAGAGTTGTCTTTCTCAAGTCCACAGAAATGCTGGGTGTTGGTGTTCCTTTGATTTGAACTGTAATGAGTGTTGCGTACCATTCAGTGAAAAGACATTTTAGCTCATCTTTGTACAATTTGTTAATGATCAAATCAAGAAGCTGTAGTTGGTCAGTGCAGGATGTAGGGATGAATATGGGGATAATATTGCACTGTTTTAGCCTGTACTGGCTAAGTGGAGTGAGCTCTACAGAGGTCCAGAATAAGCATTGCCCACTGTTCCTCGGGAAGCTGATTGAGTTCTTTAATCTTTGAACTATACAGCATCAGGATGCAGTCTATGAATGGTAGCATAGTGGTTTCATTGGCCCAGTGATTATCACTATTTGTGATATGCCAATCCATGGGGAAATCAAAGTTTGGATGGCAGTTGGTTGTTTTTCTTGCGTAAATCACTTGCGGTGAAAGATAATGGCATGAAAGGGTTACTGCCATTGTCATTGTGACTTGATGTTTATCATTCATGACAGTCACCTCGACTTGCCTTGATTCGCTCACTTCCATTGTCCAGGATGCACAGGGAACTGGGAACTAGATGAACACCCATTTCATCCATGTTTATTATGAGCTAAGCTTGAATCAGTTCCTGCATGGATGCATTCAAAATTCTAACTAAAAAAGCCTTTTTCAAAACAGGGAAATCATTTTAAGCCTTTCTTCTTGCTTTTTTCCCTTCCTCTTACAGTGACCCAAGCTATTCAGTAACTGCGATGCCCACTGTCTTGTGAAGCTCAAGTGACCACTATACTCCACTAGCAGTTGAGAGTTTGTAGCTTTCACTACCCCAACTGCCACAGCTACAACAAAACTAGCATTAATAACAGCCCCCTCACAAAGTAAACTTTTTTATTATTGTTTTAAGTTCATTCTTTACCTCCTCCAGAAGGAGAGTAGGTCATCCCCTAGGTTTTGCGGGAAGAGAGGGTGTCATGCTGGTGGGATCTGGCACACTCTTTAGCGTTTCATAATAATCTTTTATAAATTTGTGCACAATACTCTCGTTAATGGTTTTGCTGTACTTGCCAGTGTAATACTGCACAGTGTTCATAACCCAATGAACAGCTGCATAATGTCCAACTTCAAAATGGACATCTGCTGCATATGTGGTATATTCTGTTCATCTGTGTTTTGCAGGAGGTGGGGCACTTTGCAGTTCCTGCACAGAACTTTCAGCTACCTTAAGTGACATTCCGCTACGCTCACTTGGACTGGCTGGTGTCACTTCAGTCAGTATTGCGAGGTCCCATTTAACCTGCTTAGGATGTGGCATTCTATTGTGCTCTATTAAGTATGAGTAAATCCTGGCCTTAGCAGATGGTAAGGACAGAAGTGGGTAGAGTGTCACTGGAAACCTTAGCTAATTTGAGAATTATTTGTTATTGGCGTTGCATAATAAATAACTCAGTTACTATACGGTCTAAGTTATGCTTAACAGAAAAATCTGAAAGGTCTCAAGAACAGAAAACAACTTTATGACTTGCAAAATTACATGAAATACTAAAACAAATCAATTTCTGACATTTATGGCAAGATTCACTGAATAGAATAATAGTCTCCACAAAATATAAACAATTGTTTAAAAGAAGATTATTTCACTTGTCACAGAAGCAAGAATTATCAGTTACTGCAAACTCAAAATGAATACCGTGGCACTTACCCTATAAAATGTAGCAAGGCTGTGAGCTCTATTTGTCATTACAATTAACTATGAAAGAATGAAGGATTATTACCCAGTGTACATTTGAATTACTGCCCTTAAATAGCAACTCTCTATCATAATAGAGTTTAAAAACACTAGACCCACACCAGTTATGTTTTAACATTTATTGTTTCTAGTTACAATATTTGTTTTGTTTTTTTATACTTTTCCCTGTTGAACATTGAAAATGAAAAAAAAATGTATTCCCTAATAAATTGTAACACCTGAAACATCTTATTTATGAAATCACATACTGAAGTACAGAGATGCTCTTTAAAAAAAAAACTAGAAGTTAGACATGGCAAACAAAATCCTTATAACTTAAAATGTTATTGTGAGAAAGGATATGATGATTTATTTCTTATATTGTTTCACTGTCCACTGCACAAAAAAGGTATTCTAAATATCTCACTGAAATTCTCAATCAGTGTAATTTTTCACTTACAGTATGTATGGAAATACTTCTCAAACCTACAAATAGTTGATAGAAGACTGGTCAAATTTATTAAAGTTGTCATCAGACAAAGAAAAGAGATTGCTGCTATATACCAAAAGAGCATGAAAAGGTGCTCTATCACAGAGATATTAGGTGGTGCACCAGATAAAGAAGAGACAAAAGAAGAAAGCAATCAGTATTCCCACCTCCCTTCAAGTCTGCATGTACTATGTACAATATCTAGCAATTATTAGCCTTAAATGCTCCCACAAGAATTGGACCTCCCAGGTTTAAATGCCTTCAGGAAGGATTGGGTTAGCAAGAAAGGGGGTGGAGTCCTTATCTACATTAACTTCACCATTAGTGCCTCCGTCATTGATATCCCCAACTGAACAACACAGAAACTGAAACTTTGTTTATTAAGAACTTAATTGGTAACACAAATCCATTTTGTTTGTGTTTACACTCCCCCCCCCCTTTGCTGCAACCTCTGTCTTAGATTCCCTTACAAAGGTGCTTGCTGAGCAGTTGCCTGGTGAAATGATCATACTCAAGAACTTCAACCAAAATTGGATGTCAGATACCTAAGCTGGATTGCAGGCCCTGCTTCTTGATGTTACCCTAACGCTAGTTAGAAGTGAGCCCACCAGGATTGTGATAGGGTGTGGGTGAAGGATAATGCAGAAAATGGCAGATTGGTGCAACACACTGCAGTGTGGCTTTATTTAATATAAAAATTCAGGAAACATAATAAACATAGAAACATAGAAACATAGACTTTGACGGCAGAAAAGGACCACTTGGCCCACCCAGTCTGCCCATTTCCCTACCTACTGGATAAGCTGCAGATTCTAGTTAACCAACAGCCTGCTTCCTGCAACCCCACACTATAATTGCTTTGTGTCTGTCCCAAGCATGTTTGAATTCCCCCACTGTTTTAGACCCAACGACCTCCTCAGGAAGGCTGTTCCATGTATCCACCACTCTCTCCGTGAAAAAGAATTTCCTCACATTACCCCTGAGCCGTCCCCCCTCTATCTTTAAACTGTGTCCCCTTGTTCTTACATATCTCTTTTTCTGAAAGATGCTACCCTCCTGGACTTTGTTGATTTCCTTGAGGTACTTGAACGTTTCTATCATGTCCCCCCTGTCCCTCCTTTCATCAAGGGTATACATATTAAGCTCTCTCAGTCTCTCTTCATATGGTTTCTGATGTAATAAACTAAAATAAATAATAAAATAACTCTTACAGAGCTTCAGTGCTAATGCTTATAGCACTGACCACAGAGTGGATTACTTTCAATGCAGAAATCTATCAACATTTGTGTCTTTCATTAGACCATAAACTGGCACAGGTCCTCCTGGTTTCTCTCCCAAGGCTGATCTGAGGAACTCTGTACAGGAGAGCTCTTTATACTGAGTGAACAGGTCACCTGATCTGCTCCTATTCTAATATAAGGAGAAATCCTTCTCTCATACAAATAGTATGGATCAGGTTGACACACTTCCCACAAACACAATTCTTGAGGAATACAAGATCATAAATATTTACTCCGTCCTAAAGTTTATTCTCTTGATTTTATGTCTTGCATGTCTAAGTGATGGTTAGTGAGGCTAAGCTCCTGCCACCTGATTGAGATTGACACTAGTGGTGTCCTAGAAATACACCTCATAATGAGGCTTCTGGATCCTAAAGAAGGATGCATTCTTGGCCTTGCTTCAGCAGGTAAGACAAGCATTTGTCAATGCCGATTGTTTGCTTGCTGACATTGGCATTGGTAGTGCAGGAGTTAGAGAGAGATGCATAATAGGAATGGCAGTGAAGTATTGAACTAACACCAGCCCCCACCCTGCAGAGACTAACAGGCGTTGGGGGTGTGCCTTTGTGTTATCAGCCATTACACTCGTGCTATTCCACCTCACTCCACCCTGCAGACACTGACAGGTGTCGTGGTGTGCCTTGGGGTCTTCAGCCTGTATGCTCACCCCATTCGTTAAGGAAATAAGCTGAGATGGGTTCAGTATAAAAGAATGGGGTGAATGTTTAGGGCCAAAGACCCCAATGCACACCTCAATGCCTGTCACTGGCTGCAGGGTGGGGGTGATCCCCAGCCCCCCACCGACAATCAAGCAATAGGAGGATACCATATATGATATTTATCATATAGAAAGCACTACGGCTACATTGCAGGACAGATTACCCCTCATAATGAACAGGTGAATGACTTGGTTTGTATATATTGCCAACCACAGGCCAGATAGAATACCTTAATGTAACCAGAGACCCGAATGGTTTGATTGGTGAATGGTCAGTCCATCCCAGAGTGATCCTATATACAGATTATATGTTCTGAAGTAGCCCCCCTCCTTGCTTTACCTATAATGGGGTCCTCTCTTCTGATCCTCTCTCCTAACCAGACATGTATGAGAGGTGCTATGTATAAGATGGCTATGTAATGAAAGGTCATATATTTTGCTGCTATGTCTAATCTATGCATATTGACTTCTGTATGTACCACCCAAAAATTCAGAAAAAAATACTGTTTCAAAAACAAAAAAGCTGTTTCTGCTAACTGAAGGTTATTGCAGTGCACCTACGTATTAGCAGCTGCTGCAGCATGTTAAACAGCGTTGCTGATCACTTAAAGTACTGTAGCTGCAATTTAATAACTGCAACTGCTGACTCCTAGTACTGCAGCAGTGGAAGAAAAGGACCTGGGATAATAATAGACAATTATAACATGGGGAAGAATAGGTCACAATTCTTATAGTAAACTGCTGGCACCTGACTGTGCATTAATGCACGATATACTAACACTTCATGTGAGCAGGTGGCAGCAGATATCATAGCGCTGTACCGGGTCTGATTTGTTACACAGCACAGCAAACATGGAAATCAGCAATTTTTTCCAGTGTCAATAAGGAGGTCGACATTTCAAAGACCACAGCTCCCCAATAATTGCTGGAAATTACCAGGGAAGCCACATACATCAGTACATGCAGAAATGAACCCACTGAAGTTTCCGATGGGTACAGTAAAGTTTTCCAATGCACACTGATGTAGTGGGTTTCACTGCATAACTGTTAGTGGTGTGAAGGTGGAGAAGTGTTGTGGAGTAAGAATGTGTGACCTGCTGTGTGGCTCGCATTCCAATAACATGGAATTGTGGAGGAGGAGAGTAATGATTCCACCCACCCGGCGGACAGTGAAGACAGCCTCTGTGACCCGAGCACACAGTGGAGGCACAGTGGTGATGTTGTCCTCGGTGTATTTGTAAGGTCTCCATTCCCCTGCTTTGGATTTTTGTAAAGCAAGTGGACAGCTGCAGAGGCAAGATTCCCCAAGACACCGGTCGGAGCAACAGGGTCAGTGAGGAAGCAATGTGTGTGGCACACCTCAACAGCACTGGAGAAGGAGAGAGTGCGCATCCCCATTGCTGCTTCACACAGTGATAGTGGGACCATGACAGGTAGCAGAGTAGGAGTTGGGACCGAGGACACAGTAAGGGGAGGCAGCACTGCTAAGCTGGCATGTGGTCTTTGGGGGGGGTCGGTTGCCCACTGTACACAGTGTTTTCGAAACGAGTGACAGCGACAGTGATGGAGCAGAACAACAACTGCGCCTTTGCTCTACAAATCATGTACTGTGCTGTGTCTTGCCACACCGTTGTGCTGCTCTCCACACAGAGAAATTGTGTGTAGAGAGAGAGAAGTCTGCAGCTTAACTGTGTGCAGTGCGGAGAGACAGCAAGCAGCACAAAAACACATATGAGGCAGACAAACAGTCTCTCCATGGAGTTACTGTGCACATTTCAGTGTATCAGTTGTTGTATTTCTCAGCTTGTAAATGTGAGAGAGGCACAGCATAGTACAGTGCTGTTGTTAGGGACTGTTTTGCAAGATGGTAGGATACAGTACCTTTTTTCCCTTTTAAACAGAAAAAAAAAATGTATGGTATTTTTTTGTTGTTTAAACATACCCCTTGTTATAAGCATAATAACCCACTCCAGGGTGTGTGGGTATGAGGGGATTGGGGATTAATAAACACCCTGGGTGCTGCAAGGGCACTCGGGCTGTGCCATCGTGCCTCACAATGCACCCAGGGTGTTGATTAATCCCCAATACCCACACACCTTCTCCTGGGTTATTGCTTACTTGGATGATACATGAGAAGTAAATGTGTAAATTCAGGGGTAATATCAGGAGGCACTTTTTTCCTTCCCGAAAGTTGTGAACCTGTGGAATAGTCTTCCAGTGGAGGCAGCAGCTATGAGGAGGGTAAAGGCTTCCAATGTATGTCTGGAAATCTTTCTGCATTCTTTACCAAGGGGAATCACTGGGCACCCTGACTAGTAGGGTGAGGCATGGGATCCCTATGTAGTTGCACATATTTGCTCAGAATACTGTTTTCATCGCTACTTATAAAGTAGGCAGGACAGACATGATGGCTCTAGTTTCCATTATAATTTTAAATTACTATGTTAGATAGATAGATGGATAGATAGATAGATAGATAGATAGATAGATAGATAGATAGATAGATATATAGCTGTGTAGAGCAACCATCATTTTCTATTTATTTTATTGCACCTTATTGTTTAAGTTGTACACAATCACCTTTCTCTTCACACCAGAACATGTGTATGTTTTGCTAGAGATACCTTTGAAATAGAAAGACAGACAGATAGATAGATAGATAGATAGATAGATAGATAGATAGATAGATAGATAGATAGATAGATAGATAGATAGATATGGGCAAGTAGATAAGAAATGATTGGCAAAAGTGAGTTACATGGGAATCATTACACTGATGTGTTTGCACACTCATGGTTTTATGTTAAGTCACCACAACTCAGAAATTAATGTTTAACCTCATAATTCAGTTATAGTAAATGGCAAAACAGCTCACCAAGGCTTTGAGTGTGCGGAAATGAAGGAAAGCAGGTGACAACAAACACCCACGCCACTCAGAGTTAACTCCAAAGGGCACCTTTAATGCAGAAAATGTGCAAAGACCACCAAACAAGGTGCAATGGTGCATCAGAGATCAACACTAAGACCTATACCAGTTTCACATTCAAACATGCATCATCAGGAGGCTAGCGAGTGAAACAGATGGGACCATGTTGTACACAAGTCCTAGGACTGGTAAAGCAGCAGTGGGATCAACAAAAGTACATACACCTGAAATAGTGAAAGAGAGCCCATAAAACATTTAAAACAAATGAATCTATCAAATGCAGGCTAAACAGGTAATTCAGGTCAAGACACTAACATTATAATATCTATTTCATAACAACTGGGCCACTTCAGAGAGATATAGAAAAGATGAAATCTATGTGTTTACAAAACATGAAATGAATTCTTCCATTCTCAAGAATGTGGAGATGTTGCAATGAAGTTAAAGCAGAGTTATAATAATATGCTAGTATTATACCAGATGTTTTCCAGTAATATACATAATGAAAATGAAACCCTAATGTAGACAAGGCATGGATAGAGTCCATCAGTTCTTAAAGTAGTAAAGTGGTGCTGGATGCAGCGAACAGTTAAATCCGGTAACCTAGAATGAATAAAAACATAAAACTCTACATAAGACACTGATAAGAGACAAGCAAAGGCATACACACATATTCAAATTTGGTTCTGGACATAATTACAGTATTTCTAAAGAAAAATAATTTATTTTTCTTGATGCAAGAGAGTAGTTTGATACAGTCATTTAAACCAGGGGCTCCAGTGCCCCCAGTATGAAAATCCAAAAGAACTCATAATACAGAAGTTGTGAATGTGATTCCTTTTATGTCGGCAAAAGGGCTAGGCCCATGAAAAGCAGAATAGGTGAACATTTACATTCACTCTCCAACAGAGATGAGAAAAATGCCTCAGCTTGCCACGTGGTGCATAGCCATGGTGGAAAACACACTGCTAAGTTTTGTGCAATAGAAAGAGTAACACTAGGACCATGGGGGGGGGGGTAACATTGATCACCAACTACTATATTGTGAGTCCTTTTGGATTTTCATGCTGGGGGCATTGGAGCCCCCCTGGTTTAAATGACCATATTGAACTACTGTAATTATGTCTAGTACCAAATTTGAATATACAGTATGTGAATGCCTTTGTTTGTCTCTTAGTGTCTTAGCAGTGTTTGAGAACTGATGAACTCATTTCATGCTTTGTCTACATTAAGTTTTCATTTTCATTATGTACATTAGTGGAAAACATCTGGTATAATACTAGCATATTATTATAACTCTGCTTTAACTTCATTGCAACATCTCCACGTTTTTGAGAATGGATGAATTAATTTCATGTTTTGTAAACACATAGATTTCATCTTTTCTATATCTCTCCGAAGTGGCCCAGTTGTTATGAAATAGATATTATAATGTTAGTGTCTTGACCTGAATTACCTGTTTAGCCTGCATTTGATAGATTCATTTGTTTTAAATGTTTTATGGGCTCTCTTACGCTGTTTCAGGGGTATGCACTTTTGTTGATTGCACTGTTGCTTTAAGAGTCCTAGGACTTGTGTATAAAATGGTCCTAACTGTTCTTTTCACTGACCTCCTGATGATGCATGTTTGAATGTGAAACTGGAAGAAGTCTTATCTTTTGATCTCTGATGCACTATTGCACCTTGTTTAGCGGTCTGTACATATTTTCTACATTAAAGCTGCCTTTTGGAACTAGCTTTGAGTGGTGTGGGTGTTGTGCATAATTCAGTTAGGTCTATCATGCATTTTATATAAAATATGTTTTACCCTACCCACACTAAACTGAGCAAGCACAGCTTGGCAATTCATAGCTGCGATGTCAAAACTGTGAATTAAAATTCTAGTTCACAGTTACGTCATTACATCGGTGAATTACAAGGAATTGTGTTCTGCCTTATTGGTCATTATTGACCCTAATAGTATATTATATATACAATAATGGATGGGGAAGTGGTTATGATGAGAATTTTAGACACCTACAAGGTTTGGGATGCCATATAAACCCTGAGAGCGAAGCTCAAGGGGTTAGTACAGGCATCCTACACTGACAGGGTTGTCTAAAATTAGAGTTTCACACACCTCCCCAGCTTTTATTTTATACAATTGCTGGGGATCGCTTTTTCACCAGCAGTTATATAAAATAAAGAGATCCCATGGCACCATGCACTTGGTCGGCTTTCAGGGGGTCCACAGCTCGTGCTAATCTCCTCATGGTAAAACATGTCATACTTTAGCCACTTCGGGAAGCAGTCCTTTCACTGTTTTTTTGTTCATAGTTTAAATTAAATTACCACCAATTCCAACTGGCAGTGAACTGCTATGTGCTGTGCAGTGAAGAGGACCAGAAGAATGCTTTGTGTGCATGCTCAGACCCATTATAACCTGCGGGTTATAATCGGGAAATTATAACCCACTTTCCCTATGGGAAAAAGTGGTCCCCAGTTATTATATATAGAATAATACATGGGGAATGAGATTTTAGAGATTTTTACACACACCCGAGGTGTTAGATGCTGCATAAACCTCGTGAGCGAAACTCAAAGGCTTGTTTAAGCATCAGCACCGAGGGCGTGTATAAAATCTGAAGTTAAACACTCCACCCCATGTTTTATTTTATATAATTACTGTCGAGTGCTTTTTTGCCACAGTAATTATATAAAATAAAAAGACATCCTTGTGCAGCTGTGATTCAGTTCTGTTTCAGCATGGTCTGCGATCAGAAATGGCTGGTGAAATGAAACATTTCACTTTTTTCTTTTCTTTTAAAATGCTTAAGCTTAATACTAGAAAGAGCCCAGAGCTCAGTTCAACTTACTGCCCAAGTGTCAGTGGCAGTAAAGTGTCCAGCACTAAGGAAAAGTGGAGATGAAGGGAAGAGCAGCAGCTAGTGCATGCATGGACCAAGGAAAACTAATTACCATCACTGACCTTCCTTCTGTCAGTCTTTCTTGTTATGTTTGAACATTCCTCACATTTCTCTCTGTATAACCTTACTATCTTATTAACCCTTTCACTCCATAGGTCAGGTCCATGGTTTCTGCACTTATTATATATCTTACTGCCATTATCTGTATAATGCTTGCCATTATTTTTTGTTGTTTCTACCCATTGTATTTTTGTAGCACTGCTGTACTGTTCCTTTATTTGTATTATTGTACCCATGTTGCTGTTGTTCAACTGTTCTCCTTTTGTTGTACTCTCCCGGGTCGTGCCTGAAAATAGTCATTTTATGGCTAGTGCACCTACCCGGTTAACAAAAACTAAATAAATAATGGCAAATTATAATCAGGTTTCCCTATGGGGAAAACTCTAACCAGTTATTATATAAACAAATTGGGTTGTCAGATTGTGCTGAGAAATGCAAACACCTTGGGTGTGTTGCTTGTGTCTTCTGTTGTGATGGAGTCCATACATCTTGCACAGCAGGACACTTTGAAATGTATTACGCTTATAACACAAACTTATAAGCGAAAACAGCTGTGCAATATCACTCATAACCTCACACACGTTAACAAGACTCTTTCAAATGAGATATTGGGCTTTATCATAGGTGTCTGAAGTCTAGAGATACTCATGTCTAAGTCAGCTCTTTATTAAATAGAGGTAGCAGATATTTTGTGACATGTTGAGGCAGACAATTATGTTACAGTTGGGCAAACTGTGTTACTAAGCATAAGCTGACCAGCTGTAACATCAGTTTCTGTCAGACAGTTCTGTGAAACGGCTGCTGCCTTTATTCAATATAGCAATGATTTGCATATGAATATGAAGGCCTCCTCCCAATGCAACAAGCATGTGGTAAAGCTGAGAGAATGGTGGGGGTATAGGATGGAGCTTTATCAACAACAGGCAGGAGGTGAGGCTGCCACTTTACAGGTCTCTAGTGAAGCCTCACCTTGAGTACCATGCTTAATTCTTGAGCCTGCATTAAAGAAAGGGACAGGAATAGACTAGAAACCATCCAGTGGAGGACAACTAAAATGGTCCCGGGACAACAGGAAAAAGCAAATAAGAATTTGTATAGCTTTAATATGTACTCTGTAGGCAAAAAAAAAAAAAATGAGGATAGGCAAAAAATGGGAGAGGGCAAATATGATAGAGACCTACAAGTTTTTGCAATACAATAGGATCAACCATTCTGAAATTTGCAAGTGAATAAAAATTTGATCACAAATGGTCATAACCTTAAATTGGTGTGTCTGTGGGGAGGTGGGGGAGAACAAATTCAAAAATGCCACAAGAAAGTTCTTATTCCTGGAGAGAGAGAGAGAGAGCGTTGGATGAATGAAATAGCCTGCTGAGAGTGGTAGTAAACTGGGTTCAAGACTGGACTGGATGTTTTCAAAGGGATTAATAACAGGAAGCAATTGTGGGGTTGTGTGATAAAATGGCAATAGTTTCAAGGTAGGGTTCCAGAACAGCCTGAATGACTGCATTCCAGTAGTCACTACTACCTTTCTATATCTCTGAACTGTGACACCTATAGGTAAACCAGTACTTTACTTGAAAGAGATTTCCATGTGCTTTCAAACACCGAGGGACTCTGCACACGTGCATTTCCCCTTAAATTACTTAAAAAGCTATACATATCATGAAAATGCAGCAGCAAACATTAAGCTATCTGGTTATACTGAAAAAAAAAACATTTTTTAGGTGCCCAGACAGGTAGATTATGTAGACTTCTCCAGAGACTGAATGCACTTGTACATAATAGTTATGGTGACCATGTGTCCCAGTTTGTCTTAAATAATAGAAGTTTAAACAGATACAGACCCCAAGCAGCCTACACTAACTGAGATGCTCTACATTAGAGTGGTAAGAAAATGGCATATGGTTTGGGACAGGTGCTCACAAAAACTGTACACTAACCTAAACAGTGAGTATGCTTGTCTACACCTTTGTTTGCAAGTCACTTGCCCCTGATTTTGATTCTTCCCATATGCTACTTGAATGGGTGCATTCTTCATTATATGTCTGCTTTTTGTAAAGATTTCCCTGCTGCCATCAACACAATGCTCCCCTAAATAATAGTTTCTCAGTGGGCAACCACATCAGGCAACAAATGGGACCCTACTGTTTTTCCCCTTTTTTCACTGTAAAAGATTCCTGGCCTCTTCCAGTTTTATCTTGTGGTAAAATGTTCTAATTCCACTAAAATCTGAGCATTTTGTAAATGTTTTAATTTTAGTTTTTTTCCCTCTAGAAAAAAAAAAGATGGCCGCCATATTTGACTTAGAAATAACATTGCAGTCCTGGTGGGGTTAATTAAATTAAAAAAAACCCTCATGGTAAGCAACAACAGAGATATCATATAAGGCAGATTTGACAGGTTTGCCATGGTTTGGGGGAGGGAACATGCTTTCTTTGCAGTGCTGCTTTAATAAAGACATAACTTGAGAGCTATAGGGATTCAAAACAATTCTCATATGTGTGTCTTTTGACATGTGTGGGGGTATGTTTTTACAGAGCTCTTGGTTTAAAATCAGTGTTTAATGATAGGAAAACCCCAGCCATTTCAATGTTATCTCCAGTCTGTGCCAGGCCTGATCAGTTCCTTTTGGCTAATAATGTGAGTGCTGTGGGTGTGGAGACTGACTGGCATCTGTCTTCTGTTCTTTGGTGCCCTTCTTTGGGGGTGGGGGGTGGGGAGAATGCACAGTATGGTGTTGCAGCTCTGACCTTATCACTCCTGCGCCTACTGTCAGTGTACAAAATGCACAAAGCCCCAGACTTCAGAAAACAATTCACACAGAGCAGACACAGGAAAACACCACCCTAGTGAAAATAGATTCCAAACCCCATCCCAGTCTGCATGGAAGATGTAATATGCAATCACCTGAACCATAAATCAGGCGTAATGTGCAAAAGGTAAGACGGCTATTTTAAAATCAGATACAAATAATGTGCATTGGAGTTTAAAAAACAACAGATGGCACAGTATATTATATAAGTTGAAGTATATCACTTATCACTTCGACTCACCTCTTCTGTGCCTAAATAATTTCAGTGATATAAATACAGACTAGGTATGGCTGTGTAGGGCGCAGATAATGTGGATTAGTAAATCAAGTCTGGAACTGCTTCTTCTGGTGGTTCCCAAGTCAGCTACAACAGTACACATCAAAACGACTCTGTCAGCTGTCACAATAATACCCAGAACATAGAAGACTTGACAACATTAATTTATGTAGTTGTAAAACCACTTCAGGGATAGACGATTAGTGCTTATAAGGTAGACTCCTGGCACTGTATCTCAGAGGAAATGATGCAGTGGGTATCCATAAGAAGGCAACCTTGTGCGGGAGTTTACCTTTATGTGTGGGAAGTCTGTTTGCGGAATCGTTGCTCTAAAATGAATAAAAATGAGTTTATGTGGAATGTCAATGTATGGGATATCCCAGCATCACATAAATCTTCATGTTCTGTCCTTGGTCCTTTCAAGAAATATTTTTGTTAATTCCATAGATCTTGTAACTACTGTAAAAAGCCACTCATGGTCTAGAAATACAATTATAAAAGGAAAATAATCGAAGTACCTCACACCAACAAAATAAATAAATAAAAGTGACCATTAATCTTGAAAATAGTAATGGTGTTTATATCTGCCAAAAGTAAAATAACCCCTTGTAACAGCACTGGTGTACTGTGTAAATGCAATAACATAGTTGTGTTTATTTTCATTATTAGTATTATAATAAAGTTAGAAAAAATTACTTTAATGACTGTTTAAGATGACATTACTGGAAAAAAATATGGGCTTTCACAAAAATTCGCAAATAAATGTTGTAGCAAAATATGAAACCTTGTTTAGAAGACAACAGTCTGTCTCGAACGTCATAGTGGAAATTTGCCATAATTTGAATACCTCGTAAATTCTGATCTCAGTAGGGACACTCACACACACTTTTGTGCCAGGGCTAATTGCCCATGTAATGGTTCTGAAATGCACAAACTTTGTTGAGTGAGCTCTCAGACCTAAATACAGATACAGTTTGAAGCTTGTATTCCCTCCCATACGCTCCTATGTAAGATGAAGAAAACAGACAAAAAATGACCATGAAAAGAAACAGGGGAAAGACTATCAATAGAAGAAATAAGGTGACCAAAATGAACTGCCATTTAAGGAAATAAAAAAAAAAACACTATTATTTAGAAAAAAAAAAGATAAACATACAGAAAACTGCCAGATACTGAAACTTACCACTTTAAACGTACTAGGGAGCAAAGAAGATTGTTTATGTACAATAAATGTTTAGTCTTATCCGTGTTAAGGTATTTAATGAACGCCTATAAAATAAAAACTCAAGATACAAATATAACCAATTGAAAAAAAAATAAAAGTACGGAAAGACCCACTCCAAAGTAACAATATAGATGAGTATAGATGAGGCACCCAGTCTGTTCTTTAAACAGATGGTTCAACTCTGCTGTTGCTTACTGTTCAGTGTATTTTTTATTTAACTGTTGGGATAGGTCACAACTGGAGGGACACTGAGGCTTAGTGTATATAATGCAGATTATTGGGGCCTGTTTACATGGACAAACAAACAGATGAACTGTATTGTGCCTCTCCTTGGCAGTGCTGCAGAGAAACTGGCATGCGGGCTCGTCTCTGATGACCTGGGTTTTACCTCTAGCCTCTCAAACTTTGTCATCACTGATTAGCTATTTGTTTACTTTATAGCCAAGCTATAAACAGAACAAAATACCATTTTTTTTTTTTTACCAGGAGGTCTGAATAAGAGAATGATTGTTCCAAGCCCGACAACAACCCCTCCCACCAACATACACACACGGGGAAGGGGCAACAGCTCAGTGCTCCACACTGTTGAAATAAATAAAAAACAGAAGTAAATCACTAGAACCTGCACCAAAACCACCAGCATACATGGACCAAATTCCCAGCATGTGGTGCTCAGTCTCTACACACACAGCATGTTGTCCAACTGCAAAGGGACTCTTTGCAGGCAGAAGGACCCTTTGCAGTCAGATAAAATGCTGTGCGTGTAGAGATGGAGCACCACATGCTGCAAATTCTGTCCATATATGCTGGTGGTTTTGGTGTGGGATCTAGTGATTTATTTCTATTTTAATTTGTTTCAGCGGTTTGGAGCACCGGGCTGCTTCCACCCATCCCCGGTGTTACATTTCACGAGGTCGGTTACCAATGCCAGCCACCTTCGGGGAAACTCCTCGAGTAAATGGTGAGGAATTGGGGCAGCTACTGAGGCAGACAGGGAGCCGGGCTGTCTGGTCACTTGGAATGTTCATGGATTTATTGACATTTTTGTTCTGGAGGTACGGGCACACTCGGCAGTATCACAAGGGCATCGCCGATTGGATGTTTCTAGGCTGGTGGTTGTGAATTTCATTACGGGTGGTTGGTTATTTGAGGGGTTTAAAAAATATATTGTTTCTTATCAGTTGAGTGCGACAAATAATTAAGTTTAAAAGCACGTTAAATGTTGGAATTCAGGTTTAAATTTTGCATAGAGCTTCTGGATAATGCTGGCTGCTCGTCTAAGTCAGGTGTTTGAGGTAAATGGATGGGTTTTCATTAAACTAGGAACAAGGGAGTGGGGACGACAGCAGTAGAGGGAGGGATTTTTGGTTGTAATGGTCTCTATGCAAATGAGAGGAATGAAGTGCACTCTCTCATTGGTGCAGTTCATTTCTCGCAAGTGAATGCCAGCTCCCGCTGTGAAATTCCAATCGCTGTCACAGTGGGCTTCACTGTTTATTGGTGTGTCAGGGTCACACCCACTGCGCAGTGCTTCGCATTGGACTCGTCCCTGACACACCTCTGAAATGCAGTACTGTCCCAAGGTGTTTCTTGTGTAAGCACGCAAGCAAACACAAAAAGGGAAGCACTTTCATCTTCTTTACTTTAACCAGTCATTGTACACATTATTTCTTCCTGTAAATCCTTTACTAGTAATATGTATGGAGATGTATACACTGAAGGGCACTTCAGCAACATTCATGTGCCTGTGTTATCTTAAAACATTTATTTTCCTGATTGTGGCCCTGTTTTATTTCTGAAAGGAGCACCAGGAGTAAAGTTTTCCTTTTCTGTAGTTGCACATATTAGTCCTTGCTCTGCAGGGCACAGTTTTCTTACTGGAGCGGCTTTTATGCTATTTTTTGCAGAAAGTAAAGCCGTTCCATGCAATAGCCTATAAAGTAAAGTTTTAAACTTCTTTTTTACTTCTTTTTTTATCTATCTCTGCACACAAGAACATGCTTTTAAAGGCAGAGTGTGTTTCCAACATAACAAGAAAAAGGGAAATGCCAACTTATATTTTAACAACCCTCACAAGAAACAACTTGTTTCTGGGAACCTTTTTCTTAACTTGCCTCATATCTTAAACACACACTTCCATTATGGTTTCATTCTTTCTTTAACATGTACATGTCTTTTCTTACTTAGCATCAGCACTGAAGCATTAACCACTTTAACATGGTGCACTTTAACATGAAGCACTTTGAGATGAAGCACTTTGGCACCTTCCAGAGACAGAAAGGGATATATAAAGATGAGATTAAGGATAGTGCGATGGGAGGATATCTAGGTAGGTGGTCAACCTATCTAGACAGAAAAGAATTTAGTGGGATAGATACCTTGCTGCTGCAGCAGACTAAAAAAAAAACAGAAAGAAAAAGACAGTAGAGATGTTTCTAGGTGCACCAGGAATCTCAGGTGGGGGGATGCAACTCTTCCACCCCCTCAAGGTCAAGAGGAAACCCGTGTTTCCAGCAAACTGGTTTTCTAGACAATCAATCCTTGTCCCAATTAATGGGGTGGTTAGAGCTTCCACCCACCCCCTACAGAAGCTCCTCTCCAGTGTACCTTATAAACAGCATAAGTATGATATGAATGCAAGGTAATAACAACTTCATTATCATTTACTTATACAATTACCCTGGGGCTTACACAATACTAATAAACATCACAGTACCCTTATAGAAACAGTGCTCTACTTTCTTGCTGTACAACAGCACCATGTCTTGAGAGGAACAATAAGAAAATTACATTTATCTGGGGTGAGTAATTGCCTGCTCTAACCCCACCAGACATGCTGATTTTCAGCAGGGGCCCTTTCCTCAGGTTCAGCTCATCTACATAAACCTACCATATCCCTGTTTCATTCATCTATCAGTACTGATGCAGACACCTGAGGATAAGCACGCAAGGTGTTAACCCAACACAGGATCTGATTACCTTTCTACCTAGTTTATCTTCTGTAGGTTTCCATGTTTTAAAAAAAAAACACATCTACCACCTCAGACTCCTTGTCTGTCTATGGGTACATCTCTCTTCACCATCAGGCCCGCACCCTGGCCTGACCTAACTTACCACACTTTGGCCTTCAAGATGGGATCATTGCAAAGCCACACCTAGGCCTTATGTTGCTGCACCCATTGATTTCTACGGCAAACAGACATAATTTTGGCCCGCCCAGCCATGGGGACTGTTGTTGCTCATTTTGTTAGACGTTACTGCCTGCATCTCAGTTAATTTGTTGCTCATGACTGCATTTTTTTGCCGATTCTGATGTTAGAGCTTAAGCTGTGCTAAGTTTTGTTTCTGCTGTCCTGCAAGTACTGTGACCTTATCTCTCTCTCCCCTGGGCCTGAATCATCCCCCTCCCGCTCACCTTTTCTTTGATCTCACTACTCTCTGCCCTCCCACCTGCTCTCACCTTCCCCCTGTGGTGCCAAGGCTAACTCTTACTAATTGCTTCTGGCCATTGCCCCCCACCCCCAACTCAACCCTACTCTACCTTTCTGACTGCCACTCACAGTGTTCTCAGCTCCCTGCCCCCCAATTTAGCTTATCCACATCACCCTCCCGATCCTCCGAGCTCCCCTCCCACTACTAACCCTATAACTTTCCCTTCTTCCAGATCCTCACCCTTGACTCAGACTTCCAGACCCTTCAGCGGCACGGCTTCTGCTAGAGACTCCAGCCACACAGCCGCTGTCCACAAGGCTGCCCCTGAGAACCAGACAGCCGAGTAAGGTTTCCCTGAACTACCGGGACAGCTGACAGCCACGCCATTGGCCCCACGGTAACTGTACCGCACCCTGATTGGGCGCTCTCTCTCGCCTCCTGCATGGGGATTGGCTCTTGAGCCAGCTGAAACTTTGCTTTGCTCGGGGCTGCTGCACCCATTGATTTCTATGGCAAACAGCTGAAATTTTACACCTTCCCCCATCTCCGACCTTAACTATATAGACCATCTTCCATGCTCCCTCAAACACCGCCCCCCCACTCTTGCGCCATTGGGTACCTCTTTGGTCCTCCTCCCTCTTATTCCTAACAGCCACCTCCCACTATTAACCACTGATCTTACTATGTTACTGAGCTGCCTTGGCCTTTCCTGGCTGTGTCTCCACTTCCACTGCTCCATCTACTGCTCTCCCACCCCCATCTCCAAGCTCTGCCTTTATGCCCTCTCTCCTCCTTCTGCCAGATCCTATCTTAACATGCACTTTCACCGCTCTCCACCCCCCCATTCTTTTTCTCCTTGCCTGTCTTCTTCCTGTACTCCACTACCCAAGAGCCTACTTTCCCTCCGTCACAGCTTCCAAATTGAAACATCTTTCCACCACCTAGGCATGCTGCACTCTGGGCATTGCCCCCTGCTCAGGGCCCGTCCTACTGCCAAGAAACTGTCCTCCACTCATGCTGGACTAAGGCTACCCCTCTGGTCCAGCCTGTTTACGCTAACCCTCACTCTCCATTGACAACGCCCAGTAATTTCCCGAACTACTAGCAGACGAAAGCACTCCCTTAGAGAAATACGCCTTAGCTCCTTGAGGCTAGTACTCCTCCTCCTACCGCTGTCAGGCAACGTGCACCCAAACCCCAGCCCAATCTGCACTAAAACCTCTAATCAGAGCAAGCCATCGGGTACCCTCTCAATCATATCAATCAACAACTGCAGCCTTCTTCCTAAAATGGATGCTCTGCAGGCCTTTACCAGCCAACACTGCCCAGACATCCTGCCAGTTGTCGAAACCTGGCTCATGCCATCAGTCCCCGATCACGCAGTCAGCCTTCCGGGCTACAATGCTTTAGGCTGGATCAGCTCTCTAAAAGAGGCAGTGGCTGTGCTCTATACCTAAAATACCTCATCCAGGGACACCAGGGACACCACAACAATACCTCTCTCCAGCCGACAACTGCTCAGATACTCCCCTTTAGAATCCTCCTCGGAGCCCAAAGCAAAACTCTCACAGTTGCTACTATCTACATCCCTCCCAAAGAACAGGGAACTGGTCTAATTGCTGTACTTGACTTTGTAAAGTCACTTCCACTGGATACTGATGCCATCCTCCTAGGCAACTTCAATATCAACTGGCCCGCAGCAGAAGCAGGTGCACATAGGGACTCCGTTGCAGTGGCGAACCTTACCCAAATGGTAGACTCACCAACCAGGAAAAACTACAGGACCGGTACCAGCACCCTCTTGGACCAGATCCTTGCCAGCCACCCCTCATGGATCTCAAACACTGATGTCCTTCCCGACTCACTCAACAACCACTCCCCTGTTAGCTGCATTTGGTCAAATAAATTCATTAAACCTCCACCCAAAACTATCACCAGCAGGGTTCTACCCCATGGTCACCTACCACACCTCAAATCCCACCTTCTCCATCAAGACTGGTCTCCAATCTTCAATGCCACCAACGTAAATACTGCCTTGGACCATTTCATAAATATCTTCACTGAGGCTTGTGACACATACGCTTCTGCAAAAAAGCGCAAAGTAAAATCACTCTGTAACTGATGGCTCACAGGAGACCTCCTTAAGATGCTAAAAACAAGGGACCAACTATGGGAGCTGGCCAGAAACTCTGGAAAGCAAAACAACATCCTAAACTACAAATGTACCCATAATGACTGCACCAAATCCATCCGGCAAATTAAGTCAGCCTACTATAAGCATGCAGTCACGAACTCCTGGGGCAATGGTAGTGATTTCTGGAAAAACATAAAATAAATCACTGGGAATCCATCCAAAACTCCCCCATCAGTACTCTATCAAAGGAACTACAACACTTAACCCAAAAACCGTTGCTGATACCTTTAACACAGCCTTTACTGACCTCAACTCTGTCCTACCCCCGGATTACTTCAAAGATGATGTTGTCCTAATGTCCTTAATAAACACTACCCTTACTAGCCAACCCAGCTTCTACTTCAAAGCAGTCAAGACTCACCAGGTACGCAAATATGTCACCAAAGCAATTGGTAAATTCAGATTTAGCAATGACTCCCTCAATCTCAAATTCCTGCCCCTCACACTAGAAGAGGTGCTTGGGCCACTGACCAGAATCTTCAACCTTTCCCTCAGCCTTAGCCAGTTCACGGACATGTGGAAATCTGCCACTGTCACTCCCATTCACAAAGGTGGTGACAAAACTGCCCACGAGAATTTCAGACCAATCTCGCTACTACCCCCCCCAAGGCACTAGAACGCATCATCATGGACCAGCTTACCAATTACTTGGATATGTACAACATCCTGTACAAACAACAACACGGGTTCCGAAAGGGTCACAGCACCTCCACAGCTCTATTCGAATTCACTGGTGCAATCCACAACTCACTAGACTCTGGTCAACTAATAGGCTCGATTTCATCGACTTAACAAAAGCCTTCAACACCATCAATCACTGCCTCCTGCTAATACAGCTTCAAAATGCTGGGCTCTCTCCTGATTCCATTGGTTGGTTTAACAGCTACCTTGAAGATTGGTTCCAATCAGTAAGAAATGCTAAAATGCTGTCTGACCCAAGACCAGTCCACTCGGGAGTCCCCCAGGGCTCCATCCTGGGATCCCTCCTGTTTAGCCTATCCCTAAACTCATTACCGGACTGCTACCCTGAACAAATAATACTCTATGCAGATGATTCTGTAATCCTTGCCTTGCACCACGACCCAAAACGATTACAAAATAAACTCCAACAGGCTTTCTCCTCCATTGAATCCTGGTTCCTAAGTTATAAACTGCTCTTCAATCAGAAAAAAAACAAGTCTATGGTCTTCAGCAGCCCCCACAACAAAAACAAGCAATACCACCTCTCCATTGAAACCAAGCAAGGAGTCACCCTAGAACAAACACAATCTTTCAAGTATCTTGGCATCACCCTTGATCCCACGTCTCCTACGCTGTCTATATCAACAATGTTGCAAAGTCTGCCAATACCCGGTTAGGCATACTGTTCCAACACAGGAAACACCTAACCCCTGAAGCGCTATCAGTGGCCATCCAAAGCTCCATTGTAAGCATTATCAACTACGGACTTATCATATATGGCTCTGCCACTACCACCTCTCTCAAACGTATTGTGACCTCCCCGAATAAAGCCTGTCGACTCATCACTATTTCCCATCACCACACCTACACATGCGACCTTTATTCCCAAACTGGGTGGCTACAACTTGACAGTCGCATAAAATTCCAAACCTGCATCACAGCCATGAAAATTACAATGGGGCTTGCTCCACCTGGAGTCTGTGCCCTGCTTACGCCTAGACTCAGTAATATCACTACAAGGAGGTCCAAACCTCATTCCCTGCAAATCCCCTGTTGTCACACAACCCAAGGGCAAATATCATTCACCTATCGGGCAACCAGCTGGCTCAACTCCCTTGGCAGTGATATAGCCACTGCTCCCACACTCGGTCTTTTCAAGTCCTTGCTGCACCTCTCACTGCTTGCCTCCAGCTCCTGCGACTGCCCAGCCTAGCATTACCCCCATTCCTACTGCCCATGCCCCTGCACATAGCACTTACAACAATCTCTACCCCCCCAGCACCTCTACCTGTCTATTTCACGACAAGACCCCCAGGCTGAACTGCTACTCACCCTCGTTCACCTCCCCTCCATACCACCCTTCCTGCTCCCATCTTCCCCCCCCACCTCTCGTACTCTCCCTCACTCCCAGCACCTCCTTCCTCCTTCGACCTCCAACCCACACTTCTCTCTCTCCTACTCACCTCTCCCCATTTCCCCACTCTCGTCACTGGCACTAGTCCCAGCTATACTCTGTGACCTGTTAATTACCTGTCTTGTTAGTCAAATGCATTTCTCTGTAACTGAAAAGATGTCTACTGTACACTCTGATGTGGAACCTTTGTAAAAGAGCCTTGGCTCAAAGGTATTGTTGTAATCCAAGATTGAAATAAATAAATAAATAAAAATTAAAAATGCTTGCAATTAACCTGATCCCTCTAGCCTTCTGCCTGAATGTGACTGTGGGAATCTGTGACTGTGCCGTAGGAGTCATCACTCTCATCTTTTATCCTATCCTGACCCATGACCCCCAATCTATTGGTTATCTTGTCCCTGTATGGGTCTTTTTAAAACCTGAAAAAAAACAAGGAACTCCACATGCTGAATTATACCCAACATAGAACAGCAAGTTCCTAATTCTTTAAACCCTGATTTTGTCTAAATAAACATTTCATTTAAGTATAGTGGTCATTTCTGCAATCTTTTTACCATGTGACCTGGGTGGGAGTTCTCCCCTATTCCAAAGGAACCATTTATTTTCCTTAATGACCACTTCCCTTTGGGACTCTCTCTCTCCCCATGTACTAATACCTTTGCTGAATAGATGTCTACTATTCTTTGCAGGAACCGCTCTCTGGTTGCACACTGGACAGGTCCTAATAAAGGCTGCCATCTGTCAGTACATACCAGACCAGCAATGATACGGGGTTAATCAAGCCAATATACTACCGTGGTTCAGATGCCCACAGGGACTAGAGTGTGCAGCCTCCATCACCTGCTGTTGGTATGCCTCGGGCAGCTCTACTTGGGCATCCACTCTTTTTGTTTGGGGGTTGGGCCTCATGTGGTACAGAACACCCTGTTTCAGTTCATATCACCAAAATTGCTTTAATCTCACACCACCATTAACCTGCCTACCCTCCTTGATCTGTACATACTGCAATAGTTTGTCAACATCAGCATCTTTAGCCTGCAGTTTACCCCAGTCAATACTGCTTTGACTGTTGTTACTAGCTACAGATGGATCAATACAAGAAGAAGTCCTTTTAGCCTTACAGGCTTCTTCTGACTTGCTTGTGGTCTTCAGCCCCAGTACAATATCACCAGTCACAGTCTTAACTGGGGTCTCACATTCAAGTTCAATATTGGCTTCTCTATCCTCCAACAGGTAACATCTGGGAAACACAGACAACAAAGGAATATCCTGCTCAGATATGGGCTCCTCCTCTAGCTGAGCCAAAGAATAATCCTCCTCTGATTCCATTTTTAAATTCTCCAGTTGGGACATCTCGAGTAACACCTGGCAATAGTGTGCTGCCTCTCTGTGGAGTTGGTCTGCATCCAGCCATTGAACACTCACCCACTGGATCATCCTCATCAGGGTCTCCACCACCCAGGTGTCATTCTATACTTCCAGTTTGCCTTGATCACTCTGCAGTTCCTCATCCATATCCTCAATTCCAGCAGGCTTCATCCTCGTCTTCCCAGACTCCACTGCTATGCACCTCTGCTGGTTATCCTGGGCACTAGGGTTGGTACCAGCTAACTGGAATCCCCCTTTATCTTGGACTTCCAGTCAGATCCCACCATATGTGATAGGGTGTGGGTGAAGGATAATGCAGACAACAGCAGACTGGTGCAACACACTACATTGTGGCTTTATTCTATAAAAAGTCAGGAAAAATAACAAAAAAAAAATATAACTCTTACGGAGCTTCAGTGCAAATACCTGTAGCACTGACCACAGCGTGGATTACTTTCAAGGCAGAAATTCACCAACATCTGTGTCTTTTATGAGACCATAAACTGGCACAGGTCCTCCTGGTTCCTCTCCCAAGGCTGATCTGGCATCTGAAGTCGAACAGAGTGTGGGATAGGATGGCCTCTGGATTAGAGACTGGACTTGTTCTGGAATCTGTTCCATTGAAGGCCTTCTCTAAGGCGTGAAATCTTTATATCATTTTGGACAGGGGTTTGACAATGGAGGCGCAGGTGTCTGCCACTGTCCGCTTCTATTTTTTTCATCTTAGAAATGTTGTCAGGATAAAGCCCCTTGTGCCGCCTCTGCACCTCCCTACTTTGATACATGCCTTAGTTTCATCAAGGCTTGACTACTGTAATGAGCTCTATCTTGGGGTCATGGGAGGATCTCTTCACAGATTGCAGCTGGTGCAGAACACGACTGCCCAGTTACTTACTAGGCAGCCTAAATTTTGCCATATTATACTGGTATTCTGTGGTATGCACTGGCTGCCCGTCAGGTGGAGGATCCTCTTTAAGGTGGGTCTTCTCACCTTTAAGGCCCTACATATCCAGGGCCCTGGTTACCTATCAGACCTTCTTGTACCAGCTCTCTCGGTCCGCCCCCTGCGCTCCTCCTGTGGGAGCCCCCCTGGCAATTCCCAGGATGAGGTTAAAAATGGCTGATGACAGGGCCTTTAGTGTCACCACCCCTGTCCTGTGGAATTCGCAACCTTTCAGAGTTGGAGGGCCCCTACTTTGGAGGCATTCAAGGCCCTCCTTAAGGCCCTCCTATTCACCCAGGCTTTTCCCAACTCAGTTTTTAGTCTACTGGGATGGACATAGTTCTCGGCAACCCTATTTTTAGTCTATCTTTAGTGATAAATCTTATTTTGAGGACTCGTCTGTTTAAATGTTCTTTTTTCTTAAGATTTATGGATTTATTTAAGTTTATTTATGTATTTGATTTTGTACACTACCCAGAGCCTCTGGGATTAGGCATCTTTTAAATAAACATTGCCTTACCTTGCCATCTGAGGAACTCTGTACAGGATGGCTCTTTATACTGAGTGAACAGGTCTCCTGATCTACCTATATTCTAATACAAGGAATTACTTCTTTCTTACCGATCAAGTTGACACATTTCCCACAAGCACAATTCTTGAGGAATGCAAGATCATAAACATTTCCTCCATCCTTAAGTTTATTCACTTGATTTTATGTCTTGTATGTCTAAGTGATGGTTAATGAGGTTACGCTCCTCTCACTTGGCAGAGATTGACACTAGTGGTGTCCTAGAAATATATCTCATAATGAGGCTGCTGGCTCCTAAAGGAGGAAGCATTCTTGGCCTTGCTTCAGCAGGTAAGAAAAGGGGAGAAATTCCCTCTTCTTTACTTTAACCAGCCATTGTACACATTATTTCTTCCTGTAAATCCTTTACTAGTAATATGTATGGAGATGTATACACTGAAGGGCACTTCAGCAACATTCATGTGCTTGTGTTATCTTAAAACATTTATTTTCCTGATTGTGGCCCTGTTTTATTTTTGAAAGGGGCACCAGGAGTAAAGTTTTCCTTTTTGTAGTTGCTCATACTAGTCCTTGCTCTGCAGGGCAGAGTTTTCTTACTAGAGTGGCTTTTACACTATTTCTTGCTGAAAGTAAAGCTGCTCCGTGTAACAGCCTATAAAGTAAAGTTTCAGACTTCTCTTTTACTTCTTTTTTTATCTACCTCTGCACACAAGAACATGCTTTTAAGGGCAGAGCATGTTTCCAGCATAACACGAAAAAGGGAAGCACCAGCTACTCCCTTATATTTTAACAACCCTCTCAAGAAATAACTTATTTCTGGGGACCTTCTTCTCAACTTGCCCCATATCTTACATGCATGTCTGCAGGATGGTTTCATTCTTTCTTTAACATGTACATGTCTTTTCTTACTTATCATCAGCACTGCAGCATTAACCACTTTAACATGAAGCACTTTGACACGAAGCACTTCGGCAGCTTCCAGAGACAGAAAGGTATATATAAAGATAAGATTAAGGATAGTGAGGTGGGAGGATACCTAGGTAGGTTGCCAACCTACCTAGGCAGAAAAGGTGACTTCAATAGGATAGATGCCTTCTGCTGCAGCAGAATAAAAGAAAAGAAAGAAGAAGATAGTAATGATGTCAAGGTGCACCAGAAATCTCAGAGGGGGCCGGGGGGAGGCAACTCTACCACAAGGATCAACACCAAATCTGGGAACCACACTCTCCTTGACTGGGCAATAGTAACTAATCCTGCTAGAATCTGGGCTGCTGGAATCTTTTTGGACTCCTTAAATGATCACTCATCTATTTTCTGTATATGGAAGAATAATCTTCACAGACTCCCTCCGAGAACCTTATGGCTAGGGATTGTTTAAATCTCTCACCCAAGTTCTTCATCTCCACACTTACTGACATTAGCTATTACCTTAGCATAGATCTCCCAAGCATTGAATACTTTTCCTCTCTGCAGCCAACCTACTGGAAGCTCTGAGTGAAGGGCAAATGTTACAAATGGTTTAACCATATGCTCAAAAAGTTAATGTCTCAACCAGACAAGGCATGGGGACCTTGGGGCCTGGAAAAAACTGCCCTGAAGGCTGATTGGGAGAACTATAGAGATCTGAGAAACAGGTGTAAAAAGGCACTAAATCAGTCAAAAGCCGCAGTTTAAGAGGTCTATAAGAGAAACATCTATCCATTCCCAGAAAGCTCTGGTTCCAAATAAACTTCTTGCTAAAGGGAAGTTCCAGCACTCCAGACAGTACAATTGAGGTCAACGGCTAGTTTGTTAATGACCCTCTTGCAATTGCCAATGCCTTCAACATCTTCCTCGTGGACCTAAGAACAAACCCAAGTCACCCTGCTCCCTCCCCACCCCCAATACTCTGGTATAAATGAAAACCACCTTCCTCCGTTTCAACTTCGGCTGGTCAGGAAGAATGAGGTACTAGCCCTTTTGAAACAGATAAAGGCAGATGATTCTCCCAGTTCGGATAAGCGGGAACCTAAACTACTAAAAACAGCTGCTGTGGCAGTTGCCCTCCCAGTTAACATGCTACTAAATAGGTCCTTTCAGGAAGGGATTATCCGTAACAAATGTAAAGTGGCCATGGTGGTGCCTGTACACGAGGGAGAACTCCATGAACCTGTGGAGAATTATTGGCCTATATCTATCCTCTGCCCATTGGTGATGGTACAAAAGACACTGGTATATAACCAGCTCCAGAAATACCTTGAATAGCACCCCTTGCTCTCTGACAAACAACATAGCTTCAGAAAATTCCAGAGTATGGACACAGCACTTGTAAAATTTACAGCTGATACGCTGAGGGCCATGGACAAAGGGTGACTGACAGGAGCCATGTTCATTGACCGTACCAAAGCATTTGATTTGGTCAACCACAGCATGCTTCTTAATAAACTAGCATTTTTGGGATTAGACAACCACTCCCTCACTTGGTTCTCTAACTACCTGTCAAATAGGTCACAGGAGATTAAATGGAAAGGGGCTCACTCAAGTTACCTTACCATCACTGATGGAGTTCCCCAGGGCTCCATACTAGGCCCATTACTCTTTTCCATATTCATCAATGATATTGCCAAAAGCTGTGGTGTTGGGAACCTTCTGTTATATGCAGATGATGCAGTGCTATATTGGAGTGCTGCTGATGTCAGTACAATTGCTTCCAGGTTCTTTGCTAATTTAAACATGCTTGTAAAATGGTTTGCTACCAACATGTTGGTAATGAATGAAGGAAAAACCAAGGAAGTCTTATTTGAACCCAAACACCTAGGTACAACTAGGCAACACCTGCTCACACTATGCACCTCTTCCAGAGCACTGGTTGAGGTGGTCAATAAGATTAAATATCTTGGTGTCTACATTGACCAAGAACTTACATTTAAATCTCATGTGGACCACATCATAAAAACCATACACCAGAAGCTTACCTGCTCTACTGACTGGGTAACTCTCTGACTGCTGAGTCAAGACTTGCCATAGCAAATGATGCCTTACTCCCTGTGCTGCTGTATGGTGCCACTGTACTCCAGTTCCTCAGGAACTCAGACACTAACAAATTGACTGTCTTGTACAACCAAGGCCCCTACTTTTCTGCAGCACTTTGGGACCAAGTTCTGCCGCAGGATTACCATTTTCTACAGAACTTCCGTGGCAGTGGTTTGTAATTTATGCAGAAGTTCTGCAGCACCGATGAACTACCACATCACAGCATCAGCTTACCATTCTGACTTCAAGTCCATGGCAATGGCTATGGCAATTGGGATGGGGGAAACGCACAGTAGCACTAGTTAAATAAACACAGGCTTTTAGAAATTATTTTATTTTAAAAAAAGCTAAAACTAAATTTGTCACTTAAGGTCCTAACCTATTGCATAAATGAAATATGCACAGGGGACCTTTTGTGATAAATAAGTTATCTATATACTCATGCTGGTTACACTACTTGTGAGGTCCCCACTGTGTATCACTTATATATTTATATGCAATCTGTAACATAGTTAAAAAAATAAATTTCCCTTTTTGTGACCGTGAAATTATATCCTCATTCATAAAGGTCCCTTTGGAAGTGGAATAAGCAGAATAGAAGAGATTTTGCAAGACTCACTTTTCATGCTAACCTGCTTCTCCTGGCATACTATGTAACCCATCAGGCCATGACATGCACATTAACCCTTGTGAGAGAAGACTCCCCAGCCCATGACAAAGTGTCACCCATGTAACAGAACACTGCACCATACTTTCCCAAGATCAGAGCAGTGGTGTGCAACAGGGCTGGCCCCCCATCCTTGTGTTGCCCAGCCAGCTCCCAGATCTTGTCCCTGAACTTGAGTCACTGGCATGTGAGCACAACATGCTACCTGCTGGCCCAACAGCTTGCCCTGCATATAACATTTTGCCATCACTTTTATGTAAGTCTGTCAACCCTTGATAATATGTAATCAATAACCCTGGCAAAAATATGTACAGTGCAATTATTCATTTAGTAGATCTGTTTTTCCAACAGGTCTACGCATTATTATATTCCACCTTTCTGGGCATAATGACTTTACTTTGCTTAAAAACAACAGGTTAGTTCATTTTACCAGTTATTCATTTCAGACAGCATCCCTATACCTTAAAGGCACAAATACATCTGTACAAAGTAAGGTATGCAGTTAATGAGTCTATGTTATTGTCAAGTATTTGTTTAAGTTGGCCCTAGCATAATAACTTCAAACTGAAAGTTTTATTTGGATATAGTACAGGTTGAGCAACTAACGCTGTACCTATATGCTGTGCCACTTTCTGTGGGAGTGGGAGCCATGATAGATAAGTGACTATTTTTGTGGCAGAATGCAGTCCTATCATTTGTTAATATATGATGTGATAGCACTGATAACATCACATGGTATGCATAGAGGGGTTTGGGATATAAAAGGAGAGGAAGGGAACCAGGTGCTATGGATAAACTGGAAATATTAATAAAGAATCAGCAAGAACAGTGAATTCTGCGGCATTGCAGATCTTCTGTGGTAAGCTGCAAATTCTGTGCAACATTCTGTGGCTGCAGAATTCTAGTGGCCTTGTGTATAACAAGATTAGTTGTTTTGCATCTGGGTGTCCCCCAGGAGGCACCACTGTGAGGTTCTCTACTTGTTGAACTGGCCTGCTCTGGAAGATAGGATGACTTATCCCCTCCTCTGCCTCGCCTTCAGACTGACCAAGGTCTATATCCCTGTATGCCCGTGAAGTGATCACTGTATTCCTTGAACTGCAACCCACTTGAAATCCCCAGGGTGCAAACCAACTTGAGCAAATGGTCCTTTACCCATGCCACTCCATATTACTGGAACTCCCTTCCTGACATGTTACTTAACTACCCCTCTTTTGAAGGCTTTAAAACAGGGCATAAAACCTACCTATTAGTGCATTGTCAATGCAACTGTTATCGCTATTGCTCCTTTCCTCATCTAATCTTTTTCAACTGCCTCTTCAATGTTTTACACAGTGTATAGTGTATTGCCTACTAGTGAATTATTGCTTTTCCTAATTACATTGTAAGCCATGATCACTGACTGTATGTCACACGTATTGTCCTATTTATGAGCTATGGTCTTTTATAAACTATTGTGCAATTTATTGTTTGGAACTAAATCCTGTTGTCCTTGTTCAGAATTGTACTTTTGACAATGTCCTGTTGTTCTTGTATTTGCTTTTAATTATTGCTTGTAATTAACTCCAGGTTACCCCTGAAAAAGAGACCCGTGGTCTCAGTGGGCTTATCTGATTACCAAAATCCCATAAATAACTAAATAAATAGATGCATACATACATACATACATAAATTATTTGGATACCAGGCACTCGTGCCATATCATGTAAGTTACAAAAAAATTATTTTATTACACAAACTATGAGTGGCATAAACAACATTAAATATACAGTACAAATGTTTTTCAGGCTGGTACAAAAAGACACACACAGGGAAAGGAAATTAGTAGTCCATAGCAGTAGCAATATTGTTGTTGATTGCTGGAGACTAAACCTTATATTTCACCTCGAGTGGGTGGGGCTTCTTCAGAGGTGGGTGCATCGAATGTTTTTTTCTTATGCTATATTCCAGTACTAACACAACTCCAAAATGTCAGCACTCCCAGCAGAAAACAGTCACATACAGTAGAAATTAAAGTTGAATCCAAATAATTTTATTGTGACTGCTGCAGAGCACAGTGAACAGGCTAGCTAACCCCTAGCACTTCAGTGAACAGCCTTCATAAAGGGGTCTGTTGATGTACAGGTCAGCAACCCTTAAATACCCCATAGTTAATTAGTACCAATCAAATCACATCAGATCACATGGGTTGGAAAATAAAATCAACTGATTAATACTTGAAATGAATTAAGTTACAGAAAACAAAGATTTCAGAGTTACAGCACCTTTGAGTCAGCAGTTCATGTACAAAGGTCCCATGTCCAGAAATGCAGTAAACACAGCCAAATAATACTTCAAGAAATACATAGACAAAGCAAGTAACTAAACAAAAATGCAAAAAAGAGAGCAGGTACAAAAAAACAGATAATGGCAGGTTACAGCTGAGATCAAAAAGGAATTAGTAAAAGGAGCTGTCAGTAAGGGGACATACTGTAATCCGGTTATAAGGGGTTGCTGGACAGCAAGTGCTGCGAGGCACAAGCAATTGAGGGATAAGACTGGCAGGATGTCAATGCAAAGGCAGATACCAAATATGAGAAAAATTGATAAAATGCAGTCAACAGTTGACATTGTCAAATTAAGCACTTAGGAGGGGCTGGAGGGGGAGGGAAAATGGGTGTGGGGACAAAGGAAGGAGATGGAGGAGGAGGAGGAAGTGCAGGACTATAGAAAGCAAGAGAGGGAAAATAATAAGGAGGGAGACGGAGGAGCAGGAGGTGAGGTAGGTGGGGTAGGATAGAGAGGAAAGGGCGTGAAAGGGAGTGACAGTGCTAGGGCAGTGCTGTGGGCAAGGGGGATGGGGGAAAGAACTGCCAAGACTAGGAGCAGTCACAGCTGTTTAGCGCAAGGGGGTGCTGTTGGAGTTTGAGTTTAAATGGGCCTAGCTTGTGTTCAACCAATACACTGGTGGGGCAGCCATTTAGCCAGGCAGGGACCTGATACATAAATGCCTGTTGAGCTTGTGTAGTCTGACATAAAGGGACTTGATAGGAGACATTAGAAGAGCTCCTCATACCCCAAGGGTTGGGAGCCTGAGTAAATAATTGATGTGCAGAGGGTAGGGATAGCCCAGTGCTAATCTTCATTGCCAACAGGCAGGACTGGTAAGTAGTAGTAGTAATATTTTTATTTTTATACAAGGTAATTTAATTCTGGTAAAAAACACAGTTTAAAAGACAGTCCTGTTGTTAACAGAAAGAAAAATCACATACACATAACACATTTACAGACACAACAAAGCAATCATACAACCCCCAAAACTAACAATATACATTATTAAATCATTCCATGATATGTTATTTTTCATTCAGGTACAAAAGTGTTACTAGCTGTCTACATACACACCTGAATTGATTTATTTCATTTATCCTCTGAATGAATATTCTTAATGAAGGTGAGGTGCGAACTGTATATGGCAAGTTATTCCAATATTTTGTTGCCTGATAATTCAAAGTTCACTCTCCGTGAATTTTAAGAATATCAATTTTTTCTACATGGACTGTCCTTATGAACCTTTCAGTCTTCCTCTGTTTACCAAATAATGTTATGTTTATATGATGGTTTGGAAAAAACACATGATATTTGTATATTAATTTTTGCCATGATCTAATACAATTAGTATCTAAAGACTGCCATTGCAATTTGGACAATAATACACAGTGATGGGTTCTAAAATTATTCTGCAATATGTATCTAGCCAATTTATACTGTACTCTATCTAATTTTTTAATTGTTTATTTACTGTACTGAATACAAGATCACCATAAGTTAACACAGGCATGATTACTTACTCTGCCACAGTTTTTCGAGCATCCTTTCCCAAACATTTTGTTGTTCTACGTAAGGCTCCTATTCTTCTATTCACCCTATCTACTAATGTATTTGCATGGACATGGAAAGACATTTGAGTATCAAAAACAATTCCCAAGTAACAATATTGATCTACCTGCTCTAATATTTCATTACTATCTATTTTTATTTTGATCTTCCTGTACTTTTAGATGCAAAATGCATCAGCTTACTTTTCCTTACATTCGTGATCAGGCCTGACCTGGTGAACCACTCCATCACACCGTCAAAGTCATTCTGAAAATTATATTGCAGTTCTTGGATATCAATACCAGATGCAATAAGGGTGGTATCATCGGCATAAAATCTCACCTGTGAGTTTCTTGTCACTTGGGACAAACTAATGTTAAACAATAGAAATAACAGTACACCTCTATTTACAGATCTACTAGGTGATATACATCCTGAGACCATAACTCTCTGGGTACACCCTTCAATGTAAGACTGTAGCCATTGCTGAGATCCTGCCCTTGAGATTCAGTCACTTTGTTTGGTCATACAAGTCGCAGGTGTGTGTGTGTGTGCCTGTGAGCCCCCACGACCAGGTGGTAGGCTTTGTTAAGGGTAAGTTTGATTGTGTTAAGGGCAGTTATCAGTCACAGACCTATAGATAATGATCCCATAGTAAATTATGGAAAGGACCAAACTTGTTACTGCAAGACGAAGGGCTTCTGGGGTCATACAGTGCCTATGTCTGTAGAGAAGCTCTAGTTTGGAATTTACTGCCTTGCAGATCTGGGTGACATGTTCATGATAGGATAGGGTACTATCAAAGGTTAAGACAAGGAGCTGGATATTCAAAAGGGTTGCACCATGCGCAATAGGGTTGCACCTGCGCAAGTCCGAAATTGCGCCATTCTGCCATATTCAGCAGGAGGCAGTTGCACCCCCTAAGTCAAGCTGAGCAAAACCGCAATGCCAACGAAGGCATGCTGAACCGGAGGGGGAGGAACCATGCATAAACTGCAAAGCCCGATATTCAGCAGGCTGTGCAGAGTTGTGCAGGTGCAACCCCCAACCTGCGCCTGCACAACTTTGAGCAAAAAAAAAAAAGAAGTAAGTCGAGAGCTACCCACAGGTGAGCTGCCACATTGCAGGGTGCAACACAGCAGCTGCCACCTGTGGGTAGCCCTCAACGTACTCCCTGTGCTCCCCCTGCAGCCCAATCATGGGCATATAGTAACCCCACCCCAACTGGCACGATCGCGGGCATAAGTTAAAATATCCCCCCACCTTCCGACTGGCCTGATCACAAGGGCATAAGTTAAACCCTCCACCCCCAACTGGCCGATCATGGGCATATGAAATAAACACCCACCCTCACTAGCCCGATCAAGGCAGCAGAGAGTCAACCCCCAAGAACATATCCCTGGAGGTCCAGTAGACCACGAAGCCCAATCCTGGGCAGCAAAGAGTTCAACCCTCCACCAAGAACATGTCCCTGGTGGTCCAGTGGACTGCAAGCCGATTGCAGGCAGCAAAGAGTTCAAACCCCCAAGGACCACCTACCCTGGTGATCTAGTGGCCCCCACCCACCCACCCACCCACGGAAGCCCCACCACCCTGCTCCTCAGTCAGCCGGGCGGTGGCAGCATCCCAACTGCTTGCCACCCCGCCGCCCACCGACTGACTGCCCAGTAGGGCTGCACGCCCATTGGTTGAGAGCAAGAGCCAATGGGTGTGCATCCCATACCGTACAAGGTAGTCCAGATATGTGAATGAATTCCAGGAACCAGGATCTGGCCTCATGAGAGAAACCAATGGCAGGGAGTGCAGCAACTAGAAGGGTATGATTGACCGTGTCGAAGGCCTTTATAAGATCAATATAGATTGACCCTACTAGTTGACTACAATCAATGTATTTATAGATGAAGCTGGTGAACTCAAGAAGGGCAGAGGTAGTACTCTGCCCCACCCTGAAACCATGTTGCTGATGACATTGTAAGTTGTATTTGGAGATGTACTCAGATAATTTATCAGATACGATCCTCTCCAGGGCTTTGGACAGAGGAAGAATTATGGACATTGGATGATAATTTCCATGGGAGGCCCTGTCCCCACTCTTGTGGACTGGAGTCACCTCTGCTGCCTTCCATAATTGGGGGAACTGACTGAGACAAAGGGACAGATTTAGTAGCTTGGTGAGAGGGGATAAAACAGCATCTAGGGCATGGTTTAATAGTTTCAGGTCAAGCAAGTCACTACTGCATCTAGATTTCCCCAAAACTCGCTTGAGGTACTTTTTAGCTTCACTAGTAGTGACCATCCTAAAATAGAAAGGCGGGGTGTTTGGGGAGCCCATTGTTCTTTGGGAACCAGCCAGATTGGTGGAGTTAGTGAAAAAATCAGGGGGGACACCACTTAGGTCTGTAATGGCTATGTTAAAGGTATCAGCAATGAGCTGAGGGTCTTGGAAGGTTACACCATTATAAATTAGCATGGAAGGGGGAGAAGCATTGGATTTACTGGTAAGATCTTTTACATTAACCCAAAGCTTTCTCCCATTACCCCAGGAGGATGAAAGGGATTTTTTAAAGTGGGCAGCTATGGCAAGGCAAATCTCATGGGCACAGGCACTGTGGGCAGCCTTGTAGTGCTGCCAGTTGGAAGAGCAACCTGTGGCATGAGCTTTCTGCCAGAGGTGGTCATGGGATGACATAAGTTTAAGAACAGCGGAAGTAATCCAGAGGTTGCAGATACCTTTGACTTTCCATTTCCTAAAAGGTGCAAAGATGTCACACTCCTTATTAAAGCTTGCAGTAAAATGAGCCAAGGCCTGATCAATGATAATGGCAGAGTCAATAGGCATCCAGTCACTTTGGAAGAGGTAGGCTTGGAACTGCTTTAGTAGTCCATGTTTGAGGATACATTGATAGGTTGGTTTTGTGGGAAGTTTAGGAGACTAGTTAGACTAGTGATAGAGAACCGGGGAGTGGTAACTGAGTGAGTCAGATGGAACCGATGTGTCAGAGAACTGCTCTGGATGGTTGGTGAATATAAGGTTGAGCAGGAAACTATAACCAGTCCTATTATTGATTCTTGTAGGTGAGGTCACCAGTTGGGAGAGATCTAAGGTGGCAGCTGCATCTTTGTATGGGTCAGCATCAGGAGCCATCCAGTTAATATAAAGTCTCCCACTGCAACTACCTCAGAATGATTGGGCAGTCTGGTAATACAATCCAATACCATGTTGAAACCTACTGTAGTGTCATTGTCATACAGGGGAATATATATGGAGAGAACTGTGAGCATCTTGCCCCTGTTACCTATTACAACTTTGACCACGAGGGTCTGGGCATTGTTCCCAGATATTGTTTTAAGGAGGGCATGTCTCTGAAGTGAGTCTAGTAGGTAGATGGTGCACCCCCCACTTTTTCCCAACCTATCATCTCTGAAAAGCATGTAGTCATCCAGGTCGACAGCAGAGTCAGGTATTCTGGGGGAGAGTCAGGTTTCAACCATGGCGAGAACATCCAGTTTGTGTTGCACAATCCAGCCTTAAAGGAGGTCTAATTTAGGCAGAAGGCTATGAATATTAATTGAAGCAATCTTGAGACCAACCGGGTTACTGGTAGTAGGCTGAGGCAGCGACCCAGGCCCCAGGTTAGGGTGTACATAAACAGAGGACATTAAAAGTAGTAGGCAATTACATATTAATAAGTATCTAAACAGCATGAGATTAGTTTTAGCCATCCGGGTTAAGGGCTTGTTTATGTGGGCTGGCAACAGCAGGGAGGAAAGATGAGGCACAAGGAGCAGTGATGGGTATTTTAGGTGCCGAACAGCGCAACAGGTTGATGCTTGTCTTTGAATACTATTTACAACCATTTAAACAAAGGGAAGACACTAACAAAGGGTTTTTTACTTCCTGCATATGCCCCTGGCCAATGTTCATCACCTTCAGGAATTTAACACATTCTGGGTCTTTGATCTACAGTAACAACAGTTTACTGGTCCCCAGTAGTTCACCATTTCCTGTGGATTTGATTATTTCTCATCATTGTCTCCTGGTGGACAAAATTATTATATTACATACTTGGGACTTGCTTGCAGATGAGCAGGGTGACTACACAGGCCACATCAGTAGCTAGGAGGAGTTCAGTGATCTGAGTCAGAGCACCCAATAGGAAACCAGGGCATCATTTTTGGGACTCATGGCTGGGCCTTTTTAGGGACAAGCCCAGTCTCTCTTGGGATACTTGGTACTTACTCACAGAGGAGTAGGGGGACTGTGCAGGTCACATCGGCGGGCTGCTTCTCAGGATCCCGAGGTCCTGTGGGATGGTGCAAGCCACATCGGTAGTGTAATAGCTGTTGCAGGAGCTGTATCAGGAGTAAGTTTGGAGCCAGGCACAGCCACATCAGTGGCTAGGAGAAGTTCAGTGATCTGAGTCGGAAAGCCCAGTAGAAAGCCAGGGTGCCATTTTCAGGACTCATGGCTGGGCCTTTTAAGGGATGAGCCCAGCTGCTCTTGGAATAGTTGAGACTCACTCACAGAGAAGCAGGGGGGGCTGCGTAGGCCACATCGGCGGACTGCTTCTTGGGGGTACAGAGGTCCTGAGGGATGGTGCAGGCCACACCAGCTGTGAAAGAGCTGTTGAAGGAGCTGTATCAGGAGCAAATTTGGAGCCAGGGATGGCCACATTGGTGGCTAGGAGGAGTTCAGTGATCTGAGTTGGAGCGCCCAATAGAAAGCCAGGCACCATTTTCGGGTCTTGTGGCTGGGCCTTTTAAGGGACAAGCCCAGCCACACTTGGGACACTAGTCTGCCACCCACCCACCCAAGCCCCAATCTCTATTAAATGCTCAGAGGAGGAGGGGCCAGGTGGAGGAAGGTCACTAATTGGTTGGTTGGCTATACTGGAGTTTTCTCCAGTCGTGACTCTGACTATTCTAGGAACTGTTAGGGGATGTAACTGTTCATGCTCTTTTATTCTGCTTAGTAGCTTTAATTTCACGGGCTACATCACCCCATATGGCTGGCTGTAGAGGGTTGCGGGTAGGTCTACCTGGGGGTGGGGACCTGGCCAAGGGTGAACGTCCAAGAATGCTTGGAGAGGGGCACTGGGGGTGGCCTCCAGCCACCAGGGCAGGCATCTTTGGCAGGATTATAGGGTGCACTGGCTGCAGGGTAGCCATGGTCCTAAACATGGCCTGAAGGGAGGGAGGTAGCCCAGTCTGTAGGCAGGTATTGCAGATTGGGGGGGAGCTTGACTGGGTACAGAGAAAACTGGAGTTGTTGGGGGGGGGGATAAACATATCTGGGAGAGCCTGTGGGGAGCAGGAGGACTGTGATAGAGTGCAACCTGGCTCCTTTTCATCAGGCAGAAGTGGAGAATCTATGAGGCTTGGGCTAGTAGCAAAGGGGGTAGCTACCTGGGAGGTAACCAGTAGAGGAAACAGGCTAAATCATAGGAGGCAGAGGGGAATAGGTGGGTTAAGACTGACAGGGTGCCTACTGGAGGAGTGGATAGCAGGAAATCAGGACTAAAAAGGAGGTTGGCTTTGAGAGCTATAATAAATTTGAGCCACCGAGTAAGTTGGTTGGAGAGGATGTGGTGAGGAGGGTAGAGGAGGAAAAGGAGGGTGGAGGAGAGAGGAATATGGTGACTCGGACGAGGGTGGGCATCAGTAATTCAAATAAGTATGTTAGCAGGGGAGGGGACAAATCAAGTGTCAAAGAAGGGGAGAGGGGAACCAGCAGAGGGAAGGCGTGGAGACTGCGAGTCAACTTGTGAAAAAGAAGGAGAGATTGAGATGAGGGGGTGTCCTTCAAGGGGGGAGGATCGTACCAGAAAAAGGCCCAAAGATAAGGGGATCTGCATGTGGGCATGGAAGGGAGCAAGAGGAAAGGGGAGGAGGTATGAGGGGTGATGGTGATGGGAATGCTGTGTTTGGGGGGGGACTGCACAGGTGGGAGCTGGAAGGGGGGAGGAGGTTGGACAAAAAGGCTTGACTGGAGTAGGGAGTCGGGTAGAGGCTAAACTGGGGGGAGCTGGGAAACTCGGTTATAAAAGGTGCAGCAAGAGGGGTAGGGCATCTAGGGATTCTCTTGTAGAGGGTCCAGAGAGAAGCCAAGGGGAAGTGGTCTCGAGGAGGGGAGAGGTGACAGTGGCTGGCGAGGGAGTCCAAAAAGGAGGTGCACAAAAGATCAAGGGGGACACTAAGGTTCTCCTGTTGGAGGACTCCATGATCAGGGGTTTTCATTGGGTGGGGCAGGGTGAGGGAGAATCCAGTCCAGTTAAGGTAGTGGGTATTTCCAGTCTGACTGTGCATAGTGTGAAGTTCATGGTGTATGAGCTGGCGAGGGACTGTGGAGGATACCGGGACTTCCTGATGCATCTGGGAACAAATGATATTGAGGGGAATAGTGTGCTGGAAATTCAGGTAAGGTTCTGAGAACTGGCCAGGGTCTGTCATGACAATGAATGCACAGTCTCCGTCTCAGAAATCCTGCCAGTGCCAAGGGCTACTGTAGAGAACAAACAGAAGATCAGGAAGATTAATGACTGGCTTTGGCAAAGGGGTGAAGCACAGGGGTGCTGGGAGACTGGAGGGGAGTTTGGGAAGATGAGGGACCAAATGCCTGGGATAGGCTTCACCTAAATTCAGTAGGGAAGGAAGTTCTCAAACAGGGGATGATGGATTTCATTCAGGCTAGATGGGGTTTAAACTTGTAAAGGGGGACACTGCCGGGCTGATACAGTCATCCACACTGCCGGTAGAACTGGCCTGTAACCCCATAGAGGAGGGACAGATGGTACCCTAGGGGAGAAGGGTGGACAGAAGTATGAAAGATCTGGGGAGGATATGATAAAGAGGGGTAGCGACAAGGGTTGGAGGGTGGTATTAATAAATGCCATGAGCCTGGGGAATAAAATGCCTGAGTTCCAGGCCACGCTGTTTGAGGGTGAGGTGGATGTAGTAGCGGTCACTGAAACTTGGGCTACTCCTGGCAGTGGGACCTTAATCTGAGTGGGTACCTTGTGCTAAGGAAGGACAGAAAGGTGGGCAGAGGGGGAACAGTAGCAGTGTTCATTAGGGATTATATCGAGATTATGAGAATGGAGGAAGCAGAGGGCAATGTGGAGGCCTTATGGGTCACCTTGTAAACCCCTGTGGGAGGAAAGATCAAGTTGGGGGTGGTATATAGGCCCCCAGGACTAGCGGAGGACCTGGAGGATTGCCTGTTGGCTAACATTAAGGGGCAGTGTGGACTGGAAGGGGAAGGAGTGGTGTTGATGGGGGACCTTAATATGCCAGCTACTGATTGGGGTACTATGATGTGTATTGTAACCAGGGAGCGGAAGCTGCTGGATGGCTTCCTGGACAGGTTCCTCAATCAGCAAGTGATTGATCCAATGAGGAAGGGTAATATCCTGGATGTGGTTTTAACGGATGGGGATCTTTGTACGAGATCTGGTTGTGGAAAAACCCTTGGCTGGGAGCGACCACAACACAGTCTGGTTTTGGCTTAAACTGGAACGAGAGGGGGATCATTCAAGGACAATGATAGTTGATTTTAAGGGGGCAGACTTTCAGAACATGGGGAAATTCTCAAGGGGCATTTGAGGGAGATAAAAGCAGGTTTGGACATGGAAGGTAGGTGAGAGATCATAAAGCAAGGGCAACAGGAGGCCACCAGAACCTAAAAAAGAGTGAAGCACAAGGGCGGTAGGTCTAGTAAACCATGCCAGCAGACCAAGGAGGTCCAGGAGGTGGTAAGGGAGAAGATGGCTGCCTACAGTAGGTACAAAAAAATGAAAGGAGAGAGGTGTACAGAGAACTATCTCCTTTCTACCAGTAAAGTCACCAGAGTGGTGAGGGGGCATAGGCCTGGAAAGAGCAGAGGCTGGTGCAGGGGATACGGGGTGGGGAAAAGGGGTTCTTTAGGTATATTGGTGAGAGGAGGAAGGTCAAGGGCCAGCTCAGTAGGTTGAGGACAGCTGGGAGGTAGGTGGAAGGGGCTGGAGAGCAGGCGGAGGTACTGAATGAGTACTTTGCCTCAGTGTTCACTAGAGAGGAGGCTGGGAATCTTCCAAGAAAGGGGTTGAAGGACAGAGAAGGCACAGCAGACCTGACTATTGGGGTGCCTACTGAAGAACAAGCCGCTGGGGGAGGTAGGCCAGGGGTGAGATATCAGGCTGGTTCTGCTGAATGGAGGGGGGGGCAAATGATGATATTCCTATTGGTGGAGTGAGGGAAGTCCTCCAGTCCCTAAAAAAGGATAAATTTCCTGGGCCTGATGCTATTCATCCCAGAGTACTGAGAGAGTTGGCGGATGTTTTGGCTGTGCCATTGGCGGATCTGTAACTTGTCACTCCAGACAGGGAGGGTGCCAAGGGATTGGAAGCAGGTGCATGTTGTGCCCATCCATAAAGGGGGATCGAGAGAAGAGCCAGGAAACCATAGACCCGTCAGTCTGGCGTCGATGGTGGGGAAGGTAATGGAGAGCATACTTAAGGAAAGACTGGGAGGTTTCTTGGAGGAGATGGGTTACCTGGATAACAGGCAACATGGGTTTGTGCCAGGTAGATATTGTTAAACAAACCTTGTAGAGTTCTATGAGTGGGTGACATCAGCACTCGACAGGGGGAGACCAGTGGATGTACTGTTTCTGAACTTCAGCAAGGCAGTTGATTCAGTCCCTCACAACCTAAGGGAGAAGCTGGGGAGATGGGGTAGGCCCATTGATGGTTAGGTGGATTAGAAATTGGCTTTCGGGTCACACTCAGCGGGTGGTGGTTGGATGGGAGGTCTTGTCTCCTAGGGAGGTCATAAGTGGGGTCCCACAGGGATCAGTCCTGGGGCCACTCCTTTTAAATGCCTACATCTCTGATATCAGAGAAGGTATCAGGTGTGAAATGTGTCTCTTTGCGGATGACTCTAAGCTGGGGGCGGTGTGGAGGGGGAGGAGGGGAGATTGGCCCTGCAAGAGGACCTAGATACTCTGGATAGGTGGTCCTGCACCTGGAAATTGAAATTTAACTCCTCCAAGTGCAAGGTGCTACACATAGGGAGAGAAAACCCCAGCTATGTGTACACCCTTGGGGGGATAGAGATTGCAGGCCACGGCAGGGGAAAGAGACCTAGGAGTCTTGGTGGATGTTAACATGAATATTTCAGAGCAATGCAGGTGGGTTGCGGTCAGGGCAAATAGGATGCTGGGATGCATCGCTAGGGGGATTACCTCAAGGAACAGGGAGGTGATTTTTGCCACTGTACAACAGCCTGGTTAGACCACATCTTGAGTACTGTGTGCAGTTCTGGAGGCCGCAACTAAGGAGGGTCATCCAACTCCTGGAGAGGGTTCAGAGGAGAGCAGACAGAATGATCTGGGGCCTTGGGGATATGACATATGAGGAATGACTAGGTGATCTCAACCTGTTCTAGCTGGAGGAGAGGAGGGACCGGGGGGGACATGATTGAGGTCTTCAAATACCTTAGGGGAGTAAATAAGGTAAGCCAGGCTAGGATCTTTTGACTGAAGGAGGGTGGAATCACCAGAGGACACAGTTGGAAGATTGAGAGTGGTAGGATTAAGGGGGAAAGGAGGAGGAGGTACTTCACCGAGAGAGTGGTGGAACCATGGAATGCATTGCCCAGGGAGCTGGTACAGGCAGCTTCGGTGGAGGGATTCAAGAGATGGTGGGACAGGTATAGGCAAGGGGTGAAGCAGAGGCTGGTTTGCCCGGGGGGGGGGGCAGATCTTGGAGATATCTGTATGTGTGTATATATATATATTTCTTTTTTGTTTGTTTGTTTGTTTTGTTTTTACCTATTACTGCTTACTGTAGACTATCTATGTTCACTGGACTCTTTTGTTACTCTGTACATTGTCCCTCTTGCTGTTATGTATCTTGTTTGAACCTGTATTTTTCATTGTACACTCCTGGGTCGTACCTGAAAATAGGCATATAACTTGTCTAGTGTACCAACCTGGTTAACAAAAACTAAATAAATAAATGGAGTAACAGTGGAAGGAGACAGATAGAGGGCTACGGTACCCAATCAGGGTGCTGAAGCACGAGCAGATTTGATAGAGTATTTTAGTATACTAGTATGTTACTTGAGTGAAGGGACATACTGTATGGGTGCTGACAACACAGGGCAAGGGCTGTTGAGAAATTATGGAGATTAGAGGTAGTAACTGCCTGAGAAGGCAGGAAGAGGGCAAGTGAGTAGTATAGGGGTGACAATTGGATTGGTTAAAATGTACCTGGCCAGATAGCGTAAAGGTTAGGGTACCAGGCTTTGGAGCAAAGGGTCAGAGGTGCAAGACTTAGGAGGTGAAAGAGTGGAAGAGATAGAAAATTAGTAGGAATTGAGAGTAAAAGATAGGACAGAGATGATGCAATAGGATAGAAGAGACTAGGGAAGCTGCAGAAATCAGTGTGGGTGGGTGTAATAGAGTAGAGCACAGGACTGGCCCCTAGTGACCAGAGAGTATAACTTGCACATGGGAAACTGGGGGGTCCACTAAATGCAGGAGCAATGTCACATGATCAGTCACATGACCAACCATGACCTATAAAGCAAAGGACGGCCCACGGTGTGAAGGGCTGTCAATGTGCAGCATCGACAGTCTAACACAGCACAAGGCTTTGATGTACCTGGGGTAGTGTGAGCAAGATAGCCCTATTTTTTTCAGGAGACTCTGTTCCTGAGCCCTGCTCTGGCAGCTCTGTGTGCTTTTGGATAAAGGGGACAGGAGTCAGAAAGGAGAACAGTATAAATGGGATAAACACAAAGAAGTTCAGGGTGGGAAGCACTGAACAAAGGCTAGTGGGGGTAGGGGTGGGGGTGGGTGGCAGGGGAACTTGGGACAGACTGCGCAAGCACAGAGTGAAGCAGCAAGATGGTGTGTCTGAGAAGCAAGTGTGGAGGTAGGGGAAAAACAGTTACTTGAAGCTAACCAGGCACAAACCAGTATCAATACAAGCTAATTCAAGCACAATCACAGAGCAGGCTAGCACTGTGGCAGGTAGCAAACTTGGTGGTGCAGCTGAGAACACGGCAGCAAAACTAGCGCATTTGGTAACAAAATAAAGTCTCAAAGTACATGCTAGACAATGCTGAAAAAATAGATTTTTTTTTGTAATTCAATAAATTTTATTCAGTTTTTTTAAAACAAGTTACAATGTAGTATACAGAGATATAAATGCAGTCATAATCAAGGTTTCTATGATCAAGTACACTTAATAGACTGCATAGTGATATTATGCTTAGCTAAAAAAAACAGAAGTATATACAGTCTTAAAGTAGGAGTATACTACAACAAAACAGAGGGTTTAATTAAAACCTTTAAACAAAAAAAATTCCCCATAAAGACATCAAGTATATAGGTTTTCCTCATGAAAAGCCATAAGACAATTGATAACATGCTCAAACAGTCGGTCAGATGGTCAGGGTTTCCATGCAGTTAATAAAGCGTCTAAAGTGCCCCACCTGTCTAGGTAACATTGCAATTGATTATCCATACTGGCAATGTGCTTTTCTATCTGTGGGTCCTGCAACATTTCTCTATGCCATTCTAATGTTGTAGGCAGGGAGTCATCAATCCAATGCCTCATGAGTATAAGCTTAGCCACATCAGAAATGAGAGCCATAAAGTATTTCCTAGATTTCAATGTTCCTGTTGGATAATGAATTAGCAAGCAAACTTCTGGAGAGAATGAGTCCAAGGCCAACAGGGGATCCAGGGAATTCTTGATAGTTCTTCAGAACAATTGAAATTTAGGGCACACCCATAACATATGATAGAGGTCCCCATTTTCAGCAGAGCAACGGGGGCACTAAGGAGAAGATATTTTACCAATTTTGTAAAGTTTCTGGGGAGTAAAATAAAGATTATGCATAATATTAAATTGCACAAGACGCAATTGATCTTGTTTAACAAATCTATATAAGTTAATCCATTTTGCCGCCAGAAACTCATTACGGATGGGAGGGATAAACTATTAACCCAATAGTAACATATGCCTATAGGTAGCTGAGTGTCAAGGGTCTGCAGTTCTTTGTATACTTTGGAGATGGGGTGTGGTTGACCAGCAACATTGAATAGGGAAGACAGGTCCATATTAGCTGGGTTAGGTGTTCCCATGATGGTTAAAAAGGAGGCAACCTCATGTCGAACCAGTCAGTATTTGAAGGGGTGCCCTTTTAAATCAGGGAAGCTTTGCAGGAATTAATTATATGAAAGTACTCTGCCATTAGGAGCAAAATCAGTGAGCCTCTTTCCCCTCAAAGAGGGCTAAAACTCTACTGAAATAGGTTTCTGTTGGATTCTAAAATGAGGGTTATGTAGAAGTGGTTGTTTCCCATCAATATGCCAATTTAAACTCGGGGGACGTTGCAGCTGACTCAGGGCTCTCAGTAAGCATCCTACTGGAATTTTCCAGAGCTCTCTGGGAATACGTTTTGGAGAGGAGTATATTAAAGCCAGTAAGGAGCATAAAGTAGGGGATGCCAGGGTTTTTTCAATATCTAGCTAAGAGGGGGATTATGATCCAGAATGTCCTTCAGGCAACTGGGATGTCCAATATACTAGCTTAGTGATATGGATAGCACCATAATAAGTAAAAAAGGATGGCAGAGAAAAAACACCATGAAGTTTTGGCACAGTAAGCTTGTGATATGCCTGTCTTACTGCTTTGCCTTTCCAGATAAACTTGTTAAGTAAGTTTCTAAGAATAGAAAACCATGATTTAGGGAGATATGGGGCCAACATATTAGGGGGGTAAAGGACTCTGGGCAACACATTCATCTTAACTGTGTTGATCCTACCCCATAGGGAAATTGGTAGTGTGTTCCACCTTTCTAAGTCCAATTTTATTATCTGAATTAAATTAGTAAGATTATCTCTGATCATAGAGGGATATTCTTTGGAAATGTTATTACCCAGGTAGGTTAAACCTTTAGGTTCCCAGTAAAATCCAGATTTTTCTATGTCTGTATGTAGTAATTTCTGGTTCAAAGGGAAATATTGGATTTTGCCAAATTAAGTTTGTAGTAGGAAACTCTTGAAAAGGATTCAATTTCCTGCAGTAGGATTGGAATACCAGTAACTGGGTTTGTCATATGTAATAATAAATCATCTGCGTAAGCTGACAAAAGATTTTGTCGAGTTCCTATTTGAATTCCTTGCAAACCCTGCGTCATAAGTAATGTCCTGATAAAGGGGTACAAATAGAGGCTGAAAAGGAGGGGGGAGAGAGAGGACAGCCCTGTCTAGTGCCACGGAGCAATGGGAATGAGTTAGATAAGTGACCGTTGCACCAGACCCAGGCTGTAGGGGACGTCTATAATAATCTCACCCAGTCAACAAATGCTTGTGGAAAGCCATTATGGGATAATGCAATGAAAACAAAGTGCCAAGAGACATGATCGAAAGCTTTCTCCACGTCTAAAGCAATAAAGGCAATTGGTACAGCTGAGTTACCAGCTAGGGGAATGAGATGCAAAAGTCGGTGCAAATGGTCACTCGAGGATCATCCTGACATGAATCCAACCTGTTTATTAGTGATTAATGTGTCCAATAAAGGAACCAGACAATTGGCTAATACTTTTGCCAATATTTTGACATCTATATTAAGTAAAGAAATAGGACAGTAATTTTCAATATAGTGGGGTTCTCGGCCCAGTTTAGGAATAATGGTAATCAGAGCTTCAAGGTAGGTAGGATCTGAAAAGCTATTCTCATACCAAAAATTAAATACTTTTGTCAGAAGGGGGGACGTTCTGTACTATATAATTTGTAAAGATTAGCTGGGAAGCCATCTGGTCCAAGTGATTTATCTATGGTGAGTTGCTTAATTGCTTGTGTGACTTCCTATTCTAGAACATGAGAGCTCAGGAGTGGGATTTTATCTATGGGTAAGGTCGGGAGAGTCAACTGGTCAAAGTATGTTTGAAGTTGTTGTTCACTTGAGATCTCTTCCTCTATAGCATTGTACAGTTCCCCATAATATTGTGCAAAGCCAGAGATAATTTCTATCAGATTTGTGACTAATGGGCCATCTCTGGCAAGATATAGTCCTGGTACTAAACGGGTAGATTCAGCTTGTTTAATACGGATAGCCAATAATTTGCCAGCACATGCCCCAGATTCCAAACATTTATTCTTGATACATTTTAAAGAAAGTTCATCGTTTTGGGATATGAGGTCTGAAAATTGGGAGTGTAGCACATGGAGTTTGATCCATTTAGTTTCTGAGGGGCGCTTGCTGATTGTTAGCTCCAAAGCTTTAATATCTTGCAACAATTTTTCAGTCCTCATTTTAAACTTTTTAAGCCTATTAGAAGCTAAGCATATACATTCCCCCATAAAGCACATTTCAGGGCTGACCAGACTACACCAATACGAGGAACTGAACCAACATTACTTTCAAGGAAGAAGATAATGAAAGTTTTGAGATGGGTCTGTAGAGTGGGAAGTTGGAGTAATTGCATATTTAATCACCCTATGGAATCCCTTTTAATACCAGGATCTAAGATGTATGTAAGAGAAACCGGGGAGTGATCAGATATAACCCGCGGGTGGATCGTAGCCTCCATTATTCCTGGCAAAATATGGGAACTTTTCAAAAAATAATCTATCCATGAACAGGTGTGGAGGGGGAAAGAGAAGAAAGTGTATTGTTTTTCAGTGGGATTGAGCACTCTCCATATGTCAAGGAGACCCAACCCATTTATTAATTCTTGTAAGGCTCTCTGTGCGGAGGAGAGTCCGGACCCTTTAAAGTCTAAACTGTCTAAAGTAAGATGAGGTGTGATATTCCAGTCTCCTCTGAGAAAGATTGTCTTGGGGGGAGTAGAAGAGATCAATTCCATCAAACTTGTAAAAAATGCTGGGGAATCTGCATTTGGTCCATATATAGAACCAATTATAATTTGGTGAGAGACCAAGGATCCATACAGTATTATGTAGCGCCCTTGACTATCCCAGATTTCATGTACCAATCTAAAGGGAATATTTTTATGAAATAGAATGGCAGCACCTCCTCAATTTGTAGATTCTTCTGCTCCAAAAGCTTGCCCTACCCATCCTTTATGCAAAAGAGAAGTGTCCTCTCTTCTAAGGTGGGTTTCCTGTAGACAAACTATATTAGTTTTAAGATTCCATAAATGTTTCATGATGATTTGTCTTTTGCATCTGTCTCTGGCCCCCTTTACATTCCAGCTTAAAGTGATATATGGACCAAACATTATTTATAAGTTGAGACTAGGCCTAGATGCGAGGTAAAGCATGAAGAATGACGGAGAGGAATACTTGATGTCTTTATCTTTATCAAAAAAAAAAAAAAGAAAAGAAAAATAATCCAAGAACCCTTCCCCCCTCTTCCCGTACAATCCCCCCAAAATCCCTTGTTAACTACCCCCAGTTCTTACAACTGTACTTCAAACCTAGTCTGTCACGTGATGTATATAAAACAAGCCTACAAGCACATACGTTCCCCATAGCCCCTTCCCCTAACTCGCTTTTAGCCATTCAGCAGTAATAAAACCTTCAAAAATCAAATAGCTGACCCCGATATTATGAATAAAGTAAAGTGACTTATCTGAAGGATTCAATTTCTCTTTCCTGAGAGAGGATTTCTCCTATTTCAGTGGGTTAAAATGTAACATTATAATAGTTGGAAATGTTAATATAAAGTGGACATAACACACTAATAACCTAATTGTAAATAAATAGTCAGTTCTCTCAGAGCTGCCTGTTACTTCACAGGTAGTCCTTAGAGGCAGGCACCAGTAATAGTGTAAAGAATTAACTGTAGAGCCAGATGTAATTCTGGGAAAAGTGTGGGTTCTTTATTGAGGAAAATTAGTCCTTTAGAGCCAGCATTACGGCACAGGTAGTCCTTAAAGGCAAACACCAGTAATGTTGTGCAGGGCTGACCATGGAACCAAATGCATATTAGAGAGATCTTGGGTTCTTCATTGAGGGAAGCGGTTCTTTTAAAGCCAGCATTGAAAGGTTGTTCACAGTAAGCTCCATCTGCTTGAGATAAAAAGCAGGAAAAACTGACAGTAGTTTACTGCGTCACACATTATACTCTCGTCCCAACATTCAAAGATATGAATAGCTTGTAGCCTTGGCACAAAAAAGCTGCTGCTACTATTTTGATTAAATGTCTGCACTTCATCCAAGGGCAGGTTTATTTAAACAGGTCAGGAAGCATCATTTTTAGCTCGCTCAATGCCTGCTCCTGGGATTCGTAGGTCTGCCAGTGATCTCCCAATTTAAGTTGCAAAATTGCAGGGTATTTTACATGGAATGGCTTACCAGCTGCAATCAACTTGGCTACAAGTGGGTGTAACTCTTGGTGTTTCAGTTGGACTGACTGGGACAAGTCTTGAGTTATTCTAACTCATTTTCCCTCCCATAATACTTCTTGTAAAGCTTTTACTTGAGAAAGGATATGCTGTTTGTCCAGAAAATTAAGTAATTTAAAGATTATAGGCCTGGGTGTAGAGCCGGGGGGTGGAGTTGGGCGGAGTGCCTGATGATCTCTCTCTACAATGTAGGAAGGGCCATTTGGAGAAGGGCCTGCTATTTTTTTGCAGAATCTCAGAATAAAGAGAATGGACAACATGCTATCTTCCTGTTCAGGAATACCAATTATTAAAAGATTATTCCTGCTACTCCTCCCCTCCAGGTCTCTTAGCTTATCCTCCAACTTTTTAATTCTCCGGTTGGTAAGTGCATGTTCCAGGGCTGACTTATCTTGTTTTTTCTCCACCGACATAAGGGGAGCTTCTGAGTCTGCAACACAGGTCATGAAGGAGTCTGTTGCTACTTTAATTTGATGCAACTCATTGGTAATGTTTTCAATAGATTCCTGCAATGGTCTCATTATCTCTAAGAAACATTCTTCCGTCAGTGGTGTGGATCCAGTGGTTGCCTTCGGTGTTTGTGATTTAGGCTGTTTGGGGGCCTTGTCCTTTTCGGGAGATGGTGGTGGCGAGTGTCGCGGTGGTGCTTTACGCATGAAGACTTCCATTATTAGAGGTTATAGCAAAGCAGAAAGAGTTTATATGTTAATCCAGTCAGGAATCACTCACCGTTGCCTCTGAGTAGTTGGTGGTTAAACAGTAGTTTTTTGCGAGCAGCGAGTGGACCAAATGGAGTCTGCTGGCTGTCTTCTAGGCTGCCATCACATGACCGAAAAAATAGATTTCTTTGACTGGGTGACCAAAGTAGTAGATCAGAGAGGGGCTGTGGACACGGCCTACATAGATTTTATCAAGGCCAAGGCAGCATGGGTTCAGAGCGGGAAGGTCATGTCAGATGAGTCTAATAGATTTCTTTGACTGGGTGACCAAAGTAGTAGACCAGGAAGGGGCTGTGGACATGGCCTACCTAGACTTTAGCAAAGCATTTGACACAGTCCCACACAAAAGTTTAATAGTCAAATTAACCAGCCTGGGAGTGGGTCCCAGGGTGGTAGCCTGGGTAAAACATTGGCTGGACAGTATCCACCGACTGTGCACTATATAAAGGTAGCCAGTTGCTATTGGCTAGGTATTCTTTGAGGTGATTAATGCCTCCTTTTTTGAGCTTTCGGTGCCATGTGGTTTTCAGAGGTGCTGGGAGCAGTTTTCCCGACCAACAGCAGATAACCTCGAGGAAAGGAGGGGGGGGGGGACATGATAGAAATGTTCAAGTACCTCAAGGGAATCAACAAAGTCCAAGAGGGTAGCATCTTTCAAATAAAGAGGTGTTCAAGAACAAGAGGGCACAATTTCAAGATAGAGGGGAGGCAGCTCAGAGGTAATTTAAGGAAATATTTTTTCACAGAGAGGGTTGTGGATGCATGGAATGGCCTTCTGGAGGAGGTTGTGGAGTCAAAATCAGTGGTGGAATTCAAGCATGCATGGGGCATTCATAAGGCAATTCTAGGGGGTGGGGATAGGAAGAAGTAGGCTGCTGGTAAACTAGGATCTGCAGCTTATCCAGTAGGTAGGGAAATGGGCAGACTGGGTGGGCCAAGCGGTCCTTATCTGCCATCAAATTCTATGTTTCTATGTTTCTATGGACAACAGGACACAGAAGGTAATTGTAAATGGAGTCCACTCTGAAGAAAGGGGGGTTACTAGTGGGGTACCGCAGGGTTCAGTATTGGGTCCAGTCCTTTTTAATGTCTTTGTCAGTGACATTGTAGAGGACTGGAAGGAAAAGTATGCCTTTTGCAGATGACACAAAAATCTGCAACAGGGTTGACACCAGGGCGTGGAAAGGATGAAAAGGATTTGTAAGGTTGGAGGAATGGTCAGAAGTATGGCAGCTAGGATTCAATACAAAGAAGTGCAAAATAATGCGCCTGGGAAACAAGAACCCAGGGAAGAATACACAATGGGTGGGAGGTAGTAACAACAACAAAAAAGGAAAGGGACCTGGGAGTAATCATATCAGATGACCTTAAGGTTAGCAAGCAATGTGAGAAGGCAGTAGGGAGGGCTGGGGGTATACTGGAATGTATAGGGAGAGGCATCATCAGCAGAAAACAGGATGTTGTTATCCTCTGTACAGACAGTTGGCTAGACCCCATCTGAGTGCTATGTCCAGTTCTGGAGACCCCATCTCTGCAAGGACATAGACATGATAGAGGCAGTCAGGGAGGCCACTAAAATGGTAGGTCTGAAGAGAAGCCGTATGAGGAGAGACTAAAGAAGCTTAATATGTATACCTCAAGGAAAGAAGAGAGAGGACATGATAGAAACTTTTAAGTACCTCAGTGGAATCAACAAAGTGCAGAGAGTAGCATCTTTCAGAAAAGAGGCGTGCAAGAACAAGGGGACACAATTTAAAGATAGAAGGAGGGGTTCAGGGGCATATGAGGAAGTATTATTTCACAGAGAGATGGTGGATGCATGGAACAGCCTTCCTGAGGAGGTTGAGGTCTAAAACTGTGGGAGAATTCAAGAATGCATGGGACAGACATAAGGCAATTCTTGTGGGGGGTAGGAAGAAATAGGCTGTTGGTTAACTAGGATCTGCGGCCTATCCTGTAGGTAGGCAAATGGGCAGACTAGATGGGCCTAGCGGTCCTTATCTGCCGTCGAAGTCTATGTTTCTATGTTTCTATGTTTCTAAGGCATTTGGTACAGTCCCATATAAAAGCTTAATAAACAAGTTAACCAGCCTGGGAGTGGGTCTCAGGGTGGTAGCCTGGGTAAAAAATTGGCTGGAAAAGAGGATGCAGAGAGTAACAGTAAATGGATTCCACGCCGAAGAAAGGGGGGGTTACTAGTGGGGTACCACAGGGTTCAGTATTGGGGCCAGTCCTCCTGAATGTTTTTATAAGTGACATTGCAGAGGGACTGGAAGGAAAAGTATACCTCTTTGTAGATGACACAAAGATTGGTTCCATGTGATAACAGTGATTGCAGAAAGGCAATCACTGTTAGGGCAAGTGCACAACACCAAAAATCAGTTTTGTCAATGTACATTCCTGTCGCACAGCAAGAGGGAGCCAGAGACTTGGATTTGTTTTTGTACAAGGGGCTATGCCCCCTGCTTCCCCTACTAAGAAATTATTAACTCAGGGGGTGCATGTTGGGGGGATGCAAAAGCTGGAAAAAAAAATTACTGGACCAGTGGCAAAAATGAGAGCGCTCCCAGAACTGAACCTGTCTCCCTCCCAACCCTAGCCTGCCACCAACCCATCACACCACATGGCCAGCTCGGCAGCCATCCACCGCACTACACCCCACAAAACCTCCTTCCCCTTCCGCCCGTTGCACGGTGTGGTCCCCCCCATGCGTGTGTGGATATATAGTGACATCCTGTCACTATATTTGCCAACCCCACATCCTGTCACCCTCCCAGCACAGTAGCCCCATGCACAGGTGCCATATTGAGTCACCCTTTTTGAAAGTATTCAATCGGGGTCACCCTCATCACTGGCTACCCAAAGATCTGTAACAAGGTTGATACACAAGGAGGGGTGGAAAGGATGAGAAGGAACTTGGCAAGGTTGGAGGACTGGTCAAAAGTATGGCAGCTTAGATTCAATGCAAAGAAGTGCAAAGTAATGCACCTCGGAAACAAAAACTCAGGGGAAGAGTATACAAAGGGATGTGGGGTAATAACAACAACAAAAATAGAAAGGGATCTAGGGGTAGTCATATCAGATGACCTAAAGGTAGGTAGGCAATGTGAGAAGGCAGTAAGGAGATCTGGGGGGATACTGGGATGCTTTGGGAGAGGCATCACCAGAAGAAAACAGGAAGTTGTCATCCCTCTGTACAGAAAGTAGGTGAGACCACATATGGAGGACTGTGTGCAGTTTTGGAGACTCCATCTCCACAAGGACATAAACAGGATGGAAACAGTCCAGAGAAGGCCCCTAAAATGGTGCAGGGTCTGCACCAGAAACCATACAAAGAGAGACTAAAGAAGTTTAATACTGTATGTATACACTCGAGGAAAGGAGGGAGAGGGGGGACATGATAGAAACTTTCAAGTACCTCAAGGGAAGCAACAAAGTGCAAGAGGGTAGCATCTTTCATAAAAAGAGTTGTGCAAGAACAAGGGGCACAGTTTGAAGATGGGGGTGGGAAAGCTCAGGGTCAATGTGAGGAAGTATTTTTTCACAGAGAGGGTGGTGGACACATGGAACAGCCTTCCTGAGGAGGTTGTGGGGTCAAAAACAGCTGGGGAAATCAAGAATGCATGAGACAGAAGAAAAAATTACTCACCTTAGTAATTATGTTTCTTCTAATGGAGTCTTGCTGTATTCTGACTATTGTAGTTAGCCTCAGCACTCAAACTGCCCTGGAGAGAGGAGGGTTAATTTTCTATGCAGAGCATAGAATGTTGAGCTCAAGCTCGGTTCAGACCTCTGTCTGCTGCACTTTGAAGCACAACCGTCAGATTCTTACGAGCTAATACTAACTAACTACTATGTGGAAATTGTAAAAGTTTTACTAGCCAAATGGCAACCAAATATTTTGGATCCCCAAAAGACTCAAGTCAAGAAATCCAAAATCAAAAACCAGGTAGTGAACAACTTAAGACGGTTAAATTAATAATATAACCCACTCCCCCTGTCTAAAAGGAGGGAGTGCCTAAATTCACCCTTGGGGTGCAACCCTGCACCTGACAGCCCACTTCCCAAAAACAGGTTTTGAGAGGGGAGGCAAGGAGGGAGGTCAGAATTCAGCAAGACTCCATTAGAAGAAACATAATTACTAAGGTGAGTATTTTTTTCTTCAAACCACATGAAGTCTTGCTGTATTCTGACTATTGCAGACTACCAAGCAGTACCTCCATGGAGGAGGGAATCAAACCAACCTTGGAATAGGCTCTGCAGTACTGCTGTACCAAACCGAGCATCACTTCTGGCCTGGATGTCCAGGAGTAATGTTTGGTAAATGTATGGACTGTTTTCCAGGTGGCTGTTTACATATCTCTGCAAAGGAATATCCTGGCAGCCAGGAAGCAGCTAACCTCTAGTCGAATGAGCCCTCAGACCTGAGTGAGGTGCTTACCTAGCTTCTCATAGCAGAATTGAATACAAGAGACAATCCACCTGGCAATAATTCCCCTAGTGGCAGGTTTGCCCTTCCCCACTTCCCCATAAGTGAGAAAAAACTGAAGGGAGTCAAACCTGTGATCCTTAGTATGCTCAATGTAGTAACTAACGGCTATTTTAACTTCTTTCTCCTGAAGAAGAATGATCAGTGAAGAACACAGGGAGAGACATAGATTGGTTCAGATGAAAATCTGAAGCCACTTTATGTAAAAACCTCCTGTTAGTTTCTAAGGACCACCTTATCTCTATGGAATGAGACAAAATCAGGTTCCACTGACAGAACTTGCAATTCACTGATATGCCTGGCAGAGATAATAGTTACCAGGAACACAGTTTTCTAAGTCAAGTACTTAAGCTCTGCCGAAGACAAAGGCTCAAAAGGGGGTTGCATAAGCTGAGCAATGCAAACATTAAGATCCCAAGCAGGGGTAGGATCCCTAAAGAGGGGATTGGTATGAAGCAATCTCTTGAAAAATTTACAGAATACAGGGTGAGATGATGGGGAGGAAGGCTTTCCCACTGACAGAAGAGCAGAAACAGCTGACAAATGTACTTCGAGAGTAGCTTGTCTGAGGCCTAGGCCATTAAGATGAACCATATAATCCAGAACTGTAGACAATTCAGCAGTGTCTGGGGATATATGCTTCTTGAAACACCAAATGCTGAATCTTTTCCATTTGGAGTTATAAGTTTTTCTGGTGGCAGGCTTTCTAGAGTCTTTGAGAATATCCAGCACCCCATGGGACAGATGCAAATCTGCATACTCTAACTCTTCAAGAGCCATGCCTTGAGATTAAGAGACTGAAAATTGGGGTACCAAATCCTCCCCTGAGAGGAGGTTAACAGGTTGTGATTTCTGGGAAGAGAGGGGAAGATGGACTGCTAGGGACAGCAACAGGGGGTACCAAGGCTGCCTGGCCCAGTCTGGAGCAATCAGAATCACTTTGCAGGGTTGTGACCTTATCTTGATCAGAACCTTGAACAGTACAGGAAAAGGAGGGAAGGCATATAGAAATGTCCCCTCCCAGTTCAAGATCAGAACATCCAGAGGGACTGAGCCCAAGACTGGGGGTCTGCAACAAAACAGAGGAAGTTGGTGATTGTCTGGGGCTGCAAAGAGATCTATCTCTGGAGTGCCCCACCTTGAAAAAATCACTTTCAACACCAGAGGGTCCAGGGACCATTCATGATGGCCCTGGGAGATCCTGCTCAATGCAGCTGCTAGCACATTGTCCTACCCTGGAAGGTGGATTGCTATCAGAGAGGTCTGCAGAGAATAAGCTAGGGACCAGAATTTCATGGCTTCTGTGCACAAGGCCATGGACTGAGTGCTTCCCTGCTTGTTGATGTACCACATGGTAGTGGTGTTGTCTGTCCTGACCTGAATCACCTTGTTCTGCACTGACTGAGAGAAACCTTGCAAGGCCAGAAAGATCGCCCTGAGTTCCAGGAGATTGATATGAAGAAGGGATTCCTGAGGGGACCACAGTCCCTGGGCTGAAAGAGCTCCCAGATGGGCTTCCCACCCAAATAGAGAAGTATCCATGGTTAAGTCCACAGAGTGAGACTGAGTGATGAATGAGACTCCTTTTCTGAGGTTGCTCTGATCCTGCCACCACTGGAGAGCCTGGATCAGAGTCTGAGTCACTGGAACTAGTTTGTTTAGAGAATCTTCCTTCTGAGTCCAAAAGGCCCTCAGGTGAAACTGAATGTCCCTCATCTGAAATCTGGCACCTTGGACCACTGCTGTAGAAGCTGCCATGTGGTCCAGAAGTTGAAGGAAGTGCCTTGCTGGCCAAGAGACCAGAAGGTGGAATGAAGAAGCCAGCTCTACAATAGCCCTTGCCCTTTCCTGGGGAAGAAAAGCTCTTGCTTTGACTGTATCCAACTCTGCACCTATGAAGGTGAGGAGCTGTACAGGCTCAAGAACTGACTTGGGAAGATTGAGAAGGATCCTAGGGAAGTGAGCACTTGCTGAGTCACTAGCAGGTCTGACTTGACTTGGTGTGGTGACTGACCCACAATGAGCCAGTCGTCCAGGTATGGAAATATGAAAACATTCTTCCTTCTTAAAAAAGCCACTACTACTGCTTGGCATTTTGTGAATAAATTTGGAGCCGATGTGAGGCCGAAAGGCATAGCTTTGAACTGATAATGGCTTGAAGAAAGTTTGAACCTGAGGTACTTTCTGTGTAAGCAACTTATGAGAATGGGAAAGTTGGCATCTTTTAAGTCCAGGGAGGCTAGCCAGTCCCCTGGCCTTAGAGAGGGAAGGATTATTCCCAGAGTCACCATTTTGAATTTTGGTTTTAAAAGATGTTTGTTCAGGTATTTTAAGTCTAGGATGGGGCACCATTCCCCTGTCTTTTTTGGGGTAAGGAAGTACCTGGAGTACAGACCTTTGCCCCTATGCAATGTAGGAACTCTCTCTACAGCCTTTAGAGCCAGTAGAGATGAAACCTCTGCCTCTAAGGCAATGGTTTCGGAGATGCTTGCAGGTAGAAAAGATCTGGCCCTGAGCTTTGGAAATTTCTTGAAGCTGAGAACCAGCCCCTGGCTTACCACCTCCAGGACCCACTTGTCTGAGGTAACAGACATCCAGTCCTGGACAAAGTAAGCCAGCCTGCCTCCTACAGGAATGGGGGAGTTGACCTGGGCTGACACATCAGGGTGTCTGCTTGGCAGGAGCCCTAGGTTGAGGGGTGGATGCAGCCCTGCTCATCCCCCTTCTGCCTCTCCCTCTGAAGAACCCCCTCTGAGGAAAAGGAGAAGAGGCCTGTGCTTGGTAGAAAGGCATATAAAAAGGCCTGCCCCTGCCCCTAGCTTGCTGCCTTTGAGGAATTGCCTGCCTTTCCTTGACCTGTGCACTCCTATAGGTGGTTCTATACTCATCCATCTTTTTCATGTAATTCTCTGTCTGCTCCCCAAACAGAGAATTACCCACCACAGGGAAATCCATGGCCTTTGCCAGGGTGTCCTGTGAGAGACTAGTACATCTGAGCGAAGCCATTCTCTGAAGAACCAGAGATGTAGCTATGACTCTAGATGACACATCACTGGAGTCCACAGCAGCTTGGAACTGTACTTTAGATGTCTCAGTCCCATCAGTAGCCATCCCCTCCAGCTCTGAGACTAGCTGGGGGGACGTCTGCTTAGCCAGTGCCAGTACAGTGTTCCACCTGGACTTCTGGTACATGGCTGCATAGGCCATATAATTAGCCTGCCTGAGTCCCAAGACAGATGCCATGTACTGTTTCTTTGCCATGGCATCCAGCTTCCTAGAGTCTTTATCTGGGGTGTGTGTAGCCAAGGGTATATTAGCCTTATCACAGGATGCAGCCTTCACAACCCCAACATGGCTGCATTGTTGATACAAGTACTCTGTACCTGAACCTGATAAGGTGTACCTTTTGTCCATCATTTTGTCATCAGGAGGTACAGAATTTGGGAGTTTTTTAAATCTTTTGTGTCTGTTTCCCAAAAGACTTATGAAGGGGAATAGGCAGTCTCATGAACTCTAGGATGTCCATCATCTCCACATAATCAGGTTCCTCTTGTTTCTCCACGGCTTCCTCTACAGGGAGCCAGAGGGTTTCTGCCACTTTCCTGTAAAACATGTAGTGGGAAGGGGACTCAGAAAGCCTAGGAGGGGAAACATCAGAAGGCCTGTCTGGGGAGATGTCCGGTTCAATATGCTCATCTAGATCTTCCCCACCATCGTCGTCATCATCATAATCTTCATCCCCCTCCAAGTCCGGTTCCTAAAAATCTTCAGAGGCATAACCTTGAACCGGAGGAACTGACCGAACTGAGCACCTGCCAGAAGGGGTCGGATCAGACGGAACCAGGCAAAGTAATCCTACAATCCTTATCGCTTTGGCAATCTCTTCGATGGTTGGAAAATGGGTCTCTGGATCCGAACCAGACGATTTTTCTTTCTTTGTCTTTTTGTAGGAACCGATCCCTCAGGATCAGCTCTCCTCTTGCCCAAAGAAGTATCGCCCTGGTCAGAGGGCATTCCCTCAGGTTCGGTTGGAATTGAACTGGGCTGGCCATCCAGGTCAGCGGACTTCACAGCCTCCTTATCCCTAAGCCTACCTAATCTTTTTCCCAGGGTAGACTTAGGGAAATATTTACAGATTTGGCAGTCTGAATCGAGGTGGTCAAACCCCAAACAATAAACACAGGTGATGTGGGGATCAGACTTAGCAAATACCTCCCCACACACACACTGCAGTGTTGAAACCCAGTGGGCCCAGTTTTTCTTTTGGGTTTCTCAGACATAGCCATCCTAACTACAGACTTACCCTTTTTATGGCAAACAACAAGGCAAGACACCCTTATCGGTTTCTGTGTCATGTGCATTAGAAAAAAACACAAGAAAATGCAGGTTTTTTAAAACCAATAAGGACCGGTAACCACACTTTAAGTTTAGAAACAAAGACAGAATACGTAATTCACTAAAAGGCCGTTTCAGACAAACCGGTCGAAAATCAATTTTTACAATTTCCACAAGTTTACTATGTGTTGTTCACTTCCTAGCACTTACTGTACCACAGACAGAGATCTGAATCGAAACTTGCGTAAAAATAATCGGTAAAACTGAAGACTTTAACCGACTTTCAAACGGCGAGCAAAGGAGAAATGTCTGGAGCGACCGTTCAATTAGGCGGAGTAAAGAATCTGACGGTTGTGCTTCTAAGTGCAGCAGACAGAGGTCTGAACCGAGCACATGCTCAACATTCTATGATCTGCATAGAAAATGAACCCTCTTCTCTCTGGGGCAGTTTGAGTGCTGGGGCTAACTGCAATAGTCAGAATACAGCAAGACTTCATGTGGTTTGAAATAAGGCAATTATAATGAGGGGTAAGAGGAAGTAGGCTGTTGGTTAACTAGGATCTGTAGCTTATCCAATAGATAGAGAAATGGGCAGACTGGGTGGGCCAAGTGGTCCTTATATGTTTCTATGATAGGTAAAAAAGGCATCATCGCTTCAAAAGAACAATCAGTTTTGTTTGGTTGACGGATATTCAAGGCTGTACTGTCCCTGGGGCTATGTGAGCAAGACGGCCCTATTTCTTGCAGAAAGCTCTGATCCTGAGCCCTGCTTGTCTGCTCCATGGGCCTAGGGCTGTGTGAGGAAGATGGCCCTATTTCTTGCAGGATGCTCTGTTCCTGAGCCCTACTGAGGCTGCTTCGTGTGCCTGTGGATAAAGAAAGGAGCAATGTACAGTACCTGCTACTCATCAGAATTTATTTAAACTTCAATAAAAAAGAAGAAATCACAACAAACGTTGAACACTATATATCAATATCTCTTAGTGTATTTGTACAATATTAGCATTTCTTACTTTATCCCTACTTCCACCAATGACATAGGATGGGAGGCAAAGTTTTTAAAGGTTTTAAAGTGAAAGTTAAAGATTAAAAGAAAAGCAAATGACAGTATTGCATTCAAGGCAATAACTGCAATTTAAACTGGGGATCTACAAACTGTGAAAAGGAAGGGAAACATGAGGATGGGAGAACAGACTAACAAACTACTCAGTTTATTGCAATAACACTAGACAAAGACATGAAATTGGGGAGGGGGATTAAATGATGAATGGGATTTAAAACCTTTCTTGAAATGGAAATGAACACACCATTGCTACTAGAGCCTACACTAACTTCCATTTTGTTTCTCTGTTTCTTTCTTTTCAGGAGCTTCCTGCACTGTCTCACTCTTAGTATGTGGATCCCCCTACAGGAATTTTGAGGTGGCACAAGCAAATTACCATGCGTGTGATCACTACTGCATTGAATTAAATTCCACCCCCCCCCCAAAATTTCATGTCTTTGTTTAGTGTAATTGCAATAACCTGAGTAGTTTGTAAGTCTATCCTCCCATCCCCGTGTTTAGCTTCCTTTTCACAATTTGTAGATCCCCAATTTAAATTGCAATAATTGCCTTGAATTCAATACTGGGAGATTGCGACTCTCATTTGCTTTTCTTTTAAACTTTAACTTTTACTTTAAAACCTTTAAAAACTTTGCTTCTCATCTTCTGTCATTGGTGGAAGTAGAGATAAAGTAATACATTTTATATAAATACACTAAGAGATAATGATATAGGGCCTGATATTCAGAGGAGTGGCGCAATGCTCAACTAAGTTGCACATGCGCAATCATAGAAATGCACCCTGGAGCCATATTCAACCACCGTGAATGTGCAGCGCAAACTCCAATGTGCAGATGAGCAACAGTAATGTATGCGGCTCAAGTACAAGGAGGCATTCCCATGAATATGCTGTGCAATGCCATATTCAGCCAAAAAGCATGGTGCAAGTTAGGAGCAACTCACAGAATGCACCAGATAGAACTGAGCATATAAAAGGAGGCTCAAACACACACACACAGCAGATGCGCAAGACAGAGACACTGACTGAGATGGATGCAGGGCCGTTCTTGATGGATGCAGTAATGAGGGGTGTGAGGGGGAAGGAGGAACACCCACATGGCTGAGGAAGAGCCTAGCAGCAGTATGCCCAACACAGATGGTACCATGCCCACTTCACCATTGAGGAATATGGGGATGTGGAGATCGTAGGCTAGTACTGGCTGAACAGGGCAATTCTGAGGCAGCTCTGTGAGCGGTGCCATGGTGAGTTGTAGGCACCCACTAGAAGGAGCCATGCCATGACAGTGGAGACCAAGGTGACAGCAGAAATTTGCCTGCTTGTCACGGGCACCTTCCAGAAACCAATGGGGGCAACCACTGGGATAACCCAGTTGGCCACATATCGCCTCTTCACACAGGTCCTCAACGCCCTGCTGCCACACGCTTTGGAGCTCATATGATTCCCAAGCACACAGGCAGAGCATTCAGCAAACATGTAGGACTTCCACAGGGTGGCGTGCATGCCAGACATGATCGGGGCCATAGACTGCAACCACCTGGCCATATACACACCACGTGGCCCAAAGGGGGCCACCCACATGAATAGGAAGAGGTACCCATTGGTCAACTGCCAGGTGGTGTGCAATGCCACGGGGTGTATCACCAATGTCTTTACCACCCACCCTGGGAGTACACATCTCACATTCATCTGGCACAGTCCTTCCTGTGCCAGAGGTTTGAGCTTGGAGAGATCCCCACAGGTCACCTGTTAGGTGACTACAGCATGGGATGGGGTACATGGGCAGCTGTGCAGGGGGCATAGGCCCAAGCCACACACAGTGGGATCAGAGAGGGTGGCTGTAGGTGGCAGGTGTAAGGGAAGGGGAACAAGCAATACAATGTGCTAATCTGCATGTCTTATCCACACAGGTGACAGCGCCTACCCCCATCTGGCACCCATCCAATGCTGCAGAGGAGAGGTACAATAAGGCACACATAACTACCTGCAATACCATCGAGCGAGTCTTTGGTATGCTCAAGATGCGGTTCTGTTGCCTAGGCAGGTCTGGTGGTGCCCTACAGTACAGTCCTGCGAAAACCTGTGGCCTATTCCTGGCCTGCTTCATACTGCACAACATGGCCATTGACCATGGGATGACTGTCCAGGTTGACGAGGGCAACAGCAGCGATGAGGATGGGGATGATGGGCCGGATGGGGAAGTGCAGCCACTGATGCAGAGTAGGGACCCCAAGATGGCCGTAGATGCAAGGAGGCACTGGGCCACAATTGTACACGAGCACTTCAGGAACTGCTAGTGAGCACCACACACACCAGCTGTGCATGCGTGGACTGCCGCACACAAACACACATACACACACACACACACACACACATGTGCATGGTGCATGGCCACACAGGGATGTATGCAGTGATACCATCACACACACAGCATACACAGGTACTGCACAAACACACAGCCACATGCCCACAACACAATGCACAGACATGGGCATATGCACACATACACACACGTGCAGCTGAGGCTGGCACAGTGCTGCCTTCATCATGCACATGCCACAAGGCCCAGCAACACAGCATGCACACATGGAGGACGTGCCACTCACCATACTTACTATACTTACTGCCATACGCACATGATTGTGCCCAGCCATGTGCTCACCAGCCAACAGCAGCGGGCAGCAGGATGGGACAGCACAGCCAGCAGGCCTATTATGTGGTGCCATGGCCACCACACCCACATGAGCAGCCACGCCCAGGCTGTGGGGCAGCTACAAGCTGCTCAACAGCACTGGAGGTGTAGCCAGCACACTCATGGGAGGCAGAGGCCTGGGAATGTGACAGGGTCCTCGTGGGTGCATAAAGCTTGGCAAAAAAAGAACTGCTGGGTGTGTCAGGGATGGCCATGTCAGAGCCCAGCACCAGTCATGCTGGGGTCACTAAACGCCAGGGCCGTGGTGTCGATGTGGCACTACGGGGAGTTGGATGCACTCTGCCACTCCCAGTGGATGCCAGCAATGCAAATCCGGTGGCAGTGGTACTGGCAATGCACTCCAGTGATGTGGTCATTGCCTCCCACAGCTGCCAGAGCTCACCAACCAGCTGGGCTTGTCCAGTGTCCCCACGCTCAGACAAATGACACAACTTTACCTGCAGTCCAAGTATCTCAGCACCGAGCATCGCCTGGTTGTCCATGGATGACTGCAGCAGCCTGGTCTGCTCATCCAGCCTGTCAGCACCTTGCACATCCTGGGGCTGATGCCGACCTGTTGTGGGTGTGGCGGCATGCTGTTCAACATCCCTCGGCTGGGGGTGCTGCACAGGGGACTGTGCAGGGGGTGGTGATTGTGCAGATGTCCCGTTGGCAGCCCCTGTGGTGTGCTGCCACTGCCCAACTGCCTGTTGGGCCATCCTCATTGCACCGGTGTCTTTGGCTGTGACCTCCCCACAGTCGTGGACAGCAGCAATACCACATGTCACTGTGCAGCCAAGGTCAGGGTGTGGCTGCGCCAGTGCTGAAACACCACTGGTGGCAACCACCGCCTGTGTACAGCACTGTACCCTGGGTGGCATTTCCAGGCCTGTGATGTCCAGGATCAGTGTAATGTTATCATCTGTGTCAAGTGCTCCACCCTCCTGTGTCCCCAGTACTAGCACAGGTAGGGCCTTGGTGAGCAGGAGGTCCAACAGTGTTTCGTTGTTGCCCAGGCACGGGAAGTCCAGGAGCTGCACACTGCCCCAGCGCTGATGGTCCTTAGCCTGGATGCCTGTGGACATGGATGGCTCCTCCTCTTTGGGTCCAATGTCGTCTGTGGTGTCTTGCAACTCACCCCTGAGGTGTGATGGTATTGGAAGACAGGAGGGCATTATCAGTGGTGAAGATGGCAATATGCATGCAGAGCCATGGCCAGTGTGATGGGGGCATGTGAGCCACCACCATGCTAGCATGCAACAGTGTACACCCATGCAGCAGTGAAAAAGCAGAGTGGACATGCTACCGATGATGTCCATGCCAGCCCAGCCATGGTGGGTGGCTGTAGCACATGGTGTCACAGCAACACACGGCTGGCAAGCAAGCGTCTCCCCCTGGACATCAATACCAGTGTTGTGTCATGCCCGCTGCCTGTGCCCCAGTGGACCGTGCCATCCCACTGGTGTGCTGGGCAAGCTGCACTGTGGGGCTGGCCAGCAGTGCTGCACACCCTGGAGCAGGCATCTCAGTCACAGTACAGTGCCCATGCTGCCATACCACTGCACACAGGTGGATGATGCAATGCATGGTGGCTCCATGTGCACCATGCACTGCTGTATGCCACACACAAAAGGGGCATGCAACACTGCAGCCATCATGCCTGCAGGGTGCCAGGCAACACACTCCCACACCCACATGAGACACCCACTGACTCACAGTGTTGTGAGAGGCTGCCACCCATCTGGAATCCTCCACCTGGGATACCCTCAATGGTGACATGGCCGATGGTCACTGCCACCATCTCCTCACTTGCCGTCACTACAGGGGTGGTGTCGGGTCCCCTGCCCGTCCTGCTGCAGGATGCCCTGATGGTGGCCACCTTCTTCTTGATACATCAATGGTCCATCATCATCTTTTTCTTGCACTCTTGTGCACTCCTATTATGCCTCCTATGGCATTAACGTAGGTTGCCACCTCCTGCTACCCGGTGGCACTATCCTGCGGGGTGCCCATGGCACCACTCAGCAGTTGCTTCCTGTCATGGTAGGCCTCGAACAGGGCCTGCTGCTCATCCTTTGTGAAGTTGCATGTGCGCTTTCATGCAGGCCCCTGCTCCTCAGATCCCTCCATCTCAGACATGTTGTTACCTATGGATAGTCAGACAATGGCCCGTCAGCAGCTTAGCAGCCCAGCCTGAAAAAGTACAGCACTAGCAATATGGCCAGCTCATTCACAATGTATGTTGCTCCTTACCTCACTGGCTGCAATATCTGGTGCTGTATTGTGGCGCTTTTTATGGAGCAATGCATGCAAATGAGCTCTAGCATAATTGTAATGCGATGCTAATGAGCTTGACTGCTCCTTGCATTGCCTCATGAGGCTGTTTGCATACTCCAGATGAACATTGCAAAATTGCGCCTTGCGCAATCTGAATGCGACAGAGCAACTGACTGGCGCATTCCCAGCATATGCACTGTGCACTGCTGCGTGATGCACATGTGTGCCACTGGAGGGACCTCATCCTGTGGCCTATCGCGCAGCTGTGTGTGATGTGTGATGTTCCACTGTTGCACATGTGACAAAGTGCACATGCCATGCATTCTGGTACAATGCACTGCCTGGCAGCATTGTGCAACCATGCCAGATGCGCTATGCCACTGACAGTGCATTGCTGGATACTTCATGACTGGTGTGCATGTGACATTGCGCGGGGCCATGCATGGTGCATACATGGGTCATGGTGTAGCCCCATACTCCCTCCTTGCCATGCTGCAGTACGCATGTGCGGTAATATGTGATAGGCCTCCACTGTGCATGTCTATCGCTCATCCCCATGCTGTGCAGCCGTGGTCTGTTGCCCCCTATTGTGTATCATACCTGTGCAGTTTCATGTGCATGCATTGTAGGCTGCAGTGGTCATGCTATCGCCATGTCTGATACCAGTGCAGTATGTTGGGGTTCTGGTCCCATTTGCAATGTGCTTTCAACCGAGTGAGGTTGAGATCTGCAACCTGGTGGCCCTGGTGGAGTCTGTGGCTGACCAACTGTTTGGGGCAGATGATCTTCAGGTGCCACTGTCCCAGGTGTTGAACAGGGTGGTGGTGGGGCTAGAGCGCCGTATGGGTGTGCCACACATGGGGGAGCAGTGCTGCCACTGATATGGGGACCTGAGACAATGTGATCCAGTGCACCAATGCCAACTGCTGGAAAGAGAGCAATAGGGGTTGTGCCACAGACAGGTAGGTGTCCACTTGCACTGCGCATGCTCGCATTGTCCATTTACTGTGCTGACAGGTGAGTTATATGTGTGGCTGCCTGGGGGGGCCCCAGTGCTGGTGGGTGCTGCATGTCCTGCAGTGCTGCAACGTGCACCTCTGCACTGCGTGGTGCTGTTGGCCAGGCACCAGCACCAACAGACATGTACCTGCCTGTTCTGTGCCAGCGGTATGCATGGTGTTGGTGGTGGTGGGGCTGTGCATAGCGTGCCACTCATGTCCGTGTCTGTATCTCTGTTCCATCCACAGGACAGGAGGACCAAAGGAGAGCCAGGTAGCCACAGGCCAGGACAGGTAGTGGCGTGGTGGTTGTGCCACAGCTGCACCAGCGTGTGGATGGGCAGGTGAGTGTGTGCAGCATGTTGTATGGTGTGTGTGTGGGACTGTGTTGGGTGTTATGGTCCAGCCTTGGGCACTGCTGCCATGCATGTCCACTGCTTGGGTAGGTGCCTGCCTCAACCGCTAGTGCCGTATTACACAGTGTGTGGTGGCACCATGCACGAGGCCTCTGGGTGGTAGCAACCTGGTGCTGACCCTGGTAGGGTGGGTCTGTGCACATGGCCCTCATGGTGTGTGACTGCTGCTGGCTGTTTGCAGCCCACCCGGGGGGGGGACTTGCACCAGCACTGTGGGGTACACTGCAGAGGTGTGGGTGCATGTCACCCCTGGGTGGCCTGGCAGTCTGGCTGTGGGGTGCAACAGGGTCTGCTGTTTCTATCCACCATGCACATGCCATTGTGGGTTCCATCCACCGGTGGCTGCATCAGCTGTCCAGTGTGCACACATGTGTGGGCATGGCCTACTTCTTGCGCATCACTTATTGCCTGTTCTGTCCTTTCTCCTAGGTCAAGCTGGGCCACGGGCCCGAAGACAGAGCTGGGGTGACTCATGGGGGTCCTGCTGATTCTCCACCAGCTGATGCTGAGGAGCATTGACTGCACAACTATGCTGCTCAGAGTGGGATGGCACCAGCTAGAGGTGACTGAGACTTTGGTTCAGGAGGTGTGCAGACTGTGAGCCATGCTGTGTCGGCAGCGGCATTGATTCTGCCCCCTGTCCCTGCTGTTACATGGACATACCTTGCCCTCCTCTACTTTGATTGTTCCACCTTCCCCACCTCTGTACTTCCTCCCAGTCCCATTCCCTTATTGTCCTGCTTTACCATTCCCTGTAGTGACCCCTTTCTTTTTTTTTTTAAAACTTCTTTATTAAAGTTTATGATTTCGACAAAAAAGACATATATACATATATCCCAGGCTGATCCCGGGCCCACATCCCAAAACTGGATATGGCTACTATATACATCCCCTAAATTCTTTACATACACAGTTGTAATGTATTGTACCCACTAATTTAAGTCCAATTTTATTAATATAACACTTGATTCTATTCCTTCAAAGTTAGCAATAAATCTGATCTACTTCCGAGTCAGACATCCCTCTTTATTATTCTCCTTAACTTTGAAGTAACTATAAGTCCTCAGGACTGGGCTTTAAAAACTGTGTCCCTAGAAGAGAGAGAGAGAGAGAGAGAACCCATCCTAACCTTTTAGATATAAGAGACATTCTAAATCCAACTAAAAACTATCTAAAGACAGTATTATGCCTCACTGGATAGAAAACCTACAAAAAACAAGATCGCACACCTCAATAAAATCATAATCCCTTTTCACATTCTCTTAAGAAATAATTGCTAGCTACTCCCAATCAGACAGACAGATCTGGGTTTGAGCAGTCTTCAGTTGTATTGAGTACACTGCCTCTAATGCCCTCCATCTTTTATCATATATTTTCTTTTTCTCATCTATTATCATTTGTCTTTTAAGTCTATCTAAGACCTGTAATAGGTCTCTAACCCATTGATCATAATTATAAGCACAATCATTTTTCCAGTGTCTTAGGACAAATACCTTAAGCAGAGCGGACATCAGTGACACATGATGCTTAGCTGAGTCACTCACAACCATTTTCATATCTCCCAAAACACAGATCTCTGGTTTAATATACTCCAAATAGTTTAATAACGGGTCCATGTTTATAATGAATGTATTTTGGGACAGCTCCACATCACATGTAACAAGTCTCCTTACTTCATCCACATCTAAAACACAGATCTGTCTGTCTGAGTTTTCTAGAACATAGCTAAACAGGGGTGTACTAAATATTTGAAAAAGTAAAGAATTGCATTGTCTTATATTTCAGCCAAATCTCTTTCCAGTCAGGCCTCAGGGGGGTTAAACTTTTTTCCCAATACAATATTTAAGCCTTGGATTCTAAGCTCACAAAACCTAACAGCACCATGTAAACTTTTGAAAGGGGGTGTTGTGAGTAATCAGTCTCATTCAAATGATCCCAAGTAAATGGACTCTGACCCATTTCCTTATTATCTCATATAAATTTCTGTACCAGATTTGTAATCTGAATCTTTCTGAAAAAGTCCCATTCTTTAGTCTGCACAGGTAAGATCACCCTATCTTCTAGTACAAAATCTGTCAATTTCAGGTCAGCTAATTGTGATGTCCGTTGTTGATTCATTATTAGTCCCCCCAGCTGAAAGTTAGGATTTCCTAATATAGGTTGATCCCTAGCTCTCCTTTTTGCCCTCTTCTGTGTCGGGTTTAACAAATTCCACCACGCCGTCACTGATTTAAAAATTGGTGACTGCTTTCCCCTATCAGGTATAGCCTCTGGATCCGAAAACAGCAACGCTGCTGGGGACAGTTTCAGGTCCTTTAAAATATGCTGCTCAATTTGGAGCCAAGTTGGGGTATATCCCCCTTCTATCCGATTTCTACACCATTGTCCCATTAAACCAAGCTGTCCCGCTACATAATACAAAAAAAGGTCCAGAAGTTTGATACCTCCCATAAGCTGAGGAAGGCGTAGGGCAACATGTTTTCTCCTTGGGGGCTTAGAATTCCACAAGAATGCTGAAATTACCCTTTGGATATTAATAAACCTTCGTTTAGGAATACTGTAAGGTAATAAGTAAATTGGATATAACAATCTAGGTAGGAGATTCATTTTTATCAATCCCAAGCTGTCAGTGAAGTTCAGGGGGAGTTTGCTCCACCTTAAAATATCACTTTTAATTGTGGCCAAGAGATTGTCCACATTTTCTTCCACCCCATTTTCTGTTTTGGCCATAATCCAGATGCCCAAATATTTAATTTTTGGGGGGGCCCAGTTAATTTGCAGGTGTTCAAAATCTGCTCTGTAAGTATACGTGATAAGTGGAAGAACCTGTGTTTTACTTAGATTTAATTTGTACTTGGAAACCTCTGAGAATTTCCTGATAATTTCCAGGGCTTTTTGAAAGCTATTGGCCAGATTATATAAATGCAACAAAATATCATCAGCAAAAACTGAGAATTTAAGCTCCATCCCCTGAACCTTAATTCCCTGAACCATGGGCTCCATATGAATTGCCCTTAATAGAGGTTCCAAGTAAATGTTGAACAAGATTGATGACAGGGGGCAACCCTGTCTAACCCCATTCATCAGCAGGAACTCCTTACAGAGGTAGCCATTACATAGGACCCTAACAGTAGGGGCATTATAAAGGTTATTAAGGCATCTGAGAAAGCCCTTTGGAAAACCCATTTTTTCCATTGTAAGAAATAGAAATTTATGGGAAACCTGATCAAATGCCTTCTCAGCGTCAAGTGCAATCAGTGCCATAGCAGACTTGGAATTGGAAGCCTGATGGATGATATGGTGCAATTTCCTTAATGCATCATGTGCCCCCCCAACCTGGCATAAACCCGACATGGTCCTGACTAATTAATAGAGGAGCAACTTTTAGAACCCTGTTAGCCAGAATCCTTGTGAGGACTTTAATATCCTGGTTTATTAAAGCTATGGGTCTGTAATTGCCAGGTAAATCCCTAGGTTTATCTGGCTTTGGAATTAGTGTAATATAAGCCTGGTATAGAGGAGGATGGGAAATCCCATCTTTCATAATATTCAAGAATAAATCTTTCAAAAGAGGGAGTATTGTCAATAAATGGACTTTATAAAATTTAGCCGATCGGCCATTGGGCCCTGGTGTCTTACCGTTTGGCAATTCTTTAATTGCAGCCATAATTTCTAGGTCACAGATTGGGGCTGCCAGAGCCTGGACATGCTCTATGTCCAATTTCGGCAAAGGAATTTTGTCAAGAAACCCTCTGATCTCTTCCTCTGAGCTAGTACCCGCCTCTTGATAGATCCCAGCATAGTAATCTGCAAAGGCATCAGCCATTCCCTGAGGATCAGTGATAATGCCCCTTCCAAACTTCACTGCCATAATCGTTAGATCCGCCGCCTACTCCCTAATTCTAGTGGCTAACAAGTGGCCCAGCACATCCCCTGTATCAAGTATCTAGCCTTTAATCTTTCAAGCCAGCGGTCTATCCTGAGATACATCATACTTCTCAGTTCCTCTCTTAAATCTCTTAGCTCATTATCCAACTCATTGGAGGAACCCTTCAAAGTTAGTAGTGATTTAATGTCCCCAGTTAAAAATTCTTCCCTTGCTCTATTCATCTTATTCCTCCTAGCAGTATATTCCTGAGCTATTCCTGCATATAATACCCTGCAAGTAGACCAAGCAAGTTTCTTAACCGCAAATGTCAGAATTTTGGTTTGAATAATTTCCATTAGTATTTCCTCTAATTTAGACACCATATTGTCAACTGCTAGTATCCCTTCATCCAACCGCCATCGGTATGGTTTAGGGGGAATGTTATCCATTTCCCATAGCATCTAAATCGGGGAGTGGTCAGATAGTACCCTGTTAAAAGTATTCAGTTCTTTGATACCCCTTAATGCTTCCCTATTGACCAAGAAGAAATCAATCTTAGAATGTGACTTGTGCACACCAGAGTACAAGGTAATCTTGGTATCCCCTTTCTTATACATCCTATATGGGTCTACTAGTGCTGCAACTTTCAGGAATCTATTTAGAGCTATCTGTGGTGCACTAGGTAGTCTATTAGAAGGAGGGTACCTATCCACCCCATTATCCAGACAGAGGTTCCAATCACCTGCCAGAATAAGTGGGTGAGATGGGAGTGTAGCAGTATCAACTTCCAATGAAGCAAAGAATTCTGATTTAGAAGGGGTAGGGCCATAAACTGAGGCACATGAAGGATAGAACCCAACACATATATCCCCCTACCATCCTCTCATGACTTGATTTGAGTAATTACATATGGGCAAGCTTTCCTTATTAGTATCGCCACACTCCCCAATGCTTTTGCATTCCCTGCTCCTATTACTTGCCCACCCACCCACCCTGTCTTGAGTAGATATAATTCTTCTTTCAGTAATGGGTTTCTTGGAGTGCAGCAAAGTGAACCCCAACTGATTTATATATTGCAATATTACCAGTCTTTTCTTCCTCCCCCTGAGTCCTTTTACATTCCATGAAAGAAGTTTAATCAATACCATATTCTATACTACTACCCCTGTTGTTTACCCTCATGAGTTCTATTCATATTATTTTATATTCCATGGATTCTCTCTCTCCCCTTTCCCCCAGTAAATCCCCCCCGTAACCCCAAATCCTCCGATCATCCTCCTTAGTCATCACGAGACGTGTATGAGTCAGCCCCAAAGTGTCTCCAATCCCCTGAGCCCCAGCATATAGAAAAAACAGAAGACCCCCACGATAACCCATAATCCCCTCATTTACTTCTTAAATTACCTATTGCCCCTTTTATTTTAAATTAAAGAAGTGCCAGGATCTTAGCAAATACCTCCTTCTCAATTTGAAGATAGAAGGGGGGCGGCTCAGAGGTAATTTAAGAAAGTATTTTTTCACAGAGAGGGTTGTGGATGTACGGAACGGCCTTCCAGATGAGGTTGTGGAGTCAAAAACAGTGGTGGAATTTAAGCATGCATGGGACAGTCATAAGGCAATTCTAGGGGTTGGGGGTAGGAAGAAGTAGGCTGCTGGTTAACTAGGATCTGCAACTTATCCATCATGTAGGGAAATGGGCAGACTGGGTGGGCCAAGCGGTCCTTATCTGCCGTCAAATTATATGTTTCTATGTTTCTCCCCATACATGGTCACCACCACGAAAATACCAACTAATATCAAAAATAGAGCATTCCATGCCCTGTCCATTCCCCTATATATCTATTCCAGCTGTAGCAGATTAAGGAGGAGAGTAAAAAAAAAGATACTCAAGAGGAGAGCATAAAGAAAAATTTCCCAATAAGCCCCTGTAACTTGTACTTAATCTTTTTTTAGAGGAACACAGAACCCCCTGCAAAAGAATAACCCATTTTCCATTGCAGATTTGTTCAGTAGCATATGTTGATCAATACCTCCCTTTCTCATATCCATTTCTCCCATTCAAATCATAAGCTCCTTTAACCTGCGCTACGATTTTTAAACTACAGGTTATTCGGTATCCTATCCTCTTCTTAATATTGAACTTTAGGTTTCTAATATGAGCAAAAAAAAAAACACTTGACAGCAAGCAGAAAGAAAATGACCCAATAGTCCAGGACTGTAAGCGTTCTCAGGCCAATTAGACCCTGGAAAAAGGAAAAAACAAAATCAGCGAGAGGCCCTCATTTAACAGTCCCATACAACATTAATCTAGAGCAGTCACAGCCAAGAAGGGCAGATCTCCTCTCCAAAACACAGAGTAAAAACTAGGTTGAAAATAATTGAGCACTACCAGCTATCACAGTGCTTCCCGATCCTAGCTGCTCGCAATTGCCGCTTTACAGCATACACTCCTGCAGGCCCCTCAATCCTTCAAGTCGCCGACTTAAACAAAGCTGGTCACTCCACCCGGAGGCTTTCCATGGCATCACACACCATAGCATATCTTCTGTCTCCCTTTGGTAACCTCATGAACAGCGTAGCTGGGTACTGCATTCTGAATTTCACCCCCGCCAAGTACAACTTCTTCTTAATCTCTGTGTAGTCCTTCTGTTTTTCTCTCACAGAGGGTATTAAATCTTGGAAAAGCCAAATAAAGGCCCCATTCCACTGTAAATTTCTATTTGTTTTGGCTTTATTCAATACATGAGTCTTCTCTTTGTAATTCAAGAAACACATGATAAGGACTCGGGGTCGAGCCACAGGTGGGGGGTTTCTCTCAAAGAGCGGTGCGCCCTGTCAATATTATAAGATTCGCCAAACGGCATTGGGCCAAACAATTTCAGGAGGAGATCCAGCATGAAAGCAACACAGTCTGAGCCTTCTGATTTCTCAGGGAGGCCCACCATGATTAGGTTATTCCTCCGACTACGTGATTCTTGATCTTCCAGGCAATCCTCTAATTTTTTGACTTGCCTTTTGAGAATGATCACCTCCTGATCCATGGCCCCTGTCTTTCTTTCCTGTAAAGCAACTCTGGCCTCCACATTCCCCACCCTTTGTGTTAAAGCATGTAGAGTTGGCTTTAATGTAGAGAAATCAGCCACAAGCCCTTGCAGAAGCTGTTTAATTTTGATAATATCATCTGAGGCTGAGTGCCCCTCTCTTTCTTCTACCCGCGGATCTTCGTTCTCCTCTGGAACCGGGGAGTGGGATTTTGAACACTTAACAGCCAGCGATCTTCCAGCCAAAGGCTCAGGGCTTCCACCTTCCATCTCAGCCATACTATCAGCCAGGCCCACTTCTGCGTCTAGTGAATATACTCCTTATTTATATTAACTTGACTCACTCTCCGAAACTTAGAACCTTGCTAGGAATCGAAGCTCCCTGCTAAAGTCAAAGTTGTTGGGTCTTAAACCACTAAAATTATGTATTTTATTTGCCACAACCTGGGAGCAGCCTCAGAGACGTCTTTTCCCCGCTAGCTCATCACGTGATCTCCATATTGACCCCTTTCTAAATGTTATAGTGTGCCCTGTTGGCACACCAGTGTTTGTTATTGTTGCAGTAAACCTTTATTTTTCTACCACATCTGTGTCTGTGTCTCCTTTGCAGGCAGCCTGTTGCACTGTGCTGCAGTTGTAGGGTTGTGCCCTTGGGCATGTCCCCTCCTGTCCCAGTGCTGTGTCCTTTGGGTTGTCTGCTGTGTGCACTGGGTCCTGTTTGCCTTGTCTCTGTGTCTCACATGCCCATGAGCGGTGGGTCTCCCAATGCCCTGTGCACAGTCCACCACCTTCTGTCCCATGTCTGCCTGTGCTGCCCTGCATCCACCTGTTGTGCTGCCCTTGCTAGTGCCAGTGTGCACTGCAGTGCTGTGCCCTATGTTCTTACCTGCTTGCATTCCATTTGTCCCTTGTTTCTCTGTGCATCAATGTCTCCTTTACTGGTGTCCACTGTGTGTACCTGGTGACATTGCACCATGGCTGTGACACTGTCCCATACAGTGCTGCCTGTTAGGGTTGTGGTGGTAGTGCACTGGCATGGGCCTGCCCACGGGTGTGCCTTCAGGGCGGGGGGGTTGGTGTGCTTCACAACATGGGTTGGTGTTGGCAGCCTGGCATCCTGTGTGGCCCTTGGCCCAGTGCCCCTGTTGTGCATTCTGGCCAGTGTGCCCTTGTGGTTTGGGTCTACCACTGCTGGCCTGGCACTCTGCTCTTGTGCAGCCCTGCCTGTGCTCCCCGTTGCCTGTTGTGCTTGCTCAGCCTGCTTGCTTCTGCGTACTTGCATACTCATGCGCAATCCTGGTTACTCCGGCGCATGTCTGGTTGCGTGGTGGTGCATCTTTGCTATATTCAGAGTGCTTTGAGCCAGCGCATGTCACTGGTGCGTCTTTTGAATATGGCATCCGTTTCCTATGGCACATCTGCTTTACGCTGTGCATTCCATTGCACACATACTAGGTACACTTTTGAATATCTGAGCCAAAATGTCCAACATTCATTGTGATTTCTTCATTTTTATTTAAGTTTAAGTTCTGATGATTAAGTAGCAGGTACACTGCTCATTGCTCATTGCTCATTCTGGTCTTTGCTTTTTGTAACTTAATAGGGTTTTGTAATTTAATTTTTTTCAAGTATAGTACTAACAATTTGTTATGTTTCAACCCTTGTGATTTCATGTGATTTAATTGGTATTATAAAATGGGGCAACAGTTTAGTGGCTTCCACCACTTATTCAGGCCCATATAACAGTGTCGATCTGTCTACTAAAACTATATTCCTTCATCTACATCCAGGGAGACACTGAGATCTCTGCAACCACATTGTCTGGCAGATTAAGTCAAGTCCTGAGAAAGGGGAGATAGCAAGCTTCTATGCGTGAGATCCTCCCCAGCTCAGTGGGCCGTAAATGATTTATTGGACAGACTGGGGCTTTGTGATGTTTGGAGAGTATTACATCCAGAAGCTAGAGAATATACCTTCACATCCCCGGTTCATGGTTCCTCATCTCGCATTGACTATTTGCTGCTCTCACAACAAATACTTCTTGGGGTAACATCCTCCAATATTCAGCCAGGTCCCCCTTCTGATCATTCAGTGGTACAGCTTAGGTTGTCCCTCCCTTTCATTCCTAAACATCAAACGCATTGGAAGTTGAATGATCAATTACTCAAGGAACCTAAAATAGTAGAATGCATTAAGGAGCACATCACACAATATTTTGAAATAAACTCGACACAGGATGTTAAACCTGATATGATGTGGTGTGCCTTTAAAGCCTATCTACGGAGTATCCGAATTGGGTTAGCATCTAACAGAAAAAAGAAACAGGAGCTAAAACAGAAGTCTCTGTTATCACAGATTAGAGTATTAGAAGCAGAAATACAACCACAATCTTTAGATGAGCACAAACAGAAACTAGCAAAACTGAAGGATGTATACATGGGTATTCTCAATGAGAAGGTGGGGTTTGCAATTTTATGTGCAAAAGCCTCACATGTAGACCATGGAGATAAAGCTGGGAAGTTATTGTCACAGTGAATTAAACAACAGGAATCAGACCATTTTATTCCCCCAATTCGTTCGAGGTCAGATGGATCCTTAAAATCCGCTCCGAAGGACATAATTGAGGAATTCACTAGGTAATACAAACAATTATATACTGCTATGGAAAATCTTCCCTCTAATTCATCTCTTCATCATTATTTACAAGAAGCACAACTGCCTGTGCTTTCCGAAATTCAGAAATCAAAGATAGTGGTACCAATTTCATCATCAGAAATAGAGACAGTAATTCAGGGTTTACCATTGGATAAAACTCTGGGCCTCGATGGGTTCTCACCTAATTTTTATAAACAGTTTAAGGAACTGATTATCCCACATCTACTTTCTTTATATCAGTTTATACTATCTGGTGCGCAAGCTGATTCTACACTATTTGAGGCCCTTATAGTTCTTTTACCAAAACCTGGTAAAAACCTGGAATTAGTAGAAAACTATAGACCCATTTCATTATTAAATCAGGATACTAAGATACTAACTAAGATCCTAGCAGAGAGGCTTAGTCTAATACTCCCAAATCTAATAGGCTTACAGCAGGTAGGATTTATGAGGGGTAGATCTTCCATAGATCATTTGCGTACCCTATCTCATGTTCTTTCTGTGTCGAGGGATGCCTCATTTCCTGCAGCATTGGTATCACTGGACACAGAAAAGGCCTTTGATAAGGTTAATTGGAACTTCTTGATTCAGACTCTGGGTGCCTTTGGCTTTCCACAACAATTTTTAGAGTGGATCAAAGTGCTCTATCAATACCCTACTGCTAGAATTTCGGATAACGGGGCTATCTCGGAGTCGTTCTCTTTATACTCAGGTACTCTGCAGGGCTGTCCTCTTTCCCCCTTACTCTTTAATCTTTATTTAGAACTATTAATTTACTAATTGTCTTTAAATCCACTGATACTAGGTATCACAATCCTAGATACTGATATCAAAGTCTCGCCTTATGCCGATGATTTACTTTTGCAACTCTCACATCCAGAGTCCTCTATTCCTGTCATGTTAATCCTCATAGAGAAATACAGTAGGCTCTCTAATTACAAACTCAGTATTGGTAAGTCCATTGTATTTCCTTTGAACCATAGAGTTTTTAGGCATAACATTACGTCTTTGGGCCTGTCATGGACAAAAGAATCCTTACGTTACTTAGACATTGAAATAACCAGGACTAGTCAGCTTTCTGTAAAAAAGAACCTGGACGTATTGTCAGCATTATTTTTGCAGGATCTGGAACGATGGATGGTACTCCCTATCTCCTTGTGGGGAAGAATAAATTTAATTAAAATGAATGTACTCCCAAGATTGCTTTACCCTCTTCATTTATTAAATATTTACTTACCTGGAGTGTGGTTTAAAAAAGTGCAAACCCTAATAATGAAATTTATCTGGGCCAAAAAGCAACCAAGATTAGCATATCATAAACCTGCGGCTTCTAAACTCAAAGGAGGATTAAGATTACCACATTTAAATCTGTATTATTGGGCCAGTCAAGTATCCAAATACCTTCAATGGTTAGTTCCTAAGGCACCAACTGCTCTTTCACCATGGTTGAAAATCGAATTGGAAATGATTCATTCATGTAATATGGATCCTTCCACTTTGCTATTCCTAAAGGTATCAGATTTACCAAAAAAGTTAAAAGGAATTACCATTGAAACATCCGTCAGAATTCACTCACAATTATGTGGTTTCTTAAAGTATAGGCATCATGCAGATCTTTCACAATCAATTTGGAATTCTCCGGCCTTTAGAATAGATGATACATTTTTAGCACCCTCATGGATACCACAACTAGGAGAGGGGAATCTGTCCTTGTTGGTGAGGGATGACAGAACATGGTTATCCTTACAAGAACTTGTAACAAAATTTAAATTACGATCGAAGGAACACTTTAAAATATATCAATTAAGACATCTTCTGGTTAAAAAATTTGAAGGGTTAATTCCTATCAAGTCAAAGTATTCCTTTCATAAAGACCTATGTCCCCTAATTACCAGGGCCACTGGAAAATTGCGCCCGCAATTTTTTTGGAATCCGCAATTTTCACCATTCTCCTCAAAAACTGACATGTTCCGCAATTTCTTGCAATTTTTGAGTTTTTATATTGAACTGTGTAAAAAGTATTAACATTTTAAATAAAATAATCTAAAATATATTGACAATTGTGCATGCAGACTTGGGTTTGGCTGAAACAATGCAGTGCAAAGTAGGGCAAAGGTTTTATGTGATACTGATTTCTTCTGAATCCTTGTCTTGTCTGGTTTCAAAATCCACTGGCCAAGCACGACTACACTTAAATACTAAACATTTGTTTTGTGTTGAAGCAGTCTATCAGAAAAGTTTTGTTGCCACACAGACTGAAGCAAAGATGGGAGAAAAGTGCAAATTATCCCAGTCACTTAAATTGGGTGCTAACTATGAACCCTTTTTGCAAGTGGCAGGACAAATTTTTCCTTTTCAGCGTACTTTCTTTCACACTAGTTTTGATTCAAACAGCTGAGAATTTTTGGATGGCCCTGCCGATTTTAAACTTGAATAAGCTAGTTGCTAAGAGTGATCTCACCCTTAGCAACTACCCCCAGATGCTCACATGCAAAGACTCCATATAAAAACCTGACCAAAGTCTAAAAACAAGCTTATAAAACACAAAATGTATCTAAACCATACCTCTCAACTGTCACACATTATGAGGTATGTCACTCATTTTACCTCTCAGAAACCCTTTGTCCATCATGGGGAAGGTGATATTACACATTCCCCACTGAGACTTTAAAGCAGAAATTCATAATAATCTATTATGCTCAGTTATACAAAAACATTATGAACATTACTACACTGATAGCTATAGTATTCTGAGCTTCCAGTGCCATATTAGACGATATGTCACACATTTTGCTGATTTGTCACACATTGTGTCACACGTTTTGGTGAAGAAAGGTTGAGAGGTATGATCTAAACATTTATCTTTACCTGAACAAAATCATTGCAGCAAGAGAAAAACAAAGGTAAATTAGAGGGTGCCCTGACTACTGTATGATGCAGTAAAAATACATTGGTATTTTTTCACATTTTATGGTGACCATGTAAGGCCCACTAGCACAAGTGCCTGTTTTAAGGTACAACCCAGGAGCACTGAGGAGGTTAAGCGACTTGTTCAGAATCACACAGTATGCAAGTGGAGGTTGTGGGAATCAAACCCGGGTCTGCTAGATGTAGTCAGCTCATTCACAGTTTGTTATTCTAACCTCTAGATTATACTGCCAGCCACAGTAACCCCCAGATTTAATGTTTAAATATGTGATTTCAAAAATAGTGTACAGTACCTACAGTACAAATTATGACTATTAAACATTTTAACAACATTTTACTAAAACTCAATTATTCACTAATCTATTTGCTTATTTTTTCTTGTACCAAAGTGGGTGAATAGCTGGCAGAGCACTGTAAACAGCTGTTGATTACGCTTCATTATTCTACAGCCAGAAACAAAAAAAATTATTCTTCTGGCTTTATTTAATATTCATATGATGTGGCTCACTTTATAGACTCTATTTAGCACTGTATGAGGCAGGTGCATTTAAATTTTGGAAGATAAGCAATGCTTACGATAGCTTATCAGTTTAGTATTCTTTTTAGGAACATAAACTTTTCTTTATGCTTTAAACATATTCAGGTGTCAGTGTAATCATTTAGCAATTTATGCTGACTAATATATGCTGCAGAAAACATTAAAATATTTATTGTGAAGCACTCCGGGTCTATAGTTGAACCCCCGCAATTTCCCGCAATTTTTGCAAAATGCTCCGCAATTTTTGGTAACCTTTTCCTCAATTTTCCAGTGGCCCTGCTAATTACTTCCACAAAGGTAATCTCCAAAGTATATACCTTTTTATATGACTGGTGATTTCTAGAGGCCTTTGGACCTTCAAGTTACTGGTCTGAACTTTTCCCACAATGGAAGATAGACTGGCAGGTCCTATGGAACAATTGCCATCGTTTTGTAACTCAAGATAGGTTGCGGTTGATGCAATTTAATATATTACACAATCTTTATTATTCCCCACAAAAACTGTTGGCCTGGGGTGTAATAACCTCCAATCTATGTACCAGATGTGCACAGAATGAAGGTAATTTGTTACACATTTTTTGGGAATGCCCCAAGATAGCTCCTCTTTGGAGAATGATACAAGACAGAATTGATCCGTTATTGGGGTTGTCAGACTTATTCTCACCTGAGATATGCCTCCTTGGGGACTACTCTCAGATATCTGTGAATGTTCGTAAATATCACATAGCCATGATTTCCATGTCCATGAAAAAGTTAGTCCTTAACTATTGGAAGGATGCTCAGGTGTGCCTCTACTCTGAATAGCTTAATGAGCTTTTAGCGAATCTTAGAACAGAAAAGGCTATTTCTAGTTTAAATAATAACAAGGTGAAATATCAAAAGATTTGGGCTCCTTTACATATGCTATATTCTACCTAACATGTTATATGTGTTTTTAAGATAGAATCTCATTCTTTTGTACACCTGAACTGTGGGGAGGGTTGGGGCAGGGGAAGGAAGGGGGATGGGATCATGTATGTAGATTCATATCTGTTTACAAACTTTATTGTACAAACGTGGTCCTGTCCTTTGTAAAATGTAAAACTTAATAAACTTTATATTGTAAAAAAAAATATATTGCAATGCACTAAACATGTTTCTGTGGACTATGCCACAGGAGATAGTAGCTCAGAGGTAGAAAGTGAACCTGATGGGGGTCCTTTTTTAGGGGTAGCGCCTTCTGGGTATTCCCAGCCCAGGAGGAGCATGAGGAAAACACGTTTTCAAATACAAGAAAATGCACCAACAAGGGGAAGGTGCAGAGGAGCAAAAGGAAGAACAAGAGGAAGAGGCAGGGATTACACACCCAAGAACCATTACTTACAGTAACAAATATTTCAGACTATCAAATGACTGATACTGAAACTAAGGTGTTAAGCAAGGGGCTCTATTTTGTGCCTGCACACACTGTCAATGAGTTTGATGCTAATACAGATATTCAGAAGTTTGCATGAAAAATGTATTTGAAAATGTTTTTTTCCAAACAAGGTGATAGTAGTGTGACATCTCACATCAATTATGGGACTGCAACAGAACAGGCAGTAAGTGATCATACAGGTACCCCAACCCCCAGCCCAACCCCTGTGCCATCTACATTTGTGAGGTTTAAACCTCCTTCAACATTCTGCCCTCCTCTTCACCCCCATATAGAGAGCTTCCTGGAATGCTGCACCCAGGACCTGGGGGAAGTTTTTATTAATTCACCCAGATTACCCTACTGTAACCTTTTAAACAAAGAAAGGCGAGTGGTTACTTCTCTAGCTAACAAACACCTGGTCACTATTAATCTGGCAGATAAAGGAGGCAGTATTGTGGTTCAGAACATGGATCAGTATGTAGCAGAAATCAATAGACAATTACAGGACAGCGATTTCTATAAACTACTGAGCTTTGACCCCACCATATAAATCAAACAAGAGGTGGAACTATTTCTTCTGGACCAGTTCCAGAATGGTTTAATTAGTTCTATTGAATTATACTTGTTGACTGTCCAAAATCCCAAAAAACAGGCTTTCACACTTTATCTAAAATTCATAAAAAAAAAAAACCAGGACGCCCCATTGTATCAGGCATAGGATGGGTCACTGAACCCATCTCACGCTATGTAGACTGCTTCTTAAGTTCACTTGTCCCATTAACATGTAGTTTTGTTAAGGACATGAGTAGTATATAACAGCTGTGCAGGAGATACAGGTGGAACAAAAATGGTGGCTAGTAACAATGGATGTGGAGTCTCAGTATACTAACATTCCACTAGATGGGGGTTCGGAAGTGATTGAACATGCTTTGTTACACTATATAGAATTATCACAGGTAAAAATCAAGATGCTTGTTGATATGGTGGATATAGTGTTAAAGAACAATGTAGTCATCTTCCAAGTCAAAATCTACAAACAGGTAAAAAGCACAGCTATGGGTGCCACTTTGACCCCAAGCCTTGCAAATTTATATCTGGCTAAATGGGAGGATGAAGATGTGCATAACCCTATTACAAATCCTTATTTTGACAAAACTGACTGGTATAAATGTTTTATAGATGACATCATATTCATTTGGAAAAGATCTGGGAATGAACTTACTAATTTTATTAGCTATCTGGAAGGTACAAATACAAACCTCAGATTTAAGGATACAGCTAGTCAGACACAGATAGACTATCTGGATCTCACCATATTTAAGGATATTGACGGATCTCTGGGCACAGACTTATTCACCAAATCGACTGACAAAAACAGTCTCCTGCTAGCCACAAGTTGCCACCCAAAGTACACCATAGTCAATTTGCCCACGGGGCAATTTATGAGACTGAAACAAAACTGTGGCAATGAAACTTTATATCAAAGGTGAGCACAAGAACTGTCTCTAAAGTTTAGAAAAAGGGGCTACTCAGAACAGGATGTAATGAGGGCTAAGAAAGCAGTAGGCAGTATACCTAGAGAAACTCTTCTCAGACAATCTGATAACAAACAACAGGCAGTTGATCCAGCCCTTACATTTGTAACTACCTTTGGGGGAGGCTCTAAGCAATTGGTTAACATTATCAAGTACAGTTTACCAATATTAAGGGGACTCACACCCTTAACCATATTGTTTGAAAAACCCCTTTGAATATCATATAAAAGGGGACCAAATCTAAGGGATAGGCTAGTGCATAGTTGTCAACCCAGATTTAAACAACAGGATCTTAAGGCCAAATGGGGCTCAAAACCTTGTGGCTTCTGTACCACATGTCTCATAATGGAATCTACCACTAGCTTTATGAATCTCTGCACTGGTGTTTTGGAATCAGTTAAGGGCAGTTTTAACTGCAATACTGAAGCTGTAATTTATTTACTAAAATGTTCTTGTGGTAAATTCTATGTGTGGCAAATTAAGCAAACGTTGAGATTTAGATTAAATGAGCACCTATTAGCCATTAGAAACCAGAATTGTGAGTATACTGTGGCACTACGTATTAAACAGTCCCAGGATGGTAGAAACCATAAAATTAGGGCTTTTGGCATAGAAACAGTGCCTAGGGACATGAAGGGGGGAGATCTCATATCCATCTTAAATGAGAAGGAACAGTGATGGATTTACAAACTGGGTGCTATCAATAGCCCTGGTTTAAATGATAACATTGAGATCAAACGTTTTCTCAAAAATAAAAATAAGGTTGGTCTGATCTTAGAACACCATAGAATGTCACATGTCTGTGACATTGATTTTAGGGATGGTCCCTCCCCCTACCCCTTACAAAAAGGTCAATAAAATGGTGAAAGTTGTTGGGAGATTCAGTGATGTAATTTGAATGGAAAATATTAATTTAAAAAGGTAGGCTCTTAGTAGCCTGGAAAAGTTTATAGCATTTATCTATATTTTTTTCTCCCCTTCTCTTTCTTTTCTCTTTACCCCCTCTCCCCGTCTCTTTACAAAGGGTAAATGGAATGGTGAAAATGGTTAGGAGATCTAATGATGCTATATGAATGGAAAGTATTATTCTAAAAAGCAGTCTTTTTAGAAATGCTTATAACATATGAAATAGAATGATTATTTCCCTTCTTTGACACAGGTAATCCAGAGAGCAGGATAATCAGCAGGAGCTAGAATTATATAAATGTGCATAAGAGGCAGGACTACGGATAAAAGAAAGAAAAAACTTTGTTATACAGTCATTAAATGCTTGTGAAATTTATCAGTTATACATTTAAGAACACTAATGGTTGTTTGGATTCACTGTTTCCTGTGTTTGTGTTATTATTTAAATGGCAGTAATCACTTGTGTTCTCTGATTAGTTGAGATTACACTGGTGACACTCTGTGTACATATAAATTAATTGTTGTATTAAACTCTTCAGTCTCTGATGAAGCCCACATGGGTGAGTTAAATGTAAGACAGTGGTCTTCCTAACCACTTCTCTCGCTTTGTACCATGGTTACTATAATGGAGATAATACATTTCTTTGGCAAAGCACTGAAGTTGTGAAGTGTCATTTTTGAGCTCGATTAGCAGGGGTGAGTGCTGAACTTACTGATTTGAGACTCAGCATACTGTTAAAAATAAAGAAACTGAAATTCTGGAACACTTTGCTTTAGCAACTCCATCAGCAAAACTTCAGACTATAAATCCAGAGATAATCAATAGCTAACTGATTCTGTTTTAAATTATTCATTTGGAATCAGTGAAGATCTTAAAAAATGTGTGAGCAATCCATATGCAGCACACTTAATGATCTGAGATCAATTATTTAATTTCGGATATAAACTGGATAATCTAAAGGAAATATAGCCATTAATGGATGCAGGGTGGACAATGTTTTGGTGAAAATTGGAAAATTACTCCCACAGGAAGGATCACCTTCAATCTTATTGTTGGAAACAGACAAATTATGACCAGACATTCCTTCCATTTGCATACCTGTTAGACCTGAAAAAAAATTGCACAATAAGATAAAAGCCAAAAAGCCAGGCATGAAAAAGGGAAAAAGGAAAACACTTAGTAAAGATATACCTGTAACACCTAAATGCAAAACTGCAGATCAGAAAATTCCCTATAGTAATGCAAATCTGGATGCAGGAAATAAACAGAACAGAACACACGACAAAGCATTAGTAGACAACAAATTGCAGTTGAATTCATACTGGATATTCATACTGGGTTAGAGAGAAAGAAGGCAGACGTTGCCCATAATGTCGCTCCCCGCATTAGTGGGTTCAACTGTCCCCATTTTCCATTAACCATTCATCAAGTCTTAAGTTTAAACTCCATGAGATCGCAACTATTTGCCACATCCTTTGGAAGCATGTTTCACAACCTACCAGTTCTATTAATGAATGAGTGATGCTCACTGTTTATTCTAGCTGTTGTTAACTTAATCTACCTTTTATGCCCCCTTAGGCCTCCTGGTTTATCATGTATCTCTACATTCATTTCCCTAATTAATTCATCATGTATCATGATTTTAAATATCATTTGAAGATCTCTTGATCTTCTGTGCTCCAAGGAGAACAGTTCAAGTTTACGTAGTCTTTACTTACAAGTAAGTTTTTTTCAAAGAACATATAGACTTAGTGTATCTTCTTTGTATCTTCTCCAGTCTATTGATATCACCAACCCTATACTGTATGTATTCCATATCTGGGATTCATAGTCAAGATGTGGCCTTACATAAAGTTTGTACAAAAGTAACCTACAATTCACAGATTTATTAATGAAACGCCGATTAATATTTGTGATCATAAAATTTGTTCTGGTTAATATGTATGTCCTATGTTTCACAAACTCTAATTTATTGTTGACAATAATACCACAATCTTTTTCATTTAGCACTTTCTTCAGTAATTCCCCATTTAACACATAAGTCTGTTTAGTGTTATTTTTTCCCAAGTGCATACTAACACATTTCTGTACACTAAAGGGCATTTTATTCCTCCTTGCCCAGTCCTCAATCATTTTTAGATCATTTATCATTTCTTACCATTGTTTAATCATACCTACTGGTCCCCCTAACTTAATATCATCAGCATATTTTATAATATTATTACTAATGTTAACTTGTAAATCACTGCTGAAAATAGAAAAAAGGGCCGGTCCCAACACCGACCCCAGTGGCACTCCACTAGTGACCTCTCTGGGTGCAGAGCACTCCTCTTCCCAACCTCTCACTCTTTGACATCTATTCTGCAACCGATTTTCCATCCAATTAATAATTCTACCATCTAATCCTAAAACTGTCATAGTATGAATCAAAGCTTCATGTGGGACCTTATCGAATGCTTTCTGGAAGTCCAAGAAAATAATATCAGTGGGAGACTTTTCACTGACCATTTTAGTAACCTTTTTATAAAAACAGATATGCTTTGTTGTACATCCTCTGTTTTTCTTAAACCCATGTTGCTTTTCATCCACTACCCCATTAATAATGACGTTTTCTTACAATTTTGTTTCCAAAAAGCTCTCAGCCACCTTACCAATTATAGAGGTCAGACTGGCAGGTCTATAGTTCAAAGTTACCATTCTATCTCCTTTTTTTCAATAAGGGTATCACTATAGCCTGTCACCAATCCTGGGGTACCTGTCCTGTCTTAAATGATGTATTAAGAATTCTAAGCAGAGGTTGGGGTATGTATTTATTTATAATGTATGTTAGAACGCTGTTAACCTTAGGAAATCATCATTTCCTAAGGTTGTTAACCTATCGATGTGACGTAGATATGTTGTTAACTATAGATCCTCGTCACATCGATAGGTCATATTAACAGCAGTAGTCTCTTGCTGTCTGCGCTTTTTTCGATACGGAAACCGACTGAAGGAAACCGACGGGGAAGGACTGAAGGGCAGCGGCGGTGACTTTTTAAAAGCGTAAGCCCTTTTTTTGATAGTGGGACCAGTACACTATAAAACAATGTGTATGGTCCCTCTATGACAACCGGTCAATTTTAACCGCCTCGAGGTTGCCATGGCGACGTAAACCTCTCGAGCTTCGCTCTCGAGGTTTACATGGTCACCCTGGCAACCTCTCGACTGTTAACTGACCGGTTAACGATAGAGGACCATACATTATCCTCTATGTTTCTTTTATTAAACTTGAAGTCAGCTGATCTGGGCTTGCTGATATATAAGCTTTTACGTTTTTTATAAACTTCTGCAAGAACGATAAAGGCATTTCAAGGTCAAGCTGATCACAGACCTTATATGTTTTAGCTCTTCCAACTCTAGTTTTTTTTTCACAAACTGTGGTAAAATAATCATTAAAGTCATCTGCCATACCATTCAAATCAGTTATTTCTTTCTTATTCACCATCAATGGACCTATCTGAGTAGTCTTTCCTTTGAATCTATTCACATATGCAAAAAAAAAAAAAAAATGTTCTGGTTGTCTCTTCTATGTGCTTTGCCAAAGTCAACTTTATATCATTGCAATTGTGTAGTCTTCTTCAGCAGTTTTAATGCCCTTTTGTAATCCTCTATACTTTCCAATGTCCCTAGCTTCTTCATATTTTTAAATGCATTTTTTCCTCTTATTAATCAGCTTAAATACCCTTGCATTGCACCAGACAGGTTTTTTGCATCTCTTATTGTACAATTTCCTACATAGAACATATTTATCTTCCAAGGATCTAATCTTGTTCTTAAATATATCCCACATCTGTTGTGTGTTTTTCCCTTCCAACTCATCTTCCCACATCCAAGCCTGCAATTCTGGATTTTTTTTTTTTGTAGTCTGCCTTATTATAATTTTTTTTAATTGTAGAGCCCTTTGAAATGTGCACTATATGTTGTTTTAATAATAAATTCAACTGTGTTATGATCACTATTAGATACCCCTTCTCTTATCCTTATTTTTGAAACCTTATCTGATCGATTTGTTATCAAATCCAGAATATTATCCCCTCTTGTAGGCTTGAAAACTAGTTGTTGCAAATCAGATGCAATCAGGGAGCTAACAAAATGCTTATTGCCAGTGACAGAATGCATATCTAGTGCCTAACTTATTTCTGAGTAATTAAAATCACTGGTGATTAATACATTGCCCTTCTGAGCCATCTGTTTGATTGCATTTTCTATTTGTCTGTTTAACTCCCTACTGGAATTAGGGGCTCTGTAGTAAACCCCAACATATAAATTGTTTCCTGAATTAACCTCTAGTGCCAACCAGAGTGATTCAGTTTCCAATTTTTCTGGGAATTTCAAAGCTTGGCCTTGTATAGTATTCTTTTGGTATACAGCTACACCACCTCCCTTTTTGTTTATCTTGTTTTTTTTTAAATAATGTACAACCATCTATGTTCTTATTCCAATCTGCACCATTCTCCCACCACGTTTCAGTAATCATACACATGTCAATATGTTCTGTTTACATTTGAGCCTCCAATTCCAGTTTCTTTCCACTATTCAGACTCCTAGCATTAAAGGACCATACTTTCATGTCAGACCTGATACCTCTTTTCTTTATTCCTTCTGTTATTTTATTAACATTATTATTACTCAGATTCTCCTTTTTTGATTAATGTGTTCAGTAACCTGTCTCCCCCTACCCTTTAGTTTAAAGCTTTATCTACCATTCTCTTCAGTGCAAATCCTAGCCTTCTACTTCCCTTTTTACTAAGATGGAGACCATCTTTATGAAAGCAGGATGGGTCATTTTTAAAAGATTCCCAGTGTGTTATATATTCTAATTATTTCCCCGAGTGTCCACTGTCTTAACCAATTATTAACTATTTTTAACTTATCTATGTAAGCCTTGTTCTCCCTGGTTACTGGTAATATATCTGAGAATATCACTTTACTATTAACATTTTTAATTTCAACCAATGATTTTTTAATTCTTCTTTTATGTCATCTGTGCTTTGGTGTTCAAGATTGTAAACTCCCACATGAAGCACAACAGTGGCACTTTCATCCCTTTCTTTCACAATATTTTTGAGCATACCCCTAATATCTCTGATTCTAGCCCCAGAAAAGCAAATTGTAGTCACGTTTTTTTTGTTGCCTCTTGAGGTGTATCTATCCGCGTACTTGACTATCGAGTCTCCTAATCCGTACACTGTTTTATTATTTTCATCTGAGCTCCTAACAGAAGTCTTCTCACTTGCAGCAACTGATGTGGTATCCATAACACTCTCCTCACTTTCATGTCTCTATTAATCAATTTGACTTCTATTGTATTCATTAACTGGCTTTACTGTACCAGTAACTTCTTTTGTTAATTCACAGTACTTCCTTCTTTTTGTATGCCCTTCATCCACATGCTTATCCCTTTCTAGTGTGTTACTCACACTTGCTGGACTAGCTTCATTATGCTGTATCTCCTGTTGTGATTCACCATTTTATACACCTTGGCCTTTGGTTCCATTTAGTATCGGATTTCTATCACCTTCTACATCTAATGCAATTAAGGATATATAACTATTATGTGTGTCCAGACTAAACTCCATAGCTCTGCGTCTCCATTTTTTATATTTCCTTTTTTCTGTAGCCCAGTCCTCTGTAATAGTCCCCTCCCTAGGCCTCTTTCTACTATCCCTTGTTTCATTAGGTAGCGTCCAGCCAATCTGGCACACTCTTGCACTCTTTCTTTCTTGCCTTGGTGCTGCTGAGGCAGAATTGCTCTGTCAGGGATCCTTTGGAGGCATTGCTGGGCCAGTCACCATCATCCAGTGAATCACAGTGCAGTTTTGGCTTTTCTGTTGTTCCCCGTATTGCCATCCCTCTTGCAGTGCTCCTGGTCTCCACCAGGGGCCGCTGCAGAGTGACATGCTACCCTAACCCACCCCAGGAGAGGACAGCAGTCCAGAAGATGCTTAATCCTCTCTTTCCCTGTCAACCCCCAGCATTCCAAAACTGTTCCAGAACCCAGATCACTGGCGTGGGTTGAGGTATGGTGCCAGTACCTCAGCCATCTGCACCACTGGGCCGGCCCTGGAGTTAGGCATTTTATTGACTCTTAGAATGATCTCAAGCTCAACAGTGTTAGATAAAAATCAACCCAATCTGTTGCCCTCACCTTTACAAGAATATGTAGTTCAGAGAGCAGGCTTCAGGAACTGCTGCTCCCAGACTACTTCATGTAAGAGCCTAATCTGTTCAATAGCACAATTCAATACACAATGTTCAAAATGTAGCCAGAAAGCCATTCTACTCTTGCCAGACCTGTCTCACCACCAGAGCAGTGGTCTCACAGTATGTGGACAAGGGTCTGTATATAGTTTCACCTCAGAAGTATCAAATACAAAATATTTTAGATAATACAGATGAACTGACACAGCAACAAAAAATACATCTGTTAGATGAAATAACAGCACAACGAAGGAAGTTTGATGTAGATTTGAAAGCTTTCAGAGATAAATGGCAATGCAATTATAAAAAAAGGACAACAGAAAAATGCTTAGATAGCAGGGGAGAAATTATTCGCCAGCCTGTCGACATGAATGCTAAATCAGATACACTAGCACAGGATATGGGCAAGAACCTGACTGATACAGATGATTGTGCTATCTTGTCTTTATATGGTCACAAAACCGTGGAAGCCACTATTTCAAAAAAAAAAAAAAACAAGATTGTGAATGTTCTGAGGGCAGTGACTGGGGCTGATATTACAGTGGCTGATGTTGTACAGCTGTGGAGAGATCATGATGTTAGTGGCATAGACTTTATATTTTCTGCACAGCTTATAGAAAACTAACCAAATATGGATCAATAATGAGGCATTGAGGAAAATATGTCTATACTGTGGATTATGTGAATAGAGAGTCTGTAAACAGTGCATCTTATAAAAACAAGCAATCTAGGAAAACAAATTAGTATTTTGGGCTAAAACCTATACTAAAAGAAAATCCAGAAAAAATAAAAAAGTAGTATACAATGTTTTTATGTAGGCCCTGAAAATTGAAACTTCAAAATTTGACATTCTAGAGGCCCACCGATGTGGAAAATGAGCAAAAAACAATGGCCAGGTGGATCTGCAATAGTTAAAGATGCTGGAATGGCTGATTTAATACTCCAAAAGGCAACAATCCTTGACAAAATAGGTCTCAATATTGTAGATAGTACAATACTAGACCAAACTAAAAATAGTTCTATGGATAGCAATGAGGACAAAGTGACTAACACTGTTTTATTCTATGGATTAAGTAGAATCAAGCAGGAAAATAATAACAAGCTTAAAGAGACATTTCTGGATTTGGAAGAGCAACTGCTTAATGTATCCATAAAAAAAATGGGATGCCATTTCAGTCTCTAGAATGGGCTTGGACCCAGACTGTGGTAAAATATTGATAACTGTGCACTATCAGAGTTTGTATAACAAAATCCTGGATAGTGCAGGCCTTTTGGACACCAAGGGCCTACATTTAGTAAAAAAAATGATCCCATGTCCTTCCAATAACTCTTGAAAAACTAATGATACAAAACAAGAACTAGAAGGTGATCATAAAATGAACCCTTGCCTGGGAAACACGGTTTAATGTTACCATTACAAATAGATATGAAGTATTAGATTTGTCAAGAAATTGACAATGAAACAGGCAGGTAAAAGAGAGCATTCATGAGTGTAATGATCCCACCCTTTTTTAAACATGGAATATATCAGGGCTTTGTTTAATATTTGCATATAGAGAGAGTGGGCAGATTCCACAAACTGGTATTCTATAATATGTTTACAGGAAACTTGACATTCATCTGACAGTGATATAACATGGAATGGCTTCCAAACATTTCATGTACCAGGACAAAGGCCTGCAAAAACAGAAAGATATGCAGGGGGATTAGTCATATGCGTGAAATTGGATAAACACATTTAAGATGAAATAATATTATCTAATTCTAATATGTTAACACTCTACATACAATATTATTAATATAAATTTAGTATCATAAATACTTATATACCCCATCTACAGTACTTCTAAATATTATACAGAAGAAATATGGTAAGCACTGGATGATTTAATACATAAAACCTGGGCCATAACAGAATGTGATTATATTCTCCTATGTGGAGACTTCAATGCCAGAATTGGCAATTATGACAGCTATGTAGATAACAACTACCATAACTGGTGCCATGACATATATATATATAAATATATAGATACATATATATATGTTTTTTTTTTTGCATTCTTTGTTTTTTTGTGGGTCCCTACTGTTGATCCTCAGCCCTGGTCATGGCCCTTGGGACTTAAACCACTGTCTATGGCCATTCTCCACCAGTTACCCCTGGCTTACCCCCCCAAGGGTGGGGCTGCGGTATTGGACCCCTGTGTCTGAGTTGTGGAACTAGTGACTGGTCGGGGGAGTGATGGCGATGGTGGCTAATCAAAGCCCCAGGGAGGGCTTCACCTAGACAGTGGACCCACCCACCAACCCCTTTTTCTGGTTTCCTGGAGGCGGGGACATGCAATGTCACTGGCGTCTTCCCTGCCTTCCTTGTGTTTCATGCACCGGTAGCTTGAACAACTCCAGGCCTCCACTGGGGGTCTTCCTTGTACCGGACACCACAGTGCCTCCCCCCCTGGAGAAGAAGAGATGTCCGTGGGACACTCCATCCTTCTCCCCTGGCCGGCCCTTTGGCAATCTGGGTCCATTCCTGAACTCAGATCTGGCATCACAAACAGAAATCCAACCACTGCACCGACTGGCCAGCACACCATGATATATATTTAACAGTGTTTCAGAGGAATCAAAAAAAAATAAAGCAGGGAGTAAACTGATTGATATCATTTCCCCCCATGTCCTGGCCCCCTGAATGGGAGAATAAAAGGTGACAAGCCAGAAAACTATACACATCTTTCTGCACATGGTCCCACTGTAACAGATTATGCCTTGTGGAATGGGAATATGCAATTCTGGGAACATTGTGAGATTATCAAACGTGTTGACAATGACCATTTTCCAATCACACTCAAACCTAGATTTCAAAAACTCCCTGTGGCCACAAATAATGTGCTACCCAAATTGAAAGTAAGGAATCAAGCTAAAATCAGATGGGGTGTGACACTCAGAAATTCATTATTGTGCAAAAAATACAACTTATCATCAATGCAATAGATTATATTGATACTGGAGCAGAACTAAGCATTATGTTGCTTAATTGCTTTGAGGTACTCAGAGCAATATTAAAAAAGTGCAACACCTCAGGGAGTTAAGAAAGATACCTTGAACACCTGGAACACAGTGAATTAAGAACAAAAAGTAAGATTCTGAATCAAGCACTGAAAAGTTATGTCACTGTTGGTCGTAAAACAAAAAGAATATCAGTCGAAACAGTGGGGAAAAAATGTTAATAACAATAGAGAACAAGCTGAATGTTGTCTTGCTGGCATCAACATTGGTAGTGCAGGAGTCAGAGAGACGCATAATAGGAATGGCAGTGAAGTACTGAACTGACGCCAACCCCACCCCCACCTGCAGAGACTGACAACCATTGGGGCGTGCCTTTGGGCCATTGGCCATAACGTTCGTGCCATTTCACCTCACCCTACTGTGCAGATATCAACAAGTGTTGCAGTGTGCCTTGGGGTCTTCGGGCCTTATGCTCACCCCATTCCATAAGGAAATATGCTGAGATGGGTGCAGTATAGGAGAATGGGGTGAACTTTGGGGTCAAAGAGTCCAAGGCACACCTCAATGTCTGTCACTGGCTGCAGGGTGGGAGTGGAGTGGAATGGCATGAGCATTACAGCCAACAATCCCAAGTCACACCACTGATGCCAGTCAGTCTGCACAGGGTGGGGCATTACAGTTAGAAACCCTAAGGCCCCAGGTGTGTGTTGATATTTTCACTCCAGATTTTCAACATGAGCTTTTTGTGACCCCACCGCATGGACAGTGGCACTATCAGTTTGTTAGCCAAAAGGTGATTTTGCAGAGCGACTGTGCCATTTGGCACCACAGGTGCAAAAACACATTTTGGGCAAGATGTGAAAAATGACAGCTGTACTGTTCATGAGGAGGTATAAAAAAAACTGTCAGTGTTGAAAATCTGGGGTGAAAATATTAAAAATTGTCAAAGTTATGAGCGTGCGTGGAAACTGCGCAATACACACTCATAACACAGTCATTTTCTGGAATTTTTTCACCAAATTTGCAACACAGGCTTTTGGGAACCCCTCCTCATGAACAGTAGCACTGTCTTTTCATTAATCAGTCCTGAAAGGTGATTCTGTGCAATGACCATGAAATAACCTTTCAGGACCAAATAACGAAATGACAGTGCATGTGTTCATGAGGTGGTATCCCAAGGACCCCATACTGAAAATTTAAAGCCAAAATTCTAGAAAATTGCTGAGATATCCACCTAAGTTGAACCCCCCATTGATGCCATTATACAACTTACAGGCATTTCTTCATTTTTCAGTTAGACTTTGAAGAGTCCAGAGGTGTTTCCCGATTCAAATACCTTAAGGGCATTAACAAGGTGAAAGAGTCTAACATGTTTCAATATAAGAAAAATAGCAGGACAAGAGGACACAGTATGAGATTAGAGGGAGGCCGATTAAGGGGTAATGTGAGGAGGTTATTTTTCAGAGAAAGGGTGGTGGATGCATGGAATGGCCTACTTCAGGAAGTGATGAATATGAATACAGTGCAAGGCTTCAAACAGGCATGGGATAGGCATAAGGGAGCAATACAGATGAGTATGAATAGATAGGTCATTGACAGAGCATAGGCCGATGGCACATTCATAAGGTAGGAATAAGAAATGGGCAGACTGGATGGGCCTTGCGCTCCTTATCTGCCATCAACTTCTATGTTTCTATGTTTCTATGTATGAAGGTACCACTGATATGAGGTCTTGTTTCCGTACCTGTAATCAAACTCAAGTAGAAGACCTGTACCATGTGATATTTTATTGTAAATGGTATAATCAGCCAAGAATACAATATTTCCAACCTGTTTGGTCTGCAATACAAGCCACTAATAAAGGTCTGACACTGAGAATCTTTTTCACAACAAATGATGAAGTAATAATCAAAGGTGTCATAGCTTACCTTGTAGCTGTTTCCAAAATCCGAGTAAGACATCAAAAATAATGTATTTAGTTGACTGTAAATTATTTTACTAAAGGGGTAATTGAACTATTCTTTATTTCCTATTATGGGATATTATTAAATGTGATTAACTGTATTGTATAAAAGCAATTTTTACTCCTGGAAATGTATTAAAACTATTTTATTTTTTAAATTGCATTTATTGTATGTTATTTGTAAGAATGTTAGATATCTTTGTAAAGGTCTTTTGACTGAACAACAACATTTTTCTACCCAGTTAACAACAATAAAACTATTCATAAAATTGAACTGTGTTAGTTGTTTATTTTATTTTTTTAAAGGAAGGGAAGAGGAAATTGTTTAACCAGGAGGGGCACACTAAGCTGAAGCTTGTTTCCAGATGTGACCTGGGAGCACAAGGAAATTAAGTGACTTGCTCAAAGTCACACAGTATGTAAGTGGGGGACTGTGGGATTGAAACCCAAGTCTCCAGGTTTGCAGCTCAAAGCCTTAAACCACTGCACTACACTGCCTCTCAAGTAAGGGTAGTAACTTTTGAAGAACTGGATGAATTGCTGTCAATTAGAATTAATGTAGGCAGATGCTGACAGCTCTGAGCAATCACAATTTCTTGAACAGCAAACACAGAATGTAAAGCACAAGCAAAGGCAACTTTTTTATTTTATGTTAATTTGTAAGTATAATGTCTGTGGCTTGACAATAAATACAATAAATAGTACTGGAGCAATTTTCAGGCAACAAGGCAAACAGCGCTGATTCACTTTTCACGCTGAATGAAAGGGCTATCAGGAATCTTTCTGATATGAGGATCAGGAGTACACTTCATTTCCAGTTCAGAGGCCAGCACAGCACTGAGATAAAACAGCAGGTCTTAGCTGCAGAAAAGTTAGATACAAATAAAACTACAGCATGGAAGATTAAGGGCTCATTGTGATTCTTCTAAATATAGTGCCCTTGTATAGCAGGTAGGCTTGAAATTTTCTGCACTGTTACCTCCAGATTCTCTCTTTAATCAATTTTAAATTGTTACCGATTGTGCAACCAAAGGTAGGTTATGAAAGGTTCACCTATAAAATTCAATAGCCTACTTTAGACTCCCAACTGATAATTTAATTTGAGAGAGTGGGTAATTAGACATAAATTTTAAATACACACCTTAATACTTTCTTAGTATGCTATAATTATACCAGCTCACCCCTGGACTTGAGATGTTGCAAAGTTTTGCTCTGATGTAGAAGTTCTGGCAAAGTTGCACAATTCACCTTCACAAATAACCCACTTTGCTACTTTTCCCCTTCATATTGAGTTTTCCTGGGGAAATGGCACTTTTTCAGGCAAAGTCAGGTGAAGTTTAGGGCAAGTTAAGGCTAAACTGCAACTTTGCTTGCAAATCTGCATAATGTCTCCTGTCTCTTGTCTCTTCGCCTGCCAGGAACTTCGTGAAGTCAGCATTTCAGACTTCACAAATTATTTTGTGCAGTGAAGTCTGCCAGCTTTGTATATCTCTATGCTGGACCAATTGGCCAAAGCCAAATGAGGAAGAAGAAGCCATTTTGATCTATATCACCATAATTCATATTGGATCATATTACAGTCTGCTTCTAATAACTCATGCATTATCTGTGTTATAAAGAAATAGTTAAAATATGGAAATTAAATGTAAATTGACTGTGGCAACAAGCTTTAAAAATCATTACAGCATATTAATTTGGTCCACCTTTGGAAGATTCATATTTTAGGCACTACAACTGTACTCGCGTATAAGCTAAGAATCAGAAGTATAATGTTTGATGTATCAAGACAAAAGGACATGTGTAAACTGAAAGGTTTGAAAGTCTCCACTTTTTTTTACATAAAATATGTTCAAAGGTTACTTGTTATTTACTCTTGAAACTAGATGAACATTGGCTTATAACTATAATAAGAATGGATCATTTTCCATCAAGGATTTTAGAAAAACAATACACAAAAATCACAAAACCTCTTTAAACTCCTGCTGCATATCTAATTGTGAACACTTCAAAAACTTATGGCATACAGTAATATTGAAAACTTTCCATTTTACAATACACTTTTGGAAATATTTTTTAATGTAAGATAGTTGAAATTTACAATACCATTTTAAATGATTTGTTGGTTGTGTTTCTGTCCTCTTCGGACACAGAATTGGCTAAAACGATCACATGTGTTTTTCAAGGGTGCTATGAAAATCAGAACTATTAATACTAGGAAATTAATTCATATTGTTAATTGTCATTGTTTTGTTATATATTGCATGTATTTTGTCATTTTCACTGTTTTTTACATTGTAATGACATTGTAACTTTCTAATAATAAAAAGTCAAACTTGAAAAACCATACCAGGTCAAAATTCAGTGTCTTCAAAACATTCTTGAACTGTCCATCATAGTTTTTGACAGATTGGATTATAATATAATTAGAGTCCAGTGAGAGTTTTTGAACAGTAGTTTTGGTTGAAACTAAAAGTGGAAAGTGGCTATAAATGCTCCAGGGAAGAAAAAAGTCAAGAAGGGAAAAAAGACAAAAAAAAAAAAAAAATCTTCAGTCCCTATATCAGGTGAAATATAATTAAACATTACTTAGATAAGCCTATAAGTATTACTATGATAGATTATGATAGCTTTAAAGCTGATCCTTTCAAGACAGGGTGCATAGGCCCAAACCAAGTTAGCTGCACAGATGAGGGTAGTAATTAAGATAAAATGTATATTGATTTGATTCTTCTGATAAGATGGAGCATAATGAACATGATTATTTGAAACTCGACAAAATGCACACTAAAAGGCAATTGTTTGTTTCAACCTTCATAGGTTATCAAACAATGCAGAGATTTCTGATCAAGAGAAAAGAGATGTGAAGATGAAGTAGTTATAACTTTGTATAATATGGAGGATATATAGAAAGTGTGAAGTACACATTTAAGCAAGTGACCTAATGTTAGCTTCAACCCCTTTAAGAGCACTTAGAACTAGCTTGTTGCCAATTGTTGCACTGCCTGGCAGTGCCATGTAATTCTAGGGACAGCCTAGGACTCCCCTCAGTAAGTTTGTGGTAGAACCTCATGCAGTGCTGAAGTCTCCTGTGTCTGAGAACAAACACTGTTTTCTTTTATGCATCCATCTCAGTCATTCATACAGTCCAGCAAGGCATCTGCCAGAGCAGTGAGAGATGGGCATGGCACACCTGAAGAGAGGGTAAAGGTCATTGTGACAGGCCAACATCAAAATGATACACTTGGTGGAGCATGACAGCCAGTCTTTCCTCTCATCTCAGGGAATGCCAGCTATGTAAGCCATTCAGGATGACCTTGCCTACATTAAAACTATCTCACCTCAGTCCACAGATCACACCAACCTCCAGCCTGCACCCCACTCAGCCTTGCCTCACAAAGACTCCGTTGACTGGCTTGAGCAGTTCTAAGCCTGGATTGCCTTGAATGGTTGGACTGATCTTTTGTGTATTTCCAATGCCTTGTGCTTGCTTCTGAGAGGAACTGCCATTTCCTGGTTTAACACACTTCCAGAATAAATTAAAGGAGACACTGACAATTGTATGCAACTTTTAGAGACCAATTCCTCCAAGCACATCCACCCTGGTTACTGGAACAACAGTTGTGGGAATGTACCATGCAATCTTCTGAATCTTTGGAAGCCTTCATAGTCGATATTGAGTCACACTGCAAACATCTGTAGAAAACAGAGAGAGATCAGATCACAGCCTTTGTCTGAGGACTTCTTTCACAACTCCATCCTTATGTGGTTCAGCAGAAGCTGACAACCTGGATGGACACAATCCAAGATGCACAACTTGTGCAGGAATCCATATCAATGTTTCAGGCCACCAGTGTGCAAGCACCTCAGTCCACACAAATGGCTATACTAGCAACATGCATCCAGCAGCAACAAGTAATGGTAGACACGCTCATCACAACTGTCAATGGTTTACGTCTGAGCTCGACTTCTTCTGCAATCCCTTTCAATGCTCTGCAACCACCTCAACAGTCATCTGATCCTCCTTCACATTCTCGGTAGCCTGTTACCTGCCAGTGGTGTGGAGTTGGGGGACACACCGCTGCAGTTTGCTGAAAGCCAAAGTGTGACAATTGAAAAAACAGGAACCAAAGATATCCATCCAAGCATTATTAGCCAGATGACTGCAACTACTCCCAGGATCAGGGAAATAAACCTTCCCCAACAAACTAGGGTCTTTTGTTGATCAGAGGACACTGCAACTGACTGCCTCTCTGACTCTAGCAATTCACGCAAACAGCATCCTTCAACTACCAACTTTGACTCAATTTCTAGCAGCCTTGAGTTGTTCTCATGGGCCCCCCTCCTCTTGGAACTACTCTTCAAATGTCTCCCCATCTTTGCTGTTCCTGTACCACTATTCTATGTCCCTTGTGTGCACTAACTGGGTACCCCCTCCTACCTGCCCAGCTGCTATTTGATGTTATTTTCTTGATTGTTCCTTGTTGCTTGCCATGTTTAGTACTTGTCTGTACCCTGTTGATTGCCATACTTTGACCTCATAATGTTTAACCTGTGCCTGACTGTTCCTTGTTGAATGCTGTGCCTTGACCCTGTTCTGTTTTGCTTGTATCTTGTAATTCTCATGGGTCGCACCTGAAAATAGGCACCTGACTATCTAGTGTGCTTACTTGGTAAATAAAAGTGAAATAAATAATTAAATAAAAATGTTGCTTCCAGGAGCAAATGGGCCTGTCATTATATCACCACTCTTAGCAAACTATATCCCAGTGACCATTGGAGATTGGTCCACAAATGCCTTGGTTGACACTGGAGCAGAAATCTCAGTTATGAACATTAGCATCATGAACAACAAAGTTCTTCAATTACCTGATGTCTCTCCAGCTGACCTAAAGTACATTGTCCCAGCAAATGTCACTGCAGTACCTATCACAGGTGTTGTCCATCTCAAGCTACACTTTGACTCACAGCAAGAAACTTTCAAGTTCTACCTGGTACCTGATCTACAACCATCAGTGATTCTTGGCATGGACTTCCTTAAAGCTCACCAAGTCATCTTAGACTTTGCCTCAAACAAACTGTTACTAGACCCATGGAGGCAACTCACAGCTATTGACTCAGTTACTGAGCCTCCTTAGACAAAGATGGTTTTGACTGATGAGGTCTGAGGTGAACTACTCCCACAAGGTGTTGTTGGCATTGTCGCAGGATCCCCCACATGATGGCACAGTTTTCCAAAAATGCTGCAACCTTACAGATGAGTCAGTCATCATCTCCAAGGGTGCCAATGTTAGAATGTTTATTTGCTTCTCTACTGGGGACCACCTCCATTTCATGCAAGAACCTCAGCCTAGGTTCATCAACTCCAGTCCTGTCACCACCATGCCATCCTCACCAGAGTTATCCCTCAGTAAGCAACTATCCCCTTCCAAACTCCCAACATCTCCAACAGAAAAATGACAGCTTTTGAAATTCCTGGAGGACTAACCAGATGTTTTTGTTGGTCCAGATAACAAGCTTGGGTGTTATGATATCCTGCAACACACCATCAAGGTGAAACTCAGTCAGAAATCCATCTGTCAGTGACCCTACAAAGCAGAACAGAAACAGAAACAAGTACTAGAGGACATGATCAAAGACATGATCAAAGACATGCTTTAGCAAGACATCACTGAAGAATCTACCAGTCCCTGACTTGTTCCATGCCTGCTGGCAGTAAAGAAGTAGAAGGAGTATCATTTTGTGGTGAATTACAGTAAGCTCAATGCATACACAGTGCAGGATGCTCATCCCTTACCTACAACAGAGGATGTCTTAGAGAGTCTTGGTGTAGTCAGCCCAGCTTACTTCACCACTCTGGACCTTCAGAGTAGGTTCTGCCAAGTCTCCTTTGATCCAGCTTCTCATCCATACACAGTCTGATGCTGTCACTGGGGACTTTTTAACTTCAAACAACTGCCTATGGAAATTCAGAACAGACCTGCCACATTCTAGTGTGTTATGGGAGCTGTGCTATGTGGGATGTCTTAGAAAGCTTGCCTATTCTACCTAGACAATGTTATTGTCTTCAGCAGAACTTTTCCAGAACACCTTCAATACCTCAAAGAAGTGTTTGAACATCTCCAACAAGCCGATCTCAAGCTTCACGTGGAGAGGTATTGTTTCACACAGCATCAAATTCATTATCTGGGACATGTTGTTAGTTATCAAGGCATTTCTCCAGACCCAGACAAGTTATCAGCAGTCAAAGACTATCCAGAATCTAGCAATCTCAAAGACCTTAGAACTTTCCTAGGCTTGTCCAGATATTATAGAAAGTTCATCTGTAACTAAGCCAAGAGTGCAGGTCCACTGTACTCCCTCACCAAAAGGGATGTGAATATACATGGACTTTCAAGTGCAAAGAGGCCCTTGAAACCTTAAAAGACAAACTGATCTCCTCTCCAGTATTGGCCTAGCCAAGGTTCAACCAACCCTTCAAACTCTACACAGATGCTAGTTCCTTTGCAGTGGGCACTGTGCTATGTCAAGTGCAGAACGGAACAGATTGAGTTGTTTTCTATGCTGGGCACTCCTTTTCTTCAGCTGAGCAGAACTATGGTATCACAGAAAAATAACATCTAGCCATGGTATTTGCCATACAGAAGTCTGACTGTTACCTTTGCTATTCCTTCTTTACAGGTATTGTTGATCATTCTGCCCTCAGATGATTATTCGAAATGAAGGAGCCAGTAGGCAAGTTTGCCTAATGGATTGCCATGCTGCAATGCTACAACTTTGAAATTCAGTACCAACCAGGTTGAGTTCACTCCAATGCTGATGGTGTTAGCAGAAGACAGTATGCCCCTGCATTACCTTCAACAAATGAAGAATCCTGCTTACAAAGCTCTTCCTTTCCATGCAACAGATGTGCTTCTTGTGGACACTCCAACAGCACCTCAAGTTGCTTTGCTGCTTCCAACTGCTTTTTCAGAAAAAGTACAAATCCTCATTTACTGCAAGAAGCCAAAGAGCTTCTCACCTTCTCTGCTTTGGATCTTTCCCTGGCAACTGTCAAACTGCAATAAAGAGCAGATCCTTAGTTCAAAGACATAATCCTTATTTAGAGTCTGGAACTTTACTGCAACAGAAGCAACATCGCCAGGATGTACTTTTCTCTGCTTCACAATACATCCTCAATGATGGTGTGCTTATTCATATCTGGACCAAGGAAGACAAGTGCCATTGCATGGATAGAACTCATGTACAGTTAGTTCTGACAGCCTCTCTAGTCAACGAAGTTCTTCTCTCCACTCATGCCTCTCCACTTTCCGGAAATCATATGGTAATCTACAGAACTCTTCAAAAAGACATGGCTCCACTTTTTGCCTCACATGAACAATGACATTGTCTGATTTATCAAATCCTGCCAGCCCTGCTCCCGAACAAACAAATCCAACGTAAGAACAGGTGTGCACAAGCAGATGGAGCCTGGTGCTCTGCAGGGGGTAGCTAGCCCTCATAATTCCAGATAGAAACAGTTCAAGGTAGTTGAGCATTTACTAGTCTCTCCACAATAAGAATTCTGGAAGTCAAAAACTGAGTATAAAGAATCTCCTCTTTATTGCAGATTTTTATAGATGCTTTGTGGTCTCACCACTACACCAAACCCTAGCGAAAAAGCAAAGCTCGCCTGGCTCGAGAAGAACAAAACAGATCAAAGCCTTGGTTGCAGGATGAAAATAATGTTTATTATAGATTCTCCACAGTGCAACTCACACTGCTGACAACCACTGGGGTGAGTTACACTGCAGAGAATCTGTAATAAACATTATTTTCATCTTGCGATCATGGCTTGGTCTGTTTTTTCTTTTGGAGCCAGGTGAGCCACGCTTTTTTGATTTACACAATGTTGAAGTGCACATGGAGTCTCCTGACAGTAGTTCTCTTAGCCACCTTCCTGGTCAGTGAAAGCAATGGGAGTACATGCAGAAAGCTATTCTGAGAAATAGTAGCAAACAATTGTGGAATCTTGCTACTAGGAGAATGAATAACTATGCTAGCAATATAAATGTGCATATTTCACCAACAGTTGGATTAAATATTACTGTCAAATATTTTATCATGGGGGTGAATGAAACATTATAATAAGGCTCTTGTTATTCAGTGATAACGCAGAAGATAGAAACCTCGAAACAGAATTTGTCAGCAGAAAGGACTGCTTAGGCTGCCCAACCTGTCAAGATGGTCTTTGCAAGTATCACTTTGCAGACCCTAACTGGTCTCTGACAACCCTCCCTCTTCCCTGCCTATTTGCTAACATTCCCCTACATCTATCCCATGCATGCTTGAAGCCCCTTACAGTTTTTGCCTCCTCTTCCACTGGCAGTCTTTTCCAGGTATTCACCACTCTTTCAAAGAAGTGGTACTTCCTCACATCCCTCTTAAATGTCCCCCCTTCCAGCTTTATCAAATGCCCTCTGATCCTGGTGCTCTTTCTCATTTGAAGGAGATTCCCATCCTGTACCTTGTTCTCCCCCATGATGTACTTGTAGATTTCCATTAAATCCCATCTCATACTCCTCTCTTGTAGGGTGTACATGTTGAGATGCTTCCTTCTCTCCTCATAAGGCTTCTGATGCAAACCTTGTGCCATTTTAGTTGCCCTCTTCTGGACTGACTCCACCCTGTCTAAGTCATTTCTGAGGTGTGGTCTGCAGAACTGGGTACATGATCCTACTGAGGTCTCATGAGTGAGAGATACAGTGATAACACCACATCCCTCCTCCTGCTGGTAATTCTACTCCCTATGCATCACAGCACCTCACTGGCCTATCCACTACCCTGTCACACTGCCCTGCCACTTTGAGATCATATGATAGGATAACTCCAAGGTCTCTTTCCCACTTAGTGACTGTCAGTACCCCCCCACACACACACATCCTATGCTCAGCTCCTGGGTTTCTATGTCCAAATGCATGATTTTGCACTTTATGGCATTGAACCCCAGTTGACATGACCTTGTCCACTCCTCGAGTTTCCCAAGGTCTGTGTGCAATCTCTCGATCCATTCCTGTTTATTCTCTACACCCCCTCTTGAGTATCCACCCTATTATAGATTTAGGCATCATCTCTAAAAAGGCAAACCTGCCTTCCAATTCTTCTACAATGTTACCCATGAAGATATTGAAAAGGACCAGTCCCAATAATGAATCCTTCTGCACTCTGCTGTTTACTGTCTCCTATTTAAAGTGAGAACCATTAACCACAACCCTCTGTCAACTGTACATTGACCAGTTTCTTACCCAATTTGCCACTTTGGAGCCCACCCCTTGGCTGCTTTATTTCTTTATCAGTCTCTTTATTAGTGTGTCACGGTGTTGAAAGACTTGCTAATGTCAAATAGGCCACATCCACTGCCATCCCCATTCCATTTCTCTGGTTACTCAGTCAAGGAAATCCATTAAATTAATATGGCATGACCTCCCCCATGAATCCTTGCAGCCTTTGGTCTCATAGCTCATCAGTTTCAAGATACTCTACTAACTTTTCCTTTAACAGGGTTTCCATTAATTTCCTCACTACTGATCTGAGACTGACTGGCCTATCGTTGCTAGCCTCCTTCCCACTACCACTCTTTTGGAGTGGGGCCACATCTGCTCTCTTCCAGTTCTCTGGAACCATGCCAGTTTTCAGTGAGCAGTCAGCAAGCACCTCCCTGAGTTCCTTTAGTACCCTTGGATGTATCCCATCCAGTTTCATAGCCTTGTCCACTTTCAGAAGAGCAAGGCCCTACAGAACTCTTTCCTCTAAAAACAGACTTGTGTCCATCTATCCCCCTTATTCTTCCTGCTGCACCTGGTGGTCTATAGCCCCCCCACTGTGAAGACTGAGTAGAAGTACCTGTCCAAGATGTCTGCTTATTCTTGATCCTCTTCTGCGAAGTCTTCCTCTAATGTTCTCCATATCCTCACTACCCCTGCACTCACTTTTCTCACTTAAGTACCTGAAGAAAGTCTTATCCCCTTTAGCTACCCCTTTGGCTATCCTTTCCTCTGTATGTGTTTTTGTTTCACGCACTGCCTTAACTATTCTGTTTTACTCAGTACACCTCCATGTCTTCCACCCTCTGCCTTTCTTTGTACCTCCTAAATGCCATAATTTTTCCCTTCACCAAGGTGGCCACTTTCCTGCTGTACCATAGAGTTGTTTTCCTTGTGCTTTTCAATTAATCAATCAATCAATCAATCAAAATGTTTATTTTTTCCAGGCGGGCACCATTGAGCAATGCTCATTTGCAAGATGGACCTGATCATACAAAAATCATAGTACAGTAACATGGTAGAACATAATGCAATATTATACAAAGAAGACAAATATACATATGTACATCAACATTTGATCATAAGGGCCTTTACAACAGATAGGCTCATAAACTGGTACAGCCGGAATGTTCACTTAAAAAGAGCAAGAAAGGCAAGATGAGGGATACTAGATTAGGAAGATAATGATGGGGAAGGAATTGTTAACTGTCATACTTCAGGAAAGGGGGTGGAACTTGGCCATGGCTAAAGACAGACAGAGAAGAGGGAGAGAAGCAGGTATTTTGATAGAGAGAGAGAGAGAGAGAGAGAGAGAGAGAGAGAGAAAGGCAGGGGCAGAGGCAGGGGCAGAGGCAGGATGTACTGGAGGGGAAACTGTAGAATAGGAGAGCTAGCAATGTGGGAAACATTTGCAGGATTCTTTCATGGATCGGTCATAGAACGACTTGAAAATATTCAGGCTAACAGGACAGCTCAGCTTCAAGTTTTTTTGCATATTGTTCCACAAGGCAGGCAATGAAAAACTTGTGGCAGCTCTGCCGAAATGAGATTTGACCTTAGATAATTGCAAGGCAATCAGGGAATAGCTTCTGAGAGCATAGGCATCTATCACATTCAGGGGAATACAATCACAGAATAGGGGGAGCTTGTTGGTAACCACTCTGAAAGCCTAAAGAGCGGTATTTCTATTTCTCCTATAATGAAGGAAAGTCCAGCCCACCACAATGTACAAGGAACAATGGAATGTGGAAAGAGGAAGGCCTGTTATGAACCTGATTGCTCTGTGGTATAGTGTGTCCAGCTTAGCCAGGGCAGAGGCAGTACAATGGCTATAGAGAAGGTCCACATAATTTATTAATGAAAGGAACGTTGCTTGAACCAACTGCAGCTTGGCATCCCTATTAAGGAGGTGGTTAATTCTGTAGAATAGTCCTAGTCTTTGTGTTAGTTTCTTCTGTAGTTCTTCGAGATGTTCAGAGAAGGAGAGTTTGTGATCAAGCCATACACCCAGATATTTGAATTTTGGCATGTACTCTAGTTTTTCTCCAAGTACTGTGGTAAGCTGAGGGATAGCCCCAACTCAAGCGGGGTTCTCCACATAGGAGGAAGGGGAAAAGAGCATCACTTTTGTTTTTTTCGCAATAAGCAGAAGCTTTTTGCTTGTGAGCTGGTATTATAATAGGTTAAATTCAGCTTGGAGGTATTCACAGGCTGCTTCCAGTGTAGGATGACTCAAATAAAGTACTGTGTCATCAGTGAACAAGTGGATATTGGCCTCATTGATGTTGTCATCGATGTTGTTAATATAAACCGCAAACAACAGTGGATCAAGGATAGACCCCTGAGGCACATCTCTCTGTAGGGGTTTAAGTGGCGAAAGATCACCTTCAGCTATAACCTGCTGTTTCCATTCTGCAAAGTAGACGGCAAACCAGCACATAGAGTTATGGTCCAGACCTAAGTTACATAGAGAGGAAAGAAGCAGGCTATGGTTGACTGTGTGGAAGGCCTTACTTAGATCCAAAAAAATGGCACAGACATAATAGCTATTGTCAAGGTCAAGAAGCCAATCATTAGTCACTTTTGCTAAGGCAGTTATGGTGCTGTGCTTTGCTCTGAATCCAGACTTCACTGGGTTTAACAGGCTTCTGGATTCAAGGTACACCCTTAGCTGACCACTCACTATTTTTTCTTTTCTAATAATTTAGACAGAATGGAGAGTAGGGAGATCCGTCTATAATTATTAAGGTTGCAAGGGTCACCTGATTTGAGCAGAGGGATGATATGGGCTACTTTCCATTGTGAGAGGAGGCTCCCCTGGGATAGTGTTGAGTTAAAGAGGTGCATGATTGGCACAGTCACCACATGGTATGCACATTTCAGAAAGTAAGGCTCTATGGAGTCCGAGCCTGCACCCTTCTTGATATCCAATTGTACCAATAGATGTTCAACCTCTTTTAGACAGGCAGGCAGCACGGAGACAGCCTTCTTGTTAGTAGGGGACTTGTGGATCAATAATCCCTGCTGAGTAAAGGTGGCATTAGCAGGGGATGTGTCAAATGGTAGCCCAACGGTTGCAAAATGATTATTGAGGGCTTCCAGTATCTCCAATCGGTCTGAAATGGTGTTACTACCGGATATAATTTTGATGGGAGGGAATTACCAGGTGAATGACCAGACATGTCCTTTATTGTTTACCAGAATTTTGAAGGATTCCTTGAGGCAGAGTCTAGCTCAGTGTGATAGAAAGCGACCTTGGCTGCTCTGACCAACTTGGTGCACTTTTTGCGTGCCCTCCTAAAATGACACCAATCCATATCATTCTTGCTTCTGCGTGCTTTTTCCTAAAGGGTATCCCTTTCTAGCATGGAAGCTTTGAGTTCCAGTGAAAACCAGTGGCAAGTGTTGTTCCTTAAATGTACCTTTACCATGGGGGCATGCCTGTTTAAGGCCACAGTTAGCATAACGTGAAAGACAGTATATGCCCCGTTAACCATTTTGGCTAAGTAGAAATCCTGCCATTGCAGGTAATGTTTAAATTCATCAATGTAGGCAAACAAGTCGAAGTTCCGTTTACACCTCATGATTGAGAACTTTGCTACAAACTGTGGGTTGTGCACGGATCTAATACTGGCGATGAAACAGTGATCACTTATGTTAGAGAAAAATATTCTGACATGGGAGAACAGGTGTGGTTTGTTAACCAAAATTACATCTAAAAGTGTTCTGTTACTAGGGTTCTTTTTATTAGGGCAAGTGAGCTCGCCAATGAGTTGCACTAGCTCCAAGGTGTCACAAAAGGATTTCCAGGGAGTTTTTGCTCACTTCCTTCACACACAGGCTGGGTGCCATAATTATGCCCACCCTTGTTTTTACCCACTGTTTCTCTATCCATCCCCGGCAATCCTCCCCTGCTATGCAGTTGATATGGCAATCTCCCATTCCTTTAAAATGTGCTCTCCTAAAGTTCAGGACCATCGTCCTGATGTGATTTGCCTCTGCTCCCATCTTAATGTTGAACCACACTGTATGGTGATCATTGGTAACTACTGCACACAATGACATCTGCAATGCTGCCCCATTTGTAAGTACCAGATCAGCACTGCCCCATCCCTTGTGGATTCACTGACTAACTGGCTGAGAAACGCCCCCTGTAGAGAGTCAACGACGGACTTGCTCCTAGCCAGAGCTGCATTTTGAAGGTTCAGTCCACATCTAGCAAATTGAACTCCCCAACTAGCAATACCTCCCCCTTTTTTCCCACCATCCAGATGATTGTTTTTCCCCTAGTGCCTTATCCAGTTCCTCTCCCCGTGCTATAGGTCTGTATACAACCTTTGTATGGACAGTGGCCCCAGCTTCTATCTCTAGGATGACCCACAGCCCCTCTAGTCCTTCTTTTTCCTACTGGTGCCCCTGTATTTCCATAGCATTGATTCCCTATCTCACAGATCAACCCTTCCTCTCCTCCTCCTTATATCTCCCAAACAGAGAGTAGCCTGATATGGTCAAGTCCCAGTCGTGATTGTCAATGCACCATGACACAGTTGCAGCCACTAAATCCAAGCTAGCCTCCTTCATGATGGTCTTCAGGTCTTGAATTTTATTTCACAGTCTTCTTGCATTGGTGGACATGGCTTTCTATAACTGCCTGTAGCCCCTCTTACCCACTTCTGCCTCTGCTGCTCCCTGAAGCTTCCCCCATCCACCTCTTCTCTCATTACCCTCTCCATTTCTTGTCTCTTTTACTTCTCTCTTCTTGCATTCATGATTTATACCCCCCTTGGCATCTGCCTTGTTTGCATTCTTTCTTCTTCTTATGCCCCTGCCCTGGGGGAGTTTCCTTCCCTTGGTCCCTCCCTTCCTGCTTGTTATTTTATCATGCAGGGGGGCAATTTTTGCCTCTCTTGGTAATACAGCCTCCCTCATTGGCCAGTTTAAATGCACATCCAAATAACATTTAATCCTCCCACTAAGGACTGTGGTCCCCCTCTGGGAAGGATGCAGGCTGTCACTTTTATGGAGGCCAATATCCTTGCAAACTGGCTCCTCAGTCCCTAGTGTAGCCAAAGCCCTCTACCTGCACCATGCCTTCAACCAACTGTAGAAAGTCCCAGTGGTGAGTGCCCTATCCAGGCAACACCTTGGTGAACACCACCACATTTGCTACCTGTTTAAGCCCCTTTCCCAACTCCATGAAATTACCCTGTACTACCCCATCCCCATTCCTTGCCAGGTCATTTGTCCCCAGATGAACAATGACATCTAGCTCCCTCCTGTGATCTGTCACCCTAGCGATCCTCTGGATCTGCTCTCCATCCCTCCATGCTGAAGTGCCAGAAAGGCACTTTACCTACCTCTCCCCTCCACCTCCTGCTCCCAAGTATATACCCCACTCCCCACCCCTTTTTATCCTTACTATTTTCTCCTTGCACTTCCTTTTCTCCCTGATGTATCTTAAAAAGTATCCCCCCCATTAATTCCCTGTGCTAATCTCAGCTCCCTCCTGGCCTTGGCCTCTCTCCCTTTTCTAGTCACCTCCATGGACCATCTTGCATATTCCTCCCTGTCCACTTCCTTCCCTGTCCTCCTAAATCTCTGGTGTGCCACTCATTTTGCCCTCACTACCTCCACAGTCTCACTCTTCAACCAGCATGGTTTTCTTGCTCTGCTCCTCTTACTCTGTGCCTTGGTGCAGGCTTCTGTTGCCTCTGTAACCCCCATTTAATAATATCCCATTTCTGCTCCACATCCATCTCCTGTCTTATGCCCTCCAGTTTCCCTTTCAGTACTTCCTGCATCCTCCCAAAGTCCACCCCTCTGACATTTACCACCCAAGTAACTGATTTCTTTGGCTCCCTGCACATTGTGATAATAAACCACACCATTTGGTGATCACTGTTGGCTAGTGGGTCCTCTACCTTTATTTCCCTCATTGCCTCCCCATTCGACTATACCAGATCTAAAGTGTTCTTTAGCCTAGTAGGTACATTAACCAACTATATCAGGAGACCCTCCTGGATCGCATCAAGGAGCACTTGCTCTCTAACACTGGAGGTGACCAGAATGCTGCAGTGAGCCCCCGGCAAGATGAAATCTCCCACAATGACCACCTTCCCTTTTCTACATACCTTTTCGATTTGTCCCGCTAACTCCCTGTCAAGCTCCTCAGTGTTTGGGCATGAGGATGATGGAACACATTGGGTAAGGGAATCTTTTATAGTGCTTTTATTAGAAGGCACTAAGCCTCTGGTAGCTCCAGCCCCACCCCCAATCACACACACCTGATTCATGCGGCTTTCTTATTTATTTATTTATTAGCTTTTGTTAGCCGGGTAGCACACTAGACAAAGGAGTGCCTATTTTCAAGTGTGACACGGGATATTACAAGAGCAAGGTGCACAAACAGTTCGAAGGTATTGACAATAATGTAAGATACAAACAGTGAGCATAAGGTTACAAACTGTGCAAAGGATTAACAGTAATGTAATGTACAAGCAATGAGAGCAATTGACAATAAAGTATAAGGAATGAGCATAGCATTACAATTTAATAGGTGCTGGATGAAAACGAATAAGCACATGCAACGAGGGTAAGAACAAGCAAATAAAATTACATATCCTAGAGATACTACAAGAACAAATTGTCCTATTTTAAGGAGAGTAAGTGCTGATGTGAGGGGTGGGGCAGATAATATCTCCATGCTAGAGTTTGGAGGGGGAGAGCAGGGGACCAGGAAGGAGGAGGGTGTACACAAGAGTAAAAAAAACAGGGATAGTAGTTGTCGGGGAGCCTAGGAACAGTTGCAGGTTGAGGCATCTCCTCACCCCCCCAAGATGCATTTTCTAAGCTAGGTTTCCCACACTACCTCTTACAAATTTAAAGACAAGTCTCAAAGTAACATAAAACACAAACTATAAATCTCTTTCCTGCCCACTTACACTACTACTTTAAATATGGAGAGAACACATATTTAGGTGAAAACTGGGTGCTTACTCTCCTCTCTGTCAGCAATTTCTGCACTTCTAGCACAGGACCACAATTAACTGGCCTTTAAATCTGCCGTCCCTTGTTAGAAGGCATTAAGCACTAAGATATCATTACAATAATCCCCCCCCCACTAGAAAGTAGTTTGACTATTGTTGCTTTGAAAGAAGATAAAGTACCAGACCATGCTCATATCCCCCCACCCCCAAATCTATTAGATAGACAGGAAATGGTGGATTCATCTTTTAGTGGCCTTGTTTAATCAATGTATTAAACAAAGCTGTTTCCTTGCTTAATGGGAGGGCAATCAAATCATTCCCATATTTTAAAAAATTATATCCTTCAATGCCTGATAATTACAGACCAATAAGCCAAACAGACTGGCTAAAATCTTGACAAACATTCTTCTTGTTAAATTGGATTTATTGGTTGAGGCAAATAACGTATTAACTCCCTTTCAGGTCAGCTTCTATATTGCATTTTTGACTATAGATCGTTGTTTTACATTCCAACATATTACTGAAAAATATTACTTAAGAAAAACAAAACTTACCTGGCTTTTATAGATTTTTAAAAGGGCCTTGATGGTGAGAAAGACTGATGAAATTAGAAATTAATGAGAATATTCTAAGGGTCATAATACATTGTACCTTTCCCAATGGTTATCAGTCAGGTATGATCTAAAGAGGCATTCCACTGTGGCATTTTCCACCAATGTCTACTGGCCCCTTTGTTATTTAATCCCTTTATCATTGATTTACCTAGAAAACTGGATATCGCTATGGACCAATCCCCTAACATTATAGGAAGGGGTACTATGGTACTAGCACTGATGTATGCCTATGACTTAATAATGACTCCAGTGTCCTCCATTAGTTTTCAAAGGAAATTATTCCTTCTGGAAGAATACTGAAATGACTCAGTTAAGCTTAGAAAAGGTTAATGTATAGGGAACAGGCAAATAAATTAAAATGGCATCTTAAAGGAGGTTTATTGGAGGTGGTTAAAAGCTTTGGTTACCTTGGGCTGACCATTTTTCAACAACTCCAAATGGAATTCCCACATAAAAACAATGTTTGTAAATCTCAACCAACTGAGTTGTGTCTAGTCTATTTTAATACCTAATATGGAGGTTGTATATTAGAACCAACCTTAAAAGCAGCAGTAATGAAAATGAGTAGTTGCTTATTGGATTAAACGTATGGCTTAGGACATTACTAAATCAACAACAGCATGTTTGGAAGAACAAAAATTGCATGGATTAATTCAAATACTGTTTCCTCTTGGTTGAACTTTGTGAAGACAGAGCTTTAAAAGTTAGAGCTCTATCATTTATGGATGGACTTTGTAAAAAGAGTACAAATTAGTGATGGCTACCTCACCTTAATTAAAAATAAATTATTTTTGATCTAGGCATTTATGAGGATATGAAGCCAGAAATTCTAAAACTTATCTGCTTGGCTCGCTGAACATATAAATGCATTTGATATAGCCATACCTATCTTTTAAAAATCATAATGACAGAAGTAGAGATGCAGTGAAGTTAAACCTCATTGGTGGAGCTGCCAAAAAGTTGTGAAACTTTAATTTTGTAAAACTTTGCAGAGTTTCCTATTGGCATCACTAACTTCAACTTCACTGACATAGTAGCATTTTTTCAGGTGAAGGGGCACTTTTTCTGTGAAGTGGCAACTTTGTGAGCAAAGTTTGGTCACTTTATGAAAAAAAATTGCCACTTCACCTGGCAAAAGAGCTGATACTTTGAACTCTGCAAAGTTGGCCAACTTTGTGAAGTTTTGTCAAAGTGAAGTTTTCTAATTATCACATATCTCTAGACAGATATTGGTGATGTACAGATTTGAGACTTTCCATTCCAAAGTATTAAATGCTAGGTATGCCAAGGAAAGAGGCAATACAGAGCCAGATGCTACAAATTTATATTGGCAAATTTATGCTGTGACATTGAACAGAGTGAAGGCATTTTGTATGCACAAATATTTATCCATGGTATAATAAAGTCAGATCATAATGCCTTGAAACCCATCTTAATAAAATGTATTTACCATCAGAATAGTATAGAAATTGTTTAATAAATCTCTATTCAGAAACCATTGTGAGGGACATATCCTCTTTTCTCAAAAATGTTGAAATCATTCAAAGAAAGAGCAGGGGAAGTGTAATACAAGGAAGAGGGTTCAAATAAATAATGTGTAAAGAAACATTTTGGTCTGTCCTGGGGAGTTGTGCAGTAATAGTCAATACAGTAATTATTTTATTGTTGTCTATAAAATAGCCTTACAATATTTAAATTACAAACACAGATACAAATACAGACAATAACATATAGCAAAAATAAAAACATTTTAAAAGGTCCCTAGATGTCAGAATTTCATTACTTCTATATTTTGACAAAGAAAACATATACAGCTTTATAGACAGAGGATCTCAAATGTGTACTTTCCCACTGGGAACTTACAAATACTTGTTACCGTTTCTTTCTTATCCTAATAATAGTCTGGAGGTATTAGGCAACCCTTTTAATCGTATTATCATCAGCAGTATTAAATAAAATAAATGTAAATTAATTTTTTGACAGATTAGGCCAATCCAAAAAAGGGCCTAGCCAATACTGTCTAGATTTAATATACCATGGACAGCACCATAGCATATTATATATCTCCTCCCCTTCCCGTTTGTGATAGTCACATGATTCCTATGTCTGAGGTAACTTTTTATATCTCACTTTTAGCAAATTGCTTTCCAAAAGTTCCAGTTTGGCTCTTATAAGTACATTCCTTAATGTTTTATATAGTAAAACATCTCAGTAATATTTAAATTCAAAACTCAAGTTATTTGATGCATACCATTTTGAATACTTAGAATATTGTATTTTAAGCAAAACCTCTTGTACTCAAAAGTTGTTTATTTTGGCCTGTATACGCTTTTTATATTTAAACTCAGGGTAATTTTATTTTCATTACATAATTTTAATACCATTAAATCATGCAGTGTCAGTGGCTCAGTAGGTAGCACACTTGCCTCTTAGGCCAAGAGATCAGAGGGCTGTGGGTTCAGTTCCCACATCTGGCACTTGGGTTAATACCCCAGTACTGACATTGTAGTGCAGCATGAGAGGGGTGCTGCACTTCTGAGGTGCCGTCTTTCGGATGAGATGTTAAACTGAGGTCCCATCTGGCTGGATTGGTGGTAGTTCAGGTGGATGTTAAAGATCCCATTCCACTAATTGAAAAGAGTAGGGGAATTTCCCCGGTGCCTGGCCAAATTTCCCCCATTCACTTAAAAAAATACCACTAACAGCTTTATCTGGTTCAAGGTCAGTTGGCATTCATCTGTATCCCCCTCCCCTGGGTCGTGCCGGAAAATAGGCAGGATTTGTCTAGTGCACTTACCTGGTGAACAAAAAAGAAAATAAAAATTGATCCAATTTATTATACAGAATCTGTAGCCAATTTGCGTTCCCACACTTATTGTTAATCCATTTTTGTTCAAGCAATCAAATCTTTATCCAGGTGAACATCATTGAGCAAGCTTATTTACAAGATGGACCTGGTTAAGTCCAGATTATATTACAAACAGCTATATTTACACTGGGAATAAAACATAGCAGAAGTGCAAATCAGGATACACAGACATACATAGCATAACAGTTAGTTCAGGATCATCAATAAGACACAGAGAACAACATAAATAGTGGGAACAGGCAAGTCCACAGAGATACAGAGATGGATATTGTTAAACACAAGCGAGACCTAGGTATCATTATCTTAACAGTCAGACAAAATAAGTGATAACAGCTTTTCTTTTGACATAGTTCACAAAGGAATAAAACAGGTATAGTTAGGTCTGAAGGGAGCAGACAGCCTACCAGGCATTATCACAGCAGCCCCAGGGAGTGCTTACATTGGGAATGGGAGGCAGCTGTACTGCACCTTGCTGATTGAAGGTGTGAGCGAGGCACTGAGGCAATGGTTGGGACAGCACCTACTGCACATATTTTCCAAAACTAGGTGCTAGCGCTGGCTGTCCATGTCCAATGGACCGTCGGGCCATGGGAAGGTCACAAGGCAGGGAAGGTATGAATACGCTAGGGAGCCTAAGTCCAGTCTTGGGCAAAGATTCTAAGAGGAGCATAATCATTCATACTATCGAGAATTACACTTTAAGCCATAGGGAAGAGGATTACATCAGTCAGGGAAGGAAGCAGTTATAGCTATTTTAGCAGCGTATAGGCAGACCATTCAATTTTGGCCGGAATTGGAAGGATCTCGAAAGTGAACTGCAGAAGCCAGTCAGGAACAAGGGCCAGAAGGTGCTCGCAATCTGATTGGTTGTCAGCTTTAGCAGTGCTTTGCTAGAGAAGAATCATACTAACATACTAAAATGCCAGCAGAATAGGCCTACCGGTCTTCCATGTCTGCTCGTTTGGTCAGTCCCCAACCTGGGTGCTGACCTTGCTGTCCCCCTCGCCTTCTCTGGCTTCTCCCTTCCCAGTTCCGGATATTCTTCCTGCATTGGATTTTGCTTCCAGAACCCTTCCCCTGTACCTGTCCCACCCCCTCTTGAACCCCTCCATTGTCTCTGCCTCCACCAGCCCCCTAGGCAGTGCATTCCATGGCTCCACCACCCTATCAGTGAAGTAGCACCTCCTCCTTTCTCCCCTGAATCTTCCCCCCTCCAGCTTCCGGCCATGCCCTTTAGTGGACCCTTCCTCCTTCCTTCGAAGCACCCTGACTGTTCCTCCCCTATTTACCCTCTTCATGTACCTAAAGACCTCTATCATGTCCCCCCGGTCCCTTCTCTCTTCCAATGTGTACATATTTAGCTCTTCGAGCCTCTCCTCATAGGTCCTGTCCCCAACCCCAAATCATTTTGGTTGCCCTCCTCTGGACCCTCTCCAGGAGGTTAATGTCCCGCTTTAAGTGTGGCCTCCAAAACTGCATGCAGTACTCAGGTGCGGCCTCACCAAGCAGTTATACAGAGGGAGTATCACTTCCCTCCTTCTGGAGGTGATCCCCATAGCGATGCATCCCAGCATCCTGTTGGCCTTGGCTTCTGCCCTCCTACAAGTCTCCGAGTTGTTCTTCTTGACATCCACCACCACCCCCAGGTCCCTCTCAGCCATCGAGACTTGTAGCATTCCCCCCCCCCCGTGTGAATGTTTTCGGATGGTGGCTTGTGAAGGTGCAACCACCCGGGAGTTAGAGATTTTGTGCTTTAGGTGCAGATGCCCCTATATGACTTGCCTATGACTAGAAAGAGGGAAAAGGGGACTGAAAAGTAATAAATTCATAACGATTATTAAAACATGCACAAATTAATCTGGGGTAAAGCCATTCATGGCTAAGGCCAATCTCAGGGGAGCAAACTTGCAGCGGTTAATGATTAGGAGCTGGGGAAACAGTCGCACTGCTCACACACCTTGAGCATATAATGGCTTGAAAGCATTAATACTTCAGAGGTAGCTTAGTTTCAGTAGTTTTTGCATTTTGTTCACAAAGATGGCATTGTGAAGCTCAAGGCCATTCTGCCATAGAGGGTAGTAGCTTTAGGGATGCATAGGGAGATACAGGAGGCACTTCTTAAGCCGTACAGTCCCAGCTCACTTAGGGGAAGACATCAGAAATATAATGTGGGAGCCTTTTTAAAATAGCTCTGTAGGTCAAAAGGACTGCATTTCTTTTGCACCAGAATGTAAGCAAGGAACATCTTACAGCTTTGTACAATGGGCAGTGATGGGTAGAGAAGGGAGGACCAGTGATGAACCTGCTGTCCCTATGATAAAGCATGTCCAACTTGATAAGCAAGGTTTTGGGACAGTGACTATCTAGAAAATCTCCATAGTCGATTAGGGAGAGAAAAGTAGATTGGACTAGTCACAGTTTGGTATCACGAGTGAGGAACTGGCTAATTCTATAGAATAGACCCAATCTCTGCCTTAGCTTCTTTGCCAGGTCTTAAACATGCTCAAAAAATGAGAGCTTCTGGTCTAACCACACTCCTAAGTATTTAAACTTTGGGATAAATTTCAATTTCTCTCCCAGAATTATGGAGATCAGAGGCAGTGTCCCAGAGTTGTCAGGGTTTGTCACATGGCTACAGGGTGAGAACAGCATTACCTTTGTCTTTTTTACATTTAAAAGAAACTTTTTGTGGAGGAGTTACATCTGAAGCAGATCAAATTCTTCCTGTAGGTCTGTATAGGCTGCTTCGGCAGTCAGACAACTTATGTAAACCACTGTGTCGTCAGCGAACAGATATATTTTTGCCTTGTTGATACCCACATCAATATTGTTTACATAAACTGTGAAGAGCAGCAGACCAAGTATGGATCCTTGTGGCACTTTCCTCAGTAGGGGTTTGAGTGGGGAAAGTTCCCTCTCAGCTTTGATTTGTTGCTGACATCCTACCAGGTACTCCGTGAACCATTGCAAGGATGTTGAGCCAAGACCTATGCTCTTCAGAGTGAAGATTAGCAGGCTATGGTCCATAGTATCAAAAGCCTTACTAAGGCCTAGAAATACTGCACAAACAAAGTTTCTGCTGTCTAGATCACTGGGACAGTAATAAATTAAATAGATGGGTGATAGGAACAGCAAGGACATGATAAGTGACTTTTATACGTTCATAGAAACATAATTAGGGTAATTGAGCATCTTTTAATCTGGTTAGGTGTAGCCAGAATTTGACTTTTCTCCCATCAATGGAAGAATTTATATTTAAGAGACCAAGTTCTGCCCTTAAATATACTGCTGGGCAGGATGGTGTTAACTCCAAAGTTGATTGTATAACTTAATAACCTGGGCTCATAAGAGCTTCTGCCTTATTACTTTCCCACTACTCAGCAGCATGAAGTGTTTGTGTCCAATATTTAGGTTTAATGGCTGTTAATAGTGGCATTATAGAGTGGCCTCCATAGGAGACATCAAATCTTCTTAAAACAGCAGCTATTTTCCTAACCTTAGTATGGATTATTTGCAAATGTTGTGTCCATTTATTACTAGAGGTATATGTTAGACCTAAATATGTACACTGAGTTTCACTTTAAATGTTATAGAAACATAGAAACATAGACTTTGATTGCAGATAAGGACAACTTGGCCCACCCAGTCTGCCCATTTCCCTACCTACTGGATAAGCTGCAGATTCTAGTTAACCAACAGCCTATTTCGTGCAACCCCCCACTATAATTGCCTTATGTCTGTCCCATGCATGTTTGAATTCCTCCACTGTTTTAGACCCCACAACCTCTCCAGGAAGGCGGTTCCATGCGTCCACCACTCTTTCCATGAAAAATAATTTCCTCACATTACCCCTAGGCTGTCCCCTCTAACTTTAAATTATGCCCCTTGTTCTTACATCTCTTTTGTGAAAGATGCTACCCTCCTGGACTTTGTTGATTCCTTGGGGTACTTGAAAGTTTCTATCATGTACCCCTGTCCCTCCTTTCATCAAGGGTATACATATTAAGCTCTCTCAGTCTCTCTTCATATGGTTTCTGATGTAGACCCTGCACCATTTTAGTTGCCCTCCTCTGAACTGCTTCCATCCTGTCTATGTCCTTGCGTAGATGAGGTCTCCAAAACTGCACGCAGTACTCCAGATGGGGTCTACCAACTGTCTGTATAGAGGGATAACCACTTCCTTTTTTCTACTTGTGATGCCCCTCCCTATGCATCCCAGTATCCCCCTGGCTTTCCCTACTGACTTCTCACATTGCATACCCACCTTTAGGTCATCTGATATGACTACACCCAGATCCCTTTCCATTATTGTTGTTGTTAGTACCTCCCCTGCTATTGTGTACTCTTCTCCTGAATTTTTATTTCCCAGGTGCATTACTTTGCACTTCTTTGCATTGAATCTAAGTTGCCATATGTCTGACCATTCCTCCAACCTTGCCAAGTCCCTTCTCATCCTTTCTACCCCCCCTTGTGTATCAACTCTGTTACAGATCTTTGTGTCATCCATAAAGGGCATACCTTTCTTTCAGACCCTCTGCAATGTCACCTATAAAGGCGTTAAAGAGGACTGGACCCAGTACTGAGCCCTGAGGTACTCCACTAGTAACCCCCTTTCTTCAGAATGTGTTCCATTCACTATTACCTTCTGTGTCCTGTTGTGCAGTAGTTTTATACCCAGGCTACCACCCTAGGACCCACTCCCAGGCTGGCTAACTTGATTATTAATCTTTTTGTGAGACTGTGTCAAATGCTTGCTAAAGTCTAGGTAGGCCATATCCACAGCCCCTCCCTGGTCTATTACTTTGGTCACCCAGTCAAAGAATCAATTAGATTTGTCTGACATGACCTTCCTGCTGGAATCCATGCTGCTTTGGGTCCAGTGCCCTGCTGGCCTCTAGGTACTCAACAATTCTTTCTTTCAGAAGTGATTCCATCATTTTCCCCACCACTGAGGTCAAACTAACAGGTCTGTAGTTTCTGCTTCTGCCTTGCTCCCACTTTTGTGAAGGGGAATCACATCTGCCCTCCTCCAGTCCTCAGGTACCACCCCATCTTCCCATGATTTGTTAAAAGTGTGGTTAGTGGTGTCACTAGGTCCTCCCTCAGTTCTTTTAGGATTCTAGGGTGAATCCCGTCAGGCCCCATTGCTTTGTCCACCTTGAGTTTTAGAAGTTCTTTCAGTACTCTTTCTTCTTTAAATGGACTGGTATCAACTCCACTATCCAGAGTGCTTCTACTGTTTGGTTTAGGTAACTCCTCCTCTTCTTCTTTTGTGAATACTGAGCAAAAGTATTCATTCATTTTCTCTTCCTTTTCACTGTCTCCCTCTGCCCACCTCCCCTCTCCTTTATTAATCTTCCCTATTCCTTCCCTTAACCTTTCTATGTTTCCTAATGTACCTATAAAAGGTTTTATCCCCCTTCTTAACTGAGTTGGCTATCCTTTCCTCGGTTTGGGCCTTTGCTTTTCTGACTGCCTTCCCCACTTCTTTCTGCTTTAATTGATACAGTTCCCTGTCGTTCTCTGTCTGTGATTCCTTATACTTTTTGAATGCAGCCTTTTTCTCCTTAACCTTCCCTGACACTTCTTTTGAGAGTCATAGTGGTTTTTTATTCCACTTTGTTTTCTTTATTTGTTTCACACAAAGGCTTGTTGCCTCCATGATGGCAGTTTTGATTTTTCCCCATTGTTCTTCCACCTCTCCTTTCTGGCAATTTGCTAATGTATTCCTCAGGTATTCACCATTTTGCCAAAGTCAGCCCTTCTAAAGTCCAGTATCCTTGTATTTGTATGGCTTGTCTCCATGGTTGTGTTTATTGTGAAGCACACTGTGCAGTGGTCGCTTGTTCCCAGGTGTCTACTGACTTCTAAGTTTGTGATCCTCTGTCCATTTGAGAGTACCAGGTCTAATATTGCTCCTCCGAGTGGGTTCCACCACTAGCTGTCTAAGGCATGCTCCCTGTAGGGCATCGAGAATGACCCTGCTCTTGGATGTGGCTGCAGTCCATGTTGCCCAGTTAACATCTGGCATATTCAGGTCCCCCATAAACAGTATCTCCCCTTTTTCAGCCATTTTGAGAATGCCCTCTATCATTTTCTTGTCCATTTCCTCCCCTTGAGATGGGGGTCTGTATACAACCCCTGTGCGGATTGTGATGCCATCCCCTGTCTCCAATGTGACCCAGAGTTCCTCTTGTCCTCCCCCTTTACCTTTTAGTTCTGTTACTTTGATCCCTTCCCTTATGTAGAGAGCTACTCCCATTCTCCAATGATTTCTTATTTTATTAGTGCTGAATGTCATTGTTTCAGTTTTATCATTTATTTCCAGCTTTAGCTCTTGTGTATAAATTTCCAAAGTGTCCTATTGTTTTTGAAGGCCTGACCTAGTCTGAGACATTAATGTAAGGTCATTTGCATATGCTAAGATGGGGATTGACCTAACTCTAATCTTTGGGGCATCTGAGTCCATTATATCTAACTTTCTGATTAAAAAAAAAATAGTATAGCTATTGAAGAGGGTTGGAGCAAGGATGCATCCTTGCCTAACTCCACGGTTTATTCTGAAATGCTTAGAAAGTTGGCCTTGTCCCCTACGCTGATCCTAGCCCAAGTTTTACTGTATAATGAAGCTGTTATTGCTACTAATGTTAGATCTATTTCCCAATCAACCATAATTTTCCATAGAAAAAGTCTATGTATCATGTCAGAGGCTGCTGATAGATCAATGTATGCAACATATAATTTTTGTTTTCTGATTACAGTGTATTTATGTATTAAATGACTCAACACAAAGCAGTTATCTATCATTGAGTATCCATGATGAAAGCATGCTTGAGCTTCACCTAGCTCTTGAGTAATTTGAATTTGCATCAACAAATAAACTAATAAAATTTTACTGTTAAACTTTTTTATTAATTGTTCATAAGATATACAGACAAACCTCTTACAGTACAGTACAATGTGAGGATTTTTTTTAAAGAAATTGAGGCAGCATATAATAAGAACATTGCTACAATAATACAAGGAGCTTTTGGTTTAAAATATAGTAAACAATACAGGTCATGTAATTAGCATATACTTGACATTTGTAGTGAACTGAAAGTGGATAGTATGATTAGTTACGGTTTATATTAAAATGTTACATAATTCTATATGATGCTGCAAAACGTAAAAAAGTACATTCATAAAAGGATTGTGGAGTAATAAAGAATGATTGTGAACAGAGCATAGGAAAGAAAAGATATATAAGAAGTTAAGAAGAGAGAGAGGGAAACTATAAAAAAGGGGGAAAAAGCAAGACTACAATGATGTATCAGTAAAAGGAGAAAATCCATATATATTAAGTCCATACATTGGTGCTGGAAGATTTAATTGATTCCAAAAAATTAAAAAAGCCCTGCCAACAACTGTTATATAACATGAGTTGGTCAGACAAGATATATGTCATACGGTCGAGAGAAGCTTATTGCAATAGTTGGTTAATGATACCGGAAAGGGTAGGGATTATGTTGGATCTCCAATGCATGAGGATTGTGCGTTTAACTTGAAGGAAGAGTATATTTAACCATCTGCTCTGTGAATATGACATTTTATAAGAACAGTGATTAAAAATACCAAGAATGTAATGTTTAGGGTCCAGTGTAAAAGGTTGACCTACCACTTTCATTGCAAATCTGTGAGTACAGTGTCAAATCTTTTGTATGAGGGGCCAGTGCCATAAGATATGCAATAAATCCCCACTGGAGGAATTGCAGCACCAGCAATTGTTATTGTTCAATAAACCCATTTTTTGTAATACAACAGGAGTTCTGTACCACAAATGAAGGATCTTGGTTTGAATTAGGGAACTGCATTTATCATTAAAAGATTTGTGACAGGAGAGCCAACATCTGGACCATTGTGCATTGGTGATATTATCTTGTAGCAAAGTACTCCATCTGTTTTTAGCATTGACAGAGTAGTCAGGAAGGATATCACAAATATCTTTGTAAACAGTGCTATTTAAGTTGGATGTTGTTTTTATCCATTTAGAGATGTGCTTATCATACAGAGAATTGATATAGAAGGGTGTGAGGTAAGAGTTGCATGCGGTATGAAGCTGTATATATTTCCAAAAATCCTGATGGGGAAGATTCCACATGCCTCGTAGGTCGGTGTAAGATTTTAACTTTAATGACTTGGGTTCAAGTATATCCTGCAAAAAAAGAATACCCTTATTTTTCCAGGTACAACAAAAAATGGGGTGATTATCAAGGGATATATGGTGGTTACCCCAGATGGGGGTGTAAACTAAAGGTTTGGGGTTAGATTTAATATGCTTGTGAATGATTTTCCAATAGAATATAGAAGCAGCTATGGTAAGGTGAGACTTTAAAGACGAGGTAAGGGTGTTATAAAGGAAAGAAGTCGCCATATTACCAGGACATAAGGATGTTTCCATATTGACCCATAAAGGAGACTGGATGTTGGGTTTGTTAAACCATTTAATTGTTTGAGATGTATGGAAAGTCCATAAGTAGGCTTGGAGCCAAGGAAGGCCAAAGCCACCTTTTGACCAATGGGATCTAAGTTTATTACGACTAAATCTAGGTATTTTGCCTTCCCAAATGAAGCTGCCAATAATTTTGTCTATTTTGGTAAGAAAACTAGAGGGAAGTATCAAAGGGATATTGGAAAATAGGTATAATATTTTAGGAGTTATAGACATTTTAATGGCGGAAATTTTACCATTAAAAGAAAGTTTAAGTAGCTTCCATCTATCAAGTGTTGTTTGGATACTGGTTAGCAGAGGGTAAAGATTAGCATCCCATAATTTATTCAATGTCAGGGTGATCCGAATGCCAAGATAAGATATACCTTGGGGGGTCCAATGAAAGCCTAATGAGTTGTTCATGAGGGGACTACAAAGGGTATTCAATGGTAGTGTTTTGAATTTGTTAAGGTTTAGAGCTAGTCCTGAGTGGGAGGTGAAGTCTTTCAGTAGTTTAACTAAAGGTTGCCCGGAACATTTGAGGTTTTCAAGTAAAATAAGGAGATCATCTGCATATGAGAGTGAAGTATAGTGAGAGTTACCAATAGTAATGCATTTAATTGTACTGGATTGACATAGGGATGCAGAAAGAGGTTCCATGGCAAGTATAAACAATGACGGTTATAAGGGGCATCCTTGTCTGGTGCCGCTTGCTAAATAAAAGGGGGGGGACAAAATAGAGTTTGTGAGAACTCAAGCTGAAGGGGAGGTATACAATAATTGAATCCAAGCACAAAAATTATTTGTAAAGCCAAAATGAGATAGCACCTGATATAGATATTCCCAATTGAGAGAGTCAAATACTTTCTTAAAGTCAATGGCTATTGCAGCTGCAGGGGTTTTAAGAGTTTTTGCTTTGTGAATTAAATTGAGTAATGAGCAAAGATAATCAGAACTGTTTCTATTTTTGATAAATCCTGATTGAGAAGTATGGATGCGTTAAGTCATTAAAGATTCTAAGTGGCGAGTTAATAATTTGGCAAAGATTTTTCCGTCAGTATTAAGAAGTGAGATCGGTCTATAGTTTGAAGGAAAAAAAGGGTCTTTGCCTTTTTTTGGTAAGACGGTTATAATGGCTTCAGTCATTGTGCATGGGAGTTTCTTTATTAAAATTGCTTCTTGGAATACATTGACTAATACAGGACAAACAGTGTCAGATAGGGTTTTATAAAAATCAATAGGGAACCCATCACTGACAGGTGCTTTACCATTTTTTAATGATAATAAAGCAGTTTAGATTTCCTGTAAAGTGATTGGTTTATCAAGCATAGCTTTGTCCTGAGGGGATAGGTGGGGTAGATTCAATTTTTCCAGAAAATGTTGTATGAGGTTGGGATTTGTAGTATTAGGTTGCAAGTATAGTTGATGGTAAAAGGATTGTATAATACGATTGATTGAAAGGTTGTCTGTGTGTGTCTGACCTGATGAATCTTTTAGACCTGCTATATGTCTCTGCATCTGTTGAGTTTTTAGCTGGTAAGAGAGCAACTTTCTGCATTTATCCCCCTGTTCCCAATAACCGTGTTTAATCCTAAAAAGGGCAAGTTCAGCTTTCCTGGATATCAACTCATTAATTTTAATTCTTAATTGTAGAATTTCCAGATGAAGCTGTGAATTATGATTAGGTTTATTTAATTTATAGTATTGGGGTTTCTTTTTCTTTAAGGTATTTTTCTAAATTAGCTAATTGTTCTCTTAATTTCTTTCTATACGCTACATAACAAATAATTTTACCTCTAATAGTGTCTTTTAATGCTTCCCAGATAGTACCTTGAGACATACCTGGAGTATCGTTAAAAGAAAGAAAATCTAGAATCTGGGTTTTAATCCAAGGAGTGAATTCAGGGTCTCTGAGTAAAAGTGGGTCTAAACGCCAAGATGGGGATTTAGAAGAAGGTGGATCCCAGAGTAAATGCAAACTGTTAGGGGAATGATCAGACATAACAATAGGGATAATCGATGTATCAATAATTTTTTCAGTAATGAGGGGAGAAAAGAACCAATAATCAATCCTACTATATGATTTATGTAAAGAGGAATAAAAGGTGTAATCTCATTGTCTGGGATGATGTAATCTCCAAATGTCAAAGAGACCTAAATCCTTCATAAGTATTGATAGCGCATTAATACTACGGGGGTGGGCATCATGTGATGAGTTACTTCTGTCTAAATATGCTTGTAGTGCTAAGTTAAAGTCACCACCATTAAGAATAGGTGAATTATTTTTATTATTAATCATAATTTATTGGGATAGATTATGGAAGAAAATGGGTGAATCAAAGTTGGGTGCATATACATTCACAAACATAAGCTGACCTGCTGTGGTGTTTAATAGAGTTATAATCCACCTACCATCCGGGTCTCTAATGATTTTTATGAGGGGCCAATTAAGAGATTTATGTATTAAGATAGCAACCCCATGTTTTTTGGATAGAGAAGATGACACATATACTTGACTGACCCAGTCCCTTTTAAGTCTGTCGACATCCTCTGATAAAAGTTTAGTTTCTTGTAAGAAAGCAATATGTGTTTTATGCTTTTTAAGATAGGTAAGTACTTACTTACATTTACAAAGTGATTTTAGTCCCTTGACATTCCATGAATGTAAGATTAGATCACTCATGGTACTAGGATATAAGGTAATTAGTTACAAATAGGAATGAGGGACTCAATACCATTAATTTGGAGGATGTCACAGATTCAAAAGGTAGATATATATAAAAAATGAATGCAGGGCCCTTAACTTGTATGGGTTCGAGATGATTGAATATTTGTATTCATTTAGTCTTGCAGATAGAGAATATAGAGATAGGAATATCAAGTAATTAAACATTAGAACCAACAAACGTTAGTATAAACTCAGTAACAAGAATATTAATTTGAAACTTTTATGAAATGCAGAGCAATAACAGTTGGTAATATACCAGGACTCTCACTCTACACTACTAGGCGTGTAGAGTAATTAGTGAATCTCAAGATACGGTTTACCCTATAATCTTAAGATACTAAACTTTATATAACAGTATATTAAAGAAGTGTATTTGAGATTTGTGCTGAGGTACTAATAACATTTTAGAGAGAATTTTCAAGCTTGTATCTAAGAGGCTGATTGGGTGGTACATGGATGGAGCTGCAAGATTCCCTTTTTTTGTGGATTGGGACAATTTCCACCTCTCTCCAAGAATGTGGGACAAATTTCTCATGTATGCATTTATAATAAAATGCATCTGATACTATACTCCATAACTGAGTATTACACAAAAATACATGGGCTGGAATTTTGTCTGGCCCTGTTGCTTTGTTTATACTGATCATTTTAATAGCAACATATACCTCTTTATTAGTAATCTGACCTAAATTATACATCTCCTGTTGATCAAAATAATTTTCTTCTATTTCTGGGTCAAAAAAGATCTGCTCAAAGTATTCTATCCATTGCATCTCTGGTATATATGAGTCTGGGCTATTTTTAAAGTTCTTGGTTCCTTTCACTACTAATTGTCAGAATCCCTTATCATCGTTATGCTGTCTGACTTGCAGCATTTGTTTCCATGTTTCATTATAGAATGCCTGTTTTTCCTCTTGAAGCATTTTATGTATGTTTATTTTTCTGTTTTTAAGGTCAGACACTCTAATTTGTCATTAGAGTCCCTGACCTTTTTTATCTGTATCCTTAGATCCTTTTTATACACCACACATTCATGATTAAATCAGGTATACTGTTTAGTCTGCATTCTATGAGTCAATACAAGTTTGTACAAACTACTCACAATTTGGTTAAATTATGTATTTATAATGCCCCATATTTCCCCAGCATTTCAGTTCACCAAGTCAGAATATCCATTTGTTGTAGATAGGATGTTATTTGATCTATAATCCTATGTTCCAATGTTAGGTCCCATCTAATACGTTTATTCATTCTGCAGTTCATCGGAACTATAATAGCCTCAGCAGAATGCCTATTAGTTAATTATTTAGTATCCAGCATTAAAGGCAAACGATCACTATCTGCTCTGATAGGAATATTTACTAAGTTCCAGAACTTACAAGCACCAGACCATATTGCAAGATGTAAAGTGGAGTTGGATATTGCTTTAAAATAGGTGTAATTCCCCATTAAGTCTCCTGCAATTCTTCCATTTAAAAAGAAGGATCCAGTTCTTCCGTGATCTCAATTAAATATCTACCTGACTTATTTATATATTTGTCCATAGCTGATCTTTCTGGTAATGAGATACAATCATTATTATACAGTAGGATAGAGTTATCCAGTAACCCAATGGACTCGCCAATACATGATTTAAAGTCTCCTATGAGCATCTTTTCTATATCCAGGTAACTATACCTACACTTAAGTATCAGCTCTTTTAACAGAGCCTGTATGTATTTTGTGTAAAATTTAGAGCCATAGGGTGGGACATACCCACAAATTATTATCAGTTTCTGGTTTTGAGTCTGGATACAGATACAGATAAAGTTATTATTTTTATATATACACCTGGTAATTGATATTACTCCAATTCTGCATAGAACTATTAACCCCCAGCATATCTATCATACTTAGTATCTCTATATCCCTCTTGCTGAAAAATCTGATATCCATTCAGGGCTACCTCATCTTCTACCTCAAGCCACATTTCTTGGATATATTACAGATCAAAGTTTGTGAGAAAATTTCACCATTCGTTATCTAACACTTTAGTTTCCCCAACCAGCAATATTCCAGGATACTAGCAAAAAGGAATCTTTAAGTTGAGACAAATCCAAAGAGGAGCAGGCACTCAAGTCACTAGTGGAACTTACTGTATTATTCTCTGAGAGTCAGTTCCCATACCCAGCTAGTTTTAAATATTTATTCTCCACAGATATATGTTGTTGTGCAATAATAGTAGAAATGTATGCATATACTGTATGCATGTTTTCTATGTTTTTATTGAGATTTGCATGGGTACCATTGTTTTCATATCCAGTCATTCAGTAAAGAAATGCAATCCTTACCTGCTTTATCATAAACTGCCATGGATCTCTATAATTACTTCCATAATAAGTGGATACAACTGATATCATCTATCACCCTCACCTCCTTAGATCTCAAGGTATCAGCCAACAGCTGTGCTAGTCTTTTTGTCCATTAAATTACTCACAAAAACTGTCACACTATTTTGAAAAAAAAAACTGTATTCAGGTCATCCATCCTGGGTCCTGTACATAAATAATACTAAACTGGTTAAAGGCTTTTTTTTCTGTTCTAGCTCAACTTTGCACCAGACTTATTAATTTTTCCATTGCTGTTGCAGCCATTGACATGGTCATATATTTCCAGAAATTTCTTAAAAGAATCTCTTTGGTGGCCCTAAAGTGGTATGGCAGGCAGGCAGGCAGAAATTTCTCTTGAGATGTCATAGAAATTTCATGAAATATCTGACCATGGTAATGGCTGCAATCATATCTTTTGGTGTCATCCATATCTACTTTAAAACAACATTTGTCCTACCAATACTAAACAAATCACCCCTGAACCCAGATACTCCTACCTTGACTGATTGCTCAGCTGCCCTTATTTTTCCAAGGTACTTGAGAAAGACATGGCCCTCCAACTAACAGAATACCTCCCTTTTAATGAATTCATATTCAAATTGCATGCCAGCCTTTTTAGTGCACACAGCATGGAAATAGCACTTCTGCATATATCAAATGATAGTCTATAAACTAGTGACCTTGATGGAAGAGAGATGCTTGGATATTGTGGCAGTCACTGAAACATGGTACACAGAGAACCATGAATGGGAAGTCAACATACCAGGATACACAGTCTACAGCAAGGACAAGGTGGGTAAAAGAGGAGGAGGAGTAGCTCTCAATAATAAGGGAAGGGATTAAAGCAACAGAACTAACGAGTAAACAGGAAGTTGATGAGCCACTATGGGTCACCCTGGAGACAGGAAATGGCACCACAATCTGCATGGGGGTTGTGTACAGACCCCCATCTCAGGGGCAGGAAATGGACAAAGAAATGATAGAAGGCAACCTTAAAATGGCAGAAAAAGGGGAGATATTGTTGATGGGGGACTTGAATATGCCAGATATTAACTGGAGTACCTTTGCTGCAGGCACATCCTAGAGCAGGGTAATTCTTGATGTCCTACAGGGGGCATGCCTCAGACAGCTAGTGTTGGAACCCACTCAGGAGGGAGCAATCTTAGACCTGGTACTCTCAAATGGGAAAGGAGAAAGGATCTCAGATTTAGAAGTGGGTAGCCATCTGGGAACAAGTGGCCACCACACAGTGTGGTTCACAATAAACACAGCCATAGAGTAAAGCCATACAAAAACAAGAGTATTGGACTTTAGGAAGGCTGACATTGGGAAGATGAGATAGTGCCTTAGAAAAGCACTAGCAAATGGACAAGAAGGAGGGGTGGAGGAACAATGGAGACAAATCAAAACAGCCATCACAGAGGCAACAAGCCTTTGTGTGAAGCAAATCAATAAAACAAAATGAAGGAAAAAACCACTATGGTTCTCAAAAGGGGTGGCAGGGACGGTTAAGGAGAAAAGGATAGCATTCAGGAAATATAAGGAAACACAGAAGGAGCAGGATGGATATCTTTATCAGTTAAAGCAGAAGGAGGCAGGGAAGGCAGTCAGAATAGCAAAGGCACAAACTGAGGAAAAGATAGCCAACTCTGTTAAGAAGGGGAATAAAACATTTTATAGGTACATTAGGGAGCGAAGAAAGACCAAGGGAAGGTTGCAGAGACTTAATAAAGGGGAGGGAATGTGGGCAGAAGGTGACAGTGAAAAAGCAGGGATACTGAATTAATATTTCTGCTCAATATTCACAACAGATGAGGAGGGGGAGGCACCTAAACCAAACAAGGGAGAAACTCTGAATAGGGGGTCAATACCAGTCCATTCACAGAAGAAAGGGTTTTGAAAGAATGTTTGAAACTGAGGGTGGCCAAAGCAATGGAGCCTGATGGGATTCACCCAAGAATATTAAAAGAACTAAGGGTAGAACTAGTAACACCACTAACTACTCTTTTTAACAAATCATGGGAGGATGGAGTGGTACCTGAGGACAAGAGGAGGGTAAATGTGATTCCGCTTCACAAATGTGGGAGCAGAGAAGAGGCAGAAACTCCAGACCAGTTAGTTTGACTTCAGTGGTAGGGAAAATGATGGAATCAATTCTGAAGGAAAGAATTGTTGAGTACCTAGAGGCCAGTGGGGCACAGGACCCAAAACAGCATGGTTTCACAGCAGGAAGGTTATGCCAGATGAACCTAATAGATTTCTTTGACTGGGTGACCAAAGTAGTAGACCAGGGAGGGGCTATGGATATGGCCTACCTAGATTTTAGCAAGGCATTCGACACAGTCTCACACAAAAGATTAATAAACAAGTTAGCCAGCCTTGGAGTGGGTTCCAAGGTGGTAGCCTGGATAAAAAACTGGCTGGACAACAGTACTCAATAGGCAATAGTAAACAGAGTCCACAGTGAAGAAAGGAGGGTAACTAGCAGGGTACCTCAGGGTTCAGTACTGGGACCAGTCCTCTTTAATATCTTTTAAGTGACATTGGAGAGCACCTGGAAGGAAAGGTATGCCTCTTTGCAGATGACACAAAGATCTGCAACAGGGTTGATACACACAGTGGGGTGGAAAGAATGAAAAGGGACTTGGCAAGGTTGGAGGAATGGTGAAATACGTGGCAGCTCAGATTCAATGCAAAGAAGTGCAAGGTAATGCATCTGAGAAACAAAAACCCAGGGGAAGACTACACAATAGTGGGTGAGTTAATAATAACAACAAAAATCGAAAAAGTCCTAGGAATAATTATATCAGATGACCTAAAGGTGGGTAAGCAATGTGAGAAAGCAGTAAGGAGGGCTGGGGGGATACTGGGATGCATAGGGAGAGGCATCAACAGTAGAAACAGGAAGTTGTTATTCCTCTCTACAGACAGTTAGTGAGACCCCATCTGGAGTACTGAGTGCAATTCTGGAGACCCCATCTCTGCAGAGACACAGACAGAGTGGAGGCTGTTCAGAGGAAGGCAACCAAAATGGTGCAAGGTTTGCACCAAAAGGCATACGAGGAGAGACTAAAGCAGATTAATATGTATACCCTTGAGGTAAGGAGGGAGAGGGGGGACATGATAGAAACTTTCAAGTATCTCAAGGGAATTAACAAGGTACAAGAGGGTAGTATCTTTCAGAAGAAGAGATGTGCAAGAACAAGGGCGCACAATTTGAAGATAGAGGGGGGACGGCTCAGAGGTAATGTTAGAAAGTATTTTTTCACAGAGACAGTTGTGGATGCGTGGAACAGCCTTCCTGAGGAGGTTGTGGACTCAAGAACAGTTGAAGAATTCAAGAATTCATGGGACAGGCATAAGGCAATTCTAGTGGGGGGGGGCAGGAGGAAGTAAGCTGTTGATTAACTAGAATCTGCAGCTTATCCATCAGGTAGGGAAATGGGTAGACTGGGTGGGCCAAGCAGTCCTTATCTGCAATCAAATTCTATGTTTCTATTCATTGGTAAGCGCTTACCCCACCACATTGTTGTTGCTAGCTATCTTTTCAACACTGGACTCTACAAATAATTAGACTCCATATACAGTATATGTTTGAAATCTATGTTTGGCCTTGGTGGGTCTACATGATAATGGTAAATGCCTAAAGACAATCACCATTATCGCTCGGTCAGAGTGCCAAACACATTTTCGGCATTCTGACAACCCTGGTGCACCAGCACAATGGCGCCAGGACATATATTTACTACTTTCTGCACCCCCCCACACCCCACTACTTAAGGATTCTCAGCTCTGGGGGGGGTACATGTTGGGGGTGTGAAAGTAGTAAAATTAAAAAAGTTCAGGCTGGACGCAATAAAAATCACACCAGTGCCCAGACCCCAACCCAGTACCTCAGCCACCCCAGCCATTGCCCAATCCCTGACGCAGCTTGACCGATGACCGCAGCGCCTCCCCCTACAGCCTCTCAACCCCCAGCACATGCCATGCTTGCTCCCCCCGTGCATATGTATAGCAACATGCTGTCACCTAGTTCGCCTACCCCCGCATCCGCTCTCCCTACCCGTTGGTCACTGTGAGTGGACTGCACGAGGAAGGTGTCACCGTAATGGATGGAGCCCTTCCTCATGCCCCCACTTCACAAGTTACCGGTCTTGGCAGTGCTGATATATGTTGTTTTTTCTCCTATCTCTCGGGTCACTCACAAACCATCATCTTCATCTCTACCACATACTCATCCATGCTAATTAATAGCTGGAGTCCCAAAGGGCTATGTATTACTTGATATTACTCGGTATGAAAGAACAGAAGAAGGCCAGAGCCCATCGAGACTGTTCCCCACAGTGTGTGGACATTATTTATCTATTATCCCTCAACCAAACATCTAATTTGTTTTGAAAGACAGTGGCACTAGTTGCCTCTACCAATTCTTGTGGCAAGGTGTTCCATGCAATGGATGCTCTTACTGGAAAAAAGTTTCCCCTTTTGCTGGTTTTATAAGTTTTTACTTCAAGCTGTTTATTATGCAATCTTGGAACATGTCTCCTTTTGGAGAGTGTTAGACCACATTTTTCCATTAGATCTGGTGAATTTATTAAATTAAAAACCATAAGCATATCACCTCTTAATCTTCTAGTTTGAAGAGAGAAGAGACCAGTAGCTTTTAATCTGTTCTGATAATCCAAGTTTGTTAATCTTGGAATCATTCTAGTTACTCTCCTTTCAACCTGTTCAAGAATTGCTGTGTCTTTTTTTTGGTTTGGATTCCAGAAAGGGGAGCCATAGTCTAGATATGGTCTAATGTATGCCCTATACAATGGAATAAGGCATTGTTCAGTGCGATTAACAAAAGTGCATTTATTTGCCTCAAAAGTGTGTTGGTCATGCAAGCAGTTCTAACACAGTGATAATTTGATGTAAGTTTATTATTAACATATATCCCTAAATCTTTTTCACAATTTGATGAGTGAAGTGGTAGTCTGTTTATATGATATATCGTTTTTGGATTATTTACACCGAAATGCACTACTAAACATTTGTCTTGATTAAACTGCATATGATTTTCATTTGCCCAAAGTGTTAATTTTTCCAAATCCTTCTTTAATGTAGAAATATTTTGTTGATTATTAACCTTGCCCCCCAATTTAGCATCATCTGCAAATTTAACCATGAAGTTATTTGACCCTGTTTGTAAATCACTGATAAAGAGGTTAAACAATGTTGGTCCCAAGACCGACCCCTGTGGTACACCACTTGTCACACTACCCGAATCAGACAAGATATCATTAATTCTGACTCTCTAAGAACAATTTGTTAACCAGTTTAAAGTCCAATTGACTTTATTGGGACCTCTTTTATTTGTTCTATACATGGCACCTTTGGTGAGCATACTGTACATGCTCAGGACTAGGGCTGTGTGAACCTCCAAAAGTTCAACCATGTGAACTTTGACCATTGACCTGCATAAAGTTTACCAACATTCTATTAATGCTGAATTAGTTTGTGCTGGTTTGACCATAAAAAAGTATTAGAAAATGGGATAAAATGAAGTAACAAAATGCACTGGGCTGATGAAGCACTCAAAAAATAATGATGATACAGTGGGCCATATTGAGAGTAAAGGTTAAAAAAATTATGTTTGTCCAGTCTGTGCCAAAAATGGACAGTGCTAATAGTAATAAACAAAAGTATGTGGCTAACAATGATCAAATAAAATGGTTGTAATTGTAAGACCAGCGTATGCCACCAAACAAATCAGTACATAATCCTATAGCATAAGCTACTAGTTCAAAAAAATTGTGTGCCCATTGGGACAGTACCACACATGGAAAAGGCTTCCTGATATGCCATGGATAAGTGTTGTACACCCTGGTTTCATGGGCAATGTTGCTCCAAAATGTATTCATTTGGCCTATGAATTACTGCCAAAAATTCATTAAATATCACTCTGAAGAAGAATGAGTGAAGACAACAGTACAACATTCCATATTATGGGCTACTAGTCCGAATATTGTGTGCCTATTGGGAGAGTGCCACACAGGGACAAGGCTTCTTGTAATGCTATGGATAAATGCAGTAAACACTAGTTTCATGGGCCACATTGCCCCCCAAATTATTTATTTGTCTTGAGTAGGCCTGCCAAAAATTCATGAAACATTAATCTGAAGAAGGCTGAGGGAAGACAACAGTGCAGCATCCTACAGTGCTTGTGTAGGCTATTGGTTCCAAGGGGACAAAAACTAATGGACACAGAATCCCTCACCATCTACCTCATCATCCTCCTTTCTCTTTAGCGTAACTGGGAGAGTAGGAGATTCATCATCCATAACCCGCAGCAAAAAGGGATTCAGAAAAAGGGGGCAAGTTCATTTTTTAGAAAGTGAGCATCTCTATATTTTGGGTTGAAAGGCATGTTCTCCTGTTGGTGACAATTTTGCCTTCAGTGCTGAAAATCCTGTCTTGAGTACATACTTGCAGGTAGGCAACTGACATGTTCAATGGCTATCTGTGTGAGAGAAGGTCAAATGGTCTTGTTTTTGGTACCAGTACATTAGAGGCTCATCTCCTTCTGCTAGTGGCATGTTCTCATCCAGATTATTCTGCACCAAGTTGTTATTGGTATCTCAGGCACCACTGTGTCACAAAGTAACTTGCCATGGTTTTCATCAAACTATATTGAGACAGTTATTCCCATAGTGGTTTGTCATTGATGGTTGTCTTGGGGGGGGGGAGGGCATCAGCAACAGTAGCAGGTTGACTTGGAGAAAAAAAATGAGTGCCACCTGTGATGTTCAGTAGTAGAAGTGGAAACACATTTTGATCCTCCTTCTTCCCGCTTCCCCACCTGGCCTTTTAGGGATGATGACAAGTGTTGTTCGACTCTTTGTGCGTTTCTGTTCTTGCTTTGCTCCATATGTACTGAGACCAGATGGATAAGTCAAGCTTTGTAGGGCTGCTGATCCTTATCGCATTCTTGTGCATCAAAGAGTGTCTCAAATGTGTCTTTGAAGTGAGGGTCCAAGAGAATGGTCATGAATGATGTAGTGAGTGTGTGTCATTCTGGAAATGTGATCGTATCCTTTCTACTATACTGAGAGCAGTGGTATCCTCCTTTTCCTCTCTAGTGGCTTTTTACTAGTTTATAACATTATTTCTTTGGCTATTTCAGATTTCACTTTTATTCTAATGGTTGTATCTAGAGTAATCCTTTTACCTTGGAACCCTTGTTTAGAATTAATAAGCAAGTTCCTTTTTTCAATGTTATTCTGAGTTACACAACCCCAACCTTTGTATCACTGTGTTCTATAACTATACACTAAACTTACATCTACCCACCCAAAGTTATTTTTAAATATTCCTTTCACCATATTATACACTGCCAATTTTAGCACAAATTGGCTATCCCTTCTTGATTTTGGTAAGTCATTTATAAATACTGTGGGGAGGAGTTTCCCTTGTTGTATCATCTTCTCCTTACATTTATCATCATCATCACTTACTAGGTCCTGCATTTCATTATTGTATTATTCTGCTTAAAACACATGTTTTGTAGTATCATTACTCAACCCTCTGTTATTCATCTGGGGTTCCCATCTGTGCATCACTTTTACACTTTCAACTCTATTTTTCTTATTCTTCACACTTTCTGATTCAAGAATTCCTTTACTTTTTCATTTATACTTTTACTCTGTTATTTTTTGAAATTTCTATTTTTCCCCCTCCTACTTCCCTCAGAGTCGCATCATTGGGAGATGCTAATTAAGTCTGACCATGCCTAGTGCCTTACCTGAGAACCTCCTGTCCCTTCATCCTGCCTCGAAACCCCTCCCCCGGGCAGGGGCAGGGTAGGGGCCAACCCCCAAATCTTGTGGTCCTTGTTAGGGCCTGGGACCACAGTCAGGCACTGATACAATGGGACCCAGCTTGGTGCTCCATCTTCCCAGCTCTTCCCTTTTCTGTGGGACGTTGCATGCCAATACGTCAAGGCGCGCATGTCAATGTCTGCAAAATCCCTCCCTCTCCTTCCACAAAGGAGCTTCCTCTGGAGCTGATAGGTCCCAGACCTATACCTGTGACCACCTGTGACCAACCATGCCTCAGTGGCTCCAGCTTGCTGTCGCTCTCCCAGACTCCACCAGGGGTCACCGCTTTCCAGACTGTAGGGCCTTGCCACCCTCCAGAGAAGGCAAACTGTCATCAGGCATTCCAGCCTATCTCCCCCTGGCTAACCCCCAGGCGGCCTGAGCTCATTATTGAACTGGGGTCACCAGCATGGAGTGAGATGTGGCATCCAGCACCTCAACCCTCAGTGCCACCGGGCCGGTCTTACTCTGATTTTTGTCTTTCCTTTTATTATCCTTTTTCCTTTCCCACATTTATCTTTTCTTATAACAGTTTCTAATACCAACAGTTTTTTCATGTCTCTTAATTCTTCCACCAATGCATTTATTTTTTTAGTCTCTAAGTGCTATTTCTTCTGATTGTTAGAGATATTCTTTACATTCTTAATTGGAACATCAGGCTCATTATTGAGTGGGCTTGAAGTTACATTTGTTACCATTACTGCAGAAGTAACAACATTAGTTATATGTATTTGTTTTGTCAGGAGTATATCAACAGAAGTGCTCAAGAGCACCACCAATTATGTTAATTGCAAATTGCCATGTTGTATTTCTTATCTAACTTCTTTTAAATTATTTACCACCTGATTAAAATATTTTCTTAACTCCTCATTTATATCTGCATCTTCATTAGCCTCCTTGTCAGACCATAAATGTGGAATATATGGGCCCAGATATTCAAAAGGGTTGTGCATGGTGCAACAGTGGTGCACCATGTGCAACCTACTGATGCGCCTGGCATGATGTTCAAAAGGGAAAAGTGCACTGCACAAATCTCGATGCACCAGAGTGCATCAGTAATGTATGCAGGAGCAGGTGGAGGGAGTGTGCCCATGCATACCCTGCACAGCCCGATATTCAGCCCGTGATGTTCAGATCCACACATGCGCAACCCCTACCTGTGCCAGCACAAAGTTGATCCCAAAAAAAAGGAACAATGGATGGCCACCCACAGGTGAGCTGCCTCACTGCAGGGTGCAACATGGCAGCTGCCACCTGTGGGTGGCCACCCGAGCTCTGGCTGCACCCCCATGCCCAATCATGGGCATTTGTAAAAAAAAAAATTCTGTCCAATATTCCTGGTGGTCCAGTGGACCGCTGTCTGCCTGATTGCGGGCATTTGTAAAAAAACAAAAATAGATATTCACATATCTGGAATGTGTAGTATGGTACTGGCTGCATGCCCATTGGCTCATGCTGTGGACCAATGGGCGTACAGCCCTACCGATGGTGTCAGCCAGTGGGCAGTGGGATGACAGGAGGGTGGGGTGCTGCTGCCCACCGGCTAACTGGGGGGGAGTGGGGCGGTGTGGCTCAGTGGGCGGATGAGGAAGGGGGTACCGCTAGACCACCGGGGATATTGGACATATCTATTTTTTGATTACAAATGCCCACAATTGGGCAGACAGCAGTCCACTGGACCACCAGGGATATTGGACATATCTATTTTTTTTTACAATTGCCCATGATCAGGCAGACATCAGTCCACTGGACCACCAGGGATATTGGACATATTTATGTTTTTATTACAAATGCCTGCGATCAGGTAGACAGCAGACCACTGGACCACCAGGGATGATAGGGATTCTATTAATTTACTCAGCCTGTGTTTGGGTGGGCAGGTACACTTGACCACCAGGGATTTATTCTTTTCCTTTTTTTACTGCAGCCCGCGATCGGGCTGTGATGCACATTGCCGGCTGCAGAGGGTGTTGGTCCCCAACAGCTGCTGCCTGGCAGGGCACCAGGCACAAGTCATTGGGGATTGATGCACCTGCATGCAAATGGGGCCATAATGGCATGCAAATGGCCCCATTTACACCTTGCATACATTATGGTCCCATTTGCATGTCAAGTTTTGAATATCGTGGTTGCTGTGCATAGCACAATGGAACTTGCACTAGCACATTCCCATGCTCCACTCTGGCCACTTGTGCTGGTGCAGTGCCACTGTGCCATGCACACTGTGGGTGGCCAGGGTGCAGTATTCAATGGTGCTGTGCCATGGCACAGCTCCGTTGAATATCACCAGTCCACAAACCCATGCTGAGCTGTTGCGCTGCACTAGCTTGCACCACAGCCTGGGCTAAGTTTGAATATCTGGGCCATGGTGTTTTTTTTTAAGGTGGTGCAGGGCTTCCATATATAAGAAGTGAAAACAATTTCAAAATCCCTCTAATTCATCATTTATTTTCTCACTGAACCTTTGCTGTTTTCCTCTATTTTTATTTTCCATCATACCATTTTCACCTTGTGGTACACTATAAACATAACTTGCACTAGGAGCGGTATCATTAAGCCACTGTGCCAGATCAGCTGTTTATGAACCCAAAAGTTCTGGTCTGTGTTTGGAGGCAGTATTGTGTAGTGGTTTAAGGCTCTGAGCTGGCAACCTGGAGACGTGGGTTTGAATCCTGCAGTCGACACCTGCATACTGTGTGACCCTGAGCAAGTCACTTAACTTTCTTGTGCTCCCAGGTCGCACCTGTAAACAAGCTTTCAGCTTAGTGTGTTTTTCCTGGTTTAAAAAAAAGTTATTTGCAGAGCAGGATCAGTTATATCAAATCAACACACTGCCCCCCTCCATCTCCAAAGCTCCAACTATATCGTGCTTCAAAACTTCCTTACGTAGCCACCTTATTAACACCCAATGCTATAATTGCCATTAGTCAAAGCTGTACTCAATACTTATGACAAAGCTTACTACTAAGCTGCTAAGGAAAACATAACTCTGGTATTGTTTGCATCAATCCTACCTGTACCAGCTTGTTTGTATCTATGTCTTAAGTTACTGTTATACTTATGTGTTGTACTGCTATACTGTGTATTTTCGTTTGCCTTACTGTGACAAGGTACCTTTGTAAATGAGCCTATGGCTCTAAGGTTTTCCAAACTGCTGTTTAAATGAAATAAAATAAATAAATAAATAAATAAATAAAGGATTCATTACATTTAAAAATATCCTTTCCTGCTTGTTCTTCCAAATTACAAATTTTTAGTAGTAAAGGATTTACTGAAGTGTGTGTGTGTGGGGGATGACATGAAACTTGGCTTGATTTTTCCTTTTTGGGCAATTCTCTTGGCCCCCGTCAGTTCCCAGTGATTACCAGGTAACTGAAAATAACTAGTTATTTTTGTCACAGGAATGCAAACACATTTCTGTTTTACTATCTTTTTTTCACTCTTTTCAACCTGCTACCTTCCTATTATACTTTTCTTAGGCAGACCCATAATTTATCAGTCAAGTCTTTATTTATCCAGGTGGAACATCATTGAGAAGAACTCATTTACAAGATAGACCTGCATATTACAACTAAAAAGGATAACAGTAACACATATAAGTGCATGTACAAGTACAATATTTACAAGATAGACAATGCACGACACATAATACACTGTGCACACAGCAGTGATAGCAGTCAACATAGTTGACAAAAATAAACCACTTATGGAACCTAGTAGGAGGCTAGCTGGAGAAATTTACAAGTAAAAAGTGGAAGCGTAAGGAGCAAGGGCATACAGTAGTCGTGCAAAAGAGGAGTGTAAGAGCGGAGGAGCTAATCGATATTAGCAAGACTATCATCCCCAAAAATGCAAAAAAAAATGTTAATAAATATAACCCTATAAAAGTCCAAAATATCCACAAATAACAGCTGTTTACATCAAATGCTATTTTTTAAAGTCTCACAGAATAATTTACTAAAGGCACATTGAGATTAGGTCTGCAAACATAAGAACCAAAATCAGGATCAAAAAGAAAAAAACTGTGAGACAACAACCAGTATCCAAAAATGACGTAATATATATTACTTACAAAAAAAGTGGAAATGTATGACATAGTCTACGTTCCTTCTCTTGGTGATATATCTCTCATCAGGTTTAATTACAGTAACTGCAGCAGTGTGAACCTGCTATCCACATCACTTGCATGAATTTTTATACTGCTATGCAGTATCTTTACTGGTAGTGAATTGTTACTGTCATACATTAATCTCCCAATCGACAAAAGGTATTCCTTTGCAGATTTGGATTTGTGACTTCCGAGGACTGGGTAGGTGTGCCTTTTTGTATGCATCTCTTGAGTGCGCAGCACAATCTTAATCTGTGTGTTTGCAGTGCACCATTAATTCTGGGAGACTTTGCATTTCCTGTTACGCTCTCATTTCACTTCATCAGCACTGGGGAATTTTCTGGATACAAGACAGTAGCATTTTGTCTGCACTGGGGAATTTTCTGGACACAAGTCAATAGCATTTTGGGGATGCACATTAATTCTGACTGTGTATGACCACTGCGTGGATGACTGAGTGTGCCATTAATTTTGGGGGATTGCATTTCTTGTTACGCTGTTGTTTCACTTTGTCAGCACTGGGGAGTTTTCTGGACACAAGACAGTAGCACTTTTGGGATGCACATTAATTCTGGTGACTGTGTGTGTGGGAGGGCTGACAATATTATTGCCACTTCAACTTACTTCGTGTTAAGGTGGAATGACAATGCGAAGCAATAATTACAAGGCCGGCGAAATTTAAATTCTCTGCATCTCTAACTATTACATCAGACTGAGCATGACCTACAACTCCTCCTCCCTCTCCCTTCCTTTCCAGTATGATTCCTTTGTGCTTATCCCATGCATTCTAGAACCCAGATCTATGACGGTCGGTCAACAATTGCATTGTCGACTGACATTGCAGCTACTCCTTTATGTCAACTGGATTTGCAGTTGGCATAAAGAGAGTCACTGAAAACTTTGTTTTTTTCAGGGGGCTTTAACCCCCAAACTACCCATGTGGGGGGCTCTGCCCCACCCCCTCCTCTATTATAATAATCAACTCCAACTCAGACTTGTTTCGGGAAGGGGGTGCAATACCTCCACAAAGCAGTGCCAGTGGCCCATGGTGACACTACAGTGACCTGGTGCTGTTGTTGCTGTAGTGTCGGTGGCTGTGAAATTGTCACAGTAGCAACAGTATACCACTGAACTCCACCACTGTTTTTGCCCCCACCACCTCCACTTAAAAACTGTTCCAGGAATCCATCACTCTTCTGTGAAGAAGTACTTCCTCAAATCTCTCCAGAACCCCTCCTCCAGCTTCATAGTATGTCCCCTTGTTCTTCAGCACCTTTACTTCTGAAAAATACTCCCCACCTATATGTTATTAACCCCGTGAGCTATTTAAAAGTCTCTATCATACCTCCCCTCTCCTTCCTCTGTTCCAGGGTGTATATATTGAGGTCCTTTAGTCTCTCTGTTGTAGCGGGTATGTGGGAGAATAAAAGCACGGACAACAGAAGTAGGAACCAAAACACACTAATGTGTGAATTTATTTACAAAAGAAAAAAAAAACTTTCAGCAAAACAAAAATCAAATAAACATAACACAGCTAGGATTTAGCTTCAGTCCCACCCTCTGTGCTTCCTCAACCCGTACCAAGGTTGAACTGATCTGCCTCTAGACTGCAGAGTGAACCTCAAATACAGAAATGTCACAGGATCTAAGGCACTGACTCCTAGTCTAGTATAGTTTGTTTCTAATCTAATAAAAGTACAAATAAAACATAGTACAATGAATGACATACATAATTATCTAGGATGTTGGTATTTCAGAGGAAAAAATAAAGCAAACAAACCAGTTTTGTAAACATTTCATTCCTATTGCCATACCCACCTATTGTGAGTGACAGGTCACCTAGGAGAAAAGCAGCAGCACAAAGGGGTGCTGGCTCCTAAGAAAAAGACTTGCAGAAAATATATCCATGTGAGTTATTTAAGTAATACAGTCTAGAGAAAACTTTTATTTATTTCAGCAGTTTTCAGACAATATTTGCGTCAAATGTTTACAGTCCCTGTTATTGCTTGGAAAAACAACTGCAGGAATTAAAGCTGGGCTTTCTCTGTTGCTAGTTTGTTGTATACGGGGCTCCTGCTTGCAGACAGGGAAAAACAAGGTGAAATGAACCTAACAGTGGACGTACTTAATGCAATGGATGTAGGTAAGCCAACAGGTGCAGTCTTCATAGATTTATTCAAGGCTTTCGACCTAGTGGACCACAACCTATTATTAACAACGCTTCACAAAATAGGTCTGGATCCCTAGGCCCTAAAATGGTTCAACAGCTACCTTGGAGGCCACTCTCAGAGGGTTATCTGGAAGACAGAGCTGTATGACCTGCTACCTATCAAGGAAGGAGTACCCTGGAGCTCAATTCTCAGCCCTTTCTTGTTCTCTCTAGTCACAAACAACCTCAACTATCACTGTGGTGGCAGCTCAGTGGTCCAATATTCATATGACACTGTCCTCTACCGGTCCATGGATAATCTTTCAGCTTTTGGTCCTCTCCTCCAAGTTGACCTAATGGTGCTCAAGGCCAGGTTTTCTTCAAATAGAATGGTCCTCAATGCAGTCAAAATGAAGACCATGCTGTTTGGCCTTAGATCCCTTGGTCAGGAGAGGACCACAGCCATACAGAACCATTCCCTTGCAGAAAAAAGGACTGACGTGGTAGAAAGCATAAAATACCTGGGTCTAAATATTGACCAAGGTCTCACCTTTGAGTCCCATGTAGATCAAGTAACTGGGGCTATCTATGCTAAATTTGGCACTCAATACCGGCTCAAAGACCAGCTTATCTTGAAAGCTAGGCTAACCATAGCCTCCAGTGTCCTTCTCCCAACTCTAACATACACTGTCCCTGTTATTCAGGGAATGTCTAAGCAATAGAGCAACTGGCTACAGGTCCTGTACAACAAGTTTGCGCGGTTTGCTCCCCAGAGTCCCGAAAGAAGCCACCCCTGCAATACGCTAGCCCAGTTGCAATGGCCTTCTTTTGCATCTTGTCTTCAGTACCCCCTGCTCTGCCTTGCATACAAATGACAGTGCCTGGCTGCCCATTACAGCATAAAATGGAATATTACTCCTAAGCTTAAGCCTCGTATGTTTAGGACCTCAGATCAGAATCTACTTGCAATCCCTAGAGTCAGGACAAATGCGGGCAGTAAATCCTTCTTATATACTGCTCCCCACTTGCGGAACAATCTCCCACCTTCAGTACAGGAAGCCATGTCTCTTCAAAACTTTCGCATAAGGCTCAAGACCCACATGTTAGACTCCAGCTCTTGTCACTGTCAGAGTATAGGATAGTCTCCCCCTGCCCAACTAACTATATCAACCCTCTCCCTGTCCCTCTCTTACCCATATAGACCCAAAGGTCATGGCTTGACTCATCCAACCGTTGCACTTATGCCTAATTTTACTTGAATTTTGAATAATTGCTTATTTTGTAACCCTGCTATCATCTATATGCCTAATTGTATCTGAATCTTCAAAATATTGTTCAAATTGTAACCCAGCTATCAACTGTTTTCTCTCTGTAACCTGCTGTAACTGACTGTCTGATACTGTACTGCATCCCAGGTCACCCCTGAAAAAGGGACCTTCGGGGCTTAGTGGGCCTACCTGGTCATGAAAATTCAATAAATAAATAAAATAAATAAGCAGAGCAGGCTGAGCAGTCACAAAGGAGTTTTTACATGTTTTTAGCAGATCTGGCATGAAAAACCCTCTGTTGCACTGCTCACTATTGTTTACATTCACACAGTTTGGCTTTGCAACTCTACGAGTGATTCTGGTGCCAAGAGAACTCTGACAGGAGAAAAACTGACAGGGGCTGAATAAAAAGGGCTAAATCTACTATTCATCTACAGTATTTTTGTTACACTTTTGCTCATTTATTACACTTCTTGGCATTTATTACACTTTTTGGCATTTATTATACTTTTTATTCAAGCACTTCAGAGACTTTTAAAGGGGAGTAGCGAGTGTCAGCATCTGCCAAGGAGAATTTCCTGATACAGCTCGCAGGGCAGCACTAACACAACAGCAGAGAGTTTTCTTCACAAAGGATCCCTTTTCTTTTAAGGAAGGCATCCAAGATGAGTATCTATAGCAGGACAAACCCAAAACACTAAACACAATTTAACACTAAGGCTATCACAGAGTGAAGAGAAATGAAACAGCTTCTACTCCATCTTTCATTGCAAGGTTTTAGCACAAGGGGGGTTTGCTTATGTTTTAGTCCTGGTACCGGGAAACAAACTGTTCAATTTGTCTATCTTTTTACAGTATCCCCACAGCATACCCACAGGAAACCTCTAATAGGGAGTTATGTCTGAGGGAGCTGCTATTTATAAAGCTTTACATAGAGGTGCTAGTTTAATTACGGCAGCTTCACTGTGCTACAATTCTGTGCAGCTTTGTGCAGGAAGGTAAAATAGTGCTACTGAACAAGAAAGCTTGTCTCACAGAGTGGGGCTACGTCTGTAGCCCTGCAATTCCAACTTTTATTCTGTTTTTTACATTACTGGCGAGGTCACATGATGGCAGCCTGAGCTAGAGCAGCAGTTTCCTGGAGCTCCATTCCCTGCACTGTGTTCACAACTTTATAATTGGTTTTAAAGCTGAGAATTGCCTACCAGAATAAGCTGCCGCCAAGGTAAATGTGCCAGGATCCTCGGGACCGAAGACTGAATGGAGGTGTACATGAAAAAGGCATTACCCAGATGATCCCTGCCGCAGACCCCGGAGAAAGACAAGGCCGCTAAATGCCCGCGACAGCAAGCGCCGAATTTACCAAAAATGGCTACGATTGCTACTGCACTTTCCGAGGAGAAATTCATGGAAATTATGCAACCGCTGCAGACAACTATCGCAGCGATATCAGAAGACCTGCAAGTTATTAAATCTACAGTTGAATCCTTGTCATGGAGGGTCGAGGATTCGGAAACCAGAATTGTTTCACTAGAAAGAAGGCAGGACAAGGCCGACCTAGATGTTGTGAATATCGGATGCAGGTTTAAAAAATTAGAGGAGAAGATAGAGGACCTGAAGGGACGAAGCAGACAGAACAATCTAATTGTAATCAGTATTCCTGAGAAGGAGGAAAGGGATGCAGCAATTACTTTTATGCAAAAGTTTTGTGTCAAAATAGTCAGCCCCCCTCCAAACGGTGGCGACTACGTGATCGAAAGGGCCCACCGGGTGCTACGCCCACCTCCAGTCCCAGGTCAGCCTCCGAGACCTATGATTTTTAAACTTTTAAATTTCATTGATAAACAACACATTCTAAATAAAGTGAAAGAAATCCAAGAAGTGACCTGGGAGGGCAGGAGAATACGTACCATGCGCAGGACCTGCCTTATTCGGTGCGGCTCAGGAGGCAGGAGCTCCATCCAATAGTGTTGAAATTGATCGAGTGGCAAAACAGTTCAGGGTTAAGTACCCAGCAATTTTAATGGTTAAATGCAAGGACAACTGGGTTTCCTTTTGACTCTCCTGTGCAAGCTTTACAAGGTTTAAAAGAGCACATGCCAGATTTGTTTAAGTAAAAGGCAGGATGAGTGTGAGAGTGGTAATGTTTATTCACCTAGTTCATGAGCCCTCTTTCAAATATTGGGGGTTGATTCCTGGAAAATATGGTGATCAAGTGGTATCGTATGTGTCAGGAATTGATAGACTGGATTGAAGATATTGATAGGATCTTATACGTTTTCCCAGATTGTTTTGTGCATATACCAGACTCATCCTGAAGACTTTATCTCTGGTGCCCGAAGAGTCGACATGACCAGAGGTGTGTGAGTGTTCTGTATTTGACCAGTTTCTGTAAAGCTTTCGATCCTGTCTGATAACAGCAGCACTATACTTTTGCTTGACACCGTGGTCTAAAAGTCAAGAGAAACAGTAAAGTTTTTAAAAGTTAAGAGTGTAAGAGGGCATGATGTCTCAGAACTATTGTGGCAGCCTAATTCCTCACAGACTAACTAAGTTAAGGTGCCAGCACAGACTGTGAGGTACCGATCGGTATAAACATACCAGTTTCATCTAGATTGTAAACCCTGTTCATGGGTCAAGAACTTGGCGAGACCAGATATGGGGCACTGAACTGTGTTGATGTGATCTTGCTCTTTTTTTCCTCCTCACCGGGCAGCAGGGTAAATCCGCATTCCTCATCACTGCCTCTACCATATCCGAGACTTGAAAAATCTCTTGTGAGGTTAGGCAATCTATATATAGCTGGCACTGAAGTAAACCTGCATGGTCTTGGGAATAATTCTGTCCTTTACCAGCTGGGAACGAGTAATCTTGTTGAAATGGTCAGGATAAATAATGAATAAGAAAAGGTAGAAGAGAGTATGAGGACTCAGAGATAGGCTGGCAGCTGAATTTCCCACTGGCTAGCCAAAGTTAAAGTGCTAGAATAGGCAGTGATGTAACAACTCAAAGAACAAACCCCATCCAAATTGTAAACGCTGTAAGCGGGACTAGAACCCGACGAGACTGGATACTGGGTACTGGGCCATGCGGAAACAATTTCAGTTTAGTTATGGTTATTGACTTCCTCTCTTGCTGAGCGGCAGAGTAAATGTCTATTTTCATCACTGGCTATACCGTTATCTGTGTTTTGATTATCTCGTCCATGAGGACAGCCAATATATGTGTAAATGTCTCAGATGTTAACCTGCATAGTATTGGGGACAACTCGCCTTTTGCCTGATGGAATCATTTAGTGTTGCTGAACTGTTTTCACATGTGTTTCCTGACATTGGGATACAGCTGTTCCATGGAGTTAATGCCTCTCTCACTTTTGAATGAGTTGTGGCACACTGAGTAGTTGAATGGGGATAATAGAATTTAGATAAGATACTCGAGTCTGGGTGGGGTATATAATATCTGAATTTGCAGCTTTAGATAGAGATTGTTATAGTTTTCTATTATAACTGCCTATGGTTAATTACTGTTTTATATATGGGTTTTAATCATTGGAGACTCATTTTAGGAAATGTATTGTATCCTAAGGGACCTGTGGATACCGTAAATAACGACTCCCACCCCTTTTTTTTTCTCCCTCTATTGGGGGGACATGAAGAGGGAGGGGAGCTCCGGGGAGCAGTGCTGTCAAGCTGGAGTCTGCTCTGTTGTTTAAGCATGTGGCATGGTTGGGGTAGGACTTCAGTCTGTTGGTACTGAGGGTATAGTATTAGGTTTCGGGTTATAATAGATAAAGTTTGTAGATATCCAGGAGGGGTTAGCAATGCTATTACGGTGGGGGGTAAAAGGACTACACACACACCCATTGGCGAGGGATTATCTTACTAGATCTTGCTTGGTTAGTCACTCGTTTACTTATATCCTCATTCATTATAAGAAATGAATAACTGTTTTCATTTTGTGACATGGAATGTTGAAGGAGCCAAGGATAGGGTTAAAAGGCAAGTTATTTTAAAACATTTGCAACAGATGAGAGCACAAATTGTTTTCCTTCAGGAAACACACCTAAAAAAAGGGGATGCGCTTCTCTTCAGAAGACTTTGGGTGGGTCAGGTATTCAGTACTGGTGCCTCTACGAATAAAGGGGGGGGTAGTAATATTATTGGCTAGGAGTGTCCCGTTTAAACTGGTCCAAGAAGTATCAGACCCAGAAGGCAGGTATGTTATTGTGCACGGCTCTTTGGGATCTTGCTCTGTTCTTCTTGGTTCAATATATGGGCCAAACAGTGACTCTCCATCTTTTTTCGTGAACCTGCTAAACCTGGTAGTTACTGACCCACCCAAGCTCACAATACTGGGAGGAGATTGGAACCTAGTTCCTCAGTCAGATTTGGATAGGTCCGAGGGCACTCGTAGAGGGCTATCCCCAGTGCAGAGGGCGTTGAAAGATTTGATGTATAGCGCGGCATTAGTGGACGCGTGGAGGGTTTTGAATCCTTCCAAGAGACAATATACCTTTTTTTCTGCGACACATAAAACATATTCCAGGATTGATTATCTGCTTGTAAGTTCTACTGCAATTTCCGAGGTTAAGCGGATAGGAATTTCAGCTAGGGTGTTATCTGACCATGCACCGGTTGACATGGAATTGGGGTTGGGGACTGGTGGCAAACACTCCCACAATGGCGTTTGAACACTCAGTTGCTAAAAGACCCAGCTATTGTGAGGTATATCAAGGAGCACATTGCCTTCTTCCTGACATATAACCAAGGGACGGTAGATAAATATAGATTTAATTTGAGGCCACTTTAAAATGTTCCTTGAGGAAGTCATTAAAATTGCCTCCAAAGGGTTAAGAATCAAAGACCCCAGCTAGACGATGTACTTGCGTCCATCAAAAACTTAGAATATAACCTGTCCTGCACGGCCCCAGTAGAGATGTGGACTAGATTGCACCAACTGCAAGCCCAGTATGCTGGGCTAATATCTCAGAGGGCAGAGCTATCCCTACACAGAACCAAGATGAAATACCTAGACATGGGAGAGAGAGCGAGCAAGGTGCTAGCGATGTGAATTTGCTAGTTGGACACATAAGTCCCCTGGGCCTGATGGCTTGCCAAGTAATTTTTATAACGTTTTTCAAGCTGAGGTTATACCTTTGTTAAGAGATCTCTTTACTTATTGGTATAATAAGGGGGTGTCAGATCCTAGTTTTCAGGAGGCCGTAATAAGCCTAATTCTAAAGCCTGGGAGGGACCCACAAAATCTTGATAGTTACCGCCCTATATCCTTGTTAAATAAGGATATTAAAATCTTGGCCAAGATCCTGGCAAATAGGCTCACTAAAGTCATAGGCAGACTAATAGGACATGAACAGGTGAGATTCATGACCGGGAGGTCCTCTCAAGACCATATGAGGAAACTGTTGCATCTTATTGCAACTGCCAGAACTCTGAGATCCCAATGGTACTGATTCTCTAGATGCGAAAAGGCGCTCAAGTAGAGTTTTGGGACTTTTGTTTGTCACCTTAACTTCCTTTAGCTTTCCTGAGGAGTTCATAAAGTGGATTAAGGTTAAGTACTCTTGCCCATCGGCCAGAGTTAAATGTAATGGGCTGCTGTCTCCTCCTTTTAAGTTAGAGCGTGGCACCAGACAAGGATGCCCCCTCTCGCCCCTACTTTTTAACATATACTTAGAGCCTTTACTACATAGATTGGCTAGCAACAACAAAATAACAATTATTCAAATAGGAGAGAAGAGGTATGCCTATTCGGTATATGCAGATGATGTTCTATTGCACTTAGAGAGACCAGTTATCTCAGTTCTGGCTGTGCTAAAGGAAGTAAAGGAATTTTCCAGAGTGTCCTATTATAAGATAAATAGAATAAAAACAAAGATAATGCCACTGAACTATAGGGTGAATAAGGAGGAGTTATCCAAACTGGGCCTGGTCTGGGAAACAAAATCTGTTGATTATCTAGGAATTAAGATTTTCAGGGATCTGAGGTCCATTATGAGAAATAATATTGATAAAATAATTAAAACAATAGTTTTAGACCTGGAAAGATGGCGACTACTCCCTTTTTCTCTTTGGGGTAGGCTAGGCATAATTAAAATGAATCTGCTCCCGAGGATCTTATATCCGTTAGGAATGTTGGGTGTATATCTGCCAAAAAGGTGGTTTTCCAGGCTGCAAAGTATTGTAAACTCCTTTTTATGGAAAAAAAATAGAGTCCGAAGGTCTTATCTTAATCTGACTGCACCGAAACTAAGGGAAGGACTGACGGCCCCTTCCTTTTTTCTATATTACCTGGCGCAGCACATTAACAAACTTTCCTTCTGGCACAGGGAGTTAGAACAGGCTGCATATTATTCGCTATGTCTTCCAATAGAAAGATACTTGGCAACCCAAGTAAAGTGCTCATTATCGGCCCTTTTATTTGTTTCCCCAACTTACACTCCTAAATCACTCAGAAATAATCCGATGGGCTGGTCTTTGAAGGCGTTGCACCAGGCTCAAAAGCACTTTGTTTTGAATTGGTCACAGTCCATTGAGCAGCCTATCTTTAATAATCCACATTTTAAGATTGGTGGTACTCCAATACCATCCATTTTTTGGCCTCGGCTGAGTGACTGTAAAGTCTCAGATGTATGAAGGAACGGGACACCAGTGACCTTCGGGCAGCTGCAACTGACTATGGGTGCTGTAGATAATGAAACCTTTAAATACCTCCAAGTTTGTAAGACTCTTGCTTCGTTTCCTTTGGTGACTCCACTAGTCGGTACGGAGAACAGAAATTTTAACACGCTCACACAGGCTGCCTCTCAACCACATGCAGTGTCTAACATATATAAAATTTTGCAGGACTGGGACCACAACTTGCCGTTAGGGATTTGTCCCTATTGGATGAGAGAGCTTCACATCCCTGCAGATGCTAGTGTGTGTGAAAAACTCTGGTTATCAATATATAAATTTACTAAACAAGACAGACTTAGGTCAGTACATTTCAACATAATGCACAACATATATCTGACACCAGATAAGCTCTTTAGATATGGGACACTTTCTGCTGCAACATATAACAAATGTAAGAGTAATACTGGTTCATTGTTTCACATGCTGTGGCATTGCCCTAGTATAAAGACATTCTGGCAGTCCATCAGTAAGAATATGGACCCTATCCTTGGTTTAAGTGAATTATTTACACCACAAGTATGTATAACAAATTACTTTCCAGTCGACACCCCTAAAAACAGGAGAGCATACATGACACTCATCGCTGCAACAGCTAAACTTGTAATCATGAGACACTGGGTAGAGGAGAAACCTCCTACACTGTTGGAATGGTATAGGAAATGTGTTTTGGCACTGCAACTGGAAAGACATATTGCATTTATGCGAAATGGAGTGCAGGTTTTTACTCGGCTATGGGGTGGACTAGAGGCTATTCTGACATCTTGGAAACCTAAGTAATATGGGTATGTGCTTATTTTTACTTTAATTTTATTTGATGGGTGATTGTGTGTAGTCCGGGGAGTGGGTGGGGAGAGGGGCTGTATTGGTTTCATGGAATTGTCAGTGTTATTCCTGGTTAATGAACCTGTGTATCCTTTTTCTTTGTTTGTGTTTTGTGTGCCTAGATTTAATAAAGTTATCTTTAAATAAAAAAAAAACATTTCTGGCATGACAGGCAGCTAAATGCAGGCAAACCTGGCAATAGCCTGCTGTGCTTTCCCGATGCAGAGAGCGAGAGAGAGAGAGAGAGTGAAAAGCACAATGAAAACAAGTAGCGTAGGTGGCCAGTCTACAGTACAGAACAGGGCAGAAAAAAGATGCTGTTGAGCAACAGGTGTAATGCCCTAAAGGTGGTCATTACATAAAAATAAAATAAAATTAAATAAACACAGAATACACAGGTGCTCAGAGTACCTGCTGCATGGGTAGGCAGCAGGGTACTGTACGAAGGGGCCCCTAGACATAAAAGTCAACCTCCCTACACACACAAAACACTAACTAATAAGAAAAGTGCACCTGTGCACTTACAGCTGGTCAAAAGACAGATTTAAAAAGCAATATGTGTCATAATGGCATGGATGGAATGTTGTGCTGAGTGGCTCATGCACAGCATTCCAATCCAGCCATTCTAGAACCCAGCAAGCTTAACTTTAAAAATAATTCCATAACTGTTCAGTTGGTCAGTTCCTGGGCAGCTGTTGAGGAGAGAGGACACAGTAAGTCAGAGGGACAAGGAAATGGCTTACCTGAAGGGTTGAAGCCGTCCCTGGGGACTTACCTGTGTGTCTGCTCTGCTTCCACTGCCTGAAGAGCCTGCTGTGTGGTGAAGTCATCGGTGGTGCCATAGGGGCACCACGAAGAAGCCAACGGCCATCCCGTCGCACTGTTAGGGCTTAAAAGCCCTTCATTTATTTATTTTTAGCCCCCGAGTGCTTTAATAGTTTAATTTCGGTCCCCCATCAGCAGCCCTGCCAGCCGCATCACGCCCACATCCTGGTCGGCCCGCGAAGGCCCCCAAGTCATCCTCCAGCTGCCTGCTCAGTTTTCCCTCCCTCTGCCAGCATCCCTCCCACCTCCCTTCAGCCCAGCAAGTCCCAGGAGACCGCAGAGCGGTAAGTTGGCGGCAGCACATGTTGTGCTGACAGCCCGTATTGAAAGGGAACAAAATTTGTTTTAAAAGCACAGTAGGCACTTAAAGAAGGTGGCTGAGCGCTGCGGGGAGCATTGGGTCACTAGGACCCATGATTTTAATATTTAAAAGGGAGGCGGGGTTAGCGACACCCTCGGGGAGGGGCCAAAAGAGAAGCCTGTATAGTGGCCTTTGAATATTCATTAGGGGGGCGGAGAAGAGGCAGGATTTGCTGCACATAATGACAGCAGGCATTGGGAGCCTGCAGAATTTAAAGGGGTAATGCCATTTAAAAGGGCAATTCTGGCCCAAAGTTTAAAGTAGGGCACTAGGCCCATTGGAAAGTGGGGTATCTGGCCCAAAGTGTTGAGGGGCATCAGACCCATTGTAAATTGGGGCACCAGGCCCAATCTAAGTTGGGGCACCAGGCCCAAGGTAACGAGAGGCATCAGGCCCATTGTAAAGTGGGGCATCAGGCCCAGTATTTGGTGGGGCACCAGGCCCAAGTTAACGGAGGGCTTCAGACCCAAGGTAAATGTAGGGCATTAGGCCCGAGGTAAAGCCTGGTCTAAAGGGAGTCCCCGGCCTAGCGGAATAGGGCAAGCCGGCCTAGTGGTACTAAAGGGAGGCCCCGGTCTAGCGGAATAGGGCAAGCCGGTGTAAGAGGTCTAAACCTCACTTTCAGGTTCTTGTCAATATTGGGGATGCAAATAATCACAGACAAGTTGCATTCAAGTAATAAACAAGTTTATTACTACAACAAGGGATAAATCACAGTTTCCTAAGCAGTTCTTACCAATACGAACCAGGAGCCAGTGCTAAGCTGCCCCTCACACCTCGAGGTTTTCTGTAGTCTCTTGGGATCTCTCGGTCTCTGAGGTGTAAAGCCTGTGCATAACATTATATACCTGTGATAATTACTATGGTTACTAAAAGATAGAAACATTTCTAGTTACAGAGATGAGCCCTATTACTAAATTAGAGGTGGCTCCACGGTCCAAGATAACATTATATAATTTTGTAAAGTCATCAGTTTTAGAACAAAGACGTTTTATACAAAGTCTTACATAACAAGGTGAAGTGGTGTCCATCACCGAAAGATGGTAATGTTGCCTTACACATTATAATTACTTCAAGGACAGGTGTCTTGACATCTGACAAGTAAGAAATAGACAGAAAATACATGGTATAATGTGTGTGCATTAGCAAGCAAAGTGAGTTACAATATATGTATTCATATCCTGACATCTACTCTTGTACGGTAGATGCCCTTAGCTCTATGTATTAGTATAGCCTATGCCTAAACATTAGCTGTCTACGGTGTACCCCTGAGGGTATCAATTAGGGTGCAGGGACCTCGTGTAACAATTCCCCCCCTTGTTGCCTCAAAGGGCAACACAGGCAAATAAGAGGTGTGGACAAGAGCAGTGGTCCTTTACAATCCGGAGGCACACAGCCTTGTAAAGGAACTCAAGCTGCTCATTTATGTTGAGTGAGAGTACGCCATAGGCAGCAAAAGCATAATAATCAAAGTAAATATCAAAAATGCTTGTATAATAACAAAACCTTTAAAGGTGATTTCTAACCAGGTGTTAGTCAATGCGTTATTCATATCGCCAGCATTCATCAGGTCAAGAATGGCTTCATTGGCTTTGGTTATATTATTGCTGATGTGGATGAGGTGTGTGTCCTTTCTATCTAAAAGTGATTTTAGAGTAAGTGTAAGTGGATCTATGTGTACATTAAAGTAGGGTAGGTATTCTTCGAGTGTGAGTAAATAATCTGGGTTACCATCAATGATATCTGCTTCCATAAGGGGGACGGGGGTTATGACGGTATGTCCAATAACAGTTTTCTGATGGGGAACAAAACAGAAGCTGGAGTAATCAATTGTACAAGTAACAGAACCATATGAATAAGATTTCACATTAGTCACTATGCAATACTCTCCATCAGAGTTATACTGTGAACGTACAGTAGGCAGTCTCCATTTTTGCAACTGGACAGGGCATGTGTAGGTCGTCTTCGAAATCCGTGTTGACAGGCAATGAGCTTCCTCACGATAGGACTGGTAGAGCTGATCTAGTGTCTGTGTTGACTCAAAAGAGTAAGTGCCATTGTCAGTGATGTCATCATCCATAGTGAAAGTCCAATCAATGCTGTCCGGAGAATAGCCACAAACAGGGCGTATAACATCAAACACATCACATTGGCACAAGTAGATGTATTGCTTTTTCGCACAGCAGTCCGTGTGCGTTGCCACCCAGGCATCCAGGAAGGAATGGTAGACCAGTAGAGGTGGTAGATCCAGGCGTTCTCTGTAGATGTCTTCGTCCAAATGTCCTATGGAAGAATGCGCCAGTGCCAGCTTGTCGAACAAGGCTGTAGTGGGATCAAAATGTGGTAAGGGGACAGTGAAAGAGACAAACATGGTATCTGTTATAGAACATTTCTTACTGGAAAAACAAGGACCAGTATTTGGATGTCTGGTCACAAACCCCAAATTTCGAGCTGTGGAAAGAGGAATGGACAATGTTTGTTGCATACACAGGGAAATGCAAGATGGAGATTTACATTTAGGACAATACCATTTAGATAGACGTCTGCCATGTATAATATCAGGAATTCTTCCAGTTTCTAGGTCCCTGAAAAGGTTATTAATGGTAGTGAGTATATATGAACCATATGCAGAACAAAGTATTTCCCTACCAAGGTATTGTCTATCAGCTTCTCTATTGTTCTGTTGTATGAGTGCGTTAATCTTATCTTTGGAATCAGTGAAGGCTTTTGCAATGTCGTGCATGTTATATACAGTGTATCTTTCTTCCTGACTAAGACCAGCCACACCATGCAATAAAGGTGGTAAAACATCATTAACCAAACCAGTGGAGAACTTTGCAGAATGATTCTTGATAGCAGCGATGTCTGCTTTGTTTCAAATGGACATAGCAGTACCAAAAAGACCTGTGACAGTACCTGTGGCACCTGTAACATTAGAACTGTCAACTTCACGTCTAGTACATTTTTGAATAAAAGTACTAGGAGGAGGTTTCCTCCTAAAATTGCCTCTATGTTCGGTAGAATAAACCCCAGTAAAGGGATCCTTGGTTTGAATCTGAAATGCAGCTAAACTATCAAGCAATAAAGTACTATAAAATGCAGAGGTATTGGTATTGTGACACATACCAAATTCTTTCATATTCAGTAGGTAAGGTTAAATAAAATGGGCATATGCATAAACTGTAAATTGTTAATCAAAGAACCTGGGAGGGCAGTGGCTGTGAGACCACCTACGGGACCAGGGGTATGTTTGGACATTCCAAAAGCTGTTTTTTGGGTAAGGCAGCACAGATAGATACATGGCTGCAGAGGCCATGTGGTGTAGCACAGAATCTGCGGCAGAATCTTGAGAAAGAGAGTTACAATAGGAAGGATCAATTAAAGCAGTTATGTTATACAAACCAGAGTATCTTAATGCAGTTTGTAACAAGGACAGTGAACCATTCGGGGATAATTTAGCGTTGGGCCAACCCTGGAAAGTTCCCTTAGAGAGTTTGGCCACAGGGAGAACTTGCTCTTGTGAAGTGGTTTGCCACTCAAGTTTGAAGGGTGGATTTGTCAGGAGCCACAACCGAGGCAGTGAGATATGCATCGGAACCTTCCTGGACAGTAATCATAGTGTCTGGAATTTTGATGGAAACTCCCTCTGTAGGAGGTGCTGGAGGATCAAGGTGTCGAAGGAGGTCCGGTACCGTGCCTTGGGTGAAAGGGATTACTCCTGCAAGGAGGAGAGATAGGAACAAGATAGCCATCTTGTCAATGTATCTGAAAAGGAAAATGAAAAATTAGTATATTAGTATAGTTCCGCCCAGTGGGGTTAGGAAAAGTAAGTCTTAAGCCCCTTTATACAGTTTCAACTGGTTTGCATGTAACCATTTGTCAGTCAATTTATTGTTGTGGAGGAGTCTAACTTGATAGACTGCTGGACTGAGCTTGTTGACAATGGGATAAGGGCCTTCCCACTTATTGGAGAAGGAGTGGGTGGGATGTACAAATCGAAGTACCATTACCTGATCTCAAACTTGCCAATCCACTTCTTGTGCGTGTTTGTCAAATTGTATCTTGGACTGTTGCTGGACCTTGCCCATGCAGTTTGCAGCATACAAGTGTGTGTGTATGAGGTCTTTTCTGAGTTTTTCCACATACTGATCTACAGACACGCGGTCTGCAGTGGGGGTGTGCAGGTCAAAGAGCAAATGTTCAGGTAATCTCATTTGTCTTCCAGTCATTACCTCAAAGGGTGTAAGCTGGGTGGTGGCTGAGGGTGTACCCCTAATTGCCATAAGGAGTAAAGGCAATAAGGAATCCCAGGTCTTGGGATTATCCTCAATGAATTTGGAAAGCATTTGCTTAATCCGTCTGTTGGCTCTTTCTACTTGACCTGAGGATTGAGGGTGATAAGGTATGTGGAACTTTTGCTGAACCCCAAGGAGTTCAAGGGACTCTTTCATCAACTCACCTGTAAAACTGGTTCCTTTATTGGAGTCTACCTTGAGAGGCAGGCCCCACCTGGAGAAAATCTGTTCTACCAGGATTTTGGCAGTTGTTTTTGCAGTGCAAGTCTTACTGGGGAAAGCCTCAACCCACTTAGAGAATAGATTGGTCACTACAAGGGCATATTTGTTGTTTCTACTAGTGTTGGTCAAGGGACCGATAAAATCAATCTGAATGGCATGCCAAGGGCCAGTGTGTCTCTGTGGTAAAAGTTTGGCATTTTGTTTTGTAGGTACTGGGTTGTTTTGTGCACAAACAAGGCAATTATCAATGTATTGTTTAACATCTTTGGTAATCCCAGGCCACCAAGCAGTGGTTTTGAGGCTCTGGAGGGTATTTTCAGTCCCCTGGTGTCCACCAGTAGGTGTGCCATGTACCTGGTGCAAAAATTCAGATCTCAAATGTCTGGGGACTACCCACAATTTGGTGGTGGTATCTTCTGGCTGGAACCAAATAAGTTTATCATCAGGTGATAAGTGTAATTTACCTTCATGTCTGCGATATGGGTTGTGTGTAGGGAGTCTTTCTTCAGTACCCTTGTCCAAGAATCTGAACACTTCTTTGAGTTCAGTGTCCAAATGCTGAGCTGCCGAGAGATCCAAGGGGGAAAAGGATTCAGATTTCTTTTTGAGAGCTGCAACCTGTACAGCTGCATTGGCCTCTGGATGATCCATCACCCAGACATCCCCCCCTCGGGCCCCTTCCTTAGCAAGGGTGTCTGCTGTGTCATTGAATGCATGATAGGGATCATGTAAGGAGTGAGCTTTAACCTTGTGCACATAGAGTTTGTGTGGGTATTTCTCTGCTAATGCGTGTATGTAAATCACCAGTTCTTTGTATTTCACAGGGCTTCCATCAGAAGAGAGGAAGGAGTTCTTCTGCCAGAAAGGAAGAAATTCTGTAAGGGAACAACAAACTCAATTGGAGTCTGTGAAAATGATGGTATCTTGAGTTCCATGTTGGATAAACTCTAATGCACAGGCCACCGCTGCCATCTCTGCATACTGTGATGAGGCTATACTACAGCATTTAGATATGCTGACAGTGTTCCCGTAAGGATACACCACCATAATACCCATCCCTGCAATCTGTTCACCCTGACAGTATGATGCTGAACCATTGGTGAAAACGCGGCACAAAGAGGTATTCTCCAGTATCTCAGGGGTGGCAGGGAAGAACGGACCCAAATCTGGGAGATCAGGTGACTGCAAAGCGCAGTCGTGGGGTTCCCCCGGAAAGAGGAGGCCATGAGCTAGTAGAGATGGAACTTTGGTTTGATGGACCTGAATATCCCTATCCTGGAGGAGGAGTGACCAGTGTGTCAGCCTGGTGTTAGAGACTGACCCATCCTTCACTCTATCTGAGAGCAGAAAGGTAGTAGGTATATGATTGATGTTAAGAATCAGCGGAGAGTACCCAATGATATACAGGAAGTGCTTGACCACCCAATAAGTGGCCAGAAGATTCCTTTTGCAAAGGCCATACTTCTGCTCTACTGGGGTCAAGAGCTGCGATGCATATGCAATAGGTCTCAAAGTGCCATGCACCTTTTGGGCTAACACTGCTGACATGGCAATGTCAGAGGTGGCACACTCTAGATGGAATTGTAATGCTGGATTGGGGTTCACCAGTGCTGGGGTGGAGGCCAAGGCCTGCTTCAGTGACGTCACAGCCTGGGTATGGACAGGACCCCAACTCCATGGAACGTCCTTTTTGAGTAGATCGTACAGGGGAGCGGCTTTTTGAGCAAAATCACAAATAAAATCCCTGGAGTAGTTTACCATACCTAGAAACCTCCGAAGAGTTGCCACACTGGTAGGTAATGGCAAGTCTTGTAACCCTTGAATCTTTTTCCAAGTAGGACTCCAGCCTTGATCTGTTATTTTCAAACCCAGAAAGAGTACTTCTTTCTGACATAGTTGTGCTTTTGCAGGGTTACACTTCAAGCCTGCTCTCTGAATAAGAGTCAATAGTTCATCCAAGAGATCCAGATGTTGTTCCTGTGTGGCAGTAGCCAACAACAGGTCATCTACGTACTGTAAGAGACATCGGGGGGCTGAGAAACCTTGTAGGGCATCCATCATATGTAGATGGAAGAGGGATGGACTGTTATGGAATCCCTGTGGCAAGCAAGTCCACGTGTATTGTCGCCCTTCAAAAGTGAAGGCAAACTTATATTGACTCTTCATGGCCAATGGTAATGACCAAAAATCATTGGAGATGTCCGAGGCACTGAACCATTTCTGATCTGGTGTTAAAAGTTGAAGCACATCTGGTGCAGATGCCACAGTTGGGGAACAACTGGGAGTAACCTGATTCAGTTTCCTGTAGTCAATAGTAAGTCTCCAGGTACCTGTGGGTTTCTTTACGGGCCAAACAGGAGAGTTGGCGGTGGAGACACAGGTTCTGATTACTCCTTGTTTAAGGAGTGACTTGATTGTTTCTCTAAGAGATGGTAAGGCTTCAGTGGGAAATGGGTATTGCCTTTGTCTCTCATGGCCGGGCCTGGCACCTCAATAACAGTATGCATTCTACCGCAATCATGTTTGTTAACTGCAAACACTTCCAAATGGCGTTGCAGAATAGGTAAGAGTTTCGGGAAAAGTTCATGATTCTTGAATAAATCTATGACGTCATATTCTTTGTTGTTAATGGATATCGATATACAGCATGTGAGTCAGAATTAAGACAGTATGGTATTGACCCTGGATCTGTATCAGCAACATGTTTGTTAGATCCGCACACAGCCGCAGTGGTGCAAGGAAGTCAATCCCGAGATACTGGGGTGATCAGGCAACACCATTAGTTGAAAAGCATGTGAGGCCTTTAAATGGCCTAATTCACCGGTAAAGGCAGAGAACGGTATGCAGGTAATCTAGCACCATCAACCCCTGACATATTGGTCTTCTTTCCGTAGACCATGGAGACGCTTCAGGGTGGTCGTTAGTAACACAGATACAGCTGCACCTGTATCTAACAAGACAATTAGTTGGTGGCCCCGACTGCCTCGGTGCAGGGCCTTCCGTTTGTATCCAAGACCAGCTTGTTTACAATGCGGACTGGGGCCTGTAATTGTCAATCCGTATTGTTGAGGCATGCAGAGGTTGGGCCTGGCTTGCATGAATGACTTCACCGTGTTGCACTGATGCAGTGTAAGGAGGGGCTTCTGGGTTCAGGCTGGTATGGATCTGTGAGCCCATACTTCCGGTGTCTCCATGTCCAGTAGTGCCATGGGTTGCCGGTTGTACTGCTGCAAGTGTTTGTGCGGGAACAGCATCCGCTACAGAATGCACTTGCCCCTGGAGCTCCCGAAATTTTTAATTTTCTTCAGCTATTTCTTTATAGGAGGGACCCGATCTTTGCAATGGCTTTCCTTTGCCTTTGCACCTTCTGTTTTTAGGCCAATTCCGGTTCCCACCCCATTGTTGCTGTTGTTGTTGTTGGCCCTGTTGGGAGTTTTGTTGGGTGCTAGCTGAAGGGACTGATGGATGTTTGGGCTGTTGTTGCAGGGCCTGCCCTTCCACAGTGAAATGCGTCGTGGTCCCAGAAGCGGGTTCCATGGCAGAAACCTTTTTGGAACCGGAACCCAAATCACGGATGTACAGTTGATACACTCTCTCGGTTTTCCGAAGAATATCGGCAAACCTGTCTGTATTTGGGTATGTAGTTGGCTCTACTTTCTCTCTTGTGGCTGGGATCATGTTTCTAAGAAACAGGGTCTTATACTCGATAAGATCTACATCCGCGGCTTCTTGTGCCAGATGTTTCCCTGCTCGATAGGCCATCCAGAGTCTCTGGTGGTAGGTTGCTGGGCTTTCCTTGGCATTTTGCTTCATGGGGTATGCTAGCATTACTCCAACCACACCAGGGCTGTGAGCAGAAATTAGCTCAGCTGCGACCTCGTCAAAGGTGGCGTTCCCATCCTGGCAAACTACTTCAGGGAATTTGGCCCATAAACCAGGATCGATGGTCTGGCGTAGTATTTGGACCTGGTATTCTGCGGCGAGACTAAGCATCTCGCACTTGGAGCGCACCTTTTCCAAATGGCAACTGAGGTTGTCGGATGGGTTCATCCGACCAATGCTGTCAGCAGTTTGCTGAATAGAGTAGGCCATTTGTAGGGGATTAGGTGGTCGATCAGGCAAAGGTAGTGCGTCTCGTGCACCATCTAATGCTGCGCGGGCTGCAGCTTCAGCCGCAGTTCGAACAACACCTTCCTGAGTGCCAGCTTCTTGAAAAATTTGTCGAATCTGACTTTTAATGGTTTTCATACTTCTTTCAGGAAGAGGAACATTTCCCAATGCTCTATCAATATTGGTTTCAATCTCTTGCCTGTCTTCCACACTAATAATGGCTACCGGAGGTGCTGTCGGGACCAGGCTTGGGCCTACTCCCCCCATCATGGGCGCCGCCATGATGGCGTTTCCCATGATGAGCGTCATGACGTCGTCTACGTGTGACCTGAGGAATAGTGGGCGGGGACCCGCCATATTGTGGATGGCTGGGTGGGGAGTCTGGGCCATAGTAGGGGCATGACTGGGCGTTGTACTGTGAGATGTCATCGTCGGATGGTTCTCCCTCTGACGACGAGTGAAAGGCAGGGGCTACGCCTCCCATTGCCTTAACATGGCCAGTCAAAACCTCTCGCTGATGGCGCAGTTTATCCATCTTAACTTTACATTCATCATGATTCACACTTGCAACATCCATATCAACCTGATCCTGTTTCTGCTTCTGCAAAACACGGTACGCGGCGCTCAATTCGCGATTGTCCCTATAAGCTGTTTCTAAATTATTACGTACCTGGTTGATCTCGTCCTGGAGCTCACCCATTTCATCACTCATCTGTGCATTCGCGGCACTCAACAAATCATTCATTTGCACCACCTGACTCTTATCCTGTCTTAAACTTTCATATTCCTGTTTTAAAGTACACATTTCTTGTTCACCAGCCTGTGCGGAATGATGCAATAGTGAATCCTTTTCATTATGCAGAGATTGGAGTTCGGACTCCAAGTTCTGCTGTATCCGAATGCATTCTGTTTCCTGCAAACCCATCTCCTGCTTAAGAGATGCGATCTGCAAGTCAAGGGTATGAAACCTCGCTTCAGAGGCTTCCAAAGCAGCGTACAGAGCAGCGATCATCAACCCTTTAGCACAGCGCTTATTGGTTGACTGTTGCGTCTCTGTGTACTGGGTTGAAATTCCCAGTACAGGGTTTTCGGATTGACTCGCATCCCGCGCGAAGTCAGCCCATCCTCCATGGGAGGTAAGAAAGTTCGAGACATCGAGTCTCAGTTCTGCGCAGATATCTGATACAGTGGCCATTGTGTAGGAGGGAACGAAAATTCAAACTGTGAAAAAGACCGCGTGTTGCGTATCGATCCACAACACAAGTACTTTAAACACAGCCAGGCTACTGTTTAAGTTGTAGGCTTGCAATTCAAAGCTGTTATGGAGTGGGTCGAGACGGCATCGACCACACCCAAAAAGTCAGCTAGACTTTGCAAGTATCTAAAAATGAGTAGAAAAGACGGGAGAGGTGATACGGGAGTGTACACCTACAGTCCCCATTGGAAAAGGGAAATAGATAGCAACAAGTGAAAACTTACAACACCCAATATCGCCTGCACACGGTCGCCAATTGTAAGAGGTCTAAACCTCACTTTCAGGTTCTTGGCAATATTGGGGATACAAATAATCACAGACAAGTTGCATTCAAGTAATAAACAAGTTTATTACTACAACAAGGGATAAATCACAGTTGCCCTAAGCAGTTCTTACCAATACGAACCGGGAGCCAGTGCTAAGTGTTCCCTACACCCCGAGGTTTCTCTGTAGTCTCTTGGGATCTCTGGTCTCGAGGTGTAAAGCCTGTGCATAATATTATATACCTGTGATAATTACTATGGTTACTAAAAGATAGAAACATTTCTAGTTACAGAGATGAGCCCTATTGGCTAAATTAGAGGTGGCTCCACGGTCCAAGATAACATTATATAATTTGTAAAGTCATCAGTTTTAGAACAAAGATGTTCTTATACAAAGTCTTACATAACAAGGTGAAGTGGTGTCCATCACCGAAAGATGGCAATGTTGCCTTACACATTATAATTACTTCAAGGACGGTGTCTTGGCATCTGACAAGTAAGAAATAGACAGAAAATACATGGTATAATGTGTGTGCATTAGCAAGCAAAGTGAGTTACAATATATGTATTCATATCCTGACATCTACTCTTGTACGGTAGATGCCCTTAGCCCTATGTATTAGTATAGCCTATGCCTAAACATTAGCTGTCTACGGTGTACCCCTGAGAGTATCAATTAGGGTGCAGGGACCTCGTGTAGCACCGGCCTAGTGGTACTAAAGGGAGCCCTCGGCCTAGCGGAATAGGGCAAGCCAGCCTAGTGGTACTAAAGGGAGCCCCCAGCCTAGCGGAATAGGGCAAGCCAGCCCAGTGGTACTAAAGGGAGCCCCCGGCCTAGCGGAATAGGGCAAGCCAGCCTAGTGGTACTAAAGGGAGGCCCCGGCCTAGCAGAATAAGGCAGACTCAAGCTAACGTAGGGCTTCAGGCCCGAGGTAATGGTAGGGCATTAGGCCCGAGGTAAAGCCTGGTACTATAGGGAGGCCCCAGCCTAGTGGAATAGGGCAAGCCATCCTAGTGGTACTAAAGGGAGGCCCTAGCCACAACGTACAGTAAGGGATCCTATCCCAGAATACCCTACCTATAGAAACAGGGGTTCATTTGAGACTGTTCTATTTGCCTATACTGTGAAATTACTGTAATTACTGTACTGCTTATGCTGAACTATTGTCCTAAGTACCTGAACTATTGCCGTAAGTACCTGAACTATTGTCCTAAGTACCTGAACTGTTGCCCTAAGTACCTGAACTATTGGTCCAAATACCTGAACTATTGCTCTAAGCACCGGGACATTGGCCCATAACAGTAACAATTACCCCTGAAGTTATAATTTTCTCTCCCTGGCAAATTATTGTACTATTCCACAGTTCTTTGGGCATTCTTCAGTTATATGTTTCCTACTGTACGAAGACAGTCTCAATCTTCAACCACACTGCAGTCTCATGGTGTGGTCTGTTACACCACATGCTCAGAATCAGTCTCTACTCAGAAGAAGACATCCTTCCAGCATTCTTCACTCCAGGAAGATCATCCATCAACTCATCCCATCCGTTTGTGTCATCCGCCGAAGTCGAAGTCCGTCATCAGTCGTACCAGTCATACCCGTCGTTTTCTTGTTTTCACAGCTTGAAAGTACGTCTGCCGAAATGCATCACGACAGCCGTGCCAGTGTCGTTCCATATGGTTTCTGTTCCAGATGTCCCGAAGTTGGTTGCCCTCTGCAGAAGAAGAGAGAGCTCATCTTGGAGGACCTGTTCTGTGCCCCCCCACCTGGTCGTTCGCCGAAAGTTGAGTCCGTCGAAGCCCAGTCCGGGATGTGTCCACCATTTCTTTGTTTTGTGTTAGTTCCTGACCTGAGAATTGCAGATTCAACCATCATCTCTTCAGATTCTTATGGTTTCTGGTCCTGTCAGAGTTTCTTCCGAGTCCAGCTGGCCCTTGGAGTGCTGCAGAATCAGTCGGATCATGGTAGTCCTCCATTGGATTCATCGCCACGCAGATCTTGCTCTTTCTTCATCCTTGGCAACCCTAGAAGTGGGTTTTGGCTAGGGAACCTCTTGCTTTAGTGTAATTATTTCAGGAACCAGTGGCTTTGGTTCTACATTCCGGCAGCCTCGGAGAGAGTGGGCTTTTGCCGAAGATATATGGTCTGTTTACCAAACCTCTCACCACCCCAGTGGCCTTGTCTAGGTCCTTGCTGGGAACTGAGATTAGGGTTCTACAGTTCTGTTTTATTTCCCTTGTAGCTACCAACGAAGAACAACGGTGTACATGAAGATGCCGGATCTCTGGATTTTTGTAAAATTCTGGACTCTTTTGTAGATGTGTGATGCTGACACCCTAATGTAGTGCTGAGTAGTCCTATGTAACTGAATTCTGGTTTAGAGTATATAATACAGTATAAACTAGTATCGGAATAAGACTGGATTCTTGTTTAGAGTATAGAGTACAGTATAAACTAGTATTAGAATAAGAGTGGCAGTAGGCCTAAAGTTTATGCTTGTAGAGGTAACCATAAAAGTGGTAGATAGCTTGGCAGAAGACACCAGGAGAAAGGACTGCTGTGTGACTGAACTTCTCTACTGGGACTATATTGCCCTCCTCCCTTCCCCTCCACCCAAAGCTAGTTCTATTTTTATAGGCACAGGATTTGACTGACAACAGGAACTTCCTGTTTAGGGGCAGGAAGTGAGTGATCACAGAACCACCAAGGACCCACCATCCTAGAAGGGCAAGAGTAGCTCTCCGGCCCCCTCTAGCTGCTGGAGGTCTGCCTCTGAACAAGTAAGTGGTCTACTGAGAAATATAGGATATTCTTGTCTCAGAAAAGGACAATCAGGAGCATAAAGGGCACACAGGCAGAAAGTAAGGAGAGAGAGAGAAAAAAAAACAGAGGAAAGAGTAAGGATTGCATACAGTTAAGGGGCCAGAAATAAGACAAGATTGGAGTGGTGCAGTGCAGTGGCTGTGGAGCAGCAGTCTTCTGGAAGATGTTCTGGAGGATGCGGTGTTGTCCCATCTGCAGGCACCTCTCTGGGCTGAGGGAGGAGGTTGCTCATCTCCAGGTTTAGTTGGCCAGGATTTGTGGGACCTCCTCTTCCATCCAGGGACCACCAGTGCCACTGCCGTTGCCTCAGAGGTTGCCAAGAAAGAGGAGCGGTTGGACCACAGTGGGCTCAGGGAGGGTGAGGGTGGTGGAACAGAGGCACATCCTCCAGTTGTACCTCTCCACAATTCCTATGCCATTCTGGCAAGTGTGGTTCCTCATGGAGGCACCTACAGTGGAGACCAAGGAGGATGTTGGGAACCTCCACAAAGGAGACCCACAGAAGGGTGGCAGGGGACCCTGCAGGGAAGGAAACAACTCCTGGTGGGGGACTCCATTGTTAGGAAGGTAGAACTGGGCAAGGAAGGGGAGAGGGAGGTAAGGTGCCTGCCTGGCGCCATGGCTTGGAGGGACAGGGAGCGAATCCTCAGGATTGCCGGAGCAGCTGCACAGGGGAGGGAGCTGGATGTCATTGTCCACTTAGGGACAAATGACCTGGCTAAGAAAGGGATTAGAGAAGTCCATGAAGAGTTTGTGGAATTGGGGAGGGGCCATAGTCAAGTAGCACGCATGGTAACCTTCTCGGAGGTGCTACCCATCTATGGCATAGGAGAGGCTAGGGTGTTCCGTACCATGGGATTCAATCAGTGGTTTAAAAATTGGTGTGGAGCTCAGGGATTTGGCTTCATTGGGGACTAGGGGTCCACCTGGAGTGATGCAAGCCTATACTGGCATGATGGGCTGCATCTGTCCGGGAGGGGAACCAGAATCCTAGGTGATAGGTTTAAATGCTTCATTGGCAAGCTTTTAAACTAGCCAAGGGGGGAGGCACTGGAAAGGAGCAGGAAAATCCTAGCGCCCCCAAACAATCACAGTAGTGAGTGTGGCAAACACCAACATGGAGGAGTCGATAGGGAGAAGGGCAGGTGTAAATGGAGAAAGTGACAAAGGCAAGAAGGACAGGGATGGGGCAAAAGGGGGTAAGGCCATCAGGAAATGGAGGGTAATGAGTACCAATGCCCGTAGTCTGGGCAACAAGCTCCCTGAGCTGGTGGCCTTAATGGAAGAGGGATGCCCGGATATTGTAGCAGTCACAGAAACATGGTACACAGAGAACCATGACTGGGATGTTAACATACCAGGGTACATAACCTACAGGAGAGACAGGCAGGCAGGGGAGAAGAGGGGGAGGAGTAGCTCTCTATGTAAAGGAAGGGATAAAAGCAACTGAACAAAAGAGTAAACAGGGAGGAGAGGAGGCACTGTGGGTCACCTTGGAGACTGGAAAGGGCACCACAATCCGCACAGGGGTTGTGTACAGACCCCCATGTCAGGGGGAAGGAATGGACAAGGATATGATGGAAGGCATTCTTAGAATGGCAGAGAAAGGAGATACTGTTGATGGGAGACCTGAATATGCCAGATGTTAACTGGAGCACATTTGCTGCAGCCACATCCAAGAGCAGGGCCATTCTTGATGCCCTACAGGTGGCAGGCATTAGACAGCTAGTTTCGGAACCCACTCATGAGGGAGCAATCTTAGACCTCATACTCTCAAACGGGGCAGTGAGAGGATCTCAGATCTAGAAGTGGGTTGCCATCTGGGGACAAGTGACCATCAAACAGTGTGGTTCATGTTAAACTCAGCTACAGAGTCAAGCCATACAAAAGTGAGGGTACTGGACTTTAGGAGGGCTGACTTTGGCAAGATGGGAGAGTCTCAGAAAAGCACTAGCAAACAGGCTAGAAGGAGGTGTGGAGCAACAATGGGGAATTATCAAAACTGCCATCACAGAAGCAACAAGCCTTTGTGTGAAGCAAATAAACAAATCAAAACAAAGGAAAAAGCCACTATGGTTCTCAAGAGAGGTGGCTGTGAAAGTCAGGAAGAAAAAGATAGCATTCCGGAAGTATAAGGAAACACAGAAGGAGCAGGACAGAGAGCTGTACCAGTTAAGGCAGAAAGAAGCAGGGAGGGAAGTCAGAATAGCAAAGGCCCAAACTGAGGAAAAGATAGCCAACTCAGTTAAGAAGGGGGATAAAACCTTTTATAGGTACATCGACGAGCGTAGAAAGACAAAGGGAGGGAGGGATAGTGAGGCTGAATAGAATGAACGGTGGGTGGGCAGAGGGGGACAGTGAAAAAGCAGGAATAGTGAACGAATATTTCTGCTCAGTATTCACAAAAGAGGAGGGGGAAGTGCCTAATCCAATTAACAGAAGCACTCTTGATAGGGGGTCGATCCCAGTCCTTTCACAGAAAAAGGGTTCTGCAAGAACTCCTAAAACTGAAGGTGGACAAAGCAATGGGTCCTGATGGAATTCACCCAGAATTCTAAAAGAATTAAGGAAGGAACTAGTGAAACCACTGGCTACTCTTTTTAATAAATCATGGGAGGATGGTGTGGTACCCGAGGACTGGAGGAAGGCTGATGTGATTCCCCTTCACAAAAGTGGGACCAAGACAGAGGCAGGAAACTACAGACCTGTCAGTCTGACCTCTGTGGTAGGGAAAGTGATGGAGTCACTTCTGAAGGAAATAGTTGAGTACCTAGAGGTCAGTGGAGCACAGGATCCAAGGCAGCATGGGTTCACAGTGGGAAGGTCATGTCAGATGAATCTAATAGATTTCTTTGACTGGGTGACCAAAGTAGTAGACCAGGGAGAGGCTGTGGACATGGCCTACCTAGACTTTAGCAAGGCATTTGACACAGTCCCACACAAAAGATTATTAGTCAAATTAACCAGCCTGGGAGTGGGTCCTAGGGTGGTAGCCTGGGTAAAACATTGGCTGGACAACAGGACACAGAAGGTAATTGTAAATGGAGTCCACTCTGAAGAAAGGGGGTTACTAGTGGGTACGCAGGTTCAGTATTGGGTCCAGTCCTTTTTAATGTCTTCATCAGTGGCATTGCAGAGGGACTGGAAGGAAAAGTATGCCTTTTTGCAGATGACACAAAGATCTGCAACAGGGTTGATACACAAGAAGGCATGGAAAGGACGAAAAGGGACTTGGCAAGGTTGGAGGAATGGTCAGACGTATGGCAGCTAGGATTCAATGCAAAAAAGTGCAAAATAATGCACCTGGGAAACAAGAACCCAGGGGAAGAATACACAATGGGTGGGGAGGTAGTAACAACAACAAAACAGGAAAGGGACCTGGGGTAATCATGTCAGATGACCTTAAGGTTAGCAATCAATGTGAGAAGGCAGTAGGGAGGGCCGGGGTATACTGGGATGTATAGGGGAGGCATCAGCAGCAGAAAACAGGAAGTTGTTATCCTCTGTACAGACAGTTGGTGAGACCCCATCTGGAATACTGTGTCCAGTTCTGGAGACCCCATCTCCGCAAGGACATAGACAGGATAGAGGCAGTCCAGAGGAGGGCAACTAAAATGGTGCAGGGTCTGCAAGAGAAGCCGTATGAGGAGAGACTAAATGAGCTTAATATGTATACCCTTGAGGAAAGAAGGAGAGGGGACATGATAGAAACTTTCAAGTACCTCAAGGGAATCAACAAAGCCCAAGAGGGTAGCATCTTTCAGAAAAAGAGACGGGCAAGAACAAGGGACACAATTTAAAAGATAGAAGGAGGGGGTTCAGGGCAATGTGAGGAAGTATTATTTCACAGAGAGGGTAGTGGATGCATGGAACAGCCTTCCTGAGGAAGTTGTGGGGTCTAAAACTGTGGGAGAATTCAAGAATGCATGGGACAGACATAAGGCAATTCTTGTGGGGGGCAGGAAGATGTAGGCTGTTGGTTAACCAGGATCTGCGGCCTATCCTGTAGGTAGGGAAATGGGCAGACTAGATGGGCCTAGCGGTCCTTATCTGCCGTCAAAGTCTATGTTTCTATGTAGATAAAAAAAAGTGTTTCAGTATATCCCTGTTCCATTGCCCTATTGTTCTTGGGCAACCCCTCCGCCTTCTTGTGACTGTGTCTGTCTACCCCTTGGTACCAAATAAAACGTCCACCCTGCGGGCATCGAAATACTAAGTCGACTCCTGCTTCTCCTTCTCCAGATAGCAGTTATCCTATCCAAAAATAATTCGGACCTTTGGTGCCTCATCATAACATCATCTTCATCTTTTCTTGAGCACCACACAGGCTTTCAGGAAAGAAAAAAGATGACAGTACAAAGTCTTTCTCAGTTATGCCTTCCCAGATCGGGGTGAGGGGCACAGTGCTACCACACTGTCTTCATAGGGCTTTTGATGCAGACCCTGTACCATTTTAGTTGACCTCCTTTGGACTGTCTCCACTCTGCCTATGTCCTTTCAGAGATGTGGTCTACAGAACTGGACACAATACTCTAGATGGGGTCTTACCAGTGATCTATACAGAGGCAACACCACCTCCATCTTTCTTCTGGTGATACCCCCCCAGACCACCCCAGCATCCCACTTGCCCTGCCTACTGCCTTGTAGCACTGCCTGGCCACTTTTAGGTCATCAAATATGATTACCCCCAGATCTCTTTCCTGCTTGGTGGTCAGCAATATCACTCCACCCATTTTATACTCTGCCCCTTGGTTTCAGTGCCCCTAAAGTACATTATTCTTTACTTTTCTGCATTGAAACACAGCTACCATACTCTTGACCACTCCTTTAGTTTTCTCAGGTCTCTGCTCATACTTTTCAGAGTGTCCACCCTATTGCAGATTTTGGTATCATCAGCAAAGAGGCAGACTTTCCCTTCCAGCTGCACCGCAATGTCATTTATAAAGACATTAAAGAGGACAACTCCTAGCACTGAACCCTGAGGCACCCCACTGGTCACCCCCCCCTTCCTTGGAGTGAACTCCATTTACCATCATCCTCTGTTACTTATCCCCTAACCAATTTCTTATCCAGTTTACCACCTTTGGACCCTCTCCTAAGCTACCCAGCTTGCTTACTAGTCTCCTATGTGGAACAGTGTTAAACCTCTTACTGAAATCTAGGTAGGCCACATCCACTGCTCCACCCTGATCTGGTTCCTTGGTATTCATTTGACATGACCACCCCCCCTTTGTGAAACCATGCTGCCTTGGGTTTTGTAATCCACTAGATTCAAGATATTCTATAATCCTTTGCATCAGCAGTGACTCCATTAACTTCCCTACCATCAATGCCAGGCTGACTGACCTATAACTGCCAGCCTCCTCCCTGCTTCCACTTTTATGTAGTGGGACTACATCTGCCCTCTTCCAGTCCTCAGAAACCACTGCTATTTGCAGTGAGCTGTTAAATAGAACTGTCAGAGGTGCAGTCAGTATTTCTCTGAGCTTCCTTAGTACCCTTGGATGCACCCCATCTGGCCCCATTGCATTGTCCACCTTCAGATTAGTGAAACCCTTCAAGACTCTCTCCACAAAAAAGGACTAGTGTCCACCTCTCTCCCTCCAAAGCTTATGTTACATTTTTTGTGGCCCTTCCCCTTCTCCTTTCTTTGTGAACACTGAACAAAAGTATTTGCTCAGGATGTCTGCCTTTTCCTGGTCCCATTCTGCACAGTTCCTCCCTCCCCTTTTAACCTTGCAATCTCACCCCTAGTCTTCCTCTTTTCACTTACATATCCAAAAAATGTCTTCTTCCCTTTTGTTACCTCCTGGATTATTCTCTCTCTTCCATTTGCACCTTTGCTCTCCTTTCTGCTTTCACTGCTTCCCTCTGTTCCCCTGTTATACCTCCCTATCCTCCTCTTCCCTCTGAGTCTCATTATACCTTCTTAATGCTATCCATTTATTTTTTGCCTTTTCAGCCACCTCTTTTGAGAACCATAGTGGTCTCTTTTCCTCTTGCTTTTGCTCACTTGTTTGATACAGAGGTTTGTTGCCTTCCCTATGCTCCCTTTTATCTTCACCCACTGTTCCTTCACCCCACCCAGATCACCCACTGCTGCTATGTCATCCCTCAAGTATTCACTGATCTTTTTAAAATCTGCCATCCTGAAGTCCAGGGCCCTTACCCTAGTGTGGTTTGGTTCTGCAGCCACCCTTATATTGAACCACACCTTATGGTGATCACTTGTCCCCAAGTGGCCTCTCACCTTGACATCTGCAACACTGCCACTGTTAGTGAGCACCACATCCAGTATTGCCCCATCATGAGTGGGTTTACTGACAAGTTGCCTGAGAAATGCCCCCTTCAGAGAGTCCATGATGTCCCTGCTCCTAGCTGAAGCCACTGCTGGGATGCTACAATCTACATCTGGCAGGTTGAAGTCCCCCATCAGCAGTACCTACCCCTTTTCTACCATCTTGCCAATGGCTTCCACCAGTATCTTATTTAATTCCTCTCTCTCTGTACTGGAGGTCTGTAAATCACTCCAGTGTGAATAGGGGCTCCATTCCCCATCTCCAGGAAGACCCAGAGTACCTCTTGTTCTCCCTGTATTCCCTGCATCTGCATGGCTTTTATGCTTTCCCTCACATAAAGCACCACACCTCCTCCTTTCCTTCCCACCCAGTCCTTCCTGAACAGTATAGGTAGATAGATAGATAGATAGATAGATAGATAGATAGATAGATAGATAGATAGATAGATAGACAGACAGACAGACAGACTGATAGCCAGATAGATAGATAGATACTTTATTTATAAATCACCCTTTTCCAGAGACTCTGGGCACTATACAATCAGAACAGTACAACTACTAAAATCAGACAGTACAAATAGAAATAACTGGGAGTCATCAATTAATCTATCTAACTGAAGTAAAGCATTACTGCAAATTCTTTAATCATTAAAGGCCTGTTGGAACAGATAGGTCTTCAGGCCCTGTTTAAAGGCTTCTACCAAGGGAGCCTCCTTCAAATAACTGGGTAATGAGTTCCACAGGGTAGGCACAGCCACCAAAAATGCCCTATGTCCTAAATGCCACAGCCTAGCCCTGGGAACTCCAAGGAGCCAGCCCTTGGCAAAACGGACTGCCCAGGGGTGGCCGGTAGGAGACAAGGAGATCTTGTAGATATACTGGCCCCCTTTTGTGTAGGGGCTTGTAGGTCAGGAGACCTAACTTTAAGACAATCTTCCACCTGACTGGCAGCCAATGCAGTTTGCAGAGGACCTGGGTGATATGATCACAGCGTTTCACACCCATCAGCAATCTTGACGCTGCATTGTGCATCAACTGCAACTGGCAGAATTTGCTTCCAGATAAACCTAGATACAGGACATTACAGTAGTCCAACCTGGATGTGACAAAAGCATGCACCAGTATGGTCAGGTCCTCAGGCAGGATCAAGGCTCAGATCCAGACAATGTTTCTAAGATGGTAAAACCCTTTTTTAACCATGACCGACACCTGAGCATCAACCATTTGGTCATCATCCAGGATCGTGCCCAAATCCTTCACCCACACAGACAGAGTAAAGGGAACTCCCCCAGCACTAAGTCAGGTAGTATCCCCTCACCCCCTGCTGCCATGATGATATGGATCCACCACTAGTACCTCAGTCTTGTCTGGGTCAAGTTTAAGCCAGTTTTGAATCATCTAAGTCCAGATATCCTCTAGGCGGCTGTGAAATACAGAGGTTGCAATCTGGTTATTGGGCACACAAGACAGGTATAGCTGGGTATCATCTGCATAAGAGTGAAAACCCAGCCCATAACGCCAAATAATGTCTCCCAACGAAGGCATATACACTGTGAACAATAAGGCCAACAAGAACAAACCCTGTAAAACCAAACAGCATAGATGCTTTGGGTTAGATGAGGCTAATCCCATTTGTACTCTGTCTGTCAGGTATGACCTGAACCAGTTGATGACATTACTGGATAGACCACACTAGAACTGCACATAGTCAAGCAGCACTTCATGATCCAGTGTCAAATGCCACTGACAGATCAAGGAGTACTAAGATAGTATGCTCTCTCCTGCCCCTCACCATCAGGTGATCATTTAGCACCCCCATCAAGATGGTCTCTATATTATGTCCAGCCCAAAACCCATAGAAACATAGAAGCTGACGGAGGATAAGGACCACAAGGCCCATCCAGTTTGTCCATTTCTTTTTCTACCTTATAAATAAGCCATTGGCCTTTGCTCTGTCAGTGGCCTATCAATTCATACTCATCTGTATTGCTCCCTTATGCCTATTCCATGCCTATTTGAAGCCCTGCACTGTATTCATAGCCACCACTTCCTGAAGTAGGCCATTCCATGCATCCACCACCCTTTCTGTGAAAAAGAATTTCCTCACATTCCCCTTAATCAGCCTCCCTCTAGTCTCATGCTGTGTCCTCTTGTCCTGTGCTTTTCTTATATTTAAACATGTTAGACTCTTTCACCTTGTTAATGGCCTTAAGGTGTTTGAATGTTTCAATCATATCACCTCTCTCCTTCCTTTGCTCAAGGGTATACATATTGAGCTCCATTAATCTGTCCTTATATGTCTTCTGATGCAATCCCTGCACCATTTTGGTTGCCCTTCTCTGGACTTCCTCAGTTTGGTTAATGTTCCTATGAAGGTGTGGCCTCCAGTACTGCATGCAGTACTCCAGATGGGGCCTAACCAGTGTCTTGTAAAGAGGGATTATTACTGCCCTCTTACAACTTGCGATACACCTACTAATAAACCCTAACATCCCCCTAGCCTTACCTACTGATTTAGAAGTCTGCTTGGATGATTTCAGGTCATCGGTGATGATGATGCCCAAGTCTCTTTCTTCCTTTGTGACTTTCAGCAACTCCCCTCCTCAGCCTATAGGCGGCTTCAGGGTTTCTCTTCCCTACGTGCTTGATCTTGCAGTTATTTACATTAAATCCCAGTTGTCACTCTTCTTACCATTTTGCTAGTTTATCCAGATCTCTTCTCATTCTGCCTACCCCATCTGGATCATCTACTCTGTTGCAGATCTTGGTGTCATCTGCAAACAGACAAGCCTCACCCTCTAGTCCATCTGCAATGTCACTAATGAAGACATTGAAGAGCACTGGCACCAGGACTGATCCATGAGGTACCCTACTTGTGACTTTCATCTCTTCAGACTATATACCATTTACAATCACTCTCTGTTTTCTGACCGTCAACCAGTTTGCCACCTAGTTGACCAACTTCTGACACACCCTGAGCCTACCCAGCTTATTTATCAATTTTCTATGTGGAACAGTCAAAAGCTTTGCTGAAGTCAAGGTAGGCAACATCAACTGCTCCCCCTTGGTCCACCACTCTGGTTACCCAGTCAAAGAAATCTATGAGATTAGTTGGACAGGACCTTCCTTTTGTAAACCCATACTGTCTTGGATCCTGTGCCCCTATGGATTCCAGGTGTCACACTATCCTTTCCTTAAGGAGTGCCTCAATAATCTTGCCTGCTACTGAAGTAAGATTGACTGGTCTGTAGTTCCCTGCCTCCTCCCTGCTACCACTTTTGTAGAATGGGATCACATGAGCCCTTCTCCAGTCTTCTGGGACCTCTCCTGTGCTCAGAGACTCACTAGACAGTTCTGCTAGTGGCTCTGCTAGTTCCACCCTTAACTCCTTAAGTACCCTGGGATGTATGCCATCAGGTCATATTGCCTTGTCCACCCTGAGCTTATTGAGCTCTTGTAGGACCCTTTCTTTTGTGAGGGAGTAGTGCTCACCTCCTTCCCCCGATGTCCATGGTGCTGAGCTGTGGGCCCTGTCCTATCTACTCTTCAGTAAATACTGAGCAAAAGTATCTATTTAGGATAGATGCTTTTACAGGGTCTTCCTCCTCACATGCCCCCTTTTCTCCTTTGAGCTTAGCTATACCCCCTCTGTACTTTCTCTTTACACTAAAGTATCTATAGAAAGTCTTGTCACCTTCTTTTACTGTTCATGCTAGTGTTTCCTGAGTTTGGAACTTTGTCTGCCTTACTGCCTACCCTGCTTCCCTTGGGGCAGTTCGGTATGCCTGCCTATCTTCATCCTGCCGTGTTCTCTTATATTTCCTGAAGGCCAGCCTTTTGGCTCTGACCTTTTCTGCTACTGTATTTGAGAACCAAAGTTGTTTCCTTCCTCTTTTGCACTTCTTTTTCTGTCTGTCACAATGGGATGTTGCTTCAAGTACTGCATCCTTAATGCCTGCCCACTTTGTCTGTACCCCCCTGTGTTTCTTTTTGCCAAGGCTAGCTTAACTCTGTTGGCCATCTTATCACTGTCAGCTCCTCTGAAGTCCCATATTTTTGCCTTGGAATGGGATGATTTAGATGTAGTGGCCAAATTGAACCATACCATGTGATGGTCACTGGTCCCCAGGTGACCTTCTACCTGGAGATCTGTGATCCCTTTCCTGTTAGTCAGTACTAGATCTAGGATAGCCCTGTCTTTTGTGGGTTGTTGTACCAGTTGTTTGAGGCCTTCTCCCTGCAGGTAATCCACCATGTGTTTAGTTCTGGCAGATGTTCCTGCTGGTGTTGACCAATCTGTGTCCGGCATGTTGAAGTCTCCCATTATCAGAACCTCCCCTTTAGCTGCCATGTATTATATATCTTCTAACAGTAATGTGTCTATGTCCTTCCCCTGGTCTAGGGGCCTGTAAACAACCCCAGTTCTTATGGCTGTCTCATTTCCTGTTTCCAGGGTGACCCACAGTTCTTCTGGCTCCTTATGAGTATTCTGAATTTCTGTAGCTTTTATATTTTCATTGACATACAGGGCCACTCCACTCCCCCCCCTTGTGCACTTCAGTCTCTTCTGAACAGTACATAGCCAGGTACTAAAGTCTCCCAAGTGTGGTTACTGGTAAACCACATCTCATTAATTGCTATTATGTCCAGTTTAGCCTCTGACATTACTGCCTGCAGGTCTTAGATCTAATTTACCAGACTGTGAGCATTTGTGTACATGATTTTCCATTGGCCAGATTTTGGTGTGTTAGTTTTTGGGTGAGGTTTGGCATTTCTTCAGACTGAAAAGACTCATAGGTGGAAGAAGAGGTGAGATATTCCTCGAGCTGAATGGCCACCACTTTTTCTATAACTTTCCCTAAAAATGGGAGGTTAGAGACTGGCCTGTAGTTGCTGAGATAGTCTGGGTCCAAAGAGGGCTTCTTCAAAAGGGGCCTGACCAAGGCCTTTTTCAAGGCCTATGGAAAGACCCTACTCCTCAAGGAACTCCAGATGATCTCCACAGCCACAGGTCCAATCAAATCCAAACACCCAACCAAAAGGCAGGTTGGACCTGGGTCCAGATCACAATCTGTTGGGCACAGCCTCAAGATTATTTCCACCACTTCCTCCACCCCAACTAACCCAAACTAATCCCAGACAGGAGGAATGTTTAGACATGGCTCAGTATGAACTCTACATTCCTTTCAAGAGATGTTTGATGAAACCTTGGCCCTGGTAGAGGACACTTTGTCAACAAAGAACAGAGCAAGCCCCTTGCAACTAGTGCTCAAACTGGCCCCAGCAATCCGAAGACAGGCAGGAATATAGCCCGCTATGGCCATATCCCAGTCATGGTTTTCATTGCACCAGGAATAGCCATAATATCCAAGTCAGTCTCTGCCATGATGGCCTCTATGTCCACAATCCTGTTTCCTAGACTTCTAGCATTTGCACACATTCCCTACCAGATTTTGATTCCACTTTGCTTGTTGCCCCACTTTTTTACCTTTTTCCCTCCTTCCCTCCCTCCTTCCCACCTCTCTTTAATGCACCTGTTCCTGTCCCCTCTATCTCTATCAGCCTGCTCCCTTTATTAATTTGCAACCTGGGGGATTCATCTCCCCTCAGGTTCTCCTCACACACTACTTGAGCCTGCAGGGGGAGGCAGTTTCTGACTCCCTGATTCCTTCTGCCACCCTCATTGGCTAGTTTAAATGTTCACCAAAGAAACATTTAAACTGTCCACTAAGGACTGCAGTTCCCCTCCTGAATGGATACAGTCCCTCATCCCTGTATAAGCCCTTATCCTCCGAGGTGGTGTGATCGCAAATTCTCTCACTGTAAGTATTACCTGAGCAACCACTCCCGTCGTCACGGGGCAAAAACCACACCACTGGGTTTTGTCTTAATGTCGCTTTATTTGATCAAACACACATGCATGTGGGACTTCTACAATGGAGAAGTTCTCCGATTACAATTTACAGCAGCTTTTTATAAGCTAGATTTTGCACTTCTTATCTTGAAAAATACCAACATTTCAGTATAAGCCAATCATAAGACAGCATAACAAGTTTTCAGCAATGTAACAGAAAAAAGAAAAACAAGTTTATGTATGAGGTACTTTTCCACTACTTATTCCATTTCTTTCCCAACACTGCTTGATACATATGCCTGGGTCAAGCTGACCTGAGAGAGACAATGAGTTTTACTCACACCATAAGCAACGTACAGCTTGCCTTCAATGCCACTACGTGCTGTTATTTTTATATTTTGCCCAGGCCCATTATTTAGGCTGGTACAACCAGTTCTGCTCAGTTTTATCTATTTTTCTGTTTTTACAAATGTACCTCAAGTAACCTTAGTACAAATTCTATAACCCTTAAAAAAAGAAAACATGAACTCAGAAATTTCTACTACATTCATTATGACTTTGTTACAGCATGGCTTTCAAAGCAAGCATAGCTTCAAGGCATTTAATAGCAAATATAGCCTTAGGATATATAAAAATTCCCTCACAGTGGGCTCCCAGTCCCCAATGTAGCCAAACCCTTCCTCTCTTCACCATTCCTTCACCCATGATTTGAAGCTCCTGGTGAAGAGTTCCTTCTCTTATTCCCTATTGTAGACAGGTAACACCTCAGCAAAAGTCACTGAGTGGGCTACCTAAGACCCCTCCCCAACTCCCTAAACTCCCCTTGCACTATTCCAGACCTGTCCATAACCATGTCATTAGTTTCCAGGTGGACAATGGGATACAGCTGTTCCTCCCATTCCTGCTACCCTAGCAATCTGCAGCATTCCTTTCCCATCCCTCTGGGCTGTGGCACCAGGTAGACACCTAACATAATTATCCTCCATTTTCTATTCCCACATCTATCCCTCTCACAATTGAGTCCCCCACTAGAAGTTGCTTCCTCCTCCTCCTCTGGGGTCCTCAACTACGCTCCTTGGGTCTCCACTACAAAGGGCCCCCACATTCCCCTTGGCCACTACCACAGGTGCTTCCTCCTGGCAGTCCTACCCTGCCACAGCAGTGTAAGTATTTTGTAGTGGTACCAGTTGAGGAATGTGCCTCTGTCCTACCACTCCCACCCTTCCAGAGCCCACCGTAGTCTAGTAGTTCCTCCTCACTGGCATCCCCTGAGGTAACAGTGACAGATTTGGTTGCCTCTGGGTTAGGGGGGAGGTCCCCCAAATCTTAGCCAACTCTGCCTGGAATCTAGAGACCTCCTCCCACAACTCAGAGAGGTATGTGCAGATTGGGCAGCACCACAGTCTGCAGAAGGCCTCTCTGAAAACTGCCACCCCATAGCCACTGCACTGCACCACTTCCAGCATTTTCAGCCTCTATTCTCACTGTGTTACCTGGAGATACTTTTGTACCCTTAGCCCTGATATGGTGTTTCTAGTTTCTGCTTTTTTGTTTATATCTATTTCTGCTCTCCTGTGCCTTGTTTACGTCTTTGTATACACGTACCCTAGATACGATGTTTCTTCTCTTCCCAGTTTTAGCCTACCTTTGACGTTCCACCTTTTCCATTGGTGAGTATTACACTGAAGTGAGCAGACACCTTGCCCCAGTCAACTAGCAAAGTCTGCCACTTCTCCACTTCCTTCTGCTGATGTCTGCCAATGCCTATGATGCCAGTCACCTGTTACACTCTTTTGCTGTTCCACTCACTCTCTTGGACATGAATGTGTGGGACATTTTGGAAGTGGCTGTTCTGAAGCAGAACTTGCTCTTTTTCTGGTGGTGTGCTATTGGCTGTGGGAGGTCAGTTATCAAGTAGCTGTGGCCCAAGGCCTGACAATTAGCACCACCTCCCCTGAACTACAGGGCTAGACACAGGTCTTATAATATGGTCCCTAAATGTGAGCTACTTTGGCTGCAGTGATAGTTACACTTCACTCAATAAGAAATACAGTAGTTCAGCCAAATTTCACCAAAACTTACCCGATCTACTATATGTTATCTTCAAATTGCAAGCATTTTTTTCCCGATTGCTTAACCAGGTGAGACACACTATGCTGAAAGCTTGTTTACAGGTGCAACCTGGGAGCACAGGGAAGTTAAGTGACTTGCTCAGGGTAACACAGTATGCAAGTGGGGGCTGTGGGATTCAAACCCAGGTCTATTTGAAGCTCAGAGCCTTAAACCACTGCGCCATACTGCCTCTCTTGTTGCAAATACCAGCAAATTCTGCTTAAGGCCTAATGTGACCTACTGGGAATTGAACCCAGTCCCCTAGAATACCATTTTGGTGCTCTAACCACTGAGCTATAGGATCATGCATTTTTTTAAAAACTGTTGCCTCTGAAGGTGTTATAAAGACTACAAAACATCAGAATATTAGTGTAACACTAGAATACAAAGTACAAAATATATAATAACATAAAATACAGCACTTATCCATCTAAGTATAAAAACAATGATGGCAAAACTGAGCTTTAAGAATACTCTCCATAATCATAATTTCATAATACAATTTATAACTTTATTTATTTATTGAGTAATCAGAATTATAACCTTTGAGCTAAAAGGGGAAAATACAGGAGTTTGGGAGTCATTAGCAGCTAAATAAGCATTGTCAAAAACATTATAATATGATCAGTAACAATTAACAACGTTGGTAATAGCAACATAACATCAATCAATCAATCAAAATCTTAATTTATCCAGGTGGTACCATTGAGCAGGGCTCATTTGCAAGATGGACCTGGTCATACAAAAATCATAGTACAGAAACACGGTAAAACATAATGCAATATTATACAAAGAAGAAAAATATACATATGTTCATCAACATTTGAGTGAGAGGGCCTTTACAACAGATAGGCTCATAACTGGGTACAGCCGGAATGTTCACTTAAAAGGAGAGAAAAAGGCAAGAAAAGGGATACCAGCTTAGGAAGAAATGACAGGGCTGAAATAGTTAACTAGCATACTTCAGGGAAGGGGGTGGAACTTGGCCATGGCTAAAGAGAGGCAGAGAAGCCAATATTTTGGTAGGGAGAGAGAGGCATGAGCAGAGGCAGGGCAGGAGGCAGGATGGGCAGGAGGGAAACTGGAAAATAGGTGAGCTAGCAATGTGGGAAACATTTGCAGGAATCCTTCACGGAGTGGTCATAAAGCAACTTGAAAATATTCAGGCTAACAGGACAGCTCGGCTTCAAGTTTCTTTTCATGTTGTTCCACAAGGAAGGCAACAAGAAACTTATGGAAGCTCTGCTGAATTGAGATCTGATCTTAAGTAATTGCAAGGCAATTAGGGAATAGCTTCTTGGAGCATAGGTTCTAGCACCCTCAGGGGAATACAATCAGAGAAGTACCATATAGGGGGAGCTTGTTGGTAACCCTTCTGAAAGCCCACATAGCGGCATTTCTATTTCTCCTATAATGAAAGGAAGTCCAGCCAATGGCAATGTACAAGGAGCAATGGTGTGTGGAAAGTGGAAGGCCCGTTATGAACCTGATTGCTCTGTGATATAGGGTGTCCAACTTAGCCAGGGCAGAGGCAGTACAATGGCTATAGAGAAGGTCCATGCAATCCATTAATGAAAGGAACATGGCTTGAACCAACCACTGCTTGGCATCCCTAGTAAGGAAGTGGTTAATTCTATAGAATAGTCCTAGTCTTTGTCTTAGTTTCTTCTGTAGTTTTTTTTGAGATGCTCAGAGAAAGAGAGCTTGTGATCGAGCCATACACCCAGATATTTGAATTTTGGCACATACTCTAGATTTTCTCCAAGTACTGTGGTAATCTGAGGGATAGCCCCAATGCAAGCGAGGTTCACCGCACAGGAGGAAGGGGAAAAGAGCATCACTTTAGTTTTTTTCACAATAAGCAGAAGCTTTTTGCTTATGAACTGGCATTGCAATAGGCTCAAATTCAGTTTGGGAGGTCTTCACAGGCTGCTTCCAGCATAGAATTACTCAAATAAAGTACTGTGTCATCAGCATACAAGTGGATAATGGCTTTATTGATGTTGTCATCAATGTAACATAGGGAACAAAGGCAAAAGAAACACATACCCAGAGCATGGGTACAGGGTACATGCTGATACAGTACACACAGCAGGGCAGACATTAAAATGCACAAGTCAAGTTAGGTACTAGTTGGAGAAAATCAGAGATTAAAGCTATACCAGACTTGTAGAGAGGAACAGGAGATATCTGAATATAATTTCTGATTCCTAAATTGGTTGCTAGGCTACATCCAGTGGAGTAAGCATAGCTGTGGTAAACAGTTGGGGTAGTGGGAACTAATCAGGAATAGGTTGCAGAAGAGGAATCAGAGGAGAGGAATGGAGATTAGGCTTATGGGTAGTGAGGGTATGGAATAGGAAGGCGAGGGCTAACGGGGTGTAGGTGAGGGAAGTGGGGGGGGTCTGCATGGTATGTAGGCCGGTAGAAGAGATGTAGAGCAGGGAGCTTCAGACCAATTTGTAGAGTTCAAGATGAACTTTGGCAGGCCCTGGGTTCGTGGGTCAAGTAGCAATGAACAGGTGGGGAAATAGTCTTTATTGCTCATGCTTGTGAGGACAGTGGCATGCAGGGCTTATGGGTTAAGAGTGGTAGTAGCAGTGTTCAGGTGAGAAGATAGAATTTCTTAACTCAGACTTGAAAGGACTGAGGTGTATAAGGCTTATGGCAGTGGCTGGTAGCTCATTTAACCAGACAGGAGCCCTAACTGTGAAAGCCTGCCTCCCAGTGCAATCCTTCTGAATAGAACAGCAAATGCTTGCTTAGTAACACTGCTAGTGGCATGTTCATCTGGAGCAGGATGGAATAAGGTTTACTGGGAGGGAGGTGCAAGTCTGACTTGGGCTTTCTTTCCCAGAAGACAAGCATGAAACTTAACAGTCCACAACAGGCAGCCATTCAGTCCTTATGTAAAGGTTGCATGTACGCATTAGGCGATCGGCACCTGACACAAACTTACTGGCTCTATTTAGTGACGTATACACTTTGAGCAGGATTGTATCTGTGGCAGCCCTATAGACAACAGTTCTGTAGTCTAGGATAGGTAGGATTGTACCTCTGACTGCTTGTTTCCTGGCTTTGGGAGAAGGCAGAACTGAAGCCTGTATAAGGCCTCTAGTTTCCGATTGGCTGAAGTTGTAATGTTGCATATATGTTCATCAAATGACAAGGACTCATCTATTGTGAGGCCAAAATATCAGAACAAGGACTCCTGCTCCAAGGTGGTGTGAGAGTTGCAGGTAATTGAGAGGGGTACAGTAGCTGTCTTCTTTTGTCATCCTGCAAAGAGCATGGTCTTGTTTTCTTTTTACTGTTGAGCACTAGCATGCTGTTCTTGAACCAGTAGATGGAGAACCACAGGACTGTGACTGGGGATTGCCCTATGCTGCTTCGCCTGTGGAACAGCAGTTGGTGATCCACAAGATCACAGACCTTTAAAGGGGTAAAACTCTAGAACATAGTCATAAAAGGAACACTCTGCTGTAGTCTATATGAGGTATTATACAATGGCAAGAAAAATCCTATGTTTTTGATTGGCTACTGACCCATAGAGACAGTGATGATATTAGACAATAACTTCACTGTATCTAGAGCAGACACAAATATGATCGCAGCACAGTTAAAGATACCTCTCCCTGTTGCACTACCCTGGCGACAACACAGCTTCATGTGCCCACATATCAAGCTTATTTTCCTATTGTTTTCTTTTCCTAGTACATGCCAGTAGTACTGGGAAACCCAGAAGGACAAACAAACAACTGCTGCTTCTAAATGGAAGAGACGGCCGGTACGAGCAGTGACACGGCTTTACTTTCAAAATGCCGTTCACTGTTCATGACCATCTCAGCGTGTGCTCCCTTCTTCCCTTACTATCAGAACTGTCATGGATCATCTCCCAGTACATGCCAGTAGAACTGGGAGAACCAGAAGGAGAAACAAACAACTTCTGCTTCTAAATGGAAGAGACGACTGGTGACACGGCTTTACTTTCAAAATGCCATTCATTGTTCATGACTGCCTCAGCATTCGCACCCTTCTTTGCTCACTAACAGAACTGTCACCGAAAGCAGCACAACTAAACTATATGGCCACAATAATTGTGTGAGTATTGGGGGGGGGGGAGACACCTATATCAAAATAAATGCCCAGCACCTACAAGGAACATACAGGGGCTGAGAAGCATGCAGCACCAGCACCACCTAGTGGGGACTACTTTCCTTGTTTCACCATATGTGCCTTCCACAGGGAGAAAAAAAAACAATAGAAATGTAAAAAAACACACTTTTTAAAACTATTTTTTATTTCACAACAACCATTAGATATAGCACAGACTAGGTGTGTGTTATTGTGAGTTACTCCTGGGTGGTGGAAGCACTGCTTCACCTCATGCTTCGACCCACCCCAGGAGTGACATTATTACACAATAACACACACCCTGTTGTGCCTTATTGCTTAATTCTTGTCTCCAGATATTGGCCTTCTTCAGACTGGTATGATTGACCTCATCAAAAACAGTGAGTGGAAAGCTGTTCTAGACTAACACTGTTACCAAGAAACCAGCTTTGGGGTAAATAAATTAGATTCCTGTATGTCTGCAGTGTCAGCCAAAGAAGCAACCACACAAGCAGAAGTAATAATGATAATTTATTACAATACTTATGCCAAGCATGTGATAGAGAAAATCACAAAGGAGATGGGTTCTCACCAGTTTCCTGATGAATGTACAAAGTCTCCAGAATTTCCAGAATCTCCTTGAGGAGCTGAGTTACACAAGGTTATACACAACAGATAACATCATGGCAGCAGATATAAATCAAGTAATGTATTGGCTCTATATTATAAACAAAAAGGTATAAGACATTCTCCATTGAGTGATGACTTTAAAAGACATAATTACTATTGAGTATAATGTGAGATACATGATTTGTCTCTCTAAGCATGAAGCTTAGACAAAGAGAGGTGCTGAATGGCCACTGCAACATGTGACATATTTGCCTAAGTGTAAAACACACACTACATATGATTATATGAGAATATAAGTGTGTACAACAATCACTGATGATCCATAAGAGTCATCTTATCAGTGCTCAGGCAGATTGTATATGGACTTTATGTAAAAGATAAACATAATGCATTATAGTGAGGTATAATAATCATGCATGATATAATCATATAAAAGATATAAACCTTCAAATCAAATCAAATCAATGTTATTTATATGGCAACTTTCAAATTATCAAGGCGCCTCATAAAACAAGTAAAACAGCTACAGTGTAAAATTATATACATTATTAGTAATATAAAATGAGGAAAATAAAATGGTATTCTAGTTATTCCCCAAATGCCTGTATCCATAAAAAGTTTTTTAAGGCCTGTTTGGTGCCTAAATCTACATGTTAGTGCAAAATAGAAGTATCACACTATAATAGACCAGGAATACAGTGTAAGGTGTATGTGGGACGATAGAGGGCATAACCCAGATGCAACACCACCAGTGAAAATCTGGAAGCAAGACATCCTTTCTGCATAGGTCAGCTTTCCAACCCGCACCAAGTGCCCCCCACTAGGCATTCAAAAGTTCATGTGAGAGAGACTTTAAAAAGCTTTTTGATAACCCTCCAGCTGTCAAGTACAATAATCTTACCAGTGATGAATGTAAGGCTTTAGAAACATTGCAATCAAATAGAGCAATAACAGCCCACCAACAAAAGTGGGAGTGTTGTAATTATGGCTATTACTGGTTACAACAAGGAAATACTCAGACAGCTCTCTGACAAGTCTTTTTACAAGAAATTGGAGTCTTTTTTTTTAACAGTCATCTTTATTAAGTTTCACAATAATGAAGATAGACATGCATATACACCATGGGTCGACCCGGGGTCCACAATCCTAAACTAGCTGTGGTCACTGTATACAAGAAAAACAATGAACACACACACAGATGCAATGTGCCCTCCATTTTACATATCCTTGTCAAGTTATAGCCTGGGGTAGGCGACTAATCCTCTACAATAAGAAGCAGCAGTAATCAGTTAATTGCCCCTCCCTCCACATGAAGCTTGTTAAGATATCCCTTTGACTGGTAATGAACTATAGGATGAGCTTGCACCTGTGTCGCTAGAAAAGAGAGAGAGAGAGTACCCCTACCCGCTGACTTATAGCAGATCACTGTATTTCTGTAGTATCAACCTATTCTAAAAGCACTTAAGAGTATTAGTGCCCTTTCACAATGAATAAAAAACACAGAGAAAAAAAAGGAAAGGACTTTCTATGTGAAAGCACATCTGTACTCCAACTGTAAGTCAAGACATTAGATTCTGACCACACAAGACATTTTAAATAGGCTATTGATAAGGCAATGTATGTGTCATTTGCCAAGGGCTTAGTAGAAGATCCAACTAAAATAAATTGATCAACCCATTCCCCATCAAACCAGAACATCTCGTAATCTGTGGGATAGGATCTCTGACTGAACCACTGTCTAAGGCAGTAAATGACTACCTCAGATTTTTTGTTCCCTAATTGATGTCATATATAAAAGATATCTCAGCAGTGTTACAAATTCTGCATAATATGAAGCTGGAGGAAGCCACATTGCTAGTAACACTAAATAGTGAAGCATTATATTCCAGCATCCCCCATGAGGGGGCATTGGATGCAATTTTCTTAATACCAGTGAAATTTCTGAGAATCCTACCCCAGAATGTTTGCTTCAACACTCAGAATTTGTGTTAAAAGTTAATGTGTTCAGCTTCTTAGGTGCTAAATACCTGCAAGACAAGGTTACAGCCATGGGGACAACATTTACTCCCAGTGTTGCCAATTTATATGTTGGTTTATGGGAGTCTAGATACATTTATGACTCCTGTAAAAATCTCTTTTTGACAAATCATGTGTGTGAAAATGCTTCACTGATAATGTGGTGGCCTTGTGGTGCAGAACAGAGGAGGAATTGCAAGAATTTGTAAAGTATATAAATTCCATGAATGAGAACCCTAAATTCACTTGCACTTCTGATGTTTCTGAATTTAGAAGTGACAAAAGGCTGTGATGGTGGGATAGATATTAATATCTTCTGGAAGCCCATGGATAAAAATATTCTACATCTTTCCTGTTGCAGCCACCCATGTCACACAGTCACCAATATCCACTGTAGCTAAAAGCTGGAATTGTCTTCCTCCTTTTTTACGTGAACTAACAACTACTGATCATGTTTTTAAAAATGGCCTGAATCACAAGCTTAGTTTTCGTTGTTGTTGTAATAGGTGAAATTAATGTAAATCTAAAAATGCTAACATGCCTGTTATTGAAGAGTTTGTAAAACTCTGATGTATGGTTTTGTACTTTTTTGTAAATTGTATTGTTATAAATGTATAGTTGTAATAATTTTGCATAATGTAAACAGGTAAGCCTTGTGAACAGGGATTTTCAGAACCCTAATGGCTGTATTACTGTATAAATAAAATTTTACCATACCATTTTACCATACCATACCATACCAAAGGATAATGGCCCCCATATTCAGAAGACTTGGGTCTGATGCCAATGAGTGTCCAGAAGCACTTCACTACCTATGGAAAAGGCCGTTCCACCAGAAGCTCAGATAATATGGTCTTCAAAATTCCTAGGTGCCACACCTCCCTTTTTCAAAGAGTTTTTGCCCACTGTTCTTCCAAATGGATTGATGACCTTCCTCCTGCTATCTGTTCAATAACAGGATTAGATCCCTTCAAACGTGAGCTCTGAAAACATCTCAATGCTAATGCCAGCTGTGACTGCTTCCCTTAACCCCTCAGTGCTGTTTTACCTCATGCCTAGGCAGCACTCCCTTGTGGTCACATGGCCCCTGTACCCTGCACTTGCTTCTTTCCCCTTCCTGTGTCCTATTGTAATCTAGTTCTCCCTATCCCTCCTCCATCTAACTCCCACCCCATCACCGCCACTTTTCTCCTTCAAGCCTCTCCCCACCTACTTTCAACCCTTTCCCCAAAAGCTTTGACATTTGCCTTCTTGGACTGATGTTTCGCTACTTCCTGCTCTGGTGTGGCTACCCCTGAGCTACTATAATCCCTGCTCAACACCCCCCAACACTGCCTGCTGCTGTTGCTGTCTCCTCCCTTTATACACCCACCAGTCTGTGTTGCCTTCTCTCCCTTAAATCTCCCATAACCCCCTATGCTACCATCTGTGCTTATAATAGCCCAATGTTTGTGTCAACTTGTTTATATTTATATCTATACTTAGACTCCTATTTGTTATTTAGCCTGCACTTACAGGTCTACTGCTTACCCTTAAATTTTGTTTTAAGCAAGCAATAACACAGTATGAGGTGTGTGTTATCACCTGATAAGAGCATGGCCAGGGGTGTGCTAAGGCACGAGGTGCTTGCACCCAGTGCCTTATGCCCCTGGGCGTGCTCTTATCAGGCGATAACCCACACCTCATCATGTGTTATTGTGCTTATAAAGTGGGCCCACAGTATAGAAGTAAAGTTTTTAAAATGCATAGAAAAAGTGTATTTAAAAATAATAAAAAAAAGATTATATTAGTAGAAAAAAAATAGTCCCTGTCAGTGTGTTGTAATGAAGGTATTTTAGCATTTACTGTGATTATTCTTCTTCTCATCCCCCATCTGCGATATACTGGAATTATCTTTTCTTTTGCTTTTTTTTAATGTTTCTGACTTTGTCTTCAGTGTCGCCCCTGTCTTCAGATAGTATTAGTTTCATACAGCCGTAACGAGCGGCTGCTTTGAGTGATGATAGCCTGTGACTGACCCAGAACTGAAGAGTCCCCCCTTAAGATTTAATTTTTGTATGTATGTTTTTTTGTGTAATTTTTAGGGGGTTGCATGTGCTGCTTGATTTAAAAAGGGAACAGATGCTACTTTTGTTTTATGGATTGACTGAGCCGATTGCTGAACTGTTGCTTCTGGTTTTCCGATGCTTTGGAGATCACATTCGGCAGTCTGGTTCAGTTTAATAAACTGCGATGCAGCTGATTTTATTGTTTTAGTCTCTTTTTTTTTTAAGGAAAGAGGAAGTGTGATATGTAGAATTATAGTGAAAAACTGCATGAGGCGACCACTGAGAATCGTCTTCCGGTTTTGAGGTTGGCTTTAGAAATCACATTCTACTTCAAAGAGTTTAGCTGGAAGCGAGAGCCACTGAGTTGCTGGGGAAAGATGCTGTAGCAGAAAAAAGGAGATGAGGTAGAACATTTTAAAACTGGTGTGTGTGAGGCTTGTGGCCGAGGGTTGGATATATTCTGTGGTCTGCTTGTTTTTCTGTTTGTTGCTGGTGTCCCAATGCAGCGACCGTTTCCTGCTAGTGATAGCTGAGATGTGCCTATGTATATTTTTGATTTACAGTTAGCATAGATCAGTGATTTCTTGGTGTTATGGGGCCATTCACAGGTTAGTACCATTTGGCTGCAACATCTTCTGATAAGAAAACTGCTCAGAAGATGTTGTAGCTAATCAGGTTTCTGGATTTTTGATGCCCATTTTATAATCACTGTTAATGAATCTCTGTCGTGGAACCTATGTAATGAGCTTATTCTCAAAGGTGTTAATCTGAGACCACAATAAATAAATAAAAAAATAAATAAAAAGCTTGCACAGCACAAAATGGAAATGTGTGGTGCATCCCGGAAAATGTGTGACAGACTGATATTCAAAAGCGTGAAATCTGGCAGGCTGCTGAACTGCATGCAGGATTGCTAGGATAGCATTTGACATGGCTACCATCATGGCTGATGTGAGCAGACTGAGGGAAGAATAAGGTGGCACAGGAAGACCCCATAAGCAGTATGCCACACAGAGACAGTACTGTTCCTGTGTCACATTTGAACAGCTTAGTGACACAGGCATCTGTGGCCATTACTGGCTTAACAGGGCTGTTCTGTGACAGCTATGTGAGTTGCTCTATAATGATCTCCAAGCACCCTCACACAGAAGCCATGCTATGATGGTGGAGACTAAGTTCATAGCAGCACTGTGCCTACTCATCAAAGGCACCTTTCAGATACTGGAGGGTGACACCACCAGCATCACCAGTTGGCCCAGTCTTGGCTCCTCACACAGTTCCTAAGCATTCTGCTTCCCCATGCTAGTAAGTTCATTCAATTCCCTAGCACACCAGCAGAGTGGACAGCAACAAAGCAGCACTTTTGCAAGGTTGCACGGCTACCGGCAGTGCTGGTGCCACTGCCTGCACCTATGTGGCTATCAGAGCACCACCTAGCAGTGACAATGACATATATGTAAACTGGAAGGGGTGTCACTCCACCAACTGCCAGGTAGTGTGTGATGCCACAGAGCACATAACAAATATGCTTGCCCAGTACCCTGGAAGTGCACAAGATGCATTTATCTGGCACCAGTCATGCATGTGTCATCACTTTGAGTCCAGAGACATACCCAGTGGCCATCTTGTGGGTGAGTGCAACCACAGCCACAATCAAGGTGTCCACATGGTAACACAATGAAGTGATGGTGGAAGTATATGTGTCAGCACAGAAAGAAGGGGTGCTGGAATGGCAAACATCCTTGTGACACAGAGGAGGAAAAGAGGGATTGATGGGACCTGCAAAGGACTGACATCGAACAGACATGTATGACTGCATGGGAGAGATAACGTGATGGTGAGCAGCAGGCACAAGATGCAAGTGTGTTGCCAGTGAGTTGGAAGCAGTAACATTGTGGAAAAATAGGTGCAAGATGCCATAAAGGATGGTGTGATTGCTGTATGGAACAAACATCCCAAGGATCTGCCCTGATCCACAGCCCGAACAGCATGTAGGTGGTAGTGGAAGCGATACTGGAATGACAACAGCAGAAAATGGACTATAAACAGGAAGGCAACAATGTGCAACAGTGACAATGTGGGTGGGGGAATGTACAGAAGAGGCTGACCACATGAAACAGCTGTGTGAAGAGCTGAATGTGATAATTGTAAATGGTGTGTTAACATGTCACCTTCCTTTACGCAGGAGACAGTGCCTAACCCCCTTTGGCCATGGATGCTCACCCCAATACTGTGGCCCACATCTGAAGTGGAAGAGAGGCATAATGAGGCACACATGGCTACTAGAACCATCATTGAGCATGTGTTTGGCATGCTGAAAATGTGCTTCAGATGCCTGGACAGGTCTGAGGGACTGCACTATAGTATAGCCCAGACAGGGCCTGTGGCATACTCCTAGCCTGTTGTATCCTACACACTAGGGCCATAGACCATGGAATAATTATCCAGGACCCAAAGGACAACAGTGTAGAGAACGTGGAGCTGTCAGATGAGGGTGAGCATCAACGGCATAACAGGAGGGACCCAAGATTAGCTCTGAAGGGATGGAAGCACAGGGACATCATTGTGAAGGAACATTTTGGAGCCTAACAGTGAGTATAGCCTGCAGGTGTGACATTGTTGTTATGCACACAGGCTCAAAATATGTGAGTGCACATGGGGCCTCATGGAATGATGAGTATATACAGGACAATCTGGCATGATGTGCACAATGGTGTGAGGAAGTGGCATGCACACATGTCCACAACTGAGGCAACATTGTCAAGGATGCATAGAGGTACTGGTAGCAGCTTGGCATGGGTCATAGACAGACCACTGACACATACCCATAGTGGTAAGTCACAGGTGCACTCATCATGCCCATACCAATCCCACAACACCAGGAGCCACATCCATATCCCAGATGATAGCCATATAATGTGACAATGCCACAGGGGATGTGATGTTGGTCAGTGTTGTGTAAAGGGTGTGGATAGGAGCTATGTGTGCAGCCACCATGGACAAGAACACAGACTTGGTCCAACAATGCAGCTGTACCCATTGGGGACAACCAGGCCAACTGGGGTGAGGCACCCACCCCTGAGGGTGCAGAAACACCTGTAAATGCATGGCTTTGTATTGGGTTGGGTGAAGAGAAACAAAAACCATACAAACACCATGACTGGGGTGGGGTGATGTGGAAAGTTCGGGGATGGGGTGTGATGGGGAAAGCAGGTGCTGAGTGGTGCTGTGGTGGTGCTGGAGTTGCTGCTAGGTGTATGGCTGGTGGTAAGACTACAATGTGCAGCCCTGGCTGCAGTGAGGTTCCTTATTTGCCCAGCAATATCCAATTACCCTGCAGTAATGTCCTCACAGAACAAGCAAAAAGCCCCCATGAGTTCCGCATGGCAGACAGAAGCCCACTCCGCATGGAGGTGCATCTGTGCCTGCAACCACTGCATAGGATCATGGAGTGCCTCTTGGCTCTCCATTGCAGACCTCAATAGCCGCATATGGTTGGGAAGCTGGTGGTCTGAGGAGGCATGTTCAGGGCTGGTGGCAGGCTGCCGATCCAATGGGGTCCTGGCGTGCAAACACCACCATGTGTGGTGGCCCCACAGCTGGCCACTGGGGTTGTGGGGATGATGCACGTGCAGTTACTTTCATGAAGGGGCTGCCTGATCCTGCACCTGGTCAGACTGTGGCTGGTCACTGGTTTTCTGTTGCTGGGCAATAGTGCCCATCTGCTGCACCTGTACAGGCTGCAACATGTTGGCGCCTTGCTGCACGGTGGCTGACTGCAATTGTTGGACCATCTACTACACAGAGGCTGGCCCTGGATGACTGCTGGTGGCATGTGCAGCATGTGGGGGATCAATCTAGAGCACATGGGAAGCGGTGTCAGGGATGACACTGTCAGTCATAGTGCTGTCATCCTCAGTGTTGTTGGCAAGCATCTCTGCAGCAGGAAGGAGGGCATCAGCAGAAAGGGAGATGGTCTCATCATCATCATCATCATCTCTTTTTTTTTTATATTAACTCTCATTTTTTCCCCTCACTCCAGGCTGTCATTGTTCCTCTCTGGTCATGATATTCCTGTGGCTTCCACCTCCTGTATGTGCCCCTTGCTCTCCTGGTCACTCCTGACATGCCCCCAGGGGGCAGGGTCTTGGCATTGCAGGAGAAACTGGCTCCGGAATACCGTAACTGGTTGGGAGAGCCCTTGGCCAGGATGCTTATTGAAGTCCAGGGACAGGGCTTCATAGACATGACTCCTGGAGTGGGGATTTTTATCCCTATAAGCTGGGGCAGGAATGTGCAATGACTCGAGTATCTATCCCACCCCAGAAACCCTTGACCTTGCGTCTGTGCGAGGGTGACTAACCCAGCCTCCACTAGGCATTGCTCCTGCATCGAGTGCAGAAACTCCTCCCTTTGGAGAAGGACAGCAGTCCTTAGGATGCTTACTCCTTCTCCCCTGGCCAGCCCTCCTATGGCCCATGCTCATTCCTGAACTCAGGTCACAAGCATTGCAAGCAGAACCACCAAGGCCGATGGGCTGAGCAGGCCATGCTGTGCAGCATGTGGTACCTGTAGACCACCACCCCATCCCAGGACATGATGGTGCTGTGGAAAATAAAGGATAGACCATGGTTAGGGATGCATGTCCATGTATACAATCCTGTAATATACACAGGTAGGTGCACATGCATGTACCAGGACTGCATGTGAAACCACACACAAGCATGACATAGTGAGCAGTGCACATGCCAGTCATGCTAGGGTGCACACATTTGCTGTGGAATGTACAACCATAACATGAAAGTAGTTGGTTGGTCACACAGTGCTATACAACATGATATATCTGGAAACACACATACATAGAGCAACACATGGATGGCCAGATATGCAAAATGTGTACTTACAGTTCTTGGACAGGTCAACCTCGGTTTTGTCAGTAAAAACTGAACTTTTGGATAGAGAAATCTACGTGTTTATGGATTTTTTTGATTTACAGACTTTTTTATCCTTTTCTGCTCTTTAGAATAAATTTAACTAATCAGATAACACAATACTCCCCTACCTTCAGGTCAGAAATTTTGTGTTTAAAAAAATAAACATTTCTTAATTCTGCCACTCTCTAAGCTGGAGGAATTGTTTTCTAATTTAACTCATTGTTTCCTAGCAGACACCTGTAGGCATCAGTAAAATACACTGGTGTGTCCTGAGGACACCTACAGAAGTCAGCTACTGACTTCCTGTGTGCCCTGGCAACATCTGGAGAAGTCATTTATATATTTTAATATATAATGTAACAGAATATAATATATATTTGACTACATAGCACCATTGGAAAGGTAATTTTGTGCTGAACAACTTTGCCACTGATATTCTGTGTATATCATGTATACTTTAGGAATTATTCATATTTGTTTATGGTATGGTGTGTATGGCTTATGTTGCCTGTATTAGTCAAAAAATGTTTTTGCTGTTTCTACCAGCATAGAAAAAAAACAAAATTACATATTATTCTTTGCATACCAACACTGGAAAGGTAATTTTGTGCTGATTAACTTTGTCACTCATACTTTGTGTCTAGCACTTATGGTTCTTGAGCTATTAGGATTTGTTTGTGGCATGTTGACTACAGCTTGACTTTGCTTAGAAAGGCCCAGGATTTGCTATTAACAGTATACAGGAGACAAGTGGTGCAACTTCAGAGAGCTCCTGTGGCGGCAATGAGTTAAACATATCTAAGCAAATAATCAAAAATCTATTAATTTACCAATCAAAATATATCCAGCTTGTCTTTCTTTTATTTTTCCCTCCTGTGCAGCTACCCCTCTGCCCTTCACATCCAGCCACAGCTTCGCTTCCCCTGATGAACCCCCCGGAGCACCCCACACACTGCTGGCATATGCTACTGTACCCATGAGAGGGATCCCCCCCTTAGTCCCCGCACCAGGCCAGAATCTAATAACGGCATGTCAGGTTACCCTCGGGCCACCACCAGGCTCAGGGAGCTGCAGCCATCAAGCTGCCACAAGTGATGCTGCTAGTTGTTCCTCCTTTGTTCTCTAGCAGTGCAGACATGCAATGATGTCTAGCACTGATGTGCTGACATCTGCTGCACTCCTCCCTCTATTGCACTGGCTCTAGCAATGCCTCGGGCATCCCCAGGGGCTGCTGCAGAGCATTGGAAGCCCACATCCCTCCCCAGGATGGGAGAGCAGTCCTTCAGATGCTCAATCCTATCCTCCCTACTGACCCCTGACAACCTGGGCTCACGTTCAAACCCAGGTCACCAGCGTGACGTGAGGTGTGGCGCCCAGTGCCTTAACCCTCAACGCCACAGGGCCGGCCAAGCTCGTCTCTTTCAAATGTAAAGAAGGCCTGGGAAAAGAGTATCTGTAATTCCCAATTCAATGTAGTAGAGAATTGTTAATCTTGAAGAACTAAACATTTTTAAAATAGTAGACTTAAACAAGAAGACATCAATGTGTTACTCAGGAGATATTTAACACTGGCTAGATTAAATAACATGACTGCCAATATATTGCAGATATGCCAGAGGTGCAATGTGGAAAAAGGAACATTGGAACATATGCTGATATCCTGCAATAAATTGAAACAGTTTTGGCAAAACATTTTTGCACAGTTTAGTAAAATATTGGGCAGAGATTTTCCTTTCGATCCAGGGATTGCTCTATTTGAGTTATTTACATTAGAAACTGGATTGGAATCTCAAGCTAGCCTTATTAACTTGGGTCCTTTGGCAGCTAAAAAATCAATATTCCTTCATTAGAAAGATATAGAGCCCCCTGAATACATGGAGTGGCTTAACTTAATGCTCAATTTGAATAAAATTGAGAGAGCTTTTTATATATTAGAAAATCAAGGAGTTATTTTCTATCAAATTTGGCACGTGTTCATGAATTCCTTAGGGTTAACCTAATTTGTTAAATATGGCAGCAGGGCACTTTATTAGGGAAGATTGGCTATGGTGAGAGCTATTGGACCTAATCATCTGAATCAAATGAATTATCTATTACCCACACTCTGAGACAAAAAATAAAAATATTAAAAGAAGATAAACAATTAAATAAAACCTATGTACCACCAGCTGTACTGCCAGTAGGCACTGCATGTACTGCACAGCTGTCAGCAGTCTGTGTCCTGTATGCACATACCTGTCCTGCATCCCACCCCTGGCTCCCATGATACCTGTACATATGGGCCATGGACTGCACCATTCCCTTTCAATGTAGCTGTTGGACTTTGGCAGATATATGTTCAGTACTGTGCTATGCACATTGACATGAGTGAATCACATCCCTGGTAATGGTACAGTGGTTAGACATACCCTGATGACATTGTGGGAGGGTGGTGCACATTTCCTGTACCATATACTTGGGATTTGTCCCCTGTTGTACATGTTCGTCTGTCATAGCTTGCACACATGAGCAATGCACATCCAGAGTTCCTCAGGTTCTGACTGACCACCCTGCCCTCACAGTGTACACACATACACACACACACACATCATTGTGAGTGTTTTATAATCCCAGAGACATGCACAGTAGCTATGCAATGGAAGTGTGATTCTGACCAATGTGTGCATATGCACAATGCAGGTGTGGCCACATGTATGTCACAGCAGTCCTTGCATGTGCGCATAGCATCCTGCCACTGCATAGTTGAGGGAGGCATGTGGGGTATGTCACAGCGGATGTACCGTTCCAATGCACATACACCCTTGGTCAGAGACACAGATGGAACATGTATGCTACATGTTGGCCCTGCTGGTCAGCATGGCTATGTCACAGTGTGTGATCACGGTGATGTACAGCATTGCCGTTCTGCGTTGTGATGTCACAACCCATTCCCATGCCTATGTCTGTATGTGTCTGCCCATGTGTCACAGGCCACACACCAGGTCCATGTACATCATCAAACCATGTCATGGCATAACAGTGAACACCATTTCCCCTACAGAACCCCACATGTCCCTATGCATCACAGTCTTCCTTGTGGCCTGGCATGTTGGGTTATGTAGGCATGTATTGGTGCATGGCACAGTGTGTGGTACTGGGTGCCCATTGTGCATCTCCATGTACAGTGTGACAGTTAACACATCACAGCAACAGAGTATGCAGGTGCCATGCTGATGTTTGTGTTATACAGGTGTATTGTGTGTTGTGCATCTCATCTTATAACCGTCGTAGCACTGTTGACAATGCAACCTTGTATTCGTCCAGCAGTACCGGCTGTAGGTCAAGGGTAACAGTGGTAAAAGGCAAATGACTGCTGTGGTGTGTCCTAATATGACATGATACAGTGGACCTGCACAGATATGCACATGTGGGTGCCTGTCATGGACATGGTGACCATCACGTGCATTGGCACATATGGCCAACCTTCATGCCACAGTTGTGTGGTTTTGTGTCTGTCCATGACATTCCAGTGGTTGAGCAGCACACCCCCTTGGTAGGAACACATCCATGACAGTGACTCTTATCCAGTGTTGTCCTGGTGCCATGGCCTCCCATTGGTGTCACATGTCCATCTACATTTGTTCCACACTTTCCAGTGTGACACAGGCATGGGATTGTCCACTTGCTGACCCATGTATCCATTGCAGCCCACATAGCACCTACTACTAGGACAGTTGTCCATTCTGTACATTGGTCACTCATGGTGCACAATAGAGGAGCATACCCAGTCTGGCTGACCACTATGTCACCCATCATCATGGGGCATAGCCCACAGGTCACTGTCTACATATTGTACATGAAAGGCCCAGAGTCAGGGGATGGAGGTAGGATGTCACATATATTACATGGTACAGTACATCCACTGACTACATGTGCACTGTACTATCAATGTACTATCTGTATACTGTGGTGGTATTTGGGGTTGGGGGCTAGTGTCCCTCCCAATAGCATGACTATGCATAGGTACACTGTACTCCATCCACTAATGATGGTGCATAAGTTCTCTCATGGGTGTACAGTAGACATCCACATTGCTGCATCACATTTGGGTGGACTGTGGGGGACATCTGTGGTAATGCACGGCTCTGTATGTGTGATTGTGTTCTCATTGCAGAACGAGAGGTCAGGGCATGGGTCAGGCAGGACTGGAGGAGGGCCTTTGAGGAAGCTGGGGGAGCCAGCAAGCAGTGTGCAGCATGGGTGTTGCTGCACAGACAGTCACATGAGTATGCATGTGTGATTCACATTGCCATGCCCATTCTGAGCTGCACTTTTACCATGATGCCTCCACTATGTCCTTGCTTTCATTGCATGTGGGTTGTGTCATGCAGCCGTACATGTGGTGCATTCACCCTGTACATCGTGTCCTTCCACACCATGTCACTCACCATAGGGAACATATGTCTACTCCCCTGGTATGGGTGCTGTGCACATCATGGTCCTGTCCTGTGCTACTTGGCATGCCAAATTTATTTATTTATTGATTTCTAGGATTATCACCTTTGAACCAGAAGTTCTTTTACAAAGGTTCTGCATCGACAAAGATAATACCAAACCAAGCATGGCCAGAAATTACATATGTAGAAGACAGTTACAGTTGAGTTCATAGTTACAAAGCACAACATTTTAGATGAAATCACAAGCAGTACAACAATCAAAAGCAGTGATTGAGAGCCTTTGTCAGTTGCAGCAATAATAGTTACGGTTTAGCAGACTGGGCCTGACATTCAATGGAACTGTCCTGGGGATAGAGCAGGTGCGAGGAGGGTGGACAACTCAAGTTGGCTAGAAGGTGAGACAAACAGTGGTAAGACAGTGGTGGAAGGTGAACAAAGGGGTGTACAAGGGAGAGAAGGGGCTGTGTGACAAGGGGAGAGAAGAACTGATGGAGAGGAGGACTTGAAGAGGTGTTAGGTAGTGAAACCAGTAAGGGTGAAGGATAACAGGTGGTGAGATAGAAAGGAAAAAGAGAGAGTGGTCACCAAGTAAGTTAGAGAGGATAGTCACAGCTAGCTTGGGAAATTAGGTGCTGCCAGAGCTTAAGCTTAAAGCATCCTCGTTTTGATTCATTGGAGATGGCAAATGCAGCTGTGTAGCCAATTTCTGTGTAGGGCTAACTTCATCTGAAGGTCAAGTATGCACATGGTGGATTCTGACACTCTTTGTGGAACATGTGCCACCCTACATGTCCCTGTCATGGTACATGTGGTCCACAAGTGGACACTCTACACACTTGCCCATAGGTGTCATGATAGGGTTGTCATGTGTCCCCCACATGGACTGTGGTGTCCAGGTGACCCTCCCACATGGCCCTTGGGATGGTTGGGGTATGCTGTGGCTCAGGTTTGCACCGCTTACAGCTTCAGAAGTCTCTGCATAGTCTAGTGTGTCACACCTCCAAGACAGATGTCCAATTGCACAGTTATTCCCACACACCCATGGACCTGTCGAAATCTGTTCTGCATGGCTCCAGGTATGTTGTCACATTATTGTGTGAGCCCTGGCATAGCATGCCCAGCCCCCTTTGGTGTCCACCATACATACAGGGTATGCCGGTGTCATCTAGTGGATATGTCCCCCACATCCTCTGGATATCTTCCTCACATTGGTTTGGATCATACTGTTGTAGTGCTGGGCCCTTATACCAGGCCAGTATGTTGTTTGCATTTCATGGTATGTTACTGTGTTGTGCCCAGATGCGATACCTCTGGACACTGGTATACCTATAACCACCTCCTGTGAGAGCAATATTGTGTAGCAATGCTCAGTGCAGCATGTGCCACACTCATGACAGTAGTGGGTGAGCATGGCCTTCACACATCTGCTAATGGGGGCTGTATTACCACAACACTCACCTTCAGCCATGTGTTCCATGTGCTTGTGGGCATGGCTGTATGTTGCTGTTGACCATGTGACACCATTGGCTGTTACCTGATAACCTCCCCAGATGGCCTACAACACCTGGTTGCTGTGCTGCCTAATTGTAACAAACATCGAAGTTAATTTGTTCCTCTGCTACACACCCACACATGCAACCCTCTGAATATATATAACCTCAACCACTCTGCAGGTGATATATGTGCCATGCAGTCATGCATGATGACACTGCCTTTGGCATGTGCAATGTCGACCACCATATTCTTTGTGTGTAGTCCTGTCATGTCAGCCTGATGTGCCAAATGTATCCAGTGACAGGTGTCAACCCCACTGTATCCTCACTGTGGTGTGGACACAGGTATGTACTTTGATCATGTGTGGACATCTCTGCACTATGTGGTCTCTGCGTAGGTGTGGCCCTGCGGTGCACCACACATGTTTTCATTGTGGGGTCATCATTTAATCATGCTTCCATTGCCCAACAGGGTTAATGAGTGAGAAGGACACTGGTTTACCGGGATTGAGAAAGGGCAAATTCCATTTTGCACATTGTAAAAAGTGGTATTGTCACCGGTGTCTACTAAGCCATAATCCGGTTTTACCGGTGTTTGGTTTTGTGTACTTTATTTAACAATTTTTAACTCTGCTAACATGCATTTTAGCAGTTTTGACCTCCACTATTGCACATCCTTCCATCCTTGTACCAATTTAGAGTTATTTTAGGTACAAAATATGATAGCAGCAACAGCACTACAGCCCCCATCCCTGAGCTGTGATGGAAGCAAGCAGTAAAGCCCCCATCCCTCTGGTGCGATGGCAGCACCAACAACACTACAGACCCATCCCTCTGGTGAGATGGCAGCAGCAACAGCAGTGTGCCCCCCCTCCCTCAGGTGTGATGGAAGCAGCAGCACTGCAGTCCCTATCCATTAGGTATGATGGCAGCAGTACCATGTTCTGCATTCTTCAGCTGTGATGGCAGTATCAGCACTATGGCCCCCATCCCTCAGGTGGGACAGCAGCAGTACAACACTCCCCATCCACCAGTAGTTATGGCAGAAGCACTACGGCCCCCCGCCTCTCAGGTGTGATGACAGTAGCAACAATGCAGTCTATATCCCTCAAGGGTGATGGCAGTAGTAACAGCACTATGATCCCCTTTCTTCAACACCCACACCCCACATGCACAAGGTACAAATTACTTAGTCTTTCTGCTTGTTAGAACTCAGATGTGAATTAATCTTAACCACCACCACTACTAAGGTGGATCACATTTGTTTTTTCCTATCATTTAACTGCCTGAATTGGATTTCTGCCAGTGACACCACTGACCAGAGTTGGGGAACAGGTTTGAGTGCTGGAAGACTGGCCGGGGGGGGGGTGAAGGCTTGAGTGTCCAACAACCACTTGCCTTCTCCTTGGAGGGAGGGTATATTCACAGCTCAGCATTTGCTGGCCCCAGGTGGAGTATGGAGGCATGGCAACACATTGGCCCTCATTGCGGAAGACAGCGGGATGGATGTCAGCTTGTGTCTTGACATCATGTGATCTGTCGTGCTCCCACAAAAATGGAAAAACACCTGCTGGCTACTTAGAGGATGGCTTCTGGTCCCTCCATAAGCATGACGTCCCAGACACATGTGTCTGTTCTGACCTCTGCCATGCCTGGGATATACAGGAAGCTCTTTAGGGTGATTGTCTTCCCTTGTTAGCCTCCCACAGGGATAGGGGCCCACCGATGAAGGGTTAATTCAGGTTACCTGGTAGCATGGCCATAAGGGGCAGTGGATGGTGGGGGCTCAGCAGCAGTGGTAGGGGGACTTGGCAGGCCTGAAGGAGTGGATGGCCAGGGGGTAGGAGGAACAAAAAAAACTGCCTGAATTTGTTTCTTTGAAATATTGTCTTCACCTAAAAAAAATTCATAAGTGATTAGTGGAGGACCTTCTGATGCATCTCACAAACATGTGGATTCCTTTTTTTTCCCTTGGCCTTCATGAAAAGGGTGTCTCTCAGTTTTCATGTCTGAGCTCAGTTCTGAATTGAGCACCACTCTACCTACCAGCATCATACAGCCCCTAGGGTCTTACCTTCCATGTGTCACTGACTGTGCTTTCAAATCCACTGGCCAAGCATAAATACACTTAAACATGTAACATTTGCTTTTTATTAAAGCAGTCTGTCAGAAAACTTTTTGTTGTCACAGAGACTGACACAACAGGTGGGAGAGAAGGTGCAAATGATGAAATGGGCAGACTACATGGTCTGTCAAAGTCTATGTTTCTATCCCATTCACCTAAATAAGTAATAAGGCAGCTTGTGCCTTGTGAACATACTTTCATTCAGACTCACTTTCAATCAAACAACTGAGGATTTTGGATGGCCCTGCTGATTATAAACTTGAATAAACTAGTTGGTAACAATGATCCTGTGCTTAGCAATCTATATCCTAGATGTTCATATGCAAAAAAATCAATAATAAAAACATGACTAAAGTCTAAAAACAAGCTTATAAAACACAAAATGTATCTGAACATTTATATTTACCCATACAACGTCATTGCAGCCAGAGTACAACTCAGATAAATTACATGGTACCCTGACTACTGTATGATGTAGTAAACATATACTGGTATTTTTTTTATATATTTTTTTGTAAACTGGGTAAACCCACCAGGCAAAACTGCCTGTTTTCAGAGGTGATCCAGGAGCACTGTGGAGGTTAAGTGCCTTGCTCAGAGTCACACAGTATGCAAGTGGAGGTTGTGGGAATCAAACCCAAGTCTTCTAAATGTACTCAGTTTGATCAGTGTTTGTTACTCTAACCACTAGGCTATACTGTCAGCCATAACACCCATATGTAATGTTTTAATATATGATTTCAATAATAGTGCACAGTACCTACAGTGCAAATTATGAACATTGAACACTTTGCAGCATTTTGCTAAAACTGAATTATTTCCCTCTCCATCTGCTTATGTTTTCTTACACCAAAGTGGGTCTATAGTTGACAGAGCACTGTAAATAGCCTGAGATAGCACTACTGCTTGCGATGCCAGGGACTCTGGATCAGAAGTGAATTCAGGTTGCTAGAGGCCTGGCCAGGGGAGTAGGATTGAGCAGCTGGGGGCCACTCTCCTCCTCTGGGAATGGTGGCTTGCAGGTCCTGATGCTTTACTGCCACATGGGTGATCACAGGTGGTAGAGCAATGAGGCTACAGAGCATTTGGGAAGAGAGGAAGCTAGCCATGATCTGGAGTAGTGGCATGTCTCTATGTGCCCTACTTCCTTGGATACCCTTGAGTGTTGGTGCCCTCAGGGACAGAGACCAGAAAACCAGTAACAATCACCCCACATCAGCTGCTGGTAGAAGGGACCCAGCTGCCCCAGTTTCCATGAGGGACCCACTGGGCTGCCCGACACACATTAAAGGACTGTGGAGGGGTGACCTGGAGTCCCCTCCCTTCCCACCTGTGGGGTACAACCTAGGCAGGATGGGTGCAGGCTCACAGGAGCTCCTGAGCATTACCTGGGGTAAAGCTAAGGGATAGCCAGCCTAGGGATCTCTGAAAAGTGGAGACTTATGCTGTGAGAAGGGGGCAGAGAAAGAGAAAATAAAAACATTTAAAAATATGCTGAAATATTAGGGATTCTGTGCAGTGAAATGCAATTTCCATGAGGCACAGTACAAAAATTCAAAATCCGCAAACCAAGCAGGATTCCATGATTTTAACCGGTGTTACCGGTAAAAACAGAAAACCATTGTCCCTGGAGATTATACACTGGCTCACAGACTATTTCAACAGCCCAGCTACTGTACCTACTGTACCTACTGAGCCAATGGTATACATTCCCTATACCTCGAGGAATGTAGAAATATCTGGGTCTCTGAGGTAAAGACATAATGTCTTACATTATATACCTACGATAGTTACTATAGTTGCTGTAAGATAGAAACATTTCTAGTTACAGAGATGAGTCCTATTGGCTAAATTAGAGGTGGTTCCACAGTCCTAGATAACATTATACAATTCTGTTATAGTCATCACTTTGTGGAAACAAAGTAAGTACAATTTGTACATATGCGTGTAGTAATACAAATCATCAGAAGTTGGCAATGCCGACTTTCATATCATAACACTACAGGACACAAGTGTCCTAACATTGTATAAGCAAGAAATACATGTATTTATTAGAAAGTAAAGCATATAGCAATCATATGCATACATATCCTGACATCTACTCTTGTACGGTAGATGCCCTTAGCCCTACATGTTAGTATAACATATACATAAATGCTATCTATCTGTAGTGTACCTCTGGGGGTATCAATCAGGGTGCAGGGACCTTGTGCTTGTTCCCCCCTTGTTGCCTCAGAAGGGACCCACTTAGAACAAAAAGTAGGAAGTGGAGAGAGGCAGATGTCATTTACAGATCCGACGCACAAACCTTATAAAGGAACTCCAGCTGCTCACTGTGTTGGTGGAGTGTGCGCCGGAGGCAGCAGAGCATAATGATAAGGAAAAATATCAAAAATGCTTGTATAGTGACAAAACCTTTAGAGGTAATTTCTAGTCAGGTATTAGTAAGTGAACTATTAAAATCACTATCATTAATAAGAGCGAATATTGCTTCATTTGCTTTGGTCATATTATTGCTGATTTGGATGAAGTGGGTGTCTTTCCTGTTCAAAAGTTACTTTGGTGTTAAAGTCAAGGGATTAATGTGCACATTAAAGTATGGTAGGTATTCTGAAAGAGTAAGCAGACAATCAGGATTACCATCAATGATATTGGGTTCCACAGGGGGAAAAGAGGGGAAAACTGTGTGCCCAATAACAGTGGTCTGGTGAGAAACAAAACAGAAATTAGATTAATTAATAAGACATATCCTATTGCCATAAGTAAATTGCTTAAAATTAGTTACTACACAAAATTCACTGAATTATATTGCACATTCAAAGAAGGTTATCTACATTTTTGTTGTTGTACTGGGTAAGTGTAAGTCTGGTTGGAAATCTGTGTTGACAGGCGATGAACCTCCTTCCGGTAAGACTGGTATGATCGAGAAGTGTCTGGAACAGATGCTGAGTCCTGGTATTCCGTGCCATTGTTGGTGATGTCATTGCCCATGGAAAAGGACCAATCGATACTGTTGGGGGATTATCCACATACAGGTTTAATAACATGAAATACGTCACATCGACTCAAATAAATACACCCTTTCTTAGCACAATAGTCCAGGTGCGGTGAGACTTATTCATCCAGAAGAGGATGGAAAACCAGAAGAGGAGGCAAGTCAAGGAGCTCTCTGTAAATGTGTTCATCAAGGTGCCCAATGGAGTGTACAGATGCTAGTTGATCAAATATAGCTGTATTGGGATCAAAATGTGGTAAATAAACTGAAAGACACAAACATAGTATCTTTAATGGAGCATTTCTTTGAATTAAAGCAAGGACCAGTATTAGGGTGCCTGGTCTCAAATTCCAAATTCCTAGCAGTAGAAACAGGAATTGAAACAGATTGTAACATACACATGGCAACACTTTTAGGGGATCTGCAGCAAGGGCAGTACCATTTAGAGCTACGTCTGTCATGTATGATATCAGGGATTCTTCCAGATTCCAGATCACGGAAGAGATTGTTGATGGTAGTGACAATACATGATCCATAGGCAGAACATAGTATTACACGGGCAATGTATTGCTTATCTGCTTCCTTATTGTTTTGTGCAACAAGGGCATAAATCTTTTCTTTAGAATCTATAAATGCCTTAGCAATATTGTGTATATTATACATAGTGTATCTTCTTCCTGACTAAGGCCATCTACACCATGCATTAATGGGGGTATGATGCCATCGATCATACCAGCTTCAAGCTTCTGTGAATGTGCTTTGATAGTAGCAATGTTTGCTTTATTCCAGAGATATTGTAGTACCAAAGAGACCAGTAAGGGTGCTCGTGACATCAGTGACATCTGATGGGTCATGGGTAATTCTTTTATGACTTTGTGAATCATATTTCTGAGAACTAGGTTTTCTCCTAAAATTAACTCTATGCTCGGTGGTGTGTACCCCAGCAATAGGGTCTTGATTACGAATCTGAAAAGCTGCTTAGCTATCAAGTAGCAAAGTACTATAAAATAATGTGTTAGTAGTATGACACATACCAAATTCTTTCACATTCCAGCAAATCAAGTTAAACAAAACAGGTATATGTATGTATTGCAAATTATCAAAAAGTGTGCCAGGTAAAGCAGTGGATGTGAGACCACTAAGAGGGCCAGGATTTTGTTTTGGACATGCCAAATGTTCTTTCACAGTGGGGGGTAACATAGATAACTACTTGGCAGCTGAAGCCAGGTTGTGTATGGCACAAAATTTCCTGGCAGAATCGTTTGAAAGTGTATTACAATATGAAGGGTAGATTAAGGCAGTAATATTATATAAACCTGAATGTCTAAGAGAGGTTTGGTACAAGGGCAAGGTACCATTTGGGGATAATTTTGCATTGGGCCATCCATGAAAAGTTCCCTTGGAGAGTTTGGCAATGGGGAGTATTTGTCCTTGAGACTTGGTTTGTCACTCAATTTGTAGGGTAGATTTATCCAGAGCAAGAACTGAGGCAGTGAGGTAGGCATCTGAACCTTCCTGAACTGTAATCAAATTGTCAGGAATATTGATGGTTACTCCCTCTAGGGTGGTTGCAGGCAGATCAAGATGAGGAAGGATGTGCTATACTGTGCCTTGGATGCAGGAGATTATTCCTGAGATGAGGAGAAAATGGAACAAGATAGCAATCTTGTCAGTGTATCTGAAAAGAAAATCAGACATTAGCAAGGTTAGTACTATTCTGCCCAATGGGGTGAGGAAGAGTAATTATACTCCTTTATACAGTTTCAGCTGGTTTGCATGTAACCATTTGTCAGTCAATTTGTTGTTTTGCATGAGTCTAATTTGGTAGACTGCTGGTCTGAACTTGCTGACAATTTGGTAGGGTCCTTTGGTCATGTGTTCCATGTGCTTGTAGGTCCTTCCCACTTGGAGAAAGAGTGTGTTGGATGCACAAATCTGAGAACCATTACCTGATCTCCAATTTGCCAATCCACTTGTTGTGCGTGTTTGTCAAACTGAATTTTGGACTGTTGCTGGGCCTTGCCCATGCAGTTTGCATCATACAAATCAGTGTGTATTAGGTCTTTTCTCAATTTTTCCATATATTGATCCACAGAGACATGATCTGCAGTGGGAGGGTGCAGGTCAAACAATAGGTGCTCAGGTAATCTCATACATTTGCCAGGCATCACCTCAAAGGGTGTCAACTGGTTGGTGGCTGAGGGTGTGCCCCTAATTGCCATAAGGAGTAATGGCAGTAGGGAATCCCAATCCTTGGGATTGTCCTCAATAAATCTGGAAAGCATTTGCTTGATCCATCTGTTGGCCCTTTCTACTTGACCTGATGATTGCGGGTTGTATGGTATGTGGAACGTCTGGTGAACTCCAAGAAGTTTGATGGCTTCTTTCATCAACGCACCTGTAAAATTGGTTCCTTTGTCGGAGTCTACCTGAAAAGGTAGGCCCTATATAGAGAAAATCTGTTGCACCAGGATTTTAGCAGTGGCTTTTGCAGTGCATGTCTTGATGGGAAAAGCCTCAACCCATTTAGAGAAGGGATCAGTGACCACAAGGGTGTATTTGTTATTTCTGCTGGTACTGGTAAGGGGACCAATAAAATCAATCTGTAAAGCATGCTAAAGATCAGAATGTCTTTGTGTTAGTAGCTTGGCACTTAATTTGGTAGGGATGGGACTGTTTTGTGCACAAACAAGGCAGTTGTCTATGTACTGTTTGAAATCCTTGGTGATACCAGGCCACCATGCGGTGATCTTGAGCCTCTAAAGTGTGTTTTCCACTCCCTGGTGTCCACCAATGGGGGTGTCATGCACTTGGTACAGAAATTCAGATCTAAGGTGATGAGGGACCACCCATAGTTTTGTGATGGTGTCAGCTGGTTGGTACCAAATGAGCTTGTCATCTGGGGACAAGTGTAATTTACCTTCTTGCCTTCGGTATGGGTTATGGGCAGGTAGATTCTTCTCAGTGCCTTTGTCTAGAAATATGAAAACATTCTTGAGTTCAGAGTCAGCATGCTGGGCTTCTGACAAATCCAAGGGGGAGAAGGGTTCAGGTTTCTTTCTAATAGCAACAATGTGCATAGCTGCTCTGGCTTCCAGATGGTCCATCATCCAGGCGTCCCCCCAGGCCCCTTCCTTAGCAAAGGTGTCAGAAGTGTCACTGAAGACATTATAGGGATCATGTATGGAGTGGGCCTTAACCTTGTGTACATAGAGTTTGTGTGCATATTTGTGTGCCAGTGAATTAATGTATATTACCAGTCCCTTGTGTTTCACTAGGGTACCATCAGAAAAGGGAAAAGGAGTTATTCTGCCAGAAAAGGAGAAATTCTGTAAGATAACAACAAATCCAGTTAGAGTATGTAAAATGATGGTATCCTTGGTTCTGTGCTGGATAAACTAGAAGGCACAGGCACCACTGCCATTTCTGCATACTGTGATGATACTACACTACAAAGTTTGGAAATTTTAAGTATTACCAAAAGGGTAAACCATGGACATACCTATTTCTGCTATCTGTTCTCCCTGATAATAGGAGGCTGATCCATCTGTGAAAATGCAACACAATGAGGTGTTCTCAAGTAATTGTGGTGTAGCAGGAAGTAAAGGGCCTAGATTTGGTAGATCAGGTGGCTGCAGTGTACAGTCATGTGGTTCTTCTTGGAAAAGGAGGCCATGTGCCAGCATGGATGGCATTTTGGGTGACCCTTGATGTCCCTATCTTGGAGAAGGAGGGACATATGTGTATCAGTCTAGTATTAGAGACTGATCCATCTTTTCTTCTGTCTGAGAGTAGGAAGGTTGTAAAGGTGTGGCTTGTACTGATGATAAGAAGGGAATATTCAATGATATACAAAAAGTGTTTGACAGCCCAGTAGGTAGCCAGAAGGTTCCTTTCACAAAGGCTGTACTTCTGTTCCACTGGAGTCAAGAGCTGTAATGCATATACAATGGGTCATAGGGTGCAATGGTCCTTCTGGGCCAATACTACAGACATTGCAATGTCAGAGGTGGCAGATTCCAGATGAAATGGCAAGGCTGGATTGGGGTTGACCAAAGCTGAAGCTGAGGCCAGGGTCTGCTTCAGTGATGCCACAGCTTGGGTATGTATGGGGACCCAAGTCCAGGGAACATCCTTTTTCAGTATTCCATACAGAGGGGTGGCCTTCTGAGCAAAATCACAAATAAGATCTCTGGAATAATTTACCATTCCTAGAAATCTTCTAAGGGTGGCCAGACTGGTGAGGAGTGGCAAGTCCTGTAATCCCTGTATCTGCTTCCAGATAGGGCTTCTGCCTTTGTCTGTTATCTTCAGACACAGAAAGAGTATTCTTTCTGACACATTTGTGCTTTTGCTGGGTGACATTTGAGTCCTGCCCTCTGACTGAGGGTCAGTAGCTCGTCCAAGAGATCCAGATATTGTTCCTGTGTGGCTGTTGCCAACAACAGGTCATCCACATACTGTAACAGGCACTGGGGTGCAGGAAAACCCTCAAGAGCATTCATCATGTGCAGGTGGAACAGGGAGGAGCTGTTATAGTACCCCTGTGGTAAGCAGGTCCATGTGTACTGTCTACCTTCACAGGTAAAGGCAAACTTATATTGACTGTTAGATGCCAAAGGCAATGACCAAAAAACATTGAAATATCCAGGGCACTAAACCATTGTTGGTCAGGGGTCAGTAGTCATGGCTCATCTGGTGCTGATGCCACTGTTGGAGCATAACTAGCGGTGACCTGGTTTAGTTTCCTGTAGTCAATTGTAAGTCTCCATGTGCCTGTGGGTTTTTTGACAGGACAAACTGGGGAATTCACAGTGGAAACACATGTCCTGATTAGACCTTGCTTGAGGAATAATTTAATTGTTTCCCTAACAGAAGGCAAGGCCTCAGATGCAAAAGGGTATTTTCTTTGCCTCTCATGGGCTGTACCTGTCACTTCAATGACAGTGTGCATCTTGCCACAACCATGCTTGTTGGTGGAAAATGCCTCCAGATGCCTTTGTAGGATGGGAAGGAGCTTTTGGAAAAGCTCATGGTTCTTAGACAAATCAGTGACATCATACTCTTTGTCATTTGTGGATATTGTCGCAACCACATGTAAGCCAGGGATCATGAAAGTGTGATACTGTCCCTGAATATGTATCAGTAAGATGTTGGCCAGATCTAACACACAGCCGTGTGGTGCCAAGAAGTCAAATCCGATAATACTAGGGTGATCATGCAGTACCATTAGCTGAAAGGTGTGATATGCCTTCAGGTGTCCCAGTATCATGGGAAGTGACAGGGAGCAGTATGCAGATAGCCTAGTTCCATCTACACCAGACATATTGGTCTTTCATCCAGTAGACCAAGGTGATGTGTCTGGGTTGTCATCCTGCAATACAGACACAGCCATGCCTGTATCCAGTAATACTGTAAGTAGGCAGCCCCTAACCTCGGCCTCTGTGCAGGGCCTTCCATTTGTATCCAAGACCAGCTTGTTTACAATATGAACTGGGGCCTGTAATTTTTACACCATACCAGAAGAAGCATGGGGAAGTTCTGAAAAGAGCATTTGGGCCTAGTTCCTGTTAACCATCTCACCATGCTGTACTGATGCTATAAAGGGAGCCACTTCCAGGTTCATGCCTGTAGGGGCCTGAGATCCTGGATCTCCATATCTCCACAGCCTGTGGAGGCCTGCTCTCCAATTTGTAGTGCAGCAAAGGCCCGTACTGGGACAGTGTCTGCTATAGAGTGAGCTTTCCCGAGGAGGTCTCAGAGGATTTGGTTCTCATCTGCTATTTTCCTATTTGAAAGGCATGGTCTCTGTTGTTTACTCTTACTGTTTTTCTGATGTTTCTTGTTTTTGTGGTAGCTCCAGTTCCCTCACCAGGACTGTTGTTGGGCCTGCTGGGGGTGTTGTTTATCTGTGGGGGGGCTATTTCTCTTGGGCCTGCCCCTCCACCATACAGTGCATTGTGACCTATGGGATGGCTTCCACGGCAGCTACCTTCTTGGAGCCAGAGCTTGAATCACAGATGTAGAGTTGATAAACTCTCTCTGTTTTCTGAAGGATATCGGCAAACCTCTCCATGAGGGGATAGGTGGTTTGCTCTACCTTCTCTCGCACTGCAGGGATTATGTTCTGAAGGAACAAGGTTTTGTACTCAATGAGGTCTGTATCAGCAGCTTCTCCTGTAAGATTCTTTCCTGCTTGGTAGGCCATCCAAAGCCTCTGGTGGAAGGTCACTGGACTTTCCTTAGCATTCTGTTTCACAGGGTATGCGAGCATCACTCCTCCCACACCTAAGTTATGTGCAGTGATGAGTTCATCTGCAACTTCATCAAAGGTGGCATGGCAATCCTGTTGGATAGGATCAAGGAGTTTCACCCATAGGCCAGGATCAGTGGTCTGGAGTAGGATCTGGACTTGGTAGTCTGCAGTGAGACTAAGCATTTCACATTTGGAATGCAACTTTTCCAAGTGGCAACTAAGGTTATCAGATGGGCTCATCCGACCAATGCTGTCCGCTATCTGCTGTGCAGGGTGGGCCATTTGAAGGGGATTGCTGGGATGATCATTTGGAGATAGCTTGTCTTAGGTGGCCTGCAGGGCTGCCTGAGCTGTGGCTTCAGCTGCAGTGCAGACCATTCCTTTCCAAGTAGCAGTGTCCTATAGCAGCTGTTTATATCCTGACATCTACTCTTTTATGGTGGATGCCCTTAGCCCTACATGTTAGTATAACATATACATAAATGCTAGCCATCTGCAGTGTACCTCTGGGGGTATCAATTACTGTGCAGAGACCTTGTGTAACATGGGGGTTGTGCTGTTTGCCTAAATGGGTCAATGCTGCATCCTGTCTATCCAGCTTGCATTGGTGGGCCACTGTTTGCAGTCAGGACCAACTGTGGGGGACTGCCACCATCCTCTCCCATAGGTCTGACATCTGTGACTGTCCCACACACATTGCTGCCACTGGATGGTGTACCATGGCTGCATCTACTGCACATCTTACACACAGCTATGTGCATCTCCACAACATGGCCCTGTGGCATGTGTTGTGTATGTTCTGCAGTGGTGTAATGTCTTGTCATGCCCGTGACATATGAGTTGTGCTTCATGGCACACATGTCCATCGCACATCTGTGGTCACTGTTGCATGCAACACTGTGACACATCCTGTGGACTGTACACCACATATGCATAGATGCACATCCCAACCATTGTTCTTTTGGTGGGGCTATCTGTGCATACATATTGACCCATTGGCACTGCTTCTATACTGAGTTGTTGTTTTCTTCCTATAGGTCATGTTCTGCCAGTGGGTGGAGCACAAAGACCAACAACAAGGAGAGGCAGAAACCCATAAACCCTAACCTAATATCTATTTTCAATCTGAGTGGTAAGATACTGACAAGGGATGAAGAAAAAGTTTTAATCTTAGGACTGGTGTTTGCCCCTCCCCAATGCATCAACCTTTTTAATCTAGAGGTTAATCTTCAAAAATGTTACAGAAACCTAAGGCTGAAAAAACCTTTTTGGAGGAGAACCACCAAATAATGAAGAGACCTATAAAAAATGTCAGCCCAACATGCAGGTAAAATTAAAATATAACCCAAGTGATAGAAACCATGGAATTGAATTATTCTGCAAATTAACTGAAAAAGAAATAATGAGACTATTCACCTCCAAAAAAAAAACATGCATCCTAAGTACAATAACCTAATGAGAAACAAAAGAATAGTGCTAGAAAACATCAAGAAAGATAAAATCATCATATGAAAAGTGCAGACAAAGGGGGAAGCATTGTTATACAAGACAGGAATAAATAAAGAGACGTGCATGAATCTTTTGGAGAACAGAGAAAGTTGTGAAGTATACCACATGATCCAACCAGAAATATATTATGGAAATATACATGTGTTAGAGGAATACTCAGCCATGGAGTGGCTCAAACCATGGGAAACAGAAATTCTAGCAAAGGAGCATCTGAGAATTCTTACTTTCTATTTGATGCCAAAAATCCATAAAAATGCAGCAAATCCACCTGGGAGACCAATAGTCTGTAGCATGGATTCTGTTTGTGAACCAATTTCCAGATGCATAAATGTCCATCTCCAGCAACTATTAGAAGTAAATCATATGTCTACAATACAACAGACATATCTCTGATAAAATATCTCTGACAATGGTATAAAGGAGGGAAGCTTTCTGGTCACATTAGGTGTGGCAGACTTATATACTTCAATACCTCATCAGGAAGGAATACAATGTATAGGACACATATTAGATATAAGAGGCAGGGGAAGTAAACCAAAAACACTGGTCCTACTAGAAATGGCAGAGTTAATTCTTAAGAGAAACTATTCTGAATTTGATGGAACTTTTTTCAGCAAAACAGGGGAATAGCAATGGGGTCTAAGATGGCCACAGCGCATGTAAATGTATACATGGACAACTTTGAAAGGAAATACATATACATATTACAGGATACAAGGTTACATGAATGGCTTAATTTTATTGATGATACTTTTATGATATGGGAGGGAACACAAGAGGAACTGATCGCATTCCATAAAGAGTTGAACACAAAGGACCAGAACCTTAAATTCATTATGAATTTTCATACAAAACAAATACCATATCTAGACTTAACACTAACAATGGAAAACAATAGAATTGAAACATCTATATGTCACAAAGAAATGAATAGAAACACAATTTTATATAGGAACAGATACCATGAAACAAAACTGAAAAATAGTATCCTCTATGCTCAATTAACTCGAGTAAGAAGGAACTGCAGCACTGTAAAGGACACTGAAAGGGAAACGTGTTATGCTAGAGCGGCTCAGAAACAATGGATACAAACCCAGAATACTCAAAAATGCAGAGGAAAAAATAGAAAGCAAAGAAAGGCAAGACCTTCTAGAAACAGATGAGGGGATGCAGAGGGTTGATTATGCAACCAAATATAACCACAAATTAACTGAAATAAGAAAAATTATCAACAAGCATTGGTACCCGGTGTAAACAAACAATGAACATATATCTGAACTCCAGAATAGGCAAATCATAGCTGCAAAAAAAGTAAGAAATTTAAAAGATCACCTGGTGCAGTCACAGTTAAAAAAAAACAGAGACAAAGAGAGCCAGTTATTACTAGGATCTTTGGCACCAGGAATGGTGCCAAGTGTTAAATGTTCTGTTTGCAGTCATACATAAAAAAAAAGCATATGTATATCTATCCACACATAGGGCAGAAACATTATATTAACCAGCAAATTGACTGTATGTCAGAGGGCACTGTAAATGTTATACAGTGCCTCTGTGACATGTTATATGTAGGACAGCCCAGCCAACCAGACCAAAACAAGAATACAAGAACATAAAGGAACATCAGGAGGAAGGATGAAACCTCTCCTGTAGCCACACACTTTGCAGAAGCAAGCAACAACGGAGCATCATTGAGATTCTGGGGACTCAAAAATGTAGCCAGACCTGAGAAGGGAGGAAACTACAGAGATTTACTCTTTAGTGCAGAAATGCGTTGGATTTTTTATATGAGAACCTTAGACCCAAATATTGGAATGAACATAGAGACAAACTGGAATGCCTGCACCTAGAACATCTGAATGTTGGGATGTGGGAGCAGACTTGCAGGCCTTTAGCTTTCAGCTTAAAATAAAATTGCAATTAAACAAGGAAGAGCATATAGTCACACACAGACAGAGGAAATGAAAGTTAAAATGTGTGCTGACATATTAGGGAGGTCAAACAGATCTGACCTATAGGCAAAAAAAGTAGCTAAAAGAAAAAAAACACGATTGAAGAACTGTTCACAGCAATATAGAACACATAGTTATAACAAAGGGTCAAAAGAAACATAAATGGACAAGAAATATGCAAAATGTTTGAAATGAGTTAATTATGGATGTAAATATATAAGGAGGATGGACTGGATTAATGAAACAAAACATACAAATGGAATTGCAATATAGCAACATTATACAGTATGTAATATTAATCTGGAGATGATGTTAGAAATTAGGTTAGTGTCAGCACAATAGGAAGGTCAAATAATGACTGTTAGGTCAGATGTTTTAAAAGTAGAAATATTAGTACAACATTTCCAACAAGCCCCAAACTCCCAGCCTCGTCTTACATGAATGGATGAATGAGTACAGCAATTGAATTGAAACACTCCATTAGTATCCTCAAAATTAAATAAGAATGTTAAGTAATGCGTAAAAGCACAGTGCTGATGCACTTTCATAAGATGCCTGCTTTATGAGACCTGACCTCACTCATATGTGAAAGCGTATGGTTGCTTGGCAACCAAGATCACACATTTGTGGTCAGCATGGCTTGATGTCACTGCACATCAAGCCACAGGATCTCACAAGGCAGGTGAGAGATTTAAAAGAAAGTAGCTCTGAGGAGAAAGCACTCTGCAACATTACTGTTGGGCAGCTAACTTTTTCTAATGCAAACACAAATGGGTGAATGTGGAGGTAAGAAGTTTTCTGTTAACACAAAAGGATCATTGGAAAAATAAATCAAAAGGAGTAAAGGAATAAAACTTTAAAAATGACTTAATATTGTGTCCCTACAGGATTGGAACTAATGTTTAAGTCCCACAAACAAACAAACAGCCCGAACACAAGATTAAGGTATGCTGCTTCCAAGTTAAATGGAGGGTCAAGCCATATAGGACTGCAGTCAAGATAATGGTTCCTTACGTGCAACAGCACTGTAACAACACGAACAAACAGGAGGTCTTTGATTCTAGTAAAAAGTAATAAGTTATGAATAAAACAAACCTAAGGAAATGACGTATGTACTAAGTATGAAAGCTTTATGGGAGTAAGGTTCTGAACATTAACTGGTTGATGGTGTGTATTCACTGAAAATGTCAATATATATTACATTAAAAGAAATATGTAAATTTAAAAAAAATGCAAAAGAAATTAAATTAACTTGTATGTGTATATATTCACAGGTAAAGAAAATTTTAACCCCATGACCAAGCTCTATACTTGAGTGAAACGTAGGGGATGAAAACTAAAAGAAGTCTGAAAACAGAATAAAGCTGAAGAATTTTACTTCAAAGGACCCTCTATCACAATTTTATTTTCATTATACATTGGCTCACAGACCATTTCAATAGCCCAGCTGCCATACCTACTGAGATGTGTCCCTGTCCACTACAGGTCAATAGAACTTGTTCAGCATTTTCCTTCCATGACAGGACAATGTCTAACAGTATTTGCCTAGCATGCCAGTGCCAGTTTCAACACCTGCATTTTCCGCTGCACAGCTGTCCCCAGGGATGCTGGACTTTGGGTGCATTCTTGGGTTGTAGGGGTGGTGTTATTTGCTCATATGGGTCCAGGCTGCATCCCGTCTATCCTTGCTTGCATTGGTGATCTACTGTTGGCAGTCAGGACCAACTGTGGGGGGGGGGGGCAGCCACCACCCTTTCCCATAGGTTTGACACTTGTGGCTGTCCCACACACACTGTTGCCATTGGATTGTGTAATGTGGCTGCAGCTACTGTGAATCCTACACACAGCTATGTGCATCTCCATAACATGGCCCTGTGGCATGTGAACTGTATGTCCTGTAGTGGCCTATTGTCTTGTCATGTCCATGACACATAAGTTGTGCTTCATGGCACATGTGTCCACTGCATATCTGTGGTCACTGTTTCATGGACAAGTATGACACAAAGTCCCAAATGCCTCTGCACTCCAAAGTAGAAGTAGTGTGAGATGCTGTAAATGATTTCAAATCCCAAACTTTAATTTTGTGAAACTAACACAGACAGATAGCTCGTCTCACCAATGTGAAGTTTGCTTTCCTACCCAGTTTTCCCCAGCACTTCGACCAGGGTGTGGTCTTCCTCAGGGGGTGTGGTATGTTTAGAGATACCTCCATTAAATAGTCATTTTGTAAATTTCTTCAGTACTCCTAGTGGTTACTCTATTCAATAACACTTAAATTAATTTCGATAACAAGTGGCAGTGGGAGGATTGGAACCTCTGACCAAATACAATTATTTAATAACAAAACTCATCTAATTAATTTAATCCATTAATTTCAGTACATCAAACATGTTATATAAAAATAAAAAATGTTTTCATTAGATGTTTCTCTTTATACTTTGTCATTAAACTTTTCTAGCTATTTTTATAGCTACACCTAATATGCAGGTTATTGTTATTGAACATTTTATTAAATGGTTAAATGACACTAGTAACTTTAACCTGAAGATTACATACTTTGCCCTTTCCCTAACCAATGTGCCAAAACACATTCCCCCACCTTCCCCCCACCTGACCAACCCCTACTTTTTCATATAGCATAGCCTTCATCTAACACCCCCCAGTCAACACTACCCACCACCCTCCCCCCACCAGGACTAGAAAAATTGATCTCTATGCTACATGTTAACAAATAAGTTTATCCCTGGTACAGTGCATCTGCCCTGTTTAGTGTTCATCTCAGTAATGTCATGAATGCATGGTGACGTCTTTGCTCCTAGTAAAACTGTATTGGTTGAAATTCAGCTTACCCCTACCCACAATAGACATTAGACTAACAGGTCTTTAGTTTACTGGACCATTCCTGCTTCTGCTCTTGTATGATGTATTCTCTAGTTTGTATAAAATGCTGCTACAGCTTGTTTTAATAAACTAGCTATTATCCACCATGTGACAAGAAAGATCCATATCTATGCATAAATTATAAAACTGATAAAGAAAATCAAGCCTCTTGCTTGGTTGGAACCCATGTAGCTGCAACACCATAACCACCAGGGTCATGTTCAGTGCCTGAGTGAGGCAGGTTCTGTACTCTCTGAGAAATGGGGGTAGCAGTGTATTTAGAACCCATCTTCCTTTACTTTCATCTTACAGTAACTCCGCAGAGCAAAATCTAGTAAAACCTCTAAAGCAAATAAAGAAAGCATTATGTCACAGCAGTTTTAAAATGGTCTGATTCACTGCAATACATTCATCAGTCAAAGGCTACTTTAAGTCCAGGCCTGTGTTGCAGCTCTTCTAGAAACCTAATAGTCACACAAACGGTAACACAAGCTAGCAGTGGCTCTTTCACTTTTCTCATCTGATAATCATCCTTACTTTCGGTACATTCTTCCTAACTACTAAGCCTTGCTTCTGTTGCCCTCCACCACAAGTTTCAAAGTGCATGTTGAAAAGTAATCCTTTGATTGCACATCGTGTGATCACATACTTATTGAAGCAATGTGTTTGCTCTAACTGAATGTAACAAGTCTAGTTTTTCTGTCAGCAGCTATGGCCTCTCAGGGACCTAGATGTTAATAAGAAGCTGTCTCTCATGGATCTCTCCCAGTTGAAACAAATTCTTAAATAAATGAATAAGTAAATATTTTCCACCTTATTACTGTGTAATTATTGAATGTGGAATAGTCATAGTTTGGATACCAATAGCCATCAGAGTATTAATAAACTGCCAAGAGAATTCAAGAGGCAGTCCTAAAAATAACAAGCATCAACTGATAGCAGGAATTAGCATCAGATTTCTCGCTCAGTGCAGTAGCACCAAGCTGAAATGCTTTACCACATGAAATATTCATACAGCATGTCGAAGAAAGCAATTACTTCAAAGAATGCGTGACAAACCAAAAAGGAGCATGACCAAGCAGAAAAAAAGGAATTACTTCGAAGAACATACATGACAAACCAAAAAAGGAGCACGACCAAGTAGACTTTAGGTATGTGACTATATATATATATATATATATATATATATATATATATACACATACACACAAATCACACATGCCTCATAATGCAAAGCATCATGGGCTGCATATGCAAATCACCACAGAATATTATGCTGGTTCAACTTTAAGCAGAAATGCATGGTGCCAAAAGGCCACTCACACAATTTGCAAAGGTTGCCAACAGAAGATAGATATATGTAATAGATATACCACTCTGAGGTGTGCGGTCATGCTCTGATATACGCACTCCTTGGTGTGCGTTGCAGCCTCGTGTGTCAACCGCCCAAGGCATGCATATATCAGTGCGTGACCACACACCTCAGAGTGGTTTATCTATCTTATAAAATGTCAAAATTGTTTTGGAGGGGGGTAAAAATGCAGGTGTGCGGTCGCGCTCTGATATACGCACGGTCATGTGATGCTCAGGATCCAATAGAGCAACAACAATTTCCCTACCCATTTTATAAATATGTATATATATCTATATATATACATACACATACATATATGTATGTGTGTAGTATATATACTGTGTGTGTATAGGCCAGGACTTTGTGTATGTACTTATATTTACAGTTTGTTTTTAAACTTCAAGTTTATTGTGAGGTACAGACTTAACATTTTCCAGGTGTAAAACCATCAGTTCATCAGTGACAAGTTGACTGAATTATATTAACAATCAGTTAATATAGATAAAAGTTAGACTCAGACCTTTTATCTTTTCTTTCTTCCAGATTTCTTCCAACTACCAGAGGTCTTCCTGTTGCATAAAGAATGAGGATCTTTCTAAGTTCTCTCATTATCTGACAGAATCTTCTCTAAGTAATATTCCTAAAGTCCAGAATGTTGCTACATCTCTAAATCTGTACCATCTGTATCACATGTTTGTACAATAAATAAAATAGACAGTAAAACCAATAAAGAAAACCCTGAGTTGGCTGGTGTCACTTTTCTTATGCTAAGTGCTAAACCATTACTGTATGTGTAAGGGGCTTATCTCCTAATACCATTGCGATGTCCTGCAAAATGAATGCATAAAATTATAGTGCAAAAGCCTGTTGAGAGAGTACTGTAATCCCCCCCAGTTCATCCCATAGGTTCATAAAGGGGAGCCAGGTCCCACTGAACTTGTCTTTTTGCAGATGCAGTTCTGCTGTTACCCGTTCAATTCTCTATATGTCTTTAATAATGTCTAACCAGTCTTGTAAGTTTGAAGGTTGTGGAGTTAGCCATTTCTTAATGATAGCCTTACTCACTGCTGCCTGCAAAATCCCCATAAAGGACCTCTGGGCATTGGTCCTCCTACCCCTTGGCCAGACCCCCAGGACCATATGTTGAAATGACAAAGGTTCCATACATCCTACCATTCGTTGATAGTTTTGTATTACATCTGTCCAAAAAGGTTTTAATATTAGACAATCCCCAAAAATGTGGTAGTGTGACCCTACTACTCCAGAATTTCTCCAACAATTGTCTGAGTAAGACTTGTTAGGGGATTAGGCTGGGAGTGAAGAGCACTGCGTTATCAGCATACAGGAGCAAGTTGGTTGTGACATGCTTGTGGCAGGGCATTAATAAAAAGGCCGAATAGTCAGCCTGGTGTGCTGAAGGTTGAGGCGCTGGACATCGCATCTCATGCCATGCTGGCGACCTGGGTTCAAGAACAGACTTGGGCCATCTTGGGTCTGCAAGGAAGAGAGAGGATTGAGTGTCCAATGACAGCTCTCCTTCCCTTGGGGTGGTTGGGGGAACTGCATCACTTTGCAGCAGAAGCTGACAGTGGCCTGAGGTGCTGCACTTAGCGGGCATAGTCTAGGGCTAGAGCGCGGCAGGCATCAGCACATAAGTGCACTGATGCCATTGTACAGCTGGCTCTGAGGAGGAGAAAAATCGCAGAAATTGCAGGGCGATCATGGTGGCTAATGGCTATGCCCTGCACCCCTGGACACAAGCGGTGCACCCCCCTAGGTATCAGGATCTAAATCCACAGACCTGGTATGAGGGTGTGGGTGCCAGCGGCTGGACAACTCACTACCCACTCCGCACAAAGGAGAATAAAGAATGTAGCGATAAAAAAAAAGGCTGAATAGAAGGCCATGATTCGAGTCTTGGGGAACACCAGAGCTTACAGGGTGACAAAGAGACAGTGTATCATGTATTTTAACCCTTTGGGTTCTGCCTTCAAGGTAACTTTTGAACCAACCTGTCAGTCAGTCTGACTTTTGATTTGTCTGAAGCAGAGAACCTTGCAACACTGCAAAGAACAAACTGTAACTTCATTTACGAGCTGGAAACTTGGTAAGGCATAATATTGTAAAACAGAGGAGCTACGCTTTCAACAAAGAGTTTCATTTTTTTTCTCCTTATTGGCATTAAGCAAAGAATTGCAGGATTCCATTAAAAGTGTAGTAATTTTATAACCAGAGGGAGTGAGATACAACTGAATTTGCTTGATTGTTGGGGTTGAGACCTAGGATTTAGAAGGATATTTTTGCAAGATTTTAAAAGTGTCCTGCTGGCTGAGTAGTTAAGTTTATATCCCTGGTTTCACTGAAAGATTTTGTGTATTGGAATCAGACAGCAGCCTGCCTACATTGAAAGGCCTGCTTACATCACAGGTGTCACTAGGCAATAAGTTGGCTTAATTCTTAAGATTTCCAGTGCAGGAAGAGTGTAAAGCACAGCTGACTTATTTTGGGGATGACCGCTTTCAGAGCACAAACCACCAGGCTGTTTTGGGGCTGGGGAGGGTTACCTGTGTCTGAGTTGGATGTCTGGATTTTTCTCTGTTTGATTAGCAGGATATTTTCTCTGTCAAATTGTTGTGTAGGGCATCTTGCTGACAGGAAGGCACTCAACGAAGTGCTGGGTCAGAGCTTTTAGCTGATTGTTTTGCGAGGGCACAGTTTAGGCCCAACCTCTTCCCACCCCTCACCCGATTCCCCCCCCCCGGAAATAGTTCCTTTATACCTGGGGTTCTGGATACCTGGGGTTCTGACATCATTTCCTCAAGAGTGCAAGGTGCATATCACTGTCATATCCTCTCTAGCACACTGCACTGACAATATAAGCATACACATTGTATAATATATATATTTCTATACAACAAACCAATCACACACACACGCACACACAAAGAAAAAAGTAGATAAACATGTAGAGAGTAGTACAATGTAATGGCTGTGGGGCAGCAGTCTTCCAGGAGTCTTTCTGGAGGCTGAGATGGTGCCCTATTTGCTGACAACTCTCTGCCCTGAGGGAGGAAGTTGCCCATCTTCAGGCCATGCTGGACAGTAGTAAGGGAACCTTCCCCCAGGCCACACTGGATGGTAAGAAGGGAACCTCCCCCATCCAGGGAGCACCAGAGCCACTACCACTACCTCAGAGGTTGTGAAGAAAACACAGCAGTTGGACCACAGTGGGCTCAGGAAGGGTGACGATGGTAGAACAGAGGCACACCCAGTCAGTTGTTCCACTCCACAATCCATACACCATTCTGGGGGAGCATAGCTCCCCTATGGATGCACCCACAGAGGAGACTAAGGAGGCTGAGGACAGCTGTCACAAGAGAGGCCCACAGGAAGGAGACAGAGGACACCACAAGGAAAGGAAGCAGCTCCTGGTGGGGGACTCAATTATAAGGGGGATAGAACTAGGGGGGAGCAGGGAAAACTGAAGTAAGGTGCCTGCCTGGTGCCATGGCTTGGAGGGACAGGAAGCGCATCCTGGGGATCACGGGAACAGCTGCACGGGAGTCTGAGCTGGACATCATTGTCCACCTAGGGACAAATGACTTGGCTCATCATGAGATTAGAGCAGTGCAGAAGGACTTTGTAGAACTGGGGAGGGGCCTAAGACAAGTAGCACACACAGTATCCTTCTCAAAGGTGCTGCCTGTCAATGGCATGAGTGAGGTGAGGGTACTTTGCACCACGCAGTTTAATGTATGGTTGAAAAAATGGTGTGGAGCACTGGGGTTTGGCTTCATTGGGGACTGGGGTTCCACCTGGAGGGACACCAGCCTATACTGGCAGGATGGTCTGCATCTGTCCAGGAAGGGAACAAGTCTTTTGAGCAATCGGTTTAAATGCTTCATTGGCAAGCTTTTAAACTAGTCAAGGGGGGAGGCACTGATAAGCAGCAGGAAAATCCCGGCCTCCCCCTACAAAACAGGGTACTAAATGAGAAAAAGACCAAGGTAGAAAGGTCAGTGGGGGATGCTGCAACAGACAGTAAAGCCATCAAAAAATGGAGAGCAATGAGTACCAATGCCCGTAGTCTGAGTAACAAGCTTCCTGAATTAGTGGCCTTGATGGAGGAGGAACATCTGGATATCATGGCAGTCACAGAAACATGGTACACACAAAACCATGACTGGGATGTAAGCATACAGCTCTACAGGAGGGACAGGGAGGGTAAAAGAGGAGGAGGAGGAGGAGTAGCTCTTTACATAAGGGAAGGAATCAAAGCAACAGAACAAAAGGGTAAACAGGGAGGAGAAGAAGCACTGTGGGTCAATTTGGAGACCGGCAATGGCACCACAATACGCACAGGTTAGATACAGACTCTCTTCTCAGGGGAGAAATGGACAAGGAAATGATAGAAAGTATACTTAGAATGGCAGAAAAGGAGAGATATTGCTGATGGGTGATCTGAATATGCCAGATGTTAACTGGAGTGCAGTTGCAGCAGGCACTTCTAAGAGTGGGTTATTCTAGATGCCCTACAGGGGGCATGCCTTAGACAACTAGTATTGGAGTCCACTCGAGAGGGAGCAATCTTAGACCTGGTTCTCTCAAATGGAGATGAAGAGAGGATCACAGATGTAGAAGTGGGTAGCCATCTGGGAACTAGCGACCATCGAACAGTATGGTTCTCAATAAACACAGCAATAGAGTCAAGCTATATAAAGACAAAGACAAAGGTACTGGATTTTAGGAGGGCTGACTTTGTCAAAATGGGTGAGTGCCTAAGGAATGCACTAGCAAATGGGCAGGAAGGAGGGGTGGAAGAACAATGGGGAATAATAAAAACTGCCATCACAGAGGTATCAAGCCTTTGTGTAAAGCAAATAAGCAAAACAAAACGAGGTAAGAAACCACTATGGTTCTCAAAGGAAGTGGCAGCGAAGGTTCAAGAGAAAAAGAAAGCATTCAGGAAGTACAAGGAATCACAGAAGGAACAGGACAGAGAACTGTATCAGTTAAAGCAAAAGGAAGCTGGGAAGGCTGTCAGAACAGCAAAGGCCCAAACCGAGGAAAAGATAGCCAACTCAGTTAAGAAGGGGGATAAAACCTTTTATAGGTACATCAGGGAGTGAAGGAAGACCAAAGGAAGGATAGTGAGGCTTAATAAAGGAGAGGGAGGGTGGGCAGAAGGTGACTGTGAAAAGGCAGAGATACTAAACAAATATTTTTGCTCAGTATTTACAAAGGAAGAGGGGGAGGTACCAAAAACAAACAGTAGAAACACTCTGGATACAGAAGTTGATACCAGCCCGTTTACAGAAGAAAGGGTTCTGAAAGAACTCTTTAAACTGAAGGTGGACAAAGCAATGGGGCCTGATAGGATTCATCCCAGAATTCTAAAAGAACTAAGGGTAGAACTAGTGACACCACTGACTACCCTCTTTAACAAATCATGGGAGGATGGGGTGGTACCCGAGGACTGTAGCAGGGCAGATGTGATTCCCCTTCACAAAAGTGGGAGCAAGTCAGAAGCAGGAAACTACAGACCTGTTAATTTAACCTCGGTGGTAGGGGAAATGATGGAATCACTTCTAAAGAAAAGAATTGTTAAATATCTAGAAGCCAGAGGGGCACAGGACCCAAGGCAGCATGGATTCACAGCGGAAGGTCATGCCAGACAAATCTGATAGATTTCTTTGACTGGGTGACCAAAGTAGTTGATCAGGGAGGGGCTGTGGACATGGCCTACCTAGACTTTAGCAAGGCATTTGACACAGTCCCACAAAAGATTAATATACAAGTTAGCCAGCCTGGGAGTGGGTCCCAAGATGACAGCCTGGGTAAAGAATTGGCTGGAGAATAGGACACAGAACAGTAATAGTAAATGGAGTCCACTCTGGAAAAAGGGGTTAGTGTAGGGTCGCATGAGGTTCAGTATTAGACAGTCCTCTTCAATGTCTTTATAAGTGACATTGCAGAGGGACTGGAAGGAAAAGTATGTCTCTTTGCAGATGACACAAAGATCTGCAACAGAGTTGATGCACAAGGTGGAGTGGAAAGGATGAGAAGGACTTGGCAAGGTTAGAGGAATGGTCAAATGTGGCAGCTTAGATTCACGCTAAAAGTGCAAGGTAATGCACATGGAAACAAAAATCCAGGGAAGAGTACACAATGGGGGTGAGATACTAACAACAACAAAAATGGAAAGGGACCTCGGGGTAGTCATATCAGATGACCTAAGGTGGGCAAGCAATGTGAGAGGGCAGCAAGGAGGGCTGGGGGATACTGGGATGCATGGGAGAGGCATCACCAGTAGAAAACAGGAAGTTATTATCCCTCTGTACAGACAGCTAGTGAGACCCCATCTGAGTACTCGTGCAGTTCTGGAGACCCAATCTCTGCAAAGACATAGACAGGATGGAAGCTATCCAGAGGAGGGCACTAAAATGGTGCAGGGTCTGCACTGGAAGACATATGAAGAGAGACTTAAGGAGCTTAATGTGTATAGCCTCGAGGAAAGGAGGAGAGGGGGACATGATAGAAACTTTCAAGTACCTCAGGGAATCAACAAAGTCCTAGAGGTAACATCTTTCAAAAGAGGTGTGCAAGAACAAGGGGCACAATTTGAGAGAAGATAGAAGGCAGCTCAGAGGTAATTTAAAGTATTTTTTCACAGAGAGGGTGGTGGATGTATGGAACAGCCTTCCAGAGGTGGTTGTGGAGTCACAAACAGTGGTGGAATTCAAGCATGCATGGGACAGTCATAATGCAATTCTAGGGGTTGGGGGTAGGAAGAAGTAGGCTGCTGGTTTACTAGGATCTGCAGCTTATCTATCAGGTAGTGAAATAGGCAGACTGGGTGGGCCAAGTGGTCCTTATCTGCTGTCAAATTCTATGTTTCTATGTTTCAATACTACACCAGATAGCTGGGCATACCGAGACAATTTCTCTACAATATTTATTGCACTATTTGTTGTTTTTAAAAATAAACATAAATCATCAGCATAAATGGATGTTTTTAAACTTCCTGTCCTATTTGGGCCGGGAACAGCCAAATTTGTCAGATCATCCATAACATGTCTAATACAGGGGTCCAAAGAAAGTACATACAGCAATGGACTTAACAGATGGTTTTACCTCGCCACAGTGACAGCTGCCACGGAGACATCCCCGACAGCAACAGCCACATTGCCAAGTGTTGGCAATGTGGTGTCGGGGATGCCTCCATGTTTCCATTGGGGGCTGTGCCCCCAGAACTTCCCACACCCCCTGGTCTCTAGGATTCTGATTCTGAGTCAGAGTTGGACTGGGGAGGTGGGCAAACACCCTGAGAGGCAGTCCCCTGGCTGTGCAGAGACCACCACAGCGACATGCTGAGTTTGCCCGAATACTGTCTCTGTGATGGCCTTCTCCATCAGGGAGTCGCTGCAGTAATGGTAGACCTTAACAGACAACCCCGTCTCACCCCACCCTTTATTCAGATTGAAGTTTCATTTGATCCACCTATTAGGAGTACTACTATAGCCTTCCTATATAAGGTTTTAATCCATTCTATCACTCTGTCTGGAATCCCATAATGTTTTAATACAGAAAATAGATAGCTATGAGATACCCAGTCAAAGGCTTTACTTTGGTCCATGGATATTAAATATCTCTTAATTTTATTGTTTTTGCAAAACTCATAGCAATCCCTAATTGCATACAGGTTTTCTTGGATCTTTTTCCACAGTACTATGCAGGTTTGGGAGGGGTGTGATAACTTAGTTAAGATTTTTTTGTAGTCTTTTATTTAAAAGTGCACTAAATATTTTCCAATCCATGTTTAATGGGCAGATTAGCATCCAATTCTGTAAAAGGTCTATCCCCAAATTTGTATGGTAATTTTAATAAACTCTTAGAAAAATTACTATGAATCTTATTTGCAGCCCTAATTTCTAGTAACACCAGTATTAACATCTCGATTAAATCTTCTTGGAATATTTAATAAAACTCTAAGGATAATTCATCCCACCCTGGGGACACATACTTTCTTAACCCTTTTATGACCATTTCTGATTCTTCTTTAGTCATATGCCTTTCTAAAATGTATCTCTCCCTCTAAGTCAAGCTTACTTCAATTGAAGTCAAATAATTGTATATTTCAGCTATACTACCACACTTTTGATCATTCGAGGAATGTATATAGGGCCTGATTCTCAAAGGGGGCTTAGATAGGCGCATGCTGCAGCAAACAGTGGCTTACACTGCATCCCAGTGCACCAGGGACCCTGCACCATATTCTGGTACAGGAGGGGTCCTGGTGACTAAGTGCCCACACCTGTGGCAATCTCTCCCATGCAGTGAACACTTGGCACAATGAAGGGGTTGCTGCAGGCTCCATTCATCAGGGCAAGCTGTCCCCCTACCCATTTACTGATACTTCCCCCTGTAAAATCAAGAACCCCAAAACCCCCGGCAATCCCTGATGTGGACAGTTATACATGCCCCTTTCCCTGATGAGTACAGTCATAAATATTGATCCCCAAGTCCTGATCTCCGAGAACTGCATTCATAATTATTGAGTGTCATGCCTGATCCATGATCAATGTGCCTACATGCAATGACAGTTCAGTTGTTGGCCAGCCACGTAGGTGTGAGGTGGGCTGTGCTGTTCACCAGCAGTGATTATTATGACTTCTGGCACCTTTGGGGTCAGGGAAGGGAACATGAGACATACTCCTCTTACATTCTGGCAACATCAGGGATTAGGAAGGGGGCATATAAGTTACATATTATTAACGTACTCACAAAGATCGGGCATGGCAAATATTTATTGATGTACTCATTAGGGATTTGGTGTGGTACTCATTAATTATGACTGTACTACTTGGAGATCGGGGGCATGGGGATTGATATTTATGAATGTACTCATCTGGGATCGGGACATGCAGTATGAAATGTATTGCTGTTACCCACTGGGGATCAGGGCAGACATATTAATATTTATGATTGTACTCAACATTGATCTAATGTGTTGTTGCTGTACTCATGGGGGATTGGGGACCACAGCATATTGCTCCAAACAGGCAAGTTTCCCAGAGGGGAATATTCTAAGTACCCATAAGCTCAGCCAGGGCTTGTCTAGGGTGCCAAGTCTCTCCTTAGGATTTTCTGAGAATTACATTTAAGGGGTTGTGGCAGCTTTCATCTGCCACATGCCCCCTAGCATATTTATGCAGCCCATTATTGGGTGTATAGGTAGTATAAGCCCCTTTTGGGGAAGGCAGCCTGTGGTTCATGCAGGTTGCCTTTGAGAATTGCTCCCGGAGCATATTTTGGCACAAGAAGCACTTTGCTCCTTTCTTTGTGGTGCAAGCCCTCTGTGCACTGCCAGGAGCTTTGAGAATTGGGTCCATAGTCTTCAGTTATTTCCCAAATTCCCTTCCCTGAAGTACATAATCTCCCTCTCCACAACAACATTAAAACCAAATACTTTGCACTCTGTGCAATTACCATTATCCACAAGGAGTTTCAATATTTCATCAAAGTTTTTTTATTGTTGCTCTAAGCAGACAACCTTAAATAATAGAAACATAGAATTTGATGGCAGATAAGGACCACTTGGCCCACCTAGTCTGCCCATTTCCCTACCTAACGGACAAGCTGCAGAGTCTAGTAAATCATCAGCTTACTTCCTCCTACCCCCCGCTAGAATTGCCTTATGTCTGTCCCATGCATTCTTGAATTCTTCCACTCTTCCTGACTCCACAACCTCCTTAGGAAGGCTGTACAGTGCATCCACGACCCTCTCTGTGAAAAAAAAATACAATCTAACATTACCTCTAAACCATCCCCGCTCTATCTTCAAATTGTGCCCCCTTGGTCTTGCACATCTCTTCTTCTGAAAGATGCTACCCTCTTGGACTTTGTTGATTCCCTTGATTTTTTATTTTATTTTTTTTTTCATTTTATTTATCAAGTCTAGGATTACAAATACTTTTGAGCCAAGGCTCTTTTACAAAGGTTCCACGTCAGAGAAATACAAATTATGGGGAATATCAAGACAGACATTACAACAATGTGGACATTGTGAACAAATTACAGATTAATACAATTCAAGGGTAACATTGTAAGCAAGGGAGTCAGTGGCATTTGTCAGAGAAAAGAGGCAAGAGATAAGAAGTGCCAGAGTCATAGTGAGAGGGGAGGAAAGATGGGGGAGAAGGAATGTAGGTAGGGTAGAGAGAGGGTAAAAAGTGCAGCATTGGGTATACCAAGATGTGAGGCTAGAATCCAGTGAGGAGGGGAGGGGGGACCACTAGAGCAGGCAGAGAAGTGGAGAAACAAGGTTAAGTTGGGCAGTCACAGGAGTTGTTGGTAGTGAGATAGACCTGGAGCCTAGTTTTAAACATACCAATTGCTGGGGCAGAGGAGATGGTGGGGCTGAGGCCATTGAACCAGAGTAGTGCTCGATAAGCAAAAGAGTGTTGTCCCTGTGAAGTGTGACAGTGGGGGACTTTCAGTAGCTGTAGCGTGAATCTCCGAAGGCACCATTTGTTGGTTCAGTGTTGTAACAGAGTTGAGACCCCAGAAGGTGCAAGACCAAGGTAGATTTTTTTGCCATGGAGCAGGTGAGAAACTTTATGCAGTTTGATAGTTGGAGCCAGCTGGTATAGGTCACGGGTGGATGAGATGGTGAGCACCAGTGATGAACCGACATGCCTTATTTAAGGCAGTTGAGAGGCATCTAAGGGTTGTGTTTGTGGCTGAGCCATAAATGATGAGACCGTGGTCTATTACAGAGATCACAGAGCTCAGGATTGCAACCTTCAAAGCTTCTGGCATGTGGTGTTGTCTGTGTTTGTAGAAGAGACCAAGCCGTGTATTAGCAGCTCTAGCTACATTATCTACGTGAGGTCCATAGGAGAGATTAGGGTCAGGCTGTATCCCTAAGTATTTGAAGGACCCCACCTGATCTAGAGTGTTCCCCTGGGTGGTGGAGATAGCCAAGTGGTGTAGCTTGTGTGGGTTATGAGAGCTGCAGAAGAGCACAGATTTGGTTTTCTTGTCATGGAGGACCAGTTTATGATTAAGAAACCATGTCTCTACAGAGCTGAAACCAAGTTGAAGGTTGTGTTGAAGAGTTACATGATCTTTGTGAGTGGAAAATACAACAGCATCATCGGCATATAGTATGATCTGCTCAGAGTAGTGGTAAGGGAAGGAGTTTAAGAAAAGGCTAACAAGGAGGGGGCCCAGTATGGATCCCTGTGGGACACCTGAGCAAACAGGCAGGGTGTCAGAAAGAGAGTCAGCAATGTTTACTCTTTGTGACCAGTTTTCTAAATAGCTTTTAAACCAGAGAGAAGAGTCAGGTGATAGCCTTACATTCAGTAGTTGGTTAATTAGTAGTCCATGGTGTACTGTGTCAAAGACCTTGGAGACATTGACGAAAACGGCCCCTGTGAGAAGGCAGTTGTCAAGGGATTTGTGCAAAGCTCCACTGAACTCAAGAAGAGCTGTGACCTTTCTGGAAACTGTGTTGTTGTGGACAAGGTATATTGTATTTATCCAAGTGGTCTGTAAGTTGATCAGCCACGATGCGCTTGAGTGCTTTAGAGAGTGGGGGCAGTATGGAGACAGGGCGATAGTTTGAGTGATTCATCTTATCCCCACTTTTATGAACAGGTGTCACGGTGGCTGTTTTCCATAAGTCCAGAAATTTTCCACAGCTGAGAGATAGGTTTAGGATTTTTGTTACTGGATTAACTACCTCATCGAGGGTGAGCAACAGAAGCTTAAGGTCTAGGGTGTCGCTACTAGACCTAGATTTAGAGATGGCTGCAGTAATGTAGCAGTGAGCTTCATTTAGCCTTACCTCCCTGAAGTAGAAGAGGGGATAGTTAGACTGTGAGGCTGAGGCATTTGGGGAGTAGGCCCTATTTTCAAAAAAGTCATGGGGTAAGACAGCACTAAGGTTTGAAAAAGCCATGTTAAAGATGTTTGCGATCACTTTGGGGTCAAGAGTTGAGGATCCATCAACCATTAACATGGCTGGAGAGGTTTTTGGCTGCTTCCCCATTACATCCTTGATATTGTCTCAGAAAGCACGACCAATTCCCTATGTATTGGTGAGAGCATCTTTGTAATAGGTGGATTTCGTGAGCTGGATGGCTTTTGTGCCGGCATTTCATATTTGTTTGTAATTTTGGATATCCAGTTGTTTGCCAGTGTCCCTGGCAACTGCCCAGAGGTGGTCCCTTAGTTTCCACTGTGAGAGAAAAGCAGCGGTGAGCCATGGGTTAGAGAGAGAGATTTTGTTTTGCACCTTTTAGCAGGGGCAAAGAGGTTGCAGGCTTTGTTGAAAATTGAGATGAAGTGATCAAGAACCAAGTTAACATCTGTTGCTTCATAGATGGGTAGCCAGTCTTGTAGAAGCAGGTATTGTTTGAGATGTGGAAGTTTTCCATGAGGAAGGACTTTGAGGTATTTGAAAGTTTCTATCATGTCCCCCCTCTCTCTCCTTTCCTCAAGGTTATACATATTAAGCTCCTTTAGTCTTTCTTCTTATGTCTTCTGATGCAAACTCTGCACCATTTTGTTTGTCCTCCTCTGAACAGCCTCCACTCTGTCTATCTTTGCAAGATGGGGTCTTCAGAACTGTACACAGTACTCCAGATGTGGTCTTACCAACTGTCTGTACAGAGGGCCAACAACTTCCTGTTGTCTACTAGTGATGCCTCTCCCTATGCATGCCAGTATCCCCCAAACCCTCCTTAGTGCGTTCTCACATTGCTGGCCCACCTTTAGGTCACCTGATATGACTACCCCAGGCCCCTTTCCATTTTTGTTGTTGTCAGTACTTCACCACCCATTTACTTCCCAAGTGCATTACTTTGCACATCTTTGTGTTGAATCTAAGCTGCCACACATTTGACCATTCCTCCAACTTTGCCAAGTCCCTTTTCATCCTTTCCACCCCACCTTGCATATCAACTCTGTTGCAGACATACTGTTCCTTCCAGTCCCTCTGCAATGTCACTTATAAAGATATTAAAAAGGACCGGCCCTAGTACTGAACCCTGTGGTATCTCACTGGTAACCTCCCTTTCTTCACTGTGGACTCTGTTTACTATTACCGACTGTGTCCTGTTGTCCAGCCAGTGTTTAACCCAGGCTACCACCCTGGGACCCACTTCCAGGCTGGCTAATTTGTTTATTAATCTTTTGGCAGGACTGTATCAAATGCCTTACTAAAGTCTAGGTAGGCTATGTCCCCAGCCCCTACCTGGTCTACTACTTTGGTCACCCAGTCAAAGAAATCAATTAGATTTGTCTGACAGAACCTTCCTGCTGTGATTCCATGCGTGGGTCTTGTGCCCCACTGGCCTCTAGGTACTCAACAGTTCTTTCCTTCTGAAGTGATTCCATCATTTTCCCAACCACTGAGGTCAAACTGACAGGTTTGTGGTTTCCAGCCTCTATCTTGCTTCCACTTTTGTGTAGGGGAATCACATCTGCCCTCCTCCAGTCCTCAAGTACCACACCATCCTCTCATGATTTATTAAAAAGGGTAGTTAGTGGTGTTACTAGTTCTTCACTTAGTTCTTTTAGAATTCTTGGGTGAATCCCATCAGGCCCCATTGCTTTACCCACCTTCAGTTTTAAAAGTTCTTTCAGAACCCTTTCTACTGTGAAAGGACTAATATCAACCCCATCCAGAGTGTTTCTATTGACTGGATTAGGTATCTCCTACTGCTTTTCCATTGTGAATACTGAGCCGAAGTTTTCATTCAGTATCCTTGCTTTTTCACTGTTGCTGTCTGCCCAACTACCTTCTCTTTATTCAGCCTCAGTATCCCTGCCTTAGTCTTTCTTCGCTCCCTAATGTACCTATAAAAGGTTTTATCCCCCTTCTTCACCGAGTTGGCCATCTTTTCCTCAGTTTGGGCCTTTGCTATTCTGACTGCCTTCCCCATGTCCTTCTGCTTTAACTGGTACAGTTCTCTGTCCTGCTTCTTCTGTGTTTCCTTATACTTCCTGAATGCTATATTTTTCTCCCTTACCTTCCTCGCCATTTCTTTTGAGAACCGTAGTGTTTCTTTCTTTCATTTTGATTTGTTTATTTGCTTCACACAAAGGCTTGTTGCCTCTATGATGGTGGTTTTGATATTTCTCCATTGTTTCTCCACCCTATCTTCTTGCCTGTTTGCCACTGCTTTTCTGAGGCACTCTACCATTTTGACAAAATCAGCCCTCGTGAAGTCCATTACCTTCATTTTTGTATGGCTTGACTCTACAGCTAAGTTTGTCATGAACCACACTGTTTGGTGGTTGTTTGTTCCCAGATTGCTACCCACTTCAAGATTGGAGATCCTCTCTCCATCCTCATTTGAGTGTACCAGGTCTAAGATTGCTTCCTCTCCAGTGGGTTCCAAAACTTGCTGTCTGAGGCATGCCCCCTGTAGGGCATCGAGAATGGCCCTGCTCTTTTATGTGGCTGCAGCAAAGTTGCTTCAGTTAAGATCTGGCATAGTCAGTTCCCCATCAGCAATATCTCTCCTTTCTCTGCAATCCCATGGATGCCTTCCATCATTTTCTTGTTCATTTCCTCCCCCTCCAATGGGGGTCTGCATACAACCCCTGTGTGGATTGTGGTGCCATTTCCAGTCTCCAGGGTGACCCACAGTGCTTACTCTCCTCCCTGTTTACCCTTTAGTTCTGTTGCTTTGATTCCTCCCCTTACATAGAGAGCTACTCCACCTCCTCTTCCTCCTTCCCTGTCCCTCCTGTAGATTGTGTACCCTGGTATGTTGACATCACAGTCATGATTCTCTCTGTACCATGTTTCTGTGACTGCCACAATATCCAGGCATCCCTCTTTCCATCAAGGTCACCATTTTAGGTAGCTTTTTACCTAGACTACAGGCATTGGTACTCATTACCCTCAATTTTTTATGGCTTTTTGTTTTGCCCCATCCCTGTCCTTACTGCCTTTGTCTTTTTCTCCATTTACCCCTGCCCTTCTCCCTATCAACTGCTCTATCTTGGTGTTTACCTCACTAACTACCCTGATTTTTTTAGGAGGGCTAGGATTTCCCCTCTCCTTTTCAGTGCCTCCCCCTTGGCTAGTTTAAATGCTTACCAATTAAGTATTTAAACCTGTCATCTAGAATTCTGGTTCCCCTCCATGATAGATGCAGACCATAATGCCGGAATAGGCCTGCATCCCTCCAGGTGGAGCCCCAGTCCCCAATGAAGCCAAATCCCTAAGCTCTGCACTAGTTTTCAACCATTCATTAGATCCCATGGTGCAGAGTGCCCTAGCCTCATCCATGCCACAGACAGTTAGCACTTCTGAGAAAGTTACCCTGTGTGCTACTTGTCTAAGGCCCCTCCCCAACTCCACAAACTCCTGTTGCACTGCTTTGATCACATTCACAGCCAGGTAATTTGTCTCTAGGTGGATAATGACTTCCAGCTCACTCCCCCTTGCAGCTGCTCCATTGATCCTGAGGATTCATTTCCTGTCTCTCCAAGCCATGGTGCTAGGCAGGCACCTTACCTCCCTTTCTCCTCTCTCCCCCAGTTCTACCCCCCTAACAGTTGAGTCTGCACCAGGAGTTGTTTCCTTCCCCTGTGGGGTCCTGTGCCACCCTCCTGTGGGTCTCCATTGTGGATGTTCCCAGCACCCTCCTTTGTCTCCACTGTGGGTGCATCCATAGAGGAACCGTGCTCTGCCAGAGTGGTGAATGAATTGTAAAAAGGCACAACTGGAGGGATGCGCCTCTGTTCCACCACACTTACAAATTTAAATTAGAACATTTAATTGTTTTTCATTAATTTGTTTTGTATTATTATACAACAAAATGAACAATTTAGTGTAAAAAGCAAAAGGAAAATTATGGCTGATTTTATTTATCCCATCATTTCAAGAATATCATTCAAGATAATTTTTCTTTCTTTCAATAATCTTTTTTTCATTTAAGGTTCTGTTTCTTAAAATTATAAAATGTAAATAAATTAATTTTCAATATTCATAATGTACTTTCCTTTACTACGGGGAATCATAGAACTTTGTAATAATGCTTTAATTATTGCTTACTTTTCTTTATTTTTAAACCCCATTATTTAATTCAGTGCAAACTAGAAACTAATAATAATTGCTTTCATCATTTTCTTTTCTGAAAACAAGATTATTTACTGTTAGCTATATTTCTGTTTTTCTTTTTATAGTTCAGAGCAGTTTTCAAGCCTGTGGCAGTGATCACTCCCAATTTCTTTCAAGGTATAATTTCCAATAAGGTGGAGGATCCACCCATCCGCAGTGAGAATCACCTTAAACTGTAAAGAAAAGAGATTAGTTACAACTAATTGTTTTTCATAACCTTTGTCTGTTTAAAATGGGCTTGAAGTCCCATTCTAAACCGATACCTTTTGGCTATATTTTATCTAATGCAAAGATCCAAAAATGTTCCCTTTGGAGAACGGTATTTAGTCAGTCCCCTCCCCTGGGATTCCTTTCCACTCTTTCTATTGTCATAAACCTGGTGCCTTCAACCCTACCATTATGTTTCTTTAGGAAATGTTTCACAGTTTTTTTTTAAAGGCCTGCTTTTATGTTCCTAATATGTTCCAGCACTCTCTGCTTAACAGGCCTTATTGTTCTCCCTACATATATCAGATTACAAAGATGCAAATAATGTCCACCACCTATGTACTATTACAATTCAAAACCTTTTGATCTTGATAGTATATAAACAGCCATCCACCTTTAAAATCTTTCCTTGGCTACAAGCAAGCTACAAGCTATAAGCAAGGTTAGGTTTCTTCTACAGAAATAGGCCCCTTTTCCCCCTTGAAACTCGAAACAAGCTTGTACAGGCCACTTTTCTCCCCCTACTCGACTATGGAGATTTAATCTAGTCCTCCACCACTCTTGCAAATCTAAGTAAACTGGACATCCTTTATCACTGTGCGTTACAGTTCATTACCAACTCCCCTTACCGTTCGCACCACTGTGACTTATATGCAACTGTTGGTTGGACATCCCTTACTACTACACGCCTGCTCCATGCTGGGCTATGGACTCTTAAACTGCTCCTGCAGAAATTGCCAAGCTATCTCTTCCCTTATTAGTATCTCACATAGTGCATACCAAGAAGAAAATATGACTTATTATGCTTGACATACCAAGGACGCTGACCTTGGTAAACGTGTTATTGCATATGCCTTCCTCCATTTGGAACCAGTTACAAACCGTATTGAAACTAACTAGCACACTTTCAATAAACTTCTACAAATCGCTAAGTTCAGCCAAAATAAAAGACACCTGTAACTGTCCTAAGTCTCTTCCTTCCCCATGTGTCCATATTTATCCACTGGTAGGTATAATTGATTTGTCATATTAACTGCTTTCCTTCCCTTCTCCTTCTACTCCTGGCTTTATCTTTGCTTACGCTCCACCGCCTACTCTATCAAATCTCTCCTCCCATATTAGTTGTAGACTGTTGTTTGTTCTAGCTGCCAAATACTGTATATGTATTGCACACACCAGTCATCATGTTTCATTTATCAGTATGCGACCTGTAAGTCGCTTCCCTGTCTCATATCAATGTTTACCACCTGCGGTCACCCTATGTGGTACCCTTGTATGTATATCCAGCCTGTATCATGTAATGTGTATTTCATGTATATACTGTTATTACCTATCTGTGTTTGTACTTTAAGTGTTTATGTCACAGGACCTCCTTGTGAATGAACTTGCTCAATGGAGTTTTCCTGCAATAAACTTGAACTTGAACTTGAAAAACTTTCCTTGGCTACAGTATTCTCAGAAATTGTGAGTGATCACTGCCACAGGCTTGAAAACTACTCTGAACTATGAAAAAACAAAATATAACTAACAGTAAAAAAATCTTGACTTCAGAAAAGAAAATGATTAAAGTAATTATTATTAGTTTCTAGTTTACACTGATATAAACAATGGGGCTTAAAAAATAAAGAGATGTAAGCAACAATTAATTTAAAGCATTATTGCAAGGTCCTATGATTCCCCATAATAAAGGAAAGTACATTATGAATATTAAAAATGAATTTATTTCCCATTTATAATTTGAAGTAACAGAAGCATAAATGAAAAAAAAGATTATTGGAAGAAAGAAAAATGATCTTGAAAGATTTTCTTGAAATTATGGGATAAATAGAATTAGCCAGAGTTTTTCTTATACTTTTTACTCTAAATTATTAATTTTGTAGTATAAAAATACTAAAAAAATTATGAAAAAAAGGTTTCAATGTTGTAATTTAAATTTGTAAGGGCACAGGCTTAAAGCCCTCCAGAGCCACTGTAAAAATGAATTGTTATATACCCGTAGTACGATGAACACTGGGGGACCATGTGTTCCATATGAAAATAGCTATTTAAGGAGGGCTACTATGAATGAACTTCACCCTCTGAGGAAGACCACACCATGATCAAAACACTGGGGAGTTAATTCTGTGAACTGTAAGGAGGTAGAAGAAGTTGTCTAAGATTATTTAAAATTGCCTGCTGAGAGCAACAATAAAAAAAAACTTTGATGGAATATTGAAACTCCTTGTGAATGGGGGTGACTGCACAGAGTGCAGAGTATTTGATTTACTGTTGTTGTGGTGGGAGCTCGCAATCCCCTCTTTGCACCTGGTGTTACAGCGGCACAGCACACAGGTTTGGGAGTGGACTTCAGTGTTTCAGCAAACGTGCCTCAACATCTTGGGTAGTATCCACTCCACTCGGATTCTGTCGTTGTCCCACTATGACTTGCAAATGACTTTCCTTGAGCTGCAATAGATTCTTGCCCAGAATCCACCTTTTTTGTGCCTTTTTTATCAAAGTATCTTGATCAACCCAGTAATTTCCATTATGTTTGGCCCAGGGGCATTTCTGGAAAACATGTCTCACTGTATCACACAAGTTGCATTTTGTCACTTTCTGGCAAGCTGTACTAATGTGGTTAAACTCCCCACAAAGAATACATCTGAGTGTGTCACAGGAGCTGACTAAGTGTGTTCTTGTCTTTGATTGGCCTGCATAAAAGCAGACCCCCCAATCCTTCTCCAATAAATAAATATTTGGGACATATATAATTCCTGCATTGTTTTGTTTTATTTTAACTTCAAAATTCCAACCTTCTGTCCAAAATAGCTCTGAGTCAATAATCGGTCAGGGGCACCTAAAATGTCACATTTTTTTGCAGCCAGTGGTAGATGTCCCCCACCATGACCCCCTCATTTCTGAACATAACTGCTATTTTTTTTTTATTATTGATGGTTTTATCAGGAGGATCACTAAAAAAGGAATCTACAATGGGGAGGATTTAACCTGGTTGTAATTAATCAACAGGAGCTGCTCAGAACACAGTGGCTGTTCTACACTGACCCACCTGCCTCTCGGCCTACAACCAGGCATCCTGCCCAGTACAGGTGACTGCCTCCTCCTGCAGGAGCTGCACAGAACTCAGTGACTGTTCTGCAATGACCTGCCTGCCTCTCAGACTACAACCAGGCATCCTGCACAGTATGGGTGACTGCCTCCTCCTGCAAGCTGCAGGAGTTGCTCGGAACCCAGTGGCTGTTCTGCACTGACCCGCCTGCCTCTCAGCCTATAACAAGGCATCCTGCACAGTACGGGTGACTGCCTCTTCCTGCAAGCTGCAGGAGTTGCTCAGAATCCAGCGACTCTTCTGCACTGACCCACCTGCCTCTCGCCCTACAACCACGTACACATTTTGAAGAGCAGCCCACAACTACCAACAGGATTGAACTTGGCACTTTTTGCTGTTCAGGCCATTTGGCTGAACTACTACTGCTGCTGCTGAGCTCTGATTAGGCAGAACGCCATTCCTCCTTCTCTTATTGGCTCCTGACTCTAGCCTTCCTGAGACCTCTTTTTTGATACAAGAACTGCTAATGCTGAGTTTATCAGTACCAACTGTTAGTGGAACAGGATTGTTAATTTTTCTAGCTTGTTGATTTTGTTATTGTTTACTGCTTAGAAAAGTTAATAACTGCAGTTTGTAGATGTTACCTGCATAGAGTATTTACACTATTTGCATTCCTTCTTCCACTAAACAACTATAGACACCTGCATTCTTATTCCCCTGTCCTACTCTACATATCCTGACTGTGTCTAAGGTGAGCTGTATGGCACCCTAATGGCTCAACTGCTTGAACCAAGAGCTTGATCATTTTGCTCTAGTCTCTGTGTCCACTACTATTTTTTTTCTGAACTATCAGACCACAGTCCCTGTGTGAATACTCTCTCCACTCCATGTCCTATGCTTTTTGTCTCTTTTTTCCTGGCTTTGCAGCTAGCTACGGTAAGCAGACCCCCCCCCCCCCCAAGTGTAACAGCTCTTTTGTGAAGGTGTTGTTCAGCTGCATTAATAATCTGTCTGCCATGCCCCGAAAATCTTCCCCTGCCATTATCTCCTTTTCTGATTGGGGCTGAGGTTTTGGCATTAAATTAACAGACCCTTCTCAATTCCACAGGCATCCTGCCCGGTACAGGTGACTGCTTCTTCCTGCAAGCTGCAGGAGCAGCTTGGAACCCAGCAGCTGTTCTGGACTGACCCGCCTGCCACTTGCCCTACACCCAGGTACACATTTTGAAGAGCAGCCCACAGCTTCCAATAGGATTGAACTTGGCACTTTTTTCCTTTCTGGGCATTTGGCTGCACTACTACTGCTGCTGAGCTCTGATTAGGCATAACACTATTCCTTCTTCTCTTATTGGCCCCTGACTCTAGCCTTCCTGAGACCTCTTTTTTGATACAAGAACTGCTAATGCTGAGTTTACCAGTACCAACTGTTACTGGAACAGGATTGTTAATTTTTCTAGCTTGTTGATTTTTTTTTTTATATATACTGCAAAGCCACTCGGGGGCAACAACTCTTGGAAGTTGCATTCCTTTTCCCACTGCTATCCCCTAAGCACTTCTTGTCCTAGGTCCTTCTTCCCTAAAGCAGATTATTACGCCCTAACAAATCATAGTCCATCACCCTACCGCTGTGCCATAGAAACCACCACACCAACCCCGGCTGCTATTAAATACGTATATTTTCCCACCCTTTTCTCAAGTCCTCCTCCTCCTCCATCGGCTGCATACTGATCAACACGGACAATTATTATTTTTTTTTCTCTACCCTGGCCTGTCTCATCTTAAAGGTACACAGCTACCGTTCTCTGCTCACTCTCTAAGTAACCATGGGCCCAAATTTTAAACTCTTACTGAGTTCCTTTCCCATTCTCATATTTCAGTCTTTGTCCACTCCCACCAGCAGCACATGGATGACCCCAAAATACTGGATTCTGCAGTAGCTATACCTGGATACACTATATTCAGGCTGGACAGGCTGACCAAATGTGGGGATGGATACACTATATTTCTAAAAAAATTCTCTAAAGGGGTATGCTATGCCACCAATTGATCTCAGTGGTAATACCCAGGTAGTGGTAATAAAAGTGCTGTTGGGGGCTCACCATAAAACAATGTCATAGTCTCAGTCTACATACCTCCCAAAGACCCAGCCACTGGTTTCCTCAGTCTTCTTGACCATCTCCACTCACAAAATTACCTCACAGAGACAATTATCATGGGGGATTTTAACATAAATTGGCTATCACCTGCTACCAACTCACTAAAGGACACAATAACAGCCCTTCACCTAACTCAACTTGTTAATACACCCACTAGGATAAACTATAAAATGAGATCTAGCACGACCCTTGACTGGATAATTTCTAACCAACCTAACCACCTTTCCAATGTAACTGTGCACCCTGACTCCATCAGTGACCATTCCCCAATCACATGCAGTTGGACTAATAAATTCCTTATCCCCCTCCCCAAACCATCTACAGCAGGTTTCTCAGAAGGGGCCACCTGGACCTCTGAAAACAACAGCTTTGTGCCAAAAATTGGAACATCCTGGACTCAATCAATAATGTTAATGTAGCCCTCTGTCACTTTATAAGGGTTTTATTATACTGCTTGTGATACACATGCCCTCTCAAAAAGATTAAGGTCTCTGGCACGGTTAAACCCGGGATAACTCCTGAGCTCCTTTCCCACATGAAGTTTCGGGACCATCTCTGTCACTGTGCAAAAGCCACTGGTAAGCAGCAGGACTTACAAGCCTATAAAGCTGCTAGAAACAACTGTATTAGGGAGACTCGCCTGGCGAAAGACAAGTACTATAGAGAGATGCTTACCAACTCCTGGGATGATAGCAGAAGGTTCTTGTCTAATATAAATGACGTCACTGGAAAAAAAACCTAAAGTATCACCTACAATGCTAAACATAAATGAGACCCCTACATCTTACCCTCTGCAAATTGCTATTGCCTTTAACTATGCTTTTACCTGTTTGAGCTGTGTTCTCCCACCTGGCTTTTTTGATGATAATGCTGCCAGCTCTACAAGCCACAGTGATGAAAATAGTCCTGTGCACCCCCCTTTTATTTTAAAAGGGTATCATACAACCTGGTTATAAAACTACTAGCTAAGGTCCCAAGAAATGCAAGACGCAGTAGTGACGGACTAGACCTTAAGCTTATCACCGTAACCCTAGATGAAGTTGTCCTACCTATAACTAAGATTCTAAACCTTTGTCTTACACTGGAGCAATTTCCTGATACCTGGAAAACAGCCATCATAACTCCGGTGCAAAAAAAATAGTGATCATTCCTTACAGGGTAACTATTGGCCTATATCTATTCTCCCTCCACTCTCCAAGGTGCTCAAATGAATTGTTGCCAACCAGCTTGGTGCTTATCTGGACACATACTCCATCCAGTGCCCACAACAACATGGCTTTAGAAAGGGGCACAGTACTACCACAGCATTATTAGAATTCACAAGCTTCATACAACAGGCAACCAATCAATGCAAGATTGTAGGTGCAGACTTTGTTGACCTAACAAATGCCTTTGACACAGTGAATCACACACTGTTGCTTGGCCAACTCTCTAAAACTGGTGTTGCCCCAAACACCCTGAAATGGTTCAGAAGCTACCTCAGTGATAGACTGCAGAGGGTAAGGATATGTAATGTAGTTTTGGAGCAGAGGGCTGTCCAATCAGGGGTACCTCAAGGCTCAATCCTGAGTCCCTTATTGTTCAGTATTTTACTGAACAACCTTCCAGCTGTCTGCAACCAGCATACTCTCCTCTATGTGATGACGCGGCCATCTTTACTAGCCACCTGGATCCCAATGCTTTTGAAATCAGTCTTCAACAAGGCTTCACAGAAGCAGAGGGATTGTTTAATAATCACAAACTAGTGTTAAACTACAAAAAAACTAAAGTTCAGCTGTTTTTGTCCTCTCGGAAGAAGTTTAAGGCCCATCAACTCACTATCACCAGCAACCATGGAGACGCTCTTGAATAAACTCAGTTTTTCAAATACCTAGGTCTAACCCTGGATAGTCACCTTACCTCTGTGCCTCACATTGAAAATGTTGCCAGAGATGTTAATACCAGAATTAGGCTCCTCTTCAGACACAAACGAAGTCTTGCCCAAGAAGCGCTGAAGGTTGCAGTTCACAGCTCGGTCCTCTCAAACATTGATTATGGTCCAAAAAAAGCCTGTAAGTTAGTTATGGGTGCTGCACACCTCACTCATACCTGTGAGTTATATGCTTAGTCTGGCTGGCTCCAACAAGGATCAAATTTCAAACCTACCTCCTGTCCAAAAAAGCTCTACTTGGATTACTACCCCTGAGCACTGGTTGCCTGCTAAACAAATCCCCTAAGACTCAACACACACATACCTCAGTTTCTGACCTCCTTCTAGTACCCCTTCTAGTACCCCACTGTTGGACTGCTTAATACCAGTGATCCTTTCAATACAGAGCCCCACTTATGGTTTAATAATCTAAGTAACTGAGCAGACATTCTAATCTGTCCCAGTTTAAACCTATGCTTCATCAGCATCTTCTAACCAAAAGCACTTGTGATTGTTGCACCTAGTTTTCCACTTCTTCGGACACCCTTATACCACGTTTTTCACTCTCTAAGGCTCTTACTTGGCTTCCTGTTTTGTTTCACCTCTCCTGATAGAACAATTTCCCCTTTCTCCCTGCCACCTCCTCCCTTATCTAACCTCTTCCTTGCTCTTATCCCACTGACCCCCTCCTTCCTGGACCTGTCCAGGCCTTTTGGTCCCCACTCTTCCTTATCTTCTTCCCCATCATCCCCCCTTCTTTTCCCCTCTTTTCCCCCCTCTTCCACCTTAGCTTCCCTCCCTCTCACCTTATGGCAAGGCATCTGTCTGCCATATTTTAATTTCCTTCTCTATCTGGACTGTGCCCTCTCATCTCCCCTACCCCTTCCTTACTCGTCCCCTTCCCCCCACCTCTGATTAGCAATGTTGCTTCAAATGTACCTTATGGTTTTCTATGCTTGCTTGTAATCTTGTTTGTAGCACTGTTCCCACTTAGTTACCAGTTACATAGATACATAGACAGTGTCGGCAGATAAGGGCCTATGGCCCACCCAGTCTGCCCATTTGAGCTTGTAAGTTCAGTTTGTTTTCCTAGAAGTTTGTTGCACCTTACCCCTGACCTCCAGAATTCCTTTATGTCTATCCCATGCATTCTTAAATCCCGTGATTGTTTCAGCCCCCACCACTTCCTCTGGCAGGGTGTTCCACTTGTCCACCACCTGTTCTGTGCAGAAATTCTTTCTCATGTTTGCTCTGAATCGTCCTCCCTCCAACTTCATCCCATGCCCTCTAGTCCTGGAACATCTTTTTCGCTTAAAAATAGTGTTTTCCTGCACCCTGTTCCTCCCTGTAAGATACTTGTATGTCTCTATCATATCCCCTCTCTCCTCCTCCTCCAGGGAGTACATGTTCAGTTCCTTCAACCTGTCTTCAAAGGACTTGTGATGCAATCCATGCACCATCTTTGTTGCCCTCCTCTGAACCTTCTCTACCCTGTCTATGTCCTTACATAGGTATGGTCTCCAGAACTGTACACTGTACTCCAGGTGGGGCCTCACTAGTGACTTGTATAGCGGAATTATGACCTCCCTTTTCCTGCTGGTAATGCCCCTGCCTATACATCCCAGCATCCTATTTGCTTTACCTGCTGCCTTGTCACACTGTTTCCCTACCTTGAGGTCATCAGAGATGATAACCCCAAGATCTCTTTCCTGCTTGGTGCATGCTATATCCTCACCCCCCAACTGATATATTGTGCCAGGGTTTTTGTGCCCCATATGCATTATCTTGCACTTCTTTGCATTGAATTTCAACTACCAAACCCCTGACCATTCTTCAAGTTTCTGCAGGTCACTTCTCATTCTGTCTACACCCTCTGGTGTGTCTACTCTGTTACAGAGCTTTGTGTCATCAGCGAACAGTGAAATTCTGCCTTCTAGGTCCTGCGCCATGTCACTGATGAAGATGTTGAATAGGACCGATCCCAGCACTGATCCCTGTGGTACCCCACTGGTCACTCTTCCCTCTGTGGAGTGACAGCCATTTACCACCACCCTCTGTGTCATGCCACCCAGCCAGTTACCTACCCACCACACTACTGTCCTGCCCACACCCATATTCCCCAGTTTGTGTAATAGTCTTCTATGTGGCACAGTGTCAAAGGCCTTGCTGAAGTCCAGATAGGCCATGTCCACTGCCCTCCCCTGAGCCATCTCCCTAGTCACCCAGTCAAAAAATTCAATGAGGTTGGTCTGATATGACCTCCCCCTGGTGAAACTATGCTGCCTTGGGTCCTGTAGTCCATTGACAACCAGATGTTCCACCAATCTCTCCTTCAGTAGTGCTTCCATTGTCTTCCCCACTACCGAGGTGAGGCTGACTGGTCTGTAGTTCCCTGCTTCTCTTTGTTCCCACTTTTGTATAAGGGACTACATCTGCTGTCCTCCAGTCTTTGGGTACCTCCCTGTTTCCAGTGATCGGCTAAACAGGATAGCCAGAGGTTCATCCACCACCTCTCTTAGTTCTTTAAGGACCTGGGGTGCACCCATCTGGCCCCATTGCTTTATCAACTCTTATTGCTTCCAGTTCCTTCAGGACCCTTTCTCGTAAAGGGACTTGTGTCCATTTCTGCACCATTCTCACCCCTTGTGCTCCCTTCAGACCCATTACCCTCCTCTTCCTCAGTAAAGACTGAGCAGAAATACCTGTTCAATATGTCAGTTTTACTGTTGTCATCCTCCACGCGGCCCCCATCCTCCCCCTTCAGTCTCACTATCCCTCCCTTTGTCTTTCTTTTTTCACTTATGTACCTGTAAAAGGTTTTGTCCCCTCTACCCACTGATTTTGCAATGTGTTCTTCTGTCTGAGCTTTGGCTTCCCTTATTGACCTCCCTGCCTCCCTTTGCTTCTCCTGGTACTTCTCCCTATCCCCTTCTGCCTGTGTCTTTTTGTATTGCCTGAATGCAATCTTTTTGGCTTTCACTTTCTTTGCTACCTCTTTGGAAAACCATAATGGTCTCCTCTTCCTTTTCCTCTTGCTAACCTGCTTAATACGTAATTCTGTTGTTCTTGTAATCCCCATTTTAAATACTGCCCACTGTTCCTCAACCCCTGATTCCTGTCCCATTCCCCTTAATGCCTCTTTCAAGTATCTCCCATTTTCCCAAAGTCTGCCCCCCTAAAATCCAGGATACGTGTTTTGTGTGGTTTGGTTCTGCTCTTTCTGTGATTTCAAACCACAATGACTAGTGGTCACTGTTTCCCAGGTGCTCCCCACTGTTATCCCATCACACTGTCCCTGTTTGTGAGCACAAGGTCCAGTATTGCCTTCTGTCGAGTTGGTTCCATGACCAGTTGCTTGAGGAAGGCACCCTGAAGGGAGTCCAGGATAAATCTGCTCCTAGTTGATGCTGCTGCTGGGATGCTCCAGTCCACGTCTGGAATACTGAAGTCTCCAACCAGTACTACCTCACCCTTGTCTGCCATCCTTTGAATGGCTAGCATCAGCTCCCTATCTGTTTCTTCCTCCTGGGCTGGTGGTCTATAGACCACACCTGTGCGGATGGCTGTCCCCATTTTCCTTTCCAGCTTAACCCACAGTATCTCTCCCCCATTTTGTTCCTCCTGGATCTCTGTGGCCCTTATGTCATTTTTCACATAGAGTGCCACTCCTCCTCCCTTCCTGCCTGCTCTGTCTCTTCTGAATATGTTGTAGCCAGGTATGGCCATCTCCCAGTCGTGGTTATCATTACACCAGGTTTCAGTGATGGCCACAATGTCCAGGTCTGACTGCACCATGACAGCCTCCAGATCTTCCATCTTGTTGCTAAGGCATTTGCACACATGGCTTTCCATGATTTGACCTCCTAGACTGTCTCACTGTTCTACTCCAGCCCCTTCCTTGGTTGTCATTTATCCCTGGTTCTCCTTGCTGTCTGCCCATCTGCTGAATTTTGCCCTTTTCTGCTTATCCACCTCTTGGACACTAATCTCCATCTTTTCACACTGCTTTGCAGAGATAGCCACTCCTCTGGTTCACTGGTTCCACTGCTAGCTGTGGGGGTGAGCAAGTAGGTACCCTCCTTGCTGGCCTTCCACCACCTTTGCTAGTTTAAATGCTTGTCAATGTAGCATTTAAACTTATCATTGAGTGCTTGATTCCTCCAGGATGGATGCAGGCCGTCAGGCTTGAACAAACCTCCATCCTCCAGGTGGGTCCCCAGTCACCAATGAATCCAAACCTTCCTCACAGCACCAGTTCTTCAACCATGAGTTAAAGTTCCTGGTGCATGCACTCCTATGCTCTCCCTTGCCTCTCACAGGTGAGTACTTCTGAGAAAGTGACAGAAGTAGCTACTTGCTTGAGACCCTCCCAGTTTCCTAAACTCTTCCTGAACTTCCTTTGGCTCCCCATTTGCCAGGTCATTAGTACCTAGGTGGATAATGACATCCAGCTCACCCTCCCATCTTGCCTTCCCAGTGATCCCCAGGATCTTCCTTCCATCCCTCCATGCCGTGGCACCTGGTAGGCACCTCACCTCCCTGTCCTCCCCCTCCTGTGTTCCTAGCTGGATCCCTCTTATGATGGAGTCCCCCACCAGGATTCGCTTCCTCCTCCTCTGGGGTCCACTGCTCTCCCCGCTGAGGTCACCTTCTTGGCTAACCTCCACAGCCTTTCCTTCCACTTCTCTGGGTACCTGTATTTGGTAGTCCTCGTTTGCCAGTGTGACATATGAGTTCTTGAGTGGAATAGGATCTGGGATGTGCCTCTGCCTGACTGCTCTAACCCTCCCTGAGCCCACTGTCATCCAAGTGCTCCTCGTTCTCGGCATCCTTTGAGGCAGTTGCATTGGACTGGGTGGTCCCTGGATAGGGGTGATGGTACTCCTGACCCAGTTTACTTCCGCTCTGAGTCTGGCTACCTCATCCCGCAGTCCAGATAGATGCATGCAGATAGGGCAGCACCTCAGTGTCCAGAAGGTCTGCCTGAATAAGGCTTACTTTCTGTGCTCCGATGATACCATGAATGTGTCTGTACTGTATCTCTGTTGATACCATGAATGTTGTCTGTAACTCCCAACCTTATTGTTACCCTTTCCTTTGATGTGGAACCTTTGTAAGTGAGCTGCCCCTAGCTCAAAGGTATTTGTAATCCGAGATTTAAATAAAATAAATAAATAACTAAATAAAAATCTGGATGCACTCCTGCACTCAGGGGAATTGAAACTAATGTCAAAATTCTCCTCACCAGAGATGTGTATTAGAGCATGTACATCTGCTGGTAAAAAAAGTAATGAATCTTTAATCAATGCTTTCCCAACATACTGTAAGCTTTTTCTGACTGTATTTCTAATCCCTCTTTGTAATGAATATGAATGGCATTCTGTCTAGGAGCAGGTGTGGATATACCAAACAGGACAGAAAAACAAAGTGGTAGTCTCTGTGGCCTGGGTTCTTCTCTATTTGGTTCTTCTTCTTCTTCTTCTTCTCCTGATTCCTCCATGCCGTGTACCTGTGCCTGTTCCACTTATTTTGCCTGTCCAGCTTCAGCCTGAGTGTTTGTTTTGTCAGCCACTGTATCGGGTATAAATCCATTTATAATGCCAGAAGTTGTTTTTGTTTTTTCTACCTGTGCCACTTCATCTATAACAACAGGTCTTTCTTGCTGCTTAGGCCTCTCTCATGTAGCCCCTTCTGTCCCCATTTCATTTCTTTTCTTGATTACTGGTTCTGTTGTCATGCCAACAAGGTTTTTCTGTTAATCCTCCAATTTGTTTTTGCCTGTAAAAGCAAAAGGAGAAAACGGCACCGTCACTGCCTCATTTCATCTCCCAGAAGGTAATTCAATACTCTTAAGTTGTCCTGTACCTCTTTCTGCACCATTAACATTATTTTATGCAGCCTCCTCTGAATTCACAGTATTTGTTGCTGCCATAGCTATTTCAGACAGTGAACCCTGTGCCTGTGACATGCTGCTTAATAAATAAAATGCTGTGTCAGGAACCCACTTACCCATGTGATCCTGTACCCAGCCTGCATTCTGGAGCACCTTTTCAGGTGTTTAATCCACCTCTGTATTTTGCCAGTTGGTGCCAAAGGCTTCTTTTATTCTGTCCCTCACTGTTTCTAAATTCCTTGTAGTTCCTGCTGTTCTCAAACTGAGAACTGCTAGTACTTTGTCCTTTGTTCTTGACCTACAGTCCATCCAACGTCTTTTTACTTCCTTTTTCATCAACTCTGGTTTCCTCTGCAAATAAATTTCTCCCTCCTGCACCATCTGTTGAGCCAGCTGTACCCTTTTGTCCTCAGTTTCTCTGTCCAGAACTGTACTGCCTGTGAAGTTTCCATATCTGTACTCTCATTGTCTGATTCCATCTCTGTTTCCATTTCTGATACAGCTGCAACCTTTTCTGTAGTCACTGCTGCATATCCTTGAGTATCACCTGTGTTCCAGCTGCTGGGAGAGAGAACAACTTCTCAGCCTGCTGCAAGCTCTCCTCTCTATCTTCCTCCAAGTCCTCCATCATGGACACAGGATCAACAGCGCCCCCTTCCAAGAGTAGGAGAATTTGTATTGCAAGCTTAATGACATAACATAATTTAAAACAAAAACATAATACAATCCACATTAACTTCACATCACAAGAAATCTTTACAGTTTGAAATTCTTAGTAAATCAATACATTATTATTCATACCCCCTTCCCAAACATTAAAAGAAATGTGAGTAATATTCTAGAATAATCTAATCTCCCCCCGCCCCCCAACAAAAGGAAACTGGAAGACATTAAATTAAAATGTCTAGGAGAAACACAGTGACAATACTGGTATGTTTGTTTCACATCCAATTAACTATTAAAAACTAAAGCAACTCAATGGGTATTCATTTTTACCATTCCCTTTTATTTACTCTCCATTTCACAGGGTTATCTCCTATCTTATAAAATAAAGGGAAAGTACTAATAAAATCTATTATCTTACTGCCCTTTAAATGAGCCATTGCAATGAACCCCAACGGTTTACATATTCTGCAAAACATATTTTTTACTTCATTCTGTTGGATCTGCTGGATCTCATGTATAATATCTTGTAACAATACCTCTGTTGCTAAGAAATTTTGCTGTAGAACCAGTATGCATCTTATCTGTTATATCCAACATTTAAAACATACTAAAACCGCTCTTAAGGAACTATTATTGTGGGTATTCCATTCTAAAGACGTTCAAAAGAAAATTTCTGGAGTAAGATCTGAAAATAACGTTTTTCCCCATCGATTATCCACCTCTGGCCAAAAAAGCTGCGATAAAGGGGCAATACATAGAAACATAGAAACATAGAAACATAGACTTTGACGGCAGATAAGGACCACTTGGCCCACCCAGTCTGCCCATTTCCCTACCTACTGGATAAGCTGCAGATTCTAGTTAATCAACAGCCTGTTTCCTGCAACCTCCCACTATAATTGCTTTGTGTCTGTCCCATGCATGTTTGAATTCCCCCACTGTTTTAGACCCAACAACCTCCTCAGGAAGGCTGTTCCATGTATCCACCACTCTCTCTGTGAAAAAGAATTTCCTCACATTACCCCTGAGCTGTCTCCCCCCTCTATCTTTAAACTGTGCCCCCTTGTTCTTACACATCTCTTTTTCTGAAAGATGCTACCCTCCTGGACTTTGTTGATTCCCTTGAGGTACTTGAACATTTCAAACATGTCCCCCCTGTCCCTCCTTTCATCAAGGGTACACATATTAAGCTCTCTCAGTCTCTCCTCATATGGTTTCTGATGTAGACCCTGCACCATTTTAGTTGCCCTCCTCTGGACTGCTTCCATCCTGTCTATGTCCTTGCATAGATGAGGTCTCCAAAACTGCATAGAGTACTCCAGATGGGGTCTCACCAACTGTCTGTACAGAGGGATAACCACTTCCCTTTTTCTACTTGTGATGCCCCTTCCTATGCATCCCAGTATCCCCCTGGCTCTCCTTACTGACTTTTCACATTGCTTACCCACCCTTAGGTCATCTGATATGACTACCCCCAGGTCCCTTTCCATTTTTGTTGTTGTTAGTACCTCCCCTGCTAATGTGTACTCTTCTCCTGGGTTTTTGTTTCCCAGGTGCATTACTTTGCACTTCTTTGCATTGAATCTAAGTTGCCATATGTCTGACCATTTCTCCAACCTTGCCAAGTCCCTTCTCATCTTTTCTACCCCCTCTTGTGTATCAACTCTGTTACAGATCTTTGTGTCATCTGCAAAGAGGCATACCTTTCCCTCCAGACCCTCTGCAATGTCTCTCATAAAGATGTTAAAGAGGATTGGACTCAGTACTGAGCCTTGAGGTACTCCACTAGTAACCCCCCTTTCTTCGGAATGTGTTCCATTCACTATTACCTTCTGTGTCCTGTTGTGCAGCCAGTTCACTACCCAGGCTGCCACCCTGGGGCCCACTACCAGGCTGGCTAACTTGATTACTAATCTTTTGTGTGGGACTGTGTCAAATGCCTTGCTATAGTCTAGGTAGGCCATGTCCACAGCCCCACCCTGGTCTATTACTTTGGTCACCCAGTCAAAGAAATCAATTAGATAAGTCTGACATGACCTTCCTGCTGTAAATCCATGCTGCTTTGGGTCCTGTGCCCCGCTGGCCTCTAGGTACTCAACAATTCTTTCTTTCAGAAGTGATTCCATCATTTTCCCTACCACTGAGGTCAAACTTACAGGTCTGTACTTTTCTGCTTCTGCCTTGCTTCCACTTTTGTAAAGGGGAATCACATCTGCCCTCCTCCAGTCCTCAGGTACCACCCCGTCCTGCCATGATTTGTTAAAAAGTCTGGTCAGTGGTGTCACTAGGTCCCCCCTTAGTTCTTTTAGGATTCTGGGGTGAATCCCGTCAGGCCCCATTGCTTTGTCCACCTTGAGTTTTAAGAATTTTTTCAGTACTCTTTCTTCTGTGAATGGACTGGTGTCAACACCCCTACCCAGAGTGCTTCTATTGTCTGGTTTAGGTAACTGCTCCTCATCTTCTTTGGTGAATACTGAGCAAAGGTATTCATTCAGTATCTCTGCCTTTTCACTGTCTCCCTCTGCTGACCTCCCCTCTCCTTTATTAATCTTCACTATTGAATGAAAATATAAGTGCTCCATCTTTTCTTAGGCTAGGTGACAAGTAATTCCGGGGCAGTAGCTCTTTTCCAAGCCCTTGTGATGTAAGCTTTCCTTGACATTAACTTTACTTTGAGCACACAGCCAAACTACATCCCACATTTTATTTGGGAGTCTAGTCTCCAGTAACATTTCCTCCATATGTTTACTGTCTAAATTTGTTCTTTGTGATAAATCAGGGTATGTATAATATTGTTCTATTATTGTCTCATACACCTTCTTTTAGGTGGACATAGTCAGGAGGCTAGTGGGTATATGCCTTTTCTTCAAATAATCAAAACAAGTTGTAAAAGAAGCATGAAGTTTTATTCTCCTTTTGTTTTTACAAAGACTCTGAAATTCCATTACTGCAGAATTTCCTGTAAGGCTGGTTTCAACCATCCCACCCATGGCTTAAAGGGTTGTGTCAGTATTGAGATCAAATTTGCAAAAATAAATACTGTTTGAAAAAAATAACACAGGGTGGACCATCCCAGGACCCCCATTTTTGATTGGTAAATAAAGGGTCTCTCTTTTTATGGTGTTAAGTCTGCTCCCCATACACACTATAAAAACAACTCACCACACACATTTCTAGTTGTTTTGAGGGAGGGAAAACAACAAATAAAGGAAACTGGGATCAGATATGTTTTAGCAGTATAGATTTGTTTTAATTTCCTCATTCTCCACCGGTTTCACAATGACACTTTTTGTTTTCATACTGAGATTTGCTTCTCCCAATTTAAAATAGCCATATCTCCCCTTCCCATAGTAAATACCAAGTATTTTAATTGGTGCTTGTTCTACCTGTATGTTTGCCACCATCTGCCAATTTCTTATGGAATTTCCTATTTCTATAAACTGGCTTTTGGTCACATTTATGTCTGCCCCAGCATTTTGTGTATAGGTCAAAATTACAATGTTAGCTACATTCCCTGAACTATCATCCTGCACTAGTATGCATGAATCATCTGCATATGAAATTGTTTTAACTTCTGAAAGCTTTTTGCCATGTACCCCTATGATTTTTGGAGACCAATTCAGAATCTTTATCAAGGGGTCTATGGTCAAAATAAATAAAAGTCAACTTAACAGACATCCTTGCTGTAGTACTCTTTTTAGTAAGCATGTCTTCCCCTAATCTGCCATTTATGTATGGTTTAAACTAAGATTCCTGGTAGAGTAGTTTGATCCATGATATACATAAAGAAGGAAAACAATAGGATTTTAAAATCTACCATAAGAAATCATGGGAGATTTTGTCAAAGGCTTTAGCCTAATCATAACTGACCAAAAAAAACTAGAGTTTGCCCCAAATTCCCTTGTCAAAGATTTCTCTGAGGAGTATTAATGCATCAGAGATTTTACTTCCACGAATTGAACAAAATTGTGCATTATGTATAATAGCTGGAAGAATTTTACTAATTCGTTTGCATAGCAATTTTGTTAAAATTTTAAAATCTGTATTTCATAATGTTATTAGCTGCCAATTCACCAAATCTGCTCTGTCCCCATTTTTTATATAAATAAATCAAAAGGCCTTCACACATTGAGGGTGGTATATCTGTGGATGAAAGAAGTATATTGTAAAGTTTAGTTAATTCTTGAGGACATAATTTCCAAAGGGATTGATATAGTTCCCTGGGAAGGCCACCTGATCCTGGGGAAATTCCTTTTTGTATGTTTTAATAACATCACCTACTTCAGCCTCTGTAAAGGAAGAAAGTAATCATTTATTGTAGCTCTGTTAATATAGATATTTGGACTGCTTCTAACAAAAGTCACATGTTTATATTCTCCCAAAAGGGGGTTCCAAATTGAATTTGAACTTGCTTATGTATTTCTTTCAAGATTTGCTGATGTCCCTTAATCTCCTCCCTAGCTGAGGAAAGTATGCTAGCCATACATATTTCTCCATCCTATGTTTGCAGTCAGTTTAGTTTGATTACTTCTACACTAGAAAGTCTAACGACTGTGGTGTTTGGAAACTGATATTGAAGGTATCTTCCTCTGATATATGTATAAAGGTGAATACATCTGCTGGTGTAAAATGCAGAGACTCCTAATTAATAAGCTGTTTCCCCACATAGTGTCTGTCACATTTGACTTCTGACCCTCCTTTGTACTTTAAGCAAATAGCATACAGTTCTGACAGCAGGTGTCAGGTAAGGGGTGTATCTGGAGTTGTCCTGTCCCCCCTTAGTATTCTTTTGTCTCTGATTCTCTCATCCCAGATGCCCCTTTTCAGTGGTGTCTTCTCTGTAAATTTTATCACTCAAGCATGTTGAGAATTTTTTCCCACCTGCATAAGTTGGAACATTTTTGTTTGACAGGGTGGGTGTGTGGTGATCAAGATTCTCAGGTTACAATATATAGAGCCCTGAGGGTTTCATGGTTTTCAAATGTGCTAGTCCCTGTGACATGCTCTCTTCATTCCAGTAAGAGGTCCATCCCTCCACTTCAGTCTGCTTCCATCCTGCTTCCTGCAAAGCCTTTCCTGGGGATCAGGCCTCATCTTGTATTTCCACTGACATGACCCCAAGCACCTGTTTAATGGCCTCTGCCACTGTCAGATGATTGGTGAATATCAGGGTTTTCTCAGTCTGTACAGTCATTGCCCTCTTATTTTCAGGTATTTTTTTCCATTTGGACTTTTTCTTCTGTTATTCCTCCCTTCTTTCGCTCACTGTGGTCCTTCTGTACCATAGTTTCCAAAATTTCCTTTTGTTTCCCAGTTCCTGTGTTTAGGATTTCTTTAGCCTGTTTTTGTTCTTTTACTCCAGTCCCGGTAACCTCCCCTGATATTCTAGGATGTTTTGGGGCTAGTCTTAGACCAGAATAATTTTGTTCTGTATTTGCCATTCCCAACTCAACCCCTGCCCTACCAACACTGTGTTGTTGTTCTGTTTGTTCCATGCCAAGTTTTTGTACCAATAAACCACCATCAACCACAGTATTCTACTTTGGAAACATCTCCCCTGAGCTCATCATAGCCTCAAGTGCATTTTCCTCTCTATGTTTTATTTTATTTCATGCTGAGAGGATGGCTTTACCATCCACCAGCCAATTTTGTTGCTTTTTCACTGAGGTTTGCATCTGGGCTGGGGACATGGAGATCCGAGCCTCCCTCCCAACCGTGTGCCCTGAAAACATAAACACTGTGTCTCTGTCTTGCTTAGCATTATTAGTTTGGTAGGTTATTTTTGTACCTGAAAATAGTTGTCTTTGCTGTTCCTGTGTATCACCTCTATTGTGTGTACTGCCAGTGAAGGTGTCAGTGGGTGTTATGTCAATTTCCAACTTTTCAGGGGGGTTCGGTGAGGTGGGATGAAATTTACACATTGCAGAACATAGTTTGTGTTGTCGCCTTTCAAATCTAGTTCTTTCCTCACATAGCAGGGCTTGCAGAGCATAGTATTCCTTCTAATGCTTTGTAGAACTATCTGGGGTCAATATCTCCATTATGATTAGTGTATCCCCGTTTCCCTCTGAGTTCTCAGATTCCGCTTTATTATCCATTTGTTCAGTAGTATAAAAAATGCCTCAGTCTACATTGATGCACAGGCTGGGGAGAGACATGCTCCCCACCCTTCTCCATGTCCATCCATTCCTCCTCCATTGTCGAGACTGACCAACAGCAAGACAGTCAGAGGTTGCCCCTACAGGATAGTATGGGAATTTCCCTGATGTCCTGGCCAAATTTTCACCATTCACTAAAAATACCATAAACAACTTCATCTGGTTAAATTTCAGTTGGTTACCATCTGTGCCCCCCGGCCTCCTCTGAAAAAGGGACTTCTAGTCTCAGTGGGCCTACCCAGTCAATAAATAAAATTAAATGAATAAATTCAATAAATCAATGCATTCTTTACCTAATATTCACAACAGTACAATTACTTTAGCTTTATTTTAAGAAAGGAGCCAGCTCACATTTTTTATTTAGTCCTGGAAGATCCCAAGCTTTCAATTTAAAAATCCACTGTGCCTTCCTTCTATTTCAAGGTTGCACCCCTCTCTGTCCCATGCTTACTTTCCCAGTATCTTGGAAGTGAAACTGATATTCCCCATGACTGTTACTGACTTAACTTGTTAGTACATTCTCTGTATCAACCACTCATTTGTCCTCATATTGAAAACTATAATATTGCAGTTCTTGGTGAACCACTTTCTGGCTGATGTTTGATACTTGCATTGTGTCTGTGGCACAAGTATTGAGGATATGTGGTCTTGTCATTGCTTACACTACTCGTTTCTTAGGCCGACTCCCAGAGACCACAGTTTTATTACCTGGAGTTTATTCCACATCTGTTATGAACAACAGGTGAGTTATGTCTGTGGAGCCAATGGAAAACTGTATACCCATGATTCTTCAAAGCATGGAGCAGACCTCATCCCCTCCCTTGATCTTCTCCACAGTCTGTTCCAGTATGACAGAACAGACAATCCTTTATCACAGGAAGTGAGGGAAAAAAAAACATGTCCAAGCACATAGACACAGAATGCTGATCAGCAGCAACATATGCAGGACATTAAGGAAGCTTTCTGACAACTGGAAAGAACAGCCTTAAAGCCAGGCTCATGGACTGGCAATAATGTACTCTTGAAGCCTTCTTAAAGAATTGCTGATACCCCAAAGAAAAGTTTGAAAAACATAATATTTAGGTACAATTCAGCTTACATTCCATATGCATTCAATATACTACTCCTTCCCATGACTTATTACTGAGAAATTTGCATGAAATCATGCTCTATAGCCCTTAAGAGTTCATATGCCACTTTTGCTTACTCCCTACTTCTTGTCACACTCCTCTATTGTCACATCACAATCTGTCACTGTTGGAGTAATTGTGATGTCATAAGTAGAGCATTATGACCCCAGGTAGGAAGAAAGCAATAGGGGAAGGTGCACTCTTTAGGAGCAAAGATCCAATTTTCATGCAAATGCCTTCAGTAATAAATAATTTGGAGGAGGAATACAGAATAATATAAGCTGAACTATGTCTAAATATATGTTTTGTTGAAGTTGTCCTAATGGCATCAGCTGCTCTTTAAATGCTGACCAGGAACCCAGAGGCCTCCGAATAACAAAACAGCCAGCCTACGATCAAGACAGAGACTGATTTATGAAACATAGGAGCAACATACTTTACAGCCGTCAGCAGGATTTATTGAACTTATACTAGAAGATCCCATGGAGGTGAAGGAGCTCATTAAACAGGCTGAAAGAAAATGAGAAGATTGTCAAATGCTTTAAAAAGTGTCCTTAGTATGATGCTTGTCCAGCTGGTTATGATTGTTCTATGACATTTTTAATATAAAAATAGTACGTAATTGTTTCACATAAGACAGTCTGTTGTATGGGTGCCCCCCAAGATTCAGCTACAGGAACTGACACAGAGCTCTCTGTAATGTAATTAACTTCATTGAGATATTGCATTTTATAGCCTGTTTATGGCATGCTTTGACATTGGGAAGCTAAATATTCATTTTATGATTTCACATACAGGACATCATTAAGCTGATTCCTGCCAGATATCTTGCACCTTGGTGGGATAATTACAGGGTTGTAAAACTTCAAGGTAATTGGTGGATCAAGAAGAATCATAATTTGGGAAATTAGTTTTTGCTGAAGTCACAGTATTTAAGGAATCATTAAGCTGATTCCTGCCAGATATCTTGCAACTTGGTGGGATAATTGCAGGGTTGTAAAACTTCAAGGGAACTGGTGGATCAAGAAGAATCATAATTTGGAAAATGAGTTTTTGCTAAAGTCACAGTATTTATAATATCTCCTGACAGGAAATCATGTTTGTATTTTTTTGGTTCTAAAAGGAGGAGCTAGATGATTCACACAAGGGGTGTGGAGACACAGAGTTTTAAACTGGATACTGTGTCTGAACTTGTTGTCAAATACCATCTTGGGCCTGTAGAGACACAGCTCTGATAAGCACTTAAAGAGATAATACATTAGATAGAAAATGTCTAAATGTGTTGTGGTAAGAGTTTTTGTTTTGTACCTGTCTTCATTTTTTTAAGTGATTGTATACTGTTTGATATATTGTTCTGTGTTTACATTTGTCATATTGTTATCCATTTTTAGTAAATATATTATTTGAAAGACTGCCTGGTTTTCTGCCAGTTCTTTTTGCATGTGATGTATAGAGGTTTAAGACTGACAACAACTGTTCAAAAGCTTGATGGTGTTACTAAAATGGGAAAAGGTAAGAATACCTAAGGTCTTTTATAGAGTTTTAAGGGTTCATTTTGGATACCTGGTTAGGTGCCCTTAGGCGAAATATATATTGCAAGCCACAAAAGAGAATATTATCTGAGCCTGTACATTTGGGTACACTAGCATAAGGTTCACAATTTGAATCCCCCCAGAACTTGAGGCCAAGGGTGATTCAGACCCACAAGCAGACAGGTGGGTTACCCTGTCTGTTACCTGGTCACATTACTGTGCTCAGTGGTTGGCACTGTGGGAGAAGAGGGCCTGACCTGCTGAGTGTGTTTTTGACAGATTTTGGTTGACAGCAGTGCAATTCATTTGGAAACACAAGCTTTAACTGTTCAGTGTGTCAGCTTAATATTGTACAGCTCACTTGTAAAATAAGGCAGTGATTTATTTTTAAAAAAGAAAACAGAACTTTATCATTTTGCTTATAGTCAAGTTCCTACCTGTTTTATTTTTTTCTAAAGTGCAAGTTAGAGTAGCCATAGTTAGGGAAGAAGATGGCTTCCAACTACAGTGGGTACACTGCAGACTACTTGAGGCAGTTGTGCCAGGACAGAGGAGTCCTGCATGAGGTGAGAGCCTCCAAGCAGAAACTTGTGGATGCCCTGATGGCAGCAGATGCCCAGAGCATCGAGTCATAGACTGTGACTTTAAAGGACCAAACCTTCAGCATGGAGAGGCCAGCAGTCATTGTAGTGTCCAGATCCAGTAAGGATGACAGCAGGGCCTGTGCCAGCAAAGGACCTCAGCAGCAGGGGAGGTCACCAGCATTCTGGAGCCAGACCAATCAGGCTGCAGATTGAGTTGCACAGAATGGAGCTGGCATTCCAGAGAGAAAAGAGAATGAAGAACAATGAGCTGCAGAGGAAAAGAGGGAGCAGGAACAGCAAGAAACAAACCATGAACAGCAAGAGGCAGACTGTGAAGAGCATGAGCAACAGAGGCGACATGAACTGGAGAAGTAATGGCTCCAACCACCAGCACCAGAGCAGGTAAGCAGTTCAGGTTTAACTGGAACTACAGGACTGGGTTACAAACTGAATTCCAAATTGATCACTGAATTTAAAGAGGGGGAGGATATGGATGCCTTTTCAAATTCTTTTGAAAAAGTTTGTATTCAGACAAAAAATTCCTAGAGGGTCCTGGAGCTTCCAGCTATCCCCTCTACTTACCGGGAAAGCTTGTGATGCATTGGGTCAAATGGACAATAAGGACAGTAATGATTACAGCATACTTAAAGCTGTACTTTTAAAAAAGTTTTATTTAAATGCAGAAGCATACAGAGCTAAATTCTGTAAGCTCGGGAGAAACCGTGACATAAGCTATGAAAACAACGTTGATGTTTAAAATGTTGGTGAGAAGGAATCGAAGCAGTCTCTGTAAATAAAATTGAAAATGCTATTTTGTTAGAATAGTTTTTTGGGGCATGCCCAGCAGAGCTGAAAACATGGCTGAAGGACCAAGATCTCAAAACAGTGCAAGAGGCTGCTGAACTCTTGACCCTTTATGCCAAGAGCAGACCTGCTCTGAGAGTGAATGGGACCGGCATGACAGCACAGAAAAGGAAAAGTGCACCTTCATGGCAGCTAAAACCCTCACTGCCTCCACCAAAACCAGTTAGCCCCAGGTTTCAAAGAAAAGATTTTTCTGAGAAAAGAAATGAATATTACGATTGTAAAGAAACTGGGCATATTGCCAAACAGTGTCCCAAAAGGACAAGCAATACACAACATGGGGCTAAGAAAGAAATTAGTTGTTTGTGTGTCCCTGGAAGCATGCCTGTGAACATGAGGGAATGCATACACCCAGTCATGGTGAATGGTGTACAGACACAAGGGTTAAGGGACACAGGGGCATCCCTGACATTGGTAAAAGGGGATCTGGTAGAGCATGGTCAGCTTATACCCAATGAATTTGTAACTGTACAAGACTTCACTGGTGAGGAGAAAACATTGCCACTCGCTAATTTTCTACAAGACTGGGGTAAAACTGGGGGGACCATGCAACAGGTGGCTTTAGCCAAAATGTTTGCAGTTGACAACATCCTTGGCAACAATTTCAAACAAGGGATGGAGTGCGCAGTTACCCGTAGCCAAGTGGCAAGGGAAAATTGTAGTTCCCTGAGAAGCCTTTGTGGAAACCACTTGAAGGTTGGTTCCCCACCCTGTGTCTTCTGATAGGGAGACTAATGAAAAGGGAGTAGACATCTCCCCAGTAGAAGTTAACCACACAGCTATGGAGGGTTACTCTGAAGAAAAAGGGGTGACCCATTGTCAGAGGGTTAGGGATGACAGCGATCCTGAGTGCTCTGATGCTAGAGCTAGGGACCCTTGTTTAGAGACTGAAGGGATCTGTCCCATGCCTTTGGAATGTTAATGGAGTTTGCATCTGCTCAGAAACATGACCCTAGTCTAGAAAAGCTGAGGGCTTAGGCAGACTCTGACGGAGCACAGGGAGGTGACAGTAAACATAATATTTATTGGGAAAATGGACTGATGTATACTTAGGCTGTGAAGATAGTGGAAGGGGTGATAGGCAGACAGCTTATCATTCTCCAGGGGTACAGTGAGCAGTTGCTCAAGATTGCACACAATATTCCTATGTCTGTTCATCTGGGAATTGTGTGCACTGTGCAGCAGCTGGTCCAGAATTTCTATTGGCCCACCTTCACCTAGCAGGTGATGGAGTATTGCAGGTCTTGTCACCGGTGCCAAGAAATAGGGAAAGCAGGTAAGAAAACCCAAGCCACCCTAATTTCAATACCCATAGTGAAGGAGCCATTCCAGAGGGTGGGAATGGATATTATGGGGCCTTTAAATACCCCCAGCACCTCTGGGAAGAGGTTCATCCTGACTGTCATGGATTATGCTGCCAGGAATCCAGAGGCAGTCACCCTATCCTCACTGAGGATAGACAAAGTGGCAGATGCCTTACTTGGGATTTTCTCCCATGTTGGGTTTCTGCAGGAGTTTATCACTGATTGAGGGGGTTCCTTCATTTTGGACCTGATGAAATGTTTGTGAGAGAAGTGTGGGATGGTGCAGAGGTCCACAACACCTTATCACTCTCAAGCCATTGGGCTTGTGGAAAGACTTAACTTTACCCTGAAATCCATGCTTCAAACATTTGCATAGAGGGAGGTACCCCAAGAGTTGACAGGGTTTTCCCCCTTCGAGCTCTTATATGGATGCCGGTATGTGGGCCCCCATACTTTATGAGTGGGAAGAAAAGCACACCACCTGGGGAACTCCTATAGTGGATTATGTCCTTAAGTTTAGAGAAAGGCTGAAGGAGCTTATGGGGACAGCCCAGAGCAACCTGGCAGGTGCCCAACAGAAACAAAAAGTGTGGTATGACCACAGAGCCAGAGCTCGCTCATACATGGTGGGTCAAGAAGTCATGGTCCTTATTCCAGTCCAGAAAGACAAGCTGCAGACAGAGTGGGCAGGACCATACAAAGTAGTTAGAAAGGTAAATGACATGAACTATCTAATAGAGTTACCAGACAGAAGACAAACAGAAAGAATGTACTATGTCAACATGATGAAGCCATATGCTAATAGGGCTGACATGGTGTTTGCAGTACATAATCCTGGGGAGGGTTGGACAAAGGAGACCCCCTTCTGGACTTGATGGAATAAAGCAAGTGGGAGTCCTCTGTGAAGGCAGTTAAACTGTCACCCCAGCTGGCCCCAGACAAGATCCAGGAAGTAAGGGAGGTTTTAGCAGACTTTGCCCCACTGTTTAGTGCCAAGCCTGGACTAACCCCCTTAGTGATGCATGATATAGACACAGGGACACAGATGCCCATATGGCAGACAGCATATCAGGTGGCAGAGGCTGTCCAAAAAAACATTAGGAGGGAGATGTAGGAGATGCTGGATTTAGGGGTAGTCCAGAGATCCCACAGCCCCTGGGCCTCACCTGTAGTCCTTGTGCTTAAGCCAGATGGATCTACTCATTTCTGTGTGGACTGTCATGGACTGAATGCAGTCATGAGGTCAGACTCCCACCCAATACCCCAGACGATAGAACTCCTAGACAAGATGGGAGGGGCAACCTACCTAATGACTATTGACTGACAAAGAGGTATTGGCAAGTAGAGTTAACTGACAGAGCTATGGAGAGGTCAGTCTTCATCACTCTGATAGGCTCATTTGAATTTAAAGTAATGCCTTTCAGAATGAAGAATGCCCCTGCCACTTTTCGAAGGTTGGTGAACCAAGTGTTAAATGGTGCTGAGGAGTACGCCATGGTGTACCTGGATGACATTGCCATCTTTAGTGCCTGCTGGGAGGAGCACCAGTCCCACTTTAGGGAAGTGCTGGGCAGGATACAGAGTTAAAACTAAGAAAAGTCAACCCCAAAAACATAATCAATACTAGTTACTTACACAGGTCCAAAAAGTAATAATTCAGTTCAGCGTAGTCTAGAAAATAACCTCCTTGAAAGACACTATTGAAAAAACCAAGAAGAAAATAAGCAAAGCCAAATACAGGACATTTTTTGAGAGACAAGACAGACTATGAACAGGGCTGTGTCTTTTATTGGGGAAAGGCAAACCCAATAAAACAGCAAAGTCCATTCTGAAAAAAAGTTCTCACCAACAGGGGGCAACATCAACAAGTGGATCTGAGTCAGAAATAACTGGTTCTGCTTTTTCTTTGAGGGGGAGCCCTGCATGCTTCTCAACTTTCAACAGAACCCAGAACCAGGTACCTATCAGGAGCAATCCCTGAAACACAACAAGTGGATAATAGACACCAGAGAAAATCGAGGAGATGTAGCAGATGTGGAGGGCACAGAAGATTAGGAAGAAAAGTGACCACAACTGAAATTCAGGGGAGAGGCAAAGGAAAGAAAACACAGAATCCTAGGAATTGCTGGACACATTGATGGTGGTGAACATCTCACATTACTCTCAAGCCAGCTGAAATACAAGTCCCACAGAAACGCTTTTCCTCTGTTCCAACCAGGTAAACAAATCTTTTTAAAACACCCATTGATTAATATAATGTTTGCAGGATTTTGAATTTAAAAGTATATTTTGCAAAAATGATGTTTGGTACACATAGTTAGCCCCTCCACCCTCAAGATATTCAAGTGACTGAATAAATGACCCAAAGTAACTGTTATGTGACACCCACATTGCAAAGAAAAGCTACTTATTGTTCTCTTTATAATGCAGCGTTGGTGGTGTTGGAAAAAATGTGGGAACTGGGCACTGTATTTTATTTTGCAACAAAACAGCTACAAAGTGTGTAAGCTGTACTAAGGAGGAGTTTGAGTCTTTAGCAAATTGTTCTAACAATGAAAATATTATACAAAAACCTACTAACAAAGGTAAAACAATTTATTTATTTATTTGAATTTTGATGACTGGGTAAGCCCTCTGACATTAAAAATCCCTTTTTCAGGGACAACCGGGAATTAGTTACATGCAATTCACTGACATAGCATTGCAATACAATATTAGACATCGATGTGCAGTAACAAACAAATGTAGGCATGCTTAAATTAGTTACACAATACAGCCAAACATACATGAATACATTCTATTCTTGTTCAGAAACTATAAAAATTACATAACTACATATAGGGGAAGATCAGTCCAAACTTGTCATCCTTTAACTAAAACTGCATATCCAGATAACAGTAGGGTAGCTGGGGGATAGTAGGATTTCGAAGGAAACAGTCACTCAGCGAAAGCAGTTACATGGGGCTGCAGGCCAGGATTGGGCCTTTAGTCTTTTTTTAAGCAGTGCTAGGGTAGTGCAAGACAGAATCACTGGCAGCAGTTGGTTCCACACGTGTGAGCACAGAAAGAGAAAGACCTTTTTCCCTTTTCATATCACAGTTTACAGATTGCCAGCAGTGGGAGTGCTGTAGTTCTAACATAGAAACATAGAAACATAGACTTTGACGGCAGATAAGGACCGCTTGGCCCACCCAGTCTGCCCATTTCCCTACCTACTGGATAAGCTGCAGATCCTAGTTAACCAGCAGCCTACTTCTTCTTACCCCCACCCCCCAGAATTGCCTTATAACTGTCCCATGCATGCTTGAATTCCACCACTGATTTTGACTCCACAACCTTCCTCCGAAGGCCGCTCCATGCATCCAACAACCCTCTCTGTGACAAAAACTTCCTTAAATTACCTCTAAGCCACCCCCTATCTTCAAATTGTGCCTCTTGTTCTGCACACCTCTTTTTTTGAAAGATGCTGCCCTCTTGGACTTTGTTGATTCCCTTGAGGTACTTGAAAGTTTCTATCATGTCCCCCCTCTCCCTCCTTTCCTCGAGGCTATACATATTAAGCTCCTTAAGTATCTCTTCATATGTCTTCCGGTGCAGACCCTGCACCATTTTAGTTGCCCTCCTCTGGACAGCTTCCATCTTGTCTATGTCTTTGCAGAGATTGGGTCTTCAGAACTGCACACAGTACTCCAGATGGGGTCTCACCAGCTGTCTGTACAGAGGGATAATAACTTCCTGTTTTCTACTGGTGATGCCTCTCCCTATGCATCCCAGTATCCCTCCAGCCCTCCCTGCTGCCCTCTCACATTGCTTGCCCATCTTTAGGTCATCTGATATGACTACCCCCAGGTCCCTTTCCATTTTTGTCATTGTTAGTATCTCACCCCCCATTGTGTACTCTTCCCTTGGGTTTTTGTTTCCCAGGTGCATTACCTTGCATTTCTTAGCATTGAAGCTAAGCTGCCATACATTTGACCATTCCTCTAACCTTGCCAAGTCCTTTCTCATCCTTTCCACCCCACCCTGTGCATCAACTCTGTTGCAGATCTTAGTGTCATCTGCAAAGAGACATACTTTTCCTTCCAGTCCTTCTGCAATGTCGCTTATAAAGACATTGAAGAGGACCGTCCTAATACTGAACTCATGTAATCCCACTAGTAACCTTTCCTTTCTTCTGAGTGGACTCCATTTTACTATAACGCCTGTGTCCTATTCTCCAGCCAATTCTTTACCCAGGCTGTCATCTTGGGACCCACTCCAGGCTGGCTAACTTGTATATTAATCTTTGTGTGGGACTGTGTCAAATGCCTTCATAAAGTCTAGGTAGGCCATGTCCACAGCCCTCCCTGATCTACTACTTTGGTCACCCAGTCAAAGAAATCTATCAGATTCATCTGGCATGACCTTCCCGCCAGAATCCATGCTGCCTAGGGTCCTAGCCCCTCTGGCCTCTAGATACTGACAATTCTTTTCCTTTAGAAGTGATTCCATCATTTTCCTATCACTGAGGTTAAACTAACAGGTCTGTAGTTTCCTGCTTCTGCCTTGCTCCCGCTTTTGTGAAGGGGAATCACATCTGCCCTCCTCCAATTCTTGGGTACCACCCCTTCCTCCCATGATTTGTTAAAAAGGGTAGTCAGTGGTGTCACTAGTTCTATCCTTAGTTCTTTTAGAATTCTGGGATGAATCCTATCAGACCCCATTGCTAAGAGGTCTGGCAAACTCCTGATTGCAGGAGCTTAAAGGTAAAGCAATATAGGGGGTGGTGCAGATTAGTTTCAAAGGAGGGCCACCCCATGGACGTAAGCACAGTGCAATGGTGAATTTTGATGTGTACACTTCCTACAAAATGCCTGAATTCTGTGATAAAGTGTTTTAAGCCTGGAGTGGGTGGCTTCTCAGACAGACTATAGTACAGGGTATCATAGAATAAAAGGGGGAGGAGGGTGCTACTAGAAATTGTATAGTGTGCCTCACTGGTCAGGTAGGAAGATAGTCTGTGGAGTAGTACAATTTTTTGTTTCATGGTTTTGGTTAGCACATCCACATGTGGTTCAAAGGTCATGATTTGGTCCAGGAACATGCCTAGGTACCTAAATGTCTGAACCACCTCCAGAATATCACTAGACCAAGTGGTAAGCTTAAGTAAATGATGTCTATCAATACCAAGGTTTTTGTGACCAGAAAGTATGGCTTTGGGCTTTGTTTTGGCGTTAAGAATAAGTTTGTTGTCCAGTAACCAATTTACTAGTGATCTGAAGCCATTCTCAAGTTGAGTGTTAATCAGGGCTATGTCTGGGGAGGATCTACAGAGTATGGCACCATCAGCATATAGCTGCACTGAGACTCCTCCACAATTCTGGGGAAATACATTGATACGAAGAGAGAAAAGAAAAGAAGGGCCCAAGTATTGATCCTTGGAGGATCCCATCCATTGTTAATCTAGGTGGCGAGATCATGCCCTCCCATTTGACACTTTGCTTCCTCCCATTCAAATAAATCATGAACCAGCTGCAGGAGTGGTCATTCAGACTACAATTCTGAAGTTTGGCGAGTAACAGGTCATGAATAACCAAATCAAACACCTTCATGAGGTGTACAAAGTTTGCCCCAGAGGCCTTTCCCTGGCTCATGGCATTGATGATGTCACTGGAGACCCGTACCAGGACTCTATCAGTATCATGATTTTTGTGGAAGCCATGCTGAGAATATGCTAGCGTATTGTTTTGTTCTAGGTAGGTGATGAGTTGCTCATATAAGAGCATCTCCTGTAGTTAGCTGTATCAAGAACCAATAGTGATTTCTGATAGTGAAATGTATACTAGGGAGGTGTCTAGGTAGTTGAAAGATGCTGACCACTATAGGGCATGAGGTACAGATCTACCCTATATATAAGAAGGAAATTGACCATATCATCAAACAAGCAAAAATACATTTCATATCTGAAAAAATAACCTGCAAAATTCTTATCAGTAGCCTGTCCAGTAAGGGCAACATTCTATATACTGACCAAAATTCATAAAAATCTAAAAAAACAACAACAACAAAAAACAGATCACCCTATAGTGGCTATCAATGGTAGGTAGGTAGATATGTTTTATTGTTCAACATATGTCTTTACAATCCATTAAAATTTCCCAATGAAACACAAATATAAACAAACTTACATACAACATTAAATACTGCATATTGAACATTGCACAACCGTTGGAGCAATCATCCAGTTGACACCTGTACAAAAAGAGGTCAACATGATATACAGTAGATGTCATTCAATATTAAAATATAACTCTATAATCTAATAGCACTTAAAAATGTACATAGTTTCTCTAATATTTCACTTTCAGGGTCTGTCATTAAAAACACAACTAAATCTCCAGTGGGGAGACCAAGGGTGGCTAATATGGAGCTCAGCCATATTTTCTATAATGATTTATACATTGGACACTAAAGAAGAACATGTCTGAGATAGTCTTCCACTCCTTTGTTACATTTACACAAGTGATTTAGGAAACCTGGACATTTCTGATTGGAATAGCTTGTGTTTCCATCACAGGACCAGCAGACAGCTGGAGGGCCGTGGCACTGGTGGAGGCCAGGGACGCTATGGCCAATGGAGTAGGCCAAGGGTCTGGCCATGTGGGTGTAGGTGAGTGTACTGCATGTGCTTCCACTGTGTGTTCTTTGGGGGGGGTTTACCCACAGCAGGCCATTGCCTGCCACTTGTGCATGTCTGTGTGCTTACAGCCCATATGGTACCTGTCATTCAACGGGCAGATGAGTGGTATGTGGGTGGGTTGCAGTTGCCCACCGATGGGGGGTGAGCGGGCGGCAAGGGGTTTTGTGTGGGTGGGAGGGGTTGGGGTGACACTGGATCACCAGGGAATTATTTTATGGAGAAATGCCATGATCACAGCAATGGGTGGGGAGTACCACTAGACTACCAGGGACAGACGACAGTACAGTAACAATGATCGGGGTAATGGGAGGAAGGCATACCAGGGAATGTTTTCAACTACTGCCACGAACGATTGAGGAAAATGGGAGGAGAGGGAGTACCACTAGACTATCAGGGAAGTATTTTGTGGTGATTTACTGCACTGGCGGCTATAGGGCTAGGGCTGCCAGGACCCCACTGTGCACACGTCATACTGTGCAGGAGTGCCAGGCACAGTCACCCGGGCTGCCCACCAGCCCCCAAGGCTTTCATGCAAATGGGGCCATAATGACATGCACCTTGCATATATTATGGCCTCATTTTCATGCCTTCTGCTAAATATTGTGATGCACCAAATGCAACTGCGTTTGCACTGGCACATCTCTATTTTCCCTATCCACGGCTTTCACCAGTGCAGTGCCACTGCACCATATGCAGTGCACTTTCCATGCTATATTCAATGGTGCTGCACCATGGCGCATCACCATTGAAGATCACCATGTCCTGGACCTGGTGCATCCCAGTTGTGCTGCTCCCAGGCTTGCGCCACTGCCAGGCGCAGTCCGAATATCCGGGCCTGTATGTCTAGATATGTTTTTTCTGGGTGGGGTGGGGTGGGTTGGGGGATTGGAGTAGAAGAAACATAGAGTGATGATGGGGATCACATTAAAATATAATACATGTGCTCACAAATAAGGAGAAATGTTCAGTGCTCCATAATACAGTTCATACAAACAATGTACAATGCATTCAAACTCTTTTATTTGGTTTCAGTAATTCATCTGGAGTGTCAGATCAGGAGTACTGGCACATCCACATTACTAACTGACTTTTAAACCCCTGCAAATATGAGATCATCAATATAAAACAAAGGTGATGCCTCTTGGAAAAAAAATAGCTAGAGGTCTCAAGTCATCACAGCGATATTTTATGTTAATTAGTATGAGGAAATCACATTTAAACATTAATTTTTGTTGCACCTGTGGTTTAGATGAGATTTCTTTTTACACCAATGAGAAAAGAAGAGCAGTTCATATGAGTATCTACTTTAATTGCTTTAATTAATTACATACTTTTGTCCCGGTGACCTTCTCCTGTTTGCGGATGATGTAGTATTATTCACCAGCCACCAGGACCCCCAGGCATTAACCACTAGTCTACAAGATAAATTCTCTGCAGTTGAAAACTGGTTCTTGTGGCATAAACTGGTCCTGAACTATGAAAAAATGAAGACCGTGCTCTTTGCAAATCCTCACAACAGACATAGTACAGCCTCACTTGATATTAGGAACAATCTCAGCACCCCACTAAAACAAGTGCAGACCATGAAGTTCCTTGGCGTCACTCTTGAAAGTGCCTTGTCCTTTTCAGAACACATCAACATGGTCATCAAAACAATCAACAGTAGGTTAGGGATGTTATATAGGCAAGGGCCCGATCGGAGCTGCTGCCAGCCACCACCTGCATTGATAAAGCTGCCCACCCTCGCCCCAGGCTCCTGCCCGATCAGAGCTGCTCCCAGACGCCACTTGCATTGATAAAGCCGCCAACCCTCGCCCGGGCTCCTGCCCGATCGGAACTGCTCCCAGTCGTCTGCCTGCACTGATAAAGGTATGAGTCGCTACCTGTGGCACCTTTGCCCAGCCAGATTTCTTTCTAATTTTGAACCTTGGTGCCTTTTTTGCTTCAGACCTCCAGCGTTTGCCCACAGAGCTCATCACCATGGCAAAGCATTAGCCAGATCCTGCTTCTAACTGTATTGTGGACCAAGTCGGAAAAGAACTAGCCACAGCAGAAATATTTTCTTTTTTTTATTTTCTAAGTGGTGACTATTTATTTGCTGATCTGTGGGACCTCTCTTAGCTCAGGCTGCTCATGCTGCTGAAGCACTGCTGGTCTGCTGGGCTGAGTATTTCAATTACTTGCAAGAACTAGCAAGAGTAGAATTAATTATTTTAAAGGGGACCATTATTTGCAGATAAACAGGATTCCCTCTCTCCCCACCTCAAGCTGTTCTAGTCTGTTGGGCTGAGTTTTTTTCTCACTCGCTTGCTTCATGACTGATTTCTGCTTGCCTGTAAAGCTGGCAACCTGAACACCCCCACGGCCAGGCTCTGTCTCCTAGTAGCTGTTATAAGAATAGCCTCAGGGCATATTGCTGTCCTGTTAAAATTGACTGTAATAATGTTTATCTTTTTATTGCACAATTGTTAAAATGTACTCTTATTTGCTGACTGCTTTAAGATTGTTAAGTAAAGCCACTATTCTGCTGACTGTTTAAACCCCATTTACTGTATTCTGCATTGCTGAATTAAGTGGAATTGACCAGGGCTCACAGCTCCACCATCTCAAAAGACTCGGCCCCCCCTGGATGGACAGCATCCCTGGATCCACCACCCGGGAACATACCTCTCAAGTGTCCCTGATTTTCAGGGACGTCCCTGATTTTACCTCAAAATTTGACTCTGTCTCTCCTAACATTAGTGTTTTTGTGGCTAAACAGTGGGGACTGTAAGCACAAAACAGTGTCAAGCATTAAAGTTACAGACTTGTTCTTCTTTAGAAAATGCATTCTGTACTAAGCCCCATATTCTACCAGCTTTCTGGGTGGATAACTAATTTTGAAGATGTGTCCCTGATTTTGGTCTTTTGTCCCTGATTTTTTTAAGCCTTGTCCCTGATTTATGAGGCAGGAGGTTGAGAGGTATGCCCGGGAATGCAAGCCCGGCCACCAGACCTGCCTAGCTGAACTACCTCTTAACTAGGACTCACAGCTCCGCCAGCTCGAAAGACTTGGGGCCCCCCGGATGGATGGGCATCTCTGGAGCCACCGCCCGAGACTGCAAGCCCTGCCACCAGACCTGCATAGGTACTGTTGCTGCTCCACTAATTGGAAAGTGAATGCTTTCCTAGGCTTCACTCCGACTGCTCACTTTTACTATCTACCTGCTTGCCACCAGGCACTGACTTTCCATTAAATGCTTTATATTAATCCTGCTTAAAAAGACCTGTAATTACTGCTGTAAGTTTTACTGAGCTGTTAAGCTGTTGAATTTAAGAACCTGTTTACAGTTTAAGTGACTGCAGCCCTTCTTCTGAATATTTCCTCTTGCTCAGCCCCTTTGGTGCCTAAAGACCTTTGTTTTGTAAATTATCTCCTGCTGTGACTGTCTGCCTCACAGCACTCGCCCTTGCTCATAAATATCCCTCTTTCTCTCTCTTCACATCTGAACTGCTCCTTGACCAGGGCTCACAGATCCACCGGCTCAAAAGACTTGGCCCTCCCAGTTGGATGGCATCCCTGGAGCCAGTGCCCAAGACCACAAGCCTGGCCACCAGACCTGCCTAGGTACTGCTGTTGCTCCATTAATTGGAAAGGTCACTTCTACTATCTGCATGCTTGCTGCCTGGTGCTGACTTTCCATTAAATGCTTTATATTAATCTTACTTAAAAAGACCTGTAATTACTGCTGAAAATTTTACTGAGCTGTTAAACTGTTGAAGTTAAGAACCTGTTTACAGTTTAAGTGATGGCAGCCCTTCTTCTGAATACTTCCTCTCACTCAGCTCCTTTGGCGCCTAAAGTCCTTTGTTTTGTAAATTCTCTCCTGCTGCGACTGTCTACCTCACAGCACTTGCCCTTGCTCATGAATATCCCTCTTTCTCTCTCTCCTGCAGCTGAACCACCCCTTGACCATGGCTCACAGCTCTGCCATCTCGAAAGATTCTGCTCCCCCTTGATGGACGGCATCCCTGGAGCTGCCGCCCAAGACCGCAAGTCTGGCCACCAGACGTGCCTAGGTACTGTTGCTGCTGCCTCACCTGTGCTGCATGCCAGTTCCCACACCCCCCCACCCTCCTGCCCTATCTGAACTATTTTATTTATAGTTGTAACTCAGTCACAGGGTTTTTTTTTAACAGTCTATTTTTCCATTGGCTCCCTATACTCTCCCACCACTAGAGGGACTAAGGAAATCTGCACCCATTCTATCGCTACCCCCACACTCTAACACTACTACCTAACCCCATCTTGTGCCACTATGCCGCCCTCTAACCTATGCTTCCAGTACTCACATCATCTAGTTGTGGCTATATGTCTTGGCATCCCTTTTGGCTCCATCTGTCCCTCCTGTCTTTCCGGCCAAAAGTCCCCCTACTCAACAGGATACCTCCACCACAAACTACACTGGAACACTGCCCCACACCCTGACCCTACTGCACTCTATCCATCCACATTACCTGTCAGTACCTTGTTCCTCTCTTACTGGCCTGCCTGACCATCTAATCACGTTGCACAAGATCACCTTAACTCCTCCCTATTGTGTACGACTACCTGGTCGCACAACTCGATGATACTCATTAATCCAAAAATACCATAGAACTTAATTTCTTACTTTCCTGCTCCTCCTACTGCTTGCTGGAGATGCTCACCATTACCCTGGACCACCCACGATGAACTCCCCTACCCCTCAGCGCACCCCTCCTACTCCCCTAGTCATCCCTAGTGCCCTAAAAATTATCCACCTAAATGCTCGCGGCCTTACCAGTAAACTAACCATGCTACAGATTATGGTCCTTAAACACAAACCTGATGTTATCATTATATCAGAAACTTGGCTATCTCAACATATCACAGATCAAGAAGTTTCAATTCCTGGGTTTACTATAACGTGGATGGACAGACTCGGACAAGGAGGCAGAGTGGCAATCTATGTCTCTACTTCACTTTAGCACACAATTGTGTTAAAAGTTACTTCCCATTCCTCTCATGAGGCTATCCTCCTCAACCTGAAGTTACCTTGCTCCTCTTTGCTATTTGTGCTGGAGTCTACTGTCATCCTGGCCAACCTCCCTCCCAAGTCATGGAACTGTTCAAGAAACTGGAGGACCTTGCTCACTTAGGAGAGCTGTACATACTGAGCGACCCAAACCTCAACTGGCTGTCTACCACACTGGTGGCCAAAACTCACTCCTGCATCAAGTCGCTAAATTTGACACAACTAATCCAGGAACCTACTCGCCTGAACAACAAAACTAAAAACCATTCCCTCCTGGACCTAGTCCTCATATCGCACCCTCACAGGCTCAAAGCTGCTGGCCTTCTGCGTACCTGTGTACATGGTGTGCAAAATTCACAGCCAAAAAATACCACACAAAATCCTCCTAACCCATTCCTACCCTCTCTCTTGATAGGTGGCCACATCATCGAGATATCGCCACCATTGACTGGACCCCACTTGTCATTTGTTCTTCAGTTGACACTGCTCTCCAGTTGTTTAGTGAAAAGTTCCTTCACAGTTGGAATCAACACGCCCCCTAGCGTAAAACCAGAGTACATGGAAATCACCTACCCTGGGTAACCCCAAAGCTTCTGTCCTGTCAAACAGCCCAGGACACCACCTGGTGTAAACTCAAGGAAACCAACTGCCCTAGGGATCTCCAACGATACAGGGAATTATGTAACAAATGTACCAAAGCTATTCATCTGGTCAAAGCTGAACACTACCAGGCTACCTTCCATTCTAACACAAATAACCCTTCTAAATTTTGGAAAGTTGTTCAATCCCTCTTTTCCTCTGCCACCAAGCCCCCCACCCCTACCCTTAAGCAGAATCTCTCCATCCTCTCTGAACCTATGGCTGTGGCTGAATGCTTTAATTCCCATTTCATATCCTGTGCCTCAGTGCTTCTAATGACTCATCTGATGCCTACTCAGCCTTCCTGTGGCACCTCTCTCCTTGGTGGTTACCTGACCCACTGCCCTCCCCCCTAGTCTCATTCAAGCCTCACCCTTGCCACCTAGCCCCTCCCCTTTGACCCCTCCCTCCTCCCATCTCCTTTGACCCCTTCCTTCCTCTCCCATCCTTGGCTTCTATCCTCTCACCCCTAACAGCTACCCGCCCCATTCCCTCTACCTCTCGCTACTCCCTCCTGCACTACCCTCTTTTCTGTTTCCTCATTCTGTACCTCCTCAGCTCCCTCATTCTCTACCCCCTTTTTTTCTCCCACATCTCCCCTGCTGCTGCCTTTCAAGCACTTTTGTCCATTAACCCTGCCAAAGGCTCATCTCTTGATGGTCTGGACCCTAAGCTGCTCTCTCTGTCTGCTCCTGCTATCACCTATCCTATCTCCTTCTTGCTTAACCTCTCCTTTTTCCCTTCCACAGTCCCATCAGCATGGAAACATGCAACTCTTCTACCTCTCCACAAAGGCAGTGACCTCTCCTCCACTAGCAACTACTTCCCTATCTCTCTCCTTCCAACACTAATGAAGATCCAGGAGCACATAGCTCTTGAACAACTCTCCTATCTTACTGACTCCTCCTTTCTCACTCCTTTCCAATCTGGCTTTAGAAAACACTACTCCACCACCACATCCCTGCTATGACTGATGGATTCTATCTCCACGGGTATGGATAATGGCCTCCTAACATCAGCAATATTTATAGACCTGGCCAAGGCATTCAATACAGTCTCGCACTCTCATCTCCTGTCCTGCCTCAGGTCAGCTGGTCTCTCCCCAAATGCCACTGATTAGTTCAAGTCGTACCTCTCAGGCAGATCACGATCTTTCCGTATGGCTGATGCCATCTCCCCTTCCCTCCCCATTACCTCAGGAGTCCCCCATGGATCTGTACTTGGGCCACTCCTCTTCTCAATCTTTCTCAATGATCTCCCCCTGAGTTGGACAATGACTAACATACACATGTATGCTGACGACCCCATCCTGTACACAACAGGTAAATCAGTCTCTGATGTCACCTCCAGGCTCCAGCAGGATTTCAACAATGTCCAACTCTGGTTTAGAGATCACCAACTCTTCCAAAACTCAGAAAAAACACTCTCTATGACTCTCAGAACCAGACAGAGGCCAGTAAGGCTCTCTTCCATGCCATCTTTTCACACCATTGATGGGACTGTATTGGATGACACCTCCTCCTTCCTCTACCTCAGAGTTTGACTAGAAAGAAACCTAAATTACTCGGTCCACATAGATGCCATTAAGAAAAATCTCCGGCCTAAACTAGGGGCCCTCTACCTCAACAGTAACTGTATCCCACTTCTGGCTAGGCATGAGCTGGTACAAAAAATGATATTGCCAATCTTCGACTACTGTGACATAGTAGACAGTGCTGCCCCCAATCCTCCTTGTCCAGGTTGGATTGTCTTTTTAACTCCTTATGCCGGTTTACCTTAGATGCCCCTGCTCTAACCCACCACTGCACACTCTACCACTCTCTAAACTTTCCCACCCTTACCAACAGGAAAACCCTGCATGCTGCCAAATTCACCTTACAATTCTGGCTAGGTTTCCTCCCCTCTTACCTCTCCACCTCCTTATCTACCCCTCATCCCTCCAAATACTCCCTCAGATCTGGCAACACATGGTCTCTGAATATACCTTACAGAAAGACTACTTTAGGCCAAATGGCCTTCTCTCACCACCTACCCAAACTATAGAATCAACTACTGACTGAAATCTGCCACTCCTCCTCAGGAGTTCACTCTCTACCTTCCTAACAAATTACTTAGTGACAAATTGTAACTGCACCTTGGTACCACTGGGTTCCAGTCCCAGTTACTGGTCTATACCTCCCCCTGCCTCCAGCTAGGCAATATAATTTCTCCCCCATCCTTTACCCCTCCTGAAACCAAGTACTATTCTACTCTTCTCCTGACCACCCCCTTCCCTTAGGAACATATCCTACCCTTTCTGCCAACAATCTCTTTAGTTATACAATTCTGGAAAAGATATTACTTATGATTGCTGTAACCTAGCACTTCTGTTTTATGTGCATCAAACTGTTACCTGAGTCTGTGTTTACTGTGTGTATATTGCATGTACTCCCACTTCCCTTCCCCCAGGACGTACTGGGAGATGAGCATTTTATTGCTTAGTGTAATTTTCCTGGTGAAACATTTCAATAAATAAATAAATAAATAATGAAAAATATGTGCTTCAAACTGTTTTCTTGCTCCCTTGACTCCTCCTTTCCCTCTTACTCAAACCACCTTTTCTGGTTACCTCTGCTCGTCTCTTTCTCTCCCCTGCTGAATCTCCCACCCCCACCTCTGCACCCCACTGCGTCATCCAGCTGATTTCTTTGTCTTCTCGCTAATCCTCACTGTCCTCAGCTTTCTTTTGTCTGTTGTCTCCCTCTCTCCTGTTAATTTTATCTCTCTGCTCTCTCCTTAGCTGCCCACCCTCACCCCAAGCTCCTGCCCAATTGGAGCTGCTCCCAGCCACCGCCTGCATTGATAAGGGTACAAGTCGCTACCTGTGCCACCTTTGCCCAGCCAGATTTCTTTCTAATTTTCAATGTTGGTGCCTTTTTTGCTTCAGGCACTAGCGTTTGCCCATGGAGCTCATCATCGCAGCTAAGATTAGCCTGGTCCTGCTTATAAATGTATTGTGGACCAAGTCGGACACGAACTAGCCAGAGTGGAAATATTTTCTTTTTTTATTTTCCAAGTGGTGACTATTTATTTGCTGATCTGCTGGACCTCTCTTAGCTCAGGTTGCTTATGCTGATGAAGTGCGGCTGGTCTGCTGGGCTGAGTATTTCAGTCGCTTGCACAAACTAACTAGAGTAGAATTAATACTTTAAAAGGGGACCATTATTTGCAGATAAACAGGATTCTCTCTACATAGGGCTGTTCATGTCTCATTCAGTGCACTGCTAGTCTGTTGGGCTGAGTTTTTTTTTCTCACTCACTTGCTCCATGGCTAATTTCTGCTCACCCTGTAAAGCTGGCAACTTGAACACCCCCATGGCCAGGCTCTCTCTCCTAGTAGCTGTTATAGAAGTAGCCTCAGGGCATATTGCAGTCCTGTTAAAACTGACTGTAATCATTTTTATCTTTTTTATTGCACAATTGCTAAAATGCACTCTTTTGTTTGCTGACTGCTTCAAGCCTGTTAAGTAAAGCTACTATTCTGCTGACTGTTTAAACCCTATTGATTGTATTCTGCATTGCTGAATTAAGTGGTCATTTATTTCTGCTTCAAACTGTTTGCTTGCTCCCTTGCCTCCTCTTCTCCCTCTTACTCAAACCACCTTTTCTGGTTACCTCTGCTTGTCGCTTTCTCCCCCCCTGCTGAATCTCCCACCCCCACCTCTGCACCCCACTGCCTCATCCAGCGGATTTCTTTGTCTTCTCGCTAATCCTCTCTGTCTTCAGCTTTCTTTTGTCTGTTGTCCCCTCCCTCCTATTAATTTTATCTCTCTGTTCTCTCCTTAGCTGCCCACTCTCGCCTCGGTTTCCTGCCCTATCAGAACTGTTCCAAGCCACCATCTGCATTGATAAAGGTACAAGTCACTGCCTGTGGCACCTTTGCTCAACCAAATTTCTTTTTAATTTTGAACCTTGGCTCCTTTTTTGTTTCAGGCCACCAGCGTTTGCCCACGGAGCTCATCACCATGGCTAAGCATTAGCCTGGTCCTGCTTCTAAATGTATTGTAGACCAAGTTGGACACGAACTAGCCAGAGCAGAAATATTTTCTTCTTTTTATTTTCTAAGTGGTGACTATTTATTTGCTGATTTGCGGGAACTCTCTTAGCTCAGGCTGCTCATGCTGCTGAAGCGCTGCTGGCCTGCTGGGCTGAGTATTTCAGTCACTTGCATGAACTAGATAGAGTAGAATTAATTCTTTTAAAGTGGATCATTATTTGCAGATAAATAGGATTTTCCCTACCTCGGGCTGCTCATGTCTCATTCAGTGTGCCGCTGGTCTGCTGGGCTGAGTTTTTTTTTCTCACTCACTTGCTCCACAGCTGATTTCTACTCTTCCTGTAAAGCTGTCAACTTAGAAACAAAGAAACATAGAATTTGACAGCATAAAAACAACTGCTTGGCCCACCTAGTCTGCCCATTTTCCTACCTAACAGACAAGCTGCAGATCCTAGTTAACCAACAGCTTATTTCCTCCTACCCCCCACTTGGACTGCATTGTGTCTGTCCCATGCATTATTGAATTCCCCCACTCTTCTTGACTCCATGAATCCACAACCCTTTCTGTGAAAAAATACTTCCTCACATTACCTCTGAGCAATCCCCCCTCTATCTTCAAATTGTGTCCCTTTGTTCTTGCACATCTCTTTTTCTGAAAGATGCTACCCTATTGGACTTTGTTGATTCCCTTGAGGTACTAGAAAGTTTCTATCATGTCCCCTTTCTCTCTCTTCTCTCCTCAAGGGTATACATATTAAGCACCTTTAGTCTTTCTTCGTATGTCTTCTGGTGCAGACCCTGCACCATTTTGGTTGCCCTCCTCTGGACAGCCTCCACTCTGTCTATGTCTTTGTGGAGATGGGGTCTCCAGGACTGCACACAGTACTCCAGATGGAGTCTCACCAACTGTCTGTACAGAGGGATAACAACTTCCTGTTTTATACTATTGATGCCTCTGCCTCTCCCTATGCATACCAGTATCCCCCCAGCTGTCCTTACTGCCTTCTCAAATTGCTTGCCCACCTTTAGGTCACCTGATATAATACCCCCAGGTCCCTTTCCAATTTTTCTGTTGTCAGTATCTCACCCCCCATTGTGTACTCTTCCCCTGGGTTTTTGTTTCCCAGGTGTATTACCTTGCACTCCTTTGCATTGAATCTGAGCTGCCATACATTTGGACATTCCTCCAACCTTGCCAAGTCCCTTCTCATCCTTTCTACTCCATCTTGTGTATCAATCCTGTTGCAGATCTTTGAGTCATCTGCAAAGAGACATACATTTCCTTCCAGTTCCTCTACAATGTCACTTATAAAGACATTAAAAAGGACCAATTCCAGTATTTAACCCTGCAGTACCCCACTAGGTACCCTCCTTTCTTCACTGTGGACTCCATTTACTACTATCTGTTGTGTCCTGTCATCTAGCCAATTTTTTATCCAGGCTACCACGTTGGGACCCACTCCATGGCTGGCTAACTAGTGTATTAATCTTTTGTGTGGGACTGTATCAAATGCCTTGTTAAAATCTAGGTAGGCTATGTCCACAGCCCCTCACTGGTCTACTACTTTGGTCACTCAGTCATATATTAGATTCATCTGACATGACCTTCCCATCATGAATCCATGCTGCCTTGGGTCCTGTGCCCCTCTGGCCTCTAGGTACTCAACAATTATTTTCTTCAGATGTGATTCCATAATTTTCCCTACCACTGAGGTCAAACTAACTGGTCTGTAGTTTCTGGCCTCTGTTCTGCTCCTACTTTTGTGAAAAGGAATCACATCTGCCCTCCTCCTGTCCTCAGGTACTACCTTTTAGCACTACACAACAGATTAAAAACACTAGCCAACTTCAGCAGCCTAGAGGACTATATAGATACTGTAGCTGAGGAGGTAGGATCTAGCATTACTCAGGCTGTAGCAAGTCCCCATAAAACTTTACAAGTATCAACATAATATGTTGCAGTGAAGAAAGATGAGTGGTGTAAGGTCCCCCAGAATAACAGGAAAGGTAGACAGAATATTGGGGGGGTTATCAAATGTACTGACACCTAATATGTTTAGCCTCCTAGCACACAATGTCATGACTGAACAGGAGACTCAACAACCTAACCAGCAGATTCACACTATGGGCCCCCAATGTGGTCTGCCCAGAAAATCAGGTAGAACAGGTTGATACATTATACAGTACATTTCAAAGAGACATCTTAGTAATTGGAGACTCTATGGTAAAATATACTGATTCAGTATTATGCAAACACAGGAATACTACAACTACAGTCAGTGTATTATTGGGTGTGGGGATTTCAGATATTAGACGTCTTACACCTGGTCTCCTTGAACACACTGTACAACCATTGGCGTTGTTACATGTAGGTATTAACGATGTGGGTAAGAGAAAAATGCTAGCTATCCAAAGGGATTTTGAGTATGTAGGCACAGATCTAAAAGCTAGAGGCTGTGACCTGATTATGTCAGGCATTATCCTAAGCCCTGGGGTTAACTTCAAAAAAGATCGGGAATTAAGAGCTTAAATGGGTGGTTGAAGAGGTGGTGCCTTAGAGAAGATTATGATTTTTTAGACAACTGGGATAACTTCTACGACACAAGGCTGTTTGCATTAGATGGTATTCATTTAAATAGGCAAGGAAAAAAGCCTTTTCTCACACATATTAAAAAAGAAAATCGATAAATCTTTAAACTTCCAGAATGGGGGGATGGGAGATGTATATCTCAAACATCAACAAAACTGGGGCCAGAACAGTTGGAACATTGGAGTTGTCTCTTAATAAATGCAAGAAGTCTTAGCAATAAACTAGATGAACTGGTGTTTACTTTAAATTATAATCATATCTGTTTGTGTGCCAATACAGAAACATGGTAGAAACAGGATGACTCCTGGGATAAACAAATTCCTGGTTTTGGTCTCTGTGATAGAGATAGGTCACTTCAAGAGGGCGGGGGTGTTGCCCTATATGTAGCTGACCACATTATATCAGAAAGTGTAGACACTCTAAAATATGATGCAGCCAAAATGATTTGGCTTAAGTTATCCCCCATATGCCAAAAATAAATGTGGGTGTTGTATACATGTCACCATATAGCTCACAGTCAGATTACCTTAAATTACTAGAATGTATACAAAATTTCACTCAGGCTAGAAATTCCCTGTTATTAGGTGATTTTAATCTCCCAGGGTTAAATTGAGACCCCCCACAAGCTGAATCACCAAACGAGCAAAGATTCCTCTTGTCCTTTTTATTAAATGGTCTAGAACAGTATGTTAAAGACCACGCTCGGGGTTCACATACTTTGGATTTGGCCCTTAGTAATTTGAAATATGATATTCAGAACTGTAGGGCCTTACACCCCCTAGGTTCCAGCAACCATAACATGGTGGCATTCTGTATTAGCAAGGTTACAACTAAGATGGCTAGTAGGACAGTGGTATATCATTTTAGTAGGGCTAATTTTAACAACATAAGCACACATTTAGCATCTTGGGATCGGCAGACAGATTTAAGTGGACTGAAGTTACAACATATGTAGGATATATTAAATAATAAAATTAAATCTCTTGTACTAGAGTTTATCCCCTAGTTTTAAGAAGACTATAATATCCCCCAAAAACCCACCCTGGTTTACTTCAACAATAGTTAAAAAACATCAAAGGCAAAAATAAGGCATATAGTAATGCTAAGAAAAGTGGGCAGCCAGAAAGCTGCACAGAATATAGACTTGAACTTAAAAATTGCAGGTTAAGTACACATTAAGCAAAAGAAAATTACAAATATAAATTAGCAACTAAAATTCAAAATAACTATAAATATTTTTTCCTATATAAATAACAAAAAAGGGTGTAAATAAGTCAATAGGGCCCCTAAAGCAATCAAATGGAGAATTAATATTAGATGATAAGGATATGGCATGCCATTATAACACATATTTTGCTTCAGTGTGTAATCCAAAAACTCATAATACCTTGAAGCATCAGACCAAAGATGTAGGTCCAACACTTATAATTGAGGTTAAAGATGTGAGAGACAGGCTAAAAGCCTTGGATCAGAATAAAGTCCAGGGGCCTGATGGTCTTCACCCCAGGGTGCTAAAGGAGATGGCCAATGTATTAGCAGCCCCTGTAGCTTATTTATTCCAATACTCTATAGACAAGGCTGAAGTTCTGGAAGAATGGAGGCAGGCAGAAGTTATTCACATATATAAAAAAAAGGGTCTAGACAGGAGGCATCTAACTACAGACCTATTAGCCTGATATCAATATTGGGGAAAATCTTAGAAGCTATTATCAAAATTTATATTACTAATATGTTAACTACGTCAGGAGATTTTGATCATAACCAGCATGGTTTTAGGAAGGGTAGGTCCTGTCAGACAAATTTGTTGGAGTTTTATGGCAGGGTCAATCAGGCACTTGACTCTCAGAATGCAGTGGATGTTATCTTTCTGGACTATTCAAAGGCATTTGATAAGGAAACACATGGCCTTCTGATTGAGGCCTTAATCATGCATGGTATACATGCAAATATCTCTCTCTGGATTGAAAACTGGCTATCAAATCAGAAACAGAGAGTTTCAGTGAGGGGTCCCTGTTGGATTGGGAAGAGGTGACTAGTGGGGTCCCCTCAGGGCTCGGTTTTGGGCCCTTTCCTTTTCAATTTATATATATCATCCATGCAAACTTTGACACAAATATGGTTGTCTAAATTTGCAGATGACACTAGGATAGGCTTTAAGATAAATTCCAAGGAGGATGTGGATACTTTACAATCAGCATTAAAAGAACATAAACATTGGGCAATAAGTAATAATTCTACTTTCAATACTGACAAATGTAGGGTTATGCATCTAGGGAAACTTAACAGCCATTATAAATATAATTTAAATGGAGTGGAGTTACAAGGGACAACAGAGGAAAATGATTTAGGCATTTATATCACCAGCGATTTTAGTTTCACGACTCACTGTAATCAGATTATTAGAAAAGCTAGTGGACTTTTGCACTGTATAAATAAGCACATTAAAAGTAAAGATAGATTAGTGGTGATGCCACTGTACAAGGCACTGGTCCACCCACATCTGGAGTACTGCACCCAATTTTGGTCAACAGGGTGTAAATTGGTTATAAAATCCCTCGAGCGAGTATAAAAAAGGGCAACTAGGCATGTGGCAGGCCTAGATGGGTTATGTTATCAGCAGGGACTGCAGGAACTAGGTCATTACTCACTGGAGTTCCGTAGGCTCCATGGTGATATATGCATGGTATATAGAGCACTTTTGGATTATAACTTATGGCCAAAATTAGGCCTTGAGTTAATGATACAGCTATATGATACTAGGGCACATCCACTTCAAATTAAGATCAGTACTTATTGTACAAATACCAGGAAAATTTGGTTTAGTAAAAGGGTAACTAGAATTTTGAACAGTCTGCCAATAGAGGTGGTGGCAAGTGCGAACATGACAGAATTTATGAAAACACTAGACAACTACTTGATTACACAAGGTATTATGGGTTGTTAACATGGCAGGCCACAATGGATTTCAGCCTTCTTGGCCTTGTACTTACCTATGAGACCTTATCCTCCCATGATTTGTTAAAGAGAGTAGTCAGCAGTGTCACTGGTTCTACCTTTAGTCCTTTAAGAATTCTTGGGTGAATCCCATCAGGCTCCATTGCTTTGTCCACCTTCAGTTTCATTAGTTCTTTCAGATGACTGGTATCAACCCCCATCTTCAGAGTGTTTCTCTTGTTTGGTTTAGGTACCTCCCCCTCCTCTTCCTTTGTGAATACGGAGCAGAAATATTCACACAGTATCCCTGCTTTTTCACTGTCACCCACTGTCCACAGTCTCTCCTCTTTATTAAGTCTTGGTATCCTTCCTTTGGTCTTTCTTCACTCCCTAATGTACCTATGAAAGGTCTTATCCCCCTACTTAACAGAGTTGGCTATCCTTTCCTCAGTTTGGGTCTTTGCTGTTCTGACTGCCTTCCCTGCCTCTTTCTGCTTTAACTGATAAAGTTCTCTGTCCTGCTCCTTCTGTGTTTCCTTATATTTCCTGAATGCTATTCTTTTCTCCTTAACCTTCCCTGCCACCTCTTTTCAGAAACATAGTGTTTTTTTTCTTCATTGCGTTTAGCTGATTTACTTTGCACAAATGCTTGTTGCCTCTGTGATGGCTGTTTTGATTACTCCCCATTGTTCCTCCACCCCCTCCTTCTTGCCTATTTTCTAGTCCTTTTCTGAGGCATTCTCTCATTTTCCCAAAGTCAGCCCTCCTAAAGTCCAATACTCTTGCTTTTGTATGGCTTGATTGTATGGCTATGTTTATCGTGAACCACACTGTTGGGTGGTCACTTGTTCCCAGATGGCTACTCACTTCTAAATCTGAGATTCTTTCTCAGTCCCCATTTGATAGTATGAGGTCTAAGATTGCCCCCTCCTGAGTGGGTTCCAGTACTAGCTGTCTGAGGTATGCCCCTTGTAGGGCATCAAGAATAACCCTGCTCTTTGATGTGCCTGCAGCAAAGGTGCTCCAGTTAACATCTGACATATTCAGGTCCCCCATCAATAATATCCTCCCCTTTTTCTGCCATTCTAAGGATGCCTTCTATCATTTCCTTGTCCATTCTCTCCCCCTGAGGTGGAGGTCTGTATACAACCCTCATGCAGATTGAGCTTGAACACCCCCACAGCTGGGCTCTCTCTCCTAGTAGCTGTTATCCTCGACACTTCGCGGCATCTCCCCACCAACCCCACCCACCGCCTATCTGGATGTTTACTTATATAGTGTCTTCTGACTAATCATGAAAAAGACTAGCTCCTCACTTTTCCATTGGCTCGTTATACAAACCAGCCACTGGAGGACACCCTCATGTAGTTTCCCCATTTCTCTTGATTTTACTCTCTATTCTAATTGCTGTATAGTGCAGCAACCTTTCTAGCTCAGCACTGCACTGAGTTTTTGATATCCATAGCCTAAACCAGGCTAATGAATTCTCATCCGTATCAACTGTGCTTGCACTGTCTTCCTCACTGGTAAACACTGCACAGCTTTCCACTCACATCCTATAGTTCCCGCTGAATGCTGTAGCTAACAGTTGCTCTGTCAGTCTGACAATCTCATACCCCTCTACCATTCCAGGTTTCTAATGTTAGGGATCTCCTAAAACTAAGCACACCACAGCATCTTCATAACAATAGTTTCATTTGTCTTCCTCTACATCCTTAAACCCACCCTCTAGCCTTACTCATACTGCATATTCTAACTTCCTACAGAATGGCCTGGAAATTTCTTTTACTGCCTTCTCTCATACTGTTTCTGCTATTACTGAGTATCTTTACAGTGCTTGATCCCAATAATCACCTCCTTAGTGGGGGCATGGATCAAACCAGTGGGCTGGCAGTATAGCCTAGAGGCTCGAGGAACGGGGTGTGAACAAGCTTGATACATCCAGCGGACCAGACCTGAGTTGGATTCTCACAACCTCCACTTACATACTGTGTGACTCTGAGCAAGTTACATAACTGCCCAGTGCCTCCAGCTCACCCCTGAAAACAAGCACGTGTGCCTAGTGGGCCTTACCTGGTTACCAAAGACTAAAAAAAAAAATGATTTCACTTACTCTAACATGTTAATCCTACTAGTAAGAGGCCTTGATGTGACCGCTGCCCTCCTCCCTAGATTACTCTTCTACTACTCTACCGCACCTGCCACTAAATGGTGACAGAGCTTTAGCTGTATTAGCCTTCCAATTGTCCTGCATAAGTTAGGGTACATTATATTGTTGGTCCTCTTGCTGTCTGGGGACATTAAATTGAACCCTGGACTTATGCCAAGTCAATTACCTCTAAATTGTGCTGGTTATGATATGATATGAAAGGTCTATACATTATCCATCTTAAGGTTAGGAGTCTTCTCCATAATCATGCAGAACTGTAAGCCTGGATGGCAAACTACAACCCAGATGTGCTCTGTCTATCTCAGACATGGCTAAAGCCCTCTTTCCCAGGTACCTATTACATGCTCCCAAACTACAACCTTCTTAGGTGCGACAGGCTACCTCCAAAATGTGGTAGGGCATTGCAATCTATTACAAAAACAGTCTTAATCTAACTATGATAACTGATAAGTGAAACTCCTTGTGTGAATACATCCATGCCATACTCAGAGTAGGAGTAAAAAAAACTTCACATTGTCTGTGCCTATAATCCTCCCAAAAGTGGGCATAATGGTCAGTGGAGTTACTGGATCATACGGCTGTATATGCAAGGAAAAATGAACTCATCATTCTCAGAGACATGTATTTAAACTAGCTTAGCAAATCTCAAGATACCCTACAATCCTTGGTGCAGAGCTACAACTTACACCAAATTATTGCTGACCCTACAAGAGTGTCTGCTGCCGCTTATTCCAGCACCCTTATTGACTGGGTCTTAACTAATCATGTGAACAGAATTGCAGAAATAGGAATGCTGCTGGACACTATCAGTGATCATGCCCCTGTTTTCTGTATTTGTAGTCCATCTACAATCTCCACATCCTCCCAACTCTGTATATGCTTCAGGAACTATGGAAATTTAAACCAGGCTCATTTTCTATATGATGTGTCTCACACTGACTGGTCACCTGTCTACCAATCATCGAATAAGGATGCTGCCCTCCATGCTTTTCTGAGTAGATTTGTGTTTCTTCAAGATAAACATACTCCTGTCATCACTCGGCGAGCTCATGGTAAACAAACCAGATGGCTGCATAAAGACCTCCTTGCATCCCTCAAATATAGAAACAAATGTTGGAGAAAGTTTAAAATCTCTGGTCTCAAAGCTGACTTTAACATCAACAGAGAACAGCAATCAAAGTGAAAAACACAAATAAGACATGCAAAAAGCCAATACTGTAATGGCCTGTTGGTTGTTGCAGCTGGTGACCCTAAGAAATTTTGGTCTCATTTAAAAACTTTCCTCAGCTCAAAGCAAACTCACATATACAATGACATGATACTGGAAGGAGTTCACTGTAATGTCTCGGGTACAATTGCCAACGCATTTAATACTCACTTCTCTGACCTCTCTACATATACCACTGCTTTCTCTCCTGATAACTTAATCTCTAGATCCCCTACCCCGAGGATCATGACAATGACACCACTATTCTACTTTAAAGCTATCTTGAAGAAGGATGTCCTCAAACATCTTAATACTATATCAGACAGTACTGCAGTTGGATCTGACTGCCTAGAACCTAAACTCTTAAAGCTAGAAGCCCTGTTCATTGCAGGACCACTGTCCAGGATACTTAATATGTCCCTAAGTGAAGGCGTGGTACCTGACATATGGAAACTGGCCAGGGTCACACCTGTTTTTAAAAAAGGAGACAAAAAATATATAACTAACTGTAGGCCAATAGTTATACTGTCAGTATTAAATATAATCCTTGAGAAGCTTGTTGCAGCACAGATCTCAGAACACCTCTGTAAGTGCAATCTCCTCCACACAAGCCAACATGGCTTCAGAAAAGGCCACAGTACTCAAACTGCTTTAATAACAAATGATATTCTTCAATCCATGGATCAGGGTCATCAAACTGGTGCGGTATTTATCGATCTGATGAAGGCTTTCAGTCTTGTTAACCACTCTCTTCTGCTTGCTAATCTCTAAACCCGGGGATTCTCAACTGGAGTTGTCAGCTGGTTTCATAGTTACCTAACAGGACCCAAGTTGTAAAATTTAATTCAGCCACATCCAATAAAACAGTCATTAATGTTGGTGTACTGCTGGGATCTATCCTTAGACCCCTTCTTTTCTCGATCTTTATTAATAACATAGCAGAAAACATATCCTCCTGTTCATCATTGCTATACGCCAGTGGTCTTGTTCTTTACACTAGCTCATACAATGTTCAGTCTATAAACCAAAAGATCTCTATGGACCTACTAAATATTTAGTCCTGGATCACCAGAAATAGGCTCATTCTCAATGCCAGCACGACCCAGGCTATGCTCTTTGGGTCTTCCATTAAACTAAAACAGAGCCAGAATCTCTTCCAGGTCTCCTGAGCTGATGATTCCCCACTGGAGAGGGTAACTTACTGTAAATACCTGGGTGTTGTGCTTGATGAATCTCTTACTTATAACACCCATAGAACCTCTGTGAGTAAGTCTGTCAATGCCAAACTGGGTTTAGCCTACAAAACTAGCCATAGTCTAACTCCTTCTGCAAGGTTGGCCATTGCTAGAGGAATCCTACCCCTATTACTTTCATATGTATCTATAATCTATACTAACACATCTAAGGCTACTCTTCAGAGGTGGGACACAACTTATAACAATATATGCCGATATGCCTCTCCATCCTCCAGGTTAAGACATCACTGTCTACTGTATTCAGATCTAAATTAGCCCTACCCTATTGTACACCAGCTCATCTCTCTTGGGAACCTTCTGTACAGTATACTGCGGTCCAACATACCTACCTCCCTCACCTCCATACTGACCCCTCAGCCCATCTCCTACGGCCTCTGATCTACTGACCTTTCCTTGCTTGGCATTCCCAGATGTAGAACCACTAAAGGCAAATTGTGATTCTCTCACATACAGTACTTTACACGAGGTGTGATCACAAATGGCTGTGCTCTGTGATGAATGGCATTGGCAGGGGGTAGAGTGTGGATGTTTGATGAAGACGGTTGCACAGGTGATGATGACAAACCCAGAAATGCAGTTATTGTGCCAGATTTGCCAACCAGTGTTGATGTACCACTTGCACTAGACATACTGCATTCACCACCTCCACCACCAAATCTGTTACTCTCACCAGTACTGGACAACATTTCAAAGTCATTATGGTCCTCCACCTCATTATGCCTATAGTAATCCTTTGCTCTTATTACTTCAGTACTGCACATGTTTAATTTGCTACTGGACTTAACAGTCATGGAAGGGGATAACATGCTGGCTATAGTTGCCGGTGATGAGGGTGAATGCCCCACTGTGGTATTAGCTGCCAGCTTGTGCTGGGTCCACAGTGCCAACTGCCTATTCTGAAGATGCGTATGCTGTCCTGTGTCCAGATGGCTCCGCTTTTTACTTCGACTCACACGCACATGGCAAACCTGGCAGATTGCAACTTACTCATCATTTGCATCTTGAACAAAAAAATCCCAAACAAGGGATTGTGATGCTCTGCTTTTAACATGTCCATGATGTTGCTTATTTAAGTCTGTTATTTTAAGCACTGAAGTGGGGGAGTGCACGTGATGTTTCGTGCACTGCACACCTGGACTGCAACTGACCACCCTGAATACCTATCATATTTATTACTGGGTCATCATCATCAACTGAAACTGGTAAATCACAAGGTTTTTATGGGGGGATTCCTGTAAACAAACTCATACAGAGCCACTTTGAATTTCTTTTTCTCCGGTTCCCAACTGGGGTCAATTACATCATCATTATATTCATCAACATCACACACATCCACATCTTCTACTTGGATGCTAGCATGTGGACTGCATGTTGCAACCACAGCAACATCATCATCATCATCATCATATTCATCATCATCTACACCACCATCACCTGATGTTTTTTTCTCCACACTGTGAATCACTGCATGGAAAATGTGTGACATTAACTGCCATGGTGGACGGAATATCACATTGTATGCTCTCGTTGACATGATTATCAGAATCCTCAGGTTCAGTTACTGGGATGTTACTGGGAAGTATGACATCATCTATGCTGCCACTCACTTGCACTGCTTCACACTCAATATTTTTGGATTCGGTACACTGGTTGGAATTCGAACTTGACACACCAATACAAATACTACCACCACCACTAACACCAGTAACACTAACACCACTGGCTGCGAAAACATCATCTCCTCCATCTATGAGTGAAGCTACTGACTGGGCTGTAAAAAACATTGCAGGAGAAATACCTTTCCTCACATCAGCAATGCACTTCTGCGTCTGCATTCTACCATGCCCACAGATTATCTTACTGCTAGAATTACCATGGCAAGAACCAGCTTTGCTTGCATGTCTCTTTGCGGACATTTTGGGGGATCAACAATGATATAACCAAATTTAGATTTTGATATGTTCACATTCTGATCGGAGGGATGCTGAATGTGAAGCCAAAAAACAACTGTAGCTTCAACAACAGACAGAATCTGTCATGCAATGGAAACAACTTCAGTAACCAGTGGTGCTGATAAGGTCACAAAAACAATCCAATCTGGTAAAAAATTCCTTTTGCCAGTGGGGGTGGGTGGGAGCACTGACTGCAGATTTTTACAGCAGTACAAGCAGCAAAACAAAGAACAGATACCACGATCACAGTACAAAATCAAGCAGTTGCAGTGGATAGCAGGTTCACATTGCTGCGTCTGCAATTACACTAGTCTGTGGCACAATAAAAGGTGTATTATTTGATGTCACGCAACGCCGCACACACACACAGAACAGTTTGTCTACAATGATGAACGAGTAATGCGTAGCAAATTGAAAAGTTCAGTAACGTGCTACGTATTGTAAAGTAAACAACCTGAAATTATGAACTGCTGCACCAGATTCACACAACATGCAATCAGCAAGAAAATGTCAGCAATTACTGACAATATTACTGTGTGTACATTAACACAGTCAGTTATATAATAAAATTATAACCAAAAACCAAAAAAATCACTGTTTCTGCAACTTAATTCTACTTACACCACAGATATGCCCTTCCCCCAAAGCACATTTTCACTGTCTTTCACTATACACACTCAATGTTATATATTAACAATCAAAATCCACACAAAAACAAAAATGCTTGGTGATGTGAGCACAGGAGGGTTTCCTACAATCAATGAACTGAAGTTTGAGCCCCCCTGCAAAAATGCTTTTTTTAACAGCTTTTAGAAGGTTTAATCACAGACAGCTCTCAAAGCACACTGTTTCCTGTTCCTTCCTACATATACTACCCCAAACTGAGGTTGTGCAGATCAATGTAGAGCCCATGTGATCTGAAATCCCATGAATCACTGCAAAATTCAACTTTGGAGCTTAAAAACAAGGTGAAGTGAGGTGAAGTGCGTTGTTTTCAATGCACTTTACCTTAACATTTTGGTGGAGTAGTGGTCTGGGAAGGCGGAGTAACGTGAAATCATTGTTTTCAATGGACTTTGCATTACTCATTGTAACTCAAAGTACTCCACTTTGCATTGCAGAGCACTCCGCAAATCCACCTTTGCTCCGCAAATCACTTTGCAGAGCAGATTGAGCCCACTTCTCCCACCACTACCCAAGGTTGAATCTTGGACCCTCTACTATTTTCACTATTCATGAATGACCTCAGCAGTAACTGTGTGGACAGTTTGATTGTCCAATACACAGATGATGTGGTGATCTATAGAACTGCATCCAATGTAACTGACCTGGCTAGTCATCTCTAAGAAGACATCTGAACACTAGAAATGTGGCTCCAGATGAATCTGCTACTACTTAACACCTCTAAAACAAAAGCCATGTTGTTTGGTTTCCAGGTCACTCGGCACAGACAGAGGCTCTCTCTTGGCCCTCACCTCTTCTTCTGGTGCTGGAATTGAGGTGGTAAGCCAGTTCAAATATCTTGGCCTGGTACTGGGCAAGTGTTTTTTCATGAAGCCCCAAGATGTGTTCATCAAGTCAGACCATTAGAAACTGGGGCTATTATATAGACTTAGTCTGCAAATGATTCTGGACACAAGAATACCTATAGCCAACAGTATCCTACTCCCCATCCTTATATATGCCACTCCTATCCTGCACTTGATGCCTATATAGAAATTCAACAGGATGCAGGCGCTGTATAATATGATCACCCACGTTGTGGCCAAATCCCACCCCAGAAAGCATCACTATGATGTGCAAGCCTCCCTAAATTGACCTTCACTCAACCATTGGCTCCAGTACCAGCTCCTGTGCCACACTTTAAACTACTGCATGACCCTCCATCTGAGAGTCTTGCCTGCCTCCTTAAACCCAAAAGGACTGGCAGGGTACTCAGGACCTCCAGCAGATATTTACTGGAGGTATCCAGGGCAAGGACAACTGCAGGTAACAGATCTTTCACCTGCTCCTCACCCCTGCTCTGGAATAAGCTCCCTGCTGCCCTGCAATCAGCCAGCTTATTGGGCTTTTTCTGCACTGGGCTTCGAGGTCATCTGTTAAACAGTAGCAAGTGCACCTGCGCCTGAAAATAAAGTTGGGTGGAACAAGAGTGATGCAGCAACAATAGTTACTTCTAACTTCTCTGAATTCTCATGTGGGGCTCTGCCCCACTCAAGTGCTTCAAACATGTGTCTTTTACTATTGCTTTTTAATTACTGCCCTGTACTAAATTACCCCTTAAATGGTATAGTCCTTATGTAACTTGTCCTGTCTGACTTAAATTGTCTACCAATGAATGCATTTTTGAATGATCTTTGCTTACCGTATGTACTTTTTCATGCTTATATGTAACTAACTCTGGGTTGCCCCTAAAAAAGGGACCCTCAGGTCCCAGTGGGCTTACCCGGTCAACAAAATTAGATAAAGAAATTAAAAATAAATAAATAAATAAATAAATATAGCCATAAGGGTTATGTTGCTAAGTAAACGCATAGAAGCACAGCATTTGTATGGCATGTTACGCTACCAAGAGTCAAAATGGTTATAATGCAGTTGATTAGGATTGCAAATATGCAAGTAGAAGAAAAGCATGTAGAATCAGTGAAAATAAAAGGTTGACAGCAAGGGGAGTAATAGCTATACTGAACGATGAAGGATGAGGTTCGATGTGGGCCACTACCAAACAGCAAACATACTTTAAAAATTAAATATGACACTGGTAGTAGTGAAAAGGTAGACATAAATTCACTCACTGTCATTGACATCCAGAATGCTTTCCTATGTAAAACCAATGTGTTGTACTCCTCCCCCTCCCCTGACACCAACTGCTGACTTCACAGGAATAAAACCAAACCATGCTGGCTTGTGTGATGCCAAAAATGCTTTCCTGAATGAGTGCTGGCGTGCAGCACTCCCACCACACACCACTAAGGGCTTCTGAACACCACCCCATGTTTTCTTTGAGAGAACATTAAAACAATGTTTCAATAATTTGCAATTTACTGTCTAAAATGTTTCACTGTTACAAACATCAGAAAGACGTTTGTAACAATATATTGCCTTTCTGTGCTCGATATAACACACTGTGTGTGCATTAATTATAGTTGCTGTATTGGCTATTTTAATAATTCCTTATTGAAAAAATATTTACTATGATAGGAATACTGCAAATTACTGTACTACTCTACTGTCCAATATCAAAAATCACCCCTTCACCCCTGCATTTAATCTGAATTAATGCTACTTTCTTTCATGATGCTGTTTTCTTCACTCAGTAAAATAATCTGCTTTTTTGTGTACCATGGTGACTGTGGGATGGGAGTAGAAACTGCATGGCAGGCCTGGTTCCATTCCCAATATCATGGACAGAAACTTCATTTTTAATCACACCTCCTACTATTTATTTTATTTATTTATTTTTTGTTGACTTGGTTAAGTGCACTAGACAAATCCTGCCTATTGTCAGGCACGACCCAGGGAAGGGGGATACAGATGAATGTCAACTGACCTTGAACCAGATTAAGCTGTTGGTGGTATTTTTAGTGAATGAGGAAAATTTGGCCAGGACACCGGGGAAATTCCCCTACTGCTTTTCTGGCAGTAGGGGGAGCTGTTGACGTTGGGTCTGCATTTGGTCAGACTGTTTCTCACCAGCTATGGAGCAGGATGCTCTGTTGTGCTCTCCGGAGCATAGTATCGATATGGGAGATGTTGCGGAGGCTGGCTGACCTCAGGCTGTGGAAGAAAAACTGATTGTTTGGATTACTCAGGATGTTCATTGGTCTTCACAGGAGCTTACTGGTGTGACTCCAGTATTTGAGACTGAAGCTTTTGCTCCCCCTGTTATAGTGACTGTCAGTTTTCAGGAACCTTTATTGCAGCAGCTGGTTTCTCTTCACTCAGACACGAGGAGCTCTCTTTTTGGTGACACTGCAGGGGAGAAGCAGACAGAACTTCTGGGAGTTCAGTGAGAGGGGATACAGGATGCAGTTTTTCCTTGTGTTTCAGCCGTTAGTACCACCTCGGAAGTTGTGTGGAGGCAATTTGGATTGATCCAGACTTCTGCAGACTTTCTCACCTCAGACTGGTCGGCAGACAATGAGCTTAGTGATTCTGGATGGCTGCAGACCTCTACAGGACAATGGATTCCCGATCCGGACTGGCAAGGAACCTTCTCAGGGAACAGGATCATCACAAAGTACACCACTGTTGATAAACTCCTGAGCTTAGGTACAGACTTGATTCATGGACAGGGTTCTCATTATAAAGCTGTGCAGCAACTAGGAGAGCGTACTTCATCCTCGTCTAGACCGAGTATGTCCTCAGCAGGGGATGTGAATTTTGTCACTCAGCAGGCAGGCTCTGGAAGGGATAATTCCGATACTGGGGCTAATCAACATAAAACTTGTGTATCTATGTCTGAACTATTTAAAAATAAGTTAGAACAGGCCCCAAGATGGAATGCAGTTAGGCTGCATTATAGAGGAGGGTTAACTGAACATCCTGATAGATATTACATTGCTAATCTCTTATTGAAAGGATTCATGCATTTTCTTCCTGCAGATATTTTTGCTTTAATTCACATTTCAGGGGAGGATTCTTTTGATATTAGCTTTAAAACCACACATGGTTTAGAAAGATTTTGGGATAAATTTTCCACCTTAAAATCTACCCCACTTTGGACTCCTTTTTATGCTATCCCTCTCACTAAACCACATATTAGATATATATTACCATCATGTTTAGAAATGAAGGGGTTAGTGTCAGTAATATCTATAATTGGTTACAGAACCTCTGTGATATTTTGGGTCCCCCTGAAGCTATATTGGATTTGGAAGGAATATGGACAGGAAGTTGGCAGTTTAAGGTAAAATTGTTTCAGGTGAATAGTGACATCATTCATCTTCAAAATAGTTTCTTTTTGGGTAAAGACAGAGGGGTGTGCTTTTATGGGGGTCAGCATTGGGCCTGCTATAAATGTGGGGCTAAGTTTCATATCAGCGGTTCCTGAGATTTATTAAAATGTTCTTTATGGGGAGGATATGGGCACTCTGTGGATTTGTGCAAAAATATATTTCAGTGCAATCTTTGTGATGAGAAAGGGCATGCTTTTCATCAATGCCCTTAGGCCAAACATAATCAGATCAGGGGATAGGATCAGGATGATTTGGTGAACAAAGCACAAGACAAAAGACGGGATACTAATCCTTCCACTTCTACAAACCCCTCAGAGGCAAAGGTACCTCGGGGGGAAGATTTAGGGGCTGACCCTGATGTAGCAGATTTATTTCTTTCAGTGAATGGTCCTGCGCTTTCCTCTCAGCAAGATCCTGATGTTCCCTCTACTGCTGTTTCTTTAATGGAACAGTGGCCTGTCATCACATCTATGCCTTCTCCTTTTGAAACTGTTAAAAACTGAAGGTTTACCAGGGCCTCTCTCAAACAAACAGTACCTAGTTCTGTTCCAGTGGAAAATTTCTTTTCTCCTTTACAGGGTGACTGTGGAGATTCAGATTTGGAATCTGACAATTCACATAGGTCTGACTTAGTTACTGAAGATGAGGAGAGTAGAACCACTGAATTAGCTAAAGAGAAAAAAGGGAAAAAAGAAAAGCCAGTTTTAGTCAAAAGGGTGGGCCTTGACACTAACTTTCGATGGCTGCTTTAAAGATAGTTTCCTATAATGCCTGCAGTCTTAAAAATGTTAAGAAAGAGTTCTCTCTTTTTTCCTTTTTTGATACTCTTCAGGCAGATATTATTCTCATTCAGGAAACTAGATTGTCTTTGCTTGCTGAAACAGATCAGGCAAAACGACGATGGGTCTGGGGTCCTTCCTTTTGAACATTTGGTCCTGACTCTGCAGATGGGATTGGGATCTTGTTTAAGTCCACCTTTTTTAAAATCTCAAAACTGGTAGATATTAGTCCTGAATGTGCTTTAGTGCTTGGATGTTCTCGTTAAGATTTTGATTTTCAAGTTATAAACATCAATGCTCCACAAATCAAATCTGCTCGGATTGAGTTGTTTGGGGAAATCAAGCCTTTCCTCTATACTATGAGGCATATCATTTGGGAAGGGGGGGATTTCAATTGTGTCATTGATTTAAAATTTGTGGGAGAGGTGCAGAAAAAATGTACTGTGACTCTAATGCTTTAAAGCAAATAGTCATAGATGCAGGCCTCTCTGATACTTACAGAGTTTTACGTAGTAAAGGGGGTGCTACCTATCATAGACATATTTATGCCACACATATAGATTTACTATTTGTTTCCAAATATGTTAAGCTTTATTTGAGTATGATTAATCCAACTGAATTTTCAGATCATAAGATCTTACTATGTAATTTTAGTCTTGCTGGGGCTCCACCTAAGATGTTTTCAACTATTCCATGGTGGAGGCCTAACTTGTCTCTTCTGGAGTCCTTTGACTGTGTGCATGGCTTAGAGGTGTTATTTGAAGCTATGAATTCCACTATATGTTTTTATGATAATCTGTATGACTGGTGGTGGGATACTAAAACTGAGGTTACATAGATAGATACATAGACAGTGTCGGCAGATAAGGGCCTATGGCCCACCCAGTCTGCCCATTTGAGCTTGTAAGTTCAGTTTGTTTTCCTAGAAGTCTGTTGCACCTTACCCCTGATCTCCAGAATTCCTTTATGTCTATCCCATGCATTCTTAAATCCCGTGATTGTTTCAGCCCCCACCATTTCCTCTGGCAGGGTGTTCCACATGTCCACCACCCGTTCTGTGAAGAAATTCTTTCTCATGTTTCCTCTGAATTGTCCTCCCTCCAACTTCATCCCATGCCCTCTAGTCCTGGAACATCTTTTTCGCTTAAAAATAGTGTTTTCCTGCACCCTGTTCCTCCCTGTAAGATACTTGTATGTCTCTATCATATCCCCTCTCTCCCTCCTCTCCTCCAGGGAGTACATGTTCAGTTCCTTCAACCTGTCTTCATAGGACTTGTGGTTAGGACATAGGTTAGGTCTTTTCTGTTTACGATGGGGAGACAGAAAGCAAATTCTCATTATTTAAAATATTTACAATTTAGATATCAATTATATAAATTAATTTCCTTTCCTCCATGGGATAAATTACAATTTAAGTCACAAATTTCTGAACTTAAAAAACAAATGTCTCTTTACCAATATAATAGTGCAAAATCTTTGAATCTGGAGTTTCGATATGGGTTAAAAATGTAACCTGCTTCTGACCTGTACAAAGCTTGTAAGCAGAGATTGGATAAGACCCTTATGATTGGTTTAATGTCCAATACTGCTAAAATTGTGTCCACAGATTTGGAAATGTTATTTGTTGTGCAGAGCTTTGTTACTGATTTATTTAGTAAGGATACAGGGCCTGCTGAGGTTTTGGAAGATGAGTTTACAGCATCACTTCCTTTAGTAGATAAATCACTTAGACAACTTCTGCTTGTGCCCATTTCATCACAAGAAGTAGAAGAGGTGATAAAGACTTTAAATGTAAATACATCTCCAGGCTTAGATGGTATACTGAATGATTTTTATAAAAAGTTTCTTCCCTATATGCGTTATTTTTTGCCCTTAGTTTTTAATTTTATGTTAAATTCAGATTTAGTATTTCCAGACTTTCACTGCTTAAATTCATCCACAAAAAAGGTGATCCAACTTTATTGACAAATTGGAGGCCTATTAGCTTACTTAACAGTGATTATAAAACTCTCATTAAAATTATTACTAATAGATTATTACAGGTTTCAGATTTCCTTATTCATCCAGCACAGACCTGTGCAATTCCTCATCATAGGATTCAACGCAATCTTTGTCTTTTATGAGAATTATTTGAGGGTAGTATTCAGGACATGGTTCTGGTTATGTAGTTGCCCTGGATCAAGTTAAAGCCTTTGATCGGGTTAGACACAACTATCTTTTTAATTTATTATTGCGTTATTGCATTCCTCGTCCATTTGTGAAATGGATTGCTATGTTATATTCTGATGCTAAAGTACTTCTTCTGGTTAATGTTTTCTTTGGGTCTGAGCTTCGGTTTGCTAAAAGGGTGAGGCAGGAATGTCTCTTAAGTCCCCTATTGCACACTTTTGTTTTAGACCCAGGGATTAGATGTATTCATAGAGGTCAGCGTATTGTGGGGTTAGCCCCTGATCCTTCTTTGCCGCCAGAAAACTTCACAGCATATGCTGATGATGTTACCCTATTAGTGAACAATGTGACTCCACTTACGACTGCTCTTGATGTTGTTAAAGTCTGGGGTCAATTTTCTGGTGCACTGATAAATATGGACAAGAGTTTTATTTTTTCCTTGGATCCTGACAGGGTGGAACATTTAGAGATTATGGGCATTCCTCTGGTTACTACTCCTCAGAGAATTTTAGGTATTTGGTTTGGGCCAGGAGATTTGGCTAGTCTTAATTGGGAACAGCAGTTAAAAATAGGAGAAGGTAAAGTCAACATGTGGAAACACTGGAAGTTTGGGAAAAAAAAACATTTTAATTATTAAGAAGTTTCTGTTGCCAGTTTTTCTTTATTTGAGTTACCTTTACCTGCCCCCAGCTAATTTAGAAACTAAGTTGTACAGTATTTTTTTTAAATGTTATGGGGTAATAGACTGAATCCGGTTAGGAGGGATATTACTTATTTGCCTGTGAAACAGGGTGGGTTAGCTATGATAAATCGAATTGTGTTTTATCACTCGATATTCTTGTTTAACTCCTTTAGCTATTTATGGGGGACAGTTACTTTGCCATGGCAGGTATGGACACATTTTGCTTGGGATCGTTATTTTCAAAAATGGAATTTTTGGCCCCCTAAAATATTAGTTCAGGATCATTTACCAGGTTATGGGATTTCGGCTCTGAAAAAATGTCAACAGTGGCAGTTGCTATTTCAAACTTTTATTTCTCATAATAGAAAATCATTTTATGCCTACATAATTTTTAATGTACAAAGGGTTTTTCTACTTTTTCCAGAATGTGTTCCATCAAAAATGACTCTGGTTCTTCATAAATTGATGGAATTTAGATTCCCTGCTTTTGTATGGGACATAGTGTGGATGTCAGCTCTAGGATGGTTAGGGGTTCGAGGAAATCTTAAATATAAACCTTTAGTGGATAGATACAGTCTAAGGATTTTGTGTTCCAATGAGCAAGAAAGTTTATTACATTTCTTTATTACTTGTTCCTTTAGTAAGATTTTCTGGTGTGAGGCAGCCACTCACTGGAATATGCCCTTTCTTTCCCATATTACATATAATACATTGATTCTAGGGGATTATTCAGGGGTTTGGAGTAGTTACCATAGCAATACTTTGAATGTGTTATTTGCTTCTCTTCAATTTCATTTATGGCAAGCACATTGTCAATTTATTTTTCAACAATAGCAAGTACTGAATACTACTATATTCTCTTAGATAGAAGATGGATTGTTAAACATTAAAGATAAAGATAATCAGAGGTTAACACCGGTAAAGTTTTTTTCGCTTCGGAAAAATTTCTTTGTGTAACTATTTTATTTTTGTAAGATATCAGTGTTCTAAATCTTTCTGTATACTTATATGCTTGGCTGATGTTTACTTGTGTTATATTGTAAGATATTTTCTGTTATTATGGTGATGTTTTGTTTTTTGTTTAATAAACTTCCCCTACTCTTTTTGATAAGTGCCATGAGATCTTTAACATCCACCTAAACTACCACCAATCCAGGCAGATGGGACCTCAGTTTAACATCTCATCTGAAAGACGGCACCTCAGAAGTGCAGCACCCCTCTCATGCTGCACTACAGTATCAGTACTGGGATATTAACCCAAGTGCCAGATGTGGGAACTGAACCCACAGCCCTCTGATCTCCCAGCCTCAGAGGTAAGTGTGCTACCTACTGAGCCACTGACACTGAACCTGATATGATTTTTGCTGGCTTGTGCTATAGTGCCATTAAGGAGTAAAGGCAGGAACTAGTTTTTTTATTTATTTAATTCTTGGATTATAATTATCTACGAGTCAGAAGACTCTTTTGCATAGGTTTCACATCATACAATGACAAGTAACAATACAGGCAAACAAATTACTAAAAACATCATCATATGGATAAATACAATTTCAGTAGACAAATTAGTGTATCATGGTCATACAGAGCAAAGGCTACTTGAGGAAACTGAGTAACAGAAACATAAATTTGCACATAATAGTTAAACAAAGATAATGTTGCACCATACAGGAATGGCAAACAGCTGGAGGCAGACAGAAATGGCTTTGATGATATGAGCTAGTCAGCCAAAAAATAAGGCTTCATCCACGAGGTGTGGAGGGGGTGGGAGCTATCATAAATGGGGTTGGAGGAGAGTTAGAGGGTATATGGGGGCTGGGAGGGCAGTCACAGAGACTGAGGGAGATGAGGTGCAATCTCAAGAGTTGTTTAAAGGGGCCCAATGTGGGTGAGTCAACTGCGCCTGCTGGAAGATCATTCAGCAAACTGGGAGCCCTATAATTAAAGGACCATTGAGCCTGACTTGTGTGACAAAAGGGGACCTGGTATGCAAGTTTTGGTCCATTTCTTGTGGTACAAGAGCAAGCAAACAGGGTTAGCAAGTGCTGGGAGTTGGGGGGGGTAAGGCCTAAGCTAATCTTTTTCCCATATAGGAAAGTGTGGTACTTTATCCTGTCACTAAGTTGAGCAACTGAGTCATACTGTAGAGGTCACATGTTTGCATCCTACTGTGCATGCCTGAGACCAGCTTGCAGGCTTTATTTAGGGCTAAGGAAATTCTTAGTAGTGCAGTGTCAGTAGCAGCCTCATATGTGATAAGCCCATAATCCACTATTGAGAAGATGGAGCACATGACTGCCATTCTGAGGGACTCTTTTGGCATACAGTGTTTATGTATTTATTTTTTTGATAACTGGGTAGGTGCACTAGACACAAAAGTGACTATTTTCAGGCATGACCGGAAGGTCACAACATAGAGAGATACGGGTACATGGCATATAGTGTCAGGAAATGTACAACACATCACATATGAGAAGTGAGCAAGATTAAGACGATAGTGATACCAAGGCACATAGGGTGTGTAATACAAATAGAAGGTAAGTGCCTGTAAGTAACAGTTATAGTAATATGACATTTAACATTTATTCATATTAAATCACATTTAAAGTGCAGAAATGACTTATTACTGTATTCAAGTCAGCCCACCTTACACAGTGTTTTTGCGCATAAGCTGAAGTACTACCCCCAAATCATACAGTGTCACATGAACTTAATGCTGCTGTAGCAGAAATGCTGGCAATTGATCTTTTGCCCTTCTCCTTTATGGAGAATTCTGGGTTCCAGAAGTTTGCTGCATGTGCCTCTCCAAAATGTAAAGTCCCATCCAGGACATACTTTTCTACCCGTGCTGTCCCTGAGTTGTTCCGCACTGTGTCCAACTCAGTAAGACATGCCCTTCAACATTCATCCTCTCTATTCATCCATTTAAGTATGGATATGTGGACAAGTGGCAAAACAGCAGGGAGGTCATATTTGTGTATAACTGCACACTGGGCGCAGGTGCCAGGGGTTGTTTGTGATGTTGGTAGTGTGAATAATCGGTGCAGTAAAATGGGTTGTCACGGTAGCAATCTTCCAGGAATTCAACAGCATGCAACGATTGCTATGCACAAAGTTACCTGTTCACACACTGGTGAGAACATGTTGGATGTGGTAGTGACTGAAATTGGCAAATAGCTAAACCCTCTGTCCCTGAGAGCTGGGTTCATAGCAAGTGACAATGGGTCAAATGTGATGAAATGCATCACGAATGGTGTTTCTTTTCGTGTTCCATGCATTGCCCACTGTTTAAATCTTGTGATGCAGGAGTTTCTGAAGCACCCTTGATGTAAAGGAAATGCTGACCGTATCACGACGTACCTGCTCTCACTTTTCAAGATCTGGAAAGGCCCGTAACCAACTGCGGCAGTTATAGATACAAAACAGTCTGCCTCAGCACCACTTGAAGCTAGAAGTTGTCACCCGATGGAACTCCACTTTATGCATGGCAGACAGGTTGTATGAACAATACAAAGCCATCTCAGAATATCATGTGATGCACCCTAGCCGTGACAGTTATGGGGCCTCCATGTCTATGACAACTGAAATGTGGCGCCTCATGACTCTGTAATAACTATTTTGCAGCCTTTTGAACATGCCACACAGGTAGTGAGTGGTGAGTCTGCCTCCATTAGCCAATCAATTCCACTGCTGCGGGTGCTGAGGCAGACATTGGTGAATGCACAGCATGACATTGATGTTGCCGGAAATGGTGGTAGCAGTATGTTGCTGCAATACATGCTGACAATATTCAACCAAAATTGTCACACTGTGAGCATTCAGCTTAGTGACAACTTTGCTATAGCAACAATGCTGGACCCACGATACATACGTGGAATTGCATCAGTACTATTTATGAGTCCTGTCGGTCTGCTTCCCAAGTTTTCCACACACAGACAGAATGCCATCGAAATATACAACAAAAGTACATAAAACTGTCATCTTGAAGTTCAGAACAATGATCATGATGAGATTTGGTGGACACTCAAATATTGAAATTATTGTGGCAAATTACACTGCATTCTGAATACTGGTCCATGGCTGGACCATCCCCATGCCATTTGAAATGTAGTGGGTATAACGTATTTTTTGTAATACTTTCCAATTGTATGATTTTTTCCATTTGCAAATTTAGTTCAAATCCTATTCCTGATCACAACAGCAGTTGGCAAGTAAATAAGTGGAGCATTGCCTCAGGATGTCAATATAGGATACACAGATATTTTAAAATGTGGAGTGCTTATGTGGTACAATTTCATGGTGCATGCTCAACTGTACAGCTAAGGAAGTTAGGATTCCAGGCTAGTTCAGTTAGTATTTTGCTGGCCAAGCTGTCCAAGTCACACATTTGTTTTTCATGTTAGTTGTGGCATACTCTTTTATCTACATTCTTATTATAATTCTGACTGATCATCAGCAAATAAAATTAAAAAAATGTAAAATAAAAATATATTGGTTTGCCTCCCAGTTTCAGATGCTCATGCACAGGGGCCTGTTTCCCATAGTGTCCAGGGAGCAGTGATGTTGTTAGGTGAACATCTCAGAGTCACACACTTCACCATAAATTAAAAAAATGTTTTTGTGAACTTTATTGCACAATTTATGGGTGGTGACTTCCGATACCGAACATATCAATGACTTGAACTTTGATGAATGGTGCATGTTTTACAGTTGTTGCTTCTAGCAACTCATTACACAGTACACGTAATTATTCACATACTGTACATAGCACTTCCATGTCTAGTGAGGTGCTGTACTGTAAAATTAGAGTTCGAGATCATTTGTCAAGGGGTCACACATGCAATGAGACTGTATCTAAAAACCCACAGAGCAGCACCTAAAGCCAGTCAGCTGTTGCAAAACCAATATATGTATGTGAAGGCCTGTGATTATTTCAGCCCAATTCATGTTTGTCCTCAAGGCTCCCATACAGAAGAAGTGCAGAAATGTACGTTTTGGTTTGGATGTAGCCCACCATAAATCAGCAATCCTGGTCCTGCATTGGCAGGATAGCTATCCAATCTAAAAACAGCACATCCAAAAAACATTTTCTTTTCATTTTCCTCATTGATGATTTTAGCAAAGGGTTACTGATGGGATAAAGTCCACTAGCCTCAACTGTCTGTTTCCAATAATGTTGCATGAGTATTGGGGTGAATGGGTAACTTGTTCAGATCACACAGTGTGCAAGTGAGGTTGTGGGAATCAAATTCATGTCTGTTAGATGTGCTAAACTTAGTGGCAACATTCTTTTACCGCTAGTATATACTGGTATAACATCAGTTTATTAGGGGTAAATATTAGCCTCAATGATTTCTACTTATAATGAAGGAGGTCAATCTAAGATCAGGACATCAGGAACTGGATTACAACTGGAGGTGGACAAACCATTTCCCGATATACTGGAGCAGTTTCTGTAGGGCTTCTAGGAACCACAGAGATGAACTCAACTACTAATATGAAGTGGCCTTCTTCCTTACACTACCTTTTTTGTATTATCAACCAAAACAATAGTACTGTATACTGTAAATCACTAGCAAGACAAATCTTTTTTTAACATGTTTTTAATCTGGTATCGGGTGTAAAATACTTACATACACTGTAGTTTCTGACCTTCAATAAAGTAATACATTTCTAATAAAAAAGGAAAATGTACTGTAATCTTTCTTTCAAAGGTTATAATGTTAATAATACAACATTAATTTTCCATATCTGTTTATATATTCAGGCTGCAAATGCATATTACTGCCATATCTTCATTGATAATAGATGTAAGATGGATATTCAGTAGGGGTGTTTTTTCCTTTATGTCAAAGGGGAATAGGAGCAGCCCAGCTGTACAGGAGTGGGGAATAGAGAGCTGACTGTTGTGTGCTGCAGTCCCCCCCCATCCAGAATGGGTGCTAGACTGACAGTGTGCTTTCTGCTTGAATCAGGAAACTGGGCACAAAGCAGCCATTAAATCCTTTGGCAATCACCTTAGATACCGCAAGTTGGCTGATCGGTGAATGGGGCACAAAGCAGCCATTAAATCCTCTACTAGTTGTCCGATCCCATACAAACCACAGCTGAACATTAAAAACATGATGTTAAAATGGGTTAAAAATGTATTGTTTAAGAAAACAATAAATGTACTGATCCTGTAATTCCAGGGCCATTTTTTTTAAATTCAACAGAACACTGTTAGTAGCCATTTACAATACTTGTTACTGCATGGATGGCTGCTGAAACAGTAAATAATTTCTATGACAGTGGGGACACCTATCAGAAAAGTTAAATCAACGAAGATTAATTACACAGAAACAGTGCCATTTGGCACATTTAAGCTGCTTTGGAAGGAGAATAAATTAATTATGAACTTGGCACATATTACCACATTATTGAGCAGCAAAGAGGTATTTCTTGGTATGGCTCAGTATACCTTTCGGCACACCGTGCCTGCTGAGGTATACCTCATCACTGTTATATTCTCCTGTGATCACCACTCTAAGTCATTAATACTTTTAGTAGCTTCCAAATTTCCCCAAACGAGGTCAATGACAGAGGAACCAGCAGGGCCAACATGAGCAAATTCTCTGTCAGAATAGTTTTTTGATTTCCCATTAAATAGGCAAAACTCCAGACCATACATAATGTATTTTAGTCTTTGTCCACTACAGTTCATTTTTTTATCACATGAGGTACGTGTATAATTTAATTTATTATTGATTACATTTATTCCTTCTAATGGAACATGGATTGTAAGTTGAGAATTAAAAGATATTCCACAATGGACATTAAAATCTCCCAGGATTATTGCTAGGCTTTTTCAACATTATCTATCATCCAATCTGTTGTTTCTTTTTAAATTTAACCCATAGGTCATCTTTCATCCCCTTTATTTTGTTATCTGGTGGGATATAGGAGTTTATCAATATCAGATCTTCATTGTTCTTAGTTAATCTAAGAACCTGAAAATTATGAGAATTTATGTCTTATTTAATTACATTAAAATTTAGAACTGTGCATACAAATGTGGCTAATCTCACTTTACGTCTGCCATATCATTTTTCTTTTATTGGTGGTATGACATAACCTGTATATCCTGAAAGCAGAGGATCTATTGCCTCCTGTCTCCATATTTCTTGCAGACAAATTAAATCAACTCAACAAAAAAATGTTTAAATTCTGAATCAGTTTCAATGCTAAATCTTCTACAGTTCAAGAAATTATAGATATTATTTTATCTTGGCTTGTTATGGAGGAATAAGGGGCCCTTAGATGTCAACTATCTTCCTGTGTTTCTAGAACTTGAAAAGTATTTGAAGTTTCAAATTGCATATTCTGGTTAATTACTTCTGTTCTTTTAGTAGACACTGATTCTTTATTTGTTAGATAAATCATGTATGGGTCCAGTTTTATGGCAGAATGAAGGATCAGTTTTGCCAGCCTACTAGGTGTCAGCGTGGCTCAGTTGGTAGCACATCCACCTCTGGACCAGAAGATCATGGGTTCTTGTCCCACAGTGGGATTGGACTTGCACATATAAATTGCTGGCATCTGAGTGCAGTATTGGGGAGTGCTGTACTGCTGGGGTGTGCCATTCTTCGGATGAGACGTTAAACCGAGGTCTCTTCTGCCCATCCTGGTGTTGTCCTGGTGGGTGTCCAGGTGGAAATAAAAGAACCCAGGGCACTCTGCAAAGAGTAGGGAACATTCCTGGTGTCCTGGCCAACATTCCCCTTCCCAAGAACCAGTTTGTGCAATTATCCAGGCTGTGTGTGGATGATGATGTGCGATATGGCTACCACCACACATTCAGTCACTTCACTACCAGTCTAGTATTGCTTGTAAAGTGCTTTGGATGTATGAAAAGCACTATATAAATGCTGATTCTTCTTCTTCTTCTTAACTGAAAAGTGATATCCATGTATGGAAAACTGGGAGATGCTGGGAGGTTTGATACCTTTTATTGGACCAACAAGTGCCTTGTACAAAGATGGAATTATACACAAGCTTTTGGAGCCTAATTTGTGGAAAATTAGACATTTCTGGGTGAATCTTAATATATTGTATTGTACTCTTATTGATATTCATGTTTAGTGCACATGATAAAAATGAAGCAATATCACTTTTTAGTTTACCAATTGAATATCCAGGTACATATTCCAATCCAAATAAAACTAATGTTTTCTTTTCCCAATCTGTGACCAAATTGTTGTTATATTTACTGATTACCTCTGAGACATTATTCATAAAGGAATTATCAGTAGTTTTCTTCTGATCCGTGTCATTCTTTTGTTCCTGTTCCTTTGACCTTTCCCTTTCTGGATCGTTTTTTAAATCAGCATTCTTCATGACTTGTACCAACTGTGGTGGCAAAATATATATTCCTTTTTGTTGTAGTATGGCTAGTGCTGACTCACTAACTAAACCCGTTACATAGTTCTTTGATACCCATATTAAACATAGTCACTCAGGAGATACCTTTGTATATGAAGGACTCCACAGACATACTGGGTGTTCTTAAGGACTGCATTTGGAAGACACCTGGTATCTTGTTACCATGGATGTGGACTCCCTCAATATGAACATCTCCCATGTGGGTGATTTAGAGGCCTTGCATAGGGACTTAATGGAAAACACAGTTATAGCAAGGCATTTGCTGAGTTTCTCATTTCTCTCACTGAAAAAATGCTATCATGCAGTGTATTTCTGTTTGATACAGAGTTATACCTACAACAATAGGGTATGGCTTGAGGGCTGCCATGGCTCCAGTTATGTCAACATATACCTCATTATGTTGTAGAAGAATATTGTTTTAAGCTCTGATGTGAATCTACATTATGTCTATTTGGACATTTGGAGGTGCTTCATCGACAATGTCATTATGGTGTTGCAGGGTCACTAGATGAATTGAATCTTTTCAAAAACAGAATGGAGGAAAGCAATCTACATTTAGGTTTCAGTGAGGATGCCAATAAAGAGAAAATCCACTTCCTTGATTTATAAATTAGGAAGGATGGCAAAGGGGGTGTGAATAACACACTGTTTAGAAAACCAATGGAAGCCATTCTTTACTTCATTTCATTAACTGCCACCCACACCACACTATATAAAACATCCCAAAAAATCAGTTCATTAGGATGAAAAGACATTGTAGCACCCAGGAAGAGTGTACTTCACACTCTAATGAACTGACTAAACATTTCCAGGACAGGGACTACAGCCATGCATGTATCACAAAAAGCAGAGGGGAGGTGGAAAAACTGGAGAGAGAACACTTTCTTATATATCACAGAGAGAGAGAGAACAGACACAAATTAAACTGATATTGTGAATAATGGAATGGAGGAATAGCATATACTTGTTACTAGCACACTAGAAGCAGACTGTAGCCCCCACCCCTATTGTTGTTGAGAGAAATGCCTGAATGGACATATCGAGGCCTAGAAGTAATTCTGTGACTACTTTCTCTGCTCAGGCTACAGGGAACTGGAGAATATTAGAGAAACATTGGCCAGTGGCAAAATTGGAACAGGTGAAGTGGGGTGTGTGCTCCAAATAATGGTCTTTAGGAGGGCCAAAAATTTAGAAGGTTGAGTAATTGGGAGTATTTTATGTCACCACCTAAGTGTACCTGACTCTCTGAACCCTCCATGGGTACCCACAAATGTGGGAAATGCACTGTACTGTAATCAGGAAGTCTAAAACATTCTGTGTGTTGGGGGGCAGAGCTTTTGAAACTAGGGAATTTATAAATTGTGACTTTGTGGGTGTTATCTGCTTAGCTGTATGCACGTTCAATTCTTGTTGTGTAGGGAAAACAAAACATAGTCTAAAGATTAGGGTGTGAGAACATCTGAGTGCAAGCCATAGGTTGGATCCAGAGAATGCACTAGCAAGCCACACTATGATCAGTCAGGGGGGAACATCAGTTTAACTTCCAAGGTATTGAGAAACCAAGGATGGGACCAAGAGGGGGTGACCATGATAACAGTGTCAGTGTTAGTGGCTCAGTAGGTAGCACACTTGCCTCTGAGGCTGAAGAGATCAGAAGGCTGTGGGTTCAGCTCCCACATCTGGCACTTGGGTTAATATCCTAATACTGAAATTGTAGTGCAGCATGAGGGGAGTGCTGCACTTCTGAGGTACCATTTCGCATGAGACATTAAACAAATGTCCCATCTCCCTGGATTGGTGGTAGTTCAGGCGAATGCTAAAGATCCCATGGTACTTATCGAAAAACAGTAGGGGAAAGTTTTATTATGAGAACAAAACAGAAGTAAGAAACCAAAAATCATACAATAAGGAATAAAACAAAACAACTAAAGCAATAACAGAAACCAGAAAAGCTACCCAATTATGTCCGACAAGAAGGGTACAGCTTACCATTGAGCCATCCATGTGGCATGAATCAGGTGAGATTTCTCATACAAGCACTGAGAAAGGAAATCAGTTTCAACTTTTTCAAGAACATTTTTCGGTATTTGATACACTTTCTGTAAAACAAATTTACACCATATTTGCCATAAATGAAATTTAAGACAAGCAAAAATAAGATGTACAATCCCTGCAGTAAGAACGTGGGGAGGCAAAAAGAAACCACTCACTACCTCTACATATATAACAGTGCTCCAAACAGAATCCTTCTATTTAACAGCCAATGTTTTCCAGACCTCCTGAACAAAAGGACAGGGAATCAAAAAATGCATCATAGTTTCCTCTTGAGCCACACAAGATTGTCTGGGACACATTCTTTCAGAAATAGCTTTGTGTTTAGCATTCCCTTTGACATTAAGATCCCCATGACTACAAAGCTACAACACATCCCAGATTCTAGGAGGAATCATATTATCCTGCAAGCTAACTATTAACTTCTCAGAAAAAGGACCTGGTACATCCTGAAAATCAAAAGTTATAGTATGAGCATTGGATTGTATAATAGCATAAATAGACTTAGCAGAATAAAACAGAATATGAGCTTGACTAAGTTTCCATTTTTTGAGTTTGACAATGGCAGGTCACAAATAAACAGGAAAGAAGCGAGTCGGAAAAGCTTTACCAGCTAGCACAGTCCACACATTATATAAATTGTGAAGCCAAGAGTCTGCAAACAAAGGCCAGGCTACCAAATGTGGCTTAGACAGGTCAAGTAAATTGCGATGAAAGAATATACTAAAATAAAACAAAAGCAGATTAACAAAATTCACACACCCCCCCCCCCCCGTGCTACAGGTAAGTACAGGATAGCCCTCTTAATGGGATTTAATCTGCTACCCCAAATAACTTGGAAAAAAAGACTGAAAAGCTGAGTTTCAAGATTTTGTGGAATCAGATAAATAACACTAAGGTATAAAAATATGGGGAGCAGAAACATTTTAACCAAAAGGACTTTTTCCTTTTTTGCTTGGTGCCATGATTTCCAGATAGCCACCTTAGGTTTAGCTGCCTCAAGTTTTGATGTCCAGTTTAGGGAGACATTATCTCCTCTCCCAGAAAGAACACATAATATCCTTATATTAGCCTGTGAAACAGCAATATCATGGATGTCAGCAACTGCAGGGAGGGTATCACTAATAGGACAGATAATGCTTTTCAATCCATTGATTGAGGCCTCCACCACAGCGGAATAAGCATCATAATGATGTAATACTCTGGCACCTGAAGCCACATCAGAGACAAAAACACAGAGGTCATCCACATAAGCAGCCATTTTAACAGGACGAGTACCAGTAAGGGGAACAATGCCACGTACAAAATCATCCCGGTTTATTAATCTCATAAGAGGGTCTAGACAAAACACATACAAGAGAGGGCTCATAGGAGACCCTTGCCTTACCCCTTTATCAATTGATATGTATGAAGCTAAACAACCATTAATCAAAGGAATAGCAAAGGTGTTTTTATATAACAACACAATCCAGGAACAAAAGGTAGCAGGAATACCATAAGAGCGAAGAACATAAGTAACAAAATTATGCAGAACCCTGTCAAATGCCTTCTTCTGATCTAAAGACATAACATTCCCAGTAAGGGAACAGTCCTTGCCCTGTACCACAAGTTCACGAAGCAAAAATAAATTGGTTTCAATAGTACGACCAGGAATCAAACAAGTCTGAGTGACGGAGATCAAAGATGGGTCAACACTCAAAAGTCTAGTGTTTAAAATCTTCATGAAAATTTTCATATCCGGATTTAATAAACTCAGGGATCTCCAGTTATTAAGATCACTATGCCCATCCTTTTTTAAGAATCAGAATCTGTACAGTAATGCACAAATGACAATCTATAGGCTGATTATCAAAAATCCAATTAAATGCTGTAGCAAGAATATCCTTGAGCACTTCCCTAAAAGCTTTATAAAATTCAGAGGGCAAACCATCTAACCCAGGGGCAGTGTCATTTTTTAAACTATTTTTGGCATGCAAGACTTCTTTGACATGACTAGCCGCAGTTAATAAAGGGAGTACTTCCTCAGGACAATGAGGAACAGAAAGCGAGGACAAGAAAGCTTCAATGTCAACATCAGAAATAGAGGTAGCAGAATACATAGCTTTATAATGCATGGTGACTGCAGAGAGAATCTCAGGTGTAGAAGAAAGCAAACTACCATCATGTACTTTTACCCCTGACAATAGCCTATCAGATGCTCATTTGGAACAAAACTCAAATGCATCTCCAAATCCCTGCTTACCTTGGGAACATACTCTATGCTCATGTACCAAGGAAGCTGCTCTAGAGTATTGCAAAGCTTCCATTTCACATTTGACCGCCTCCACCTGGAAGGTCACATTAAGGCGCTGTACATTAATAGCAGAATAAAGAGAGGCCAAGTGATCCCACAAGGTAAGATAACATTTATAGTGAGTGATAGAATTAATTTTAGATAAAAGGGTAACCAAGTTCCGAATTTCAAGCAAGGTAAGATAACATTTATAGTGAGTGATAGAATGAATTTTAGATAAAAGGGTAACCAAGTTCCGAATTTCAACCTTAGTGTCTACCCACCAAGTACTAAGATCTCCCATCAGACCAGCCACTAACATATATACTCAGAGGAGGTCCTGTATAGCATGACCTTAATGAGCATCAGATAACAGGGTAATATTAAATTTCCAATATCCATTACCATAAGCAATCAACGGCCCCTAGCGTAAGGAAACAGCCAATATTACATGATCCAAAATCTCAAAGGGGATTGTTTTAGCAGATAAAACATGAGCCTGTGAATCCACAAAAATAAAATCAACTCTGGTAGACAGTCATCCCTTAAGGAAGGTATGACCTCCCTGGTCATGAACAGTCCTGTAAGCATCTAATAAATGACACCCAGGCAGTATATTTTTAAGGCAATTGGTATAGGCTCCTCAGTTAAAAGCATACTGATGTTAATTAGCTTCTCTGACATAATCTTCTGTTATGTTTTAAATGTATATGTTATATCAATGAGAATTATTTCTGTGTTTTCAACATAATCTGGTGTTATTAGTATGAGATTTTCAAAATAACTGCCATAAAGCTTCTGAAGAAGGACCGGGTAGGTTTGAATGCTAGAGCACTTTGTTCTTTTCTGTAACATCCATGTTGGTCCAATAAAAGGTATCAAATTATTTGTTTCTGGATCTGGTTGTAATCAGGTAAGATTTAACAATATTAAACAATTCAACCCTATCCTTTTTACTAGAAGGGGCATAAATGGTAATCAACCTCCAACCTGCATTATTGTAAAAAAAATCCAAAGGGAGAGCTTGGCCCAGGAAAATCTCTACCAACCTAGTGACCTTAAAACCATCACCCTTAAAAAGAATTCCAACACCCTCACATGTATCCATTCCAAAGGAAAAAAAAGGTGGCTCCCAACTCCATAACATCCAGGCAACTGAAATCAAGGATAAAGAATTCAGCCGAGTATCCTTTAGAAGGTAGTTATCAAACTTCAGGTCCTTTAAAGCATGAAAAGTCACCAACTGACGCCGAGCATTCTTAATTCTATTAGTATTAAGAGTGGCTATACTCAGCGAACCATCAGGTGACATTCAGTGAAATGTAAAGACTAAGTCATGTAACCTTCCCTAATCGGATACTTCATCTGGGTCCAACACCAGGCCAAAAAGGCAAAGATTTCCCCCCTCCTCTTGAACTGCCTCCCCCTCCGAATCTGAAGAGAGAAGGGTCTGAGAGGATGTTTCCGAGTCCCCACCCTGATCAGAAGAGTGAGAGTTCTGCAAGAGAACCTCAAGCTTGTTAAGAAGAGGAAGGCCCAGAGAAGTAGGAGAAGCTTTAGCTAGCTTAGATCTTGTCTTGGTCTGCCTGAGAGCTCTCCTCTTGGATGTAACACTAAGGTCAGGGGAAGGCATGACTGTCTCAGCCTCAGGAATCTTGGAAGTAGGTTCAGAAGGCCGGCCCACAGGGTCAGCATCAGGAGTGGGAGAAACAAGGCCTTGGTCCATGGGCAGCTCCCCTGGGACCTCCACATCAAGAACAGGAGCAGGCAATACAGGGAGATCCACAAGATGATCAGCCAGGGGAGGAGCAGCAGGCACAACATCCTGCAACACAGAAGGAGTAGGTACAGCAGAACTGGCAGGGACAGGCTTATGATCAGCAATATCTTGTTTTTGTGCCTCAGTGAGAATAGTATTCTGTTGGGGGTGATCAGTCCTGTTATGGGTAGCTTAAGGCAGGACCGAAAGCCGTGGCCTGAATCATCACACAAATTGCACTTGAGATCATTCTTGCAATCAGCACTAGAGTGACCAACAAGTTACATCTAAGACGATCACAAGCAGAACTAAGATACACATATGACCCACATTTAAAACAAGTTCTGGGCTGTCCAACATAAAAACAGTGACCCCGTTCCCTTTCCAGGAACAAACTATTAGTGAGATGAACAGGGCCTATATTGTTATGTCACAGCTGCACCAGAAACTTCCAGCCCACAGTCCAAAGATGTTCAGGGTCAAAAATATGTTGTGAGGGCCTCAGTACGTCACATCTCTGTTGCAACCAATGAGAAATGTAATGAACGGCCACAGTTTCATTACAAAATAATATGGTAACCAGCTTACTAGCAGACCTAGTTAATGGAATGGCCTGAAATGGAAGCCAAAGCACAGAACACCTAATAAGTTCATACTTATTCTAGAATCTATCCAAGCCCTGAAATGATTTAAAGCTAACATCATAGAAACTGTCCCCAGAAACATGAATAAGTGCATACATGTCATTCCTAAAGAACCCAAAGGATTCTTTAAGCAACTTCTTCCCCACATAAATTCTATCAAGAACTGTAGTCAAACCCCCTATATACTGTAGACGAACTGCATTCCTCCATTGCATAGGAGGAGGCTGACCATAAAAAGCATCTTTTCATCAAAATTCCACCCAATAATGCTTAGCCTGGTCCTGGGGATTCCAGGGCAGGTCTGATGGAGCAGAAATGCCATCCATAAGATCACCCCGACGTTTGTTTAGGAAAGGAAGCACTTGTGCCCTCATCCGCTGAGGAAGAGATCAACAAAACTGGTGCTACAGGAACTGGTGGAGGAACAGACACTGACAGCTGTTTGTTAGTAGCATGCAGATCCAAATCAAATGCCATAGCAAAAGGGGAGGGGGGGTAAGGCAAAGAGCCCATCGTACCACTAGTAGCCATCAGTAAACTGCTAGAGAGATGAGACCCAGGGATGGGGCTGTGTTGTGGATCCAGAATCCAGTGCCCCACAGAATCAGGTTTCCAGCCAGCTTCACGAAAGGAGTGTTCAAGCGCTCAAGAAACACCACCCTGCTGTCTCAGGGAGTCTGTCTCTGGGTCCAAAACAGGGTGTACAGAGTGAGCTTCCACCACAGGGGATACATGATTTACAAAAGAACTCACCAGAGGCAGAGAGGAGTCATCTATTAGCACACCACGAGAAGCACAGTCTGAAACAGCTGAGCAGACAGCAGGAGCCACAGCTTCTGTTTCGCAGCACAGCTGTGCTGCATCTGCATCAGTAGAGTGACCGACAGGCAGGGAAGCATTCCAGGGAACCGGCGTCTGTGTCGCACAAAGCAAAGAAACAGGAGATTGAAACTCACTGGGCTGCAAGGAACTGGAAGAAGTGACAGCACCATTTCGGTCATCTGCGGCAAGGGTTGCCAGGATGCCAGGACGCAGTCTCTATCCGATGGATCAGTCATTGAAGCCATAAATCAGAAGCCAGAAGGTACTCAAACAGTATTATTCATCGAATTAGGCACAGCAACCTCCGTTGAAACCTGGTCCAAACAAACAGTAGTGATCTCTTCAGCTGGACCTGCAGGAGCGGAGATCTGTTCTCCTGCAGGGACACCAGCAAACTGAATCTCCATTGGAGTCGCAGCCATGGAACAGTAGCACCCCCTACTGCAAGAGTAGGAGAAAGTTTTATTGAAACAAGAAATCGTGTGTTATACAGTTTAACAGAACGCATAACAACGTATACAGAAAAGAAAACTAACACAAAAGTAAAATACCATATAACAAATGCCACACCTGAAAAGTAAAACAGAACAAAAATGCATCAAGTAAGAGCCATCCAGTAACGGTCGAGTCTGAATCAGTAATCCAGGGAAGGGCAGTCCATAAGGCAAGCAAACTTGAAGCTGAGTGTAACGTCTGTTCATACGCATATATGGCTTTTAAGTCCTTCACAACCTTCCGTTCAAGTTCCAAGAAAGTGCAGTCTTTTCGCTGTAGGGTAAAGTGACATCTAGCCATCCAAATATTCCACTTGATCACTACTAGCATTAGATTTAAAGTGTCCGTATGCCATAAAGACCAATGAGGAGAAAAAACACCATGCGTTAACGTTTGACAGGAAACAGTCTGAAATATAGGAAAGGCCCACTTGTGCACCAAAAAGGCCCACCAGTGTTGAATAAATGTACATTCAAAAAATAAATGAGGTATTGTTCCTTGTACTGCATTACACAATGGTCTAGAACACAATCTGTCCTGAAGCTGCTTATGTTTGTGGTTGGCTTTAACATTAATCCGTTCATGGCACGACAACCAATGAAAATCCCACATATGCGCGGGAATTCTTTTGCACCGTATCAAAAATAGAAGGGAGGAAAGATGTTGAACGGACATTTATCAAAAGGAGGTTGTGTCTTACACAGAGGTAAGAAGCAATTTATAAAGAGATTTATGTGAGTGAGCAATGAGCAACCGAGGCGTCACTAGCCATTGTTTTAGACGTAAAAACATGTGTTTCACATAAAAGGTGTGCCACTTGGAAGACGAAGCACACGCAAGGAGTTGTGTTCTCACTGGTGGAACCAAACCCCACAAGAGTCGCAGAACCACATTTCCCATCCCTTCTGAGTATTAATCAGAAGCAGCCGGAGATTGGCTATGAGGAAAACGCTAGAATAAAATAACAAGGGATTAATCATACCTATACCACCCTCTGTAATGGGTAAATAAGTAATATTACGTTTGATCGGGTTCAGCCTGCTACCCCATAATGCCTGAAAAAATAAACTGAAAACTACTGTTTCCAGTCATTTCAGGATAGGGAATACGTAACTCAAATAAAGAAATAGAGGTAATAAAAAGGTCTTAATCAAGTATACCCTTTTCTTCTTCCCAATTGTTCCCCTATTCCAGGAGGCAACTTTCAGTTTCCCCTGTTGTAGTTTCATTTCTCAATTATAAACATCAGGGTCACAGGTTCCAAAATGGACGTCTAAGATACGAATAGGCCCCTCTGCCAAATGTAGTGGGCCAATACGTTGCATCGGAGCCACTATGGATCCCAGCCGGATACCCATGCTTTTTTCAAAGCTCAAACAGGCTCCTGAAAAATTTCCAAATAATGAAAATTCTCGTAGGGAAGTCTCTACTGAGGCCAGATCAGCCAGTAGGAGGCACATATCATCAGCATGTGCAATGGCTTTATAAGGTGCCAGCATCCCAGAACAAGAAATGGCATGTATTTGAGGGTGAGCATTCAGTCGTCGAAGCAGAACATCTAAAAATAGGACATATAATAGAGGGCTCACAGGACAGCCCTGGCGGACACCTCGTTTAACAGGGATCAGAGGTCCAACCCAACCATTCACAACGGAACCACCGTGGCCATTCTGTAGAACTTTTGTAGCCATCGGATTATGGTATCAGGTATATGTAAGAAACGTAATGCGTTCCACAAAAAATCATGGCTAACCGAGTCAAATGCTGCCTTCTGATCTACAGAAACAATAATACCAGAGGACTTGCCTGCAAATCCATGGGAAAACAGTTCCCGAAGGAGAATCAGATGATCCGATATTCGTCTGGTAGGTATAGAGCAGGACTGGGCCAGATGCAGAACAGATTCTGCAATACCAAACAATCGTTTTGCAATAATTTTCATCAATAACTTAAAATCAGTATTTAACATGCAGAGAGGGCGCCAATTCCCCAAAAGGTGAATATCACCTTTTTGTTTATAAACATATATTAAAGTACCCTTGGTAAAGTCCAGAGGCACAGTCTCACAGTTGAGCAGGGCATTAAATACAGCAGTCAGTTCTGTGATGAAATGGTCATTTAATACTTTATACAAAGCGGCTGGGAGACCATCCAGACCCGGAGTTTTATGCAAAGGTAAAGAAGAAATTGCCAAAGACAGCTCTTTCTTTGACAAGGCAGCACAGGCTATAGTTACACTCTGTGTCGAAGGGAGCGGAATATCCAAACCTTGGTACAGAAGTGTAGGGTCTTCCTGAACCGCAGGAAGAGGGGAAAATAGAGCAGTCGTGTGGTCTGTCACAATCTGCTGAATATCAGAGCGTGTATTGCAAAGTGTTCTGTCAGGATTGGCAAGACACAACACAGTTCTCTGAGAAACTTGTCGTGAATTCGACTCAAAAGGACACATCACACCCCGAGGTCCTGACATATGGAACTTGTGTTGATGGTACAATTGTTTGGATTGTCTGGACTGCAAACCCAACATGTCTTTCTGGATGGAGTGGATCTGGGGGGACAAATTCTGTCCCGTCACATGTGCTTTAGAAAGCAATGACTGTAGGTGTGCCCGTCTCTGTAAATAATCCAAATAATCTTTCCTACACTTTTGTCGACTATAAGTTTTCAAATAAACAATTAAAGCTTGTTTCGTATCCATCCACAAATGGATGGGGTCATCATAAAGAATAAACACAGATTTACGAGCAGAAATAAAAGACAAGAGAAATCCCTGGAACATCACATCTTGCAATAAAGAAGTGTTAAACTTCCAAAATCCCGGCCCTTTGCTAAAAGGGACCTTTGGGCCTACACCGATTGATAGTACTTTATGATCAGACAAGGCGACTGCCTGTACCCGAGCTGAACCATTGGTAATGTGCGGGATAAAAAAACAAAATCAATTCGGGTCACCAACTTTCCTTTTTGAAAAGTGGGAGTATGTAAATTTGTGAAAGAAAGGTAAGCATCAGTCAAATGTGCAGTCCGAATCAGGTTATCCAATTCATGTGAATCACAAAAGAGTTTTTTAGTGGTGGCAAACGAACTTTTATCAAGTAAACTGAGACCACAATTAAAATCACCCGAAAATACTACTTGGAAAGAAGTATGCAAGTAGGGGCGAATCAGAGAAAGCAAGGCTATGCGAGCAGTCTTAACTTGGGGGACGTAAATGTTAATAGCTCGGTACGGGCAGTTACCTAACACAAAATCCAAAACTAGGGCTCTACCAGGAGCCAAATCAAACAATTTCAATAAACGGAAGCCTGGAACAGTGACCAATATGCCCAGGCCTGAACATGGATCCTGGCCTAAGGACCAAAATGGAGGGCCCAAAAGCCAGCCCTGCTTTGCTTGTCTAACTTCCTGCACTGTGTGGAGCCTGGTTTACTGCAAGAAAAAAATACCAAATGGCAATAAACGTAAAAAGGAAAACACTAATCTACGTTTCTCCACTCGTTTCATACTATTAACATTAATAGTGTGGCAAACAAAGAGCTCCATAGTACCAGGTATACTGTGTGAGCTAACCTCAAGACTTTCTTTTCCCAGCTACAGTCTTTCCTTTAAGCCTAACCTTAGCCTTACGTTTCTGCAAAAGCCCAGAGCCCACTTGGAGTTCTGGGTCAATGGAGCCATCAGGGAGCGAGGATGCAATAGAAGAAGAGTCAGACTCACCGCCTGCATCTTCTGAAGTCAGCTGAAGAATCTTGTAGGTATTAGACAGGTCTATTGGTTGGGGTGCTACGGGTGGTATAGAAGGTAAGGGAGCACGAGGACCATTCCTCAGTGACCTTCGTCGTGCATCAGTAGCAGGCTCACTGGGAGGTGGCATGACACTCGGGCCAGGGGTGTGATCCAAGCGCAATGCCATCAGTAGGGCATGTGGCGATAGAGGGGGTTCTACAACTAACCAGGGTTCAGCCTCTACAACTGCTAAGAGGGTAGTAACCTGGGGAGGGGCACAGGTACAGGATCAGGTAGGGCAGGATCTACTACAGCTGTAGATGGAACGGCAGCAGTGGTACGCAGCCGCGCCTTTTGTGCCTGCGTAATCACAAAGCATTGATCCACTCCGCCATCATGATTTGTCTTAGCATGAGCAGACCAGGGACAAGTTTGGAACGTATGCCCTACCTCCTCACAAAGATTACATTTGCTAACGTTCTGGCAACAAATCCCCACATGTCCCAGTACCCCACAATTGTTACATCTCAATGTATCACAGACATTACTTAGGTGTGAGGGGTTTCCATACCTGTAACAAGCCTTAGGCTGTCCCGGGTAAAATAGCACCCCCCCCCCGTCACGACCTAAAAAAAAAAGAGTTAGGCAAGTGGATTGGGCCATGGTCATTGGTACGTAACAGAATTTTAAACTTCCATCCTCCAGTCCAGATATTTTCTGTGTCCAGGATAGCCTCAGGTTGGCCCTGTACTGTACAACGTTGCCCCAGCCAATATACAATATCCAACACATCCACACCCTCATTCTGGAACATCACCGTAATAGTCTTAAAAGTAGGTTTTGAGAGGGGAATGGCCTGAAAGGAAGTCCATAAAGCAGTAGATTTCAGTGCATGGTATCTAGTCCAAAACCGGTCTAACCCACGAGACGTCTGAAAGCTGACATCAAATGTGGATTCTCCGGAGACATGAATAAGGGCATATATCTCATGAGCAAAAAATTTGAGAGAGTCTTTCAACAGTGTCCTGGCTATGAATACGCGGTTGGTGGGGTTAGGTAGTCCACCCCTATAGACCAGTCTGACAGCATTATGCCTCTTTGCAGCTAGGACTGGAGAGTGAAATAAGAAAGAAAAGGAAAGAGTATTCCTCACCTGTTCAGGGGGTGGCTTACCCGTAACAGCAGAATCCTGAACAGTCACCACTGAACTGCGAGGAGGAGGAGAGATATGCAGCTCAGATCCTTGCGGGAAGGCCAGTACAGGGTTCTGGGTGAGAGCCAGCTCCATCGGGACGCTCAATGGGTCAGGGGAGCTGCGAGCAGCAGACAGATTCCGTGGCCTTTCCAGGAAGTCCTCGGGATGGGGGAACCGAATAGGGGACGGACAGGAAACCCACTGTCCCAGTCCGGGTTCCCAGATCCAGCCAGCACCCCGTAATGCTTCATTCACCGACCAGGTAGGCTCTGCCGGGAGAATTACATGTTGCGAAGGCAATGGTGAGAAGGATTGGTCCACCGAGAGGGGTGTAGGAGTTACAGTATGCTCAGTGATGCAGGCATCAGTTGGCAGTAGCAGGAAAGGGTGATCCCTCAAAGGCATAGGCAGTGTAAGTACAGTCACCGAGTCAGACAGGGCCACCAGAGGTAAAGCAAAAAGGTCCCCTTTTCCAACAGCAGAAGAACAGGCACTATGGTCAGTAGCAGGACTAACAGAGAGCAAGTCAGTTTGCAAAGCATGGTCAGGCAAAGAGTAACAACATTCTGCGTCTGACAGATGCTGTCCAATATCCCTCTCTTTCAATGCTCCTGTATCAGAAGGGAGAGACCGTTCAACTGCCATAGAAACATCCAGGCAAACAAGGCAATCCGGAAGAGAGAAGTCCAAAAGAGATGCAGCCTGAGTAATAGGTGCATCCTGAAGGAGAATAACAGAGTCAGTAAATTCCTGCACAGATATTGCATTTTCCAACAAGGTCTCCAAAAAGCCAGAGACAGGAGTTGAGACCAAGTCTCCTGTCTCTCCAGCCACCTCCACAGCAGGCAGAGGAGGTTCCGCCATCTTGGATAGAGTAATCCCCTCTGTCAGAATAGGGGAATTTCCCCGGTGCTCTGGCCAAATTTCTGCCATTTACTAAAAATACCACCAACAGCTTAATCTGGTTCAGTTTCAGTTGCTTACCATCTGCATCCCCCCTCCCCCAGTCACCCCTGAAAAAGGGACTTCTAGGTCCAGTGGGCTTACCGGGCCAACAAAATTCAATAAATAAATAATAAACTACTTAGAAGGGAGGCATGGTGGATTTTTAAATTGAAAGCTACAGAGTTTCTGAGACTAAATGAAAGATTTGAACTAGCGTCTTTCTTAAAATAGCAAAATAAAATAACTCTCTTAAAATATATTTCTTAAAATGTTTGAGCCCACTCCCCTTCATTGCCTCCTACCTGTGGGGAAAAGGACTGTTTGAGCCCTCTCCCCCTTTCTACCTCCTACCTGATACCCTCCTGCTGTGCTGTACTTCTGCCTTTTGCAGGCAGAGTACATAGCATCCTGGAGGGGCCAATCTCTGGCAGTCCTCTCTCCTCCTCCTTCTCACTTCCCTTTTTCCTTCATTTGCCAGTTGTTCATGTCCCCCAATGGGGTTCTCCCCCATTCCTACTACCCTCTTCTACCCTCTCCACCTATCTCCTATGTTCTTCACTAATATGCTCTAAAGTCACCTTCTACCATGCTTGCTTCATCCCCTGACAAAGTTCTCAGCATCCTGATGGGGCTGATCTGGTCATGCCTCTCTCCTCTCCTATCATCCCCTAATCCACCCCTCTACTGCCTCTCTCTTACCCCTTCTCCTCACTACTTCCTACCTGATACCCTCCTGATGGCTCTACTTCTGCCTTGTGCAGGCACAATACTCAATATCATGGAGGGGTTAGTCTCTGGTAGTCCTCGCTCCTCTTCCTTATCACTTCCCCTACTCCTACATTTGCCTGTTCATGACCCCTGATGGGATTGTCACCCCCCCAGGCTATGTAGCTCATAGCAAGACCTCTACCCCCTTCTCTACTACCTGCTACTACTCTCTCCACCTACCTCCTCTGTCTCTTCACTAATATGCTCTATTGCCACCTTCTCCCATGCCTGTTTCATCCACTGGCAGAGTTCTCAGCATCCTGAAAGGATCTGGACTGGCCAAGCCTCCTTCCCCACAACCATCTTCTATCCACCCCTCTACCACCTCCTCCTACGCCGTCCCCACACTGTGCACTCAGTCATTCCCTTTCCTTAGCCCTGATTGGGTGCTCACATCCTGATAGGGCTGGTCTGTTCTACCCTCCTTCCCCCTACCCTCTTTTCTCTGCCCCCGTCCCCCCTCCATTCCTCATCTCTATTTATGGCTGCCCCAATTTCTATTGCACTTGCTGACCATTTGCCCTTCAGATATACCTTGCAACTAGTATTATCTGAATCTTTCCTCATGTACCTGCCCTAGATCATCATATTACTAGATAGTCTATTTTGTCACTTCCTATGTAGTTATGAGTTAACACTTGCATTCTATTGTAAATGATGTGTTACTGTATTTACCTCAGTTGTTTTTTTCATCCAGTTCCTTAGGCCCAAACTGTTAGCTTTCCACTATTAGCTTATCACTAAAGGTGGTCAAAGTGGCCAAAATTTGCTCTGTGGGGTAATGTGGAATCCGCGATGTAATCCACAATGCGAAGTGGAGTACTTTGTGTCATAACGAGGAACGTGAAGTCCATTGAAACCAATGACTTCACATTACTCCTCCTTCCCCAACCACTTGTGCACCAATTTTAATGTGAAGTACATAGAAATTAATGTACTGCGCATCACTTCACCTTGTTATTGAGCTCCAAGGTGAATTTTGCAGTGATTCACAGGATTGCAGGTCACATGGGCTCTAGATTGTTCTGCACAGTCTCAGTTCTGTGTGTGTAGTGGTAGATGGAGACAGTTTCTTCTCTGAGCTCTGCAATTCAAATCCTCTAGAAGCTGTTAAAAAAAGCCATTTTGAGCCATTTTTTCCCTCAAAATTTAGTACATCAATTATAGGAAACCCTCCTGTGCTCATATCATAAAGTGTTTATTGTTTGTGTTTGGATTTGGAATGTTAATTTAGAACATTAAGTCTGTGTACTGACAGACATTTGAAGTGTGGTTTGAGGGAGAGATGTATATGTGGTGGGAGTCAATCAATCAAAGTCTTTTTTTATCCAGGCAGTCACCGTTGAGCAAAGGCCATTTGCAAGGAGGACCTGGTTAGCACATGTATACAAAATTGAATCATTCTACACAAGGGTAGTACATTTTACAATATGGGCAAAGCCTTGTGACAGAAAATTATATACAAGTAGAAACTGCAAATAAAACAAGTATAGGTAACACTATGCAAGGGTTCGTAGAAAGAGGATAACATCGGCACAGCAAATGCGAAATACAATACACATGTATGCATAGATCAATGTCTATTGCAGTGGTCCAAGTGAGGAGTAAGATAACACAGTGGCTAGGTTAGCAGAAAAATTAGGGGGAAGGTGAGGAATGTAGTGCAGACATGGTGGTTGGGAGTTTCTGCAAAAGTCAGAGCACAAAGAAGGTGTCCCACACTATAATGTATGCGGAGCACCAGCCAGAAATAGGAGGCTGTTGGGGGGATTGCTATGACTGCTAGAAATGGAGGAGATGCTACAGAGGTGGGGAAGGCAAGTCAGTAGAGGTGGTTGTAATCAGGTTTTAAGCTGGGGGGCGAGCCACGGTAGGTTTGGGAGCTGATGTAGGATGAGCAAAGCAGTTACAAATGACATTACTCGTGCGCGAGTATAATGCCTTGAAGATGGGTAGGGAGACAAGGGCACTCAGTTTAAGGTTTCTTTGTAGATTATTCCATAGGGTGGGTAGCGTAAAGCTAATCGTCACTCTACTGAAATGATAATTTACTCTGGGTATTATGAGGGAGATGTAGGAGTGGCTTCTAAGTGCAAATTTTCCCATTGTGCTTAGAGGTAGGCAGCTTGAGATATAGGGAAGTAGTTTTTTTGTGAGAGCACGGTAGGTCCAGAGAGCAGCTTTTTTGTGGCACCTGAGTTTAAGGGAGGTCCACCCCACAGCAGTATACAGGGCACAGTGATAGGTAGTACTAGGAAGACCTGTGATTAACATTAATGCCCGGTGGTACAGTGTGTCCAGTTTAGCTAGCTGAGCACTGGGGCATTGGCTGTACAAGAAATCCGCATAGTCAACCAAGGATAGGAAGATGGATTGAACCAGTCGTGCCAAGTTAAAACTGAGAGAAAAAGGCAGTCTTTCTGCTTTGGTTATATTTTTCTTGTATAACTGTGTTAATGTACACTACACACAGTAATATTTTCAGTAATTCTTAAATTTTTTTTGCTGAATGTTGCGGTGCAGCAGTGCATAATTTCAGTTTGTTTAAAAGATTCCGTTATGTTACTGAAGTTTTCATTTTGCTACTCATTACTTGTAGTGTGTGTGAGTGTGTATGCAATGCATGCCATCAAATCACACATTTTATTGTGCCACAGAGTATTTGCAGCAGTGTGAACCTGTTATCCACCGCATCTGCGTGATTTTGTACTGCTCTGTGGTATCTTGGTTTTGGACTGTTACTGCAGTGCACTGCACCCCACCAACTGGCAAAAGGTATTCTTTTCCGATTGGATTGTGACTTGTGAACACTAGTCAAGATGTTGTTGTGACTTTGTATCTGCATCTTTTCTTGATTGCACAGTGCAATCTTAATCTGTCTGTGCCTATGCATCTGTTTAGTGCCCAATCTACATCTGCAAGCCACAGTTGTTTTTTTTTTTTTTTGGCTTCGCATCCACTGGCCCAGACTGAAAGTTCAGAAATCTAAATTTGTTTAGAACTTTCTTGGTGAACCCCCAAAATGCCTGCAAACAGATGTGCAAGCAAAGCTGTTTCTGGCCATGGCACTGCTGCCAGTGGCAAGATTGTCCATGGGCATGGTAGTATGCAGAAGTGCACAGCTAATGTCAGTAAAGGGATTTCTCCATCAATGCTTTTTACAACCCCCATTTCAGGGTTAAAAAAAACATAGTCCAATAAGCAGCAACAGGGACATGTTAAAAGTAGGTGATCACATTCCCTTGTTTGGGATTTTTTGTCCAAGACGCAAATGATGAGTCCGTTGCAACCTACCAGTTTGCCATACATGTGTGAGTCAAGGTAAAAAGGAGAGTCATCTGGGCATGGGGAGGGGTAGATTTACATCTTAAGAACAGGCACATGTCACTGTGGACCCAGAACCAGATGGCAGCTAATGCCACAGTGTGGAGTTAACCCCCATCATCAACCATACTGAGCATGTTATCCCCTTACATCAGTGTAAAACCAAGTAAGAATGTCCTCAGTGGTGATGAAATAACACCAGAAGATTACTATAAGCATGATAAAGGGGAGGATTATGATTTAGAAATGCTAACAGATATTCATACTTAGAAATCAGTAAAGGCACATGTGTATAATGAGCTTTTAGAGCAGTTTTTAAGCTCTTCACTGTCTAGCACTCACATTCCAATGGTGGGGAGTTACAAGGAGGCTAGTGAGACCAAGCCAGGCTCCCAAAGTTTTCCATACGTACCCTGGAAATCTTTAGCAATCACTCATCAGTTGAGTGGAGTGGTCTGAGGGGGCAGTAGGGACTCAGAAGCTCTTGTAGGTAACTAGGACCCAAACCATATAGGTCTCTAAAAGTCAGTAAACCAACTTTAAAGGTGATCCACCGCTGAACTGGCAGCCAGTACAGCATGCACAGTACAGGTGAAATGTGACTGGCTCAAGCTGACCCAAACAATAATCTGACCACAGCATTGTGCACTAGCTGTGAGTGGCAGATATCAATCCCTGAAAGCCCTAGGCACAGGGAGTTACAGTAGTCAATGCGCGATGTCTCAAAAGCGTGGACCAGAGTTGGAAGATCACCGGACAGAATGAGGTGCTTAATCCGGGCGATGTTCCTCAAGTGGTAAAAAGAGGACTTGACCACACCTGACACCTGTGAGCAACGTGTCAGACCATCATCCAATATCTCCCCCAGATTCCACACTCATTCAGAGGTCAAGAGCTGATAGTCCCCAAGCCAAAGCCCAGAAGGCCGCCCAGCAACCAACCCCTCTATCCGGTGACTCGGCTCCACAACTAACACCTCCATCTTGTCAGAGTTTAGTCTTAGCTAGCTAGAATTCATCTAGTCTTGGATTTTGGTGAGACAGTTGGAAAAGACTGAGAGTGCACTATCCTGGTCGAGCAAAAAAGACAAGTACAGCTGAGTATTATCTGCATAACAGTGAAAATTCAGCCCATACCATCTTACAATAACTCCTAATGGAAGCATATACACTGCAAACAGCATGGGGAACAACACTGAACCCTGCGGGATCTAACATGGCAGGGAGAAGGAGTCAGAGGAAAAAATCCCTGATACAACCCTCTGCTACCTGCCTGTGAGGAAAGAATGAAACCATCTGAGGACTGTACTAGACAGGCCACATATGAACTGCAGGTGATCAACAAGTACCCCATGGCCCAGGGTGTCAAAGGCTGATGAGAGATCTAGAAGGACCAAGATGGAGCGGCGCTTCTGGTCTCTGGCCATCAGGAGATCATTGAGTACCTGAACCAGAGCAGTCTCAGTACTGTGTCTCTTATAGAACCCAGACTGGAGAGGATCATAGATATCATGGATGGTAAGATGGTTCTCCAACTGTTGTGCAACAACTTTCTCAATACCCTTCCCTATAAAGGGGAGGTTAGAGATTGGCCTGTAGTTTGCAGGGGAATCTGGGTCAAGAGATGGCTTCTTGAGAAGGGGGTAACCACAGACTCCTTCAAGGAGCTGGGTAACTCCCCTGACTCCAGTGAACACCAGATTAACTCCACTAGAACTGAGCCCATCACATCTACACACTCTATTAAAAGGTGGATAGCACCTGGGTCTAAACTACAGCAAGTTGGCTGCATACTCTGGAGAAGCCACATGATATCCTCGATCACCAGTCAGTCAAACTCAGCCCAACAAAACAGAAGAGTCGAGATCTCATTCTAACCACCAGTAACTCTCATAGGGCATGATAAGTGAATCTCCCAGCAAAGAAGTGAGCAAACGTGTCACACTCAACTTGCAGCAAGGCTTTCCAAACTTGTAGAAAGGCTGGACTGCACAGTCTGTCTCCCATTTGGAACAGCTGAGCTGGTCAGTTCTGTGCAGAAGCAATCTCCCCGTACAGGAACTTTGCCTTCTTACAAGAGATTGATGACTGATAGACCCTATAATGTTCCATCACTCTAAGCCTGTTGGCATCTGAGCCAGATCTGTGCCAACCATGCTCTAACCTTTGACCCACCTGCTTCATCCCCCTCAAGGTCCCATCAAACCATGGGGACTGAGAGTGGAGAGTAAGCGGGCAAACATGGAAAGGAGCAAGGGTATCCAGAGCTCCAACCACTGCTCAATTGCTCAGTTGCTCACTGCCTGAAGTAGATTCTCCAGACCCTTGCTTACCTCTGGTATTCTCAATAGATCCAACATTGCCAAAAGGCCATCAGAGGTCAAGCTCCGTAATGAGCAGTATCAGACCATCTCCACTGGGGCAGGCCTATAAGGGGGAGCCAGAAAATTGAACATGATGATGTGATGGTCAGACCATCTGACTGGTTCCATCATGAAGCTGGAAGCCTCTAGCCCAAGGAGAAAGACCAGGTCCAATGAGTGACCGTGATTGTGTGTCACAGAAGAAACTACCTGTGTGAAGCTAAAAGAGCTCATAAATTGGAGAAAGTCTTTTCCAAACTGCAAAAGTTCATCGTCAATCTAAGTGTTGAAATCCCCCAGTAGCATCAACCTGGGGGATTCCAACACCATACTGATCATGAAGTCTGCAACTTCATACAAAAACTGACTTTTGCCTCCTGGTGGATGGTAGACAAGAACAGTTTTGCACCCCACACCTGCTCCTGCAGTATACTCAAAGAAACTGGTATCCTCAACTGGCACATCAACAATGATGATCAATGCAGAATGTCCAGAGCAAGTGGTACATCAACCCCTCTATGTAAAACAGGGAAAATAACTTCATTTGTGGACTTATCACCTGTGCACCCCTCTTCATCACAAGTCCATCCCTACCCCTGTCATTCACAGAACAGAGCCATTTGTCACACCACATGCAAAACTTGTAAGTCAGTCTATGTTGGAGAGTGTTTTTATCTGTAATCTCCTGCCTGCCTGCCTGAAGCATGTGACCTACACTGTGTAAGACATGTGATGTGTGTGGGCTGCCTATGAATTCTCACCCCACCTTAAAGTAGAATAAGGTGGGGTACACAACACAAAGTCATAATTACAATGTGCAGTGGCAAAGTGAGGGTTTAAAATGGGCATTTGCATAGTGGAACACTAATGTAAAATGATCACTTTGTGTCCACTTCGAGGGTGGAATTTTACTTCACTGCATCTCTGTTACTCACTGTACAGTCTACGCACATTTATTTATATGTTTTTATATGTATATTTTATGCTACCTATGTTTTGTACCAAATTTCTGTATTCAATCCTTGTTCCCCTACCCATCAAAATTGTTAGCACCCTGCTATTTTTATTACTCATTGTACAGTCTACTCTCTTTTATTTGTATGTATTCATATGTTCACTACCCTGGGTTGTGACATCCTACCATGCCCCATACTTTATAGCATTCAATCCCAGGGCTCACACATACTTCTTTTCTCCATACACCTTCTCTACATCCCATTTTGCCAACTCCTTTCTGTGCACCATGCCCTCCTAGCCTTTTTCCCCCTACCTCCCTCCCTTCCCCAATATCTTCACCTCTACCTGGTGTACATTTTAATTTTTTTTTCTTCCATTACTTCCTCCTGCAACCTTAGATAACCTGCTTTATCTTCCTATAGACACTTCTATGTATGTAAATACCATGTAATCTGTACAATATCTGTATAATTCTATGTACACATGAACTTTTTTTTCTTCCTCTCTGTAAAGAGTATTATCTGTATTGCCTTGTAAATACCTGTGTTGACCTGTATATACAATTGTTCATGCTCCACCCAGGTCCATCTTGCAAATGAGCTTCTGCTCAATGATGAACACCTGGTTAAATAAAGACTTGATTGATTGATTGATATGTATATTTTATGTTACCTATATTTTGTACCAAATCTCTGTATTCAATTCCTCATGTTTCCCAACCCCTAGGTAGCACCAGGAGATGAGCAACCTGTTGTTCAGCATGCCTTCCTGGTGAAACATTTCAATAAATAAATTAATTAATTAAAATAAAGATGAAACAATTGTACTGTTGTGAATATTAAAGCATGCATTTACAATGCTGTTAGTTTTATCCTTTTTTTGTACTGAATGATCTAAAGTACAATAGTAGCTTTGCCATCATGTAGCTGTTTCACAATTAGAGTATTGGTTCTTCATATAGTCAAGAGCTAGTATATGATGTAATGCCTCCAAATCTCCTATTTTCTTTTAATGAACTAAAATTGTAATGAATTCTTCCTGCAATAAATGTCTAAATATTCATATATACAGACCTGCATTAAATCTGAATTAAGAGAGCTCTATAAAAGTATCTGACCTTATAATAATTTAACAGATTTCTTGTTTTATAATCTAAATTTCTGCCTTTGTAGGCATGCCTTCAGAAATAAAATATCTGTCTAGAATGAAAATCTGCAAGTCTAGCCTGCATCACAAGTATCACACATGTAACATGGAATTTAATGTTTGGATTAGGGTCTCAAACAAAGGTGTTATCAAAACCATTGTGGTTTGAAATTTGTTTTGCATATATTGAGATATGCCCATTTAGTGCCAGCAGGTATGTATACTGCAAAGTATCTGAGCTTATAATCATTGAGCATGTTTCTCATTTTTTAACTTAACTTTCTTTCTTATAGGCATGACTTCAAAAACAAAATGCCCATCTAAAAAGAATGGAAATGATGAAATCTGCAAGTCTAGCCTATAACACATATATCACACGTGTAACATGAAAGTTTTATTTTTAATGTATGGGTTAGGCTCTTTAACAAAGGTGTTATCAGTCTAAATACTCAGACACATTTTGCACATGGAGTATTATGCTCTGACATTTGTTTTGCATGTAAAGACTTGTACTTTTACTGCCAGCAGGTAAGTATACTACTAAGTAGTACAACATAATGAGACACTGTCACTTTATGTAAATTCTGACTATAAAATCAGGAAGGAATGTTATGACATGTACTTCCAAGCATCGCATTCCAACACGAAATGTTGGAGGACTGTTTGGAGATATTCAGGGCTTTGGTATGTGCATTTAAATTAATATTTTTTTGCAAAACAATATTGCGTCATTGCAGTTCTTAGTGCCAGACTTTCTGGCTGTTGTTTAATAGATTAAGAGCACACTTCATGGACCTTTAGTCTCCTTTTATTGTCAAGTGTTATGTTATTATGAGTGTTATCAGTGTGCCATGTCTAACCAACATCCCACACTGTGATGAAAAACCAGTTCGGTATACCTTTGTTACAGCTAACCAGGGCGTCTATCACCACCCCACCACTTGTTCCACTGTGGTTTGAAGCAAGGAGAGCAGCTGGTTAGAAACAAGCTGTGGAGGTTGTAAGCTGAGTATTTCTCATTACTTATTTTACCTGGAAAAAATCTCCACTGAGCAGTGCTCATTTACAAGGAGGTCCTGCTTAGGACAAGTAGTATTACAGGAGGTAAGAAAGCAAAGTAACCAAGTGGCTAACATGCCCCCTGCTTCAACTTCTCAAATCTAGGGACAAACTTTGGTCCAGGTGGAAGATCTCCCACCTCTGTGCAGACTTTGAAGACTATCGTGCATTAAGTAACAACTGCAAAAGACAAATTCGTGTTGCCAAAAGCACCTACTATAGGAACCTACTAATAACATCCTCTACAAATCTGTGCAGGTACTGGTCCAACATTAAGGACATTCTCGGCAACAACAAGCAACAGAATCCAGCTGACATGAACATTCAAGGTGTTCACTGCAACAACCATGACACCATTGCCAACGCCTTCAATGCCCTTTTTTCTTCTCCACCAGTCGCTACTCTAACTAGCCCACAACCTGACTGTCCCTCTTCTCCTCCCTCGCCCCTCCCACCGCTCCCTTTCATTCTGGCTCCAACCACATACCTTGAGATTCGAAGACTTACTTCTCCTTCCGCACGCAGGGGTCAAGGGCCTGAGGGCATCCATCCTTGCATACTTAGCAGTATGCACCTTGGCTGACCAGACCTATCACCTGGCTTTTTAATCTCTCGATTCGTACGTCTACTGTTCCATCCACCTGGAAAACTGCCAGAACCATCCCTATACACAAAAAGGGCGATGTCAAACTCATGTCCAACTACCGCCCTATATCTCTTCTGCCCACTCTCAGTAAGTTGCTTGCAAAAATAGTCCACCGCCAGCTTGCTGCTCACCTTGACATGTTTAATCTTCAAACCCTGTGCCAACATGGTTTCCAGCCCAGTCACAGTACCACCTCTGCACTTACACAACTTACAAATGACATCAGAAATAATATGGACCGTGGCCTACTCACTGGGGCCGTCTTTATTGACCTGTCTAAAGCCTTCGACATGGTACACCATCCTCTCATGCTAAAGAAACTCCAATCCATTGGAGCATCTGACCAAGCCCTCTCCTGGTTCTATAGCTATCTTGACAATTGGACTCAGGCAGTAGCATTTCACAAGGCCCTTTCCTCCTCCCTAAACATCTCCCGTGGAGTTCCCCAGGGATCCACTCTTGGACCTCTACTCTTCTCCCTCTTCCTAAATGATATTCCCACCATGTCCTGGCATAGCTGCACTCTTATATGCATGAATGACCTTGTTCTCTACTCTGGGTCAAAATCGGTTGCTGCTATCAACACTCCTCACTAATGACTTCCAATTCCTGCAGACCTGGCTCTCTAGCAACCACCAAGTCCTGAACCTAGAAAAACCTGTGCTATGCTATTCAGATCCTCTAAGAAACTGTCTGCCCTCGAACAGGCTCCGTGTTCAATGCCTTGATGGCTCCCTCATCTTAAACACTGAGTCCTTCAAGTACCTTGGGGTCACTTTGGATCCACACTTGACCTGTCTCAACATGTCAATATGGTGTGCCGTGCCGTCAATGCTAAAATTGGCGGAGCTTATCAAGCAGGCGCCTACCCTCACTCCTTCCGCTAGACTTTCTGTTGCAAGAGGTATTCTCTTACCCCAGCTCCAATATGCTCTGCCCTTCTCTTTGCTGCAAACTCTGCTACACTCCACAAATGGGACACTGTCTACAACATCTGTAGATTTGCCTTAACTTCCCTTACGTCTTACCCATCATTTGTCTCCTTTACGCTGACTTAAATTGGCTGTCACCTAAGGATATTCGAGCCTACTCCCTGGGCTGCTTTATCGACTCCCTGTCTAGACCTCCCTGCCCTGTCTATCTTGCCAACCTCCTGACTCCTGCCTCACACACCTGAAATTCAGGTCTTCTCTCTGTTCCCATGCTCTCACTAGACCTTGCATGACAAAAATGGGTGAACAGGCATTTGCCCATTTTGCTCCCAAATTCTGAACTCACTCCCCTTATGGTGAAAACTTCCAGCCTCCCATCGAGAATTCAAAACTCACTTTTCACTCACCTTCTAGCCTCTGGCCAATGCAAATGCTCTTAATTTGCTTTGTCTCACTGCAGGCTGTCGGGTCCGGCACCCTGAGTACTACACTAATGTTCTCCCATGCAATATGCTTGTGTCTAGGTGGCTATGAACCTTGATGTCTTTACTGTCCTCAGCTGTCTTATGGTTACCCTAATTGCTTTATTTTACATCCTTATGATCTATGCCTAAAATGTACCCTTATGTAACTATTACTGTGCTACCAATGTATATCTTGTTTTGCTCCTGTACACCTATAGTATGTCTGTGCATTTCTGCATATTGTAACCAATGTCCAGTGCTCTCCGGTTGTGCTCTGGAAAATAGGCAAGTCTGTTGCCCAGCGCACTTTACCCGTTACCAAAAGCTAATAACTAAATAAACAACATAATACAGAGGTTGATAAAAAAAATGGCAGCATTTTGGAAAACAAGATTATGTGAAGGATCTGATTCTAGAAAGAAATTTCTGCAAAGGTCAAAAAGACAAGTTAGACTTGCAGTAACAAGTACAAGTGCAGTACTAACCGATTAGCAAAAACAGCATTTACAGAGTAAATTAGTGGCATTCACATTTGTCTAAACAGAATTGTCCAAATAAAACCTTAAAAGAAAGGGGGCAGACTTATGAGCTCTGTTTAAGTAAATCTTGCAGTTTATTCCAGAGAGTACTGAACTGGGCCAATAGTGGGGGATTGGAAGTACAGCCAGTGTTTCCTCAGTGTGACCTGCTCAATTGAAGTCTGTCAGTGATTTCTCTGTATATAATTTATTTTATTTCAAAAGTTTTGCCAGAAGGGACATACTGAGCTATAAACAACTCGTTTCCAGAGCATTCTAGGGAAGAGGGGAGAGGAAGAAGTACATATCCATACAGTGTAAAATATTTACAGACAATGTACATTCATATTAAGACACACTTTTATACAATATATCATAAATTAACATAGAGTAATATTCATTGAATGTACAAGAGCATATACATAGGGATTATTTTACAGAAAATGCAGCAACAGCAGTACGTAACATTTGCCTACAAGAATAGGGGATGAACTAGGTTAGTGCCTAGTGGCTAAGGGTAGTCTAGCAAAGGGTGATGAGTAAAGAGGGGGTGAAAAGGAGAAGGTAGATCATAGGAAGGAGACAAGGAGGTCCAGATTTAGAGATGGTAGATAGAGGAGGTTGAGATGGAGGGGGAGGGAGGGAGGAGAAGGTGGAGAGGGAGATATGTAGTATGAAAGTCAGGGAGGTGGGAGAGAGAAGAGGGGTGAAGAGCCAGGAAGAGGAAAGTATGAGGGAAATAATGGGGGTGGGGAGTCAGTGGCAGTTACAGAAGAGGGCGGAGTAATCATGTATAAGATTGGAGAAGGAGTGAATGGAGGTAGCAGAATGAATAGGGCCAGGGAGGGAATTCCAGAGTTTGGGAAGGTGGACAGAGAAAGCAGGTTGCCCAGCCAATGTCCATCTGGATGAGACAGTTAGAGAGTGGAGCTTAGAGCTATGGAGAGAGTAGGAGGGGTTTGAAAGGGAGGACAGAAGAGAAGAGACACAAGGTAGTATGGGAGGGAGCCCAGCCAGTACATAGCAATAAGGGAAGAGCAATGAACAAGTCATCTGGATTCAAGGGAGGGAAAGGAGAGAGAGGTGTAGAGGTGGCAGTGGTGGGTCTGGGGTGGGGGTGGCAATCCAGGGCAAACCTACAGAAAGGGTGGAAGAGTGGATCCAGTCTGGCTAGGGTAGACTTAGGAGCACTAGTGCAAATAGTGGCACTGTAGTCAAAGAGAAGAAGAATCATTCTCTGCACAATGGCTCAGCGGGCCGGCAGAGAGATGTACCCTTGGTTCCTATACAGTGCACCATGTTTAGGGTGAAATATTTTTGTGCAAGTAGTCCACATGAGCAGAGAAGTCTAGGTGACTGTCAAGCCAAGCTCCTAGGTACTTGGATGTTGTGATGTTTTCAAGGCTATTCCCATCCAGACTGTGGAAGGAGGCAGGGGTATCGGAAGGCATACTCACTGAACTCAGCAGAGTACAGTAAAACAAATCCAGGCAGAGACAACAAATCAGGTAGGGGCAACAAAAAGAGGAAAGCAAGGACATTATGAGTCACGTTGTGTCTGTGTGGCACTGAGCCCTTCTGCCTTTGTTGTTCACTATGGGGCACTGGTGCCCTCAACCAAATACACAAACAAAAGCAACTTACCAGGCAGGCAGAAAAGCAAAGGAAGGAGGATTATAGGACGATACTGATTATTTGAACTCAGACATGGCAAATGGGGGGGCTATTATTGGTGTGGCATGGCAGCACGTATTTTGGTTTATGCTTACATAATGGGGGGGGCAACAGTGCACCAGTTTTGAGTACAAGTTTAAAATTCTTGGCAACACCCCTGGAAGGAGGGCAGGGTTGGCAGTTTAGAGAGTTTCTGTCTAGTAACAAAAGTCATAGAGACAGTTTCATTTGCATTTAAGGAAAGCTGATTTGACTGGAACCAGTGCTGGATATTGGCGAAAGACAGTTGGAGGCCACTTGTCAGGTCTGGTACAGAGGATCCTGAGGTAAATATGACAGTGCCATCAGCATACATGTATACTGATGCAGATGTACATGAAGAGGGAAGGGAATTTAGAAAGATAGAGAAGAGGATGGGTCTGTGCACTGAGCCTCGGGGGATGGCAGTGTGGATAGGAAGGGTGGGTGACAGGGAGTTGCCAATTCTGACAGCTTGAGTTTTGCCCATGAGGTAGGAACGGAGCCAATCTGTGGCTCGAGTAAAGAGTTTGGCAGCAGACAGCTGAACTAGGAGGAGGGGATGGGCTACAGTGTTGAAGGCTTTGGCCAGATCGATGAAGATAATGGAGGTAACCAGGACCTGGTCCATACCTGCCAGGATGGCATCAGTGAGCCTGAGGAGGTAGGTAGATGTGGAGTAAGATTTATGGAAACTAGACTGGAAAGAGGTGAGGAAGGAAGAGGAGTCAAGAAATGTAGAGAGTTGCGTGAGTACCACATGCTCTTAGAGTTTGGCAAGGATAGGGAGAAGAGAAATAGGGTGGTAATTGCCCAGAACAGAAGAGTCATTACATGTAGGGAGGTGAATGATAGTGGCTGATTTCCAGGAAGAGGGAATTGAAGCCAGAGAGAAAGAGAGGTTGAGGAGTACAGTAATAGGGTGGCAAATAGCAGAGGCAGAGAGGTGCAAGGGCTTTGGGGCCAGACCATCTGGACTAGTGCCCTTTTGTAGGGTTTAGAGTAAGTAGGGCTTTAAGGGCTTCAGCAGGTGAAACAGTGGATAAAGAGAAAGAGGATGGTAGTGGGTGGTTAGAGGACGGAGAGAGAGGAGGAGGGGAGATGGTAAGGGAGGGGAGGAGAGGAGGGTGGAGGCACAGATGGTTAAAAAAAGTTGTTAAATTCAGCACCAACAGCAGGGGGTTCAGAGATGGTAGCCCCACTCACCTTAAAGGAATGTGGGCACATTGAGTGGGAGGCAAGAAAAGGGAGTGGATGACCTTCCAAAACTTGGATGGGTGGTTAATGTTGTTTTCGGAGGTGGAAGTAAAATAATCAGCCTTAGTGAGTTTAGTTGCTCTGGTGCAGACATTGCATAAAGTTCAATATCTGTGGTGATCAGCAGGGGACCCAAAAGATTTGTGAACCATCCAGGCTTGATTGCATGCCTGCAAGCAGGCTAGTAGCTCAGCAGAGATCCAGGGGAGATGAGAGCCTAGAACCCTGGTTTTCTTAAGCTGGGCGTGATGATCCCAAATAGACATGAAGCATGTTAAAAAGAAATTTAACATGGAGTCCATGAAGCTGCAGTGGATATAGTTGACTAGTCTGTAGCTGCTAGAGCCTCATGAAGTGAGGAGAGGTCTAAGGACTGGAAAGAGCAAATCTGGATGAATTTGGGTGGCGCTTTGGTGTGGTGAACCTTACGAATGCAATATACCATACTGTGGTCACTGAGGGCATCCAAGAGGGTCCCTGATGTAGTAATTCTATTGGGGTGTGGGGTAAGGGGCCCAGTCCAGAAGTGTATAGTTTAAAGTTTTAAGGTTTAAGCAAGTAGAATCAGAGATAAGTTGGGAGAGGTTAAGGGATTTGATGTTATTGCAGAGTTTGGTATTATAAGGGGAGAGACAATTTTTATTAAAGTCCCCAAGAATGAGGCGATCCCCAGTGAAGGCATGAGAAGAGACAATGGAGAGAAGTTCAGTAATAGTTGAAGGAATTACGCTAGGGCAGCAATATACACCAGCAAGATGGAGAGGGAGAAGGTGAGGGTGATTTTGATGAGGAGAAGTTCATAGGTGGTAGGGGAAGAAATAGAGATAATAGCAACATACTGTAAGGCAGAGGAAAGGTACAAGGCCACTCCACCACCCCTGGTAGCATGGTCCTGACAGATTAGGGAATAGCCAGGGATGACCACCGCTGAGTCAGGAATCTTGTGGGAGAGCCAGGATTCAGAAAGTATTAGTGTGTTGGGATTGAGGTTGACCATGACAAGTTGCAACAGGTCTAATTTAGGAAGAAGACAACAGATGTTAAGATGAGCAAGACTTAGTCAATTAGATACATTTTGAGAGAGGGGGGACTGCTGGGCTGGGATTGGTCTGAACATCAATGGCAAGCAGTAGCAAGATGAAAATAAGAAGTTTAATTGGAGAGGAGGGGCGTTTGCATAGTAGGTGAGATAGGGTGTGATGTCTAGGATGACAGCAAGGGGAGAGGTCAGTAGGAGTCATAGGGTAGCCAGATGAAAGTTAGAAGAAGGGAGCAGAGAACAATGAGGAGGCCAGAGAGAGTGGGACAGAATATGGAAGCTTGAGCTTGGGAGGATGGAGGAAATTGTGGGGGGGGTTAAGAGAATAAAGGGGAGAGATGGGGAAGTGAGAGGGTGGTACAGAATCAAGGGTGAATAGGAGTGGGCATAGGAAAAGAGTGAGGGTTAGCCTAATCAAGCAGAATGGGGCAGGAGAAGAAAGAGAGTATAGCTGCTTTAGTTATAAAATGGATTTAGCTATTCAAAGAAAGATACAGGCCAAGTTTCTAGCCCATGTTTAATAACTGGAAGAAACAAGAAGTGGCAGATTGGAGCACTCCCTAAATGGCAGCGCAATGGGTAGGTACAGAGAAGAATAACAATTCAGGCTGAGGTCAGATAATAGTTTAGGAGCCTCATGTTAGTGTGTCAGCACAGAGGTTGGTTGACACAGGGCAAGTTGGTGGTGGGGGGTTATAATTAGTGTGTAGAAGCAGATGGGGGACCAGAGAATTAGTGATCCTAAGTGTTGCTAAAAAAGTGTAGAGGAGGTGGTAATGAAAGCGTTATAGAGAGCAGAAGTGAATATTTGTGTGGGGGGTGAGGAGTAGCAGGCGTTGTTTAGAGGGGAAAGTGTAGCAGGGATAAAAGGCAGCGGAAGGCAACATGAAATTGTAGCTGCTATAATAGAACAGTGGTGAAGGTTGTTGCTTCCAGTATACAAGGTAAAGAGCTCAAATCCTGGAGCAGGGGGGTAAGTTGCATCTGGAGGTACTTGTGTTACTGTGGGCTGAGACAGCATAAAAGGGGCTCAGTAGTCTTGAAAAAATTGGGCATTGTTTTCATTGCAGTGAGAGAACATTGTTCTTGTGGGGAGGAACTTTCAAAAGCAGAGTTGCCTTGGCTTGGTAGCCCCTTTGTGAGAGAGTGGAGCTGTAAAGGCAAAATCAGTCCAAAATAGATTAAAGGCACATCAGAAAAAGCAGGCAAGGTCAATATTTATGACAAATGTCAGGATACATAAAACCCAGTTTGATGCAGCAAACAAAAAAAGGTGTTTCACCCAGTGCAGACATCAATCACATTTTACCCATAGAGGCCAAGGCCAACAGGGTGCTGGGATGCATTGCTAGGGGGATCACCTCCAGAAGGAGGGAAGTGATACTCCCTCTGTATAACTGCTTGGTGAGGCTACACCTTGAGTACTGTGTGCAGTTTTGGAGGCCACACTTAAAGAGAGACATTAAACTCCTGGAGAGGGTCCAGAGGAGGGCAACCAAAATGATTTGGGTCTTGGGGGACAGGACCTATGAGGAGAGGCTCAAAAAGCTAAATATGTACACATTGGAAGAGAGAAGGGACTGGGGGGACATGATACAGGTCTTCAAGTACATGAAGAGGGTAAATAGGGGAGGAACAGTCAGGGTGCTTCGAAGGAAGGAGGAGGGGGCCACTAGAGGACATGGGTGGAAGCTGGAGGGGGAAAGATTCAGGAGAGAAAGGAGGAGGTGCTACTTTACTGAGAGGGTGGTGGAGCCATGGAATGCACTGCCTAGGGGGCTGGTGGAGGCAGATACAGTGGAGGGGTTCAAGAGGGGCTGGGACAGGTACAGGGGAAGGGTTCTGGAAGCAAAATCTAATGCAGCAAGAATATCCAGAACTGGGAAGGGAGAAGCCAGAGAAGGGGAGAGGGGCAGCAAGGTCAGCACCCAGGGTGGGGGCTGATCAATTGAGCAGACTCAAAAGACCATTAGGACTATTCTGCTGGTATTTTAGTATGTTAGGACTCTTACTGAACTCTAGCAACTTCAAGCCTCTTGACTCCTCGAGAGTCCTCCATGGGTAAACTGTGATTTCTATCTGCACTAGGCGAAACCATTTCTTTGCTGCCTCAAACTGGAAACTGTACCATTAAATTTGTCATAAATATTGACTTTGCATGCTTTTTCTGAAGAGCCATCATCACTTGCGGACAGTTTTTGGATGGTTGTGAGGTCAGCTGCCTCTGAGGACCACTACACTTAATTACTGAGCACACCTGATCTTGTTTCCATGAGGCTGTAAAGGGCCTGGAAAAGATAAAAACTGACTTTTCCTCTTGTTCAGGGGTACGGACATATGCAGGCTGTAGGGTTAAATACAGTTCAATGTTTATTGTAAGAACTTGGTTTCAGAGCTTGCTGGATTCATTGGACCTTGTACTGTTAGCTCTGGAACAGTATTTTTTGTGTGGACTTTGTAGTTAAAATAATATACATTTTGTTTATTAATACTAACAGTGTAGCAACTATATGCAATGAAATTAACCTTGGAACAATGTAATAAAATAAATATTAAGCATTTAAATATGTATAACTAGGGGTTTTGAGATATCTGTGCCCATGCCTTCAGATGTCAGTTTCCACACTGAATCCCCCCCTTCTTTCCCTATTATGTTTTTTTTTCAGATCTCTGGGCATGGTTTTAGTGTGATCTGCCTGTGTATTAGGAAGCATGCTGCACTTAGTGATAGCATGTATTACACTTGGGTTGCTATTTATCTCATATTTTTTATATTATCTTTGCACTGAAGCAAGGTGTGCCTGGTATAATATGTAATAGTTAAAATATGCAGGCCACAGCCTTAAATTAGTACTAGCACTTTAAGAGAGCACTATCAGTGAGTGATATTGGCACAAATCTTGCATCCTTAAGATTTGCATGAAATGTTGAGCTGGGGTGGGGTGGTCTGTATAAGTTCTATAGCTACAAGTTACATTGCTGTTTTAATCCTGGATGTATTAGAGTTTGCAGCTAACAACACAAGTGCACTGACTGTGGTGGATTTCTTGCAACAAGGTGAGTGCATAACATTTTTATTTTATCCATTTGGTTTAGGCTGAACCCAGACAAGGCAGAAATGCTACTAATACAACTAGGTGCTCTGAGTGTAGCGGGTTTCATAGAATTGCACAACTGGGTGCCACTGTTCTCACAGTCATGGACAGGGTGAAACATCTGGGTTTCATCATAGACTGCATGTTGACACAAGAACATCGGTGTTGAGTGTGGTCCATGTTGGATTTTTTCATCTCAGACATGTTGCCCAAATTAAGCCCTATCTGAGTCCTGAGCACCTAATGACACTGGCACATGGCTTTATAACATCTAGACTGGACTATTGGAATGCTCTCATTCTCAGACTACTGTATTTATAGGATTGACATGCTGATTGCAGCAGTTGCAAACCACCGCAGCTAGATAAGTAGCCATATCCTCTCACTTTGAGCATATCATGCCAGTACTGCAGACATTGTACTGGTTACCTGTGAGGAGAAGTGTCTCCTTCAAGATAGTTTTGTTAACATACACAGCTTTAAAATCTGGGCCCCAGCAACCTGAAAGAGCTCCTCTGTCCCTATTCTCCTGACCCTTCTCTCCATTCTTCAGATGATGGCCTCCTGAAGGTCCTAGGTCCCACCTTAAATTATCAGGGGATAAGGCACTTGAAGCAGCCGCACCCATCCTGTGGAATCAGCTACCATGTAGTCTTAGGAGGCCCCCTATGTTGAACACTTTAAAAGGGGTTTAAAACACCACCTGTTTGCACTGGGTTTTCATTCTTATTAGTTGATCACTACAACTAGTTGTCACTGTGCTGTGCTGTTGGTTTCTATGTTTTGAATGGTGCCTGGAATGATTGGGCACCAAATAAATAAACTACTATTAATCACTAATGGATAAATCTGGCCACACACTGAACTAGGTGTACTTTACATGGATAGCAGGGATGTGCACCAAATCAAATTTATTTCATAAATACCCTGAATTTCACAGTATTCAGAACTGAACCAAGTGCTGTTATGGGTGGTGAAATATAGAGCGTCACATTTTCTGTTTCTGTTGACATTACAATTCTTTGGGTGCCTTCCCTTTTGGCTCCAGTCCCATAAAATGAACTAATAGCCAGTAGTAGACCTAGGGTGTTATCCCCATTCATGAGAAATAGTAACACTGTGACAGCCCATAATTCACCCACATAAACAGTTACACACATACATAACATTATAATACACAGTATTAGCAGTAATTTTAGATCAGAAGAGACTCTAGGTCTATGAAGTCACCTCACCCTCACTGCTTCATAAGTAGAGGTAAATAAATATGCTGTGCAAACATAGAGATTCCATACCCCATCACCATTACTACACAGGATACTGTGACTGTTGATGTGTTCTGTATCATTATGGCTATCCTGCTATCCCCAACCCTCCAACAAGCCAATCTAATTGTAGTGGATGCTTTTTTTACAGAAACAAACCAAGATATTTGCAGCTAAAATACTGGATGAGCAACAAACAGTTGTAAGCCTCATCTGTTCGTAGGGGCTTATGCTCCCATTAGGGACCCCCTTCCACCTTCTACTCCCATCAGAGCTTAGAGATTTATTAGTGCTCTAGGGGGTAGATCCCTGCTGGACTTCTGAAAGTGGCAGCAGAGAATAGGCAGATAGGGTATAAATAGGATTGGACCAGGAAGTTCGGGGCTTTTCTAGCCTCAGGCAGGAGGCCTGAGACTGGAGTGGTTGCTGAAAGAGTAGGCAAGGCGGGTAAGGAGGGAGCTTGTTGGTGCTGATTTGCCTATGGGGGACCCCCCCAAAAAAGTCAGTAATCAGAGATGGCTTTTGGGCAGTGATGTGACTTTGAGAAACAGGGATGGGAGCTCTGAGGGAGGATGTCTAGCTATCTGGTACTGCGTCATTGGGATGGGGGAGGCCTGGATAGTAGGTAGATGGCAGGGCAGGTAGAAACCCCTAGGATCCCATGCAGGTGTGGCTTGGGTTGCCAGGGCTGTGGGAACTATGGCAGGGTTCTCACAAGGGAGGGGCCAGTGACAGAGGTCATCTCCCATCCCCAGTGTGGCAGGGTGGCTCGAGCATGCAGGGGGGGCTTAAGAGTGTCCTTCACCCACTTAAGGGCCTGCTTAGCGGGGCATGTCCTGGGGCGCTGGCATTGTAAGGGCCAGGTGGGTCATAGGTCTTTGTATAGGCCTTGGAGGGCAGATCTGAGCCTAGAGCTTAACTCAAACCCAGGATGTGTTTGGTTGGGATGCAGAAAGGAGGTTGGGGCCATCCCTGGATGGTCATCTGGGGGCACAGCAAGAGAGGACAGGATACCAGGGAGGCCAGCAAGGATTTGAGCTGCTCAGAGGGCCTGGATGGTAGCAGGACCCCAGTTTTTCTCATAGCAGGGCAACTCAAAGGTGGCCATGGACATTGGACCTGGCTTTTTACGCCCTTTAACAGTCACAACGCCAGTGCGAGTAGGAGAAAGAGAACAGAAGGACTTGCAGAGCCAGTGGGTATTGTTGGTACACTAGGGTTCAGGTTCAGTAGAGGAAAAGAAAAAGGGCTATAGGGCCTGATTCAGGACAAGAAATCCTGGTACCCCTGTGGGACTCTGACCAGGTTCAGAGGCCTGGTGGGAGAAGCAACTCACTTCTCCGAGCAGAGTCAGGGCAAGCTGACCAGTGCCAATGGAAGAAGTGGACAGGGGAAACGGTAACCAAATAAAAGAGGGGCTTACTAGTGCCAGTGGGAAAAGAGCCTGATGATTCTTCCAAGATGAAGGGTCTGCTTAAATAAATCAGCCCAGCTTCAAAATGTGAAAAATAGCTTTGCATGTACTGTCTGTTTGTCATCTTAGGTCTGCTCAAGAGGTCTAGCTGGGTGAGCTTGTAAAATGTTTAATAGCCCCATGAAGCTGCTTTATTTCTCGGAGTAAGACGGTGCCCCTGTGTGATTTTTTTTTCCTATTTAAGTTGGAAGGGGGTGAATGAAATGGAAAGCCCCTTATATGTATCTGTGCCATGAGTTTGTATTTCCAGAAGGATTCCAGCAGTTTGCACCGGGACCGAGGGACTTGGGAGCCAAGGGGGAGCTGGAGGCTATAGATCTAACAGAGGTTTTGGATCTGGCAGTGGAGTTTTTGGGCCAAGCCAGCTAAAGTAGAGAGAGATCAGGGATGCACTGAAAAGCTGAAGCCATTGAGAGGTTGGTGAAGTCTTTCTACTTTAATTTCTCTGTGCAAATACTTGGAAATGTTTAGTATGCTGTAGACCCTTTCCCATAGTACATCACCGAATTCTTCCATGCCCCTAGACAGTTTGAGGAAAAGACCTACATGTGGGGGCTCATCCTGGATGTTTCCTGTAACCCAAGATTCTGCTAGACTCCGAGTTCCCTAGTCCAAGGTGTTGGCAGGCTCTCCAGCCTAAGTAGGTCCTGTGGTGCATTTTAAATTAGCTGTGGGGCAGGCCTGAGAGAGTGTAGGCCTCAGCTGTCTGGTGTGGTGTGTGTGCATGACTGGATGATCATGTGACACTCTGGTTTCTTCCAATTGGTGGATGGTGGAGAAGAAGCTAGAGTAGCTGCCAAGAGAGCACCATCCTTGCAGAGCAGTCAGAAGGGAGAGGTGCAAAAAGAGAACCAGCCTAAAGAGCAAGATTATGACATCACACACCCACACAGGAGCAAAAAGGCAGAAAACTCCACCAAAAGTAAGAGTGTTCCTTTATTTTGGGTACTGGAAAGAATAGCAGGGCAGAGACTTGAGTGGGTGGCCCCAGGGATTGCTGCTGGATTATGGCAGGTCAAGGACAGAAAACTAAAGAAGAGGTGTCCCCCTAGGAGGAACCACTTGCCATGGTTCTTGCATCATTGCTCTCCTGGCTGTGGAAGGCAGGAGGAAAGGGACAGATCAATGAACGATCTGTGAGATGTGAATACCGGAGGGGGGCATCGCAAGATTGCCTGTGTGTGGTGTCTGCTCCGATTCAGCCCCTGGAGGCAGTTTAGATCATGCCCCACCCGTTTTCAATTGGGGGTTTCCTTCCAGTACCAAAGAGGGCTCTTACATGCTACAGTCACCGGCTAGTGGGGATTCAGGAGCGTTTGATAGACCCTCCCTTGGGGAGAGTGCCCTGAGCCAGACAACAAAAGCCAAGAGTGTTTTCCCAGATGCTATCATAGAAGCCATAGAAGAAGAGAGTGCAGGGGTAAAGAAGAGACTAGGGGGTGATGGGGAGCACAGCCATCTGCCCAGCTCCCCACCACCAGCTACCTACTATCCTAGTTTGCAGAGGGAGGGGAAAGGGTCTCAGAAAACCAGCGGGAGGCCCCCCAGGGCTCAAGGGGTCCATGTCTCAGCATCTGTCTGGTGGTAGCCCACTGGCTCTGTCTACCAAATCAGAGCCTGTGGCTGGAGTTGAGTCAAAGATCCTAAAGACCAGCGGGCTTGGCTCCATGCCATTTGCTGCACCAACAGCGATCAGGGAGGGTGCTCACTCTCGGGAGGGACAGGAGGAACTGAATGAAGAAAACTTTGTTAGCAAAAGGTTACAGTTACAGAACTATCAGATATACTGAGCCATTCATCAGGCCTTTTTATCATCCGGTGGTCACCATAGCAGACCACACCCCATGGCTACCAGTCTGTGCCAAAACCCTCTGGACCCATATGGGCAAGTTAAACCCCAGTGACCCACTAAACATCAAGTACAGAAGGAGATGCGGTTACCACCAGGGCAAGCAAGGAGAACCAGTGTAACAGACCTGCCAGAATGGAGCTAGGCTGAGTGATGGGTCTGTAGGAGGCTGTGTGTGGAGTATCCCCATATGGACTATCTATATGTACCTAAGAGCATTTGGGACATCATTGAGGAGATGAGGAAAGAGTGGATTTTCAAAGAGCAGTTGGACCAATTAAAGAACCATCCAGGAGGTTGAGGTGTTCCCTCACAGCAACTGATTCAGCAGGCTCAGACAATGTGTTGTACAGATGCTTGGTCTGGTCTGACACTTTTTAAGAATTTCACCTTGGTCCAGGACTTGGCAGGGATACAGACCAAATATTGCATCATAGACCGGGATTCTTTTGGGCACTTGACCACCAAACCAGATCCAGAATACTGTTTTCTAGCCAGAGAGGGACCTGTAACTTCGGCCTCCTGCAATCAGACTTATGGACTGCACCAGGATCCTGAGTCTCGGGATACTGACCCCACTGGTCTAAAATCCATGCTGCTGAATCAATCTTATGCCCGAAAACACAATTTTGAGCATCTGATTGAAAAAACACAAGGCAAATAGGAGGGCTTCACCTCTCGAACCCCCCATGTAGGGGACTCTGCCCCCCCGTAGCTAAAATAACTAACTCCGAAGGGAAGCGGACCTCAGAGTTATAAAAAAAGTAGTTACAGAGGTATGAGCAGTAAAAGTTTTATTGCCCACAGTGTGGATAGAACCCATGCCTCCACAGCATGCTGACTGAGCCACCAGTGGTGTAGTCCTCAACACCACCTGGGCAGCTCAGCCAGCCTCCCAATTCCTCCAGGATTTCAATCCCATGGACAGGGGTAAAAAGCTGTCATATCCACTACCTTATCCTTGTAAATGTCCCTTGGGATTCCTAATGCTGGGATGCTCACTGTCCGGATATTGAACCTGTCGGGCAATACTGCCCGGGCAGGTCAGTGTCAAGATAGTGAGCCTCAGCATACCATAAGGGTACTGAGCAGAATATGGTGACTGTTAATGGTTAAAAAAAGTGACCTAATCTGTGTGTTACTAATCAAAATGTAGAGATTATGGACAAAATAATAGTGTGAATGTTGGCTGAATGCTGAGAGAATGCCAGAGTGAGTGTGTGTGCAAGTGTGTAAGGGGATTGTACACAGAGTAACCTGTTTCTATTTAGAGGGAGGTATAATGAGGTTTGTGAGAATTTTAGAACTACCTCAATATGTTTAAAATGTTGTTGGTGAAGTTTAACAAATAAGAAATCACTGACTGTGGTTGTCTACTGACAGAAGAATAATTCTGTTTTTTCTAAAATTTTATAATAGTCTTCTGGTGAAGGTCAGTTTTATTTTATAGGGTAAGTTGGGTTTAGAATGATTGGTTTGGGGTAGGAGCCCTTTTGGCACGATATGATGAGTTTTGCCTTATGGACTGGGGAGTGCGCATACCCAGTCTGCTGGAGGGAGACCATCACTGGACCCTGTGCCATCATTCCTAGGAGGGAATGATTCCCTGAGTGGGGGAAGAGCATAAGCCCCCCTCTCTTCAGAGGGCTTATGCTCCAATTAGGGACCCCCTTCCCGCTTCTACCCCCCGAGCTTAGGGATTTATTAGTGCTCTGGGGTAGATCCTTGCAGGACACTTGAAGGTGGCATTAGAGAGTAGGCAGATAGGGTATAAATAGGGTTGGAACAAGAAGTTCTGGGTTTTTCCAGCCTTGGGAAGTAGGCCTGAGACTGAAGGGGTGGCTGGAAGAGTAGGCAAGGTAGGCAAGGAAGGATCTCGATGGTCCAGGTTGGGCCTGTGGGGGGAACCCCCCCAAAAAGTCAGTAGATAGGGATGGCTTCTGGGCAGCAGCTGGCATCGAGAAACAGGGGTGGGAGCTCCAAGGGAGGATGGCAAGCTAGTTGGTACTGTATCATTGGGATGGGGAGGTCTGGATAGTAGGTAGACAGTAGGGCAGGTAGAAATGCCTAGGATCCTCTGCAGTTATGGATTGGGCTGCTAGGGCTGTGGGATCTGTGGCAGGGTTCTTACCGGGGAGGTGCTGGTGGCAGAGGTCGTCTCCCATACCTGGTGTGGCAGGGTGGCTCGAGCATGTAGAGGGAGCTCAGGAGTGTCCTTTGCCCACTTAAGGGGCCTGCTTGGAGGGGCAGATCCTGGGGCACCGGCATTGTAAGAGGCAGGGGGCCATAGGTCTTTGGACAGGCCTTGAAGGGCAACTCTAGGCCAGGAGCTTCACTCAAGCCCAGGATGTGTTTGGTAGGGATGCAGAGAGGAACTTGAGGCCATCCTGGATGGTCATCTGGGGGCACCGCAAGAGAGCAGAGGATGCCAGAGAGGCCAGGAAGGATTTGAGCTGCTCAGAGGGCCTGGGTGGTGGCAGGATCCCAGTTCATTTTGTGGCAGGGCAGATCTAAGGTGGCCATGGGCATTGGAGCTAGCCTTTTAGGCCCTTTAAGGTTCTCAGTATCACTGGGAGTAGGAGAAAGAGAATGGAAGGACTTGCAGAGCTGGTGGGAGTCATTGGTACACTGGGGTTCAGGCTCAGTAGCAGAAAGAAAAAAGGGTTACAGGGTCTGGTTTGGGACAAGAAATCCTGGTAACCGTGTGGTATTCAGGCCAGGTATAGGGACCTGGTGGGAGAAGCAGCGCGCTTCTCCAAGCAGAGTAAGGGCAAACCAACCAGTGCCAAGGGAAGAAATGGACAGGGGAAAAGGTAACCAAATAAAAGAGGGGCTTACGAGTGTCAGTGAGAAAAGAGCCTGATGATTCTTCCAAGATGAAGAATCTACTTAGATAAATCAACTCAGATTCAAAATGTGAATAACAGCCTTGCATGTACTGCCTGTTTGCCATCTTAGGTCTGCTTGAGAGTTCCAGCTGGGTGAGCTTGTGAAATGTTTAACAGACCAATGGAGCTGCTTTATTTCTTGGAGTAATACGGTGCCTCTGTGCCCGTGAAATCATTTGGGGTACAGGTGACAATAAAGAACTGTTTGGGAAGAAACTGAATAGTGATTTCTTTCCTATTAAGTTGGAAGGAGTTAAATGAAATTGAAAGCACCTTGTATTTATTAGTACCGTAAGTTTTGCATTTCCAGAAGGATTCCAGCAGTTTGAACTGGGATTGAGAGGCTTGGGAGCCAAGGGGGAACTGGAGGCTGCAGATCTAACAGAAGTTTTGGGTCTGATGGTGGAGATTTTGACCCAAGCCAGCTAATGTAGAGAGAGACCAAGGATGCATTGAAAAGCTGAAGCCTGGGCTGGCCCCCCTGATGCAGTGGTAGCGCAACTGCTTGCGACGCTGGTGACCTCGGTTCGGGACTGAGCCCAGAGGGTCAGCAGGATGGCTGGGGGAGGAGGCTTGAGCATCCCAGGGACTGCTTGCCTTCTCTTGATAGAATGGGGATCAGGGCTCGGTGCTTGGCTGATCCAAGGTAGAGGCCTGAGGTACAGCAAGCCCAGTCACTCATGGGGGGAACTGTGTGACAGATGTCAGCACCCAGCGCCTAGACATCAGGGTGCACGTCACATGGCATAGAAAGAAAACCAGAAAATGGCTCACGGCATTCACTGTAGAAGGAATGCCAGGCCCCAATCCCCTATGCCCCACCTGTCTTGGAATACAGCATCCCAACGAAACACATTAATTCGGATTGTAAGGGCCCCACCTCACCCCCGCCTGGGAAGTAAGTCACGGCTACATGGGAAATGAACCATTCCAAGTTCCAGGTAAGAGGACAGGGACTAGAAGGCCATAGGTGACTCCCAAAGGGAGTGGAGTGCTGCAGGCTGGAGGCTGGAGGGAGCATGAACAGCAAGTTAAAAAAAAAAGCTGAAGCCATCAAGAGGTAGGCTGTTTTCCTACTTTAATTTCTCTGTGCAAATGCTCAGAGATGTTTTGCATGTGGTAGACCCTTTCCCCCAGTACATCAGCAAATTCTTCCAGTTTGGGGAAGGGGGTGCTACAGAATGATGCAAATGTTACTTAAAGTATTGATGATGATGATCTAATCTTCACTAACTGTCTTGGAGCTCTCTACAAAAAGCATGCATTCCAAGTCTTGCACAAAAAGAAATCCTCTTCAAATGACCCTTCCAATTTTCAACTATCAGGACAAGTCTAAAGTGTTGCTTCCAGGTCCACTGTGGCCAGACTGGATTCCCTTTTCACTCTTTCTGCCACTTTGCCCTTGACTACTGCACATTGCACCCATTTTTGCTACCTCTATTCCTTTTTCTCCCTCCCTTCCCTTAAAGACAGGCATCTCTCTTGCTGTGTTTACTTTACCTCCAAATTCTGTCTTGATTCCCTTCCTCCTTACTTCATCTCTCCTCTCTCTCTATCTCTCTTTCTCACTCTCTCTCTCTCTCTCTCTCCCTCTCCCCCTCCATTTACGCCTTATATAACACTGACCCTCTTTCCTTCACCCTCACTCCTATGAAATCTTTTGGAGGCCAAGCAGCTTTCTCCTTCCAGTTTCATAAGCTTTGGTCATCCCTTCTCCATGCTATCTGCTCTGTACCATCTATTTTCTCTCACAAAACCTTCACTTGTGACTTCTCTACTCACTTCTGTAATTGCCCAAAATCACTTTTGATCTGGCTTTCAGGCACACCATTATCACACTCTTAGATCACAGTTTCACCTTGGGTTTTTGCATATTGTAAATTCTAAATCTGTATTAGTTGTACTTGTCCATTGGTTATTGTGTATATTGTTTCTGTAGTTATATGTGCATATTTTGGTAACTGCTATAACTTGCTATCTATTTTTTTTATTTTATTCACCTTATTGTCAGGTTGTACTGTATTCAGGATCCCCTTCCCCTAGAACACATCTTTAAATAAGCCGTTATCAGATCAGTATGTCTTTCCTGGTGAAACATTTGAAATAAACAAGCGAACAAATAAATAAATAAACAAACTGTCTGGTCTGGAGTATCTGCCTCTAACCTCGGGGTCTCCTTTTCAGTGCAGTGGTGCTGCATCTGTTAGAGGCTCCAGGAATCTGGAAAAGAAAAGAATGAAGATAGGTGTTGGGGGGGGTCATACTACAGCAGTAGCAGCAGCAGCTCAGGAATCATGTGACCTCAGTCACAAGGTTTAAGATCAGATGTTGTGTTCCCTTTTCCTATACCTATACTTTCTGTACTTGGCTCACTGACACATTCCCCCAGCCCCCAGTTCCATGTTGGATACTACTGCTAAATGCCAGGCCTGACGAGAAGGGAGAGCACAAAGTGTGAGCACACAGCTGACATGGTGCTCACTACATGGGTTGGAGTCACTGAGGTCACCAGGTCAGTTACAGCTCAAGAGGGCAGCCCATGAACCATCTGAACAGTAGGCATATCAGCCCTTGATTACCGGAGTGATGTTGATGTTGTTTGCAGTCACACCAGTGGCACTTCCAAGGATCAACTCAACCAAACTCAGTTGAAGCTGCAATGTGGGAAGGTTCAGTGACAAGAAGCAACTAATGAGTCTGGGACACAGGGGCAGGAGGCAATGGCATTGATTGACAACAACTCTGTCCATCTCTCTTTTAGACCCTTGTGCACTAGTCACCTCAGCAAAAGAAGCATGGTGCAGCTCTGCTGGTGGTTCATCAGGTCAGTGCAGCACTTAGAACTTCTATACATACATACACACACACACACAAACACACACACACACACACACACACACATATGCAGATGTGCTCATAGACATACTGTATCTACACACACACACACACACACACATATGCAGATGTGCTCATAGACATACTGTATCTACACACACACACACACACACACACACACACACACACACACACACACACACAACACACGTACACTTTAAGACTGGAACAAGAAATCCAATCAGCAAGCAGCAGGCCTGGCAGGAAAGAAAACAGTGGCTTCTTTGCCTTCTTTAGATCAGTAACCAGCAAAGGGAAAAGGAAGAGGAGGCCATTATGGTTTTCCAAGGAGGTAGCGGAGTAAATGAAAGCCAAAAAGATTGCATTCAGGCAATACAGAAAGATGCAGGCAGAATAGGATAGGGAGAAGTACCACAAGAAGCAAAGGGAGGCAAGGAGGTCAGTAAGAGAAACCATAGTTGAGACAGAAGAGTGCATTGCAAATCAGTGAGTAGAGGGGATAAAACCATTTACAGGTACATAAGTGGAAAAAGGAGGGCAAAGGGAAGGATAATGAGGCTGAAGGGGGAGGACAGGGGCCGTGTGGAGGATGACAACAGTAAAGCTGACATACTGAACAGGTATTTCTGCCCAGTCTTTACTGAGGAAGAGGAAAGTAATGTGCCTGAAGGGAATACAAGGGGTGGGAACAGTGCAGAAATTAGCACAAGACCCTTTACACAGGAAAGGGTCCTAAAGGAACTGGAAGGAATAAGAGTCGATAAAGCAATAGGGCCATATGGGGTGCACCCAAGGGTCCTAAAGGAATTAAGAGAGTTGGTGGCTGAACCTCTGGCAATCCTGTTTAGCCAACCACTGGAAACAGGGGAGGTACCCAAAGACTGGAGGACAGCAGATGTAGCCCCCTTATACAAAATTGGGAATGATGATGAAGCGGGAAACTACAGACCAGTCAGCCTGATTTCAGTAGTGGGGAAGATCATGGTAGCACTACTGAAGGAGAGATTGGTGGAACATCTGGTTATCAATGGACTACAGGATCCAAGGCAGCATGATTTCACTGGGGAAGGTCATACCAGACCATTCTCATATATTTTTTTCACTGGGTGACAAGGGAGGTGGATTGGGGAGGGCAGTGGACATGGCCTATCTGGACTATTAAACAAACTGGGGAATATGAGAGTGGGCAGGAAAGTAGTGCGCTGGGTCGGTAATTGGCTGGGTGGCAGGACACAGAGGGTGGTGGTAAATGGCTGTCACTCCACAGAGGGAAGAATGACCAGTGGGGTACCACAGGGATCAGTGCTGGTACCAGTTCTATTTAATATCTTTATCAGACACATTGCACAGGACCTAGAAGGCAGAATTCCCTATTTGCTGATAACATGAAGCTCTGTAAGGGGGTGGACATACCAGAGGGTGTAGACAGAATGAGGAAGGACCTGCAGAAGCTTGAAGAATGGTCAAGGAGAATGCATACGGGGCACAAAAACTCTGGAACAACATATCAGCTGGGGAGTGAGGATATAGCATGCTCCAAGCAGGAAAGGGACCTTAGGGTTATTATCTCTGATGATCTCAAGGTGGGGAAACAGTGCAACAAGGCAGCAGATAAAGCAAATGGGACTCTGTGATGCATAGGCAGGTGCATCACCAGCAGGAAAAGAGAGATCATAATTCCACTAACTAAGACACTAGTGAGGACCCACCTGGAGTACAGTGTACAGTTCTGGGGACCTTTCCTATGTAAGGGCATAGGGTAGCGAAGGTTCAGAGGAGGGCAACAAAGATGGTATAGGTATTGCATCTCAAGTCCTATGAGGACAGGCTGAAGGACTTGAACATGTACTCCCTGGAGGAGAGGAGGGAGAGAGGGGATATGATAGAGACATACAAGTACCTTACAGAGAGGAACAGGGTACATGAATACATTATTTTCCAGCAAAAAAGATGTTCCAAGACTAAAGGGCATGGGATGAAGTTGGAGGGAGAGCAATTCAGAGGAAACAAGAGGAAGAATTTCTTCACAGCAAGGGTGGTGGACAAGTTGAACACCCTGCCAGAGGAAGTGGTGGGGGCTGAAACAATCACAGGATTTAAGACTGCATGGGATAGACATGAGGGAATTCTGGAGGTCAAGGGTAAGGAGCAACAGACTTCTGGAGAAGCATAAAGGGAATTTACAAGCTCAAATGGGCAGATTGGGTGGGCCATTGGCCCTTATCTGCCAACAGTGTCTATGTATCTATGTAATAGCTTGCCTCTCTCCTCAACTAAAACTGCATAGTGAAGGGGTAAACTAAACACATCGGGCAGAAATTCAAATTGCACCCAAAATGTGAGCAATAGCAGGAGCAAGCACAAGTCCATTGCTCACATGCGCAATAGATGCACTACTCAAACGTGGAGCAAGTCAAATTGTGCAACCAGCCAATGTCTGAATATTGCACAACCTGAGCCATAGCACAACCAGGAAGGGGAAGCTGAGCAGATATGATGCACTATAGTGCAACAAGGCCAGCCCAGCTGAGCAGTCCAGAGGCACCACAGCGCAAGCAGAGAGCCTCCCAGCAGCAGAGCAATGGAACTGCACAACCAGGGAGGTAGGCAGGGTCCCACCACCCATGCCACAGATGGGCACAGGAACACACTGCAGAACTAACGATACACCCCCACACCCCAAGCACAGCATCACTGGGGAAGGGACGGAATATCCACCGGCCCATGGGGACAAGCCAACAAAGCACAGTTGGGCCATGGTGCCCCAGCATACCCACTGGCAAGCTGAGACTGCCACACAAAGGAGGCGGACAACCCAAGTGCACATCAGCACCCTCCTGTGCACAGCACAGCCTACACTGGTACCCCAAGACACCACCCATGAGCAATGACTGTCACTGCAGGAATCCCTATGCATCCCCCCCCACCACACTGCAACCTCGTGTACCACAGAACCATACAAGCCAGACCCACCAGGAGCACCCAGCAGTGGGTGGCAGCACCCGGTCAGACTGACTGAAAGCCACTACCACACCAGAGACACCTCCACACACACACACACGTACACACACATACCCAGGACAATACCACCCCAGATGCCATGCACACCACTGCGACTGCGCACCTATAGCCAGCTGCATATCAGAGACCACCACAGTATTCATAATAAAATAGATTTATCTAATGAACATATCAACAAGAACAACAGGAACAGACAGAACTATGTACAACTATATACAAGACAAGGGTGGGGGTACAGGTACAAGGTAGGGGTGGGTAAGGGGCAGGGGTGAACAACTGGGAGAGGGAAGGCAGGGTGTGAGGGATGGGCAGCCACTGCCCACCAGCCCGCTCATCAGCTGGCTGCTGCTGGTCCCGTGGCCTCCTCCTGCGCCTGATTCCACTGCGCTGCATGTCCCTCAGGATCTTGAGGGACTTCATTGAGACATCCAGGAGCCGGTGGACTGCCCGTTCAATTCTTTGTAGGATCTGGACACCTAGGACAAGGGATCAGAATCAATTGCTGTGACTGTCCACAGCCCTGAAGCCCACCCAACATGCATGGCATACAGCCAAGTGCCCCGCTCCTGTGATGGAGTGCACCCATCCACAGTGACCGTGCACAAGACAAGCCCAACTAGGCAGCAACAGCTATGTGTACCACTGCACACACACACCACCCATGTCCAGCATAGCACAACCAAGGCTGTACAGTGACGTGGCTATGCGGTGGGAAGGCAGTGCCACAGCCATGTGCCCAGTGCATGCATGGACCACCATTGATGCACTCCCAGACATACAGTGCCACTGGACAGTGCTGACTGTCACATGTCACGTGCATGGCAGTGTTGTCCATGGATGGTGGCCATGCCTTCCCCCCACAGCATGCAATAGCATTCATGATGTCATGACACTCACCCTCATCATACTGCTGCTGCTGCTGCGGCTGCTACTGCTGCCGTGGCTCGACACCACCACCACCACCACCATGTACAGCCACTGCTGCCACCCCTCACTGCGCTTCAGCCTGGGCCCGCCTCCGCTCCGCCATGCCTGTGGGAAACAAAAGGTGAGAAACACATCGGTGAAATCCCAAAGCAGACAGCCCCCTGCCCCAATGAGTGTGCCTGCCCACCCAGCCAGACCCATACATCACATATCCTGTAAACACTGCCACAGCCAACCATAGACCAACCCCCTCCCATGTGCTGGTCACAATACACAGTGTTACCCATGCGGACAATACAGGTGCATAGATGGCTCACCCACCTGGCCTAGGCACCATGCCCCTCCTGGCACATGAACGTAGTCGTGCCAGTAGTGCCCGCTCCCTCCTCTGTGGGTCACTGTACCGGTGCATGCACTGCTCTGCTGAGCGCTGCCAGCCAGTGGCCTCCTCCAGTGCAGTGGCCACCTGCTGCCACACATGTATGCGTGCCACGTTCAGGGGTTCATCCCCAAACAGTGGGCCATGGTGAGGCTCCACTATGGCCACCAGGTTGGCAAGCTCCAATGCATTCCACTGTGGTGCTCTCCTGCGTGCCATCCCTGCATGTATATAGTAGGCAATATGGCACTCCGCAGCGCGGCAACCCCACATGGAAATATTGCGCAATACAACACCATTAGTCCCTATTGAGCTGTTCGTATAGTGCTGCCAGTCCCTATCGCGCTGTTACCGAACAGTGCAATAGAGCTTCAGGCATGCCATATGTACAGTGCAAAGGGGGCAAAGGTCGGGCACAGGGTCATGGGTCTCTGGTGCAAGGTCACGCACAGCGCCATTGGACGTCTACACATCCAGCGTGATTGGTCGTCTGTGTGCCAATGCCACAGTGGAGTATTGCGGAGTTGTGCCACAGCGCCATGTGGTGACCATCGCTGTAGCGCCACTGGCACAATGGTGGCCATGTCCTAAATTGCCTATTGCACACAGCAAATCATCAGTGTGACAGATGCCTGTGTAAGCCACCTGGGCATGCACAGTGCGGTGTACTACGCAGTCACAGAACTGTGCCATTGGCTCTGCCGGTTCAACCGTATTGCGTAATGCGCAACAGCGCGATATTCATCCGTCGTATGCAAATCATTCGATCAGCCATTCAGTGGCTCAGTGGCGCGATTTGCATCTCATTAAAGTTGATCCAGTCCTAATTTGCATGCATTGCGCTATAAATCTGCGACACTTTTCTGCAGTGGCCAGATTCGGTTACAACAGTTGATAGGTGAGTTGCATGCATTGTGCTGTACTGGACCATGGCCCCAGAGAATTGCTGTGTACTGCACAGTCACAGGTGACAACTCTCACCCATACAGGCTGTGAAATGACCGAGCGAGGACTGAGTGAGAAGGATGATGGTGGGCGGAAAAGGAGGCCCAACTTTAGGAAGGCAGAGACAGAGGCACTGTTTGAGGCCTACCTGGCTGAGGAGCCACTTCTCAGTGGACGATGGGGCACCCCTCAGGCCAGTGCTACTACATGGGAGGGGGTGGCACATGCCATCAACCTGCACGGCAGCCACCAGCACTCTGTGCAGGAGTGTAAAAAGAAGATGGTGACTGACAGGAGGGTGAAGGAGAAGGTTGCAGCCATCAGGGCGGCATGTGCTACAACAGGCAGTGAACAGCCAGAAGTGGTGCAGCTGACCCCGGTGAAGGACATGCTTACTGCAAGCATGCAGTGCCATTGAGGGTGTACCTGGAGGTGGCTTCCAGACAGGTGGTAGCCCATTACTGCATGGTATGTTGTGGTTGGGGGGGGGGAGTAGATCACATGCACTAATGTGTCCTTCCTTTCTGTTACAGATCCTGTGCATCTGCAGGGGTCAGCAGTGGAGGGCCTTTCCACAGCAGACAGCCACTCGGAGCTGGAGGAGGGACCATCCACCTCCTCAGATTGCCAGCGTGCACTGCGGCACTGTGCATGCCCAGCTACCTTCACTGATGCTGAGACAGGTGTGGGGAGTGCCCTTCCTGTGTCCCAGCGGTCTGGCATGCAAGCATGCCAGCACGCTGCGGCTGTGGCTGTGGCACAGACCTGAACCATCAATGATGCACCGACCACTATGGGCATTGAAATGTGTGTGTCACAGAATGGACACACAGCAGGCCAGCTCACGCCCATGGAATCAGCTGGTTCCAATGTATGTGCCAGCATGTCAGCACAGTCCCAGGCTGTGCCTTTCAGCACCAGTGGGGCAGCACCAGTGGCTGTGCGGGTCACTGGCAATGTTGTGGCCACTGCCTTGGAACAACTGATCCCATGGGCACAGCAGGCAGAGGGGCAGCAGCAGCAGTCACCCACCGGGACTGGGAGTACAGGGCTCAGCAGTGATGTAGGTGCACCACCTGTGGACATGCCCATATCTGGTCCTGGTGAGCAGCGCCCACCCTCAAGGGGTGTTGTACATCAGGCCCTTCCAGACCCTGAGGGATGGGTTGCCGATGTGGCAGATGACCTCTTTGATGAGCACACCCACCTGCTGAAGGCATCAGTACAGCAGCAGATGCAGGTTGCAACATCTGTGGAGGCACTGTGTGTGGCCCTGAAGTGGGTTGAGGAGTGACACAGTAGGGACACTGAGAGGATCCTGTCCAGGATTGACCATATGCTGGTGGATGTGACCGCCGCCATCGACAGGCTGACACAGGCAGTGGTCGGTGTCGTGGCCACATTGGGCACACAGTCAGGTGCCCCTGTGCTGCTCACACCACGCCGTATGCTATCCACTCCCCATTCCCGGTGTCATGTGACACCCACCCTGTCGATGCCGGGTTCAGCTGTGGGCATCCCGAGCACCCCTAGTGCAGGTATGTTCGGTATGCTGCAGACCCCTGTGCGGACAAGGTCGCGTTCACGCAGTGGGACCCCTGGTGGCCCATTGGTGCCACCCCAAGTGGCCCATGCTCAGCCTGCCAGTGCTGCTGGGTCTCCGCGGGGCCGCCCATGCATCCAAGGTGGCCGTGGCACTGTGCTGCATGACTGAGCTGTCTCCCAGTGTGGGGCCTGTCTGCTGCTGCCCTGTGTGCAATGTGTGTTTTGGTGGGCAGTGCACCAGTGGGTGCCTTACCCTACACGCTGACACACGGACCACCTGCACACCCTCCCGACTGCTGTCCACAGGTGTGTGTGCATGATGATGCCTGCATTGCACTGTACACCAAAATGCAAGGGTGCCCAGCATCTGACACATGTACATGGACAGTACAGGTGGTGGTGGTGGCCTGTGGATGTGTGTGTATGTAATGTCTGTTCCTGCTCTGTTGTGTACCTGGCCCCTGTGCACTTTGTGCCTGGTGTGTATGTGTGTGTGTGTCTGTCCATGTGGCGTGTTACTGTTCACCCCTCCCTGGTTGTGTGTGTGTGCTTCTGTGCCCTGCCACTTCCCTTACCATCATGCACCCCTGGTGTGCTTCCCTGTGTGTATGTGGGTTGTGCCCTAGCCGCTGTTTTTTGCACATGTCCCCATGACTTACCTGTGTTGGGCGAAGTGCTAGTCTGTGATGGTGTCCTGGTGCAGCTGGGCCAGCCGGATCAGTCGGGGGTCACGCCATCCAAGGGGGGGCTGCTCATCCCCATCATCACCGGCGTCACCAGCGTCCCCATCACTGTCCCCCTCCTCGACCTGTAACGGCTATTCCACAGTCTTTGGCCATGTTGTACAGGATAAAACAGGCCAGGAATATTCCACAGGCCTTTGAGGGGCTGTACTGTAGGGCACCGCCGGAGGTGTCTAGGCATCGGAAGCATGCCTTCAGCATCCCAAACACCCGCTCGATGATGTTGCATGTGGCGGCATGTGTCTCATTGAAGCATTGCTGTGATGGGGTCGTGGGCTACCAGTAGGGTGTGAGCAGCCAGGGACGGAGTGGGTATCCACTGTCACCTGTGTGGAGATAGTGGAGGTTAGTGTCATGTTCAGGCTCATATTGCCCCTAACCCTGTGTGCCACTCCCATGGCACCTGTGGCTTACCCTCCCTTGCCCCCGCTTTGCCAATCCTGCATGCATACTCACACACTAGATGTCCTGTGGGGATATCCCCATTCTTGAATCGATGGCACAGTGCTGACTGGTACCATATGAAGGAATCGTGTGCTCCACCAGGGTGCGTGGCACAGACATTGATGATGAGCCCACTGGCATCACACATCACCTGGCAGTTGACACTGGAAAACCCCTTCCGATTATGATACACAGCCCCATCGGGGCCAGGTGGCATGCAAATGGCCACATGGGTGCAGTCTATCGCCCCTAGCACGCCAGGCATACGTGCTACCCTGTGGAACTCCTGTATGTTTGCTGTACGCTCTGCCGCGGTGCTAGGGATATGGATGTACTCCGCAGCATGTGGCAGCAGTGTGCTGAGGAATTGGGTGAGGATGTGTGATGTGGCCTACTGTGTTATGCCTGTGGTGTCTCCTGTTGGCCTCTGGAAGGTACCCATGGCGAGCAAGCACATACAGGCTGTCACCTTTGTCTCCACTGACAGAGCGTGACTCCATCGTGAGAGTGCCTGCATCACATCACTGCACAGCTCACAGAGCCACCTCAGTATTGCCCTGTTCAGGTGGTACCAGCCCACAATCTCTACATCTGAATACAGCTCAAAGCTGATGCGGGCATGGTATTGCCTGTTGGGGGCATACCACCGACGGGCCCTTCCACGGCCACGTCCCCCTGCAGCATGCCTTCTCACCCCCCCATTACAGCTTCCATGTGGAAGCTGGCACTGTCCATCTACCTGGCTTGTGTCCCCCCCCGGCTGTTGTTGATCTGTTACCCCCGCTGTTCTGACTGCTACCTCCACTGCACCGGGTACACCTACTGGCCTCTGCACTCTGTGGCCCCACATACCTTCACTTGCCCCTATTCTGTCCTGTGCACTCCCTGGCCTGCACTGTTTCCTGCTCTGGCCTGCTCTGTCTGCCTGCCTCATGTGACTTCCCTGACACATTCTTGCACCTCTTCCTTGAGCTTTTTATTTTGGCTCATTTCTGCCGTGGCGCAACTTCCGCCTGATCCACTGTTGCACATTACGCAAGCCTTTGAATATCGCATTCCACACTTTATGCATGGTTCCACCCCCTTCGGTTGCGCATACCTTCATTTGCATTGCGCTGTTGCTCAGCATGTTTTCTGTGGCACAACTGCCTCCTGCTGAATATCGCAAAATGGCGCAATTCCAGACTTGCGCTGGCGCAACCCTTTTGAATATCCCACCCATCATATATAAATATTTTATTCCCACTACACTTTGTAATTCAGCAGAGAATGCTCATTCTTGGAGGTGCCAGCGACCATCAGCCATCAAAAGTAAGCATAAAAATACAGTATGTATTTGAAACAGTACCTGTTCAATATGTTGCGTAGATTATAATGCCGTATAATCTGCATGGCAAAAATAGCATGCGAAAGAATAGCTAAAGGGAGAGAGTAGTGCAAGTAGGTTACCACTATCCCTGTAACTGTCATCACTCAGGAAGATGAGAATTTGGTAGCTGCATGTTACTTTCCCCAGCTGCTGCTGTGGTGCAGAGATTAGGGCCATGAGCATCTAAGGTGCTGGAACATCTTGGAGACCAATGTTCTATTCCGAGTCTCCCATCTTTCGTCATTTTCTTATCCCTCGCCTCCCAAGTTTATTTTTTCATTTGTTCTCCCCCCACCCTGCACTTTTGCCCCCCCAGTCTCACAAATTAAATCACCCTCCAAGTCCCTCCTAGTCTCCGAGTTGCCACACCTGTGGAGTGATTATTTTTAGTTCGGGGAGTATGGGGGGAGGGACCCCTCTCAAACACTCATTTCAGCTGTTGTGGGGTTTATTTGGCCATTTTAGCACTTGCTGTTTTTCCTGAGTGCTACAATTGGCTTCGCCATTTTGTTATACACATTTTCTGACCACACTACCTTTGTTTTCGACTTTATAACTTAGTGCCATTTGAAACTAGTCTGGAGAGTAACAACAAAAGGGGTTAAGTAATGTTACTGTGGGTCAACTGTGACATGTAGAGAATTTATTTATTTATTTAATTTCAGGATTCTCGGTCTATGCAGAAGTAAAAGATGCTAAAATGTCTGCTGCTGTTTAACTGTGGGCATCCAAAGGAGTAGCACAAGTCATGTGCATCACTGCATGACAGACTGCAGATATTCTGTGGTGGGGAGATGAAGTTTGGCCATACAAATCACTTCCCTAATCAAGACTGTCAAGAAAAACACACAGATCATCATATAAGTGGCAAAAGGCCGATGTTTATTCAACAACTTAAATTCTTGTACACACATGTTCTTTTGCTGCTTAAACCACTTATCTTTACAATATCACAATTGACAAATATATTCAGAATAAAATGCACACTACAGCAGAAAGACTCAGGCCTTAACAACCGGTCCAACCAATAACCCAGTTCTTTCAATGCAACTTCATACTCAAGAGCAAGACGAACCCCCCCCCCGCACTGGACCTGCTTGCCTCCAGACTGGTCCCATTTGATGATGGATTCTGGGTATGCTAGGCCTTAACAGAACAGAGCTGCCCTCATAGGGCCTCATTTGTCCTGCCAATCATCCACCATGGCCCACCGTTCTGCCCCAAGTTGCCAATGTGATTGTGAACATGTTTGAGTGCACCCTCACAGGACCACACCTTTTTATAACTTTTCTCCTTCTTTTCCCTTTTTCTGGCCTGAATTGTCCACCCCCTCCAACACACCTAATGTTTCCTTACCAAAACCATGACTCAACAGCTTATTCCTTTGTAGGGTGGGTGGGAGGGTTTCCAGTTCAGTTGCAAATGTCCAGACAGAAGAAGAATGACCCTGTCCTGTCTGTGACTTTTAACCTCCCTTGATCCCATCCACCCCTGAGGCCAGTACCTAGTCCACCTGTGTGTGGGGTCAATGGTCATTAGCCTGACCCTCCATGCTTTTTTAGTTTAATTTAGTTTATTTATTAAACACACTATTACAGCACAACAGCAAGGTAAGTTGAAGTTGGATACAGCATACAAAAGGATACATACAATAACATTTTCAATCAATCAATCAATCAAATCTTTATTTATTCAGGCAGACATCATTGAGCAAAGCTCATTTACAAGATGGACCTGATAGGTCAAGGATCAAATTGAAGGTACAATAGCAGACATATACAGAACACTTATATTTAAACAGATACAGTAATATAAACATATATACAAATGAAGGATAAGGATGATTCAACCTAACAGGACAAGGTAGGATACAATAGAAGTACCCTAGAAGAAACCAGAATGTCCAAGATCCAATAGAGGAGCCAAAGCAAGCACGCACTACATGGTAACAGGTGGTTACAGGCTCCAAGGCAAACTAACGCAGACAAACAGATGTAATGATTTATGACTGCAAAAATGATGATAAGCAGCCTCTGGCGAATGACATGGAGGTGCTGGTGGGAGATTCAGAGAGGGGCTAAGGCTACTAGTAGTAGGAGGTATGGAGGAGTGGTTGGGGTAGAAGTAAGTGCCAGGAATTGGCGTGGAGGTCTTAGTCAGGTGAAGCTAAGCTGTAAAAAGGTATGAAAGGGGGCTGAGATACAAAAAAAGGGGGCTGCGAGGGAGGGAAAAAACTAAGGGGAAGATTTATGGAAGAGCTGTCAATAATAATTGCTGACTGAAAGGGGGAGGGTTGTGAATGTGACTGGACTAGGCCTTGTGATTGCAATTGCATTTCTCTGGGAAGAGACTTACGTAGAACTTTTTAAAGGATGCTAGAGGTATAAAGTTGGTCAACTTTAGGGTCTTCTGTAGAGAATTCCATGCCAATGCTAGAGAGTAGCTGATTGCAGACTTCCCATGCCGGGTGTAGGCTTTAGGTAACTTAAGCGTGATGAAGTTGTTGCTTCTTAGGGCATAGGACCTAGCTGTGGCCAGTGTAAAGCAGTCTAAAATATAGGATGGAAGTTTATTAGACAAGGCTTTGTATATCCATAGTGCAGCATTTCTGTTCCTTCTGAGGTGTAGGGATGTCCAACCAACTGCAGCATAGAGAGAGCAGTGATGAGTGTTGAATGGAAGATCTGCAATAAACCGTAGTGCTCTGTGATACAAGGTATCCAATTTGCTTAAGTAGGAAATAGGACAGTGACCATAAAGCAAGTCTGCATAGTCGATAAGTGAGATAAATGAGGCCTGGATTAGTCTCAGCCTTAAGTCTCTGGTTAGAAAATGTTTAATTCTGAAGAATATGCTGAGCCTCTGGCGAAGTTGTTTCAGAAGTTCTTCAATATGATGAGTGTAGTCAAGCCTGCTATCAATCCACACCCCTAAGTATTTGAATTTATCTACATAGTCCAGGCTTTCTCCAAGGATAGTGGATAAATGGGGAAGATTGCTTGGTGAGGAGGTGTTAGTATGGTTATTAGTGGAGAAGAACATAGCTTTTGGCTTCTTTGGAGGAGTTTTTTCTCAAGTAATTGGTGTTGCAAGAGGGAGAATTCTGATTGTAAAATTTCACAGGCCACTGCAGACGATGGGTTACTGACATATAAAACAGTGTCATCTGCAAAGAGGTGAACATTGGCTTTGGTGAGATTAGTGTCAATGTTGTTAATGTAAATGGCAAAAAGGATGGGGCCCAGGATAGATCCTTGAGGAACTCCTCTTAGAAGCGATTTTAATGAGGATAAGTCACCTTCAGCTTTCACCTGCTGTGTTCTATCAGTGAGGTAACATCTGAACCACTTAAGAGAGGGTGGGTCTAAGCCTATGGAGTGCAGTGAAGAGAGTAGCAGCAGCTCATGATCCACGGTGTCGAATGCTTTGCTTAGATCAAGGAATACAGCACAGACACTGCTCTTTTTGTCAACCATAAAAAGGTTTCAAAAATCATATGACTAATGTAATTGCCATCAAATAAAAACATCTTCCACCTGAGAAGGTCAGCCCAAGGGATTGGACCAGTGGCCCTGGGCAACAATCCTCCCAGTGATAGCCAGGAGGAGCATTGTCCAGAAAAACCACTTCCCAATCAAGACTATCAAGAACACACAGGCCATCACATATGTGGGAAAAGGTCAATGTTTAATCAACAACTTAACTTCTTGTACATTCATGTTCTTTTGCTGCTTAAACCATTTATCTTTACAATATAACAATTGACATTATACAGTCAGAAGAAAATGCACACAACAATTTTAACTTTTCTCCCTGGAGCAGCAGACAGATTCAGGCCTTAACAACTTGTCCAACCAATAATGCAAGTCTCTCAATGCAACTTTATGGTCAAGAGCAACATGCAAAATAAAATCCCACTGGGCCTGCTCACCCCTGTCTGGTCCCATTTGAAGATGGATTCTGGACTTGCTAGGTCATAACAGAGTATAGTTGCTCTTGTAGGGCCTCATCTGCCCTGCCAGTCACCCACTGTGGTCCCCCACGTTGCCAGCGTGACAGGGAAAATGTTTGAGTGTACCCTCACAGGGCGGCCCCTTTTCATAACCATCCACATTTTCTCTTTTTCTGGTCTGAATTGTCATCCAACAGATGTGTAACTTGGTTATGCTTCTTCCAAAACAATGTCTCAGGGTGAATATCCCATACCCATAATTTTACAGCCTCCTGGATGCTGTTATTAAACAAATCATGGCCTACATCCAACAAATGAACTCTGCCCTTTTCATACAAATCCCCGCATTCTGGTGTGAAGTACTGGTGCTAGAAAGCCTGCATCCCTTCAGTGAATCAGAACCAGGACACCTCCCTGTTTACCTCTTTGTGGACCCTATGTAAAGGTCTGGTGACCTTGATGGTCCTCCATTTTCTCTGTGGTACAATCCTGGACAAAACCAGACACATGCCAGGCATCTGCCACCTTAGCCACCCAAATCAACTGTGATCATTCTAACCATGTCTATGGAGGGTCTATGACTTAGATCATTGCCACCTAGATGTATCACCACACACACACACACACACACACACACACACACACACACACACACGCCCAAGGAGAATTAAGCAAGCCCAGATTCTTCACCCGGGGTAATAAGCTCCTGCCACTGCATATCTCCTTTACCACACCAGCGTATCAATGCCTTTTTCAGAGATATCTCCAGTTGAGTTCTGTTTGCCCAAAACATCAATCTGTCATGTGCTCTTCTGATGTAGGAATGTCCCAGTACCCATAATGATTTGTACACAAAAACTAGACCTGTAACAATAATCAAAAATGGTTAGCCTAAGTTTGACATTGATCTCCACATCAAGTAGCTTCTTACAGCCACAGGCCTGATTTTCCCTTTATAAGTGCAAGACACCCACCTGTCAATATCCTTTATCCTAACTTCCCTACAGACTAACTGGGCCACCTCAGTGGCAGCCCCTATCTGGAATAAATGAGTACTATAATCCCTGAGGTCCCTGCCTGCAGCTTGAATACCTTTCTTAAGGACTGCTGCAAACTGATACCTAGTGACTGGCACCCCACTACTGTGAATAAAAAAGTCCTCTGTCCCCTGTGGTCAATGTGCTAAGTAGTCAACCCCAGCCTCAATGGGCATGACCTCTGTCTGTCAGTCTTAAACAATGTCACCATTCAAGCTGGTCCATGTTGGTTCTTCTTCAACTGCCGCAGTATTACTGTACTACCATGTAATCTGATAGCAACTGCACACCACTAAACTGCATGTTATGCCCCACTAAAACCTTTGAGTCTGCAACCAGCTCTGACACCTGAAATGCACCAACAAAGGCACATGCTCAAAGAACCCTTTACAAACACGTCATTGACTGAAGAGCACATAAAACTCAAACTGCCCATTATTTCACTTAGTAAGATACTGTCTACCAGTTTCCTAGCATCCTGCTGATTTCCCTTAATCTGAGACCACCCATCTACCATCTTTCTGATTATGAATGAGCCTGTTACAACTCGTAAGCCACACATTTTTGTGAGAAATATATTGCTTACAAATGGCACCTAATGTAAGCTGGTGATCTTCTGCCATCTTTGAGATGGTGGATGAATTGCTGAACCACTGCTGGGTTTTGCAACATCTCAGGTCAATTCACATGTTGCCCACCAAAATCCATGAAAGCCCTCACATTTGTGTCATACTTATGCCATGTTCCTGGGATCAAAGCATGCTGTACCAGGTCAGCAGTTCTTATATCGCCACTTGCCATAAATAAAGTGGGAACCCAGCTGGGCAAACATCTGCTGCTGGGGCCACCTGGTGAAAACATTCAAACTGTAAATGAGACAAATGCATCTGCTATGAAATTAGTTTTTCCCAGTACATTATATATTTTGCTCTTACTGTGAGATTAAGCTGCAGGCAATGTAGCACAAAGATTTACAGCAGCCTCATAACCTCTACCAAATCTGAAGACTGAGCATTCAAAATTTCAACCACCACCCTATTATTTGAGTGAAACAGTACCCCGCTGTTCACCAGCTTGTCCCCACACACAAAAATAGGGGCAACAGTGGGAAATAGCTCCAACAATGTTATGTTTTTTGTAAGGCTGGCTTCAATCAATGTGGCATCCATTGATCCACAAATTATGTAAATATGCCCTGTAACCCAAAACACCTGCAGCATTCATCACTAGCTGACAATCCTGCTTAAATATTGTTTCTGTATGTCACATTGAAACACCATTAAGCTGCCTCAGCAGGCAAATGGCTCACACCACCAGATCAGCCCTCATACCTGCAGTCACCCTTATGTAGTGATGGGGTAGGAGCACACCCCTTCTTGCCTATGCCAAATGCCTAATGAACAGCTTCCCAAGCAAAACTGCTTTGCAAGTAAAACTCAGATGGCCAATCACTGACTGTAATGTTTTTAACATTACTTTCCTGGATGCGCAGGCTTACTCAATTAAGTCCAGCAGTTTGTCCATCTTGTCTGCTGGTATCCTAGATACCATCTTCAGTGTATCCAATTCTATACCCAGGTACATTGTCCTTGATGTGGAACCCTCTGTTTTTTCCCCTGCTAGCAGTACCCTGAAGCAGGTCATCAGATCTGGAAAAAAGCCCTCAATGTTCTACCACACTCATTCATTCCTGGACTACCAAAGAACAAAAATCATCCCAACAGTGGGTGATCTGTTGATTCCCAGAGTGTGCCTTGGCTTCCCACCCCACTAAGTGGCTGAGCATCTCAAAGGTTGCACAGGATATGGTGCACCACATTAGCATGGCTATGTCACAATAATAATAGTGCCCTCGATGCATAAGCCCAGTAGATCAAAGTCACTCTAACTAACTGACAACAAGTGGAAGGCTAACTTTATGTCACTCTTAGCCAGCAAGGTGCTTTAAGGGGTGCACTAATTTTAGATTCTGAACCATGGTTGACACACGTGGACCCTTGTAAGGGATGGTGAAACCATTGATGAAGCCATTAGCCAAATACCATGCATTGGTCGTGCAGAAGTAGTGATCAAGCTAGAGTTGGAGTTGGTCAGTTTTGATGGGGGATGTCACCAGTCTTGCTGGGGCCTTTGTCCCCTTGCTTACCATGACTGCCTCTTTGACCTTACGCCCTGTTGTATCCACTGCCACTGTAGCTGGCCAAGGCTTTCTGCTTTCCTCCACATCTGCCACACTCATGTCTGAACTTGCAGAAGACATGACAACTCTTCCCAAAATTAAACTGTCTGCATGTACCTTTCTGACCCACCCAATGTTCCTTTGGAACCATGTACCCACTAGCAGTATGGCTAATGTTGACGGTCTTCACCAGTGTTATGTGCCATGACTACAAGTTATTGTTGATCTTGTCTCACTTCAGATCTGGTGACCTCACCATTTTCATTCAGTAGATCTTGTTATAGTGCAGTCAGGCATTCCTTTCATTTGTTAAGTGCACCATTTTTATGTTGCTTGCACGCATGTGCAAGAAACATAGTGCCATCATCGGAGATTTCGGAGGTGTGTCACCTCCTCCTCCAATTCAGGCAGTGTGCTGGCAGGCACGGCCCCTGTAAGCCAATGCATTTTGGAGCTGTCTAGACTGCGCTCCAAAATGCAGTGGCACTACAGATTGAAAGGGAGCTACGCCAGTGAGCAGAGATAAGAAGCCCACTGAAGCCGTAGCTCCCCCACATGCAGATGTGCGCACTTCCCTGCACCTACTGCGCAGGCCGACGGGTGCCCAATCCCCGCCGCTGAGCTGCTGTCATCGCCGCCTCCCCAGTTAGAGGTGCCACGCTGGGAGCCCACCCCAGCGTGGCAATGAGTCCTTGGCCGACGGGGTTCCCAATCCCGCTGGCTGAACGCCTAACATCCTTGTGCCACACTGGGAGCCCACCCAGCGTGGCAAACTGTCCCACGACATCTTTTTTGTTTGTTTAACCTGAAAAACGAAAGCAGTTCGCGGGCGTCTCCAAACCCCCTCCCACAACCCACCCACCCCTGCACCAACTCCCATCCCCCTCACCCCATACCTCTCCGGACTCACGCGATGATCTTGATGGACCGGAACACGTCTGCACTCTTCAAAGCCGACCACGAACTGAGGAAATGCCGGTAAGCTGTATAATAGCCTAGATAGGGGTTTCAACTTTGTTGCATATCTCAGGCATTTTTGAATATTTGCACCAAATTTTCAACATGGGGTTTTGGGGACCCCTTCTCATGAATGATGTCACTGTCATGGCGTTATTCAGGCCGAAGGTGATTTATCGCTCAGTGACTGCGGAAATCACCTTCGGGCCTGAATACCACCATGACAGTGACATCATTCACATCATTCATGAGGAGGGGTCCCAAAAACCCCATTTTGAAAATTTGGTGCAAAACTTCCAAAAATGACTGTTTTATTCGTTGCTCAGTTCCTACGCAGGCTCAGAAGTTCGTAAAATTTCAATATTTTCACTCCAGATTTTCAACATTGTCATTTTACCACCTTCTTATGAGTAGTACAGCTGTCATTTTTCACATTTCACCCAAAATGTGTTTCCATGAAGTAGCGCAGAATGGCACAGTCGGTGTGCGAAATCAATGTACGGGACAAATTAAGAAATCACAGCAGTGACACTGTTCATGAGCAGAGGTCTTAAAATGGCTATGTTGAAAATTTGGTAAAAAAATTCCTAAAGATGACTGTTTTACGAGCGTGCGTTGTGCAGTTCCTACGCAGGATCGTAAGTTCACAAATTTTCAATATTTTCACTCCAGATTTTCAACATTGACATTTTGCCACACCTCCTTATGAGCAGTACAGCTGTCATTTTTCACATCCTGCCCAAAATGTGTTTCTGCCCATGTAGCGCACAATGGCGCAGTCGGTGTGCAAACTCAATGTATGGAACACATTAACAAAATCACAGTGACACTGTTCATGAGCAGAGGTCTTAAAATGGCTATGTTGAAAATTTGGTGAAAAAATTCCTAAAAATGACTGTTTTACAAGCATGCGTTGCGCAGTTCCTACGCACGCTCGTAAGTTCGCAAATTTTCAATATTTGCACTCCAATGACTTCCAAATACCTAAACAGCACATAGAAGCAAGCAACATTCGGCATTGACAAATGCTTGTTTATGTTGTCTCTGTACTTAATAAGTTGTTCTATTTTTTGAGGAAACCGCATGCAATAAATGGTTATGAAAATGTAAAAGGTGTTGTCCAATTATCAAAGGTTGTAGGCACTTTTGGTCTGTACCATTTCTCTTTCTATACCTTTTCTTTTTCACTTGAGTTGGGTAGCTCCTGATGCATGAGCTCAAACATTTCCATGTACTCCCCCTTCAAAACCCTCTCTCTTATGGCAGTGGACAAATGGGTATCCATGGGGTTTTCCACCCCCCATATGCCCAATGATCACCAGCAGGTGCCATCCCTCTGCCGGTGATGCACTGCAACTTGGGTTGTCAAAGTCAGATGCCCCCACCTCAGTGTGGCCCTGAACCACCATCTGCCCTGCCTGCATACACTGCTGCTCACTGCTGGGGTTTTCCAAACCCACACCTGCCTTACTGCCTGATCAACCTCCAGCCCACTCATAGAAGTGTGTTCCATACTTAACCCCTGGTGAAAACCTACCTCCAGTGCACGGGCATCTCAGATAGCACCCTGACAGGGGCATCCCACTGTTGCTCCTAGCCCTGTTCCTCAGTGGCCCTCATCACTTGAGGACCTGCCTGTTCTTTCCTGACTGCACCATCACACCACCCTCCTTATGCTGGGCACATGCCATCCCCATAGGACATGCCCTCTAGAATCTGGAGCAATGGTGTGCCCTGAATCACTGCATCATTGTTAGCCACATTGTCCCCCTCCAAAGAAATTCTTTGCTCCCCAGTGTGCCCATGGCCACACCTGAGGTGTGCAAAAGAAGTAAAAGGGACCTTGCTTGTCCCAGCCATGGCAGTGTCATCTTATGCTACCTAAGCAGAGGGAGAGGTGGACATTGCAGCCATCACGGAAACATGGGCCACCCAATATAATGACTGGGACCTGTCAGTACCAGGGTACAGATTATTTCATAGGGACAAGGTGATTGGGAAAGGAGGGGGAGTGGCACTGTATGTGAAGGAAGGACTGAAGTGTGTAAGGGAGGAAGGGGAGGAGAGTAGTACGGAGTCACTTTGAGTGCAAATCCAGGACTCCAAGAATATGATTCTAAGAATGGGAGTGGTGTACAGGCCACCATCTCAGACAGAGGAGTTAAACAGGGAACTAGCGGGACAGATCAGGAGGACCTGTGAGAAGGGTAGTGTGGTGATTATGGGGGACTTCAACATGCCAGGAGTGGATTGGAGCACCCCAACAACCAGGAACAGAAGGGAGCAGGTACTGCTGGATGCCTTCCAGGACAGCTTCCTGCTGCAAATGGTCAGTAAACCAACCTGGTTAGGGAATACCCTTGACCTTGTGCTGGCAAATGGGGACTTTGTGAGAGCACTTACAGTGGAGGAACCGCTGTCAGGGAGTGACCACCACTCAGTATGGCTCACATTGGATATGGGCAAGGAAGGAGTGGAATCTGGCACGAGAGTGCTGGACTTCGGGAGGGCCAACTTTGGGATGATGGGGGAAGTGGTAAAAGGGTACCAGACCAGAATTCAATCTAGTATGGACACTAACCAGAGGTGGGAGCTCATAAAGCTGAAGATAGTGGAGGCAACCAAAACCTGCTGCAAAGCCCAGAGCAAGAAGGCTAGGGCTAAGAAACCGATCTGGTTGAGCAAGGAGGTCATGGAAAAGGTAAGGAGGAAAAGAGCTGCCTTTAGGAAGTACAAGAAAACAGGGAGGGGGAAGACAGAGAGGAGTGCTTGACAGAATCAAAGGAGGTGACAAGGGTGGTAAGTGGAGCCAAAGCATCTACGGAACTCAGGCTGGCACAAGGTATTAAGAAGGGGGAGAAGGACTTCTTTAAGTACATCACGGAGAAAAGGAGCTGTAAGGATGACATAGCAAGGATTAGGAAGGAGGAGGGCTGGGTGGAAGCAGGGTACGATAAGGCGGAAGCACTAAATGAGTACTTCTGCTCAGTATTTACTAAAGAGAAGAGGGGGGTGACACCCAAGGTGGGAGAAATGGCAGAAGCAGGGGGGAAAGTGGTGACAGATGGGAAAATCATGGAGGGCAGAGTTCGAGAGAGTTTGAAGGCACTGAGGGTGGAAAAGGCACCAGGCCCAGATGGCATCCACCCCAGGGTACTGAAGGAGCTGGAAGAGGTCCTTGCAGGACCTTTGGCAGACCTATTTAATGCCTCACTACATTTGGAGTGTGTACCTCAGGACTGGAGGATGGCTCATGTGGTGCCCCTCCACAAGAGTGGCCCCAAGGATGAACCGGGAAACTACAGACCAGTGAGCCTCACATCCATCGTGGGTAAGCTAATGGATACTGTCCTGAAGTAGAGGCTGGTGGCCCTCCTAGAGGCCAAAGGACTACAGGACAGCAGACAGCATGGCATCATACATGGCAGATCCTGCCAAACCAACCTGGTTGAGTTCTATGACTGGGTAACTAGGCAACTGGACAGGGGCCATGCAGTGGATATCCTGTATCTGGACTTGAGTAAGGCATTCGACTCGGTGCCACATGGAAGGCTGGGAAGGAAGTTAGTAGGCACAGGGGCGGGTGCAAAGCTGGTGAGATGGGTAGGAAACTGGCTGCAGGGAAGGCAACAGAGGGTGGGTGGGTGGGGAGCTCTCACACCCAAGGACAGTGACGAGTGGTGTCCCACAGGGCTCGGTGTTGGGGCGAGTGTTGTTTGGGATATTCATTGCAGACATATCATGGGACATCAAGAGCAAGATCAGTCTGTTTGCTAATGATACCAAGGTTGGCGCGGTGGTGGATGACCTAGGGGGATGGCAGGGGTTGCAGGATGATCTGGCAAAGCTTGAAACTTGGTCAGACACCTGGCAACTGGGCTCTAATGCCAAAAAGTGCAAGGTGCTGCATTTTGGGATGAAGAATCCAAGGAGGAGTTACCAGCTAGGGGAAGTGCAGCTAGCCCAGACAGAGGAGGAGAAGGATCTGGGTGTGCTCATTACAGGGTCAATGAACAACTCAGCACAATGTAGGAAGGCAGCTGCAAAGGCCAACAAAATGCTGGGTTGTATTGCATGGGGTACATCCTCGAGGAGGGAGGAGGTGATTCTGCCACTGCATAGGTCATTAGTTAGACTACACCTGGAGTTCTGTATACAGTACTGGCATCCATATCTGAAGAGGGACATTAAGTTACTGGAGGGAGTGCAGCACAGGGTGACAAAGATGATCAAGGGGCTGGGGGACTTATCATATGAGAGGAGGTTGAAGGAGTTGAACATGTACTCACTGGAGAAGAGGAGAGACAGGGGTGACATGATTGAAACCTTTAAATACATGAAAGGAATAAACAAGATGGGTACAGAGGGGCTATTCAAAGTAAGGGAGGAGGAGGCCACAGGGCCATGATATGAGACTGGAGCGAGGAAGGTTCAGGAGGGAGTTGAGGAGACACTTTTTTACAGAGAGGGTGGTGGCTGGGTGAAATGCGTTACCTGCAGAAGTGGTATGCAGTAGAACAGTGGACTGCTTCAAATGAAGATGGGACAGGACAAGGGGAAGGGTTAATGAAGGGGAAGGGTGGAAGGAAGGGGCAGCTGCAGAATAAGGGGTGCTAGCTGCACATTCGAGCAGACTTGGTAGACCTCTAGGCCTTTACCTGCTGGCAAATTTCATATGTTTGTATGTTCATAAGCATGCCCACCAAGATATGGAGGTAACCACAGGAACAGCATCATGGGCCAGAAAGGGTAGGTGCCATCTACCTGAGTTTATGTTTGTACTGCTACAGTCTCCATTAACTCGGCTGGCCTGCTACCTGCTGTTCTTTTCCCCCACTGGCCCAATGCTCTCTGGAGGGCCTTAGCATACTGATGCCTACTGATGTCATAGATTTCATAGATATTTTCAAGCAAATAGACTCACATCTTTAATGCTTGCTGTTTTAACTACTAAGCTTAAAACTTGTTTGTTAATTCCCCAAAATGTAAATTCAAATTGTCCTTAAACTGTTTCATACTCCCACTATTAACTACAGTTGCTGGTAGGGCATTCCACAGAGTAACCACCCTCTGGCTATACCAGTGGCTTCTTAAGTTGTGCTTCCAAGTAGATTGTATCAACTGTTTGTTATACCTTCTACTTCCATATTCATCTGTCCTTTGAAAAAGTCCTAATTCTGTCCAACAGTTTGCCTCTCCAATTACCTTAAACAATAGGCACATATCCCCCTAAGCCTCCTATAACTTAAAAAGTATAGGTTAATAAAGGAATAATGCCTGACAGGGTGGGAGTTATGCTGGGATAACATCCCACCTCGGGTGGTTGGGCCCGAGGCCACCGGCCGAGGGCGTCCAACACCCGAGAAGGGATGTTATCCCAGCATAACTCCCACCCAGGAAGGCATTATTCCTATTATACAATGGCTTGTTGTTTTATAATAAAAAAATAATTTTAAAGAATGTTTTTGTTAGTGTGTAAACATATTTTTGTTTCTTAAGAGAAAAAGATCATCATCGTGGAGGTCATCCATATCATCCAAATAATCAGCAGGGAGGCTATGCCAGGATAACATCCCTGCTGTGACAGTCAACTGACCAATCAGAAGCCAGGATTCTTTCTTGCCATTGTATAATGGACATTAATCTGTCTTGATAAGATTTTGTTTTCAATACATGTATAGATTTAGAAAATCTCCTCTGGACAGACTCTAATTTAATAATATTCTCCCTGTTTTGAGGGGACCACACCTGAACAGCATACTCTAAATGAGGTCTCAACAGTACTACATAAAGTGGAATTAACACTTTTGCATCTCTGCTTGCAATCTATCTTAGAATGCAATTCAAATTTTGGTTAGCCTTTTTTATTTGGTATCTACAGCAGGTACTGAACTTAAGATCAGAGCTAATTATAATACCCAAGTCTCTTTCTTCGTTAGTAACTATAAGTGGTGAATTAGCAAGTTTGTAATTACCATGTTTATTTGATTTGCCCATATGCATTACTTTACATTTAGTAGTATTAAGCATCAACTTGTTAATAATGGTGCAATCAGAAATTTTATTTATGGTGTTCTGTAATTACATTATTTCTTCCTGAGTGTTTACAACTGCCCCCACCCTACAGTTGTCAGCAAACTTATATAACCATACCCTAGGGTTGTTTACTTGTAGGGAGGCTATATATGTTAAATAAACTAGGTCCCAGAACGGAACCCTGGGAAACATCACTAGTAATAGAAGACCAATTTGAAAATGTACCCAGAAGGATACCCTTTGTTGTCTCCCTTGTAACCATGCTGTCAGCCAATTACAAATATCTGGATTCAAATTGATCTCCTCTGACAGTTTTAATAATTCTATATGAGGCAATTTGTCGAATGCCTTTGCAAAGTCCAAGTAAATCACATCAACTAAGTTTCCTATGTTCAGTTCCCTATTGGCTTTTTCATAGAAAGCCAGTAAGTTTGTCTGGCAAGACCTGGATTTGGTGAACCCATGTTGCGATTGGTCCACTAGACTCTTATCCTCCAAATGCTGTATAACTAAGTCTTTAATTACCCTTTCCAAGACCTTACCCATTAATGACATCAAACTCACTGATCTAAAATTTTCAGGTTTGGAACTAGCCCCTTTCTTCAAAATAGGAACCACTGTAGCTATTTTCCAATTCCGGGGTACTTTGCATTGATCCAGTGAGGTCTGAAAAACATAAGTAAGTGGTAAGGCCAAACCAGATGCCATTTCACTTAATACCATGGGGTGCACATCGTCAGCACCTGGTGATTTAGCCACATGTAATTTTAATAACCTGTCCTGTATATCTTTGACATTGATAATAATTTGTCCAGGACTTGAACTGTATTTCCCACAGTATGTATTTTTGTTACTTGTATGAAAAACTGAACAAAATTATCTGTTCTGAATGTCAAACATCTCTTCAGGGATAGCTACCTGTCCCACAATATTTATAAAGGGTCCTATCAAGTTATTTCCTTTCCTTTTACTGTTTATATATGAATAAAAAGATTTCTTACAGTCTTTGACTTTATCTGCCAGTGTCAATTCAAAATGTACTTTTGCTGTCCTGATTTTTTGTTTAATCTGTTTAAGACATTCTCTGTATAGTTTATAATTTAAAGGTGAACCATAAATTGTACTCTTTTTAAACAATCTGGGCCAGATATTCAAAAGGGTTGCGCCATGCGCAACAGGGTTGTGCATGCTCAAGTCCTAAATTGCGCCATTCTGCGATATTCAGCAGGAGGCAGTTGCGCCACTGAAAACAGGCTGAGCAACAGCGCAATGCAAATGAATGCATGCTCAACTGGAGGGGGAGGAACCATGCATAAACTGCACAGCCCGATATTCAGCCGGGCTGTGCAGAGTTGTGCAGGCGGAACTCCCAACCTGGAGCCTGCTGTGACCTTGAGGCAAAAAAGGCTTAATCGAGGGCCACCACAGGTGAGCTGCTGTATTGCAGGGTGCAACACAGTAGCTGCCACCTGTGCACCTAACTCAATCCCTGTGCCCCCCACAGCCCAATCGCGGGCATAGTGTACCCCCCACCAGCCCGATCGCGGGCATCAATGTAGCTCCCCTCCTCCGTTCACAAATCTGGACTGTCATATACGGTATGGGCTGCACGCCCATTGGCTCTTGCTCTGCACCAATGGGCGTTCTACCGGGCAGTCAGTCGGGCGATATGGGGCGGGGTGGCAGGCGGTGGGATGCTGCCACCCGCCGGCCGGGGGAGCGGGTGGTGGGGCTTTGTAGGCAGGTGGGGTGGGGGGACACTAGCCACCAGGGAGATGTTTCGGGGTTCAATTTACATTCTGCCCGCGATCGGGCATTTCGGTCCACTGGACCACCAGGGAGATGTTCGGGTGGGGTGGTTCATCGTACTTTCTGCCCGCGAACGGGCACAAGGGAATGTGGGGGTGTTACGTTTACTTTCTGCCCGCGATCGGGCACAACGGGATGTTCGGGGTGTTACATTTACTTTCTGCCCGCAATCGGGCACAACGGGATGTTTGAGGGGTGTTACGCTTACTTTCTGCCCCGATCGGGCACAAGGGGATGTTCAGGGGGTTATGTTTACTTTCTGCCCGCGATCGGGCACAAGGGATGTTGGGGGTTACCTTTACTTTCTGCCCACAATCGGGCATTTCGGTCACTGGACCACCAGGAGATATATACGGGAGGAGGTGGGAAACCCCATTGCCATCCGCCATCGGCTGTAGGGTGCGCCGGTCCTCGACGGCTGCTGCCTGGCAGGGCGCCAGGCGTCAAGTCATCCGGATCGGCGCACTCTACATGCTGTTAATGGGATGCAAATGGGGCCATAATCAGATGAAAATGGCCTCCTGCACCTTGCATGAATTATGGCCCCATTTGCATGTCACCTTTTGAATATCGTGATTTTGCGCATGGTGCAATGGTACTTGCATACATAAGTTGAATGCTCCACTCTGACAACTTGCGGTGGGGTAAGTTCCACTGTGCCATGCACAGTGGCTGTGGCTGGGGGCTGATATTCAAAGGAGTTGCTCAATAGTGCAACTCCTTTGAATATCACCCCGGCCACACCCCTGCGCAACTATTTTGCGCAGCACAAGGGCTTGCACCTCAGAATGGCGCAGTTTGAATATCCAGCCCCCTGTGTTTTCTATTTATCATTTTTATGTTTGCTTGCACGCATGTGCAAGAAACATAGCGCCATCATCCGAGATTTCCAGAGGTGTGTCAGCCTCTTCCAATTCAGTCAGTGTGTTTGCAGATGTGGTCGCAGAGCGCCAATCACTGCTCTAGCTGTCTGACAGCAGGAAAATGCAGTGGCATACAGTTGAAAGGGAGAGCTCTGCTTGAGTGAGCAGAGCTCTCCCCCCCACACGCGCACATGCATGCACACTGCGTGCTCATACGCCTTCCCCCTCCCCACTGTACGGCCGACGGGCTGCCCAATCCCCGTCGGCTCCACACCTCCCAAAGCATCCCAGGTGCCATGCTGGGAGCCCACCCCAGCATGGCAAAATGATGTAATGGCTGACAGGGGTGCCCAATCCCCCGTCGGCTCCACTGTATCTCCCCCACCCCCCCATGCTGTCGCAGATGGGGGTGCCCAATCCCCCATCGGCTTCACTGTCTCTCCCCCTCCCTGAGTACAGGGTGTCACGCTGGGAGCCAACTCCAGCATGACAACAGATACCATGACCCAATCCCCTGTCAGCTCCATGCCCTCCCAGATGTTCTTCTGCCATGCTGAGAGCCCACCCCAGCATGGCAAACATCCCGTGTCATCTTTTTTAAAAACAAAAACCTGTAAAGAACAAACTGTCCCTCGCAGTCTGCATACACCCCCCCACAACCCACACCCACCCACTGTTCACCCTGCCTCCCCACACCCCCCTCACCCCATACTTACCTCCGGAGTCCGCTGCGACAATCTTCGGTGGACTGGGAACACGTCTGCACTCTTCAAAGCCAACCGAGAAATGAGGAAATGCCGGTAAGCTGTATAATGGGATAGATAGGGTTTTTCAACTTTGTTGCATATCTTAGGCATTTTGGAATTGTTGCATCAAATTTTCAACATGGGGTTTTTGGGACCCTCCTCATGAATTCTTGCACTGCCGCATGCTTTCAAGTCTTAAGGGTGATTTCACAGCCACTGTGCGAAATCACCTTTCTGGAATGATTAATGAAATGACACTGCCAGTGTTCATAAGGTGGGCTTTCAAGAAGCCTATTTTGAAAATTTGGTGGAAAAATTCCTAAAAATGACTGTTTTACGAGCGTGCATTGTGCAGTTCCTATGCACGCTTGTAAGTTTGCAAATTTTCAATATTTTCACTCCAGATTTTCAACATTGCCATTTTACCACACCTCCTTATAAGCAGTGCAGCTGTCATTTTTCACATCTCACCCAAAATGTGTTTTCCGCCCATGTAGCGCACAATGGCACAGTCGGTGTGCGAAATCAATGTACAGGACACATTAAGAAAATCACATGGATACTGTTCATGAGCAGAGCTCTTAAAATGGCTATGTTGAAAATTTGGTGAAAAAATTCCCCAAAATGACTGTTTTAGGAGTGCACGTTGCGCAGTTCCTACGCACGCTGGTAAGTTTGCGAATTTGTATTATTTGCACACCAGATTTTCAACAGTGCCATTTTACCACACTTCCTTATGAACAGTGCAGCTACCATTTTTCACATCTCACCCAAAATGTGTTTCCGCACATGTAGTGCACAATGGTACAGTCGGTTTGCGAAAACAATGTTTGGGACAGATTAAGAAAATCACAGTGACACTGGTCATGAGCAGAGTTCTTAAAATGGCTATGTTGAAAATTTGGTGACAAAACTCCATAAAATGATTGTGTTACAAGTGAGCATTGCACAGTTTCCACGCACCCTTGTAAGTTCATGAATTTGTAATATTTTCAGTCCAGATTTTCACCAGTGGCATTTTTCCACACCTCCTTATGAACAGTACAGCTGTCATTTTTCACAACATGGCCAAAATGTGTTTTCACACTTTCAGTACAAAGATGCGTGGTCGCTGTGGGAAATCATTGTTCAGGACAGATAAAGAAAATCACACTGACACTGTTTATGATCGGAGGTCCCAAAATACCTGTAACAATCTACTGTAAAAAAAAAAAGAATAGTTACATTACAGGTGTGCGTTGCACAGTTTCTATGCACGCTCGTGACTTCACCAGTTTATTTAAGATTTTCACAGTAGATTTTCAACATTGCCATTTTTTACACCTCCCCATGAACAGTACCGCTGTCATTTGTCGCATCCTGTTTGGAATGTGTTTTTGCATCTGTGGTGCCAAATGCCATAGTCACTGTGCAAAAGGAGTTTTTATGCTAACAAACTGATATTGCCACTGTTCATGAGGTGAGGGGTCATAAAAAAAAACATGTTGAAAATTTGGAGTGAAAATACCAATGAATGCCTGAGGCATCAGGGTTTCCGACCATAACGCCCCACCCTGTAGAGTATGACAGGCATCGGGGGTGTAATTTTGGATTATTGCCTGTCATGTTCATACCATTCCACCCCCAACCACACCCTGCAGCTAGTGAGAGGCATCAGGGTGTGCCTCAGACTCTTCGGGTCCAAACTTCACCCCATTCTCCTATACCGCACCCATCTCACCATATTTCCTGATGGAATGGGTTGCGCATAAGGGCCAAAGACCCCAAGGCACACCGTGACACTTGTCAGTGTCTGCAGGGTAGGGTGTGGTGAAATGGCGTGGTTGTTATGCCCGATGATCCAAAGGCACACCCCAATGCCTGCCACTCTCTGCAGGGTGGTGGTGGGGTTGGCTTCAGTTCAATACTTCGCTGCCATTCCTATTATGCAGCTCTGTAACTTCTACACTACCAATGTCAGTGCCAGCAAGCAAACGTTTGGCATTGACAAATGCTTGTCTTTTATGGATCTATTCATCCAGACAGGCTTATTCCTCTTGGAACTATCATATCTAGGTTTATTTGGTATATATTTATTAACTAGCTGTTTTATCCTAGTTAACAATGAGTCCCATATGTCTTGAACAGATGTATCATGTAATTCTCTTTGCCAATCCCAGCTGCCCTGAAGCCTTGCCCAAGCTGTTCATCCTGTCCACAACTGCCTTAGCACAGGTCACCTCAGCTGTGATCCAAGCAACCCTTTCATGTGCAATTATAAATCCGCAGCCCCTCGCCCAACTTCATACCAATCACCTTTGTATTTCTCTCTTTTTTTTTTTACAGGGCCTTCTAATAATATATATATATATATTTATATATGTGTATATATATATGTGTATATATATATATATACACATATATACAGTAAGCGACTCTACACCAGGGCCGCCAGGGCATGCATTCTTTCAGTAAAAATGCACATATGATTGGTGCCCATATGTTTTGCAGAGATTCCCCCATAGTAACAATATATAAGTGCCCTGGCTACCATCTGTTGTGCCCCGGCTGTGCCCTGGTAACCATTTGTGGCTACAGCCGCTGCTGCATATATACACTTATAAATGAAGGACAGACAGATCCTCAGACTTAGAGATTCAAGATCAGAAAATTATGGAAACCATTGTATGTACTTGTACAAAGTTTATTTCATGATTAGCATCTTAGAATATTATGAATGCCTGCTTTAAAGACTGAAATTTACAGCACATTCTCTGCTTGGCAACTTCTTTTCCATGAGAGATGAATGAGGGGCAGGGCAGTTTTCAGGGGTGAAATGAGGGATGTCCCTTTTAATTAGGGACAGTTAAAAGGTGTGCTGAGTCTGTCCCACTTTCCTTCTCCCCTCCCTTATCCCTTTCCTTCCCCACTAGGAGCACTCAAATTGCAGTTGCTGCACAGCACACCCCCTCCCCTATTCCTGTATGTGCATCCTTACTCCCTCTACTCCTGCCTCTGACTACATGGTGGTGTCTTGCTGCTGTGCATCCTTCTGTGCTCTGACTACTCCGCTGCACTGGGCTGAGGGTGGGGGTGGAGAGAAGTGGGAGATGTGTGGTAAACTTCTCAGTTTTATTTTAGGTTTCTCCTCTCTAACTCTTGTGGGATAATTAGTTTTAACAGTTTTTCTCTTTTTCTATTTTAATTTGGCTGCCCACCCTTTCCAACTGAAGACCCCCCTCTCAAGCCCTAGCAGCAATTACTGTTTCAGACACACACACAGGGTAACTTTGGGAAAATAAACTATGCAGATGACAGGAGCATGGCATGGAACTCAGTGCCCTGCTCAGCTTGCTAGTCCTTCTGTTCTATTTTTTTTTTTAGACCAGCAAACTCATCAGTCTGCCCTGCCCCAGCCAAAGGTCCCCACACTATCAGCCAGAGCACGCAACATTGTATCACCATCTTTGGACCCACTCCTTTGATTTTACCATAAAAAGTTTGATTGTTTTGCCTTCCTAGATGATCTTGATAGTGTTAAATGGGATTGTTTAGATTTATTTTCTGATTTAAATACAGCTTGGGATTATTTTGGCTCAGAGTTTCTGCAGGTGTGCAATAAACACATGCCTGAGATAACAAGGAAAATAAAAGCAAATTCTACTTCATGGCATACAACCAAACTTTTTAAACTGAAGCACAATAAAAATAAAGCATGGGAAAATGCACGAACATCTGGGAAGACAAATGATTGGCAAAAATATAGGAAGTTAAGAAACCTTTATGTGTCTAATTTAAGCGACACTAAAAATAAATATTTTAAAGCCAAGACCTTGGGATCAGCAGGGAATCCCAGAACATTTTGAGGCCTAATAAGGGACCTAAAGGGGCAGTCTAATTTAAAGACATCCATTCATCTTTCTGAGGAGGAAACTTTCAAGAAAGAGTTCTCTTTAGCTGATAGGTTTAATGATTATTTTGTAGATTCTGGTAATTTTTTTGACAGCCCAAATGAACCCCTACATAACCCCTTGGATTTTTGTTCCTCTGGTGTCCCTAAGTTTGCTTTTGATGTTGTAACTTGTGGTGAGGTGCAGGAAATATTGATGCAATTAAAGGCAAATGGGGGATTGTGATCCAGATGGTTTGTCACCAAGGATATTAAAGTATGCAGCTACTCATATTTCAGATCCACTGACCTACCTGTTCAATCGCTCTATTAAGGAAAGCTGTATACCAGGTGGTTGGAAGTTGGCCAGGCTCATCCCTATCTTTAAGGGTGGCAACCCTGGTCACTTATCCAATTATAGGCCTATTTCTTTGTTACCATTGATCAGTAAAGTGATGGAGAAGTTGCTGACTAAACAGATAATGGAATACCTGAAAGGCAAAAGCTTACTGGATCAATAGCAGTCCGTTTTTTGGAAATATCATGGGACTGTTATGGCTGTGTCAGAGGTCTGGGATGAGATCGGTACTTCAATTGAAGCCCAACGTTATACTGGTGCTATTCTAGTAGATCTCTCCAAGGCCTTCGAGACAGTGGACCATCAACAGCTACTTTTGAGACTATCTGAAGTAGGGATGAACCATCTAACCTTGGATTGGTTCATTTCCTACCTCACTGAGAGGCATCAGGTAATGGCTGTTAATGGTCTTGTGTCGGCATCCCAAATGGTACAGAGAGGTGTACCCCAAGGATTTGTTTTAGGTCCCCTTTTATTTTTAGTCTATCTAAAAGATCTTGGTTCTCATGTGGGGACATCTGGTTAACCATTGTATGCTGACTATACCATTTTGAACCACTCAGGTGAAACAGACCCAGCAATCCAATGTATACTCCAGGAACATTTTGATAGTATGGAATCATATTTTTTAATTCTAAGTTAAAACTCATTTCATCTAAAATTAAATATATTTTGTTCGGGTCTTCCATCAGACTAAAAGAGGATCTGGATCTGGAAATTGCTGATAGTAAGGGGATAGGTTTGAAGTCAGTTAATCATTACAAATATCCAGGATTTTGGTTAGATACATTTGGGTCTGGTAATATACATGTTGACAAATTAATTTCCCACTTTAATAAATGGGTGGGTTTCCTTTTTTGAAACAAGAATTGTTTTGAATCAGAAACATTAAATTCTATTATTAAGGTGCAAATTTTGCCATTGATAGATTATGGGGATGTTCTTTATGCTGGAGCTACTAATGATCGATTATTCAAATTAGATGTTCTTGTAAATCATTTAACAAGATTAAATGCCCCAAACTTACTCACCATTGTGAACTATGTGAGAGACCAGGGTGGTTATCTTTAAGTAGGAGAAGAAAGATACATAAACAGTTATTTGCCTACAAATGTAGGTTGGGTATGGTCCGTTTATATTTAAGGGACAGACTTTATTTTAGAAAAGTAGAATTATCCCTGAGAAAATTGGCTGAATTATAAATGGTTGTACCTTTAGTCAAAACAAAGCATTCCCAACATCTTTTTAGTAATTATATACCAACATGTTGGAATGGTCTTCCCCCTGAATTTAGACAAAAGCATGGTAAGCCTCTCTATATTTTTCAATTAAGAAAATAGTTGTACTCTTTACAGGAATCTTGTAAATGTTACTAATGTCATTAATGATGATTGTGTCTTAATATATTTATTTGTGTGTTGTACATGTATGTATTTTTTGTAAGGTCACCACAGTGAATCAGTTTTATACTCAATGGTTTTACCTTGAATAAACAAACAAACAACAAACAAACAAACCACTGACCCTACCACACCACAGACCACCTTGGAGCACTTGTCCCCATGTCCTTAGTCACCTCCCATCCTGAGGAACTGACCTCAGCTCCAACGCTGTGGCTCAATATACCCCTTTCTGCCCCAGAACTCTGCAGCACACTGACTAGGTCATCACTACCTCTTCCCATTGCTGTCTCATTTGGCTATTATAAGTAATTATTCTTTTTTTGGTATGAGTCCAGTCAAACAACTATGGGGAAGGGGGCACCCGATAAAGCAGCCACATAATAAATGTACACACACTCTCACAAATCTTTACCCAGTTGCAGACAACCAACAACTGGTGGATCTACAACACCTAGCCCATGGAGGGTCAACTCAAGACTTTAGCACCAACAGACAAATGGATTCAGCCAGGCTGAAAGACAGTAGGCCTCTCCTATTGTTCTCCTGAATGTAGCTGGATAGGACAGTTTCCAATTAAGTGGCAAGTGTCCAGACAGAAAGACGGTGATCATCTCCTTTCTTTAACTTATATACTCCCCTAACCCCACTCATCCCTGAGGCCAGTACCTAGCCCACCTCTGTGTGGGGTCAATGGTCATTGGCATTGGAAGGTCAGCCCAAGGGATTGGTCCAGTGTCCCTGGGCAAGAATTTGCCCTGTGATAGCTGGTTGGGGCAAGTCTTCCTGCATAGGCTGCATCAAAGTGCACTTCATATTTGTGTACAAGAGAGGGGATGTTCTGGCGCTTGGTGCACCTAGGTTTTGATGCCTGTGATCAGAATCATAGTCAAGATAAACTCCAAATACTTGGAGAAAATGCAGATTAATGGCCCCTGTGGAAGCCACCAATTCTTTAACTTCTTAACCCACTGTGATCACTGTTGCAAAAGATGTTTCGGATGCAAGGATCATGCCAAACTTTAATATTATCTACAAGCACTAGTGGTGCAGTGATACTATCAAACTTTGTCAGATACTTGGATAGTGTGCATATGGTCAGATTTGGATGTCAGTGGATACTGGGAAGTACATGTAATGGTCCCTTTTTAAATAGCCCTTGCATTCACCTTTAAACCAAAGTAGTATAATAGACAACAACCTTTCCACTCCTCTTTCTTCCTATATCCCATCTCATGTTCTCTATAACTATCCTGGTGTACATACTAGATTGATAAAACTCATGTGTATATCCTGTGTTGTTTAATTCTCAGTAGCTGCATTGTATACTGTATATCCATCACAATAGAGGTACTGCATCTTTAAGAAGCTAAACTAGAAAAGCTGTAGCAAAGGGGGTGAAGGTCTCATTGCAATGAACCAGGGACACAATGTTCCCATAGTGACTGAGACATTTGGATAAGGCTGTTATTTGTATCTGAGTTTGGAGGAATAAATGTTAATCCTTCTGGTTGAACAAATACAAGAAATGTCTATGAGTTTCATTGATAGCACATGTTAAATACATGACATGTTTTCAGAGGTGGACTTCTAGAGACAGAGGCTTCCAAAGAAGGAAAAAACAGGGAGACCAAGGCAAATGACGAAATTCAATCCACTGCACAACATCTAGTTCACTAAGCTTGCAGATTAGCTAGAATGATGGAAGCATTTCCAGTGGATTCAGATAACAAAATTGACTGCAGAAATAAAGAAGGTACTGGTCATCTTACTGAGTTATACAATAGGCAGTGAGATAGACAGTATGTATAAATCCTCTGCCTTTGCTGCAGAGGCAGACAAAACCAATTATGGGGTGTACATTGAAAACGTTTTATAACCATTTCATTCATACTTGTAAACTGAACATTAGTTATGAACATGCAAGATTCTACCAAAGGGTGCAGAGGCTAGGAGAAGGCGTAGGGGCACTCATGCAAGCTCTGCATGAAACAGGAGAACAATATGATTTTGGAGCTGCCAAGGAGAAGAATCTGAGAGATTGAATGGTAGTTAGAATAACTAATAAATAATTCTTCAGAACATACAGGTTATACCTGCCCTGACCTTGGAGCATGTGGTGCAAAGGGCCTGGTAATCAGAGATCATAAAAAATGCAAGCAACACAGCAAGACAATAATTGCAACTTTGCACAGAAGGTAAAAAAAATTAACTCCACAAGTCACAGAAAGCATTTTAAAAAACTCTTACCCATAAAGATGTGCCATAGAAGGCAAGCAGTGACTGCTGTGGCAAAAGTAAGCACAGAAAAAATTAAGTCTGCTCTGTCAGTGGAGGGTTTTGTAGGAAATGTAAAAAGAAAGGACACTAGGAGTGGGTCTCAATTGCAAGAGGAGTCAGGTATGACTTGTGCTTACAGGCCTGATACATTTTTCTTTGGCTTTATTTTGAGTACTGTCTGTGGGAAATATGCATGGTGCATGGACTAGAGATATATAACACCACAACAACTTTCAAAATAGATCCTGGGTCTGATCCCATTGTAATCAGTGAAAAGTATAACTTGAACCCCAAGCCTACACTGGAGAAGTCAGGAGTGACACTTGAGAGCCCAGGAGGACAAAGGGACTGTATGGGAACACTCAGAATTCAGACACCCTATAAAGGGAAACAATACAAATGAGTGGGATTTGTTTTCAAATGTCCTCTGCTGAACAATTTTCTGGGGAAACCCACAGCCATTGCGATGGTCCTCATGAAAAAAGTGGATGGTTGGAAGCAGTGTTTGGGGAGAAACATAGAAACATAGATTTTGACGGCAGATAAGGACCGCTTGGCCCACCCAGTCTGCCCATTTCCCTACCTAATGGATAAGCTGCAGATCCTAGTTAACCAGCAGCCTACTTCTTCCTACCCCCACCCTCTAGAATTGCCTTATGACTGTCCCATGCATGCTTGAATTCCACCACTGTTTTTGACTCCACAACCTCCTCTGGAAGGCCGTTCCATGCATCCACAACCCTCTCTGTGAAAAAATATTTCCTCAAATTACCTCTGAGCTGCCCCCCTTCTATCTTCAAATTGTGCCCCTTTGTTCTTGCACACCTCTATTTTTGAAAGATGCTACCCTCTTGGACTTTGTTGATTCCCTTGAGATACTTGAAAGTTTCTATCATGTCCCTCCCTCCCTCCTTTCCTCGAGGCTATACATATTCAGCTCCTTAAGTCTCTCTTCATATGTCTTCCGGGTCAGACCCTGCACCATTTTAGTTGCCCTTCTCAGGACAGCCTCCATCCTGTCTATGTCCTTGCGGATATTGGGTCTCCAGAACTGCACGCAGTACTGCAGATGGGGTCTCACCAACTGTCTGTACAGAGGGATAATAACTTCTTGTTTTCTACTGGTGATGCCTCTCCCTATGCGTCCCAGTATCCCCCCAGCCCTCCTTGCTGCCCTCTCACATTGCTTGCCCACCTTTAGGTAATCTGATATGACTACCCCCAGGTCCCTTTCCATTCTTGTTGTTGTTAGTATCTCACCCTCCATTGTGTACTCTTCCCCTGGGTTTTTGTTTCCCAGGTGCATTACCTTGCACTTCTTAGCATTGAATCTAAGCTGCCATACATTTGACCATTCCTCTAACCTTGCCAAGTCTCTTCTCATCCTTTCCACCCACCTTTTGCATCAACTCTGTTGCAGATCTTTGTGTCATCTGCAAAGAGACATACTTTTCCTTCAGACCTTCTGCAATGTAACATAAAGACATTGAAGAGGTCTAATCTAATACTGAACCCTGCAGTACCCCACTAGTACCCTTTCTTCAGAGTGGACTCCATTTACTATTACTCTGTGTCCTATTCTCCAGCCAATTCTTTACCCAGGCTGTCATCTTGGGATCCACTCCCAGGCTGGCTAACTTGTATATTAATCTTTTGTGTGGGACTGTGTCAAATGCCTTGCTAAAGTCTAGGTAGGCCATGTCCACAGCCCCTCCCTAATCTACTACTTTGGTCACCCAGTCAAAGAAATCTATCAGATTTGTCTGGCATGACCTTCCCACTGTGAATCAATGCTGCCTTGGGTTCTGAGCCCCTCTGGCCTCTAGATACTCAACAATTCTTTCCTTCAGAAGTGATTCCATCATTTTCCCTACCACTGAGGTTAAACTAACAGGTCTGTAGTTTTCTGCTTCTGCCTTGCTCCTACTTTTGTAAAGGGGAATCACATCTGCCCTCCTCCAGTCCTCGGGTACCACCCAATCCTCCCATGATTTGCTAAAGAGGGTAGTCAGTGGTGTCACTAGTTCTACCCTTAGTTCTTTTAGAATTCTGGGATGAATCCCATCAGGCCCCATTGCTTTGTCCACCTTCAGTTTTAAGAGTTCTTTCATAACCCTTTTTTCTATAAATGGGCTGGTATCAACTTCTGTATCCAGAGTGTTTCTACTGTTTGTTTTAGGTACCTCCCCCACTTTCTTTGTAAATACTGAGCAAAAATATTTGTTTAGTATCTCTACCTTTTCACAGTCACCCTCTGCCCACCCTCCCTCCTCTTTATTAAGCCTCACTAGCACTAGAGAGAGCTTCACTAGGGAGAACAGAATAATGAAAGGAGACCCAGTGTGAGTTTTCCTAAACCCATGAGCATCTTCTTCTGCAGTAAGCACAGCTTGCAGAGTGCCATTTCCCAGTGCTTACCAAAGTGAAACATGAAAGAAGAACTTCACCAGATGAAGAGTCAAGAGAAAACGGAATGGATAATAAAGCCAACAGCCTGTACTGCCCCATTGGTACCAGAGATTGGTGGAATGGAAAAGTTATTATCTGTATGTACTTAAAAAGGTCCAATGGGGCTGAAACTCAGGAAAGTTTTGTTCTCCCAACTACCGAGGACATAATTTCCAAAATTTCAGGAGAAACTTTGTTTTCCTTCTTGGATGCTGTCAGTGGATCCTGGCAGGTCCTCCTTCACCCTGCTGGCAGTGAGCTAATGACTTTCAAGACAAAGCATTTTTTTTATATAGCACCCCATTCAGCTAAGGCTTGGAGTGCTTCACAAATTCAAACAAAAGTAATACAAATGAGATCATAACATCAACAAAATACATAAATAGCGATAAATGCAATAATTTACTGCATGTAACTTTATCCCCATATACCACTGTTATATTGTGTTCTTTTTGTCATCTGTGTTGCACCTGTATGTTACCACTGTTGTGTCTCATACTGTAAACATGTCTCCCCTCCCTGCGATGAGGTGTTTCTGTAAATGAATCCCTGACTCAAAGGTTGTAAATCCAACTTTCAAAATAAATAAATAAAAATAAAATAAATACATTTTTAATAAATATACAAGCTAACAGAAATAAAATGTTGAAATGGTGTCCTATGTTCAGGTTGTAGGTTACAGCAAATAAATAACTTTCAGTCACTTTTGCAACATCTCTACCAAGACCGAATTCCTAAAATGGAAAGGAAGGGAGGGAGGGAGTTCCAAATACACAGGACCCCACTGAGAATTCCCTTTTACCTAACAGTTTAAGACTTGCTCTCAGGAAGGCCAGAAAAAAAGATGTGATAGAGTGATGCAGTCTATTGGAAACATACCACACTGTGTAGTAGTAGTACGTTTATTTATATTGCACCCTTTCCCTACGTCTCAGGGTGTGTTACATAAAAGTGATATTATTGGAATAGTAAAAGCAGGTAATTGAAACTATATACAGATCAATACAATACTAAGAAACATTCAAGGTAGCCTGGCCCCAGTTCATGTAAGTTTGTAAGCTAACAATGTGATCTTTAAGGCAGTGCACCACTTATAGGAAGCCAGTGCAGCTGCCACAGTACAGGCATGCTATGCTCCTATACAATGATCCAGTAATCAGCCTGGGCTCAGTATTCGCACCAGCTACAGACTGCACATAAAGCACCCTGATATCCCAAGGAAGAGAGTGCATGAACACATGAACTCAGGTTACCAGATCCTCCTGCACCATAGGGTTTAATCCAGGAGATAATCTCAAATTGAAAAAAGTCCTCTGCAAATCACATCTGACACACATTGTTTAAGTATCAACCCAAAGTCATCAATGACTCCCAGATTATTTACCCTATCCACAGACACCAGAGTCATGCTGTTTAAAGGTAGCCATATGGCAGCATTCTATCTGATGGCTGACCCACAATAATTTGGTTTCACCAATAATAATTTTGTTTTAGTAATTTTAAGTTTAAACTTAATGCAGTCTTAACCCTTGAAGGGCCATGAACTGATATATCAGTTCAGAATTCCTATACATTCTAATTCTGTCAGCAGCCTAAGAGTTAAGGGTTTAGCAAGCTCAACCCATGCTAATACACAAAGATTTGATCATATTTTCCTCTGTAAATCTGTTTCTTAATTTTCCAGAAGTGCTACTAATGTGAAGCCAAAGAGAATTAAACAGTTATAGTACGAGTGCTCTCCCAAAGCTGCTTGAATGCCTGCAATTCATTTAAGTGAATTCAATTTTCTTACTATTTGTTTTGATTCCATCACTTTAACATTTTAAAGTGGACCTTGTTCTCATCATTTAAGAACCCCTTTAAAATGCAAAAGTGATAGAATGAAGACAGAAAGCAAGAAATTGAATTCACTTCAGGCTTTCAAGTAGCTTTGGGGGAGGGGGCACTGGAGCTATAACTGTTGGATTCAGATTTGAGCTAAGCCAGCTAGAGGGCATCCAGCTGACAATCTCCAGAAGGCATTGTTCCAGCCCTAAGAAAGTTGCCTGCCTGTCCAGTGCAAATGTCAAGCCCAGCTGAGTATCATCTGCATGGCAGTAAAACCTATGCTGTGCATCTAATGACCCAACCAGTGGTAGCATATACAATGCAAAAACATGGGTGATAAAACAAACCCTTGCAAAACCACACATCTAATCAATAAAGGAAGTGGGGTAGCTGGAGCTCAAGTAGGGCCTGCAGTGACAGTATAGGCAGGGAAAAATGGACAGACCAAGTGGGCCAAGTTGTACTTATCTGGTATCAGATTCTATGTTTTCATGTTTCTATCAAAGCTGATTGAGACAAGAAAGTTCCCATCACATTCTTCTATGATCAACAGCTCAGGAAAGGCTCAGATCAATTTATTTCCAAACAACCCATACTCCAAAGACTGACACAGTTGGAGGTCCCTGAGGAAGTGCTAGAGTGGGACAAAGCTATGGGGATGTGCTGGGAGTCCATTGGCTTTGTCTCTGTTTGGTGTATGGACTCTTAAATTTCTGCAAAGCTGAACATGCCTTAAGAGCTTCATTTGTGAAATCTGTGGCTGCAGTTTGGTGTGCCCACTATCCTTTCTTTTTGCCACTTCAAGGAGGTGCACTCCCCACAGCACTGAGCACACAGATTTTTGCTTTGCAGGCAAGAATAATCATCCTGTCCTTGGTGCAGAAGAGCTAAGCTAACCTACTCTTACCTGAGGCAATATAGTGTGACAGAAACATAGAAAATAGAATCTGATGGCAGATATGACCGCTTGGCCGGACACAGTCTGCCCATTTCCCTACTTAATGGATAAAGCTACAGATCTCAGTTAACCAACAGCCTACTTCCTCCTACCCCCACTAGAATTGCCTTATGTTTGTCCCATGCACTCTTGAATTCCTCCACTGTTTTTGACTCTACAACCTCCCCAGGAGGGACATTCCTTGCATCTACAATCCTCTCTGTGAAGAAATACAGTTCTTCCTCACATTACCTCTGAGCCGTCCCCCCTCTATCTTCAAATTAGGCCCCCTTATTCTTGCACATCTCTTTTTATGAAAGATGCTACCCTCTTGGACTTTGTTGATTCCCTTGAGGTATTTGAAAGTTTCTGTCTTGCCCCCCTTCCTCTAGGCTATACATCTTAAGCTCCTTTAGTCTTTCTTCATATGTCTTCTGGTGCAGATCCTGCATCATTTTGGTTGCTCTCCTCAGACAGGACAGGAATTCTGCTTTTACATACAAACACATGAACATACAATGAAGACAGCAGAATAAGGCTATTAGGCCTGTCAAGTCTGCTTATATTGCAAGGTACTCAGCGTGAGCTACTGACCTTGCCCCACCTCCCCAATTAGCCCTTCTCCTCCATCCATCCTTGTGGATGTCTAAAAAGTTGAAATTGTGATATGGAGACTGTAACATTTTAAATATGGGGCTGTTCTGAATGGCACCAACACTGTCAAATGACATCGAGAGAAAAAGATGAAAACCTTGCTTTGGAACTGTGTTTATCACACTTAAAGGGGACAGGAAATGTGTGCTAACTGGCAGCAGTTAGCAATGTTCCTTGTAAGAGAAGTGATACACTTTCCTCCAAAAGAGCCATATTTAACTTTACCTTAATAAACACTGATGTGAAAAACTGTGCTTTCAATTGTTTTCTTGTTATGGACAACATTCTGCACAGTGCTCTTCATAGAACCAGTAGTTTGGAGTGTTTACTATGTTACAGTTTAAGTACAGAATGCTAAATGTGAGCTATTGTCCTATCAGAACCATACTTAGAGTTCTTTGCTCAAACTGTGACATAGTTACAACTCCAGATAACTGGTTCCAGGAAGAGAACTGTAACAGAATGCTGCCCATAAAATTAAAACAGTGCAAAATATATAGAACAGTAGATGGTCACCCATCCACAACAAGGTTGTGTTTCCCTCGAGGAGTTGATGACATCATCGAGACCTCTAGGCAAGCTCGAGATGTGTCTCTGATGTCATCAACTCCAAGCAAAACATAGTTGTGGATTGGTTACCATCCACTGCTATAGTATATGGTTAGGGCTTATTGTTGAACATTTTTTTGGTTCGGTTGCTGGCTTGTTTTACCTCATGTTTCTCACTTGGGCATCTCCCCACTCCCACTCACTTCAAATTTGTCCTGCTCTTACTGCTACTCGCTCCTGCTTCTCCCTGCTCCCACTGGCACTTGTTTCACCTGTTGCTGCTTCTGCTCCCTCTGGTGTTGGCATTAGTAATTTTAAAATAAAAAAAAATCACTTTTGTGACACGGAGTAATGGTAGTGCCTCGTGTCAAAACTGGCAGAGTCCTCTACTTGGCGCTCGCTAAACTGCCGCCTCCATGTTTCCAGTATTTTTTTATGTTGAGTTTGGTAGTTTGAGCCAATCAGAAGGCAGTTCAAAGCTAAAAGTAGTTGTACTATCGTTCTGACATCACGTCGATGGTACCACTTTTTTGACCTTTGAACTGCACTACAACAAGATTTAGAAAGCCACCGGTTATAATCAAAAATAAGCCCTAATCATACACTATACTGTTTTTCATATTACTTTTTATTGAGGTACAGTTACATATGGACCTTTCAGGCTGATGGATATTATTTCTGTAAGTGGTAACATTATAAACAGCTGCATATTAGATCTCATTTTCTGTCCTCTTTAAAGGTCACATTAGACAAACTACGACTTGATCATTTATGTTTGTTCAACTCTGGTATATGAGGACACTTGTGACCACAGTTCCCACCACAGTAAACTGACAGCTGAGTACTTCTGACAGCTCAGCAGGATGGGGAGACTGCACTGTGTAAGTAGTCTCTCGGCTCAGTAGTCCCCTGAGGAGCCGCCGACTGGACCGTCCAATGAGGCTGTATTCAAATGGGCTCCAACCTGCTCAAAGCAGATTAAAAAAAAAAAACATTTTTAAAAGGGATACTATGAAATGATCATATCTGGAGAAGCACAATAAAAGGGGACACTAAACACCAGTGGAGCTTTACTAAAAAGTCATTACATTACAGCTTTAAGGCTGACAATGGTAGGCTTCTGACGTTGAGAGTCAATTAGCTGCTTACTGACCGGCTTCATGCAAATCAAAGAACCAAATCCCTCTCTGATTTCAGCAGTTCATTCCTTTTAAGTACACACAGTTTCATCCCAGCAAGCAGCAAGTGGCATCACAACCACAGTGTGTGGCCATTGGTCTAGACTGCCGGGCCCCTTCCAGTCTAAATTGCAATGGGCTCAGCAGTGACGCACTCCTCAAAAGTCACTCTCTTGTAGCAAGATATTCACTGTACATGCATGCGCATTGAACATTCAAATAGGGAAGAAGAAGAAAAGTTTTACTACTCATCAGCCCCTAGTGAGACTGATGGTGGTAGTTCAGGATCTGAGTATTGTTTTATAGGACAGCAGCCACAGCAAGCCACCTCTACCCCATCATAAAGGAGCCCCATCTGCAAGGAGTAAGGTTAATAGATGAACCAGAAGAGGCTAAAGAGGGAAGGAGAGGAGACAAGCTGAGATACAAAAACACACCATGTAAGAGGAGCCACACAGGGGTAGGCAGAGGATGGCAACAATGGAGAAAGAGTTATTAAATGTTATCAACTTTTCAGACTACATACCACAGGTCTGAAAAAAGTATACTATCAAAGGTCTTTCATTTATACCTACAAATACCCTGAATGAATCTGAGGCTATCGTAGATGTCCACAAATGTCCATCTCCTCAGTCTGAAATAATTTTTGACAAGCGAGAACAGTCTAGCTTGCAGGCACTGACACTAGATATAGATGAGTGCTTCCTTGGAGAATATGGTTCTCACTAATATTCCTGAATAGCAGCTTAAGGAACACTATTTTCTGCCACCACCCAGTAAATCAATTGAAGTCCTTATAAAGAAATGTGAGCTCAATATTCAAAACTTGGTGACTAACAAGCAAAAACTAACATACAGAAATATTAGCACAGAAGAACATCAAGCCAAGCAAGCTCTTAAAATAACCCCTCAATTACAATGTAACCAGTGGACAAATGTATTTATTTATTGAATGTTGTTGACCTGGTAGGCACACTGAGATTAAAGTCCCTTTTTCAGGGGTGACGAGGAGGGGTGAGGATACAGATGGAAACCAAATGAAATTGAACCAGATTAAGCTGTTGATAGTACGTTTAGTGAATGGGAACAAAGGGCTGTGGTAGTTCAAAGTACCACAGATTATGAAAATGAGGTTTGAAGACACAGCTGGGGAAAAGGAATTTCTACAGTCACTAGAAGACCTGAGCTGGGAGTTTGGGGCATTAAAAAGATCATTGACCAAGAACTAGACATGAGGGTACACTTTTGGTTTATAGACAGTGAAACAAAAACCTTTTTAACCACCACAGAATTCCCCATAAAGTCAGTCATTTACGTCTTACCCCATGTCCACACGTTACTGAGAAATCCTCCCAGATGGCTAATCATTAGTGACACTGAAGGATTCTTGGGGTTTATTTATTATTATTTATTTATATTTGTTTTTGATAACCGGGTAGGTACACTGGTCAACAACTGCCTTTTTCAGGAAAGACCCGGGAACCACGTGGATATTCATCCACTGGAAAAATGGGAGTGGCAACCTAGTTTTATCTAAGATATCTGAACAAACATATCAAAAAGAAAGATTCAAGTTGTCACTCTGGATACAGTGATACCATCCTTACAATCATGAGATTGGCTGGGGTCATCGGATCTGAAAGACAGTTTCACATTCCAATCAGACCTACACACTGAAAATATCTCAGACTCAGGATGGAAACTGCCAACACATCCCATGACAAAGATCATTTTAGGTCAAAGCACCAGAGTCTGTGTCCTCTAGCACCTGTTGTAACAATAAAGTTCTTTGTTATGTGCTAGCCAGCACATTTGGCAAATCTGTTTCCCAGGTCAATATCAGTTAAAGCCATTCCCTTTGGCCTCACTTTATCATCAAGGGCCTTCACAAAGTACCCAGCTATGGTGGCAGCACACCTGATGTGCAAGGTGTTGTGGTTTTTCCCTACCTGGATGACTGATTAGTCACTGAGAAAACAGAACAGCACACAAGGTGCTCTATCAAAAGGGTAAGTGGCACCCTTGAGAACCTGGGGTTTCTGATAAATCTGCAGAAGTCCCAAACAAAACTGGTTCAGGTGTTGGACTTCATCTCTGCAGAGCTGGATACCCTGTAAGGAACGGCTACCATTCAGCAACAAAGGGTATCAAATCTGATTGATATTGTAGAATCCTTCACCCTGGGTCAACCCTCACGTCTGCTAATCAGACCAGTTTCTATCTCATAATACTAGGTGTGATGTGTGGAGAAGTACTCTCCTCTAGAGGCTGACAAAGCTAGTTCTATTTCTCCTCATACATTTCATTAGCATCCCTATGACCTCACTGTCTGTGACATCACAACTGACCATGAAAAGCAAATCACCTGCTGCATGATTGGTCACTTGTGATATCACAATAAGTGAGGTCAAAATGCTGTTGATTTATGAAGAGAAACATAACTAGACATGCCCATCTCTCAGTAGTTTACTGCTCTTTACATCATACTTAACAGTATTACCATCTAATAAACAAATGTATGTATGTAAATGGAAAAAGAAAAATACTTCAGAAATAAAAGCAACAACTGCTACTTATATTTATAAATTTTTCTGTCTGCTATTTTTGGCATTACTAGCTCTATAACTCACGTGTGAATTTGGAGGCCAATGACACATTGAGTAAAGCTGGAGAGACTGTCCTCCAGTGATTGACAGAGGTACTGATAATGAATAGGGCTAGATTTTCAAGGAAAGAGAAAGATTTTTACACTACTGTAACTGTCAATGTGAGAAGACCTGTGTCAGAAGGAAAGTATATGATAGAGCTGAGAGGCAGATTCACTGTCTGCATTAACCTGCAACATCTACAGAGGTATCTTTGGAAGCAGACTTGTGCTTTCATAGCCAAGACAGAGGAACTTATTGAATACAGAGAGACATTGAGCAAATAATTTCAGCAACAGAAGAGGGGTGTTCTGCAAAGTTAAGTCACCCTACAGTGGTACTTTCCAGATCTTTCAGAGAGACTGTTGCTGAAACAGACCTGTTGGTTGCCACCTGCAGAATTACTGGAGCTTGCCAGAGGAGATTAAGCCACAGGGACTTTATTTGGTGACCAAACCACAGTTTGGAAGTTGCCTTGCACAGCCCTTGTTTGGAGAGTGGGTTGTCTTCGATACGGTACCGTACCAGATCTGAACAACTAATTGAGAGACTTCAGACTCATGCAAACATTGGGCTGAATTAAACTACATATGGTGAGCTGAAGCAGCAGGAGGTGCTGATCCTGTGACTACAGCCAGAAGGTTCACCATCTTGAGGCCAACCTCATTAAGGGGCCATGAGTATCTAACAGTGTTTGTCACTGCAACTCTTAAATTTAAAAAGGGTTGTAAAAAATTTACTTTAGATCTGGACCAATACCTTGAGCACCTATCCAGATTTAATTGGGATTAGAGTTTTGGCCCCTCAGCTGCAGACACGGATATGTGCCCTTTAATTTGTTTTGCATTTCTTTACCTGCTGTAACAGGCACAATGCAAATGTTAACAGCCTACAATGCTTCAATGGCTGGGTACCCACTGAAGTAGCTAGAGCTCCCAAAGAGGCAAGGGTTTAAATTTTGGTACCACTAAGGGTTGGAGCCTTGAGTATAGTCAGTATGGAAACATGATAGGTTGAAGGGCAGGGATGGGTACTGGTAGAGTTATTGCCAAAGGCCCCAATTTTCTGCGCATGTCAGAGCAAAGTTCTGTGGCAGGGTTCCTTTGCCACAGAACTTCTCATGACACCAGACATCAATTTCTGCAGCAATTCTGTGGCACACTTTTGCCTTTAATTTTTCCCTTTATTTGGTGTTTTTCACTATATTTGACCTGTTCTTAGTAGTATAGTCAAGTGCTGATGTGAATATTGTAACAATCAACCTTAACATTCATCCTAAATGAAAATATACAACTTTTCTTTAAACTTAGTGTTTTATTGAAGCAATAATGTAATTCAAAAAGTATTTACAGAAACAAAAATAAAGAAAATATGTACAGAAATATTCACATAACTAAGAGACAGGAGCTACATAAGATGTGCCATAGAGAAGCAGTGACTGCTGTGGCAAAAGTAAGCACAGAAAAATTAAGTCTGCTCTGTCAGTGGAGGTTTTGTAGGAAATGTAAAAAGAAAGGACACTAGGAGTGGGTCTCAATTGCAAGAGGAGTCAGGTATGACTTGTGCTTACAGGCCTGATACATTTTTCTTTGGCTTTATTTTGAGTACTGTCTGTGGGAAATATGCATGGTGCATGGACTAGAGATATATAACACCACAACAACTTTCAAAATAGATCCTGGGTCTGATCCCATTGTAATCAGTGAAAAGTATAACTTGAACCCCAAGCCTACACTGGAGAAGTCAGGAGTGACACTTGAGAGCCCAGGAGGACAAAGGGACTGTATGGGAACACTCAGAATTCAGACACCCTATAAAGGGAAACAATACAAATGAGTGGGATTTGTTTTCAAATGTCCTCTGCTGAACAATTTTCTGGGGAAACCCACAGCCATTGCGATGGTCCTCATGAAAAAAGTGGATGGTTGGAAGCAGTGTTTGGGGAGAAACATAGAAACATAGATTTTGACGGCAGATAAGGACCGCTTGGCCCACCCAGTCTGCCCATTTCCCTACCTAATGGATAAGCTGCAGATCCTAGTTAACCAGCAGCCTACTTCTTCCCACCCACCCTCTAGAATTGCCTTATGACTGTCCCATGCATGCTTGAATTCCACCACTGTTTTTGACTCCACAACCTCCTCTGGAAGGCCGTCCATGCATCCACAACCCTCTCTGTGAAAAATATTTCCTCAAATTACCTCTAGGCTGCCCCTTCTATCTTCAAATTGTGCCCCTTTGTTCTTGCACACCTCTATTTTTGAAAGATGCTACCCTCTTGGACTTTGTTGATTCCCTTGAGATACTTGAAAGTTTCTATCATGTCCCTCCCTCCCTCCTTTCCTCGAGGCTATACATATTCAGCTCCTTAAGTCTCTCTTCATATGTCTTCGGGTCAGACCCTGCACCATTTTAGTTGCCCTTCTCAGGACAGCCTCCATCCTGTCTATGTCCTTGCGGATATTGGGTCTCCAGAACTGCACGCAGTACTGCAGATGGGGTCTCACCAACTGTCTGTACAGAGGGATAATAACTTCTTGTTTTCTACTGGTGATGCCTCTCCCTATCGTCCCAGTATCCCCAGCCCTCCTTGCTGCCCTCTCACATTGCTTGCCCACCTTTAGGTAATCTGATATGACTACCCCAGGTCCCTTTCCATTCTTGTTGTTGTTAGTATCTCACCCTCCATTGTGTACTCTTCCCTGGGTTTTGTTTCCCAGGTGCATTACCTTGCACTTCTTAGCACTGAATCTAAGCTGCCATACATTTGACCATTCCTCTAACCTTGCCAAGTCTCTTCTCATCCTTTCCACCCACCTTTTGCATCAACTCTGTTGCAGATCTTTGTGTCATCTGCAAAGAGACATACTTTCCTTCAGACCTTCTGCAATGCAAACATAAAGACATTGAAGGGTCTAGATCCTATACTGAACCCTGCAGTACCCCACTAGTACCCTTTCTTCAGAGTGGACTCCATTTACTATTACTCTCTGTGTCCTATTCTCCAGCCAATTCTTTACCCAGGCTGTCATCTTGGGATCCACTCCCAGGCTGGCTAACTTGTATATTAATCTTTTGTGTGGGACTGTGTCAAATGCCTTGCTAAAGTCTAGGTAGGCCATGTCCACAGCCCCTCCCTAATCTACTACTTTGGTCACCCAGTCAAAGAAATCTATCAGATTTGTCTGGCATGACCTTCCCACTGTGAATCAATGCTGCCTTGGGTTCTGAGCCCCTCTGGCCTCTAGATACTCAACAATTCTTTCCTTCAAGTGATTCCATCATTTTCCCTACCACTGAGGTTAAACTAACAGGTCTGTAGTTTTCTGCTTCTGCCTTGCTCCTACTTTTGTAAAGGGGAATCACATCTGCCCTCCTCCAGTCCTCGGGTACCACCCAATCCTCCCATGATTTGCTAAAGAGGGTAGTCAGTGGTGTCACTAGTTCTACCCTTAGTTCTTTTAGAATTCTGGGATGAATCCCATCAGGCCCCATTGCTTTGTCCACCTTCAGTTTTAAGAGTTCTTTCATAACCCTTTTTTCTATAAATGGGCTGGTATCAACTTCTGTATCCAGAGTGTTTCTACTGTTTGTTTTAGGTACCTCCCCCACTTTCTTTGTAAATACTGAGCAAAAATATTTGTTTAGTATCTCTACCTTTTCACAGTCACCCTCTGCCCACCCTCCCTCCTCTTTATTAAGCCTCACTAGCACTAGAGAGAGCTTCACTAGGGAGAACAGAATAATGAAAGGAGACCCAGTGTGAGTTTTCCTAAACCCATGAGCATCTTCTTCTGCAGTAAGCACAGCTTGCAGAGTGCCATTTCCAGTGCTTACCAAAGTGAAACATGAAAGAAGAACTTCACCAGATGAAGAGTCAAGAAAGCGGAATGGATAATAAAGCCAACAGCCTGTACTCCCCATTGGTACCAGAGATTGGTGGAATGGAAAGTTATTATCTGTATGTACTTAAAAGGTCCAATGGGGCTGAAACTCAGGAAAGTTTTGTTCTCCCAACTACCGAGGACATAATTTCCAAAATTTCAGGAGAAACTTTGTTTTCCTTCTTGGATGCTGTCAGTGGATCCTGGCAGGTCCTCCTTCACCCTGCTGGCAGTGAGCTAATGACTTTCAAGACAAAGCATTTTTTATATAGCACCCCATTCAGCTAAGGCTTGGGTGCTTCACAAATTCAAACAAAGTAATACAAATGAGATCATAACATCAACAAAATACATAAATAGCGATAAATGCAATAATTTACGCATGTAACTTATCCCATATACCACTGTTATATTGTGTTCTTTTTGTCATCTGTGTTGCACCTGTATGTTACCACTGTTGTGTCTCATACTGTAAACATGTCTCCCTCCTAGGATGAGGTGTTTCTGTAAATGAATCCCTGACTCAAAGGTTGTAAATCCAACTTTCAAAATAAATAAATAAAAATAAAATAAATACATTTTTAATAAATATACAAGCTAACAGAAATAAAATGTTGAAATGGTGTCCTATGTTCAGGTTGTAGGTTACAGCAAATAAATAACTTTCAGTCACTTTTGCAACATCTCTACCAAGACCGAATTCCTAAAATGGAAAGGAAGGGAGGGAGGGAGTTCCAAATACACAGGACCCCACTGAGAATTCCCTTTTACCTAACAGTTTAAGACTTGCTCTCAGGAAGGCCAGAAAAAAAGATGTGATAGAGTGATGCAGTCTATTGGAAACATACCACACTGTGTAGTAGTAGTACGTTTATTTATATTGCACCCTTTCCCTACGTCTCAGGGTGTGTTACATAAAGTGATATTATTGGAATAGTAAAAGCAGGTAATTGAAACTATATACAGATCAATACAATACTAAGAAACATTCAAGGTAGCCTGGCCCCAGTTCATGTAAGTTTGTAAGCTAACAATGTGATCTTTAAGGCAGTGCACCACTTATAGGAAGCCAGTGCAGCTGCCACAGTACAGGCATGCTATGCTCCTATACAATGATCCAGTAATCAGCCTGGGCTCAGTATTGGCACCAGCTACAGACTGCACATAAAGCACCCTGATATCCCAAGGAAGAGTGCATGAACACATGAACTCAGGTTACCAGATCCTCCTGCACCATAGGGTTTAATCCAGGAGATAATCTCAAATTGAAAAAGTCCTCTGCAAATCACATCTGACACACATTGTTTAAGTATCAACCCAAAGTCATCAATGACTCCCAGATTATTTACCTATCCACAGACACCAGAGTCATGCTGTTTAAAGGTAGCCATATGGCAGCATTCTATCTGATGGCTGACCCACAATAATTTGGTTTCACCAATAATAATTTTGTTTTAGTAATTTTAAGTTTAAACTTAATGCAGTCTTAACCCTTGAAGGGCCATGAACTGATATATCAGTTCAGAATTCCTATACATTCTAATTCTGTCAGCAGCCTAAGAGTTAAGGGTTTAGCAAGCTCAACCCATGCTAATACACAAAGATTTGATCATATTTTCCTCTGTAAATCTGTTTCTTAATTTTTCCAGAAGTGCTACTAATGTGAAGCCAAAGAGAATTAAACAGTTATAATCAAGTGCTCTCCAAAGCTGCTTGAATGCCTGCAATTCATTTAAGTGAATTCAATTTTCTTACTATTTGTTTGATTCCATCACTTTAACATTTTAAAGTGGACCTTGTTCTCATCATTTAAGAACCCTTTAAAATGCAAAGTGATAGAATGAAGACAGAAAGCAAGAAATTGAATTCACTTCAGGCTTTCAAGTAGCTTTGGGGGAGGGGGCACTGGAGCTATAACTGTTGGATTCAGATTTGAGCTAAGCCAGCTAGAGGGCATCCAGCTGACAATCTCCAGAAGGCATTGTTCCAGCCCTAAGAAAGTTGCCTGCCTGTCCAGTGCAAATGTCAAGCCCAGCTGAGTATCATCTGCATGGCAGTAAAACCTATGCTGTGCATCTAATGACCCAACCCAGTGGTAGCATATACAATGCAAAAACATGGGTGATAAAACAAACCCTTGCAAAACCACACATCTAATCAATAAAGAGTGGGGTAGCTGGAGCTCAAGTAGGGCCTGCAGTGACAGTATAGGCAGGAAAAATGGACAGACCAAGTGGGCCAAGTTGTACTTATCTGGTATCAGATTCTATGTTTTCATGTTTCTATCAAAGCTGATTGAGACAAGAAAGTTCCCATCACATTCTTCTATGATCAACAGCTCAGGAAAGGCTCAGATCAATTTTATTTCCAAACAACCCATACTCCAAAGACTGCACAGTTGGAGGTCCCTGAGGAAGTGCTAGAGTGGGACAAAGCTATGGGGATGTGCTGGGAGTCCATTGGCTTTGTCTCTGTTTGGTGTATGGACTCTTAAATTTCTGCAAAGCTGAACATGCCTTAAGAGCTTCATTTGTGAAATCTGTGGCCATGCGGTTTGGTGTCCCACTATCCTTTCTTTTTTGCCACTTCAAGGAGGTGCACTCCCCACAGCACTGAGCACACCAGATTTTTTGCTTTGCAGGCAAGAATAATCATCCTGTCCTTGGTGCAGAAGAGCTAAGCTAACCTACTCTTACCTGAGGCAATATAGTGTGACAGAAACATAGAAAAATAGAATCTGATGGCAGATAATGACCGCTTGGCCGACACAGTCTGCCCATTTCCCTACTTAATGGATAAGCTACAGATCCTAGTTAACCAACAGCCTACTTCCTCCTACCCCCACTAGAATTGCCTTATGTTTGTCCCATGCACTCTTGAATTCCTCCACTGTTTTTGACTCTACAACCTCCCCAGGAGGGACATTCCTTGCATCTACAATCCTCTCTGTGAAGAAATACAGTTCTTCCTCACATTACCTCTGAGCCGTCCCCCCTCTATCTTCAAATTAGGCCCCCTTATTCTTGCACATCTCTTTTTATGAAAGATGCTACCCTCTTGGACTTTGTTGATTCCCTTGAGGTATTTGAAAGTTTCTGTCTTGCCCCCTTCCTCTAGGCTATACATCTTAAGCTCCTTTAGTCTTTCTTCATATGTCTTCTGGTGCAGATCCTGCATCATTTTGGTTACTCTCCTCAGACAGGACAGGAATTCTGCTTTTACATACAAACACATGAACATACAATGAAGACAGCAGAATAAGGCTATTAGGCCTGTCAAGTCTGCTTATATTGCAAGGTACTCAGCGTGAGCTACTGACCTCCCACCTCCCCAATTAGCCTTCTCCTCCATCCATCCTTGTGGATGTCTAAAAGTTGAAATTGTGATATGGAGACTGTAACATTTTAAATATGGGGCTGTTCTGAATGGCACCAACACTGTCAAATGACATCGAGAGAAAAGATGAAAACCTTGCTTTGGAACTGTGTTTATCACACTTAAAGGGACAGGAAATGTGTGCTAACTGGCAGCAGTTAGCAATGTTCCTTGTAAGAGAAGTGATACACTTTCCTCCAAAAGAGCCATATTTAACTTTACCTTAATAAACACTGATGTGAAAAACTGTGCTTTCAATTGTTTTCTTGTTATGGACAACATTCTGCACAGTGCTCTTCATAGAACCAGTAGTTTGGAGTGTTTACTATGTTACAGTTTAAGTACAGAATGCTAAATGTGAGCTATTGTCCTATCAGAACCATACTTAGAGTTCTTTGCTCAAACTGTGACATAGTTACAACTCCAGATAACTGGTTCCAGGAAGAGAACTGTAACAGAATGCTGCCCATAAAATTAAAACAGTGCAAAATATATAGAACAGTAGATGGTCACCCATCCACAACAAGGTTGTGTTTCCCTCGAGGGAGTTGATGACATCATCGAGACCTCTAGAGCGAAGCTCGAGATGTGTCTCTGATGTCATCAACTCCCGAAAGGGAAACAACCTTAGTTGTGGATTGGTTGCCATCCACTGCTTTTATAGTATATGGTTAGGGCTTATTGTTGAACATTTTTTTGGTTCGGTTGCTGGCTTGTTTTACCTCATGTTTCTCACTTGGGCATCTCCCCACTCCCACTCACTTCAAATTTGTCCTGCTCTTACTGCTACTCGCTCCTGCTTCTCCCTGCTCCCACTGGCACTTGTTTCACCTGTTGCTGCTTCTGCTCCCTCTGGTGTTGGCATTAGTAATTTTAAAATAAAAAAAAATCACTTTTGTGACACGGAGTAATGGTAGTGCCTCGTGTCAAAACTGGCAGAGTCCTCTACTTGGCGCTCGCTAAACTGCCGCCTCCATGTTTCCAGTATTTTTTTATGTTGAGTTTGGTAGTTTGAGCCAATCAGAAGGCAGTTCAAAGCTAAAAGTAGTTGTACTATCGTTCTGACATCACGTCGATGGTACCACTTTTTTGACCTTTGAACTGCAGTACAACAAGATTTAGAAAGCCACCGGTTATAATCAAAAATAAGCCCTAATCATACACTATACTGTTTTTCATATTACTTTTTATTGAGGTACAGTTACATATGGACCTTTCAGGCTGATGGATATTATTTCTGTAAGTGGTAACATTATAAACAGCTGCATATTAGATCTCATTTTCTGTCCTCTTTAAAGGTCACATTAGACAAACTACGACTTGATCATTTATGTTTGTTCAACTCTGGTATATGAGGACACTTGTGACCACAGTTCCCACCACAGTAAACTGACAGCTGAGTACTTCTGACAGCTCAGCAGGATGGGGAGACTGCACTGTGTAAGTAGTCTCTCGGCTCAGTAGTCCCCTGAGGAGCCGCCGACTGGACCGTCCAATGAGGCGGCTGTATTCAAATGGCTCCAACCTGCTCAAAGCAGATTAAAAAAAAAAAAAAACATTTTTAAAAAGGGATACTATGAAATGATCATATACGGAGAAGCACAATAAAAAAGGGGGGACACTAAACACCAGTGGAGCTTTACTAAAAAGTCATTACATTACAGCTTTAAGGCTGACAATGGTAGGCTTCTGACGTTGAGAGTCAATTAGCTGCTTACTGACCGGCTTCATGCAAATCAAAGAACCAAATCCCTCTCTGATTTCAGCAGTTCATTCCTTTTAAGTACACACAGTTTCATCCCAGCAAGCAGCAAGTGGCATCACAACCACAGTGTGTGGCCATTGGTCTAGACTGCCGGGCCCCTTCCAGTCTAAATTGCAATGGGCTCAGCAGTGGCGCACTCCTCAAAGTCACTCTCTTGTAGCAAGATATTCACTGTACATGCATGCGCATTGAACATTCAAATAGGGAAGAAGAAGAAGTTTTACTACTCATCAGCCCCTAGTGAGACTGATGGTGGTAGTTCAGGATCTGAGTATTGTTTTATAGGACAGCAGCCACAGCAAGCCACCTCTACCCCATCATAAAGGAGCCCCATCTGCAAGGAGTAAGGTTAATAGATGAACCAGAAGAGGCTAAAGAGGAAGGAGGAGACAAGCTGAGATACAAAAACACACCATGTAAGAGGAGCCACACAGGGGTAGGCAGAGGATGGCAACAATGGAGAAAGAGTTATTAAATGTTATCAACTTTTCAGACTACATACTTACAAGGTCTGAAAAAAGTATACTATCAAAAGGTCTTTCATTTATACCTACAAATACCCTGAATGAATCTGAGGCTATCGTAGATGTCCACAAAATGTGCCATCTCCTCAGTCTGAAATAATTTTTTGACAAACGAGAACAGTCTAGCTTGCAGGCACTGACACTAGATATAGATGAGAGTGCTTCCTTGGAGAATATGGTTCTCACTAATATTCCTGAATCGCAGCTTAAGGAACACTATTTTCTGCCACCACCCCCAGTAAATCAATTGAAGTCCTTATAAAGAAATGTGAGCTCAATATTCAAAACTTGGTGACTAACAAGCAAAAACTAACATACAGAAATATTAGCACAGAAGAACATCAAGCCCAGCAAGCTCTTAAAAATAACCCCTCAATTACAATGTAACCAGTGGACAAATGTATTTATTTATTGAATGTTGTTGACCTGGTAGGCACACTGAGATTAGAAGTCCCTTTTTCAGGGGTGACCGGAGGGGGGGGTGAGGGATACAGATGGAAACCAAATGAAATTGAACCAGATTAAGCTGTTGATGGTACGTTTAGTGAATGGGAACAAAGGTGGCAGTGTGGTAGTTCAAAGTACCACAGATTATGAAAATGAGGTTTGAAGACACAGCTGGGGAAAAGGAATTTCTACAGTCACTAGAAGACCTGAGCTGGGAGTTTGGGGCATTAAAAAGATCATTGACCAAGAACTAGACATGAGGGTACACTTTTGGTTTATAGACAGTGAAACAAAAACCTTTTTAACCACCACAGAATTCCCCATAAAGTCAGTCATTTACGTCTTACCCCATGTCCACACGTTACTGAGAAATCCTCCCAGATGGCTAATCATTAGTGACACTGAAGGGATTCTTGGGGTTTATTTATTTATTTATTTATTTATATTTGTTTTTTGATAACCGGGTAGGTACACTGGTCAACAACTGCCTTTTTTCAGGAAAGACCCGGGAACCCACGTGGATATTCATCCACTGGAAAAATGGGGAGTGGCAACCTAGTTTTTATCTAAGATATCTGAACAAACATATCAAAAAAGAAAGATTCAAGTTGTCACTCTGGATACAGTGATACCATCCTTACAATCATGAGATTGGCTGGGGTCATCGGATCTGAAAGACAGTTTCACATTCCAATCAGACCTACACACTGAAAATATCTCAGACTCAGGATGGAAACTGCCAACACATCCCATGACAAAGATCATTTTAGGTCAAAGCACCAGGAGTCTGTGTCCTCTAGCACCTGTTGTAACAATAAAGTTCTTTGTTATGTGGCTAGCCAGCACATTTGGCAAATCTGTTTCCCAGGTCAATATCAGTTAAAGCCATTCCCTTGGCCTCACTTTATCATCAAGGGCCTTCACAAAGTACCCAGCTATGGTGGCAGCACACCTGATGTGCAAGGTGTTGTGGTTTTCCTACCTGGATGACTGATTAGTCACTGAGAAAACAGAACAGCACACAAGGTGCTCTATCAAAAGGGTAAGTGGCACCCTTGAGAACCTGGGGTTTCTGATAAATCTGCAGAAGTCCCAAACAAAACTGGTTCAGGTGTTGGACTTCATCTCTGCAGAGCTGGATACCTCTAAGGAACGGCTACCATTCAGCAACAAAGGTATCAAATCTGATTGATATTGTAGAATCCTTCACCCTGGGTCAACCCCTCACGTCTGCTAATCAGACCAGTTTCTATCTCATAATACTAGGTGTGATGTGTGAGAAGTACTCTCCTCTAGAGGCTGACAAAGCTAGTTCTATTTCTCCTCATACATTTCATTAGCATCCCTATGACCTCACTGTCTGTGACATCACAACTGACCATGAAAAGCAAATCACCTGCTGCATGATTGGTCACTTGTGATATCACAATAAGTGAGGTCAAAATGCTGTTGATTTATGAAGAGAAACATAACTAGACATGCCCATCTCTCAGTAGTTTACTGCTCTTTACATCATACTTAACAGTATTACCATCTAATAAACAAATGTATGTATGTAAATGGAAAAAGAAAAATACTTCAGAAATAAAAAGCAACAACTCGCTACTTATATTTATAAATTTTTCTGTCTGCTATTTTTGGCATTACTAGCTCTATAACTCACGTGTGAATTTGGAGGCCAATGACACATTGAGTAAAGCTGGAGAGACTGTCCTCCAGTGATTGACAGAGGTACTGATAATGAATAGGGCTAGATTTTCAAGGAAAGAGAAAGATTTTTACACTACTGTAACTGTCAATGTGAGAAGACCTGTGTCAGAAGGAAAGTATATGATAGAGCTGAGAGGCAGATTCACTGTCTGCATTAACCTGCAACATCTACAGAGGTATCTTTGGAAGCAGACTTGTGCTTTCATAGCCAAGACAGAGGAACTTATTGAATACAGAGAGACATTGAGCAAATAATTTCAGCAACAGAAGAGGGTGTTCTGCAAAGTTAAGTCACCCTACAGTGGTACTTTCCAGATCTTTCAGAGAGACTGTTGCTGAAACAGACCTGTTGGTTGCCACCTGCAGAATTACTGGAGCTTGCCAGAGGAGATTAAGCCACAGGGACTTTGTTGGTGACCAAACCACAGTTTGGAAGTTGCCTTGCACAGCCCTTGTTTGGAGAGTGGGTTGTCTTCGATACGGTACCGTACCAGATCTGAACAACTAATTGAGAGACTTCAGACTCATGCAAAGACATTGGGCTGAATTAAACTACATATGGTGAGCTGAAGCAGCAGGAGGTGCTGATCCTGTGACTACAGCCAGAAGGTTCACCATCTTGAAGGCCAACCTCATTAAGGGGCCATGAGTATCTAACAGTGTTTGTCACTGCAACTCTTAAATTTAAAAAGGGTTGTAAAAAATTTACTTTAGATCTGGACCAATACCTTGAGCACCTATCCAGATTTAATTGGGATTAGAGTTTTGGCCCCTCAGCTGCAGACACGGATATGTGCCCTTTAATTTGTTTTGCATTTCTTTACCTGCTGTAACAGGCACAATGCAAATGTTAACAGCCTACAATGCTTCAATGGCTGGGTACCCACTGAAGTAGCTAGAGCTCCCAAAGAGGCAAGGGTTTAAATTTTGGTACCACTAAGGGTTGGAGCCTTGAGGTATAGTCAGTATGGAAACATGATAGGTTGAAGGGCAGGGATGGGTACTGGTAAGAGTTATTGCCAAGGCCCCAATTTTTCTACGGCATGTCAGAGCAAAGTTCTGTGGCAGGGTTCCTATTTGCCACAGAACTTCTGCGGCACCAGACATCAATTTCTGCAGCAATTCTGTGGCACACTTTTGCCTTTAATTTTTCCCTTTATTTGGTGTTTTTCACTATATTTGACCTGTTCTTAGTAGTATAGTCAAGTGCTGATGTGAATATTGTAACAATCAACCTTAACATTCATCCTAAATGAAAATATACAACTTTTCTTTAAACTTAGTGTTTTATTGAAGCAATAATGTAATTCAAAAAGTATTTACAGAAACAAAAATAAAGAAAATATGTACAGAAATATTCACATAACTAAGAGACAGGAGCGCCATAAAGATGTGCCATAGAAGGCAAGCAGTGACTGCTGTGGCAAAAGTAAGCACAGAAAAAATTAAGTCTGCTCTGTCAGTGGAGGGTTTTGTAGGAAATGTAAAAAGAAAGGACACTAGGAGTGGGTCTCAATTGCAAGAGGAGTCAGGTATGACTTGTGCTTACAGGCCTGATACATTTTTCTTTGGCTTTATTTTGAGTACTGTCTGTGGGAAATATGCATGGTGCATGGACTAGAGATATATAACACCACAACAACTTTCAAAATAGATCCTGGGTCTGATCCCATTGTAATCAGTGAAAAGTATAACTTGAACCCCAAGCCTACACTGGAGAAGTCAGGAGTGACACTTGAGAGCCCAGGAGGACAAAGGGACTGTATGGGAACACTCAGAATTCAGACACCCTATAAAGGGAAACAATACAAATGAGTGGGATTTGTTTTCAAATGTCCTCTGCTGAACAATTTTCTGGGGAAACCCACAGCCATTGCGATGGTCCTCATGAAAAAAGTGGATGGTTGGAAGCAGTGTTTGGAGAAACATAGAAACATAGATTTTGGGCAGATAAGGACCCTTGGCCCACCCAGTCTGCCCATTTCCTACCTAATGGATAAGCTGCAGATCCTAGTTAACCAGCAGCCTACTTCTTCCTACCCCACCCTCTAGAATTGCCTTATGACTGTCCCATGCATGCTTGAATTCCACCACTGTTTTGACTCCACAACCTCCTCTGGAAGGCCGTTCCATGCATCCACAACCCTCTCTGTGAAAAATATTTCCTCAAATTACCTCTAGGCTGCCCCCTTCTATCTTCAAATTGTGCCCCTTTGTTCTTGCACACCTCTATTTTGGAAAGATGCTACCCTCTTGGACTTTGTTGATTCCCTTGAGATACTTGAAAGTTTCTATCATGTCCCTCCCTCCCTCCTTTCCTCGAGGCTATACATATTCAGCTCCTTAAGTCTCTCTTCATATGTCTTCCGGGTCAGACCCTGCACCATTTTAGTTGCCCTTCTCAGGACAGCCTCCATCCTGTCTATGTCCTTGCGGATATTGGGTCTCCAGAACTGCACGCAGTACTGCAGATGGGGTCTCACCAACTGTCTGTACAGAGGGATAATAACTTCTTGTTTTCTACTGGTGATGCCTCTCCTATGCGTCCCAGTATCCCCAAGCCCTCCTTGCTGCCCTCTCACATTGCTTGCCCACCTTTAGGTAATCTGATATGACTACCCCCAGGTCCCTTTCCATTCTTGTTGTTGTTAGTATCTCACCCTCCATTGTGTACTCTTCCCCTGGGTTTTTGTTTCCCAGGTGCATTACCTTGCACTTCTTAGCACTGAATCTAAGCTGCCATACATTTGACCATTCCTCTAACCTTGCCAAGTCTCTTCTCATCCTTTCCACCCCACCTTTTGCATCAACTCTGTTGCAGATCTTTGTGTCATCTGCAAAGAGACATACTTTTCCTTCCAGACCTTCTGCAATGTCGCTTATAAAGACATTGAAGAGGTCTAGTCCTAATACTGAACCCTGCAGTACCCCACTAGTACCCTTTCTTCAGAGTGGACTCCATTTACTATTACTCTCTGTGTCCTATTCTCCAGCCAATTCTTTACCCAGGCTGTCATCTTGGGATCCACTCCCAGGCTGGCTAACTTGTATATTAATCTTTTGTGTGGGACTGTGTCAAATGCCTTGCTAAAGTCTAGGTAGGCCATGTCCACAGCCCCTCCCTAATCTACTACTTTGGTCACCCAGTCAAAGAAATCTATCAGATTTGTCTGGCATGACCTTCCCACTGTGAATCAATGCTGCCTTGGGTTCTGAGCCCCTCTGGCCTCTAGATACTCAACAATTCTTTCCTTCAGAAGTGATTCCATCATTTTCCCTACCACTGAGGTTAAACTAACAGGTCTGTAGTTTTCTGCTTCTGCCTTGCTCCTACTTTTGTAAAGGGGAATCACATCTGCCCTCCTCCAGTCCTCGGGTACCACCCAATCCTCCCATGATTTGCTAAAGAGGGTAGTCAGTGGTGTCACTAGTTCTACCCTTAGTTCTTTTAGAATTCTGGGATGAATCCCATCAGGCCCCATTGCTTTGTCCACCTTCAGTTTTAAGAGTTCTTTCATAACCCTTTTTTCTATAAATGGGCTGGTATCAACTTCTGTATCCAGAGTGTTTCTACTGTTTGTTTTAGGTACCTCCCCACTTTCTTTGTAAATACTGAGCAAAAATATTTGTTTAGTATCTCTACCTTTCACAGTCACCTCTGCCCACCCTCCCTCCTCTTTATTAAGCCTCACTAGCACTAGAGAGAGCTTCACTAGGAGAACAGAATAATGAAAGGAGACCCAGTGTGAGTTTTCCTAAACCCATGAGCATCTTCTTCTGCAGTAAGCACAGCTTGCAGAGTGCCATTTCAGTGCACAAAGTGAAACATGAAAGAAGAACTTCACCAGATGAAGAGTCAAGAAAGCAGAATGGATAATAAAGCCAACAGCCTGTACTGCCCCATTGGTACCAGAGATTGGTGGAATGGAAAAGTTATTATCTGTATGTACTTAAAAAGGTCCAATGGGGCTGAAACTCAGGAAAGTTTTGTTCTCCCAACTACCGAGGACATAATTTCCAAAATTTCAGGAGAAACTTTGTTTTCCTTCTTGGATGCTGTCAGTGGATCCTGGCAGGTCCTCCTTCACCCTGCTGGCAGTGAGCTAATGACTTTCAAGACAAAGCATTTTTTTTATATAGCACCCCATTCAGCTAAGGCTTGGAGTGCTTCACAAATTCAAACAAAAGTAATACAAATGAGATCATAACATCAACAAAATACATAAATAGCGATAAATGCAATAATTTACTGCATGTAACTTTATCCCATATACCACTGTTATATTGTGTTCTTTTTGTCATCTGTGTTGCACCTGTATGTTACCACTGTTGTGTCTCATACTGTAAACATGTCTCCCTCCTGCGATGAGGTGTTTCTGTAAATGAATCCCTGACTCAAAGGTTGTAAATCCAACTTTCAAAATAAATAAATAAAAATAAAATAAATACATTTTTAATAAATATACAAGCTAACAGAAATAAAATGTTGAAATGGTGTCCTATGTTCAGGTTGTAGGTTACAGCAAATAAATAACTTTCAGTCACTTTTGCAACATCTCTACCAAGACCGAATTCCTAAAATGGAAAGGAAGGGAGGGAGGGAGTTCCAAATACACAGGACCCCACTGAGAATTCCCTTTTACCTAACAGTTTAAGACTTGCTCTCAGGAAGGCCAGAAAAAAAGATGTGATAGAGTGATGCAGTCTATTGGAAACATACCACACTGTGTAGTAGTAGTACGTTTATTTATATTGCACCCTTTCCCTACGTCTCAGGGTGTGTTACATAAAAGTGATATTATTGGAATAGTAAAAGCAGGTAATTGAAACTATATACAGATCAATACAATACTAAGAAACATTCAAGGTAGCCTGGCCCCAGTTCATGTAAGGATTTGTAAGCTAACAATGTGATCTTTAAGGCAGTGCACCACTTATAGGAAGCCAGTGCAGCTGCCACAGTACAGGCATGCTATGCTCCCTATACAATGATCCAGTAATCAGCCTGGGCTCAGTATTCGGCACCAGCTACAGACTGCACATAAAGCACCCTGATATCCCAAGGAAGAGAGTGCATGAACACATGAACTCAGGTTACCAGATCCTCCTGCACCATAGGGTTTAATCCAGGAGATAATCTCAAATTGAAAAAAGTCCTCTGCAAATCACATCTGACACACATTGTTTAAGTATCAACCCAAAGTCATCAATGACTCCCAGATTATTTACCCTATCCACAGACACCAGAGTCATGCTGTTTAAAGGTAGCCATATGGCAGCATTCTATCTGATGGCTGACCCACAATAATTTGGTTTCACCAATAATAATTTTGTTTTAGTAATTTTAAGTTTAAACTTAATGCAGTCTTAACCCTTGAAGGGCCATGAACTGATATATCAGTTCAGAATTCCTATACATTCTAATTCTGTCAGCAGCCTAAGAGTTAAGGGTTTAGCAAGCTCAACCCATGCTAATACACAAAGATTTGATCATATTTTCCTCTGTAAATCTGTTTCTTAATTTTTCCAGAAGTGCTACTAATGTGAAGCCAAAAAGAGAATTAAACAGTTATAGTACGAGTGCTCTCCCAAAGCTGCTTGAATGCCTGCAATTCATTTAAGTGAATTCAATTTTCTTACTATTTGTTTTGATTCCATCACTTTAACATTTTAAAGTGGACCTTGTTCTCATCATTTAAGAACCCCTTTAAAATGCAAAAGTGATAGAATGAAGACAGAAAGCAAGAAATTGAATTCACTTCAGGCTTTCAAGTAGCTTTGGGGAAGGGGGCACTGGAGCTATAACTGTTGGATTCAGATTTGAGCTAAGCCAGCTAGAGGGCATCCAGCTGACAATCTCCAGAAGGCATTGTTCCAGCCCTAAGAAAGTTGCCTGCCTGTCCAGTGCAAATGTCAAGCCCAGCTGAGTATCATCTGCATGGCAGTAAAAACCTATGCTGTGCATCTAATGACCCAACCCAGTGGTAGCATATACAATGCAAAAAACATGGGTGATAAAACAAACCCTTGCAAAACCACACATCTAATCAATAAGGGAAGTGGGGTAGCTGGAGCTCAAGTAGGGCCTGCAGTGACAGTATAGGCAGGGAAAAATGGACAGACCAAGTGGGCCAAGTTGTACTTATCTGGTATCAGATTCTATGTTTTCATGTTTCTATCAAAGCTGATTGAGACAAGAAAGTTCCCATCACATTCTTCTATGATCAACAGCTCAGGAAAGGCTCAGATCAATTTTATTTCCAAACAACCCATACTCCAAAGACTGACACAGTTGGAGGTCCCTGAGGAAGTGCTAGAGTGGGACAAAGCTATGGGGGATGTGCTGGGAGTCCATTGGCTTTGTCTCTGTTTGGTGTATGGACTCTTAAATTTCTGCAAAGCTGAACATGCCTTAAGAGCTTCATTTGTGAAATCTGTGACGCACGGTTTGGTGTGCCCACTATCCTTTCTTTTTTGCCACTTCAAGGAGGTGCACTCCCCACAGCACTGAGCACACCAGATTTTTTGCTTTGCAGGCAAGAATAATCATCCTGTCCTTGGTGCAGAAGAGCTAAGCTAACCTACTCTTACCTGAGGCAATATAGTGTGACAGAAACATAGAAAAATAGAATCTGATGGCAGATAATGACCGCTTGGCCGACACAGTCTGCCCATTTCCCTACTTAATGGATAAGCTACAGATCTAGTTAACCAACAGCCTACTTCCTCCTACCCCCACTAGAATTGCCTTATGTTTGTCCCATGCACTCTTGAATTCCTCCACTGTTTTGACTCTACAACCTCCCCAGGAGGACATTCCTTGCATCTACAATCCTCTCTGAAGAAGACAGTTCTTCCTCACATTACCTCTGAGCCGTCCCCCTCTATCTTCAAATTAGGCCCCTTATTCTTGCACATCTCTTTTATGAAAGATGCTACCCTCTTGGACTTTGTTGATTCCCTTGAGGGTATTTGAAAGTTTCTGTCTTGCCCCCTTCCTCTAGGCTATACATCTTAAGCTCCTTTAGTCTTTCTTCATATGTCTTCTGGTGCAGATCCTGCATCATTTGGTTGCTCTCTCAGACAGGACAGGAATTCTGCTTTTACATACAAACACATGAACATACAATGAAGACAGCAGAATAAGGCTATTAGGCCTGTCAAGTCTGCTTATATTGCAAGGTACTCAGCGTGAGCTACTGACCTTCCCCACCTCCCAATTAGCCTTCTCCTCCATCCATCCTTGTGGATGTCTAAAAGTTGAAATTGTGATATGGAGACTGTAACATTTTAAATATGGGGCTGTTCTGAATGGCACCAACACTGTCAAATGACATCGAGAGAAAAAGATGAAAACCTTGCTTTGGAACTGTGTTTATCACACTTAAAGGGACAGGAAATGTGTGCTAACTGGCAGCAGTTAGCAATGTTCCTATGAGAAGTGATACACTTTCCTCCAAAGACCATATTTAACTTTCCTTAATAAACACTGATGTGAAAAACTGTGCTTTCAATTGTTTTCTTGTTATGGACAACATTCTGCACAGTGCTCTTCATAGAACCAGTAGTTTGGAGTGTTTACTATGTTACAGTTTAAGTACAGAATGCTAAATGTGAGCTATTGTCCTATCAGAACCATACTTAGAGTTCTTTGCTCAAACTGTGACATAGTTACAACTCCAGATAACTGGTTCCAGGAAGAGAACTGTAACAGAATGCTGCCCATAAAATTAAAACAGTGCAAAATATATAGAACAGTAGATGGTCACCCATCCACAACAAGGTTGTGTTTCCCTCGAGGGAGTTGATGACATCATCGAGACCTCTAGAGCGAAGCTCGAGATGTGTCTCTGATGTCATCAACTCGAAAAACAACATAGTTAGTGGTTGGTTACCATCCACTGCTTTATAGTATATGGTTAGAGCTTATTGTTGAACATTTTTTTGGTTCGGTTGCTGGCTTGTTTTACCTCATGTTTCTCACTTGGGCATCTCCCCACTCCCACTCACTTCAAATTTGTCCTGCTCTTACTGCTACTCGCTCCTGCTTCTCCCTGCTCCCACTGGCACTTGTTTCACCTGTTGCTGCTTCTGCTCCCTCTGGTGTTGGCATTAGTAATTTTAAATTAAAAAAAAATCACTTTTGTGACACGGAGTAATGGTAGTGCCTCGTGTCAAAACTGGCAGAGTCCTCTACTTGGCAGCTAAACTGCCGCCTCCATGTTTCCAGTATTTTTATGTTGAGTTTGGTAGTTTGAGCCAATCAGAAGGCAGTTCAAAGCTAAAAGTAGTTGTACTATCGTTCTGACATCACGTCGATGGTACCACTTTTGACCTTTGAACTGCACTACAATAAGATTTAGAAAGCCACGGTTATAATCAAAATAAGCCCTAATCATACACTATACTGTTTTCATATTACTTTTTATTGAGGTACAGTTACATATGGACCTTTCAGGCTGATGGATATTATTTCTGTAAGTGGTAACATTATAAACAGCTGCATATTAGATCTCATTTTCTGTCCTCTTTAAAGGTCACATTAGACAAACTACGACTTGATCATTTATGTTTGTTCAACTCTGGTATATGAGGACACTTGTGACCACAGTTCCCACCACAGTAAACTGACAGCTGAGTACTTCTGACAGCTCAGCAGGATGGGGAGACTGCACTGTGTAAGTAGTCTCTCGGCTCAGTAGTCCCCTGAGGAGCCGCCGACTGGACCGTCCAATGAGGCGGCTGTATTCAAATGGGCTCCAACCTGCTCAAAGCAGATTAAAAAAAAAAAACATTTTTAAAAAGGGATACTATGAAATGATCATATACGGAGAAGCACAATAAAAAAGGGGGGACACTAAACACCAGTGGAGCTTTACTAAAAAGTCATTACATTACAGCTTTAAGGCTGACAATGGTAGGCTTCTGACGTTGAGAGTCAATTAGCTGCTTACTGACCGGCTTCATGCAAATCAAAGAACCAAATCCCTCTCTGATTTCAGCAGTTCATTCCTTTTAAGTACACACAGTTTCATCCCAGCAAGCAGCAAGTGGCATCACAACCACAGTGTGTGGCCATTGGTCTAGACTGCCGGGCCCCTTCCAGTCTAAATTGCAATGGGCTCAGCAGTGGCGCACTCCTCAAAGTCACTCTCTTGTAGCAAGATATTCACTGTACATGCATGCGCATTGAACATTCAAATAGGGAAGAAGAAGAAAGTTTACTACTCATCAGCCCTAGTGAGACTGATGGTGGTAGTTCAGGATCTAGTATTGTTTTATAGGACAGCAGCCACAGCAAGCCACCTCTACCCCATCATAAAGGAGCCCCATCTGCAAGGAGTAAGGTTAATAGATGAACCAGAAGAGGCTAAAGAGGGAAGGAGAGGAGACAAGCTGAGATACAAAAACACACCATGTAAGAGGAGCCACACAGGGGTAGGCAGAGGATGGCAACAATGGAGAAAGAGTTATTAAATGTTATCAACTTTTCAGACTACATACTTACAAGGTCTGAAAAAAGTATACTATCAAAAGGTCTTTCATTTATACCTACAAATACCCTGAATGAATCTGAGGCTATCGTAGATGTCCACAAAATGTGCCATCTCCTCAGTCTGAAATAATTTTTTGACAAACGAGAACAGTCTAGCTTGCAGGCACTGACACTAGATATAGATGAGAGTGCTTCCTTGGAGAATATGGTTCTCACTAATATTCCTGAATCGCAGCTTAAGGAACACTATTTTCTGCCACCACCCCCAGTAAATCAATTGAAGTCCTTATAAAGAAATGTGAGCTCAATATTCAAAACTTGGTGACTAACAAGCAAAAACTAACATACAGAAATATTAGCACAGAAGAACATCAAGCCAAGCTCTTAAAATAACCCCTCAATTACAATGTAACCAGTGGACAAATGTATTTATTTATTGAATATTTGTTGACCTGGTAGACACTGAGATTAAGTCCCTTTTTCAGGGGTGACGGAGGAGGGTGAGGATACAGATGGAAACCAAATGAAATTGAACCAGATTAAGCTGTTGATGGTACGTTTAGTGAATGGGAACAAAGGTGGCAGTGTGGTAGTTCAAAGTACCACAGATTATGAAAATGAGGTTTGAAGACACAGCTGGGGAAAAGGAATTTCTACAGTCACTAGAAGACCTGAGCTGGGAGTTTGGGGCATTAAAAAGATCATTGACCAAGAACTAGACATGAGGGTACACTTTTGGTTTATAGACAGTGAAACAAAAAACTTTTTAACCACCACAGAATTCCCCATAAAGTCAGTCATTTACGTCTTACCCCATGTCCACACGTTACTGAGAAATCCTCCCAGATGGCTAATCATTAGTGACACTGAAGGGATTCTTGGGGTTTATTTATTTATTTATTTATTTATATTTGTTTTTTGATAACCGGGTAGGTACACTGGTCAACAACTGCCTTTTTTCAGGAAAGACCCGGGAACCCACGTGGATATTCATCCACTGGAAAAATGGGGAGTGGCAACCTAGTTTTTATCTAAGATATCTGAACAAACATATCAAAAAAGAAAGATTCAAGTTGTCACTCTGGATACAGTGATACCATCCTTACAATCATGAGATTGGCTGGGGTCATCGGATCTGAAAGACAGTTTCACATTCCAATCAGACCTACACACTGAAAATATCTCAGACTCAGGATGGGAAACTGCCAACACATCCCATGACAAAGATCATTTTAGGTCAAAGCACCAGGAGTCTGTGTCCTCTAGCACCTGTTGTAACAATAAAGTTCTTTGTTATGTGCTAGCCAGCACATTTGGCAAATCTGTTTCCCAGGTCAATATCAGTTAAAGCCATTCCCTTTGGCCTCACTTTATCATCAAGGGCCTTCACAAAGTACCCAGCTATGGTGGCAGCACACCTGATGTGCAAGGTGTTGTGGTTTTTCCCTACCTGGATGACTGATTAGTCACTGAGAAAACAGAACAGCACACAAGGTGCTCTATCAAAAGGGTAAGTGGCACCCTTGAGAACCTGGGGTTTCTGATAAATCTGCAGAAGTCCCAAACAAAACTGGTTCAGGTGTTGGACTTCATCTCTGCAGAGCTGGATACCCTGTGAGGCAGCTACCATTCAGCAACAAAGGGTATCAAATCTGATTGATATTGTAGAATCCTTCACCCTGGGTCAACCCTCACGTCTGCTAATCAGACCAGTTTCTATCTCATAATACTAGGTGTGATGTGTGGAGAAGTACTCTCCTCTAGAGGCTGACAAAGCTAGTTCTATTTCTCCTCATACATTTCATTAGCATCCCTATGACCTCACTGTCTGTGACATCACAACTGACCATGAAAAGCAAATCACCTGCTGCATGATTGGTCACTTGTGATATCACAATAAGTGAGGTCAAAATGCTGTTGATTTATGAAGAGAAACATAACTAGACATGCCCATCTCTCAGTAGTTTACTGCTCTTTACATCATACTTAACAGTATTACCATCTAATAAACAAATGTATGTATGTAAATGGAAAAAGAAAAATACTTCAGAAATAAAAAGCAACAACTCGCTACTTATATTTATAAATTTTTCTGTCTGCTATTTTTGGCATTACTAGCTCTATAACTCACGTGTGAATTTGGAGGCCAATGACACATTGAGTAAAGCTGGAGAGACTGTCCTCCAGTGATTGACAGAGGTACTGATAATGAATAGGGCTAGATTTTCAAGGAAAGAGAAAGATTTTTACACTACTGTAACTGTCAATGTGAGAAGACCTGTGTCAGAAGGAAAGTATATGATAGAGCTGAGAGGCAGATTCACTGTCTGCATTAACCTGCAACATCTACAGAGGTATCTTTGGAAGCAGACTTGTGCTTTCATAGCCAAGACAGAGGAACTTATTGAATACAGAGAGACATTGAGCAAATAATTTCAGCAACAGAAGAGGGGTGTTCTGCAAAGTTAAGTCACCCTACAGTGGTACTTTCCAGATCTTTCAGAGAGACTGTTGCTGAAACAGACCTGTTGGTTGCCACCTGCAGAATTACTGGAGCTTGCCAGAGGAGATTAAGCCACAGGGACTTTATTTGGTGACCAAACCACAGTTTGGAAGTTGCCTTGCACAGCCCTTGTTTGGAGAGTGGGTTGTCTTCGATACGGTACCGTACCAGATCTGAACAACTAATTGAGAGACTTCAGACTCATGCAAAGACATTGGGCTGAATTAAACTACATATGGTGAGCTGAAGCAGCAGGAGGTGCTGATCCTGTGACTACAGCCAGAAGGTTCACCATCTTGAAGGCCAACCTCATTAAGGGGCCATGAGTATCTAACAGTGTTTGTCACTGCAACTCTTAAATTTAAAAGGGTTGTAAAAATTTACTTTAGATCTGGACCAATACCTTGAGCACCTATCCAGATTTAATTGGGATTAGAGTTTTGGCCCTCAGCTGCAGACACGGATATGTGCCCTTTAATTTGTTTTGCATTTCTTTACCTGCTGTAACAGGCACAATGCAAATGTTAACAGCCTACAATGCTTCAATGGCTGGTACCCACTGAAGTAGCTAGAGCTCCCAAAGAGGCAAGGGTTTAAATTTTGGTACCACTAAGGGTTGGAGCCTTGGTATAGTCAGTATGGAAACATGATAGGTTGAAGGGCAGGGATGGGTACTGGTAGAGTTATTGCCAAGGCCCCAATTTTTCTGCGGCATGTCAGAGCAAAGTTCTGTGGCAGGGTTCCTATTTGCCACAGAACTTCCTTTTACAGACATCAATTTCTGCAGCAATTCTGTGGCACACTTTTGCCTTTAATTTTCCCTTTATTTGGTGTTTTCACTATATTGACCTGTTCTTAGTAGTATAGTCAAGTGCTGATGTGAATATTGTAACAATCAACCTTAACATTCATCCTAAATGAAAATATACAACTTTTCTTTAAACTTAGTGTTTTATTGAAGCAATAATGTAATTCAAAAAGTATTTACAGAAACAAAAATAAAGAAAATATGTACAGAAATATTCACATAACTAAGAGACAGGAGATAAAAATAATAAAATAAGCATCATACAGTATAGAAATATACATAGGAATTAAAATCAGGAAATTAAAATAAGACAATAAACATTATGCAGTGCACATTTCTATACACACTTGATAATCTAAAATAGTAACTTCAGCGTTTGCATCATCATTACTTGAGTTCTCACTGTTTTCCACAATTTTACTCATTTGCAAGTTAAAATGGAGGAAGACAAGCCTTCTTATGTTGTCATCTCACAGTCCACACCTTCTCTCAGAAAAAATCCAATTGTGGATGCTGAAGCTACGCTCAGCATCTGTCGAGTTTGTGACCAAATTGAGACATGTTTGTGCCACAGCTGTTAGTCTGGGCACTCTGTCCCATGCTAATCTCCAGAACAGGCTCACAGGCACCAGTATCTTGTTGGACAAGAGAAACTCCTCTGTTGGTATGTCATCCAGTCCAGGAATTGTGAAATACTCATTTTTGTCCTGTGGCATAAATGCCACATTTCTTAGATTAAAAATCCTGATCTCCTTTAAATATTGGCCTCCTGGATGACCCTCTGTGGACATATATTTGCTGAGTTTGTCAGTGGCACCTTGGAAGGCCATCTGAAACTTTCCTGCCATGTCTGTCATAACAGTCAGAGGCACATCATCATCATCATCAAAATTGATGAAATGTCCACAACTTTCAATTGTGCATTATTTATTTGACTCTAGGTAAATATGCAGTTCCTCTAGAGTGTCCGCCACATCTGATGCCACTGGCACTTGAGACTGAAATCTGTCCAGCGTGCTGTAGACGTCTGATGTTTTTTCCTCCAGGAATGCCAGTTCCATCTTTAATTTCACAAACTGAGTGTCATCAGATAAGATGTCCTTAAAAAAAGAAGAAGAAAAAAAAATAAGTATATTGTTATGTGGGTTTTAAGTACATTCAATTACTGATGATTAATGGTGTTATTTCATTTTAATGTTTGATGAGCTGCTGGCTGGAAAGAGAAGCGTGCAGAGAAATCTACTGCTGGTATATTAACATAAATTATTAGTAATAATAATAATTATCTATGCAAACAAAGTAGATAAAGAAGTGCCCCAGATAAGGCATTTAATTATTTCTCTCCCTTATTTCTGTGTGCTTGCATGTGTTCCATGTTATCCATAATAATAATAATAATAATTAATAACCATAAATATGAGCACCACCCCATGTCATTGAGAGTGATATAGTTTATAAAATGGTATAATTGACTGAAAATAGTACACATACTTTGATTAATACTTTTGTTTGTAGGACAACAGAAGGCCAAGGCCCATGAGTGCTGTCCCCACTACTCAGTGATGATAACTGAAGTTATCTACCTTCCTATCCTCATATGATTTGTTCTCACAGCAGGATATGAGTTTACTAAACCACCTGACTTCTTTCTACTATATTCATATCCTTTTTTAAATAAGGGCTCCACTGCATGCTATAATGAACAATCTCTTTTCATATATTTGAAATACCCATGCCACACTGAAAGGCCAGATGCATAATAATATGATCTCAATTCCTAAAGATTACATTGCAATCAACCAACATTTTTAAACTAGTAAAATGGCAATTTTTGAAAATGCCATATACATTATTTAGAAAATACCATTGCAAAACAAACATGACTTACAAATGTGAGACTGGCAATGGGAGTGTTTTTATTTATAAAAAGTCAAAGGGAATACAAATAAATTTACAAACTAGCCCATTTGGACTGTGGTGGGAAGGGTGGGATGCCCACTGCATGGGTGGACAGACAGGCAGCAACACACTTTTGTGACTTACAAATCTGAGACTGTCTATGAAAACATCATTATTTATAAAAGGTCACAGATAAACATCATTATTTATAAAATGCCATAGGTTCCCATAGCTAAATAAATACAGATAGACACATTAATTAAAAAAAATTAAATAAACAGAATATTTTCTTTCTGGGTTAAAAAAAGAACATAGAAACTGCTTACCTCTTTACAGAAAAAGACTGCTGATCAGTAGAATTCAGAGAAGCAATGTTGCTGGTAGTTGTCTTCCTTCTGAACAGGTTCTTGATGTTGGAGGTTGCAGGTGGTCTTCCTTATGGTAGGTAGTTTCTGACCTGAAATGCTGTACTTTTTATAGCAAATTTTTCTGACCCCATTCTTGGGTAAACCACTTTGATTGGCTTGTCCACTGTGACCACATCAAATCTTATTGGATCACGTACATAGCCAACCCAGTGTGAAAGACCAGCAGTCAATCAAAAAGGTACTAAGTGTGCAGGTGTGTGCATGTGGTTATCCAGTCCAAAGTCTACCTATTTTGCTAGTCATTATTTTGCATAGCTGGAGCCTTGAGATGCTTTTGTAACAGTTTGAAAAAATACAAAACAAAAATCTGCCCAGGAAACCTTATTAAAAAAGTAGACAAAATGAGAAGATAGATAGATAGATAGATAGATAGATAGATAGATAGATAGATAGATAGATAGATAGATAGAAAGAAACAGACAGAGGGAGAGATTGTATTTCATCTTTGTTAAGGTTTGTGTCATTTACATTAGGCTTTTTATTGAAAACATTACTAATTTTAAGATACACACAGAAAGGCACAGTCAGAGTAACCTCTTGTGATATGCTTGCCTTCCAGAAACTGGGAACATCATAAGAGGAGGGAAACCAGAATATATAGCTGTGTTTTGATCACACACAAAATGTATTCCGCTGTCGATGTTTCTGTGTTAGCTGTCTAATAAATCATTTTCACAACTGCGTATGTGTCTTATTTGTGTTACATAGTACAATACCAGTAAATCTGTCCAATTTACTGCACACCACTATCACTTATGTTCTGGGAAGTCATAAATAATGACTGTGTCATTATGCATGACACATACAATTACCATTGTTATTATTAGATAGATAGATAGATAGACAGACAGACAGATATAGCCACATACATAACGACACACATAGATACATAGACAAATAGAGAGAGAAACATAGAAACATAGAAGTTGACAGCAAATAAGGACTGCAAGGCCCATCCAGTCTGCCCATTTCTTTTTCTACCTTATGAATGTGCCATAGGTCTTTGCTCTGTCAATGACCTATCTATTCATACTCATCTGTATTGATCCCTTATGCCTATCCCATGCCTGTTTGAAGCCCTGCACTTTATTCATATCCAGCACTTCCTGAGGTAGGCCATTCCATGCATCCACTACCCTTTCTGTGAAAAAGAACTTCCTCACATTACCCCTTAATCGGCCTCCCTCTAATCTCATGCTGTGTCCTCTTGTCCTGCTATTTTTCTTATATTGAAACCTGTTAGACTCTTTCACCTTGTTAATGCCCTTAAGGTGTTTGAATGTTTCAATCATATCACCTCTCTCCCTCCTTTACTCTAGGGTATACATATTGAGTTCAGTTAATCTGTCCTCATATGTTTTCTGATGCAGTCCCTGCACCATTTTCGTTGCCCTCCTCAGACAGGACAGGAATTCTGCTTTTAAATATAAACATATCAACATACAATGAAGACAGCAGAATAAGAACATTAAACCTGTCAAGTCTGCTTATATTGCAAGGTACTCAGCGTGAGCTACTGACCCTGCCCCACCCCCCAGTTAGCTCTTTCCCTCCATCCATCCTCGTGGATGTCTAAAAAGTTGTAATTGTGATATGGAGACTGTAACATTTTAAATATGGGGCTGTTCTGAATGGCACCAACACTGTCAAATGACATTGAGAGAAAAAGATGAAAACATTGCTTTGGAACTGTGTTTATCACACTTAAAGGGGACAAGAATTATGTGCTAATTGGCAGCAGTTAGTAATGTTCCTAGTAAGAGAAGTGATAAACTTTCCTCCAAAAGAGCCATATTTAACTTTACCTTAATAAACACTGATGTGAAAAACTGTGCTGTCAATTGTTTTCTTTTTATGGACAACATTCTGCACAGTTCTCTTCATGAAACCAGTAGTTTGGAGTGTTTACTATGTCACAGTTTGAGTACAGAATGCTAAATGTGAGCTATTGTCCTATCAGAACCATACTTAGAGTTCTTTGCTCAAACTGTGACATAGTTACAACTCCAGATAACTGGTTCCATGAAGAGAACTGTAACAGAATGCTGCCCATAAAATCAAAACAGTGCAAAATATGTAGAATAGTGGACGGTCGTCCATCCACAAGAAGGCTGTGTTTCCCCTCGAGGGAGTTGATGACATCATCGAGACCTGGACAGCGAAGCTCAAGATGTCTCTCTGATGTCATCAACTCCTGAGAGGGAAACAACCTTAGTTGTGGATGGGTTACCATCCACTGTTTTATATAGTATATGGTTACGGCTTATTGTTGAACATTTTTTTGTTTCAGTTGCTGGCTTGTTTTACCTCATGTTTCTCACTTGAGCATCTCCCCACTCCCACTCACTTCAAATTTGTCCTGTTCTTGCTGCCACTTGCTCCTGCTTCTCCCTGCTCCTGCTGGCACTTGTTTCACTTGTGGCCGCTTCTGCTCCCTCTGGTGTTGGCATTAGTAATTGTAAAATAAAAAAAATCACTTTTGTGACACAGAGTGATGGTAGCGCCCCATATCAAAATGGGCAGAGTCCTCTACTTGGCGCTCGCTAAACTGTCGCCGCCATGTTTCCAGTATTTTTTTATGTTGAGCTTGGTAGTATGAGCCAATCAGAAGGCAGTTCAAAGCTAAAAGTTGTTGTGCTATTGTTCTGACATCATGTCGATAGTACAACAACTTTTTTCACCTTTGAAATGCCCTACAACAAGATTTAGAAAGTCACCGGTTTCCATCAACAATAAGCCCTAACCATATACTATACTATTTTTCACATTACTTTTTATTGAGGTACAGTTACATATGGACCTTTCAGGCTGATGGATATTATTTGTGTAAGTGGTAACATTATAAACAGCTGATATTAGATCTCATTTTCTGTCCTCTTTAAAAGTCACATTAGACAAACTACGGCTTGATCACTTATGTTTGTTCAAATCCGGTATGTGAGGACACTTGTGACCACAGTTCCCACCACAGTTAGCTGACAGCTGAGTACTTCTGACAGCTCAGCAGGATGGGGAGGCTGTGATGTGTAAGTGGTCTCTCGGCTCAGTATTCCATTGAGGAGCCACCGTCCGGACCATCCAATGAGGCGGCTATATTCAAATGGTCTCCAACCTGCTCAAAGCAGATTAAAAAAAAAAGAAAAACATTTTTAAAAAGGGGTACTATGAAATGATCATATACGGAGAAGCACAATAAAGAAGGGGAGACACTAAACACCAGTGGAGCTTTACTAAAAAGTCATTACATTACAGTTTTAAGGCTGACAATGGTAGGCTTCTGATGTTGAGAGTCAGTTAGCTGCTTGCTGACCAGCTTCATGCAAATCAAAGGACCAAAGCCCTCTCTGATTTCAGCAGTTCATTCCTTTTAAGTACACACAGTTTCATCCCAGCAAGCAGCAAGTGGCATCACAACCACAGTGTGTGGTCATTTTTCTAGACTGCTGGGCCCCTTCCAGTCTAAACTGCAATGGTCTCAGCAGTGACGCACTCCTCAAAAGTCAATCTCTTGTAGCAAAATATTTACTGTGTGTGCATGCACGTTGAACATTCAAATAGGGAAGAAGAAATGTTTTACTACTCATCAGCCCCTAGTGAGACTGATGGTGGCAGTCCAGGATCTGAGTATTGTTTTAGAGGAGGACAGCAGCCACAGCAAGCCACCTCCACCCCATCATGAAGGAGCCCCATCTGCTAGGAGTATGGTTCACAGATGAACAAGAAGAGGCTAAAGAGGGAAAGAGAGGAGGCAAGCTGAGATACAAAAACACACCATATAAGAGGAGCCACACAGGGGTAGGCAGGGGATGGCAACAAGGGAGAAAGAGGTATTAAATGTTATCAACTTTTCAGTCTACATACTTACAGGGTCTGAAAAAAGTATATTATCAAAAGGTCTTTCATTTATACCTACAAATACCCTGAATGAATCTGAGGCTATCTTAGATGTTCACAAAATGTGCCATCTCCTTAGTTTGAGATCATTTTTTGACAAACGAGAACAGTCTAGCTTGCAGTCACTGACAATAGATATGGATAAGGGTGCTTCCTCAGGGACTATGGTTCTCACTAATAATCCTGAATAATGGCTTAAGGAACACTATTTTCTGCCACCACCCCCAGTAAACCTATTAAAGTCTTTATAAAGAAATGTGAGCTCAATATTCAAAACTTGGTGACTAACAAGCAAAAACTAACATACAGAAATATTAGCACAGAAGAACATCAAGCCCAGCAAGCTCTTAAAAATAACACTTTAATTACAATGTAACCAGTGGACTAATGTATTTATTTATTGAATATTGTTGACCTGGTAGGCCCACTGAGATCAGAAGTCCCTTTTTCAGGAGTGACCGGAGGGGGATGGAGGATACAGATGGTAACCAACTGAAACTGAGCCAGATTAAGCTGAATGTGGTACTTTTAGCGAATAGGGACAAAGGGGGCAGTGTGGTAGTTAAAAGTACCAAAGATTATGAAAATGATGTTTGAAGACAGAGCTAGGGAAAAGGAATTTCTACAGTTATTAGAAGACCCAATCTGGGAGTTAGGGACATTAAAAAGATCATTGACCAAAAACTGGACATGAGGGTATACTTTTTATTTATAGACAGTAAAACAAAAACCTTTTTAATCACCACAGAATTCCCCATAAAATCAGTCATTTACGTCTTACTCCATGTTCTCATGTTAATGAGAAATCCTCCTGGATGGCCAACCATTAGTGGCATTGAAGGGATTCTTAGGGTTTATTTATTTGTTTTTTGATAACTGGGTAGGTACATTAGTCAACAAGTACCTATTTTCAGGAACGACCCGGGAACCCACATGGATATTCATCCATTGGAAAAATGGGGAGTGGCAACCTAGTTTAGATCTAAGATATCTGAACAAACATATCAAAAAAGAAAAATTCAAGTTGGTCACACTGGATACGGTGATACCATCCTTACAATCACGAGATTGGCTGGGGTCACTGGATCTGAAAGACACTTTCACATTCCAATCAGACTTACACACTGAAAATATCTCAGACTCAGGATGGGAAACTGTCAACACATCCCCTGACAAAGATCATTTTAGGTCAAAGCACCAAGGGTCTGTGTCCTCTAGCACCTGTTGTAACAATAACGTTTTTTTGTTATGTGCTAGCCAGCACATTTGGCAAATCTATTTCCCCAAGTGCAGTTTTTTAGCTTTTGCTTTGCAAACTGCCAATATCCATTAAAGCCATCCCTTTGGCCTCATTTTATCATCAAGGGTCTTCACAAAGCACCCAGCTGTGGTGACAGCACACCTGATGTGCAAGGTGTTGTGTCTTTTCCCTACCTGGATGACTGGTTAGTCACAGAGAAAACAGAACAGGAGACAAGGTGCTCTATCTAAAGGGTTAAGTGGCACCCTTGAGAACCTGGGGTTCCTGATAAATCTGCAGAAGTCCCAAACAAAACTGGTTCAGGTGTTGGACTTCATCTCTGCAGAGCTGGATACCCTGCAAGGAAAGGCTACCATTCAGCAACAAAGGGTATCAAACCTGATTGATATTGCAGAATCCTTCACCCTGGGTCAGCCCTCACGTTTGCTAATCAGAACAGTTTCTATCTCATAATACTAGGTATGATGTGTAGATGGGTACTTTACCTGGAGGCTGACAAAGCTAGTTTTATTTCTCCTCATACATTTCATTAGGATCCCTATGATCTCACTGTCTATGACATCACAACTGACCATGAAATGCAAGTCACCTGCTGCACAATTGGTCATTTGTGATATCACAATAAGTGAGGTCACAATTCTGATGATTTATGGAGAGAAACAGAACTAGATATGCCCATCTCCAGGTAATTTACTGCTCTTTACATCATACCTTCAGTATTACCTTGTAATAAACAAATGTGTGTATGCAAATGGAAAATTAATTTATAAAATTTTCTGTCTGCTATTTTTGGCATTACTAGCTCTATAGTTCACCTGTGAATTTGATGGTGACTGACACAGTGAGGAAAGCCGGAGAGACCCTCCTCCGGTGATTGACAGAGATACTGATAATGAGTAGTGCTAGATTTTCAAGGAAAGAGAAAGATTTTTGCAGTACTGTAGCTGTCAATGTGAGAAGACATGTGTCAAGAGGAAAGTATATGATAGAGCTGAGAGGCAGATTCACTGTCTGCATTAACCTGCAACATCTACAGAGGTATCTTTGGAAGCAGACTGGTGCTTTCACAGGTGAGACAGATGGAACTTACTGAATACAGAGAGACATTGAGAAAATAATTTTAGCAACTGAAGAGGGGCATTCTGCAAAGTTAAGTCACCCTACAGTGGTACTTTCCAGATCTCTCAGAGAGACTGTTGCTAAAACATAGTGTTGGTTGCCATCTGTAGAATTACCAGAACTTGCCAGAGAAGATTAAGCCACAGGCACATTGCTTGGTGACCAAACCACAGTTTGGAAGTTGCCTTGCATAGCTCTTGTTTGGAGGGTGGGTTCTCTTCGGTACAGTAAGGTACCAGATCTGAACAACTAACTGAGAGACTTCAGACTCATGCAAAGACATTGGGCTGAATTAAACTACATATGGTGAGCTGAAGCAGCAAGAGGTGCTGATCCTGTGACTACAGCCAGAAGGTTCACCATCTTGAAGGCCTACCTGATTAAGGGGCTATGAGTATCTAAACAGTGTTTGTCACTGCAACTCTTAAATTTAAAATGGGATGTAAAAAATGTACTTTAGATCTGGACCAATACTTTGAACACCTATCCAGATTTAATTTGGAATTAGAGTTTTGGCCCCCCAGCTGCAGACACAGATAAGTGCCCTTTAATTTGTTTTGCATTTCTTTACCTGCTGTAGCTGGTACAATGCAACTGCTGACAGCCTACAATGCTTCAATGACTGGGTACCCACTGAAGTAGCTAGAGCTCCCAAAGAGACAAGGGTTTAAATTTTGGTACCACTAAAGGTTGGGGCCTTGAGGTGTATTCAGTATGGGAATGTGATAGGTTGAAGGGCAGGGATGGGTCCTGGTAAGAGTTATTGCCAAGGCCCCAATTCTTCTGTGGCATGTCAGAGCAAAGTTCTGTGGCAGGGTTCCTATTTGCCACAGAACTTCTACGGCATCAGACATCAATTTCTGTGGCACACATTTGCCCTTAATCTTTCCCTTTATTTGGTGTTTTTCATTATATTTGACCTGTTCTTAGTAGTATAGTCAAGTGCTGATGTTGATATTGTAACAATCACCCTTAACATTCATCCTAAATGAAAATATACAACTTTTCTTTAAACTTAGTGTTTTATTGAAGCAATAATGCATGTCAAAAAGTGTGAAAAATATTTACAGAAACAAAAATAAAGAAAACTATATACAGAAATATTCACATAACTAAGAGACAGGAGATAAAAATAATAAAATAAGCATCATACAGTACAGAAATATACATAGGAATTAAAATCAGGAAATTAAAATAAGACAATAAACATTATGCAATGCACATTTCTAGACACACTTGTTAATATAAAATAGCAACTTCATCTTTTGCATCATCTTTACTTGAGTCCTCACTGTTTTCCACAATTTTAATCATTTGCAAGTTAAAACAAAGGAAGACAAGCCTCCTTATGTTGTCCTCTCACAGCTCATACCTTCTCTCAGAAAAAATCCAATTGTTGATGCTGAAGCTATGCTCAGAATCTATTGAATTTGTCACCAAATTGAGACATGTTTGTGCCACTGGTGTCAGTTTGGGCACTCTGTCCTGTGCTGATCTCCAGAACAGGCTCACTGACATCTCAGAGTCATTATTATGTTCAAGATACCATGGCACCAGTATCTCTTTGTACAACATAAACTCCTCTGTTGGTATGTCATCCGGTCCAGGAATTGTGAAATACTCATTTTTGTCCTGTGGCTTAAATGGTACATTTCTTAGATTAAAAATCCTGATCTGCTTTAAATATTGGCCTCCTGGCTGACCCTCTGTGGACATATATTTGCTGAGTTTGTCAGTGGCACCTTGGAAGGCCATCTGGAACTTTCCTGCCACGTCTGTCATAACAGTCAGAGGCACATCATCATCATCATCATCATCAAAATCGATAAAATGTCCACAACTTTCAATTGTGCATTGTTTATTTGACTCTAGATAAATATGCAGTTCCTCTAGAGTGTCTACCACATCTGATGCCACTGGCACTTGAGACTGAAATCTGTCCAGCATGCTGCAGACGTCTGATGTTTTTTCCACCAGGAATACCAGTTCCATCTTTAATTTTACAAACTGGGTGTCATCAGATAAGATGTCCTAAAAAAAGATGAAAAAAAAATGTAAGTATAATGTTATGTGGGTTTTAAGTACATTCAATTACTGAAGATTAATGGCGTTATTTCTTTTTAATGTTTGATGAGCTGCAGGCTAGAGTGAAAAGTGTGAAGAGAAATCTACTGCTGGTATAATAACATTAATTATTGTTAATAATAATAATAATTATCTATGCACACAGAGTAGAGAAAGAAGTGCCCCAGATAAGGCATTTAATTATTTCTCTCCTTTGTTTCTGTGTGCTTGCATGTGTTCCATGTTATCCATAATAATAATAATAATTAATAACTATAAATATGAACACCACCCCATGTCATTGAGAGTGATATAATTTATAAAATGGTATAATTGACTGAAAATGGTACACATACTTTGGTTAATACTTTTGTTTGTAGGACAACAGAAGGCCAAGGCCCATGAGTGCTGTCCCCACTACTCAGTGATGATAACTAAAGTTATCTACCTTCCTGTCCTCATATGATTTGTTCTCACAGCAGGATATGAGTTTACTAAACCACCTGACTTCTTTCTACTATATTCATATCCTTTTTTAAATAAGGGCTCCACTGCATGCTATAATGAACAATCTCTTTTCATATATTTAAAATACCCATGCCACACTGAAAGGCCAGATGCATAATAATATGATCTCAATTCCTAAAGATTACATTGCAATAAACCAACATTTTTAAACTAGCAAAATAGCAATTTTGGAAAATGCCATATACATTACTTAGAAAATACCATTGCAAAACAAACATGACTTACAAATGTGAGACTGGCAAAGGGAGCATTTTTATTTATAAAAAGTCAAAGGGAATAAAAATAAATTTACAAACTAACCCATTTGGACTGTGGTGGGAAGGATGGGATGCCCACTGCATGGGTGGACAGATAACCAGCAACACACATTTGTGACTTACAAATCTGAGACTGGCTATGTACACATTTCTATTTATTATAATAGGCCGCAGCAAATAAAAAATACATTTACAGACTAACTCGTCTGGACTGTGGGATGATGCCCACTGCATGGGTGGACAGATAACCAGCAACACATATTTGTGACTTACAAATCTGAGACTGGCTATGAAAATATCATTATTTATAAAAGGTCACAGATAAACATTATTTTTTATAAAATGCCATAGGTTCCCATAGCTAAATAAATGCAGATAGACACATTAATTAAAAAACGTAAATGAACAGGACATTTTCCTTCTGGGTTAAAAAGAAAATAGAAACTGCTTACCTCTTTACAGAAAAAGACTGTCAATCAGTAGAATTCAGAGAAGTAATGTTGCTGGTAGTTGTCTTTCTTCTGAACAGGTTCTTGATGTCGGAGGTTGCAGGTGGTCCTCCTTATGGTAGATAGTTTCTGACCTGAAAGGCTGTACTTTTTATAGCAATTTTTTCTGACCCCATTCTTGGGTAAACCACTCTGATTGGCTTGTCCACTGTGACCACATCAAATCTTATTGGATCACGTGCATAGCCAACCCAGTGTGAAAGACCAGCAGTCAATCAATCAATCAATCAAGTCTTTATTTAACCAGGCATTCATGGTTGAGCAGAAGCTCATTTGCAAGATGGACCTGGGTGGAGCATGAACAATTGTATATACAGGTCAACACAGGTATTTACAAGGCAATACAGATAATACTCTCTACAGAGAAAAAGAAAAAGAAGTTTATATGTACAAAGAATGATACAGATATTGTACCGATTACACTGTATTTACATACATAGAAGTGTCTATAGGAAGATAAAGCAGGTTATCTAAGGTTGCAGGAGGATGTAACGGAAGAAAAAAATTAAAAATATACACCAGGTAGAGGTGAAGGTAGGGGGGAAGGGAGGGAGGTAGGGGAAGAAAGGCTAGGAGGGCACGGTGCACAGAAAGGAGTTGGTAAAACGGGATGTAGAGAAGGTGGATGCAGAAAAAGAGTATGTGTGAGCCCCGGGATTGAATGCTATAAAGTACGGGGCATGGTAGGATGTCACAACCCAGGGTAGTGAGCTCCTATCTGAGGTTAGGAAAGGAAGAATAACGGGATGGACGGGCCTAGTGTTGATAAGACAGGGAGATAAAAGAGAAAGAGAACAATTAGGCTGGTGAGGAGCAAGCTGGGGGGTCAGTACTAAAAATTGGGTCTAGGCGTGGCTATATACCAGTGCAGACACCGGTACTGGGTCTGAGTGGGTGAAGCAGTTACATACTTCTCTGAGTGTATGGAAATAAAGCATCTTGAAGGCATTTATACCAATTAGACTGAGGGTTTTTTTTGTAGATCCTTCCATAAGGTAGGTATCACGAAGCTTATGGCTGCCCTGCGGAAGCGTGATTTTGCTTTGGGTACTTTAAGTGGAATAGCTGAGTAACTTCTTAATGCATATTTCCAAATTATACTCAGGGGAAGACAGCAGGAGATATAGTAAGGCAGCTTATTAGAGATAGCTCTATAGGTCCAGAGAGCGGCGTTTCTGTGGCGCCTGAACTTTAGTGATGTCCACCCCACTGCCACATATAGGGTGCAGTGATGCGTGTCGAAGGGGAGTCCCGTTATAAACCTCAGTGCTTGATGGTAGAGTGTGTCCAGTTTAGCCATGTAAGAGTTGGGGCATTGGCTATAGAGGAAGTCAATTTAATCAACCAATGATAGGAAAATGGATTGGACCAGTTGTTTCTTGGCATCTCTGGTGGGAAATTGGTTGATTCCAAAAAACAATCCAAGTCTTTGCCGAAGTCGTTGTAGCAAGTCCTCGATATGTTCAATGAAGGAGAGTCTTTGGTCTATCCAAACTCCCAGATACTTGAATTTTGTAACAAATTCTAGTTTTTCACCTAGAACTGTGGTAATTTGGGGAACTGTCCCACTGGACACAGGGTTAGCTGTATGGATAAAAGGGGAGAGGACCATTGCTTTAGTTTTTTTGGCATTAAGGAGTAGCTTTTTGGAGAGTTGGCTTTGCAAAAGGTTGAATTCTGACTGTAGGTCATTGCAGGCAGCTTCAGGTGTTGGGCGACTCACGTAGAGAACTGTATCATCTGCAAACAGGTGGATTTTGGCTTCTTTTATACAGTAGTCAATGTTATTAATGTAGATTGCAAAAAGTAAGGGCCCTAATAAAGAACCTTGATATACCCCTCTTTGCAGAGTTTTTAAGGGGGACAGGCCTCCTTCAGCTTTAACTTGTTGAAGGAGCCCTGTAAGATAGTCAGTAAACCAACGCAGAGAGGAGGGGTCCACACCTATGGTTTGAAGGAAGGAGAGGAGCAGACTATGGTCGATGGTGTCAAAAGCCTTGGGAGATCAAGGAAAACAGCACAAATACAGTTTTTGCTCTCAAAATTATGCTGCCAGTTGTTAGTAACTTTGGCGAGGGCTAAGATAGTGCTATGTTTAGCTCTGAATCCAGACTGCATAGGATTTAGCAGTTCCCTAGACTCAAGGTGAGTCCTCAGTTGTGCATTTACAATTTTCTCTAGGAGCTTGGACAGGACCAGAAGGAGGGAAATTGGCCTGTAGTTATTGAGATCACCAGGGTCACCTGATTTAAACAGTGGTATGACATGTGCTGTCTTCCATATAAGTGGTAAGGTGCCCTGAGACAGGGATAAGTTAAAAAGGTGGGTGATAGGTATTGCTATCAAAAAGGTCAAAAAGGTACTAAGTGTGTGGGTGTGTGCACGTGGTTATCCAGTCCAAAGTCTACCTATTTTGCCAGTCATTATTTTGCATACCTGGTGGCCTTGTGATGCTTTTGTAATAGTTTAGAAAAATACAAAACAAAAATCTGCCCAGGAAACCTTATTAAAAAAGCAGACCAAATGAGAAGATGATAGATAGATAGATAGATAGATAGATAGATAGATAGATAGATAGATAGATAGATAGATAGATAGATAGATAGATAGATGGATGGATGGATAGATAGAAACAGACAGAGAGAGAGATTGTATTTCATCGTTGTTAAGGTTTGTGTGATTTACATTAGGCTTTTTATTGAAAACATTACTAATTTTAAGATGCACACAGAAAGACACAGTCAGAGTAACCTCTTGTGATATGCTTGCCTTACAGAAACTGGGAACATTATAAGAGGAGGGAAACCAGAATATGTAGCTGTGTTTTGATCACACACGAAATGTATTCCGCTGTCTATGTTTCTGTGTTAGCTGTCTAATAAATCATTTTCACAACTGCGTATGTGTTACATTGTACAATTCCAGTAAAGCTGTCCAGTTTACTGCACACCACTATCGCCTACAGTATGTTCTGGGAAGTCATAAATAATGACTGTGTCATTATGCATGACACATACAATTACCATTGTTATTATTAGATAGATAGATAGACAGACAGATATAGCCACATACATAACGACACACATAGATACATACATAGATACATAGACAAATAGAGAGAGATACATAGAAACATAGAAACATAGAAGTTGACAGCAAATAAGGACCATAAGGCCCATCCAGTCTGCCCATTTCTTTTTCTACCTTTTGAATGTGCCATAGGCCTTTGCTCTGTCAATGACCTATCTATTCATACTCATCTGTATTGATCCCTTATGCCTATCCCATGCCTGCCTGAAGCCCTGCACTGTATTCATATCCAGCACTTCCTGAGGTAGTCTGTTCTATGCATCCACCACCCTTTCTGTGAAAAAGAACTTCCTCACATTACCCCTTAATCGGCCTCCCTCTAATCTCATGCTGTGTCCTCTTGTCCTGCTATTTTTCTTATATTGAAACCTGTTAGACTCTTTCACCTTGTTAATGCTCTTAAGGTGTTTGAATGTTTCAATCATATCACCTCTCTCCCTTCTTTGCTCTAGGGTATACATATTGAGTTCAGTTAATCTGTCCTCATATGTTTTCTGATGCAGTCCCTGCACCATTTTGGTTGCCCTTCTCTAGACTGCCTCAATTTGGTTAATGTCCTTGTGAAGGTGTGGCCTCCAGTACTGCATGCAGTACTCCAGATGGGGCCTAACCAGTGTCTTATAAAGAGGGATTATTACCGCCCACTTCTGACTTGTGATACCCCTACTAATACACCCCAACATCCCTCTGGCCTTACCTACTGCTTTAGAGGTCTGCTTGGATGATTTCAGGTCATCGTTGATGACGCCCAAGTCTCTTTCTCTTCTTGTGACTGCCAGCAATTCCCCTCCCAGCCTATAGGGGGCTTCAGGGTTTCTCTTCCCTAGGTGCATGATCTTGCACTTCTTTGCGTTAAACCCCAGTTGCCAGTCTTTTGACCATTTTGCTAGTTTATCCAGATCTCTTCTCATTCTGCCCACCCCATCTGGATCATCTACTCTGTTGCAGATCTTGGTGTCATCTGCAAACAGAAAAACCTTAACCTCCAGTCTATCTGCAATGAAACTGATGAAGATATTGAAGAGGGCTGGCCCCAGGACTGGTCCCAGAGGTGCCCCACTTCTGACTTACATCACTTCTGACTATATACCATTTACCAACACTCTCTGTTTTCTTCCCGTCAACCAGTTTACCACTCAGTTGACCAATGTCTGACACACCTGAACCTACCCAGCTTATTAATCAGTCTTGTATGTGGAACAGTATTGAAAGCTTTTCTGAAGTCAAAGTAGGCAACATCAGCTGCTCCCTCTTGGTCCACCACTCTGGTTACCAAGTCAAAGAAATCTATAAGATTAGTTTGACAGGACCTTCCTTTTGTAAACTCATGCTGTCTTGGATCCTGTGCTTCTATGGATTCCAGGTGTTGCACTATCCTTTCCTTAAGGACTGTCTCCATAATCTTGCCCACTACTGAGGTAAGACTGACTGGTCTGTAGTTATCTGTCTCCTCCCTGCTATCACTCTTGTGGAGCGGGATCACATGAGCCCTTCTCCAGTCTTCTGGGACCTCTCCTGTGCTCAGAGACTCACTAAACAGTTCTGATAATGGCTCTACTAATTCCACCCATAGCTCGTTTAGTACCCTGGGATGTATGCCATCAGGTCCCATTGCCTTGTCCACCCTGAGCTTATCGAGCTCTTGTAGGACCCTTTCCTTTATGAAGGGACTAGTGTGCACCTCCCTCCCCCTGTGTCCATGATACAGAGTTGTGGGCCCTGCCCTACCTTCTCTTCAGTAAATACTGAGTAGAAGTATCTATTTAGGATAGATCTTGTTTTATGGTCCTCTTCCTCACATGTCCCCTTATCCCCTTTGATCTTAGCAATAACCGCTCTGAACTTTCTGCTTTCACTAATGTATCTATAGAAAGTCTGGTCACCTTCTTTTACTGTTCGTGCTAGTGTTTCCTTAGTTTGGACCTTTGCCTGCCTTTCTGCCTTCCCTGCTTCCATTAGGGAAGTTTGGTATGCCTTCCTATCTTCATCCTGCTGAGTTCCCTTATATTTCCTGAAGGCCAGCCTTTTGGCTCTGACCTATTCTGCTACCGTGTTTGAGAACCAAAGTGGTTTCCTTCTTCTTTTGCACTTCCTTTTCTCACTAACAAAATGGGATGTTGCTTCAAGTATTGCATCTTTAATGCTTGCCCACTTTGCATGTACCCCCTCACCTGTATTTCTTTTTGCAAGGGCTAGTTTAACTCTATTGGCCATCTTATTAAAGTCAGCTCCTCTGAAGTCCCATATTTTTGCCTTGGAATGGGATGATTTTGTTCTAGTGGCCAAAATGAACCATTCCATGTGATGGTCACTGGCCCCCGGGTGACCTTCTACCTGGATACCTGTGATTCTTTCCCTGTTAGTCAGTACTAGATCGAGGATAGCCCTGTCTCTAGTGGGTTGTTGTACCAGTTGTTTGAGGCCCTCCCCCTGCAGGGAATCCACCATGTGTCTAGTTCTGGCAGATGTCCCTGCTGGTATTGACCAATCTGTATCTGGCATGTTGAAATCTCCCATTATCAGAACCACCCCTTCAGCTGTCATGTTTTGTATATCTTCTAACAGTAACATGTCTTGTCCTCCTCCTGGTCTGGAGGCCTGTACACTACCCCAGTTTGTATGGCTGTACCATTTCCTGTACCAGGGTGATCCACAGTTCTTCTGGCTCCTTATGTGTATTCTGAATTTCTGTAGCTTTGATATTTTCATTGACATAAAAGGCAACTCCACCTCCCCTTTTTGCACCTCGGTCTCTTCTGAACAGTACATAGCCAGGTACTGAAGTCTCCCAGGTCAGCATGGGTTCACAGCAGGAAGGTCATGTCAGACGAATCTAATAGATTTCTTTGACTGGATGACCAAAGTAGTAGACCAGGGAGGGGCTTTGGACATGGCCTACCTAGACTTTAGCAAGGCATTTGATACAGTCCCACACAAAAGATTAATAGTCAAATTAACCAGCTTGGGAGTGGGACCCAGGGTGGTAGCCTGGGTAAAACATTGGCTGGACAACAGGACACAGAAGATAATTGTAAATGGAGTCCGCTCTGAAGAAAGGGGAGTTACTAGTGGGGTACCGCAGGGTTCAGTATTGGGTCCAGTCCTTTTTAATGTCTTCATCAGTGACATTGCAGAGGGACTGGAAGGAAAAGTATGCCTTTTTGCAGATGACACAAAGATCTGCAACAGGGTTGATACACAAGGTGGCTTGGAAAGGATGAAAAGGGACTTGGCAAGGTTGGAGGAATGGTCAGAAGTATGGCAGCTAGGATTCAATCCAAAAAAGTGCAAAATAATGCACCTGGGAAACAAGAACCCAGGGGAAGAATACACAATGGGTGGGGAGATAGTAGCAACAACAAAAAAGGAAAGGGACCTGGGGGTAATCATATCAGATGACCTTAAGGTTAGCAAGCAATGTGAGATGGCAGTAGGGAGGGCTGGAGGTATACTGGGATGTATAGGGAGAGGCATCATCAGCAGAAAACAGGAAGTTGTTATCCCTCTGTACAGACAGTTGGTGAGACCCCATCTGAGTACTGTGTCCAGTTCTGGAGACCCCATCTTCGCAGAGACATAGACTTGATAGATGCAGTCCAGAGGAGGCAACTAAAATGGTGCAGGGTCTGCAAGAGAAGCCATATGAGGAGGAGACTAAGGAGCTTAATATTATACCCTTGAGGAAAGAAGGGAGGCGGGACATGATAGAAACTTTTAAGTACCTCAGTGGAATCAACAAAGTCCAAGAGGGTAGCATCTTTCAGAAAAAACACTTGCAAGAACAAGGGGACACGATTTAAAGATAGAAGGAGGCGGCTCAGGGCAATGTGAGAAGTATTATTTCACAGAGAGGTAGTGGATGCATGGAACAGCCTTCCTGAGGAGGTTGTGGAGTCTAAAACTGTGGGAGAATTCAAGAATGCATGGGACAGACATAAGGCAATTCTTGTGGGGGGTAGGAAGAAATAGGCTGTTGGTTAACTAGGATCTGCGGCCTATCCTGTAGGTAGGGAAATGGGCAGACTAGATGGGCCTAGCGGTCCTTATCTGCCATCAAAGTCTATGTTTCTATGTTTCTATGTTACTGGTAAACCATGTCTCACTAATGGCTACTACGTCTAGTTTAGCTTCTGTCAATATTGCCTTTAGGTCTGGGATCATGTTTCCCAGACTGCGAGCATTTGTGTACATGATTTTCCATTGGTCAGATTTCAGTGTGTTAGTTGTTGGGTGAGGTCCGGCATTTCCCCTGTGTGTCGTATGGGTTGCTGGACCTTTTTCTTTACCTGGTGATGCAAATGAACTGCAAACATGCTCAACTCTTGTTTGACCACTAGCTGAGGGGAGAGGGGTGTTCTTCACATTCAAAGTTTCAGGTGCTGCACCTCTCTCTCCATTTGGTAGTTTAAATATTCTGCAAAGACATCAGACTTCTGCCCCAGTGCACTGACTCCCTCCTTAGTCAGATGCAGTCCATCAAATTTAAAGAACTTTCGCTCCCTAAACTGTTGCCAGTTCCCTACAAGTGTGGGTCCTTTTTCCTGGCACCAGCCCTTGAGCCACATGTTTTGCTCCCCTATCTCCCCTTCTCTGACCTTCTGTCCATCTGTCCCCCTCTCCCAGACTGGCAGGATCTCAGAGAAGGAGATGCCAGATGAAATGGATAATAGTTTGTCACTCAGCCTGATCAGGTGTTCCTTGGTCTCCACAACTGACCAGCTGGCGAGATCGTTAGTCCCTATGTGTACTAGGACATCAATGTTTTCTCCTGCTTCCTGAACAATTTTAGCAATGCGGTCAGTGTCTCTCCACGCTGATGTACTTGGGAGACATCTGACCATTACCCCTGGCTGGAGATATGTATCAACTCCCCGAATAATGGAGTCTCCTATAATCAGAAGTTTTTTGGATTTCCTTTTTGCTTTTTTTGTTTTGGTTCCTGTTTTGGGCTCATTTTGTTGTCCCAGATACTGTGCTGTAGTGTCCTGCTCTGCAGTGTCCTCTGCTCCTTTGTTTGATTTCGGAGATAGATGCAGACACCTGTTAGCATAGTTTATTTGGTTTGTGGAGGTGATATGTTGGAGAGCACTGAGCGATGGGGCACCTGATTTGCCCTTCCTAACCACCTGCCAACCTCCCGGACCAACTACCCCTCTGCGGTTGAGGTGCTTCTGTTGGATGTTGGGGAAATGGCGGGTGGTTCTTATAATATAGTTCCTATTGAATATGCAATTTGAGGCACACAATTCTGCCCATGCTGCCTGGAGCTGAACCTTTAAATATCCAATGGCCTAGCATGTAGAACAGTGTCCTAAATCCTGTAAAACTGCCCTTCTGAAAAGTGTTCCACAGTACCTGCAGTTAATGATATCCATTCCATGTAAGTTGCTGGGTTTATAACCAGGTCAGAGTAATTAGAAGGAAGAAAATGAAAACAAAAGTTTGATTTTGTGTTTTGTTTGTTTGTTTTTTGTATAACTTGTTATAACAAGTTAAATTACTAGTGCTCCTATAAATGAGGTCACTGTGTGGATACCCTTCTGAACCGCCCCTACTTGTTTTGCTACAGGAAATGTCACGACTTTGCTACCCTATAAAGGAGTGTAGTGTGGGGTGATTGGGGATGGGGGTGGGTGGCTGGGCCCTTCCACTGCTGAAAAAGAAGAACCACAGATGAAATAAACAAGGAGGTAAGAGCAGAAACAATCAGCTAGCAACAAATGCAGTAGCCCTGAAAGCTTATCCTAATGACAGATAAAACTGTGAAACCTGTAAAGCACCACCTGTAATAATTTCACAGAAGATATATCCTATAAGAAACACTTTGCTACAGAGAAAAACAAAGCAGGAACAGAAGATATACCTTGCAAAAGACAATTTGAATCCGAAGATTACAGCAGTAATCCGTAAGCACACACATAGGCACACCCTGTAATAATGCAGCAGAATGTATACCCAGCAACAAAAATCTGAATCCAAGAAAAATAAAGCAATAAAACGTTAGCAACAAATAGTAACAATACCTTGTGAGTACAAAATAAAAACAACACACAGTAAACCTGCCTGGCCAAAAGAAGCCTAAATCCTTATTGTTGCTCTGGTAAAGTTTTTTGCTCTGTCCTTTCAAGCAACCTAGAAGACACTGTATTTGTATAGTGCTCCTTCCTGGAGCTTGTAGCATGTAACACTATATCACGAGTACACATAATGGAGGAACACACACACACACACACACACACACACACACACACGCGCACACACACCATATATCTATAACACTAGGAAAAGGTGGGAGGTCCACAGAGAAGAGTGGAAAACATGTGCAAGGCCTGCACCAGAAAACATCTGAGGGTAAATTAAAGAACCTTAACAGTATGTCCATAAAACAATGTTTTTAATCAGGCCATTATTAACTTATATGATTAATTTTACTTTTAGATTAGTAAATAATTCTGACCTGTTGCGCTTGCACATTGAATAATGTGTTGCTGGCAGAGCAGGTAAATAACAGCATTGCGAGCAACCAATGTAGCTACATATGCACTTTTAATATCCCTGAAAAGCATGCATTATTATCTGTATTAGGAAGTCTGTTTGTATTCCTAAAATTTTTGAATAAAAAGATAAAGTCAAAAAAATAAAAGCATGCATTATTAAGCAATAAGGAATGACCAGAGGTTAGATTCATTGGCCGGGATTTTCAAACTGCGCCAGGCTGTGGCGCAAGCCTGGGCACAGCACAACAGGGTTGCGCCAGGGCTAGGACCAGGCAATATTCAATGGGACTGCACCATGGCTCAGCACTATTGAATATGGCACTGAGGGCACAATCATTGTGCATGTCACAGTGGCACTGCACCAGGTGCAAGAGGCAGTATGGGAGCAGGGGGGGATGCACCAGAGCAATTGTACTTGAGCTAGGTGCATAATCCCGATATTCAGAATTGCACATGCAAATGAGGGCATAATGTATGCAAGGTGCAAATGTGGCCATTTGCATGCGATTATGACCCCATTTGCATGCGGTGCACCGATCCCCCACAACTGACTTGCACCTGGCACCCTGTCAGGCTGCAGTTGTCTGGGACCAGTGCCCTGCAGTTTCCCCTTCTCGCCGCCTGATTGTGGGTGAATGTTAAAAATAGCCCTGATGGTCCAGTGGACTCTCAGCCGCTCATGGGCAGTAATATAAATGAAATCCCTGGTGGTCCAGTGGACCTTACCCCCTCACCCGATCATGGGCTGTGTATTAAGTAAACTCCCTGGTGGTCCAGTGGACCGCTCCCCCGGCCCATTCATGGGCAAAAGCATTTTACAGTCCCTGGTGGTCTAGTGGAACCCCCCCTCACCTGATCATGGGCACACACATACAAACCCTGGTGGTCCAGTGGTACCCCCTGCCCACTGCAGTCCCCGCCATCCTAAATCCCCCCCCAAGTCAGCGGCGGGTGGCAGCACCTACCCCCAAGCCACCCGGCCGCCTGCCAACTGACAGTGTACAGCTTGTCTGCATACCTATTGGTCCACTGCATGGGCCAATTGGCATACAGACCAAACTGTACTACATAGTTTCAAATTGTGAATGAGCGTTCATTCACAATTCGGGGCTGTGTAGCACAGTTTGGTCTGCTTGCCATTGGCCCATGCAGTGGACCAATAAAGCAAACCAAGCTGTATGCTGTCAGTCGTTGGGCAGCTGGATAGCTTGTGGGTGGGGTTCTGCTGCCACTGCTGACTGGGGGTGTGTGGAGTGGCAGGGACTGCAGTGGGCGGGTAGGGGGTACCACTGACCACCAGGGTTTGTATTTGTGTGCCCATGATCGGGTGGGGGCGTTCTACTAGACCACCAGGGATTGTGAAATACTTATGCCTGCGATCAGGCAGTGGAGAATGGTCCACTGGACCACTGGGGAGTTTACATAATGCACAGCCTGCGATCGGGGATGGGGGTAAGGTCTACTGGTCCACCAGGAATTTCATTTATATTACTGCCTGTGAGTGGGGTGGGTCCACTAGACCACCAGGTAGCTGTGTGCACCTATATGGTATTGGGGGGGTGTCGAGTAGCCACCCACAGGCAGGCGGTTTGCTGTGTTGCACCCTGCAACACAGCAGCCCACCTGTGGGTGTCCCCAACTTGTTCCCTGTATTTTCAAGCACATCTTTGCACCCCACTTTGCAGCTCAGTGCAGGGGTGCACCTGCATATGCACTGCACATCCAGAGCTGAATATCAGGATTTGCCACATATGCATGGCACGTCCCCTGCAATTGCGCCGCATATATTATGGATGCGCCCCAGTGCATTGGGAGTTGGGCAGCTCAGCTTGCCCTTTTAAATATCACCCTGGGGCACATTGGTGAGTTGCACATGGTGCAATTCTGTTGCACCATGCACAATCCTTTTGAATTTCCCGGCCATTGTCTGTTCATCACCCCTTAGGGGTGTAATGTGGCATAAGGTGCAGCCGAGTACCATAGACCATAGTGCCCCAAGGGGTGATTGACTGCTAATCTAACTCCTGGGTCTGCCTTATTTCAATTATAGAAAGTATTCTGAAAGAAAAGTGTTAACAATATTCTTTTTGACAGTGAGATTTTTAATAAAATATTTCTCCCACCAACAGTTTAAGAATAGTTGCTCAAAATCAGAATGCATCATTCCAGTCATTCAGCAGTGCTAGAGGATAGAATGCTGACAGGAAGAATCCCTGTACCATTTTCAGAAGGCCACACATGACAATGTAAGATGGACTGATGTAAGGCTGTTTACTTTTTTAAAGTAAGCTTTTAATTTCAATGAAAACATATTACCCACCGGAGAGCAGGGACCAGGGTGGCTGTCAGTGATGTCATGCAGAAATGGTCAAAAAATTACAGTACAGTCCAAGTACCTCAGATTTCGTTATTTTTTTCCTTTTAAAGCCATTGATGTGTTGACAGTCTCATCCATTAATCCAAGATTAATCTCAGATTCTCTCCCAAGCACAGCAGAATGAATTATTAATTAAATACATTAAGGCATACAAGGAGGAATTTTTTTATTTTGTTAAATTACTATTTTGTTTTCAAAGAAAACATCTTGTTCACCAGCGACTCAGAGCAGGGGCCATGTTGTCTGTTGGTGACATTGGTCAGAAAACAAAAAATTACAGTACACTTCTAGTACCTCAGAATTCTTTATTTCTTTATTTGTTTCTCTGTTACATTAATGCTTTGTTTTCAACCAAAAGCTAGAAAGCCACTAATGTGCCGATATGCTCATCCATTAATCCCAGATTGTATTATTTCCTCATCAGGAGCACATGGAGTTTAATTCATGTTTGCTAATGTTATTCTGCACAGCCCCAGAAATCCCCTGTGTGGCCCCATGCAGGCATTGTTGGGCAAGAAAAAAATTATTTAAATTGAAAGGTAACCAGCCCTTGCCACTTCCCAGACTCTGACAAGATTCAGGGGTTTAATGTATTTTTTATGCATTACCTGAGGCTCTAATGTGGGACTCTGTGAAAAACATGAATAGGGGCTCACCAGCAAGCAGGGAACAGTAATGTATTTATTTATTAAATTATTAAAAATCCTTTGTTGTCTGAACCAGCAACTCCCTTGGAGAGGAGTGTCACTGAGAGGCAGCTGTTATAGCATGTATAGCAGCCTGCTATTAGAATGAAGTGACAACATAAATAAAATAAATAACTGAATCATGTGCCCCCCCCCCCACACTACAATTAAATTACTTGTGGGCAGAGAAGATACAATATGAAACACTGATTCACTCCTAAAAGTCCCTCAGAGTTTTTTTTTTGTCTTTGTTCTATTTATATTAGTAATTGGGTTTACTTTCAATAACTGGATCACACCCTGGAGAACATAGTTGGGGCTTTTATGCTGAGTGATTCAGTTTCCCCCTTGTGTGTTTCTGGCAACAACGTTTGTTGGTTCTTTATTTATTTATGTATCTGTTTATTTATTTATTTAAACATGTATTACTGCTAGTGACCGAACTGGTGCTTGATTTGTGAGCCTGTGCCTGTAGGCTCAAGAGCTGGGCAGGAAACAACAACTGAGAAGCCTTGTTTTCAGGGACACTGAGTTTTCTTCCTGTTGGATTCTGACTGGGGACTAGAGGAGCAAGCTAAGTGGAAAGGGCATCGCAATGAACGTGGGATAAGTAATCCTTCATTTGCAGAAAAAAAAAACTATAATTATTGAAGAAATAAAGATATTGTAAATACTGTACCATGACCAGGAGCAAGGCTACAGCTGGTATTGAATAATGAATGATGAAGTACCGGAGCCCATCAGTGGCTTTCTGCTTCTTCCAGATATTGGTTGGTCTCTGGCAACATTTTTATTTTCACAAAATGCAGTAATAACTTCACATCTGCACAGTGTGCTGTTTTATAATGGAATGTCTGGAAGGAGCACCAGGAAGCCACATGGGGACTCAGACACTTAATTTTTCTTTCATTTCAGTAGCTGGACTCAACAGGAGGGCGTTGTATTTTTATTTGTATTTATTTCTTATTTTTCATGTCTGCCTCTGCAGATGAAAATCAATAGAATGGACTGATGGAACTACTGAGAGCCCAGCAGGGCTTCATTTTCATCTTTACAGGGCACAGTCTTTTAGATTTATCCATCACACATACTTTCCTGGTCTGGCCTGGTATTTTAACTAAAGAGAGGCACCCTGTGAAGTACAGTTCAGTGTTTATTTATTAGTATGTTTTTTATTACTAAATTTATTTAATGTCATCATCATTACTATTATTTGTGCCAGATGGGAAATGGGATACATTTCAGAGTGTTTGTGACCCTCCATGGAAGTCATGTGTATCCTCCTTCATTGCTCCCCGGGGGCACTGGCAAGGTATGGGGGGAGAGGGGAATCATTTCAGCAGGTGATGTCTGGAGCCCCAGTAACAAATCATGAAAATGGAGCCACGGAGAGCCCAGCTGGGGCTCAGTCTCAGTTATTGGCCAATTGCTGCTTGTGGGTCTCTCTGGAGAACAACTGATTAGAACCAAAATGTCAGAGAGCTGAGCATGAGTTTTTAATCCGTTTGTGCCTGATGCCACAGCCAGACACCCAGGTCCGTGTGTGGAGGCCACATGATGGACAGTTGTATTTTTTCCCTCTGTCTGGAGCACAGCATTTCCTTTTATTGGCTGCTTGATAGGTGAAGAAAATTAGTAGGGGTTTGCTCATAAGGAGGGCACAGTATGTGTTTGTTCATGTATTTTAGTAATTGGGTTTACTTTCAACAACTGGATAGCACCCTGGAGAACCTGGTTGGGGCTCTCATGCTGAGTGATTCAATTTCCCCCTTGTGTGTTTCTGGCAACAACGTTTGTTGGTACTTTATTTATTTATTTATGTATCTGTCTGTTTATTTATTTATTTAAACATGTATTACTGCTAGTGACAGAACTGGTGCTTGATTTGTAAGCCTGTGCCTGTAGGCTCCAGGGCTGAGTGGGAAACAACAACTGAGAACTCTTGTTTTCAGGGACATCGAGTTTTCTTCCTGTGGGATTTCAACTGGAGACTAGAGGAGCAAGCTAAGTGGAAAAGGCACCACAGTGAACATGGGACTAAGCAATCCTTCCTTTGCTCAGAAAAAAAAAAAAAAAGTATCATTATTGAAGAAATAAAGATATTGTAAATACTGTACCATGACCAGGAGCAAGGCTACAGCTGGTATTGAATAATGAATGATGAAGTACCGGAGCCCATCAGTGGCTTTCTGTTTCTTCCAGATATTGGTTGGTCTTTGGCAAAATTTTCATTTTCACAAAATGCAGTAATAACTTCACGTCTGCACAGTGTGTTGTTTTATAATGGAACGTCTAGAAGACGCACCAGGAAGCCACTTAGGGACTCAGACACTTAATTCTTCTTTCATTTCAGTAGCTGGACTCAACAGCACAGCATTTCATTTCTTGGCTGCTTGATAGGTGAACAAAATTAGTAGGGGCTTGCTCATAACAAGAGCACAGTATGTGTTCGTTTATGTATTTTTCTATTTTCAGCAACTGGAGCACATTTAAGGATGAATTAAACAGTATGGGGCAGAGGACTGCTTTTTGCTTTGCCTGTTAAATGCTGAAAGCCAGGACTGGAATCTCTGGGGCTCAGGCCCGTGGACCACTATTGGCAGGAAAGCAACCTACCTTTTGAATTTTAAATGAAGCCCCCCTGTTGCTCCAGGATGCTCCTACCAATGACTAGGTGACAAAAAAACAAAACCCTAGGGGTTCATCAAGAGGGCACAGTATGTTTTTATTTATTAGGTTTATTTCTATTTTCAGCAGTTCAAGCCCGGCTACAGGCATTGTCAGAATGATTGGGTACCTGAGCACCTGGTCAGCTATCGAATCAGAACACATTTATTTTTATACATAATTAATGAATGCATTTCTTTAACATTCTACCTTGTACTAGGGGCTGGAATCATAAGGATTTGCTCACTTGCTGTGCATTTTGTAATCCCGTCAATAGCTGTAGGGAAACAAAAAAACAAAAAAGGGAATTAGGATAAAAAAAAATGTATGGTGCCCTCCTTGATGAGCCCTAGATGCCAGTATGAAGGCTAGTACAGTTGCTGCTGAGGCCCTGCCAAAGCTTTCTGTTGCTTCTTTCAGATGCCTGGTGGTCTCGGGGCAAGCTACACTATTTTAAATGCAATATTTGGCAAGAACTGCAATAAGGAAACACAGTGTTTGGGGGGGGGGGTAAATGACTGGCCCCACTCCCAAACTGGAGAGGAGGTGATGGAATGGGTTGAAAAAAGGTCCATTTCAGAAGTCAGAGGACCCTTTAATATTTATGAATTTATTTATTTTATTTTCGGTCTGGTGTTCTAGGTGGAACCGTGGGAGACATTGACTTTTATATAAGACATGAGCTGGGATGGGGCTCTCCTGTGCTCAGGGATGTGGACCGTGATGGTGGGAACAAAAACATCTGGTTTTAAAATGGGAACCAAAGCCCTTTTGCTCTCCAGGAGGCTCTAACCTGGGACTCGGGTACAATAATAAATAAATAAAATCAGCATCCTGCCTTGCAGCAATCCACAGTCCAGAGAGACATCTCGAGTGTCCAGCAATCCACAGTCCAAGAGGGTAGCATCTTTCAAAAAAAGAGGTGTGCAAGAACAAGAGGGCACAATTTGAAGATGGGGGGGCAGCTCAGAGGTAATTTAATGAAGCATTTTTCACAGAGAGGGTTGTGGATGCATGGAATGGCCTTCCGGAGGAGGTTGTGGAGTCAAAATCAGTGGTGGAATTCAAGCATGCATGGGACAGTCCTAAGGCAATTCTAGGGGGTGGGTGTAGGAAGAAGTAGGCTGCTGGTTAACTAGGATCTGCAGCTATCCAGTAGGTAGGGAAATGAGCAGACTGGGTGGGCCAAGTGGTCCTTATCTGCTGTCAAATTCTATGTTTCTATGTAAGTGGGTGCAGTGCACTGGTAATGGTGCCATCCTGGGCCATGTTCTGTGCTGCCTACAAGGTAAAGTAATGCTTGCCCAAGGTGCCTTTATGATGCTCCTTCCAGACATTAGGTGGTCTCTGGAAAAAAAAAATAATTATTTTTAAAATACCTAATAAAACTTAAGAAAGTCTACACAGCATCAGTTGTGCAATTCATTATTATTACTGATTGTTTGGAAGGAGCACCATTAAGCTGTGGAGAGTCTCGGTGCTTAGACATTGTGGCACCATGGTAGTGAGACATTATTTAATATTTGTAAGATGGGATGGGGTTCTCTGGCACTCAGGGATGTGGACCATTAGGGTTGGAAGAAAACTGGCTGGCTCTAAAATGGGAACTGAAGCCCTTTTGCTCCGAACTGGGACTCTGGTAAAATAAACAACTAAATGTAAAAAATCAGCATCCACTCCTCGCAGCAATCCACAGTCTGGAGGGGTTGCTTACTAAATGCTGTAAACTGGATGGGGATCTCTGGTGCTTGAGGATGTGGACAGCCATGAGAGGAAAGCAACCATTTTTTTGAATTTGAACTGAAGTCCCATATTGCTCCGGGATGCTCCTGTTGGGGACTTGCTGAAAAAAAAAAGCACTAGAGGCTCATCCAAAGGGCACAATATGTGTCTATGTGTTATCTTTATTTTCAGCAGTTTGAGCCCTGCTACAGGCCTTGTCAAAATGGTTAGGTACCTGAACACCTAGGTGCCTTTATAATGCTCCTCCCAGACATTATGTGGTTTCCGGAAAAAATAATTATTTTTAAAATAACCAGTAAAATGTAAGAAAGTCTGCACAGTGCCAGTTGTGCCATTTATTACTGATTGTCTGGACAGAGTACCATAAAGCTATTACAGGGCTCATGTAATTAAGCATTCAGGCATACCAGTAGCAAAGCTTGCCCCAAGGGCATATTATTTTTTATGTCATAATTCTGTCATTAATTAATATATGTACTGTAATGGTTAACATTTTTTAAACACATTTATTTCTTTGCCTGCTCAGTTCTGAAAGCTGGATTGTGCTCTCTGGGGCTCAATCCTGTGGACCACTATTGGCAGGAAAGAAACTTGCTTTTTGAATTTTAAATGAAGCCCCCCCCCCCACCATTGCTTTGGTATGCTCCCACTGGGAACTCAGTGAAAAAAAGCACCAGTGGCTCATCCAGAGGGCACAGTATGTTTTTATTTATTATTTCTATTTTTGGCAATCTGAGCACATTTCTACATTACTTAATTTACTGCTTTAGGGGGGAGACATTGTATATATTACATGCTTGCACATATTATTATTTTTTATATTTTGTGGCTGTCAATAAGGAAGCACAGTGGTGGGGCATTTTTTGGGGGAGGTAACTTGCTCTCATGTCATCTCCTTGCACTAGTGCAGTGCACTGGTAATGGAGTGAATCCTGGGGAGAATTCTTTGATGAGTAGTACAGGTGCAGTGCAATAATAAATACCAACTGTAGCGAAGGAATTATAGCTAGGGGTCCTCCAGCCTATGTATTACCTCAGGACCTAGTTATACATTATGATACAGATGACACAGACACAGTGGAAGATGAAAAGATACGTTTACTTTAGCAGGGTTCTATACAGCCTTTGATGTTACATTTTCTCTTCTCCTAGGAAAAGCAAGCAAGCATATATATATATATATATATATGTATATATATATACACACACACACATATCATCTCTCCCCTCCCAGCATAAAATCACCCATGTACCAATAAAATCATTTTGTTATTAGCATCTAGGCAGAACTTGTCTAGACATGTTTGGGCATTCTTGGGTATTGCATTCTACACATTGGTTTCTGCTAGACCCATATAAGGACATGCAGGCTCATGCTGTTGTATGTTGCTATGGTGTGAGTGAAACTCATTGTTTCTCCTAGGTCAAGTTGACCCACTGTGCTCACATGAGTAGTTAGGCAGTTTGGAGCCAGTGGATGATGACATAGGTATACTTATATGGTTACAATACCCCCTTGTACCTATGGAGACAGCCAGTCAATTTTGGAAAATTTAGGTCTCCTGTGCAGTAGTGGAAGTCCTCCGATAGGGAGCCCTATTAGGGACCCTCTGGGCGACTTTTCCTATAAGTATGCAGTCCGGAGACTATTTATTAATTATGTCATGGCTGCTCTCATAAGTCCTGCTCCACACAGCATTTACATTTCCTGTCTCATGCCTCTGATGGTATGCCTTAGGCAGCATGCATTAAGCATTAACATGGCTACCAACACCAGTTGTAGTACCAGTAGGGTTTTAAATGTTAACATGCCCCATGGTCCACCCAGTGTATTGTATATCAAGTGTTCATTATCAGCATCACTAAGTAATTCTTGAACTTTAAGCTGTATTTTATGTGCTGAATTCTCAATGTTAATCAGACGTGTTTCCTTACGGTCTAGTAGGTTCTGTAAATTTAGAGTAAGTGGCGGTATTGGTGCTTTAAATGCAGGTGCATAGTTATTAATTTGATATGCCTGATGGGGAGTTTGAGTCCGAATGTTAATTTGAGATGACTTATGATGTGATATAGGATGGAAGGTATAGTCTCCAATTTGTACATCACCATTGGGTACAAAGCAGAAGTTAGGTTGGGTAATAGGACAGGTTTTCCTTGATGTGTTAATGTTTTAACATTTGTTACAATACGATATTGGTTAGTAGAGTTGTAAGTGGAGATTACATGCTGGGTGGTCCATTTTTGTATTTGAACTGGACACCAGACAGTATTATTGTTCATTTTGCTCATTGAAAGTTCTCCACAAACTAGTTGAATTTGTGACATAACATTGCACTGGCAGATCCACTGGCTGTTTATCTCCTCACAACAATATAAATTTGGCACTACCCAGGACCCATACTTATTCTACACTAGTATATTAGGTGGGTTCACATGGTATACATAGTAATCCCCCTGGAGTTGACCTAGAGAATGGACCTTGACAACACTAGTATACCTTTGCTCGGCACACTGTACTTGGGGTAATTTTACATTGAGGAGTACCTTCATTGTGTCTGCTAGCATGCTATTTGGCCTGAACCCTTGTGGGAAGTGCAAGGGTTCAAACAGTGAGAGTCATTGACATCCCGACACATGGGACAATACCATAATTTGATTTGGGCATCTGACATTTGATCAGGCAACTTGTTGTTGCTTAGTTGTTGTAACAGCTTATTTACAGTGGTTAGTACATAAGATCCATAAGCAGAACAGGTTATAGCTTTCCCTACAGTACGGTGCCTTACTTCCTCATTATGCTCATCTATTATGTCATTAATTTTATTCTCAACTTGTTTAGAAAGCTTAGCTATCTCATGCATATTATATACGGTCAGTCGCTCCTTGGCTTCCAGTCCAGCCTGGTTGATTGGTAATGGTAGGAGAACCTCTCTCTGCTCCTGTGGGTTTACAGTATTTTGGTGTTCTCTAATGGCTTCCAGACCGGCTCGATTCCAGATACTCATTCCAGAGTCAAAGAGTCCTGTTATATCACCGGACAGGCCTCTCTTTTTCCTTTTAGGTGATTCATGGGTCTGATTAATAGTCACCCCTCCCCCCTGAGCATGGAAAGCATTGACCATATTTAATAGCATGGTGGCATAAAATGTTGATATGTTTGTATTGGCACAATCACTTGTACTATTTAAGTCCCAACTAAAAAAATCAAACTTGTGTTTTTGTTTTTGTTTTTGTGGAATTTTGTTGACCCGGTAAGCCCACTGGGCCTAGAAGTCCCTTTTTCAGGGGCGACCGGGGATGGGGATACAGATGGTAAACAACTGAATTTGAACCAGATTAAGCAGATTAAGCAAATTTAACAGGTAATCTGATGTATTGTACATTATTTACAAGAGTTTGATCAGTGGGTGTTGATGTAAGCCCACTGTTTGGCCCTACAGTGAGGTTAGGACATGTGGCAGGGTTAACAGTTAGTGTTGCTTGTGCATCAGTCTCTCTAGGGTTAGTTTTATGAGAGATACAGTAACTCCCCCCAGGATACCGGTAACATTTACCTGGGTAACTAAAGTATAGGTTGAAATAGTCACTGTGTAGGTGCCTGAATCTTCGGGGGTTACATTTTCCAACACCAGGGTTCTGGTATCTGGTTTAATCCATCTTCGGTGGGGTGACTAAGGTAGGTCACAATAGGGTGTTTTCTATTTTAACAGTTTATTGACCGGTCCACTTCCTCTCTCAGGGCAAAACCTCAAGATGTTGATCTGCATATTGTTTAGCGTCCAGGTTATATCTTGGACATAGGTTGTAGCATCATTGTGGTCTCTGGTATAGTTTATTCTCAAGTGGGCAGTGTCCTCATAATATAAGGCTACATGATTAGTCTCGACGTATACTTGTATGTCAGAAGACACTTTATAGTAGGTCGCCACCCTCAATAGTAGTAATGTAAGCATGGTGTCAACCTAGAAAGACAAATCAAATGCAATATCATTGTCTAGTCAGCTTTATCTGATACCTTTTTACACTAGTAAACATGGACCCATAATTCTGGCCTGGTCTTTTGTATTTTCTTTTTGTTTACAAAAGCTAATTGTCCCCCATTTTGTTGCACAGCTTGGGGCACTGGTTTGATTTCTTTAGTAATTCTCTTTACATATACTGCAGTCTCTCCCAATTTATTTAGCACAGTATAGGGTCCTAGCCAACTGGCATCTTTCCAAGGTGATTTTTGTTCCCAATTTCAGTCCATGACTGTGTTCCCCTCTTTTATTGGGATGGCCCATCCCATAGAGGGCTGTCTATAGTTAACATTCTTTTCATGTGCCTTGGCCATGTTTTGAGCAGCAAATCCTAGGTACTGTTCCAATTGAAATTGTACCCCGGACAGGAACTTTTCATGTTTTACCTTATCACTGATAGGGCCGCTTGGGGAAGGCACATCTGCCAGGTGTGTTAATCTCATTTTTCTCCCCATCATTAATTCATAGGATGATAATCCAGTGCTTGCCTGGACAGTCCATCTGACTGCCATTAGAATACCGGGAAAGCAATCTACCTAATCATTTCCTGCATTTAAAATGTACTTTTTAAAGCATTTTAAGTGTTCTATTCATTCTTTCCACCATTCCCAATGACTGGGGATGGTATGGTAGGTGGTATCTTTGTTAGACCTCAATTATTTGGCACATCATGGCCATAATTTGATTTACAAAGTGTGTGCCTCTATCTGATTCAATGATATTGGGGAAGCCCCACCTAGTGCACACCTGGTTATATAGAGTTTTTGCTGTTGTTATTGCTGAGTTGTTTTTGGTGGGGAATGCCTCCACCCATTTAGAAAACATGTCTATAATAACCAACATGCACTTATATTCCCCCTTTGCTTTTGGGAGTGGCCTCACATAGTTAATTTGTAATGCATCCCAGGGGCCATCTGCCAGAGGCAATGGTTGTAATTTTGGTTTGCCCCTCTTGGGGTCTTGTTGTAAACATATAAGACAGCAACGCAGGCTGTCTGCAATGGTATTATCCATATTAGGCCACCAGTATTTAGATTTGATAATTTACATGGCTTTGTTGGACCCCTCCATGGCCACACCAGTGGTGGTTTACCATGACAATATCATGATATAATTGACTTGGAGACACCCATTTTAGTGTTTTATCCTCCTCCTGTCTAAACAGGATGTTGTCTCTGATTTTAAATTTATAATTATTTTGGGGGTCCTCCTTTGTTGAACTTTGCAGCAGGAGGTCATCTACATATTGAACTACTGAGTATCCCAACCCTTCTTCCTCCAGAATTTGTTTTATGTACCTGTGGAACAAGGTTGGTGCTGAGTGGAAGCCCTGTGGCAATTGAGTAAATGTGTACTGTTTACCCTCAAAAGTAAATGTAAATTTATACTGGTCCTCTGCCTTGAGGGGCAGGGACCAGGACATATTAGCCAAATTTAGGATGGAGAGGAATCTGCTCTCTGGCCGTAATTTGCTAAAAATCTCAGTATTGGAACTAGTAACAGTGCTAACCTGAGGGGTTACTTTGTTTAAATTACAGTAATCGATGGTCAGGTGGTATTTTCTATTTGGCTTTAACACTGGCCAGATGGGGCTGTTAGCTGTCGAGCACATGGGTCTCATGACTCCTTGTTGCAACAGTTGTTGAATGACTGGTTTAATTTCCTGTACCGCTTCCTTCAGTATCGGGTACTGTTTAGTGTGCCCCGGACATGGACCTTTTACAACTATTTTTATGTCGCTTACCTCTCCACAATCCGTGCCAGTTTGTGCCTATACCATCTCATGACTCTGTATAGCTTGCTTAAATTCGGGGTGCTTTAACCGTGTCTCTAAACTTTTAACACTTGTTGCAGCATTTGATTTTACAGAGGCTAAAGTATAACTTTCCACAACAATGATTGTTTTAAAACTTTTAACATTTACTTTCCATAGACATTGATTACTAAGATCTACAACAAGCTGGTGCTTAGTTAGACAATCACTACCAATGATGTTATCTTCCTTGAGCCCCCCTCCACCCATGAGAAGGCTTGTCGGCCCACAGGTGTACCTCCCAGCCTTATGTGTTGTGGTTGGGACCAATACCTTTCTGTGATATGACCTTTACATCCCTCTATATACATTGGTGGTCTTCGAGGTCTAAGAGTATGTTGACATTTGTAATTGATATGGCTGTTCCGGTGTCTATGAGTGCTTAAACTGCGTGTAGTTCTCCAGCTATGGATTGTGGTTTAGTGGCCATTAGGGGTGGAGAAAGTAGTGCTGAGACAGCTGTCAGCTCAGGTTCAGAAATCAAACCTGTAACCCTCCCCCCTAACGTGGCCTGTGATGCTGGGCTTTCAGAATCAGGGTTATCCCTTCCCCCATCAAATGCAAAGTGGATTTCCCCATGGGGATCTTGCTGTATGGTAACATTATTTTTAACATTACAGCTTAAGTTATTGATGCACTGCATAGGAAAAGCAGTATGTTTAATCTTCTCAGGGGAAGCGGATGTTAAATTGCATAGGAAATGAAAACAACCTTTTATGTAATTAACTGCAATGTGCTCTTTATCCAAGGCTATGCTAATAAAGCAAACATTAAAATCACTAGCTGTTTCTTTTGCATTAGACGCTGACTTCATGACAGATTGCATATCAACCTTATTCAGAAGTACATCAACATCATTTTTAGTGAGAATCTTTTGTCCCTCAGAAACACTAGTGTTACTGATAACATTATTAATCATGCCAAACAACTCCAGGTTGTTTTGTTTGGTTATGGCAGCAATCACAGGTTCCTGTAACTGCAAGATCGAACCTCTCTAAGATGGTGGTCAGCCATTTTGGATTACCTCATGGGCATCATGGGTTACTGTGTTATGACCATCATCACATGACCATGAGCGGCCATCTTGGGGATGGTATGGGGATGCAACCCAATCACATGTGTGTCCACCATTTTGAGACTCTAACAATTCTCCATTTTGTGAATCATGGAAAAACAAGTGGCTAGTCTTTGCTCTAGTCCACCCCACAGCATACTGTGAGTGTTCAAAATCAAACTCTTTAACATGAGAAGAGGCAAGGTTTGTGGGCATTAAGTTAGTATGCCCTGCCAATACTTCTGGCTGATGGCACAAGTTTGCCATATCTGACTTTTTACTCCTACATTCTAACTTAGATACAGGAGTTAGCGCGCTATTAAGTGCCTTGTTTTCAGATTTCAAGATATTCCCATCTTGTAAAACATGCTTATTATTGACAGAAGCTGTGTCATAGTTTATATTGAAAACCTTTATTTCAAGTCTGCTGTAATTAAAGCATACTGAATCATGCTGTACCATCAAGGTCTGGTGTTGAAATACCAGCTTGTTAACTTTTTTAGTAATCACTTCAGACTTATCTCTAAGTTTCTTGTTTTTAAAACATAAGGAATCAGTGTTACTAGACAGAACACCATTTTTTTGAAAAACTTTTTTTCAAGTTTTGCCTTTTTAGCGTTATCTCTTAAGGCATGCAGGTCATGGTTGCTTCTCTCATTAAATAGAGACTCATTTTCTAGACAGACAGATTGTAGCTGGGTTACTATATCTTGCTGCTAATGCAGCTTCTTTAAAAGTCTCATGTGTTGACGAGTTACCTCCTGGATGTAATGCCACAGACCTTGTACAGCATTTGCTAGCTTCTCTTTTTCATTTTTGGCTGCTGAATTACGATTCAGCACTAGCCTGTTAAAATACTCTCGGACTGACTTGTCCTCTGGACGGACATTGTATGCCCCTAACTTGCATCTTTTTCCCAGATACTTGTGTATCTCTCCCTCCATCGCTAACTATTTTGCATTGTGTTTACAGATTAATTCTGTGGGGTACTATCCCCACGGTTTGATGCTTATCCGTCTGCTAACTCTGACAAAGTATCACCCCCTGTGCACTAGTGGTGACCCTATATAAGCTAGTCTTATGACCCCCCCAGAGGCCTGTCTTGCAACTAATAGTGGTATCTTGCCAATATCTTGTTCCCTAGAGAGAGTTCTGCCTTGTAAGTTCAAACAGTAATCTCTAGTTAACATTTGTCTACTTATTTAATCTCTGAGCATACGTTACCTTGTGGAGCCCTGTGGTTGGTTGAGATGATCAGTCTCTCCCGTAGCACTGAACTTTCCAAGGATTAAACACGATCAGGGCAATTTCTTATGGTGTGGACAGACTACGTTGAGGTCCCAGGTCGGTGTACCCCCATTTAAAAGTGATCCGAGTCATGGCGCAATTGTAGTGGAGGAATTATAGATGGGGGTCCTCCAGGCTACGTATTACCTTGGGACCTAGTTGTACATTATGATACAAATGACTCAGGCAAAGTCAGAAGAGTAAAAGATATTTACTTTGGCGTGATGCTATACAGCCATTAAAGTTACATTTTCTCTTCTCCTAGGAAAAGCAAGCAAGATATATATATATATATATACACACACAGTGTATATATATATATATATACATCATCTCCCCCCCAGCATTAAATCACCCATGTACCAATAAAATCATTTTGTTATTAGCATCTAGGCAGAACTTGTCTAGACATGTTTGGGCATTCTTGGATATTGCATTCTACACATTGGTTTCTGCTAGACCCATATAAGGACATGCAGGCTCATGCTGTTGTATGTTGCTATGGTGTGAGTGAAACTCATTGTTTCTCCTAGGTCAAGTTGACCCACTGTGCGCACATGAGCAGTTAGGCAGTTTGGAGCCAGTGGATGATGACATAGGTACACTTATATGGTTACACCAACACACAGGTTATCTTTTCCAAAATAATGCCTACACCAGAATTAAAAAAAGGTTTATGCATCATTGGTCAAGGCATGTGGTTTACATAATTTTTAGCTTCACTTTACTATTCAATATTAGATGGGTCTATGCTGCTAGGGAAGCCGAACTTCGTTTCAGGTTTTTCTTTTTGTTCACTCAGAAGTGAGAGCTTGTCACTTGTCTGTACTGTCTGTGGTCCAGGCTGTGGTCCCTTTGGGAGCCTCCATTTCTAAAGAAAACATGCTTCTGATCGGGGTTTGGAGGAATGATGCTTCTTCAACTGCAGTAGAGGCTTGCATCGTAGTATGGTAAACATGTTTGGAAGGAGGGAATTTTTTTTTTGTTATTTTTTCTTTTTGCTGCTGGCTATTTTATCTAGCCTATGTCAATCACTTGAATAACTGGCAGGGAGAGACAGTTTGATGGGGAGTTCAGTGGTCAGCTGTAACTTCTGCAGTGACCGGATGTAAATTCTGCGATCGCCCATGAATTCTGGGGCAGGGACAGCGATTTCGACAGTCAGCCAAAACTTCCATGGCTAATTCCATGTTTGCCATGGCCATGGAACTGTGGAAAACTCAGGGGCTTGGTTATTGCCATTACTGAGTGTACTCTGATTACTGCTCATTAATGATCACATTGCCTGACTTAACCACTTGCTACCCTAGAACCAGTAATTGTGTTCCTACTAAAATTTCATATTATGTTTGTGTTTTACTGCTGTGTCCATTGCATTTATATTGAGTCTGAACTGCAGTTATGTTTTGCCTTGTATTGCACAATGTGGGTATCAGGTGGGTGACCCTGTGGAGCCATGGTGGGACAGTGTTGTTTTCTGGGGGAAAATACTGCACATTATGACACATGGTGAGGAACACAAGCAGGCTAATGTCTATGTCTGGAGTACTTATTTTCCTTTCCACTCCACTCCACTCCACTCCACTCCACTCCACTCCACTCCACTCCACACCACTCCACTCCACTCCACATCTGCTGTGCTGAGGTCTTGTGACAGGATGCTCATTTAGGATGCCCCAACCAGATGACCTATGGAAAGTCCTTGTGGAAGGAAAGGGAATGAGAGAGTGTGACTAAGATTGGGATTTAGTTTGCTAATCTGTTAAAATTATAGGATAGGTAAGACAAAAGACATATCCTTGAAGAAATGACTTGGACACCAATTTCAAATGAGCAAACTAGAACCATAAAGACCATCCTGATGGTGCCAGACATAGTATGTTCAAATTGTAATTGTTGTAGACAAATAACTTTTAAGTGCCTCTACTTATACTCTGTATCTACTGTATGAGGTGGCCACTCCATGACAGATTGGCAGGAAAGTGTGGGGAAGCTTGCACTGTGATCACCCGTGCTATATTTGTCAAGCTGATATCTAAAATATTTGTGATATGGAAACTGTAACATTTTAAATATGGGGCTAGTCTACATGTCTTTGTTGAAATGTTTACTCATGATTTGACCTGAGTAGGATATAGTACAAATGTGTTAAGTATATTGAATAACCATAATTTCTTTGTATTTTTATAAATTTAATAAAGACCTGTCCTCCTTGAGAAAGGGGTCAGGAGGACTTCAAAAACATGGTGGTTTTTAAGGCATACTGTGCATTTGGCCACACAAATAAAATAATTGAAAATATGCTAATTATTTGGTGAGTTTGTCATTATTCCAAGACACTTGTTCAGTATTGCTTCCCATCTCTGAGCCAACTTTGGAGAATAGTTCATTTCTTTTATTAGAATATGAATGCTTTCTCAACAATACCATGTTATCACCTTCCACGACCATTTGTCTCCAGGTATTGTCATAGTACTTTCTCCTGTGTCTTTGTGCATCCTATATATTTTTTGCCTGCATCCAGTATTGTTGTCTCATGTTGCTCATATACCAACCACACAGAATCACTCCCATAGCAAAGACCATCACAGCAACATTGTTGGCAGTCACTGTGATGGTCTCCGCTACCTGACACTGGTTCTGGGAAGGTGTTTGCCCCCATCCCCAAACTAACTCTGACGAGTTAGTAATCTATAGTACATGGGTGTGAGGGGCAAAGCCCCCAGCATGGGGGTGTGGGGACAAAGCCCCCACAGAAAACACTTGACCCAAATCCCAAGCGACAACACAACACCAATTGGTGGTATTGTGCTGTCACTGTGCCATTGGTCAGCATGAAATTTGTTGCCACGGCATAGCAGAACCCATGATGCTGTAGCAGATGGGTTTTTTTCCAATACATAGCATCTGATAATCAGGTGCCATGCAGTTTAAGGATTTACTACCAAACCAAGGATTAGCATATAGTGTATTGATTAGTATTTATTACAGATAAGTCCATTTTTTAAATGTTATTATTGTCTCAGATTACAACCTTTGAGCTAAAAGCTCATTTACAAAAATTCCAAGTCAGTGTGAAAACAAAACAACAGATACAGTAAATACAGTGGATGGAGCAGTAAAAAATGGAGATTTTATACAAACGAACAACAAGAAAGTAGGATAATAATAACACAGCCATAACAGGTGGCATGAGCTCAATGAAAACAGACAGTTTGGTAATAAAAATAAAGTGCTATAGTAAAGGTAATATAGGCAAACAATGGTGGGCAGGGGATTAATGTACAAGAAGGAGGGAAGGGGGCGATAGAGAAGTGATAAGGGAGGGGAGAAGAGCCACCAGAGAATGGCTAACGGGGATAGAGCAGAAACAGGGTCCAGATAACTGCTGGTGGGTATGGATGAGTGTGGGGGAGCTAGGTACCACAGGAGGTGGGTTACGTCAAGAGGATTTAGGTGGTGGGCAGGGAAGCATTGGGAGGGAACAAGAGGGGGAGGACTGAGGGGGACAGAATAGGGATGGGGAGGAGAGGTGGAGAAACATAGCCCATGCCTAAGTATTGATAGGTGCAGGGAAGGGTAGGTGAGGTGGGTGGTGGGAGGATGTAGATCATGATTAGCGGTAGGGGTGCAGTTGGAGAATAGCGAATGGAGCAGAGAATGGATTAGGGCTAAAGGGAGGAAAGGACGGGAAAGACTTAGTGGAATACAAGAGAGAAGGAGGGTGGGGAGGCAAGATGTATAAAACACAATAAGCACTAAAGGTGATCAATGGGCTGCCTAAGTATAGGGAAGTTAGGGGGAGGGGTGGATAACTATAGTCGTGGGGATAGGGTGGGGGGATGGTGCAAGGGCGGGACTCGGCATGATAGGCTAGAAATATCCCTAAGTAATGATCCAATCCAGGGAGGAGGGTGAGGGTGAGCGGAAGAGGAAGGGAAATCAGATAAGGGATGGGGATTTATTTTTTGTAAACTTTATTTAAAATTTCAGCAGATCAGTATTATTACAGACATAAATAATTTTTCAAGACACAAGTCAACTCATACAAGATAATATGTCAACATAATACCTCTATAGTTATATTTTGGTGTTAATAACCTTATATTGGGGGCATACAGGCCCATCTCTGCACCCCGACCTCCAAAGAGGCACGGGCCATACCCCAGGACCCAAAGTATACCTGAAATACATTGTTATACTCACATGTCCAAAAGTCCACAAGGTCTATGGCACGCAAGATATTACAAATCAAGGCTAAATCAGAAAGTTTCCATTAACATAACGGTTTGGAAATAGATGCTGGTATACAGAGTCGTAGCCTGCATGAATTCTGCAGAATGGTTTACTTTATCTTATCAGTTCTTTTCTTTAATCCTGCTTATGGAATGTCAGTGGCATTGCAATGGAAGTCAGGGTCTAAAGGTCGAAAGCACAGAGGTTGGATGGTTGTCTCTAGGGTTCCCCAGAGCTAGTGGTATCTGCCTTCTTGATTTCTAGCATTGTAGTGACAGTGCTCAATTTTCATACATTGAAGGAGAAGCTTGAGCCATTGGGCTATGGTAGGCACTGATTCTAGCCACCAGTGTTGGGATAAAGCTTGTTTTGCCACAGCTGTATCTAAGCACAAAAGGGGGTGCCCTGCTCCCTCTCAGTCTTGTTTTTTTTCTGGCAGCCCTAGAAGAATGTTAGCTGCATCCACCTGCAGGGAACTGTGTAATACCTGTTACATGAGGTCCCTGCACCCTTATTGGTACCCCAGAGGTACACCGTAGACAGCTAGTATCTAGGTATATGTTATACTAACATATAGGACTAAGGGCATCTACCATATAAAAGTAGATGTCAGGAAATGTATGCATATTATTGTTATACTCTTTGCTTTCTAATACATATATGTATTTCTTGCTTACAAGATGTTAGGACACCAGTGTCCTTATAATGATTATGATATATAAGTCAGCATTGCCACCATTTGGTGATTTGTACCATTACACTGATTCATGTAAGAACTGTACTCTTTTGTTTCACAAAGTGATGAATACTACAAAATTGTATAATGTTATCTTGGACCGTGGAGCCACCTTTAATTTATCCAATAGAGCTCATCTCTGTAACTAAAAATGTTTATATTTTACAGTAACCACAGTAATAATCATTGGCATATAATGTGAGACATTATATTTTCCACCTCAGAGACCCCAAGAGACACAGAGAATCCTCGGGGTATAGGGAATGCTTAGCATTGGCTCCCGGTTAGTATTGGTAAGAACTGCTTAGGGCAACTGTAATTATCCTTTTTGGCAGTAATAAACAAGTTTATTACTCTTATGCAATGTGACTGTGATTCTTTGCATTTCCAATATTTCCAAAAACCTGAGAGTGAGGTTTAGACCTCCTGACACACCTCAGATAATAAAGATATAACAGTTTGTCAGTATGCGGCAATCCTTAGGCATGCCCATACCATATGGAAAAATGCTTCCTGCTGGGTTTTATATTTAGGGCATTTATCAATTTTGGTGGTGTTGATTTTGTTAGCCAGTACTGGTGTGAAATATGTCCTATGGAGGACATTGCAATGAATAGCCCACAATCTATTACTATTGGACCAACTTATCCCTACCTTAATAGTTGTCCTCCAGTCACCTGCTGACAAACGGGAAGGGGGGAGTTAAACCGAGCAATCGCATTCCACTAGGTCATAAAGATGCTGTTTGAGTACACTTTTGAATGGCCCGAGTTTGGAGATATTTAGGATGCTGCCCAAGAGCTTGTTTAGCCAAAATGGGGTCTTGTAGGAGAAAGTTCTTTGGGCCAAAACGGTGTGTCAAAATGGGATGTGCAATATGTTCCTTGCCTTGCCTCTGGTTTGATAGAAATTGTGTGCTGGTGTGAGTATTCTCTGGATGGATTTAGGGGTCAGTCCTAGTAGGGCTTTTTCCCCAAGGAGGCGGACTTGGTACTGAATTATTCCCTGTAAGTTTAGACATTTAGTTTAGGTGTAGAGATCACAGGTAAGCATGTGTGTATCTGTACTTAGCACTAGCCTGCAGGCCTTGTTTAGCATTGTTCTTACCCATTTTAGTGTAGTGTTCATGGCTGTGCTATACACAACAAGGCCATAATCTACAATAAAGAGAATAGTGCTGTTCACTGCTAAGGTGAGGGCCTTATTGGTCAAGTAGGAGTGGTGCCTATACAGCAAATCTAATCTGGTGTTGATTGTTTTCACCATTTGGTCAATGTGCTGTGTGTAGGTGAGGGAGCTATCAATGGTGACACCCACATATTTAAATGGGTTTATTTGCTGTAAATGTTCATGTCTGTTGTTTTTGATGGTGAAACTTGCTAGATTTTTTCTTGTTCTGATGGGTGTAAAACAGCATGTTTTTTGTGTTTTTTTATAGTTTAGGAGGAGTTTATTGTGGGTGAACCACTCCTCAACCCTAGTAAAACTCTTCTGAAATGTGTTAGTTAAAATGTTTAGATGGGGTCACTTGAAAAGATGACAGCATCATCCTCATAGAGGAGAAGCTTGGCCAAGCAGGTATTAGGGAGGGCATTGAAAAAGAGTCTAAAGAGTACCGGTCCAAGGATGGAACCTTTAGGTACTCCTAATGATACTTTCCTGTCATCAGAGAGTATGTTTTGCATTTTTACCTGCTGGGTTCACTGGGCTAGGTAACTCTGGAACCATAAGGCTGTCTCAGTGGGTATACCGAGGACAAGTACTGTTTTAGGGGGACACTATGATTAACCATATCAAATGCCTTAATGAAGTCAATATATATTGACCCCACAAGGTTCCCTTCATCCAGTGCCTCATGGATGTATTCTGTAAATTCCAAGAGTGCAGTTGTGGTGCTGTGGCATTTATGAAAGCCATGCTGCTGTGGGCATTGAATATTGTATTTATCCAGATAGTCAACCACTTGGTCAGATGGTTAGTTCTGGATGACTTCAATGCCTGGGTCAAAAATGAACTCTCACAATTCGGTCAAAATCCCCTCAAGCTAATGATGATGCTGGACCTCACACAGGTGGTTACCTCCGCTACCCATATAGTGAGTCACTCGTTGGATCTGGTGTTCCTCCTGGGGATGTAGATCACGGATTTGAGGATGGAACCAGTCAATTGGTCTGACCATCATACCATAAGGTTCAGTTTCAGGGCTCCCTCAATGGGCCTGCCCCTACAGAGATGGTCCAGTACTGCCCATTAAGGGGGTTTACCCCAGATGGTCTATCAGCAGTGCTGGATCTAGTGGGATTGTTGGGTGAATGCATGAGTCAAGGGGCTCTTGTACTGGCCTATAATAAGACAGTGGGAAATGCCCTGGACATAATTGCTCCTGTCTGCATTTGACCACTCACTCTTCACCCAAGGACCTCTTGGTTTGACAATTACTTAAAGGAGTTGAGGTGAGTTAGTCAAAGGATGAAGAGAGCATGGCAGAGGTCTAGCCTGGATGCTGACAGGCTTAGACTGATGGAACATTGTAAGGGCTATCAATCAGAAATCACCTGTAAGAAGGAAGAATTCCTGTCCAGGGAGATTTCTGCTGTGCAGAATCAATGGCTCAACTCTCCCAGACTGTTGAATTGTGCAATCCAATCTGTCTCCAACCCAGGGAAGCCCTTTCTCATGCTAAATGCAAGGAGTTTGCTCAATTTTTAGTAGATAAGGTTGCCAACATCAGGTCCAGTATCCTCCCAGCTCTCCCTATGAGGAACTGTGGAGGTCAGGGAGAAGTGGTGAGCACTCGGTCTGTCTGGATGGACTTTAGTTGGCTGGAATTCATTGACATTGTGAAGATCATCCAGAATCTGTGCCCAACCAGTTGTAATTTGGATCCAGGCCCTACACCCCTATTAGTGGGTTGTGTAGATGTTATCTGCTTGATCCTAGCTGAAATTGTCTGGAGTTCCTTGGAGAGGGGGTCTTTCCTGATCCCCTCAAGGAGGCAGTCGTAGGACCACTCTTTAAAAAACTCTCCTTGGATCCAGACTGTCCAGATAACTACCAGCCTGTCTCTAACCTGCCTTTTGTGGGTAAGGTTATTGAGAAGGTGGTTACGTTGCAACTGAATGATCACCTTATGACACAAAATGTCTATGAAGCTCTCCAGTCTGGATTCAGAAAGAGACACAACACCGGGACAGCACTTGTCTGAGTATTGAATATTCTCTTAATAGTGAGAGATCGAAAGGCTTGTGCAATCTTGGTCCTTCTTGATGTCTCTGTAGTGTTTGACACTTTGGACCACGATGTGCTTTTGGAGTGCTTACGGCTCTTTTGTGGGCTATTGGGTACAGTCCTCGAATGGTTTTGATCCTTCCTTGTGGACAGGTCTCAGAGGGTAGTCAGTGGAATTTATTCCTCTGACACCATCCCCCTGTCCTGCGGGGTGCTGCAGGGCTCCATATTGGCACCCATGCTGTTTGCAGTTTATATGCTGCCATTAGGAGATATCATCAGGTGATACAGTTTGAGTTTTCACTGCTATGCAGATGATACTCAACTGTACATGTCCTTTCTACCCATACAGGTTGATGCAGTCTATGTATTGAACAACTGTCTCGCCGAGATCAAGGATTGGATGAGCACCAGCTGGCTGAGACTGAATCCGGACAAGATCGAAGTGTTGGTAGTGGACCCAGGTTGTCCAGGTGTGGGTTTGGGGGCTGGACAGTCATCAGGCTTATGGCTTGATAGTGTTCAGCTCACCACCTCAGACCGTGTGTATAACCTGGGTGTTATTTTTGATGATGTCCTGATCCTGAAATCTCAAGTGTCAGCTGTGGTTAAATCCTCATTTTACCATCTGAGGAATATCACCTGGGTGAAACACCTGGTTCCCCCGGATGACCTTCCAACATTGGACCATGCCTTCATCACCACCCAGCTTGACTACTGCAATGCCCTCTACCTAGGGCTTCCTGGAGTCGATATCCACCACCTGCAGCTTGTGCAGAATGCTGTGGTCAGGCTTTTGACTGGTACATCGAGGGCCAGTCATATTATGCCTGTGCTGCATGGCCTAGACTGGCTGCCTGTTTAGTGGTGGATAACCTTTAAGGTTGGCTTGCTAACCTTTAAAGCCGTACATGAACAGAGACCCAGCTACCTGCAAGATCTCTTGACTCCCCACTCTGCCTTCTGTCCTCTCCGATTCACTGATGAGTAATTGCTAGAGATTCCCAGGATTTGTTTAAAAACATCTGCTGCCCATGCTTTTTCCTTTATGGCACCTACCTTGTGGAATTCTCTACCTCATCAGTTAAGAGAATGCCTGAACATCGATCATTTTAAACTGAGTTGAACCCATATCTTTTTAACTTAGCCTTCCCAGAAAAATTTTAATTCATTATTATATTAATTGTATAAGTATAAAATGTAATGTCTGTAAATTGTATTTTAAATGTGAAGCACCTTGGTTGCAGAAAGGTACTATATAAATAAAGATTTACTTTACTTGCTTACTTACTTAACATCCATCCAAGGACCTTTGATAGAGGGGATAGGATAGAGATTAGTCAGTAGTTTGAGTGGACTGCACGATCTTCACTTTTATGAACTGGGGTAACTGCAGCAGATTTACATTTTGTGGGGAATTGTTCTAGTTGGAGGAAGAGGTTGAAAATTTTTGTGATCGGATGAACTACTTCCTCTAATGTGAGTGCTACCATTTTAAGATCAGGACTGTCATTGCTGTACTGTGATTTACCAATGATTTTTTTAATGTCTTTTTTTATCTAATGCGGATATTTCCTTGAAATAGAAAGGAGGCGTGCAGGGCTGGACAGCAGGTGACAGATCTGTTTGTTATTTGTGCTGTCACTATGCTGTAAAGGATTTCGGGTGATAGTATTAGATGTGATGGGGCACATGACTAATCATGTGACATAAAGTACCAATAAAAATAGTCATTGACCAGGGTGGTGGGGGCGGGGCAACCACCACAATAGCGGTGGTGGTCTAACACAGATCTGCTGACTCTGCGCTCCTATGTACCTGTGGTGAGGAGGGGGATCAGGATCTTTTTGCATATAGGGGGCATAATAGCAATATTCATTTTTTAAGCCATCCACAGTCTGATACCCACATCTGCAGAAAGGGTTCATTATTACAGTTATTTTCTGCTGAAAATGTATATACCAGCTGTATATAATTCCATTCTGAATCTTGTTATAAGTCTTCTATATAGTGGGTTACAGATGTTATTCAGAAAAGATTCCAACTGCTGAGTTGTTTTCATTTCCTTATACCATTTGTAATGTTTTAACAGAGCTAGGCAATTCAGATCTTTCATAGTTGCTAAACCCCTGATTCTTGTTTTAACCTGAAGAATTACCTCTGCCATTGGTTTTAGATATAATTCATATAATAAATGTACCAATCCTACAGAAAATAACTATTTTTTAATTAAATTAATAGATGGGGAGATAAATCCTTGAATTGAATATGTTATCCCTTCTTCCAGACACCAGTATGGTAATTTAACTTCTGATAGATGGAAAGGTCCCAATATAAATATCAGATGTCTTTCTACCACTAGAGTTGCAAGTGAGTATTGGTCCAATTGTAGTCTTAAAACTTCAGAAGGAACCGATTGTGAGCCCAAAAGTATGTTATGGTATAGTTTATTCAGAACAATCTTAAGATCCTTTAAATCTGCTGAGCCCCAGATCTCTGTGGCATATAGAATGCTAGTTTTGAGTTTGACATTCAGGACCTTGAGCCTTCCCTTGACAGACCCCTTGCCTATCTTAGAATTAAATAATTTTAATGCATTAAATGCTGTTTTCATTTTCAGCTGGATAAATAGCAGATGACTATTCCACAAATTATTGTGAGAAAACCATACTCCTAAATAGTCATAATAATTATCAGTTACAATTTTTTCTTTGTTAATGGCCACTTTGGGTATTGACCTTGACCAATTGCTAAAAATTACCATCTTAGTTGTTTTTTTGTTAATTAATGAGCCATTTCCCATGCTTAACTCAGCAAAATGGATTATTTCTTTGTAGTGCTAAAATAGGAGGTTGAGATTAAAACCAGATCATCTGCATATGCAAGGCACTTTATTTGTTTATCTATAATCTTAGGGGAATGGTAATCAGGACTAGCCAAGCTATTCAATATTGAATTTATATATAAAATAAACAGCGTAGGGGATTGAAGACAGCCCTGGCACACTCCAAGGTTAGTAGGTATAGTTGACGTTGTCATTCCTTGTTGGTTGTATTGTACCTTAGTCCAGGTATTTTTATATAGCTTTATAAGAATATCTAATAGGACCTGGTTTATCCCGTACCCTTCCAGTGTTTGTCATAATTGTGCCCTGCTGATACTTGTCAAAGGTGGTTGACCGATCAACAAAGTACAGCACCAAGAGAGTTTAGTTCTTTTAACAGTAACATACTTCCAAATTAAATGATTTAAAATATAACAATGTTGAATTAAAAACCTTTCAGATCTGAAGTCATTCTGGAATTCACTTAAGATCTGCCTTTCATTGATCTATATTTTAAGTCTTTGCAGAATGATTTTGCAAAATACTTTCTGTGAAACATCAATATAAAAGGCTGATCGGCCTGTACATTTTGGAGACCACTAGATCCCTGTTTTATGTTTGCTTGCACACATGCACAAGCAGCATCTTGTGGTAGTAGCACGGTAGTAGCACTTTCAAGGGTGTGTCAGTGTTTTGGCGAATCCAAGGGATGCTTCGGTGGGTGTGTCCCTCAGCCACCAACCAGAGAGCATGCTGCCGATGACAGCAGTTTCAGAGAGTGCCCCTAACCTGAAAGAAATCTGACACTGCATCGTTGCAGTGGTAGATCCAACAGACCTCCATAAGTGCCTTTCCAGGTGAAACATTTCAATAATCATGGTGGCAGCTCCCACCATCTAACTCTCGCAATCCCAAGAAAGCCAATTTCGTGGTTAGCCCAATCCCTCTGTTGGCATTCCCCCCCCTTCCTCAGTTCAATTTGTTTGCCAACGGCAGTGCCTAATCCCCCTCAGTATCATGCCCCCCCAAAACAAACCCACTCCAGTGTGACCAAATGTACTGGTGTCTAGAACATGTCGTTCGTTCTCAGCGGACCTCAAGGCTGCATTACTAAAAAGATATCAACTCTGGAAAAAGGCTCACAAATCACACACAGATGAAGACTGGTGTCTCTTCATTGCAGCTAGAAATGCCTGCACTAAGATGGTCAGAGAGGCCAAGGCCAATTTTTACTGATCTGATCTAGATTCTGCATCGGAATGCCCTATCAAGTTCTGGTCCACACTAAAAGAACTGACTTGTCATTCTCCAGGAAATGTGCTTCCCTCCAAAATTACCACTGACAATGTTATAATCAATGACAGAAATGAGATCCTGCAGGCTTTCAACAATCATTTTGCCACTGCAGGCCTAGCATTCAATTACGCGCCGGTAAGTAGACTACATTCACAGATCAACACTATGCTCCTGGAACCGAGTAACAATATTGTAACCCTTCTCATTCGTACCCACCTCCGTAAAGGAAGTTGAAGATCTTCTCCTAAAATTGGACACTAAAAAAAGTGCTGGGGCTGACTTCTTTGACCCATATTACTTGAAAATTGCTTATCACATCCTTGCCGCACTTATCTTTCACTTATTCAACGTGTCCCTATCACAAGGTTCCCTCCCTCAGTTATGGAAAGTTGCTCACGTCATCCCCCTGTTAAAATCAGGGGATCCCTGTGACCTAAATAACTATAGGCCAATCTCCCTCCTCCCCATACTCTCAAAGCTCCTAGAAAAAATTGTGGATACCCAGCTGAGATCTTTCATAGACAACTTGAACTTACTAAACCCTATGCAGTCAGGTTTCAGAGCAAAGCACAGTACCATTACAGCCCTGGCAAAAGTAACTAATGACAGGCAACGGGACTTAGACAACAAAAAATTCATCTGCACAGTTTTCCTGGATCTCAGTAAGGCCTTCGGCACCGTCGACCACTGTTTGTTCCTCTCCACTTTACAAACAATAGGCCTAGACCAAACCTCCTTGTGTTGGTCCCATGACTACCTCACTGGTAGGCAACAACAAATCAAGGCTGAAGGGGAGCTTTCTTCACTTAAACTGATAAAAAGAGATGTCTCTCAGGGATCCATATTGGGACTGTTACTGTTTGCTACCTATATCAACAGCCTGGATGTAGGCATTAAGGAAGCAAGCATTCACCTGTTTGCTGATGACACGGTGCTGTACATAAGCCGTGAATCTCCTAAAGCTACCAGTGGCGACCTGCAAACTGACTTTAACATCCTGCAGCACCAGCTCCTCAGTAAAAGACTACTATTTAATGCCAAGAAAACCAAGGCAATGCTATTCTCACCAACTGACCAGGGGGCATATTCTGCTGCTGCTGGTCCACTACCTTCTATCTCCACCTTACTAGGTGAACATCTTGAATACGTACCGAAATTCACGTATTTGGGTGTCTGGATATTTATTTTATTTATTTAGTTAGTTTATGTTGACCAGGTAAGTGCGCTAGACAAATCCTGCCTATTTTCAGGCATGACCCGGGGGAGGGGGATACAGATGAATGCCAACTGACCTTGAACCAGATTAAGCTGTTGGTGGTATTTTTAGTGAATGAGGGAAATTTGGCCAGGACACTGGGGAAATTCCCTTACTCTTTACGATAAGTGCCATGGGATCTTTAACATCAACCTGAACTACCACCAATCCAGGCAGATGGGACCTCGGTTTAATGTCTCATCTGAAAGATGGCACCTCAGAAGTGCAGCACCCCTCTCATGCTGCACTACAGTGTCAGTTCTTGGATATTAACCCAAGTGCCAGATATGGCAATAAACTCTCCTTTGTGGAACATATAGAAGAACTGCTGAAAAAGCTGAGGCAGAAACTTGGACTCTTCAGAATTAATCACCTCCTGACCGCAGACGCCAAAAGACAGCTTGTCCAATCCACGTTCCTCTCACAAATTGACTATGCTGATTTCATATATGGCCAGTGCCCAGCCTCACACCTTGCTAAATTGGATGTTCTGTATCATAGAGCTCTGATATTTATAACATACCCCCCCTTTTCCACCCACCGCTGTTCATTATATGCTGCTGTGGGTTGGCCCTCCTTTCAACACAGGTGGTATAGAAATGTAGCCCTCTGGATGTTCTGAGCCATCACCAACAAACTCCTGCAATTCATTGCTGACTGTCTCCCACTAAGCCTAATTGGGAATTATGCCTTCAGAAGTCACTCACTGGTTTCCCTGAAAGTAACTAGGGTCAGTACCTGCTTTGGAAGAGCAACCCTAAGCTTTGTCCTGCCCACACTTTGAAATAGGATACAGAAATCACTGAGACTTCGTTCCCCTGTTAGTCTTGCTATGTTCAAGTTACTGTATGTAAAAACATTTATGGAGCTCTGTAACTGTTTCCACTGTTCCTAGTTGTCCAGCTGACAGTTCCTCTCAATCTAAGTCCTTCCCATTCAAACTAAGTGTTCCCTTACCACAATTATTTCCCCCCCAGACCATTCTAGTCCTACTGGTACTACCGGTTCACCTCAGTCCATTCCAGTCCCACCAGTACTACATACTCACTGCAACCCCCTCATCACCCACTCTTATGCTCTAATACCACCTGCTTAGTATCCCAGAATCTTTCTGCCAGTGTCCCTGCCTCCTAAGCATGCACGTTTCCATATCCCAGGGACTCCTTTACAGGCTATGAACATGTTATTGATGGATAGGACTATAAAGGCATCTCTATATATATTATTTACCTTCATTTCTACACTGTATATATTTTGTTGTATACATCTTGCTATTGTTGTTTTATGTATATTTTACTTGTACTCTATTCTGTACCCTCATCCTTGCAAACTGCAGGTCCACCTTGTAAATGAGCTTACTCAATGGTGATCACCTGGGTAAATAAAGATTTTGATTGATTGATTGATTAATTGATTGGTGTCACTTGTAAAAAAACACTTCCCCCAAAGTTTTTTTTTCTTTTACTCTGCAAAACAAGAAAACAGTCCCTTGTTGTCTGTGGCACCCCTTCCCTAACCCACACCAACCCTCTGCACACTCCACCTCCCCACACACCCCTCACCCCATACCTACCTCTGGAGGTCGGCCCGGCAATCTTTGGTGGAGCGGGAACATGTCTGAACTCTTCAAAGCCGATCATGAACTGCAGAAATGCCAGTAAGCTGGTTAATGGCATAAATGGGGGGGGGGTTCAACTTAGGTGGCTATCTTGGCTATTTTTTTGATGTTTGGCACCACATTTTCAAACATGGGGTTCTTGGGACCCCACCTCATGAAATCAGTCACTGTCATTTCATTATTCAGTCCCGAAAGGTGATTTCACTGTCACTGCATGGAATCACCTTTCAGGACTGATTAACGAAATGACAGTGCCACTGTTCATGAGATAAGCTCCCAAAAAGCCTATGTTGCAAATTTGGTGAAGAAATTACAAAAAATGACTGTGTTACCAGTGTGCGTTACGCAGTTTCCACACACTCTCATAAGTCTGAGAATCTGTAATAGTTTCAGTCCAGATTTTCAAGATTGCTGTTTCTTTACACCTCCTTATGAACAGTACAGCTGTCATTTTTCACAACCTGCCCAAAATGTGTTTTCATACATGTGGAGCACAATGGTGCGATAGCTATGGGAAATTAATGTTAAGGACAGATTAAGAAAATCACAGTGACACTGTCCATGAGTGGAGGTCCCAAAATGCCTATGTTGAAAATTTGGTGAAAAAATTCCAAAAAATGACTATGTCACGAACATGCATTGCACAGTTTCCATGCATGCCATAACTTCGAGAATTTATAATAGTTTCACTTCAGATTTTTAACATTGCAATTTTTTTCACACCTTCTTATGAACAGTGCAGCTGTCATTTTTCACATCCTGCCCAAAATGTGTTTTTGCACATCTGGCACACAATGGCATGGTCGCTGTGGAACATTAATGTTTGGGACAGATTATGAAAATCAAAGTGACACTGTTCATGAGCAGAGGTCTTAAAATGCCCATGTTGAAAATTTGATTAAAAAATTCTTAAAAATGACTGCATTATGGACATGCAATGCGCAGTATCTACACACGCTCCATAAGTTTGCAAATGCTGCATATTTTCTCTCCAGATTTTCAACATTGCCATTTTTTTACACCTCCTCATGAACAGTACAGCCATCATTTTTCCCATCCTACCCAAAATGTGTTTCTGCACCTGTTGCTCCAAATGGCACAGTTGCTATGCGAAATCACCTTTCAGGATTGAGTAACAAAATAATAGTACCATTGTTTATGAGGTGGAGTCCCAAAAAGCCAATGTTGAAAATTTGGAGTGAAAATACCAATGAATACCTGGAGCATTAAGGTTTCCAGCCATACACCCACCCTGTACAGACTGACAGGGATTTGGGATGTAACTTGAGTTCGTTGACCATAATGTTCGGAGAATTCTGACTCACCCCCCACCTACAGCCACTGACAGGCACTGAGGAGTGCCTTGAGTTCTGTCACCCTAATGTTCACCCCATTCTCCTATATTGCACACATCTCAGCTTATTTCTTTAAGGAATGGGGTGAGCATAAGGGCTGAAGAGCCCAATGCACACCCTGACACCTGTCACTCTTTGCAGGGTGGGGTGGGGTGAAGTGGAATGGCATCAGCGTTATAGCCAACCCAAAGCCACATTACAAATGCCTTTCAGTGTCTGTTGGGGGGGTGGCATTACTTCAGTATGTCACTGCCATTCCTACTTTGCATTTCTAACTCCTGCACTACCAGTGCTAATGCCGGCAATCTAACATTCGGCATTGATAAATGCTTGTTTTAATATGAGATAGATGGTACTGGCCAGCTATATGGATTGTCCTGTCCCTGTACAAAAGTATTAAAAAGTACTCTGAATATTGGAAACCACCATCCTGGGAAGGCTTTGTATATAGAGATGAAGCCACTTAATCAGGACATGGATAATAGGGACACCCACTTTATTGGGACATCCTGCCGGGAACTGATTAAGTGGCCATTCATTTCAATGGATTTAATGTCCATTTGATAGGGATGGGGATGCTGGCAAATTGGGATGATTCTGTCCTAGCCATACAGCATTAGCAACTGCTAATGAACCCTGGGAAGGTGTTAATTAGGGCAATCAGCCACTTCATGTTCATTCTAGCATCCCACTCTACTGCTTCCAGTAAGCTTCTCACCCCCATCTCCAAATGCAATCTTATCTGAAAAACAGCCAAGCCACACTACATCATGTTTTGTGGAACCGACTGCAACCAACCACTGCATGCTGGCTGCCTGGCTTTGTACCCCCATGCGAGTGAACTAGTGATACAATCCATTTGCCGGTCTTCTGTAGTTGCTACATTGCCACACTGATCAGCTGGCACCCTGATCAAGTGAGTCACTTTCTTTTACTTTCAGTTTTGTTTTGTTTCATTTACTTTTTGTTTCTGCCTGCACACTTTGTTTTCCACTCATTTAAGCACACAGTCAGTGGGAGCTGAACAGAAGAAACACAGCCAAGCCAAACACAACTACTGAGAAACAGAGCCATTATTTATGTAGTACCATATACTGTACTGAATTGTACTGACTGAATATATATCAAACAGTATATAACAGGACTGGCGGCATGGAGGAACGATGTGACAGCTAAAACACTGTCTTCTGATAATTGGGACCACTGCTTAACAGGGACGAAAGCATGTCCATGCAGCCATTCCTACTAAGCGGCTTCATCTGTATCACACAAAACTAAATCAGGCCAGGGGCTTTATTTGAGGCTATTGCAATTAAAGCTTGATGTATTTCATCATCTTGAATACATATCAGGTTTGGATAGAATACTTGTTTTTTGTTATTTCCCATACCTTCCAGAGAGTAGATTGCCTGTGCCTCCCTCTCAGAAAAGTATAGATTTTGAAAATAAGTTTCCCATGATTTTGGAGTTACATAGGCTTCAATGCTTGTTGAACATTAATTGTATCCACTGCTAACTAGTTTCCAATATGATTTATTACCTTTAGAAATTACTATATTCCTCAATTTCCCCACTGTATTTTATTATTATATGTATTTCATTCCTGATCCAATAGTTTTTTTTTATATTCCTTCCTTGCTTTATTCAAGTTTTGACTTTTCTTGCATGTTTTTTTCCTTTTTTATATCCCTAAGTAATTTATTTAATTTTTGTACAGCCTTTTTACAAATACTGTTCAACCATGATCTACATCTTCATTTCTATACTCTGCTTGTTCTACATAAGGGTCTAATATACTCATTAATATCTTGCTATTTTTCAGTTATCATTATATAATTTGCATCTTTGATAATATTTGAATGTTGGTTAATTAAGGTATCATTAGAAAAAAACTCCAAGAATACATTAATTGCTTTTCCCTGTGATTTTTTTTATTTATCATTTCTATTGCCCCATCATTGGTTTAAATAATTTCTTGACTAAGATTTATGTTTAATATTTGAAAAGATGCTAATGTTGGAAAAATGAGATGAGTCTGGTTGATCCAAAACTGAAAAGCCTTGTAGTATTTTTAATGCTTCCAAATTAGCCCAGATGAGATCAATGGTTGAGGACAATATGTATCCTGTATATGTGTTGTTACCCTCTTTGTCCCCCAGAAGCCAGCCACTTATAAACATAAGATTATGCTTGGACAAAAGTGTGAGAAGTTCTTTCCCTCTTGCATTACATTTTTTATCTTCTGCATTCCTAAAATAATTTATCCTAGGATTAATAGCTGGTAAACTCTGGAGCAAGTCTTTGTATAGGCATTTGGCATATTTTTCCTCTGCGACTCTTACATTAAAATCACCTACAGTTAAAACTGATATAGTTTCATATTCTTACATAAATGCTATTTTGAACTGCAGCCTCAAATTCAAATAATTTGTCATATTTTGTGGTAGATACACATTCAGAAGTGTCAGCTTCATGGAATCTTTTTCTAGGAGCAATGGTAGAATTGTATCTGTTGAACAATTTAACTTTTTTGTTTTAAAATTCAGGGAGGTTTTAACATATATGGAAAGGCCTGCCTTCAAATGGCCTTGTATTTTTTTCTCTGGTTGCTGGGACCTCATGTACTGTATATTCTGGAATCAGTGGGATCTAGAAATGTGTACACCAGGTTTCTTGGAAACACAGGCTATCGTGTATGGTTAGAAAATTCCTGACTTCATTGTCCATCATCTTATACTTGATTCCTTCTATGTTCCATGAAAGAATTATCTCCTTAATATCTTTCCCGCTCCCATGGAGATTTTCTGAGTCTTTTTCTTGCCATTCCTCATTTAAAACCTGTGTTGCTATCTTTTAGTGTTCTCTCACAGAGGTGTGGGGTCCTCTGTCCTTTATTTTAAATTCCTGTTTGAGGGTCTAGCTGTCCTGTTTTCTGCTTGTCTGTGTAAGTTGTTTATCTCTTGAGCGTCCACCAATTTTATGTCAAATATTTTAGGAGCTGTTATAAGAATTCCTAATGCATGCAGTATTGTGGACGCCTTTAAAATGGATGTCACTATCTGAGCATTTTTAAATGTAGTATTTATTTGACAAGTGCCTGAGCTGCCATCCTGGACCCTTATTCAGTCTTTGGCATTACTAGAAATATTAATGTGGAGGAAATGTGTCCTAAAGGAGATCAAAGCCTTCTTAATAATTCTTATTGACTTCTCTCCCATGGTTGTCCAACCAAAAATAGATATGGTCTTACATTCCCAATCCTTATATTGGTTGTTTTCTTACTCTTCTATCACTTCGTTCCAGGATGCAGCAGCATTTTAGTGGCAACAGCAAAGTGCAGGGGCTAAGTGTTTCATCTAGAGTCTGACCGGAGTGTGGCAGGCTCCATTGGTCCATCTCCACATCCCTACAGTTAAACCATTTACTACTATTGATAGCGTCTGTCAGCTTTCCCTGAGAACATTGTGTTGTTGTTCATGTTGTGAGCCTTTGTGTTTTTCTGGACGCTATGCTGAGGGGCTGATTAGGTACTGTCTTCTTACTACCACATTTTGCGTTGAGCTGCTGTTTGCACACAGTCCAGTGCTCACCCTTTCTACCTAGTGCTGTTGCCAAGGAACAGTAAATTGCTGTCTATAACTGGAAACACCTTTGTGATTTGCCCTGTCTGATTTCCCGTTGGTGGCAGCTTCGGAAGAAGGTGGAGTTAATAACTTTAAATTGCACTCCCCTCATGGATGCAGCAGTGTTTCAGCAGCAGCGGTGAAGTGCAGAGGCTGTGTTTCATCTAGAGTCTGACTGAAGTCAGACCGGAAAATACCAGGACACTAGACTTTAATAGAATTTTGAAGTTAAATATCTGGTCCAGGTTGCTTAACAGAGATATATGTGTCGGGGTGGTGTTTATTGTTAGCGTTCTGTGGGCAGATGCAGTATTTGCAGATATTAGCTCGTACAATAATGAAGTGAAAGGTGCTTCATTTGAGAAGGAATGGGGTATAGTGTACAAAAATGAACCGTACTGTTGCTATTATGTTATGTTAAACAGTAAGTATGTGGGGTATAATGTGGGATTTAGTTTTAGAAAACTGTGAGTGCATTTTTTAACATATGTTTATCATAGGTTGTATTATATGGCATGGTTATTGTTACTGTGTTCAGGAGACATTGAGAGTAACTCAGGACCACTTACTACTGAACTGGCTGATGGTAATTTTTTTGTAACAAAGCAGAATGTACTTCGCACAATGCAATTTAATGTGTATAGTTTGTCATGCAAATTTTATGAGGTACAGGCCCGGATTAAATTATATGACCCACATATTTTAGCACTGAATGAAACCTGGTTAACTAATAAAATTGGTAACTCTTGAGATATCTATTTCAGGTTTTCCAGTTTATCGTAAAGATCACCCTGTGGGTGGGGTAGTAGGGGTAATGTTTTATAGTAAGTCTAACTTTGTGGTAACAGTGAAAAACATTTTTACAGAAGGTGTAACTTTGTTTGAACATCTGACCATACAACTGGTATTTGGTGGATACAAAAAACTGACTGTCGTGTTTATATCCCACCACAAAATAAACAAAAAGGCCTATTAGAGATTGTGGATCACCTTAATACAAAAACATATGGAGACCTTATAGTAATGAGGGACTTTAGCTTTTAATTGGAGTGGGTAGAAGATAGTTATATTGTATACTATACAGGCCTCTATTAAGCTACATCAATTGATAACACTACCTACAAGATGAAATATTAAATCTAATAAACACACAGTGTTGGAATGAGTTCTATCTAATAATCTGAATCATACAGTGAAGTGTGGTATCACTACAGATTCCATCAGTGACTATCACCCTGTGTTCTGTATTTGGGAGCATAAAAGTGTAACTAGGCCCACACCCTTGATTCATACTGCTAGACGTTTTTTCAGGTTTGTTATGTCTGGATTTGAGCATGTCTTAGAAATGTGGACTGATCTTTTTTTTATACAGTATCCCTGATGTTAATTTTGCTTTTGATTTTTTCATTAGTGAATTTAATACAGTTTGGATAACTATGTACTTTTTCAAACACTTAGGATTAGTGGGAAATGCACTTCCTGTATTATCCCTAGCTTATTACAACAATTGAGAGCTCATGATAAACTATGGAGGAGGTACAAATCACATGGCTCTGAGCAAAATTTCCAAGACTACGGTTGTCTTAGAAACAGATGTAAAGCCCTAATTAAAAAAGTGAAGGCCTCATTTTTTAAGCAAAAACAAAAGAAGAGCCTTCTTAATAATTCTGCATATTGGAAAACAGTAAAAGGTATTATTAAACCAAATTCTGAAATGGGATTATCCATGGACAGGGAGGAAGGAACAAATATCTTGTCCTGCAACAATAGCGAATGTGTTTAATGAACACTTTACAAATCTGGATGTGTATAGGACTGTTAGGAATTACCAGCCCTTAAATGATTATATTAAGGCTCCTGCTAATGGCCCAAAATTCAATATTAAACTTACTACTGTTAAGGAAGTAAAACAAATTATTGAGAAAGATAAAGCAGGATAGTTCGGGTGGCGTGGTTGGTCTAATCCAAAATTTAATTCAGGATGCAGCTGAAATAGCATATCCAATTACTATTATTTTGAATCTATCTTTTTCCACTGGAATTATTTCTGGATATTTAGAAACACTCCTTAGTAGTGCCTGTATATAAGGTAGGGTCTGTTTCTCAGTCCACAAATTATAGGCCAATTTCAATCTTGGCCACCTTGGCAAAGGTCCAGAAAAGAATAGTGTCTAATCAGTTTTCAACATTTATAGAAGAGAATGGTCTTTTATCACTGACACAACTTGGTTTTAGGAAGGGGTGAGACACTGACATGGCCTTGGTCGAGTTCATGAGCGAGGTCCTGGAAGGTATGGAGGGAGGTTGTTTAACCGGGGCCGCATTCATGGACTTGACCAAGGCTTTTGATCTAATAGATCACGATTTTTTGATCACTTCATTAAGCTCCTTGGGTATGGGTGGATCTGTTCTTAGGTGGTTTCACAATTACCTTACTGACAGGTTTCAAAAGGTGAAATCTGGTGGGGTTACTTCTGCTTTAGCATCAGTAAAGTGCGGAGTCCCTCAGAGCTCCATACCGGGTCCGTTGTTATTCTCTTTATTTTTTGATAAAATGGGTGGGGCTCTTAGTAAATCAAAGTTTACATTGTAAACAGACAATGCTGTTATTTATGTACAAAGTAGATCTGTCACAAAGATAAATTCTAAATTAAATGAAGAGATGCATGCTGTACAACACTGGCTTGAAACCATTAGATTAGTCCTGAATAGGACCTGTGGAGTCCCCCCACAGGTCACCCCTTTCCTTGGACTGAAGCAGGGCATTGAGGCTAGCTAGGCCCCTCCTGAGCACAATCCATATTTCCAGGGGAAGGCCTATTGGATGATGCTGGGCTTGCAGGGGACCTGGAGCTTTATTCTGCCAGTTGTGGATTTACCGCCACCTTTTTCTACCCAAAAGCAGCCAGCTGTGCAGTGACACACAGTGATCAGGAGGCTGATAGCATGCACATGCCAGCATCCTCTGGCAGACCTGGCCACATGCTGGATGCTCCATCTGTATTGCCTTCTAGCTACGGCAGCAGTCAAGCAGCTGGTTGAGTTGTCCCCCTGTCCCTGAGCGATGAGAGCAGTTCGTAAGATGCTCCTCATCTCAGGTCGCCAGCGTGTCAAGTGGCAGTACTACTGTTGTACCATCATGCTGGCTTGCTTGAGCCTTTTGATCACAAGAACAAGGCCCGATAGTGCTCCATTCTGGTTGCACAGACTTTTTAGATGTACTGTTACAACAATTATTTTCATAAAAATAAGCTGTTTACTGGAATGGGACTCCTTGTAGGTTTAAAAGGGAACCTGTAGAATCTGTAGGGAGTAGGGTCTAGAATCTAGGAGAAGCAGTATAGTGCAGTGGTTTAAGGCTTTGAGATGCAAATCTGGAGACCTGGGTTTGAATCCCACAGCCCCCACTTGCATCCTGTGTGACCCTGAGCAAGTCACTTAACTTCCATGTGCTCCCAGATTGCACCTGTAAACAAGCTTTCAGCTTAGTGCGTTTCGCCTGGTTAAACAATTGGAAAAAAACAAAAAAAAACAAGGCAATGTCATTTGGTACAAGGGCTAGAGTTCAGGATAACAATCAATGTTGCAGTATTACAACTCTTGATGGGTCCTGTTTTGAGCAGGTCTCTAATTTTTGTTACATTGGGGTCACTTTGGACCCTGTGTTAAGTTTTGAACCACATTTTGTAAAAGTTGCATCTGTGATCCATTCTGAAATCAATATGCAATACAGGCTTTACTGTTGTCTAACCACTGATACAAGGATGGTCCTTGCTAAGCAATGCCTTGCTCCGATGGAGAATAAAGCTACTTTGGTTACTGATAACACATCCTCAAGGGTATTAGTGAAGAAGGCAGCCTTACTGCAGCTTATTGGCAAATCTGCTTTTTGTCTACCTCGTACTACACATCACTGTGTGATCTTAAAACAAATGGGTTGGTTATCAGTTATTTTACATTTTAGGTCAATAGTGGCTAGGGTTTCTTTTAGGATTATAAATTTGAGCACTCCTCCATGAGTATTTGATTATTTTCAAAATCATGATTTTGGATTGTTTTCTAGAAATAGAGTAGATATTAGAGCCCTAAAATTGCCTTTTATGAGAAGTGTAAATGGTCAGAGATATTTTGCATATTACTGGCCCAAGTATGGAATAGCTGTACACTTGATATAAGGACCCAAACCACTGTCACCAATTTTAATGGATTATTGTCTTTTTATATAGCTGGCTTATTTAAATGTGAATGTATGATGTCTTGAATTTGTTATATTAGAAATTGAATGTGGTGTATGGTTTGTATTTTTGTTAGTCGCACCTGCAAATGGAACTTCTGTTCTAGTGTGTTCACTCATTAAGCCAATAAACAAACAAACAGACTTCTAAAATATCCTTAATTCTCCTCCTACTGTATCTACTTCCCTGTTTCTTTTGGAGGGGCCATTTTGTCCCCCTCTGTGGCTGTTTCTAATGGAATAGGGACTTTCTGTGGTGGATTTATAGTAATGCCTTTTACTTTTAAGTTTGGTTCTTCTTCCCATATCTTATTTGTCAGACTGGCTGATTAACAGTATATCAGTACACAATCTGGGATAGTGGGGTTTTGCAAATGCATAACACATAAGTCCTCAGTGGGTTCATTAATAAGCAACAGATGCAAGATCCCTTTTTCCAATTGTTTTGGCAACTCATTTGTCAGAGTCTCAGTCTCATACATTTCAATCAAGTATTCTGTTTCCAAACCTATCCAATGATTGTATTCCCCAAAAGAGGTGTACATATAGCCTTGTACATCCCTATGATTGGTATTCTGATGGTGACTACAGGAGCCCCATTATTTCTCAAAAACTTTCTCGGAGAATTTTTTTCCTTGGCCCCCGCCACAACCAAGTCCTGTTCAAAATAAGACAAGTCTTCCTTTTCCTTATTAATATTTAAAACATTCTGAACTACTGGTTGACAGTCCTTATTTATAATCAAAGCATCATTTTCTTCTTGTGGTTTGCAGTCCTCTTTTCCCTACTTAAATTTTCATTTGGGGATACTAATGTGATTTCCCTTTTTTTCTTTTATCCCCTTATTCCCATTGGATTTCCTGCTACTTTTTTTCTTTGTTCGCATTGGTTGAAGTGAGTAAATAGGCTGTTCATCTTTATCAAATGGATATGGTAAATTCACTTGAACAACTTGATTCTTCTTTTGTATCAAAGCATCATGATTTCCTTGATTTACCAAACTGTACTGTTATACTATTTTCCCCTGTACTCTGTCATTCACAACTTTGCATCATTCACAGAGTTGTGAATGACAGAGTACAGTACACACTGCAAGCACATTGGTCGGCAGTGTCAACCAATGGGATTGTAATGCATACAGTACACTGTCATTCAGTGACAGTGCAGTTGGTGGGCAGCCATTGGGGTGTGCGGAGGGCTGTGCTGCCCGCTGGCTGACTGGCTGCCTGGTCATACTGGGACAGGGGAAGCAGGGTAGGATGTCAGTGTCTGAGTGGGTGGGAGGCCACTACACTATGGAAAAAAGGCATGGAGTGTACTTTTTTTTTTCACATTGGGATGAGGACGGGGGACCACTTAACTATTGGAAAATGGAACTGGGTAACATATCTTTTTATCATGAATGGGGTTTGAAACTGGGAGGGGTGCCACTGGACATTGTTAAAGGGCTTTCAGGGTCCTATTATGTCTGCGACTGGGGATTGTGACAGGTTGGGGGAACCAGTATATTTTGGGTAAAATGTATGGTGTACTACTATACACTGCACAGGGATCCTGGTGCTGGTTCGATTATGGACTGTACATCATACTAGGATCCAGGACTGGCAGTGCCTGTGTAGAGCACTGTGATTAGAGTTCAGTGATTGGGGACAGGGCTAGGGGTCTTTGGGGGGCACTATACTATGGAAAATGGAGGATGCTGACACTTTACTATCAGGGAATGGGACGGGGGGCAGGCCATCTGGCTCATCCTGCCTGGTGTATCCCTGCTAGATGTCTGCAAATGGAGCCATAATGACATGCAATGGCCCACTTGCACCTTGCATGCCTAAGGGCCTAATTTGCATACTCCATGCTGAATATCTGGAATTTGGGCCTGGCCTGTCTTCCATTGTGCCATGCATCCCCATTCCAGGTATTCAGCCCATCCAGGGGAATGCACTGGTGCATTGGCGGCAGTCCCCATTTGCGTTGTGTGCAGCCATTGCAATATTCAGATGGGATGTGCAATCGTGCATCTTATTTGAATATAGCACTATATTGCATCGACCCATATATTTGGACAGCACATCTAGATACGCTGAAAGGTCCCTGGCCTTTGAATATGAGGACTTAGTGTCCTATAATGAACTTGTAAAGAGCTTGTAATGAATTCTTCAGGTGTCTCACCTGTTTTAATTGTTTTATTGGGTTTTAGATGACAAATGGGCTTTACTAAATTTGTCAGATTTGCTGATTTTTAGCAGGTGGTAAGCTGTTTTACACCATGATGGGTATAAATTGTCCATTCTGCTAACAAGCATATTTCAACATACTATTCTCTTAGACCTGCTGCTATAGTCTTATTCATTGCAAATATACACCTTAGATATGTGAAGCATAACTCATACCTACAGACAAGATATTTTTGCAAGGATTTTGCAATGCCAAACACACAAAATGAATTTTGCATCATTTTAAATAGCATTCAGTAGCTGAGTAAATTCACTTTCTTAGCTCAGCCCGAAGCCCATATGTTATAGAATATATAATATTTCTAAATCAGTTTGAGTGTCTTATATTTTCAAAACTTAATTTCAGAGACAATGAGGATTCAGGAGAGTAAACATCTGGTATGGCCAGTAACCAGAATGGCCAGTATTTGGTCCAGTTGTATTCAACTCTACAGCCTTTATCATCCACAGGGTTTACCATGAATTTCACCCTGGTGGGGCTCCTACCATGATGGACTTCTCTCACTGGGCTATATTTGCAGAATACACAGAGTGGACACAAAGAAAGCAAGTGACACAAGCTGGATTAGAAAGACTTGTGTCGGGAGTATCTATCTAGTTAAACTGGATAAATCCCAGTTAATCTTCTAGAAATGAGGCAACGGTGGCATACCTTCAATACTCCAAAAAAAATCTTATTTTTTTTTATTTATTTAGTTTTTGTTCACTGGGTAAGTGCACTAGACAAATCCTGCCTATTTTCAGGCATGACCCAGGGAAGGGGATACAGATGAATGCCAACTGACCTTAAACCAGATTAAGCTGTCCTACTTCCACTGATTCTCCTCAACAGTGTAGCATTAGGTCACACCTTCTCACAGAATCCTTGCAGGACACAGTCTAGGTATCTGCATACCAGTCTTTCATTGTAAGTACCTTGGAGGAGCACCACTACATTAGCAATTGCCGCTTTGCCTCCATCACTAGTGTATGAATTTTCCATATAACTCACTCAGCCCCATAGCGCATATGTGCGTCATCAGGAAAATTCCTCTAGTCCCCATAGTGCATATGTGCATCAGGTAGTCACTTCATCTCATCCCCAGAGTGCATATGTGTGTCCTGCACTTCTTATGCACTTTCTGGATCAACAAATCAGGAATAAGGTTATTGGTAAGTGCAAGTCATTCTGAAACATTCCTACCTACCAGAATACTGACTTTATATTGGACACATGTGCTACCTTTCAGATTTTTTTAGGTTTTAATTTGGTTAAAAAGTGAAGAAACTTCTATATTTCTCCATTGTAGGTAACATTTAAAAAAATTGTAAATGCTAGAAATGTGTGATCCCTGACTTGAAAGCTCTTTTTATTGTGAAAAAATTATGATGCTGGTGCCTGGGAACCAGGAGGTGTACTTTTTTAGTTTTTTTGGGATAAAAAAGTGTAAAAATGTGATTTTCCTCCATTTCAAGTGTGTGACTCATCATTTGAATGGTCTCTTTAATGTGGACAATTATCATGGTGATGTCTGGGGTCTAGGAGGTATAATTTTTATGATGTAGGTTTTTATTTGGGAATAAAATGTAAAAAAAATATGCTCTTATTTATCATTTCAGGAACTGTAAAAAATATCTGCAAATGCCACTAACATGAGTGACCAGTCATTTAAAAGTTCTTGTTATTGTGAACATTTTCTGTACAGGTCTCTAGGGACTAGAAGGCATACGTTTTTAGTTATCATGGTTTGTGCGTCACGTGGGCAGTTGTGCAGAGAATTTTTCCAAATTTAGTCAATTTACTGGTGTTATGTGTTGTCACATGCCTTTACTTACGGTCTGTTTTATTATGTAAAACAACTCAGAAATACTCTAAACTATGGCAGTGTAATGCTCAGATGTTGATGTGATGGAAAACCATCATACAACAGACATTTGCCACTAAGGTGTTTTTTTTGTGTGTTTTTCTAAAAAGGAAAAAAATGTCAACTTTCATTGTTACATGTTCTTTAAAAACAAGGTTAATGCTACTAACATGTGTGACCCCTCATTTTAAAAATATTTTTTGTGTGTGTGCAAACTTTGTGCTGTAAGTTTTGTGATAGGAGTTATACTTTTTTAGTTATTTATACTCCAAGGCGGAGTGTTACCATTTTAGTTCTGAATATTGTAGCTGCTCAGGAAAACAGCCATTTTTGCACACGAATACAGCACTCACTCAAGATTCCATTCTAATGCTAAGTGAGTTAAGATTTGCCTTTTTTTCTTGAAGAAGAGAGTAATCATCAAGTATCCAACATTCAGGGGAAGTGGGTAGTGTCATTTGCAAATTTAGCTTGGTTGTGCATTTGACCTCTAGCCAAAAGGGGAACATTACTGAACAGGACCAAAGTATATGACCAAGATGTCCAAGTGATTGATGGCATCTCCAGCATTCATTGGGAACGCTGAAGCCCATCTTAACTAACCTGTCAGGTGTTCAATGCCATCAGGCTAGAATTTTCTTCTGTATGAGCTGAGTTTTAGGCTCTGGGGAAAATGTGCCATTTCCCTCACTTTCGCCAAGTGTCTGGCATTGTCTCTTGTAGATCGTGTTCCCATTTTAGTTTGTGAGCTTCCCAATTTGGGAGCTCCAGCTCCTGACAATGTTCATAGATTTTGTGATTTCTCTTAGAGGTGCACTGAATCCAGTTGTCCACTATCTCACTGATGGGTGGAGTATGGTAGGAGAGGGATCTACCTAACAAGTGCTGCATTATATGACTGAATTGTAAATATGTCCAATGGTCAGAGAATAGTAAATGGAGATCTGTCCATAATGTTTGAAAGGACTTCAGCACCCTTGAAAAGGGGCACATGACATCTTCCATTGTCTTGATTCCTTGTTTGTCCCAAAGGGACCAGTGTATTGTGTGGCCATTGATACACAGCTTAGAGTTCTGCTACAAGGATTCAGAAAATCCTAAGGAGAATGTTTTCCAAGCCAACATTTTTTGCAGCTGCTGGAAAGAGGACCTTGTGAATTCCATAGGTGGAATGAGAGACCCCCCCAAGAGACAAGTGTCACAAAGTAATAGCTACAGTGGCGAGTTCCCTCTCATTGCCATTTCAATTTGCTGCTACAAGGTGGGGATGAGTAGGTTTTTGTATCCACATCAATGCACTTCTGATTCCTTTAACAATGTGTTGGTCCCACGTCCAAAGGACATTCCAGCCTCTCTTCCCAAGAGGAGCTTTGAGGATCATTTTTTTCCAAATCTAGGTGTGCTTTGATCCCAAAGGAAAGAGGAGAACAGCTTGTCTATCATAGTCTACCAGCAGGTTGAAATTTTCATAGGCACATTAGACATACAGTAATTGATGTTGGGGAGAGTCATCATTTTGAGGGCAGCAGTGCTGCTGGGGAGAGTGAGCTGCAGCTTGTACCACCTTTTGAGGTCTCAGACAGCAATGGTTGCAAGTTTAGGGCAACCCAATCCCCAGTATTATGGGAGATATGGATTCCTAAATAACTGATTTCATGAATGGCCCACTTAACCTGGATGTCCCATAATGGGGGGGGCAGCTCTTCAGTGGTAAAAGCTCTGTTTTTGCCCAATTTACCTGCAGGCTGGATAGGGTGCCAAACAGTGTCAGCAAAGAGAGGGTAGCAGGCAGGAACTTCTCAATATCAGACAGAGTGAGAAGCATATCATCTGCATATGGAAAGTGTTTATGGGTGTCTCGGCCTGCCGTGACCCATGATCACTGTTATTTCAGAGTTCTACCTTATGGCCACTGCTTAAGGTTATGTTGCCAATACAAAGAGCAGTGGTGACAAGGGACAGCCTTGTCACGTGCCTCAATAAAGAGAAAACATGTTTGACAATATGCCATGCATCAGTGCCATCACTTTTACAATGCCTTAATATATGAGATGAAACGATTTCTGAATCCTGTAGCCTCCATGACTGCAAACAGATAGTCCCATTTGATGGAATCCAAGACTTTCTCTGCATCGATAGCCAGCAATGCTGCTGAAGATGGTCCTTCAAGAGCAAGTGAGATAAGGTTTGGCAGTGTTCTAATATTATCTGAGGTCTGCCACACTTTTAGAAATCCCATCAATGAGGGGTGAATTAAGTTTGGGAGCAACTTCTCAATTCGTGAGGCTAAAATCTTGACAAATATTTTAGCATCTGCATTTATTAAGGAAATAGGCCCATAATTCCCACACACCTGTTTATCTTTACATGGTTTAAGGAGTACAATGATTGTGGCTTCTTGCATTGAAGGAGGGAGTATTCCACCAGCTGTCATCTCTGTTAACAGAGTGTGAAGTTATGGGGCCAGTTCCTGTGCAAATGTTTGGTAGATGTCAGCAAGAAAGCCCATCCAGACCTGGCACTTTGCCTCTGGCTAGAACTCGAATAGTCACTAAAACTTTCATCAACGTAATGGGTGCATCCAGGGCAGCCTGCTTGACTGGTGTGATGCTGACCATGTTTAGTTCTTTAAGAAGTTGGCTACTCCATTTCTTGGAGGGAGTGACCTTTTTGCATGCACATCTGCATTAAAATCTTTGAATATTGCACTGATCTGTTGTGGATCAGTGACTGACTCACTGAAGTATGCAGTGCTGGGATTTGAATATCCACAGCACCCTGCTTCTACCGGTATGCCAAAAGTCATGAAGACTTTTCACCTCCCTCCCAGTAATGCTAACAGAGAAAGAACAATGACCTTTCTGCTTGTTGGTGTATGATGGTGATTAATTTGTATTTAAGGTGTGTTGGTCTCTGGACTAGCTGTTGTTTTTGTTCCAAACCTGAATAAATGGCTCTCTCCACCTCTTGTAATTGATCTTGCAAAGATGTGGTCTCTGCCTTATGCTCTTTGTTGAGTTTTGAGGAATAGCCAGTTATCATTCCTCTGACAGTGCCTTTAAAAGCTACCCAAAATGTTTGTTCCAAGTTGCCTATGATTTGGAAATATGCCTTTATCTCTGCTTGGAGTCAGGAGATTAAGTTCTGTGATTGCTCTAATTGTAATAGGGTTCCCCCTCATCTTTTCATTTCGGGTGTTCAGTGCCCATTAATAGAAGCATAATAGATACTGTACATGGTCCGACACCATCAGAGGATGAATATAAACCTGTACGGTTTCTGACATGGGATTGGTACTCCGAAGAAAGTAACCTAATCTACTTTGAGAGGACGATCGCGGAGAGCGGTGTGTGAAATCTCGCTATGTGGGGTGGAGGACACACCACATCTCTTGTAAAGCCAGATCAGTACATATTTTGTTGAGTGTCTGTCTTACTTTACCATGTGATGGCAGACCTAGCCCTGGTGGAGGTCTGTCCAGAATAGGGTCAACCACTAGACTGACATCTCCATCCACTAGAATTAGACTATCAGGAGTAAATTAATCTATGACTTTATGTGACAGTGCATGGAATAAATCAAGCCTGTCTTCACTGGGGGCATAAATATTAAATAGTATGACATCTCTGAGTTGTACTTGGCCCTGAACCAGCACCTGACTGCCTTTACTGTCTTTTTCTGTGGTCAGTATTTGGAAACATAGAAACATAGAAGTTGACGGCAGATAAGGACCGCAAGGCCCATCCACTCTCCAGAAGGGGAAGTCTCTTTTTATAAGGACAGACTCGCCTCATTTTTTAGTAGAGAAGCAACTAGAAATCTCCACCCCAACCCATTCTCATCGCAGTTTAGCGGCCTCCGCAGCTAGCAGGTGTGTTTCCTGCAGCATGGCTACATCGCATTGCAACTTTTTGAGAGTGGACACAATTTTCTTTCTTTTAATGGGGTGATTAACCCTTTAAATGTTCCACAAAATACATTTGCATTCTGTCATTTGAAAATGATTCTGTGGTAGATGAGTTTCACATGGAAAGTTTGGATCTGATCAAGAGAGCCATAGGATCCTTGAGGACTGATGTATATTGAGGATAGCCAAGTGTCTAAGGCTCTGTCCACACTATCAGCACTTTTGGAAACCCTTTTGAAAACTGTTTTGTATAATGTTTTTCAGAATGGTTCTCCCTCTGTCCACACTACAGCCGACTTTGGAGGATGCCCCTCAGAGTTCCCAGACATACTTGCGGTAGTCCTGAAAAGCATTGCGGGTGTCCAGTGCATGCCAGGATTCTCAGGAGCAGGCATGTTAACTGATCAAGCTAAAAATAGCACCGACCAATTCAGAATCCCGTGGTGAAGATGGGGATGTAAGTAGTATTAGCCCCTTTTCTTTCAGGAGGCAAACATTTTGCAAGACAGCCCACAGAAGTTGCCTTAAACTGCTGTACAGTACGGTGTGCATCCACACCACTGTTAAAATGGTTTACGGCAACTGTGTTGGGCTGCAACCATGCTCAAAATCTGCTCTGATCAGGTTCTGAGTACAGTTTCTTAAACCAGTTCAGAGAATGGAAAAAGCATACTGTAGCGTGGACGCGAACCGTGTCTGCAGGTTTTGTAACATTACAGACCAACTGTAATGTTACAAAACCCCTAGTGTGGACAGGACCTTAGTCTCAAATAAGTGTTAGGACTAGGACAAATGAGATCGCCTGTGGGGGAAGAGCAAGATAACTGTACCTTTCTGTTAAATTTATGTCCAGTTCTCCCCATCGAGGCTGAGTATCTGTGAGAAGAAATGTACTACCTCTGAAATCATGACCTGTACTAGATCAAACAGTAGTGAAGAGACTTTAAAACAACATATTCTCTTCCCTAAGGATGACATGCAGGAGTGCATCAACGAGGAGCAATCCTAGGCTGCCTATTCTATCCCTCTGCCCTACCTAACTGCCTGAGTAATGGTGAAGTAACTTCTGTGCTCAGTAGCCAACTAAACTATAAAAACAAAACATATAAACAAGTCACCCAGTTAACTATATTCAAAACTCATACCTCTCTTCAGTGCAATCATCCAAGTTTAAGGGGCATCAAAATGAAATGAAACATGAAGAATGGTATAAAGGTGGTGGTGGGGAGACTGGGGGAGAAAGGGAAAAAGGGGGTGTAGAAAAGTGAAGCTCATAGCTAAAATGGTGGTTAGGCTATATTGAACATGATCTTTTCATAACGAGACCTGGGTGGTTAAAGGAGGGGGAAGGAGGCATTCCATATCCGATAATTTGTACAGCAAACTGGCATTGTTAAATCACTGTATGGAGGAGTGTGAGTAGGAGACAGACATGAGCAACCTGACTCAACAAACTGTCCACCACACAATCAAATATATCCACTGCTTCTGTCATTAAGATATGGTATTTGTGGTTGCCTAGGAAACCGTAGGGGAATTCAGTCTCACATTGAGGGACTAATTATGCATGTCAGTGAACAGCCAGTTGGGGGAAGGATTAGTCCTAGGGAACGATGATAACTTGAAGATTGACAAATTCGCAGCCTACTCCAACCTATATTTTATGTGAGGCTGAAACTAAGAAACCAACAACAAATTATGGGGAGAGGATATGCTAAGTAGTTTTAATTTTCTTGCTCCATGTAGTTGTGGTACTTGCACTTGTGAGTACTAGCTGAGCTGCACTGACATAAGAGCCCATTGATTTCCCACTATAAGCACTTAAGTATTCAGGAAGTCTCCACTGTCAGATTATGGAGCTGAGCTCACCTAGATTGCTTACCTCCTGATATTCCCCACCCTCATCAACTAGTTTACTGGTTACAAAAAGACATTGTTTTGCTCTCCCTCCTATAAGTCCCAAGAAATAACCTTTTCCATTAAAGAGCTATTTCCAGCTATGATTACTTTTGACAAGTGAGTCCCTTATAGCACTGGTAACCCCTTATCTATGTGTCATAATGAATGCAGTATGCTGTAAAAACTGAAGGGATGAGGTGTCAGGAGTGAATAGCTGTTTTCTACTACCCCCTGTTGTGAGGGGGAGAAAGAGAGGATGTCATGGGGAGTCTAACCTGTCAAATCCAGAACTATACAGTGGGTATCTTGACCCACTGTACCCCATAAGCAGAACCCAGTAGTGTAGAAGGAGGGAGAAAATACTAAAGTGAGGGCCTTGTGGAAGTGGGAACTAAATGTGAGAGATCTATCTGATTGCTGTGACATTTAAAGTGCTTATGAAGGCCTCTATCAGCAGCTGTTGCAGTGGTTGAGGAACGTTGCTTACCAGCTATAGTTCCTGCAGCAGAACAAAGGAACTGGCTAACCTCTTGTGGCCCATAAAATGAGTGTCAACTCCCCTCATGTTGGATTTGTAGAGTTACAGGATATCTGAGGGAATAAGGAATGTGCTTATGGGCTAGTTCTGTCTTGATGGAGCTTCATGCTTTGTGCATATTCGCTAAGTCTTTAGAAAAATCCTGGAATATAAACATGCAGTGTGCCCATTCCATTTAGGTTCCCTCTTGTCTCTCACCAGTCTTAAGATCTATTCTTTAATACAGAAATTAATTTTAAAAAAAAGCCAGTAGGAAATGGGGGTGTTCCTCTATCCGGTTTTAGCACTAGGGTGTGATGTGCCCATTCAGTCTCTAGTGGGCCATCCCAGTAATAGTCCAGTAGCTTTGGGATCATAGTTTGAAGGAAGACACTCATGTCCTTACCTACCATGCCTTCAGGTAGCCCCACAATATAACTATTGTTGTGCCATCCCCGATTTTCCAGATTGTCAGCCTTGGACCATAAAAACTTGATCTGCGGTTCCAAATATGATGTCCTATCAGTTTGAATGGAGATTTGAGTGTCTAGTCTCATTGAGTGGTAATCTGCCTCTGCACCCAGAACTCAACTGCTTCTATCCACTGACCAAGGTCTTGAACAGTGTTCAAGGATGAGGAATATCTTGCAAAAGTGTTCACAGCATGGCTTTAATTTCCTCCATGTCTAATTGCTGGGAAGAAGCCAGTTGTTGTGGCCATCAGTGCCATTGTGTCGACTGCTGGAGGATTTCTGTGGAAATTTTAAGGTAAAAGGTTTTATTGTAAAACTTTGCTCAGACTGCAAAAAAATGACAGAATTTGTTAGCTCCTGTTAGTCTGAAATTAATTATTGTCAGTTATAGGGAGCCACTCACTGAAATCAGGTGAAAAAAGAAGTTTAAAACTCGTCCATTACCGAGTACAAATTCTGGTGTGTCATCACATCGGAAACACACACATGTACCTCAACTCCATTTGAAGTGTTTCACAAGATAATTGTCCCCTTAATTCAGTCAGATAAAACAGGGTGCCACAGAAAAGCACTCAAAATTTCACTCCTGCTGTTAGAGCTTTGCCCGATCGCTGCCTGTATCCCTTATATACATCATTATTCACATTGATCAGATGGATTGTAGCATCAAATAGTAATACATTAGTGGAAGTGACAAAAAATGCAAAATATGGAGTTCATTCAATGACTTATTCAATTACAGTGATCAAGCTACATGACACCAGTTCTGAAAAAGACATAAAGATATACAGTTAATTATAAAAGTCCTCCACATAACATTCCATTTTAAAAAATGCCATTACATCAGATTTATCATTTAAACCAGGCGGCAATGTTACTTTGTTGTGAAAAATCCAATATGCCTCTCTTCTGGAAAGAAGGGCATCAAGATCACCCCTCCAGGGCCAATGATCTATTTTTTCAATCTCCATGAGCTGCAACCAATTTCCAGAGGCATGTACATTGTGTGCTGAAGCATATTCCACGTTAGCACTTGCAAGTGCCCTCTTGTATCACCCATTGTCTCCTTTAGTTTTGTTTTGGTTTTATCAATGTAAAACTAACTTCATGTATACTCTGCCTTTTAAATGACATGGGTAGCATCATAGCTGGTGCAGCACAGGATCTGTATATACTGGCCAGTTCCAGATTTCTGAAGGACTTACCCACTTTTCCATGACCTTTGGCACTAGGCAGAGACTCTCTAGGCTGCCCTTCCTTCACTCCTTCCACACCCTTGACAGGAAAACACTAGAGGACACCACCTCTTTCAAATACCTGGGTGTCTGGCTTGATCAGCACCTTAACATTTCTGTACATAATGACGCCATCTTGAAAAAACTGTGCCCCAAGCTTGGTGCCCTTTACAGGAACCATAGTTCCTTACCACTAACAGTTAGACATGCTCTTGCTCAGAAAACGATGTTCCCTATTTTTCACTATTGCGACATAGTCTACAGTGCTGCTCCTAAGTCATCCCTTACCAGGTTGGATACTCTCTTCAATGCTTTCTGTCTCTTTGCTCTTGAATCCCCCTCCCGTACACATCACTGTACCTTGTATCATTCTCTAGCTTTCCCACTGTGCCAAGTTCACTTCTAAATTCTGGTTTGGGAAACATAGAACCATAGAACTTGATGGCAGATAAGGACCGCTTGGCCCACCCAGTCTTCCCATTTTCCTACCTAACAGATAAGCTGCAGATCCCAGTTAACCAACAGCTTACTTCCTCTTACCCACCCCTAGGACTGCCTTATGCCTGTCTCATGCATTCTTGAAGTCCCCCACTGTTCTTGACTCCATGACCTCTTCAGGGAGGCTGTTCCATGCATCCACAACCCTCTCACTGGAAAAATACTTCCTCACATTACCCCTGAGCCGTCCCCCCTCTATCTTCAAATTGTGCCCCCTTGTTCTTGCACATCTCTTTTTCTGGAAAATGCTACCCTCTTGGACTTTGTTAATTCCTTGAGGTACTTGAAAGTTTCTATCATGTCCCCTCCTTCTTTCCTCAAGAGTACACATATTAAGCTCCTTTAGTCTTTCTTCAGATGTCTTCTGGTGCAGACCCTGCACCATTTTGTTGCCCTCTCTGGACAGCCTCCACTCTGTCTATGTCTTTGCAGAGATGGGGTCCCCAGAACTGCACATAGTACTCCAGATGGGGTCTCACCAACTGTCTGTACAGAGGGATAACAATTTCCTGTTTTCTACTACTGATGCCTCTTCCTACGCCTCCCAGTATCCCCCCAGCCTTCCTTACTGCCTTCTCACATTGCTTGCCCACATTTAGATCATCTGATATAATTACCCCCAGGTCCCTTTCTATTTTTACTGTTGTCAGTATCTCACCCCCCATTGTGTACACTTCCCCTGGGTTTTTGTTTCCCATGTGCATTACCTTGCAGTTCTTTGCATTTAATCTGAGCTGCCATACATTTGACCATTCCTCCAACCTTGCCAAGTCCCTTCTCATCCTTTCCACTCCATCTTGTGTATCAATCCTGTTGCAGATCTTTGTGTCATCTGCAAAGAGACATATTTTTCCTTCCAGTTCCTCTGCAATGTCACTTATAAAAACATTGAAAAGGACCGTTCCCAGTACTGAACCGTGAGGTACCCCACTAGTAACCCTCCTTTCTTCACTGTGTACTCCATTTACTACTACCCTTTGCGTCCTGTTATCTAGCCAATTTTTTATCCAGGCTATCACCATAGGACCCATTACAAGGCTGGCTATCTTGTGTATTAATCTTTTGTGTGGAACTGTATCAAATGCCTTGCTAAAATCTAGGTAGGCCATGTCCACAGCCCCTCCCTGGTCTACTACTTTGGTCACCCAGTCAAAGAAATCTATTAGATTCATCTGACATGACCTTCCCATCGTGAATCCATGCTGCCTTGGGTCCTGTGTCCTACTGGCCTCTAGGTACTCAACAATTCTTTCCTTCAGAAGTGATTCCATCGTTTTCCCTACCACTGAGGCCAAACTAACTGGTCTATAGTTTCCTGCCTCTGTCCTGCTCCCACTCTTGTGAAGAGGAACCACATCTGCCCTCCTCCAGTCCCCAGGCACCACCGCATCCTCCCATGATTTGTTAAAGAGAGTAGTCAGTGATGTCACTAGTTCTATCCTTAGTTCTTTTTGTAATTCTTGGGTGAATCCCATCAGGCCCCATTGCTTTGTCCACCTTCAATTTTATTAGTTCCTTCAGAACCCTTTCTTCTGTAAATGGACTGGTATTGATCCCCATCTTCAGAGTGTTTCTCTTGTTTGGTTTAGGTAACTCCCCCTCCTCTTCCTTTGTGAATACTGAGCAGAAATATTCATTCAGTATCCCTGCTTTTTCACTGTCACCCTCTACCCACATTCCTTCCCCTTTATTAAGCATCAGTATCCCTTCTTTGGTCTTTCTTCACTCCCTAATATACCTATAAAAGGTCTTATCTCCCTTCTTAACAGAATTGGCTATCCTTTCCTCGGTTTGGGCCTTTGCTATTCTGACTGCCTTCCCAGCCTCTTTCTGCTTTAGCTGTTAAAGTTCTCTGTCCTGCTCCTTCTGTGTTTCCTTATAGTTCCTGAATGCTGTCCTTTTCTCCGTAACCTTCCCTGACACCTCTTTTGTGAACCATAGCATTTTTTTTCTTCGTTGTGTTTTATTGATTTTTTTTACACAAAGGCTTATTGCCTCTGTGATGGCTGTTTTGATCACTCCCCATTGTTCCTCCACCCCTCCTTCTTGCCTGTTTGCTAGTGCTTTTCTGAGGCACTCTCTCATTTTCCCAGAGTCAGCCCTCCTAAAGTCTAGTACTCTTGCTTTTGTGTGGCTTGATTGTATGGCTGTGTTTATCGTGAACCACACTGTTTGGTGGTCGCTTGTTCCCAGATGGCTACCCACTTTTAAATCTGAGATTCTTTCTCCATCCCCATTAGAAAGTACCAGGTCTAAGATTGATCCCTCCCGAGTGGGTTCCGATACTAGCTGTGTGAGACATGCCCCCTGTAGGGCATCAAGAATAACCCTGCTCTTGGATGTGCCTGCAGCAAAGGTACTTCAGTTAACATCTGGCATATTCAGGTCCCCCATCAACAATATCTCCCCTTTTTCTGCCATTCTAAGAAAGCCTTCTATCATTTCCTTGTCCATTCCTTCCCCCTAAGATGGGGGTCTGTATACAACCCCCATGCGGATTGTGGTGCCATTTTCTGTCTCCAGGGTGATCCAAAGTGCCCCATCTGCTGCCTGTTTACTCTTTAGTTCTGTTGCTTTGATCCCTTCCTTTATACAGAGAGCTACTCCTCCTCCTCTTTTACCCTCCCTGTCCCTCCTGTAGATTGTGTATCCTGGTATGCTGACATCCCAGTCATGGTTCTTTGTGTACCATGTTTCTGTGACTGTCACAATATCCAGGCAACCCTCTTCCATCAAGGCCACTAGTTCAGGGAGCTTGTTACACAGACTACGGGCATTGGTACTCATCACCCTCCACTTTTTGATAGCCTTACCCCTTTTAGCCCCATTTCTATCCTTACTGCCCTTGCCTTTTTTTCATTTAAATCTGTTCTGCTCCCTAATAACTTCTGTACCTTGGTGTTTACCTCACTAATCACCATGTTTTGTGGGGGGATGCTCAGATTTCCCTGCTTCTTTTCAGTGCCACCCCCCCTTGGCTAGTTTAAATGCTTGCCAGTGAAGCATTTAAACCTCTCACCTAGGATCCTGGTTCCCCCCCGGACAGATGCAGACCATCGCACCAGTATAGGTCTGCATTCCTTCAGGTGGCTCCCCAGTCCCCAATGAAGCCAAACCCTGAGCTCCACACCAGTTTTTCAACCACTCATTGAATTCCTGGTGAGAAGTGCCCTAGCATCTCCCTTGCCATAGACCAGCAGCACCTCCGAGAAGGTTACCGTATGCGCTACTTGTCTAAGGCCCCTTCCCAACTCTACAAACTCCTCTTGCACTGCTCTGATCCCATTTCTAGCCAGGTCATTTGTCCCCAGGTGGACAATGACATCCAGCTCCCTCCCTCGTGCAGCTCCTCCCACGATCCTGAGGATTCGCTTCCTGTCCCTCGAAGCCGTGGCACCAGGAAGACACCTTACCTCCCTCTCCCCGTCCTCCCTATTTCTACCCCCCTAATGATTGAGTCCCCCACCAGGAGTTGTTTCCTTCCCCTGTGGGATCCCATGCCACCGTCCTTTGGGTCTCTTTTGTGAAGGTTCCCAGTATCCTCCTTGGTCTCCACTGCAGGTGCCTTCATAGAGGAACCACTATCCACCAGAAGAGTGAATGAATTGTGAAGAGGTACAGCTGGAGGGATGCAACTCTGTTCCACCACCCTTTCCCTCCTTGAGCCCACCCTGGTCCAGCCTCTCCTCTTCTTGGCAACCTCTGAGGTAGTGGCATTGGCCCTGGTGGTCCTTGGGTGGGGGAGGAGGTTTCACGAGTCCTAGCCAGGTCAGCCTGGAGATGGGCAACCTCCTCTCTCAGACCAGAGAGGTGCCTGCAAATAGGGCAGCATCGCAGCCTCCAGAATGACTCCCGGAACACTGCCGCCCCACAGCCATTGCACTGCACCACTCCTATCATGTCGTACTTTGTGTCCCCTCTACTGTTTCTCTGGATGCTTACTCTCTCCTCTCCTTACAACTCTCACCCTTCCTGTTCTGGGACAGCAACTTCCTA